>OX336349.1:3441250-5880000 GCA_946902875.1 Nematopogon swammerdamellus | reverse complement strand
GGCTGGACGGGGCGGCCAGCGGCTGCAGCGGCTTCCTCTGGCGAGCTACGGAGGTGAAGGCCCCGGGTCGATCGTCCGGCGGCGGACTGCTGGAAGCGGTGACGGAGATGTCGTCGTCCTGCGGCGAAGCGGGCCGCGAGCCGGCCGGGCTCGTCGTGCTGTGAGGGTTGCACGCCGCGCCACTCTCTCCGCCAGCGTCTGAAGAGAGGACACAATTACTTTAAATTTTTTTATGTAAACCAGCATGGGTGGCTGTGCCGAGAAACCAATGGTACAGTCGACACAGCAAAAATCACCTCTCCTCGCGAAACCACGCTCAGTTAGGTGCCATGCCAGCAGATTTGCGGACTGTTGCTAGGCTGTCTAGCCCGTTAATACGACGCTTGAAGACACCCAGGTTAAAGGATTCAGGAAATACACTCGCCGGAAGACAGTTCCAACTCTCTAGCGGTACGACAAAGAAACGATTTAGAGAACCGATGGGTTCTCGAAAGCCCAATGTCAACAACAAAAGGGTGCTGAGTCTCTCTGCGACGAGTCATGCGGAGATAGGACGGGTGGCAGGGAATAAGGGATGCTAGTTCCGCTGAGCAGCGTCTCACGGACGCTGCTCAGCGGAAAAATAGACCTGTAGAATAGGTATCTGTAAAATAGACCAAGCGGACCCACAAATCGTCTGTGACTCAGGGACTCCAGACCATCTGTAAGTTTCGGGTCACCGACAAGACGGATGGCTCGGCGCTGTACGTATGGCGCGGCGAGTCCAAGGATGCTAGCAGATAATGGGGACTACGCTCCCAGATGTGACTGCAGTACTCCATCACCGGCCTAATCTGTGTTTTCTACAACAAGTACAGTCGTGCCGGTAAGAAGAACCGCCGATTGCGGAAAAGTATTCCCAATTTTCAGGATGCACTTTTGGCCTTAGACTCGATTAGTTGCCGGAAACCTACGTCTTTGGAAATAGTGGTGCCCAGGAGGTCCAGGTGTTCCTTAAATATGGAAGAGTACAAAGCAGACTTGAGGAAAATCTGCTGAGAGGCAATAACGTGAATAATAGTTTCATGGAGGTTTTTCCTTATTTTTCATATTCTCACGCAGCAATCTAATACGTCTTTGGTTAAGTTCTTTTTTTTATGGAAACTGACACGGTTGGCTACATCACATTCGTGATGTCAGCCCATAAAACCGGGTGAACTAGGCGCCATGTCAGTGCTTCCATTAATTTCATGTCGGCTACGCTGAACTGCAGGTCTATTCTTGTAAATTCTGACAGCGGAATCAGCGCTGTTGTGGCGCTGAGAGCCACTTACCAAAGTGGCTCTCAGCGCCACATCAGCGCTGATTCCGCTGTCAGAATTTACAAGAATAGACCTGCTGGACGGAAAACACGAACTATTTACCTAACCGTTTCGACCGACGTTTCGCTCAGTGCGGCGGTAGCAACCCGACCGGGATAAACCATACCACCTAGTAAGGTAAGAAGGGAAGGTATTCAACAATGGTAATGTGAAGAGCTAACCGTTGTCTCTGGGTGTGCGCGGGCGCGGCTGGTGCGCGGGTGGCGGGTGGTGGTGCGCGGCGTGCGGCGCCAGCACGTGGGGGGAGAAGTGCGCGGCGTGCGGGGGCAGCATCGGCGGCGGGTAGTGCCGCGCCAGCGCGCCCCACTCGCCGCCCGGCAGCCCGGCTAGCTGGTGCGCTATGCCTGTAAGACAAAACACATGTGCTACGTTACTGAGCTTGTGGCAGGCCTCACGCACTCTATGTACTTGCGCGCGCTAACTACCTACCGCCCGGTGGACCGCCGGCGCGGCGGTCTAATTCAGTAAAAATTCGTCAGCCGCGCGAAGCATACCTACACGCTCGCCCACGCTACTGCGCGCAGCTGCAAAGCAATAATGCATTTTACACTCGATCGTTTAGGTACATTTTCGCACGCAGCGATTGGCGACGTGAATCATTCATTAGGCTATTAAAGCCGAAGGTATGGAACTTTTTCTATCGAGTGATTTATCTGTTACGAAGTAACTATTAAGTAATCTGTGCTTGTGGTTGTTGTTTTTAGGGTTCCGTTCGGGACCCCTTAGTAGTATGCCTACGCCGTCTGTCCGTCTGTCCTATATAAAGAATACAAAAGATATAACCCTTGGACGGACAACCAAGACTAAGCAATCAATAGTCTTCTTTACGGATACGGAAAATTGAAAACCTAAAACTATATTATATCCGAGAGTGTGAAGTACAAAGGTTTTTTTTCATACCTGAATGGACACGGTCATATTTGCAGCCACGGGCAAAAGTTAGTATATTATAATTTACAAGCTGTGCCCGCGGCTCCGCCCGCTCTCATATTTCACTTCACTGCTAACCTCATAAGCCATTTAGCGTGATAGTAAGTAGCCTATAGCTGATGGGAAGAATCAAGCTATCCGTAGAATTTTTTTTATTAAAATCGGTTCAGTGGGTTCAGTGGTTCTCGAGTTATAAGCGGACAGACAGACTCAGACACTCAGACAGAAAGCAGACGTTGGATTTTTTATAGGTAAGGATAAGGATAAGTATTATGTATTCTTTAATACCTTTTATATAACTAGCAAGGGTAAGCCTTGCCATCCAGCGGGGTAATGCAGCAAGTGTTCTAGGAACATTTGAAAATGCCCCTTTTGATAGTTATTCTAATGTTTGTTAGGTAGGTTTATTTCATTAGTTATTAGTATAACTTTTTTGTTATTTATTAAATAAATTTCTAATAACGGAACAATTAATCACTTGAATTCTTATATTATTTCCTATTTGTTTGACTAGCAATGTATTATTAATAAGTATTCATATTATAAATTATTTTATTTTCAATTCTCATACTTACGAGTACTTAACCTACATTACACTGTATTAATAGACTCTCAAACACCTAAAGGCTTACAAGAACAAATTGTACAACGGATAAGTTCGTCTATGCACCTCAAATAAATGTTACATTTTGCTTTTATCTGTGAAATGTTTTTGGAGCAACAAATTATTTTCCATCTATCTATCTTCTATTAGCTCACCGAGAAAGAACGTACCTACAAGAATACTCAGTAGCAAGGTGTCGGTATTGAGACAACATTCAACGTTTATGTAAATGTGTATTTGTGCAGTTTGTGAAGTGTGCTAACCTTAATCGGCGACGTTCGCTACTGTCGCCCGCCTCCGCTTGAATTCTGAACCCCTATCTCTTATACAGATACAGGGCGGAGATGCTATGAGTTATACACAAACGTGACATTCCGTTTAATTCAGTGTAGACAGCCAGCGGCACGAAGTCAAGAGAAGCGCTGGCATGAAACCTAGTTCAGGCAGGCATGTGGTACGATGAACTGATAAAGTGCTCGTGGATGACGCCTAATGGAAGGCGCGAAAACCACGACACTTACTTATCAACAAATTAGCAAAAATAATTTTTTTTTTTTTTAACTTCAAATGCTTTTTAAGCAGTTTATACTTTCTCAATAAATTGGATTAAAAACTGCAGCTTTTTAAAAACATAGTTTATTGCAAAGTGTGAATTACAAATGTTATCTAAATAAACAAAATGGTAAATATTTAGCAAATAATTAAAAAAATTTACGTTTTGCAGTTTTTTATATCTTACTTTTTCAATGTCATACATAACAAACATTTCATATTTTATGTGTTAAACTACCAAAATAAACCTTAAAATAACCAAATAACCTTAATATTCGTTTTAACACTCAATAATGTTCTTATAATTTTACATCGCCGTTATTCACAGCTACTTATTCCAAAGAGGTCCTAGCACATTAACAAGGAAAATACTTAAAACGTTACTCATCGCTCGCATATTTAAATGACGATGGGGTATTCAGTGATTCAGCCTCGCCTGGGCCATTATCTCGCGAGCTTGGGGGGGGGGGGGGGGGGGGGGGACTTCTGTATTCTATATACCGCCCACCATCCTCGATACTTCTAGTCTCCCAGTACTTTCTCCTACTACTAAGGTCGACTGGAAGAAATCTTATATTTCAGTTTGACTTACGTATTGTTGCTTGTAAATTATTATGTAATCCGGTGTGGGTGGCTGAATCAGAGAGGCAAGAGCACATGCTCCAAGCTTACAATGTCACCTACGAGAGACTACCGTTTGGATTGGTGGCTAATTACTACACTAGAGAAGAAACCCCGCATGTAACTGTTACCGGTGTGCAGTAATTAAGAATGGATGATAGGAGACTAAGGAAAGAAATTTATAGAGCGAGTGGAAGAGTCGGGAAGGGTCGCCCTAGACGCACGTACCTAGACCAGATCGGGCGTGTGCTCAAAAAGGGTCAAGTGCGTAGTACCCGTAACCGACGAGCATGTATGAATAACATTGTGTGAGTGGAAGAGGCGGCAGAGGTGTGACGAGATCGTGGCGCGTGAAGATCCGTTATCTCCGCTTACCCCACTGGGAAACAGGCGTGACGCTATGTATGTATAATATTATGATTAGTACACCATGACGTTTCTCACGGAAATAATGACAACCGCTGCGAGACATTGTTCCTACAGCAAAATGCTGAGTGGGTTCATTTTTAGGTTTCCGTGTCCCAGACGGAAGCCTATTACTAAGACTCCGTCGTACGTCCGTCCGTCCGTCCGTCCGTCCGTCCGTCCGTCCGAGGGCTGTATCTCTTGAACCGTAATAGGTGGCCCGTTGAAACTTTCTCAGAATATGCGTTACTATGGCGGATGAAACAACAAATAAGAAAAATAAGAAAAAGTTAAAAATTAAGGGGGCCCCCATACAAGAAACGTTTCATTAAAATCGATTAGTCACACTATTGAATAACAGATGACGCCACAAGCTTTTATACATTGCATTGTTATAGCCGCTAAAGTGCCAACGACCTCATTGAGGTGCTGTCATTTTCCCACCGTAAATTGCTATCGACCTCATTGAGGCTTCTCTCCGATCGTCCTATATATCTTCGAAATTAAAATTCGAAGACCATGCCACCTGAGCGGATAGGCGGATGTTATTGATAGAGGATAGAAACGGAAACCTTCGTGCGCGAGTAAAACTCGCAGTTAACAGATTTTTTTCTCCTCTCATGTTGTGTTGTTGTTGTTGTTAACTTAATATGTTAATAGGAAGAAATAAATCTAGTTTATTTCATTAAATACACTTTCATATCTCTTATAAAAGGTAACATGTCTGTATGTATGTTTGAGGTAAACTACTGAACATATTTTGATGCGGTTTGCACCAATGGAAAGAGTATAGGTTATATACTATCACGCTCAATAGCTAAGTACTGAGCAGTATCAAAGAAAGTATGGTATGGACGGGAGAGAGAGAAAGAGAATATCAGAAAAGCGATCGTTTATTATTATTATTTTTTTATTATATAAGGTGCTTCGTTATTCATGTCAAATGTTTCGGGAGGGTTACATACACACTCAAATAAACAAGTTACGCAAAAAAAAATTATGTTTTCAGCATTACTTTTCGAGAAATTTAACAAAACATGTTTGCTACCTAAACATTAACCTGTGTGTAACAGTAGGTAACTTGCATTGTACGGGGTCAATGACCATACTATGTTCAAACGCAGAACAGCTGTTTGTTGTAAGTAAGTCACAAGGTCACTATGATGGGTTTTTACAGCTACTTATTTGATTAAATTTTTTTGTTAGGAGAAAAAATTCTCCTATAAACATAGGTTTTTTTTTTGCGTAAAGTGTTTGTTTGAATGCGTATGTAACGCTCCCGAAGTTATTGACATGAATAACGAAGCACCTTATACATTTTTTATCGTTTATTATTATATTTGCATTTAAATCGGATTTGCTATTAAACCGAGCTTACCGCGAGCGAAGCCGCCGGCAAAAGCTCGTAGATATGCTATAAAAAGGCACATAATACATTTTCTACCAGTCTCAAGTTTAGAAACATCTAGGGAACTTTTGCCTTTTATTGCGCTCGCCTAGGCTGCATAGTATAAACCTTGTGCTATATTGAAAACCGTAAAAATTCGCATTGCCCTATACCCTCGAAATTCCGCCCTACCTTCGCCCACCCCGCCCGACTTCGCTTCCTACATCGCGACCGCTCCACGCATCCTTTTAACCCTTTCATTACGCGAATAAAAGGAAACACCTCGCATATTTTATTTTCGATGCGACATTTTTAAGAACATAAATTAACAAGTTTGGCGACGCGGGCTCCGTATATTCGGCTTAACCCTTTAGCGGCCCACCTTCGCCCGCCCCCAGTTAACCCTTTCAGCAATAGAATAAATTACGCAGCGTTTTATGGGCCAGATAACTAAGGCTGTGAAGATGTAAAGAGCATTATTTTAAATCCGCCTCTTTAGTGAATTGAGCACCGCCGGCGGCAGTCGCGAGTCGGCAACGCGGCGACAACCCTCCTCTATAGGATGGGGTGAGCTTTGTGGAAGCGCGGGAGCTATTACGAAATTATCACTAGGTCAGTATTATCGGGGAATTTAAAGGAAAACCTTTGGGTTTTTCTTAAGTCATTTTCATAGACAATATTCATAATATTAATAAAATGTTAATATTCATATTATTATATTGGTATTTTATTTTTATATGTTAGTACTAAGAATATACCCCCTTTATTTATTAATTTTTTTTTTTTTGATACTGACACGGTTGGCTACATCACCTACAACATCCGTGATGTCAGCCCATAACACCGGGTGAACTTGGTGCCACGTCAGTGCTTCCCTTCGGTCGTGCCGGCTACACTGAACTGGACGGAAAACACAAACTATTTACATAGCCGTTTCGACCGACCTTTCATTCAATGCGGTGGTACCAATCCGGGCGGGTTAAACCCTGCCACCTAGTAATATAAGAAGGGAGTCATATCCCTTAGTCTCCTTTTACGACATGCACGAGGAGAGATGCAGTGGGGCTATTCTTTTAAAGTACCGGTCCCACACGGTACATAAATCTTCTTCTATTAATTATTTTTACTGACATTCTAATTAAAATTCATTCAAATACCTCCACAGAATCAGCCCGTACAGTTCTGCTCTCTAGCTCTACGTGGAGTAACGACTAAATGCAATTATACGATCGGCAGCGACCGGAGTATCATCGGGTTATGTTCCGTCGTAGCTCAGCTTTATGCGTCTTTGGATAATGGCTTATTGTGCCGCCGACCTGGGGCCTGGGGCTCGAGACGAGTTCGGGCGAGATACATTTTAGAGTTTACACTTTATAATCGGCTTAATGGTATTGCGAGATTTATTTTTATGTTAGCTGAAGGTAATTTTTTTTTTATTTCTTCCGTTAGATTCAGATATTACAGATATCTTTTGATGTGCTGTAATTTTCAAGAGTGCATGCAGCATAACATCGATTACTCTGCTTATCCTGATTGTCGGGATACAGCGTGGGTATGTATGTATGTAGATTCAGATATTTTTCTCGCCATAAAGAACACACAATTCAGTATTGTTGACAAATAATTTGGTCTTTTCCCGTTCAGCAATGCAATCAATAAGGAAAAAACAATCTGGCAAGAAACCTTTTACAACTTTTACAACAAATACAACATACTGCACCTTTGTCGCACCGCTTTGTGGAACTGTTTTCCGGCAAGTATGTTTCCCGAATTATTTAACCTGGGTGTCTTCACAGGCCTTCGCGAGGAGAGGTGATTTTTATTATGTCGACTGCACCATTGGTTTCTTGGCAGAGCCACCAATGTTGGTTTAAAAAATTTTTTTATCGTAAACCCTTTAAATCGGTTGAGCAGTTATCGAGTTATAAGTGAATAGACGAAGCTGTGCAAAAGGCGAACTGATTGTACAATGTCATGTATTCCAGTCAACCTGTAGAAACATAAATAAACCTATGTACAAGTAGCGTATACCATCCAGTTCATATCTAAGCATCTATGAAATCAAACGTTAAGCCCTCAAGAAATTCATACAACGAACTATAAAGATCGTCAGGTCGGTGGAACAATAGGCAATAGCAATACGCATTCTTCGATACAGCGAGGTCGGAGGGAGAACGCAAAAATAACAACAAGAAGGAGAACGAAGATTACTCGCTCTTCCATTTCGATTGTTTCGACCGGAAAACGGATTTGAATTTGGAAGAGAAGTTCATTGTTACGTTTGGTGGTGCAGTATTAGGATATGCAAATTGTAAAGGTGGCGACTGTCTTGAATATTTAGGTCGATGTGAGCACGGGTGGCTACATCACCAAGGCATTGGAATCATTAAGGAGCGCTCTCATTCATATGTATTTATATATGAATACGATCATCCACTACTGCGAAATCTTATCCAGATAATTTACACTTTTCTTTATTCAAAATTCATTTTTTATTTTGAAAATATTCGAGACGAATATTCAGGCATCGTGAGCATTTGCTCGAAACTAGCAAATATTCAACCGAATATTCAGATCGAGAAAATATTCAGTCAGTCGCCACCTTTAGAACGTTAGTTATTCATCCAATATTTGGATACCAAAAAACATGTGGCTCTTATATTTATTGCAGGTGGAAGAATTAACTTTCAATTATAATTATGAAATTTTAAATAACCCTAATATTGTTATATATGTATACATCATAATAATATAAGTATTGTATCCCAGAAATGAATTAAAAGCGCTTCAGGCTAATACCTTTTATTTTTTATTTTGCTATAGTAGTACATATTAAGCCTTGTGCAGTTCGTCTAGTCTATTTTAATTATGATAGTTATAAAATTAGGCCGTAATTTACTGTTATAAGATATTATATTGTTGTTCTCAGTCGACAGGCTAGAGCATCGCATTCTAATATTATTTTTATAGTGATTTCATCTCATCTTACAAATATGTATACACTGCTCCAAAACGGACTCCAAAGCCAAAGCGGCTGAAAGAAAGGGCTACACCAGACGATTTGCATTCGTTAAAAAATGTGGAATTCTTTGTGTTGCTGAATCTTGTATAATTGAAGAAGTCTCGTCCGGATGGGGGATAGAGCGGGGAGAGAAAATACCAGACGAAAAATACAACTAAACCTTCTTGGGAGTAACTTTTTTAATACTCGCATAGAAAACAAACGGGTCTGTTTGCCAGTACGTTTCCACCTCGTGAAGACGAACATTGTAAACACTTGGCTGGTTTTATGCAAGTTTTATTGTTATTTTTAATAGCGCTCGGTTTTATTTTGTTTCAAATAAAGAATCCTCTGCAGCACAACTCACGTTAACGGTTTTAGTTTGGCAGTTTGTAGATTGTAAGTTGAGGGGATTTTACCAGTCAACAAATTATCGGAAATGTCTATGTTATGTTACGAACGGAAAATATCGATGCGAGCCTAGCAATATTCCTCAATAATAAACTTAGTATATTTTGAGAATTATGTATATGTCTACATATATATAGGTACATGATACCACACGGTGTATTCCGACAATCGGGGTAAGCAGAGTAATCGGTGTTGTGATGCAAGTATTCTTGTAAATTACAGCACAACACCGACCATCACGTTTTCCAAAGTATTTGGACAAGATAACTATCAAGCAGCAAGTAAGGCTCGAAGACCCACCTGCTGCATGACCCTGTGGAAGGACCGCGCCAAGGTGAGATGCATATGTACGTAGGGATAATGCAGGTAAATTCAATGTACTTACAAATTTTTACACAGTTTTCATCTAGTACTTGTAAAGCATGAATAGGAATCTAGGATTTACACTTAGAACTTGCCAAAGATGGGGGAAGAGACAAAGAAGGTTCAGGCACTTTTGTCATTCGGCCCGAGTCCGTTTCCCCCCAAATCGTCTCCTCTCGACCAATTAGTTCCGAAAGTCTTACAAAAATCAAAACGTTTCGCTCGCGCCGCACGTCCGCCGCTGCAGCCGTCGCCTACATTTCCGGCAAAGGAAAGGGTTTTTTTTTCATCTGACTTTGAAAAATCGTCAAAGGGAGAGGGTTACCAGTCGAAGCATTTTAATGCCATTTGCGAAATTGCGTCTTGCGTTTTTTGGGCTTTTCTCTCCTCGCGATAATCCGAGAAGATGCTGGATTAGTAGGGACTTAGTGTATTTGCGTTTTTAGTGTGATTTCGCTTCGGTTAGGGAAGGGTTGAACCGGGAGATTGCTCTTAAGTAATTATTTTGAATTTCCGGACTAAGACGTGATGCAATCTGTAATTTCTCTTCGCGTGGCTCCCGAGTGGCTTTTTTGCTTCCTCCGGTCTGCTTCACGCGAGTGTGTTCTGAAGCTCGAGTGAATTTTTTAATTATTTTTATTTTTTTGCTCTTACGTTTCCTCGAGTTTGCGGCGCTCCTGCTTAGCGGGATCATATTAAATATTTAATTATGAAAAATATGTGCTGAAAGGAACATACTCCTGTTTGTGTTTACGTCAACTTACTAAGGAGTAATGTTTTTCTTTTGTGGCCTTTGTAATTCAAACAATTACAGACCAACACATTTAATATCCACCGAGCATTTTATTATCAATGCAGTTTCGATATTTGACAAGTGCCCCGTAAAGTTACGAGGTTTGTAACTTTATATGTTTATATAATACTAGCTTTTGCCCGCGGCTTCGCTCGCGTGAAATTCGTATTTCAAAGAAAGCAAGTATGTAACTAAGGCCGATCTGCGTTAAGTAACGTAAACGATAAACCTTCTCAACTAAAGTAAGTAACTAACGGCGAGGCTTCAGGCTGAGCTGCATTCTGGAAGACAATAAACCTTCTTGAAGAAAGTAAGTCTTTGAGGGCGAGGCCGAAGGCCGAGCTGCGTTCAGGAAGACTAAAACCTTTTCGAAGAAGTAGTAACAGAGGGCGAGGCCGAAAGGCGAGCTGCGTTCAGGAAGACTATAAACCTTCTCGAGGAAATTAAGTAATTGAGGGCGAGGCCAAAGGCCGAGCTGCGTTCAGAAAGATGATAAACCTACACAAAGAAAGTAAGTAATTGATGGCGAGGCCGAAGGCCGAGCTGCGTACAGGAAGACTATAAACCTTCTTGAAGAAAGTAAGTCACTGAGGGCGAGGCCGAAGGCCGATCTGCGTTCAGGAAGACGATAACCTTTTCGAAGGAGTAAGTAACAGAGGGCGAGGCCGAAGGCCGAGCTGCGTTCAGGAAGACCATAAACCTTCTCGAAGAAAGTAAGCAACTAAGGGCGAGGCCGAAGGCCGAGCTGCGTTCAGGAAGACTATAAACCTTCTTGATGAAAGTAAGTACCTAACTGAGGGCGAGGCCGAAGGCCGAGCTGCGTTCAGGAAGACGATAACCTTTTCGAAGAAAGTAAGTAACAGAGGGCGAGGCCGAAGGCCGAGCTGCGTTCAGGAAGACCATAATCCTACTCGAAGAAAGTAAGTAACTAAGGGCGAGGCCGAAGGCCGAGCTGTGTTCAGGAAGACCATAAACCTTCTCTAACAAATGAAGTAATTGAGGGCGAGGCCGAAGGCCGAGCTTCGTTCAGGAAGACTGTAAACCGTCTTGAAGAAAGTAAGTAACTATCGTCCATAGTTACTTACTGTCATCGAGAAGGTTTAGTGTCTTCCAGAATACAGCTTGGCCTTCGGCCACGCCCTTAGTTACTTACTTTCTTCGAGAAGGATTATAGTCTTCCTGAACGCAGCTCGGCCTTCGGCCTCGCCCTTTGTTGCTTATTTTCTTCGAAAAAGGTTTAACCTATTCCTGAACGCAGCTCGGCCTTCGGCCTCGCCTTTAGTATGTTACTTACTTTCTTTGAGAATGTTTATTGTTTTTATCTGAATCCAGTTCGCCCTCCGGCCCCGGCCTAAGTTACTTAGTTTATTCTTTTGAAATACGAATTTCACGCGAGCGAATCCGCTCAATTAAAATAAATCAAATACTTTAGATACCTACCTAACTAAGTAAAATACTCCACATATTAGCATAACCGGAACTGAATTTTATTTAGCCTATCCTGTGTCTCGTATAGCTAAATGTGCGTGTAGTAATTTTAATAGAATTTAGATGATCGGCTTAAATTTTATGGAGGAAATTCATACAAACATATTCGCCTCGCCCCGCTGCCCCCCGCTGAGAGAAGCGCAGCGCTTCTCTCAAGACATTCTCATCGTCGTAACTTTTAAACTATTTGTCCAAATTACTTAGTGTCATCAAAATCTGTTCAGTAGTTTTTGCGTGAAAGAGGAATATAGTGCGGCTGCTCGGTTCGCTGTTGAGTTTATAGGCCGCGCCTGCCCCGCGCCGCCGCCGCCCGCCGCGCCGCCAACTGCCGCTCGCTCCGTAAATACCTATGTATAATACTAAGGCGCGCGGATTGAACAATTGAACATATCGGTTTGTATGGGAGCCACATCTTAGCGTAACCGGAACTGAATTTTATGTAGCCTATCCTGTGTCCCATATAGTTAAATGTGCTTGTACAAAGTTTCATCGAATTCGGATGATCAGCTTAAGAGTTATGGCGGAACATACATACATACATACATACAGAAAAGATTTCTAAAAATCGTCAATTTAGCTTTAGTATCATACATAGAGGCTACAAACTCAATATTTCCTAAAACAAAGTAACTTACTCCATGACCACCCCTTACAGATTTATTATTAGTATTGATGTTATATGTGGTTGTATAAAGCTTACTGCTGGCATAATATAACAGATAATTCATAGTTATATAAAATAGTTAGATAAAAGTTAGATAAAATAGTTTAAATATGGTAGATCAACTCAGTGTGGTATTTGTAGTTAATACAAGTAAAGTATTGATACTAAAATATTCTTATTATTACTTTATCTTCAATTCTCACGCTCAACTGTTTTGCTAACTGTCTATCTACCTACTTACATTCCACTATATTAATCAAATCTCAAACATCCAAAGCTCGACTGTAAGAAATCTCTGTAAATGATAAGCCCGCCTTTGCACCTTATGTAAATGTTCTAATGTACATAATACTGTTGAATGTTTCTTGGATCAATAAAACATTTTCTATCTATCTATCTACATGAGGTGAGTAATATTGATGGTACATCTCTCAGAAAGATGGCAATTTTACCCCGTGTGCAGCCTTAAGCCCCCACGCACACGCTCCTATATTAATTACAAGCGCCGCCGTCTTTCCCAAAACTTAAACTATCCATTACTTGGGGCCAGATGAGTGCGTAGACACCATCACGCCGCGCGCCAACCGAGCTGTCTAGAACTTAGCAAGACGGATGCTCTCCGTACATCATAAGGTTAATAAGGCCGCCTTAGGCAAACTAACGAGGGCGCTTTGTCACGAGGGACTTACCGAGTTTTCTTGCGTCTTCGGTCGTTTTAGAAGCGGCGCAGGGTAAACAACCCTTCCATTGATTTACGAGAGAGATTAGGAAGGTTTTACATAGTTTTTGCAAACAACAAAGATGTGTAGGCTGTACACTGATGTGTTTTAAATACCTTGGGGTCATGCTAGACGAGAAACTCGGTGTGGGCTCTCACGTGACGATGATCTGCGAAAAGTCCAAAAAACTGTTTCATGCTCTGGCCAAAGTGGCGAGCGCGACCTGGGGTCTTAGACAAAAAGCCTTAACCATTATCTATAGAGGTGTGGTGGAGGCAGTCTTGACCTATGCGTCGGCCAGTTGGTCACGTAGGCTTAATTGCCGACATATTAGGCAAATTAGAAGCGCACAGCGCTCTATCCTCTTGAGAGTCATAAGGGCGTACCGTACGGTCTCTACAGAAGCGGTATTCGCTATCGCTTGTGTGCTCCCCATTGATATCCTAATACAGGAAAGGGTGAGCATGTTCAGCCGCAAAAGCGGAATTTGTGAACGATACGAGCGATATAGGGACATAGAGATTGGTACGGATGATTTGCCCATGACAATTAAGAGGAAATTTAAAGAGCGTAGCGTGGAAATTTGGCAGGACGAATGGGCCAAATGTGAGAAAGGTCATCTCACGCGGGAGTTCATACCGAGAGTTATCGTAAAAATGAGAGGAAAGAAAGTATTTAGAGTGAATCACGAGCTGGTCCAGTTCCTAACTGGACATGGGAAGTTCGGAAAATACTTCTTTAGATTCGGCATCATAGATAATAGCATATGCGAGTGCGGGGAACCGATCGATTCGGTAGACCACGTTCTCTTTGAGTATTCTCTGAGCGATAACGCAAGGGGAGCACTCGAGAGCGTGGTCCAAAATGCTGGGTTGGTCTGGCCCATAAGCAAAGATCTATTTCTAGATGATCGAGTTATAGAGGGTTTCCGAGCTTTTTGTGCGGAAGTTATTAGAGAAAGGTCGTAGATGATCGCCGCCTCCCCGCGGTGGGGACGGAAACGAAGATCGGGTCACCCGCTTGCGGGTAATAAAAACCCCGAGAACGGCTAAAGGCGATCAGCTCGACTTTTGCCATTAGGGGTTAGCATAAATCACTAATGGTCAAAGCCGACAAAGTAAAAAAGAGATGTACAATTGAGAGAGAGCAATTGTTGATGAATGAGAGAGTAAGCAGTAAAAGGCTAAGCCTAATCTGCGTGTATGTACACGAATGAATGAATGAATGAATGTACACTGATGTGGTCTGCATAGGGGAACGTCACGGATACTAGTACCCAACTCCGACACCTTGGACGACTGAACGCCTCTGCGACCCCGTACAAAGGTCACTAATACGGGTCTATGGATCCTGGTGGCCGGGCCCGACACCTTGGGTAGACCGAAGTCTACCACTGCGATCGCTCCCCAGCGACTACCCGACTACCGACTCCACGGTGGCTACCCTTAAAACTAGCAGTTGGCTACCCTATCCCGCAACTGGGCGGTGTAACGGGCGTCACTGTTAGAAATAATGTGTGGTAGAGAACTTGTTCTCGACGATTACTCATTAAACGTTGCTAGTCTAACATGAGTACTAAGTTGGGGTTTCGGCCTCCTCTTAGCTCACGCTGCCGATTCCACTCAGGTCGGTGGGTCAAATGAGATACTACCCTAAACGCTGGGTTGAGTACTGCGGGGTTCCGTTAAAAGCCCCAGAATGCTTCGTGCTTCTGCACGGAACACTGGAGTTGGTCTCGCAGGGGTTGTGGTTTAGCGTTGATTCCCTGGTGCTTCCGTACTTGTGTAGTTAAAGCACCTAATACGGGAATAAGTAGCGAAAGCTGCGAGTGGTGAGCCACTTAGAGCTCCGTAACCAATGTGGAGAATTGGTAGACATGCGAATAATGTAGATCGGTGTGTCGGTGCAACACACACTTATATGTGGATGTGGGATGGATTTCTCACGAGCTAATGACGCTGACGTAAGTCTGTCATTCGAGACCGGTGGATCCCCGGTACACATTAGGTGGTGGTCATATGCACTTCCACGCATATACATAGCTGGTGAAAACAAAAGCCTTAAGGCTAGTACAAAACGCTGAGGCCCTGGGCACAGGTTGTGGTTGGATAGGGTGCTGACCCCAGTGGCAGTGAAGGCTTCACCCCCGGCTCTCGACTTCGGTCGGGGGTTCCTTCGGGTGGACGGGTGGTGGCTCGGATCGGCTGGGGAAAGGTCGCAGCCTGTGTTTCCCATGGGATTTTTTCGGAAGAACGAAAGTTCGACAGAGCAGCTATGGGGCCTCGATCTGGCATACATGATCACTGTACTCGCAAGAGTGCAGGTAGTAGACGTCTGGATTTTGTAGCCGAAAGGCTGGTATCTCCGGACGTCTATAAACAAAAAACGTAAATCAATAAAATGATAGAAAAAGAAAGTTGTACACTGATGTAACTTTGATCTACAACGACATAAAGGGTCAGTCAGTCAGTCAGCGTGTAAGCGTCAACCGCTTGACATAAGCCTCTTAAATTTTCCTCCAGTCTTCCCGGCCTTCAGGGGTACGGAACCACTGCTTTCTGTCGACGTACTTCGGGCCTCCCTGCGTGCAACGACTTTCAAATGATTGTTCCATGATGAAGTTATGTATGACACAGTGCGGGTGCTATGGTCGCAAGGCTGGTGCACTCGGGTCAGTGGTGGGTGAATATTGCCGACGTACTTGATGTCGTCATCCCACCTGGCGGATGGTCTTCCCACGCTCCACTTTTATTCGCACAGCCGCCAGTTTCCACAGATCCATATGTGTTATTATGGCGGATATAACAACAAATAATAAATAGAAAAAAAATTAAGAAAAAAAACAAATTGTGGTGCGTAAACCTCGCTGCGCGAGTAAGACTCGCACTTGGCCGGTTTTTATTATGAAAGCCAACAGGCGTGCCTCTGCCGAGGGACCAATATTGCGGTCGACACGGGCAATTTTTTTTTTTTATAGAAACTGACACGGTTGGCTACATCACCTACAGCATCCGTGATGCCAGCCCATAACAGTGTCAGTGCTTCCCTTCATTTCATGTCGGCTATACTGAGCTGCAGTGGGAGCACAAATGCGTCGATAAGCCTATATCGATCGATAAACATCTGTTTGCTTCGTTCGACGAAGTAGAATAGAAGAAGACGAATAGATGTTTATCGATCGATATATGCTTATCGACGCATTTGTGCTCCCGCTGCTGGACGGAAAACACGAACTATTTACATAGCCGTTCAGCACTCCTCGCGAATCAACGCTCGCTGTGGGATGCCATATCGGTGACAAGTCCGACAAAAAAATTTTCGTCTATTTTATTCACGACGCGGCATTTGAAGGCCCCAGGTAATAATTTTATGTATTCCAGTATGGGTGGCTGAGTCGGAGGGGCCAGAGCGCATGCTCCGACCAACCGATACCACCTCCTAGAAGGTGCCATACCGGAGACTTCCCTTTGGATTGCGTTACACTGGACTAGAGGAGAACACAGCCGAGGCTGCTATGCGGCCATCTTATGTCCAGTACGGTCAGTGGACTGTTGTTAAGCAACGCTGAGCGCGGTCAGTACTTGGATGGGTGACCGCTCGACCGTTGGAGGCTGACCGTGCTTCGGATTCCACGTTAAACTGTAGGTCCCTTCCCTTCTTACCTTACTAGGTGGCAGGGTTTATCCCGGCCGGGTTGGTACCACCGCACTGAGCGAAACGTCGGTCGAAACGGCTATGTAAATAGTTCGTGTTTTCCCAGTGTAGCCGGCGCGAAATGAAGGGAAGCACTGACATGGCACCTAGTTCACCCGGTATTATGGGCTGACATCACGGATGTTGTAGGTGATGTAGGTACTTAACCGGTCAGTTTCCATAAAAAAAAATAAGTACGGTGCAACGCAACCATATAGGTTCTATGTATACCCTCATCCCTCCAGCCCCCATCCGTCTCCGCCACACCCGCCGGACTCGCTCGGAACATCCATATGTTGTTGACACCCAACTACTAAGAACACATCGTTTTTCGAAATCGTTCCTATGTCGAACGGCGAAAATATGGAACGGTCTTCCGGTGAGTGTGTTCCCCACCACCTATAACCTGGGAATCTTCAAAAGGCGTGTCAATCAATTAGACGACAACCTTTTTGTCCGCCTCATAGCCGGCATGGCGCATCTCTGAGCGTGGTTTCGCGAGGAATGGTGTTATTGGCTGTGTCTGATCTTCCGTTGAAGTATTGGGCACAGACACCCGCGCCGGCTGTCTATATAAAAATATATATATATAGGATCGAGAAACACTAACGGGTAGATCACTGTTTTTGACAGTGTTTGACGGAACGCTATTGAAATCAAGAAAATTTACTAAACCTTTGTCTTCAAAACTAGTTTAGGCGTAGCACCTCATTTTTTTTTTTTTTTTTTTTTTTTATGGAACCTGACACGGTTGGCTACATCACCTACAACATCCGTGATGTCAGCCCATAACACAGGGTGAACTAGGTGCCATGTCAGTGCTTCCCTTCATTTCATGTCGGCTACGGCTCATATTACAAGCCCACAATAAACGTTCGTACTCTTCATTCGTACTCATCTCCACTTAAGAAGCTTAAGACGCTAGGCAAGAATCTATTCGCCGAAACAAACACCTCTCACCTGGCACTACTCTTCGCTCTACCTCTTTCACAGCCCCCTAAGACTCCACACACCCCCAAAGTCAACCCCCAACCCGGAGGGTTGACGCGTCTTAAGGCTGTACAAAGAATTCTAAATTATAGACAGGTGTCAACACGTCATTTAAGTAAAATAATTATAAATGTTGTGACAGAAATCGGCGGCGGCGGGAGCGGCGGGGGCCGAGTGGTTTGGGCATCGGCTTCTCATGCGGGAGGTCCGAGGTTCGAAACCGGTCGGCGTGTACCAATGAGTTTTTTCTGACGAAAAAAATTACGTGCATACCTACACCCGCTGCTTCACCGTTCGGAACCGGTGTAAAACTGTAGGTCCCTTCCCTTGCCTCTTACTAGGTGGTAGGCTCAAATTGTAGCCGACTGGGTTGATACCACCGTACTGGATGTAAGATGGCCGCAAGCAACCTCGGTTGTGTTCTCCTCTAGTCCAGTATAGCCAGCAATCCAGGGAAGTCTCCGGTATGGCACCTACCTTCTCGGAGGTGATATTGGCTGGTTAGAGCATGTGCTTTGGCCCCTCCGACTCAGCCACCCATACCGGATTACATAAAAAAAAAAAAAGAAATCATCAATCAATCATCAACACATAATGTAATAATAAAATGCAAATCGGAGCGCGACACAAAAAGGGTCATTACTACTAGTATTTACAATGTACATTTTATAGTATTGAATTAATTCTTATCAAAATAGATACTTTTATCGCTTCTGGTATTTAAACTAGATGAACTTTGGCTTTAAACTTAGTAATTTGGACAAATAGTTTAAAAGTTACGGCGGCGATGAGAATGTCTTGAGAGAAGCGGCGAGCTGCATGTCATATCATGGCGTCCGGTGGCGCGCAGTGCGGGCGGGGCGAGGTCCTAAGTCAATTTTCAATTTTTTTTTATTATGATGGCAACCAGAGGTACTATCCTCCGCTGTAATAAGCTAAACGGGCTAGACAGCCTAGCAACAGTCCGCAAATCTGCTGGCATAGCACCTAACTGAGCGTGGTTTCGCGAGAAGAGGTGATTTTGGCTCTGTCGACTGCACCATTGGTCTCTCGGCACAGCCACCCATGCTGGTTTACAAAAAGAAATAAAAAAATAATAATAAAAAAATGTGGTGTCTGTCTTTCCGCAAGATGTTCGCAATTTAAAAAAAACACAAAAAATCAAAATTGCACGGCGATTACTCCATTAGATTCAGCAACTATTTGAGTCTGTTTTAGCATATATCATCACGCGATCTACTTGAGGTACTGAGCACAGGCTCTAATTGTGAGAGTTAGAAATGTGAAATAATTAATAATATATTTCAAGTACATTAAATTTAGAATGCATGTAATTTAGCATGTGTTCGAAAAGGGTCCAGTGCGTAGTACCCGTAACCGATGAGCATGTATGAATATCATCATGATAGTGAAAGAGGCGGCAGAGGTGTGTCAGGATCGTGGCACGTGGAAATGCGTTGTCTCTGCCTACCCCACTGGGAAACAGACAGGCGTGATGCTACCTATGTATAAATGAATTTTAATTTAGAACGCACATTTATTTTTAGTTGTTTGCCAAATAAACAGATTTTTGTGTTTATTTTTTATATCTTTTTTAATTTTTAACCAGGCATAATACATCTAATAATTTGTTCGATGCGTCGTACATGTATATTCTATGAAAAGTTCAAAATAAGATTCCCAAAGCCTCGTTTAACCGAACACTACTCTTCCTTCAGCCTCCACCTTCCCTTCTCTCCACTCCCCCGTCCCGCCCCCTCGCCTATCACACACCCCCAAAGTCAACCCCCGCGCCCCCTAATGCTATATTTAATTTTCGCCCTACCCTCATTAATACCAGGCGAAGACGCAGACTTAAAGTGGCGCGTGCGACGTACGTCAAGGCAGGGATCCGTAGGAGCACTCAACGCGCCGTGAGTGTGTATAATTAATCATGATTTCAGGGTTTCGTAAGGGTAGTGCTGTTAAAAGATGAAATGGGTAAGCGTTTTGTGTTTGCACGCCGCGCCGGTTGGGATGGAATGCAGTTGAAGAGGCTGTAATCAATATTTAATGTAATCAATTAAGAGTGTGTTAGAAATACATTTTTATACATTATATAAATTATATGTTTTATATAGGGCACTGAAGAAAATAATAACTGAAAGAAAATAATCTTTGTGGGTCCACCTTTGCACGTTACCCCCTATTTTTATACTTTATGCCTTAATTTTATCTTCATCCGTATATTGTTTCGGTCTGTGTGCATTTCTATTCCAATTACCTACTCGTATATATTTGTATTAGAATGTTAACTGAATTCAAAGTGCAGCGATATTCAAACACTTTTATTTATTTATTTATTAGGAAACTTAACAGATAACTTTTTATCACATCTTTTGCATAATGTTAATATATACTTATTAGTCTTGCTAACTAAACAAACGAAGAAAAAAAATTAAACAAAATATAACTAGAAATTGAATGTAAAATGTTATTGTATTTTGTATTGTTATTAAAAATGAAATAAATAATAAAAGTTTTTATTTATTTATTTATATCATTATTATTTTATGTTTAATATTTATTTTCACATTTTTACCATATTTATATTAATTTTACATATTTTATAATATTATACAAAAACTTATAAAAATACACAAAATTAATAAAAATTTTAAATTTAATATAAAAAGTTTAATATTTACTGTTAGGATTTTTTATATCAAATTTTAATTGTAAGTTTAGATAATTATCATTTGATAGGTAGTTTTAGTTTCTATTTTTTTTTTATTTTGTAGTTAGCTTGATGTATTGTGCAATATGTTTATTTAATTCTTTGCTTTATATTTCATTTAATAAATTACCAACTTCAAATTAATGATAATCATGCAATGAAGACGAATGTACAAAAAAAAAAACATATGACAACCCCGTTTCAATTACGAACTATTTCCATAATAATAATAGAACGACAAAACTCAGACTGAGTTGTCGTTATCATCAATTTTCTCAATTGAATCATGCGAACTTCAACTTAATCTCAATGTAAAAAGCTAAGCAACGCAATAAAACGTCCAAGTTGCAAACTAAATTAGCATCTAGCGGATCCATTAATTTCCATCGTATCTTTAGGGCGGGCGGGAGCGGCGGACGGGCGGGGGACGCCTCGGAAGGGAAGGGCGGGCGCGAGGTGTGTAATTGAGTTACAGCCCTTTGACGCCCGGCAGTAACGAGGTTTGTGTCGAGCCACCTAGCCGAATGTACCTGCGAGACTTCTCCCACACAACCCGCTCTTCAGGTGGACATATTCGTGTATACTATAGCCAACATGTTGAACTGAATAGCTTGCTATGCGCCCTGGTGAACGCTAGATGCGTCGAGCGATTGTGATGAAATCCCAAGAGCCTGTGATTGATTAGGTTCTGGGGTCGTCTGTCTCCATTTTCCCGTGTCATGCATGAATAAAAATGGAAAATTAATAACAACAAATTCTATTATTTCTTATTTTTTTTTTTGTGCATTCACCACTCCTCGCCATGCCAACTAGATGCCATGCCCCAGCAGATTTAGGAACTATTTTTTTATTTATTTTTATTTTATTTTATTTTATTTTCGAGTTTGGAAAAACAAACAGGCATTTACGTCTAGAAAAACAAGGTGATACAAAATAACGTTGAGTATGTAAAGACCCAGCAACGTTTTCCACGTTTTAACATAACTAAATTAAATCAAATCGGAATTAAATTAAATTAAATCGAATCAAAATTATATTACCAGATCAAGTGAAATCAAGTTAAATAAAATTAGATAACAATGCAAATCAGATCAAATTAAATTAAGCTAAATCAAATCAAATTAAAATCAAATTAAATTAAAATCAAATTAAATCAAATTAAATAAAATAACAATGCAAATACACAAATAATAACAAATAATAACTTTACGTGTATCATTCCAGCGACACGCTACAGAATTGATTCCTTTATAATAATTGTGACAGTCCGCTTATAGCTATGCAGGCTGAGGTAGTGTATGTCTAGTGAGCTGAAGTATTTATTAAAATTGATACATACCCTATGGATAGGTGCGCGTTTACCTGCATTTGTATTGCCGCGCTGTCTGGCATATTGATACGACGTTTGTAGACCCCCCCAGATTAAAGCATTCGGGAGACCACTCGCCGGAAGTAAGTTCCACAAATGGTGGTTACATAAATGGTGCCAGTTTTTAGTCATTTAGTAATTAGTGTTCCGTAGCTCAAAAGAGGAAAAAAACTGAACCCATATATAATCACTCTTGTGTCTGTCTGTCCGTCGAGTCTAAATTCTAATAAATTTTTAGTATTATACATATTGTGTATTTTATAACTTCTTGTCTCTTTAAATATATTTTTTATTGTGATTTTGTATTTAATGTTTAAAATAATTGATTAATATTACGTGTTTACTATGCTATCACTGCGTAGCCAAAAAGTAAAATAAAGAATTTGAATTTGAATAAAATTTCCAAAAAAAAATTGGGAATATAGGCGTCTCTTATAGTTTACAAGAAATCCTAAACTCAAGTCAATATGGGTCCGGAGCCGAATGGCGTAGCACGCATTTGGAATTGTTTTCGAATTTATAAATGAGAATACTTTATTTATTTGTTATATAAGATTGTTTACAATTTATAAATTAAAATTATTAAATAAATTATAACTACCTATCAAATAAAATTTAATGGCAAATATGACTAATTAAAAAACTACAACGAATTAAAAGTTTAAAGTCCATACACGTTATGCCAACGGAATGTTCCCCTTCTCTCTGTCACGTGACCAATAACACACTATTGTGTACACAGTACACACTGCTGATATACCTGTATACTCATATGTATTTGAGGCGTCTGTGTAACGTCGCGGGCACGCGGCAGCCAAGAAATGCATATCATAACTCCACGTCGTTTCCACGCTGCGATTTCTCACCCCGATGTCTTATCCCACCCCCCTCACGCTGACAGCTGACAACTGACCCCCCTCCCGGCCTGCCAACTGACCCCGGAGGCAAAAGCCGAAGGCGAACCGACCCATGTCGTCGCCTCTCTCGACGACGATTTAATATTTTCATGACAGATGACGCTACTGGCTTCAGGCCTCGATGGGAATAAGGAAATAAGTTATGAATAAAGTTATGAAGTTCGACGCGTTCTATGTTTGTATGTGTTGCGTTTTATATACCTAACATATATATTTTCACTTACTTTATAGCGTTACCCTATGTTAAATTCCGGGTTTAAAAGGACACGATATTATTATGAATTATATTCTACTAATACAATCCGCAGATCTTCAAATCAAATCGCAATATAATAGCGTTCCCTCAACGACTTTAGTCCGCCCTCAAGCCGGACTGGCACTTCCTCGGTCACTTCAGGCGTTTATTTTCTTTTTTGCTTCGCGCAGTCAGGTAAAAAGGAACTGACTCGCGCTGTCTTTGTCTCCCTAGGCGGAGCGGCTCTCATTCCACTGAAGGTGTGACGTCGGAATCAACAATTACATAAAATTATGATATGCTTACCAGAAAGTTTAAAAGGCAATCCCCCCATGAGGGGGTCGGGGGCGAACCGCGGCGCGAAGTGGAAGGGATGGAAGCCGTGGTGCCTGGTCTTGGACCTCGGCTCCCGAGGTCCGTCCACCGTCACCTTGATGGCCTTCATCAGCGACGCAACCTGCGGCGGCGACGTCGCTAGCGTTATTGTCAGCGTGAACGACTTGCCTGCAACAAGAGACCATTTTGTTTCAGCTGTTTCTATTTCAATGTATTTATCGATCCAGTCGGTAATGCACTTGTGTATTTTGAACGTATCCATACCCATACCACGTGACTGATCGAGGGTTCCCATAGAAGAAACCAAAAAGTGTAAGCGCGCGCGCCATCTACCGAATAGATTATGTATGAAGCATTTTTTTTTTATGGAAACTGACACGGTTGGCTACATCACCTACAACGTCCGTGATGTCAGCCCATAACACCGGGTGAACTAGGTGCCATGTCAGTGCATCCCCCTTTTATCGTGCCGGCATGACATTAACTAATATGAAGCATTTCATAACACGCCATCTAGATGGCGTGAGTAGCGCTAGCTGTGACATGGTGATACGGGACCCTCGGTGCGCGAGTTCGACTCGCACTTGGCCGGTTTTTTTTCACCTGTACAACACATTCCGACCAGGAATAGTTTTTTTTAATTTATTGGTTTTTAATATAAGCACTAATTCAAAAATTTTGCTAAGCGAAACCCCGGACAAGGTACGAATTTGTAATTTAAACTCGAAAAAATTCAACTTTCGTTTGTATGCACTGTATTATCTCCAATAAGAAGTATTTCGACAAATACGTATAAATAGACTGTATTATTTCTAAAAATCAACCCCAAACAAAAAGCTACTCAAACGCGCGCAGACCGGAGAATCGCCTCGGTTCACATTTCTTGTCGAGTAATTTTTCTCCCCCGCGAGACAGCTGCGTTGATTTGTGGCGCGAGCGGGGGCGCGGAGGCGGCGCGCGTGCCGGCATCCGAGGCGACACGTGACGCCATCTAGCGGCGCGGCGGAGCAACTTGCAAGACAAATGTACACCGCATCGCCAGGCATCGCTTCAATCATTTTAGGCTTACGAAGGAACCAAACTATTTGTCTGTGTTGGTTTCTTGATATCCACACTAATATAATAAAGGGGTAACGTTTGTAAGTTTGTAAGTTTGGATGTAGGAGGTGGGTAATCTCCGAAAATACTCATCCCATTTTAAAAATTATGTGAACAAAAATATTTAGAATTGTCCTTCAGGGTGGAAATAGGCTATGTGAGCGAGCCGCGGGCAAAAGCTAGTCATTTATATGGAAATAGTTTAAGTTTATCACAGTCAGCGTGTATGCGTCTACTACTGGACATAAGCTTCTCCAATTTTCCTGCAGTCCTCCCGGCCTTCAGCGGTACGTAACCACTGCTTTCCGCCGGCGTACTTGATGCCGTCGTCCCACCAGGCGGGTGGTCGTTTCACACTCTCTTTTCCTGTCCACGGCCGCCATTGTAGGACACGGTTACACCGTCGTCTCTTCGGTTGACGTGCCCAGCCCACTGCCACTTGAGCTTAGCCACCCGTTGTCCAATATCGACTACCTTGGTGCTTGGTTATTCCCAGCATGGCTCGCTCCATTACTCGCTGGGCAAGTATATCACGTTCGTGACATTAATCGTAGTATCTAACTATAGGTATGTCGTTAAACGAATTTCAATAATTAACTAATTATATATTAATAGCGCTATTAACTTTGAAATTAATATTATTAATATTATAATTAGTTTTGACAAGTTAGCAAGTGACAATTGATTTTATTTATCAACTGTACTAAATGTATCTGAATATTTTAATTTAATTTGGTTAAGTTTAGCATAGTTAACTTTTGACAATTTTTATTTTTATCTATGCACCAACTCGTAATTCAAACCACAAAAAATTTGATGAAGGCAATTTTTTGCTCGATACTAATCACTACCTATCACTATTTATTGTCACTTGACTTATACTGAGTATGCATTGTCATCAAATGGAAATAATATGTTAAAAACAAAACAAAACTGTTTTGACAGAGTTCAAAGCGGATTAATTGAACTGAGAAAATGTATACAGTGGCTTATAATATTTCTAGAATATTCATAGAATGGATGATAGGAGACTAACGAAAGAAATTTATGAAGCAAATGTGAGTGGAAGAGTCGGGAAGGGTCGCCCTAGACGCACGTACCTGGACCAGATCGGGCATGTGCTCAAAAAGGGGCAAGTGCTTAGTACCCGTAACCGACGAGCATGCATGAAGAACATTATGGGAGTGGAAGAGGCGGCAGAGGTGTGTCAGGATCGTGGCACGTGGAGATCCGTTGTCTCTGCCTACCCCACCGGCAAACAGGCGTGACGCTATGTATGTATGTATGTATAATATTTCTTTCACTAAGGCATAACCACAAGATGCCGTGATGCATCTACATCACGTTTCGTTTGGATTATGGTTGCGTTTTGTTTTTCCGTGAAATAAATAAACTGAAATCACAAAGGTTTAGCACAAACCGCAATATTGTGTTTTTGTGTAACCAAAACGCTGAACATTCTGAATCTAATCGACAACCCGACCCACGCAATTACTTAACAACCGTTTCGGAATTACCAAAACACAATCGTAACATATCCGAACCAGCGCAGCGTACGGATAGCAGTAAAATTAGTTTACTATATATTAGTATGATTTTTTCACCACTTTCGCCTAAAATTTATCTGATAGCTAACACCTCTGTCAAATTTATGAGAAATGTAACTTTAACCGACAAATAACTGTGTAGAACCGGTACATTAAAAGAATAGCCCTACTGCATCTCTCCCCGTGTATGTCGTAAAAAGCGACCAAGGGATATGACTCCCTTCTTATATTACTAGGTGGTAGGGTTTAACCTGCCCGGGTTGGTACCACCGCACTGAATGAAAGGTCGGTCGAAACGGCTATGTAAATAGTTTCGGCACGACCGAAGGGAAGCACTGACGTGGCACCAAGTTCACCCGGTGTTATGGGCTGACATCACGGATGTTGTAGGTAGGTTTTTTTTTTTTTTTTTTTTTTTTTTATGGAACCTGACACGGTTGGCTACATCACCTACAACATCCGTGATGTCAGCCCATAACACAGGGTGAACTAGGTGCCATGTCAGTGCTTCCCTTCATTTCATGTCGGCTACACTAAACTGGACGGAAAACACGAACTATTTACATAGCCGTTTCGACCGACGTTTCGTTCAGTGCGGTGGTACCAACCCGGCCGGGATAAACCCTACCACCTAGTAAGGTAAGAAGGGAAGGGACCTACAGTTTAACGTGGAATCCGAACCACGGTCAGCCTCCAACGGTCAAGCGGTCACCCATCCAAACACTGACCGCGCTCAGCGTTGCTTAATAACAGTTGACTAACCAACCGCGCCACTGAGCTACCGAGGCTGACGAATTTTCTTATCCCTTAGTCGACTTTTACGACATGCGACGGGGAGAGATGCAGTGGGGCTATTCTTTTTAAGTACCGACCCCACACGGTACAAATGTAGGTGATGTAGCCAACCGTGTAAGTTTACATAAAAAGATAAAAAAATTACCGAAATGGTAAATTATTTCCGACTGTGTTTACTTTCGATCCTGCTGCTCAGCTCATGCGTATAATGGCGTGATGCTATATAGCAGTGGTGCCCAAACGGTCGATCGATCGCAAGAGGCTTTAAATATGTCGGAAAATATGTCAGAGCAAAAAGTTACTTGTAGAAATATGAAAGAATTGGTCATATTTGACGTGACTAACATTTTCCGGGTGGTGTCGTCTTCCACAAGGACCGCAAACCAATATAAAGATGTAATGGACATATCTTTTAATTATTAAAACAAAAATGACACAAATTATTGAACAACGAAAACTTTTGGTACAAGTGTCGATCTCACAACCTTACATTTTGTATAGGTAGATCTTCATAGAAAAAAGTATGGGCACCACTGCTATATAGCCTAGACATTCAGTACCAGGCAGTAAGTTTTTTTTATAGAAACTGACAAGAGCTGGCTCTCCTACTACATCCGTGATGTCAGCCCATAACACCTTTGTGAACTAGGTGCCATGTCAGTGCTACCCTTTGGTTGTGCCGGCTACACTGAACTGGACGGAAAAAACTAGTAATGAACATCGAGCTTTAGAAAGAGACAATCCGTTTGTAGAGCGTCGTCCCTGTCGCACGAACTTGCACGTCGCTATGCGACGGAGACGACGCTCTACAACCGGCTTGTCTCTTTCTAAAGCTCGATGTTCATTACTTACTGTCTGGTACTGTACATACATATAACCTGTCTGCTTTAAGTTTTCCGGTACGCGGGGTGCGAATCCCCTGCTCCCGCCGCTTGCCGCAATCCCCGCACCCAGCTCAGTACCGATAGCAACGCCGCCCTTGCAAATAGCTTATTTCCAGCTTATATCCAGGGAAGTCTCCGGTATGGCACCTACCTTCTCGGAGGTGATATTGGCTAGTCAGAGCATGTGCTTTGGCCCCTTTGACTCAGCCATCCATACCGGATTACATAAAAAAAAAATTCAAAAGCTTATTATTTTGTTCACCCTACTGGCAGGTATTCGTGAAGTTATATATAGTCAAGCCACCGGCAAACTTGAAGCAGACAGCTTATACATACACACAGACAACAGACGTTGAATCTTATCATATCTACACGTAGGGGGATAGGGATTTCGTTTCTATACACGGCGCAAGGTCCCGATCTTTGCTATGTGATACAATCAGTATACTTCTCATATATGCCGACGGTAGAGTCGGTGGCGGTAGTGAGTGCTAGCCGCACCGCACACGGCCCGCAGGCCGCGGCGCTGCGGCCGCGCGGGCGCGGGCGGGGCGGGGCGGCGCGCGCGGTGCGGGGATAGCGGCCGCACGCTTAGTGGCGACCCGTCACGCGTTGTATTAGTACAAACTTCACTGCCGATGATGGCGCTCTCGCTTTTCACTGTGCGTTCTGCCACGTGACCTTGGCACTGGTCGCATTTGCCGCGATGTAGATATTAGCACAGATTACTTAATAGTTACTTCGTAACAGATAAATCACTCCATAGAAAAAGTTCCATACCTTCGGCTTTAATAGCCTACTGTTGCACGTCGCCAATCGCTGCGTGCGAAATGTACCTAAACGATCGAGTGTAAAGTGATTATTGATTTGCAGCTGCGCACAGTAGCGTGGGCGAGCGTGTAGGTATGCTTCGCGCGGCTGGCGAATTTCCACTGAATTAGACCGCGCCGGCGCGGCGGCCCGCCAGGCGGTAGGTAGTTAGCGCGCGCAAGTACATAGAGTGCGTCAGGCCTGATATTACGATTAAGGGAATCACAACCCTAAAAATACATTATTGCTCCAAAAAAAAATTACAGAAACAAACACAATACCTGCAGGATTTACACGAGGTGCAAACGCAGACTTATTTCTTACTGAGGTTTCTTCCAGCAACCTATTGATGTGTCAGAGTCGATTAACATAGTGAATATAACATATTGATTGTTTGATTGATCGTAATGTGAGTAGTTAATAATGGCAAAAGACTTGAAAGTGAAAATTTTAAACAAAATAATTGATAATAAGAATATTACATTCAAACATAGACTCAAACATAGATTCAAAAATAGGACTTAGAGAGTTGAGCGAAACTATATCGAATTTGCTACCAACCGGTTTTAGAACTGGAACATTTATAATTCAAAATCAATGAACTGGAACCATCCTCTGAAAGAACTCATTCTGTCCAAGATAAAAAAATTTATATTAAAAGTCGAGAACTACCTATTGCCAATGGCTACTACAGGGATGTACCCAGTGAGCATGGATAGGGAATATTATGCAATCAAATCACACATGCTGATAGATGTAGTTTTACATATTATATTAAAACTGAATCTATTTCCTTACTAAAGTATATTGTTATAAAGTAAAATTACTTTATATTGTTATAAAGTAATATTGGCGGTACACTTCTTGAAATTCGAGTCAGATATCAAGATAACTTATTTACAGCACAACAACGACCACCACTTTGCGCAAACAATTCGGACAAGACAACTATCACGCAGCAAGTAAGGCACGAAGACCCACCTGCTGGATGACTCGGTGTAAGAACCGTGCCAAGGTGAGAGGTGGTTAGTCAGTCGCCCTTTAACACCGCATCTTGTCCTATTTACTATTTAATTATTTATTAGTAACATTTTATTAAATTAAATTAAATTAAAATTTACTTTATTATTGCACAATAAAAATCGATAAAATACGGACTTGAAGCCTTAAGGCTTCTCTATCAGTCATGCCTGGGATCGTGGGTAAGGTAGATTAATAGTGGGTACCTGACAAAATAAAAATAAATCGGTGTTACCAGAGTTCTTGCAGCATAACACCGATTAATCTGCTTAACCCGATTGTCGGGATACAGCGTGTGGTATGTATGTAAATAATAAATAAGAATAATATTATATAATATACATAGTTACCTTTAATATTTAACATACAAATAAATTGTCGTTGATACCGTACATAAGTAGGTTAGTTTATCGCTATAGTTGAAAGAAACAAAAGAGACATTAGCATTTCTCGCCTCGTGCTAGGGGAGGGGGCGAGGGCGGTAGCGGGGGGCTGTGGGCGGTGGGGTCGCTGGGGGTGGAGGCTGGCGTGGGGCCAAGTGTTGCGGCTCCGGTGCTCTCCTTGCCTTCATGAAACAGGCATAAATAACCGGGCAACCTACTAGACGGGTTCCAAGACAATATGTCGAAAAATTGTTAGTCGAATAGTTTTGAAGCATATGTACATACTAGAAAATTGATAATAAAAAAAAACGAATTGTAAAATTATAATGAATTTAGAACCAACTATCAAAACATTGTTTTAACATTGAAAATGTTTTTTCGATCGCTTCAGCCACTGAGACGAAAAAGGGGACTTAAATAATATAATACGGCTCAGAAATATAAATTTATCGTTTATTTCATAAAACACAAATATACGATGTAAAAAGACAGGGTGTGAGTTATCAGATATCACTTGAGCATCGTAGGGGTGACGACCGAGCTAATCGATTAGAGCTATAATTCTGTCCGAGAACTTAGCTTCGGAAGGGGAGACGAAGGTCTTCGCAGGAAGGCCGACACGAAGTCTCCGACGCGTCGCTCGATCTCCACCCTCTTCACAAAGTTCTGCTTCGGAACAGCCGGACGAGGAGTAGGGCCCAGGTGGCTCGTACCGGCTATGCCGTCGCAGATGATGCAGGCGTCCTCGGACGGAGAACGTAGAACGGGGAAGTCTACGTGTAATCGTAGAAGGATCTACGTGCAGACGTAGAAGGATCTACGTGCAGACGTAGAAGCTGTTCACACACACACACAAACACACCCACATTAAATAATGCACACATATCAAGGTGCCCTGTGGATGGGAAGAGAGAAAATACACGGATGGGCGTTATACGTTTTGTGCGTGAAGCGCAACGACAACCGCTAGGCCGGCGGTGTCTCACAAGCGACAGGCAAGGCAGAGCTGAAGAGATTATAATGTTACCCGTAACCCTGGCTGTGGGGACTCCTCTCTCAACGCTGAGATGAACGGCTGGAAGCGTCCGACGGCGGCGGCGGTACAGCGCCGCGGCTCGTTGACAGTGGCACGGTCGCGAGGGAAACTAGTGTAACTCACGGCGGCAGAATGAGCGCGTTATATTTTATTTTGTAGCGGAGAATTATTTAACAGAAGAAGTGAAGTCTGGTTTCACTGAGACCCGCTTTTATAGACGGCAGCGCGCGTTTGTGGTGTGGCTGCGGAATGAAGTCGGCTAGCACGCAATGACGCGCACTGTACGTGGTTACCTGAATCTAAGTGGCTTAAGGCCTGTAACTCCATTAGTTGATAATATTGGACCTCTACTAGGGGTCCTCCGATGATGTCTGAATTAAAATGTAAGATAAATACAACCGAGGTGAATGTGAATTCCCGTCTATTTGGGATATATTTTAACCGCCTGGCAACCCATTAATCAACACCGCGATGTGCGGTGTTGCCAAATACAGCAAACAGAATTCCATACCGACGCTCGCTATCTTTTTCGATACGTCAAACAATATATAATTTTAGTATGGGCTGACAGCGGAAAGAGATCGTGGAAATTCACGCTCGGTAAATGATGCAAGAATGTGTGCTCGGTTACGTAGTGAGAGTGTAGTACGCCGAGATATGTGTGATTGAGTTTTCCAAAATGTAGGTTGGCAGTAATAATCTTCAAAATAACGGACGTCTCACGTGTAGCGTAGCCTTAGTACGGAGTATTTTCCTCCGTACTGGCAATGTGTCTCTGACACTTCGGTAAACGGCATTTCGACAGTCCGCTATTAAAATTCACTACGTGACAGTACCCCCTCGGCCCGTTGAAAATTTTCTGGCATCAGAAAATTTTATCCGGTGAAGGCGTACTGCACACGTGCGAAAATAAAAAAAAAAATGTAAATATGTGTTGAGTGTGTGCATGAAAAAAAATTACAAATGATTACTACGGCAATATAGGAGAAAAATTAAAAAATTGAAAATAAAATGAATTTAACTAAAATGTTGTTTACCTACTTTTGTACCTGTGTTCCCTATGTCCTGCATTCTCATCTTTCATACATCATCTCTCTTTCCTCATCATTCCTGAACCCATCTACTCATTCATATTTCGCATACAAAGGTCGCATTCATACCATGGCATACCCCGCAATCGGTGCCTAGCACTCGCAGCTGAGTAGCCTCCTCACAAACCAGAGTGCGCTCCGAACATAAGTACAAGGCGCGCACTCACCACAGACAACCCAAATACTAAGAAGGAAACCGGTAGTTGGCTCGGCTTACGGTCTGGCATCGAGAGAACATAACTCCTTGGCTTATAGTTTTCAGTCTGTCGAGCTCCCGCAGACTAGGTGAAGGCATATTTAGAGTGTCACTAACCGCACTTGGTGTCTTAGGGCTTAATTTTACGAGTAACCAACCGCTCGCATGTGAGTCTGTCTTTGCCAAACCCCAACCGGCCAACACCTTGAGAAAATGAAATAAAAAAAAACTTTGTGACAAAAAAAATTAAAAAAAATATTCAAAGAACAAGCTGAGTTGACAACCCCAATTGCCGAGTAAGAAAAATAAAAAAAACAAATGAAAGAATGTTGCAGTTACATGTTTGTGCGACATGTAGGTACCATGTCGGTACCATGTCGAACCATGACTGCGAACAAACAAAAAAAACAAAACTATCTACACACTATGTATGTATGTATGTATGTGCACTATGTGTGATTCAACAAAATATAAAAAAATCGATCAATGGTCACTTCATCTCGTAACACATTCATCTGTATCTCCCAAAAACATACACCGGTGGTCATAAAAAATTATGAAAAAGCCCGCAGGGAGATTCCAAACTATTTAAAGTTTCGAACAAACGTGACTACAGCAGCATTTATCTGAACTGTAGCCTCGAGTTCACTCCTCGGGTAACCCAACCGGTAAGTATAAATGTACCAAGCATGAAGACTGACGTGTCCATCGTACTTGGTAACTTAGTGCCATGTACACCCCTACTGGAGGACCTGTACATGCAACACACACAAAATATGGAGATACACCAAAAAAACAACAAACATAAAAAAAATCATTGAACCACACAAGTGTATGTATAACTGATGTTGTTGTACAAGTTATATATTATATGAAAGTAATAATATATACTGTCAATGTAAAATGTTACAAATAAAACTTTAATTTGTGTTGTTGCACGTCACACAAAAAATATAGGTGTTCATGATAAAAAACTGTATGTATGGGCATGACACCTAGATGTGACAATAAGTTTTAAAACAAAAATAAGCACTTTAAAAGTTGCTTCCGGAATGCCGGTAACTAATATAAATAAAAAAAATGTTTAATGGACATGGCACCTAGTTGTGACTAGCCATTTTAAAAATAAAAGAAAGGGAAAATAGCCTTTAAGAGTAGCGTTCTGAATTGCCGATACTAAAAACATTAAAAAAAAATATGTTTGACATGGCACTTAGCTGTGACCAGCCATTTCCAAGAGAACAAATTTTTAGCAATTTTAATGTTGCGACCTGGTTAGCCGGTACTGAATAAAAAATTTGTTGTTTACGGATGCTGAAAGATTAGAGAGTGTAAAACATATCATAAAGCATTTATCTTTGAGAATTTGAAAAAATAACAAAACACGAAATCAGAGAGTCGTAGCCCAGAACATTATTTAAAGTCCTTTACATGCCATCTACCAATGTTTTTTCCTGCTGCGTTTTCCAGTTCGTATACTAATGGTGAGTGTTTGGCTATGATTTTACACTTAACATATTTGGGTGCTAATTTCGCACTGAAAAACTTTTGTGCATCACTTTGTATGTAAGTACGTTTCCATACAAAGTCATCGACTTGGTATTCTCTCTGTTTTCTTCTCAAATTATATCTTTCGGCATTCTTTTGGTGTGCCTTCCATAATTCCTCTTGAACCTTATCGAATATTGTGCATAGGTAACCCGTGTTCTCCGCGTACACGTTTCTGGGAGCTATGACTAGGTCGGCACCATCATGGTTATCTAAGTAGTGTGAACCACAGATTACGAGTTCTCTGCCGTACACCAGATATGACGGTGTGTACCCTGTCACCTCATTCACGGAGTTGTTCATGGCGAATTGAATCTTGTTTAAATTTACATCCCACGCCCGGTGATCGTTGTCGATGAATGTAGATAAGGAGGTTATTAGTGTACGATTATATCGTTCGACTGTGTTCACCTGCGGGCTGTAGCGTGATGTCGGAAAAATGTTGGGGATGTTGTATTTTTTTAAAAGGTTAGTTAATTCATTAGAAACAAATTGGGTACCATTATCCGATATAATAGTCTGAGGGACACCATGGGCAAGAAATACGTCTTTTTCTAAGTGTTTCACTATGCTTTTACTAGTTGCATTTCTTAATGGAAAAATAAGACAGTATTTAGAGAATACGCACATTACCACTAATATATATATATTTTGATTACGTGAACGGGGTAACGGCCCTACTAGATCTGTAGAAATTACCTGAAAAGGACGGGAGACTTGTTTGTTGAGAATGTGAAATCACCCTGGTGTCGCGAGTTTTGGGGCTACGCGAATGGTTGAGGGCTCAAAAGACGCGTATCGGTTATCGGTATACATTATGTCTAACTTTAGTTAGACATAATGTCATGCTTCTCTTTTTCTGTCTAAATTTTAGTTTACATTTTTTAAGCTGCTTGTGTCCTTGAAAAATAATAAAAAATATATAAATGTAATACTTTTTTATTTTGTTGATTTCATTTTAAATGTACCTCGAAGTTCGTGTAATGCACGAGATCTGTGATTTTTTTTTTCACAATTGCTTAAGGCGAGAATAAGGGTCAACTTTAAGCGAAATTATTGAGCTATTGGTAAAGATACAAAATCTGTAAAAAAATATATGTTATGTATTGATCTTTAATTAACAAACGTAGCGAAAAAAAATTTATTTTACTACTTTGAAAAGGTGTTAAATAAATCTCCAAAAAATAACGAAAAGTACGAAAATTGTACATTCAAGTTAAATTATCTTGAGAAGCATAAATTGTTTGAATACAAGACCCTCATAGAAATATAGATAATATTTTTCCCTACAATTGTTGTATATTGTTGTTGTATATTGTTCATTAAGCATTCATTAGACAGCATGACTGTACTCGAATTTGTCACAATTTGTTCTATCCGATTCGATTACACCCACGAAGAAGAACCGGTAAGAAACTTCGCAGGGTTTTTTTTTCATAATAATTTTTACAAGCATTTAGTGACTATCCACATAATAACACCGCCTACAGTCGATTGAAAATACAGCTTGAGAGCAAGATCAAAAACAGATTTTTGTTTTGTTTTTGAAGTTCTGACTGCAAGGACTTAATTTAGTGGATCAGGTGTAAAGGCTTGTCAAATTTTTGATACGTCATTTGTATCAACTCAATAATGTTAGTAATAAGTATACATACTACAACGTAGTATTGTCAAATAATAATAAAAAAAATTATAATAAAAATATTAAGATACTTGAAGTATCAAGTTGTCAATCGGTTAGTAAATAAAGGAGCACGGGCAAAAATGTATGGACTCTGGTACCCCCCACCAACCACCACCAACAGCAATGAGTCACAAGTCGTAGCGAAATAAATATTTTGTTCCATTTTTTCAACACGCGAAATTTAATAAATAGTGTGATTTTCGCGCAAACGTTCATCGTCGGCGCGACGTATCAGCCACCACACGAGTAGAACGAATCTCGCACCTATTACATCTGCATACGGTTCGTGTTTCAAGCATCAGTGCTCGGGTAGCACGGTTTGAGTCCTATTTCCGCCTTGATTTACGTTCAAGTTAAAATAATTTGTACGTAAATTAAAGAGAAAACTCGATGACCATGAACAACGGGTCGTAAAATAAGGAGTTAAGTATAGCAAATTTGAGGCGAACCCTAGCAAATAAAGTCAAATTAATAAGCCATTAAGATTGCTTACAATAACAACATTATTCATTAATGTTTTATCAGATTTCAAAAGAAGGAGGTGGTTCTCAATTCAGTGCATGCGCAAACGCATGGTGAATGCGCAAAGATCGACAATGCGTCGACCTCCCCCGGCGTCGACCTAGTCCCCCGGTCCCGGCGCGCCCCAGCCCGCATTCCAGGCCGCCAACGAGCCCGCAGCCCGCAATGAGCGGCGCGATCCGCTCATTTTCATAAAACCTTCATAAACACCGACTACTCTTGTTTATTCGAGATGAAATGTGCCAAGAAACGCGGCTACTGCGCCCAGACCCCGAACAGTTACTGTCGTCTTAGCCTGAAGACGCACCGGATCTTCCAGCCGCCGGCAAATTGTATGGAACGTACACACATACACAGTACACGCTGTACCGTGTGGGGCCGGTACTTTTAAAGAATAGCGCCACTGCATCTCTCCCCGTGGATGTCGTAAAAGGCGACTAAGGGATATGACTCTCTTCTTATATTACTAGGTGGTAGGGTTTAGCCCGCCGGGTTGATACCACCGCACTGAATGAAAGGTCGGTCGAAACGGCTATGTAAATAGTTTGTGTTTTCCGTCCAGTTCAGTGTAGCCGGCACGACCGAAGGGAAGCACTGACATGGCACCAAGTTCACCCGGTGTTATGGGCTGACATCACGGATGTTGTAGGTGATGTAGCCAACCGTGTCAGTTTCCATAAAAAAAAAATTGAAAATAAAAAATAAAAAATCCCAACAATCGGGATAAACAGAGTAATCGGTGTTGTGCTGCAAGTACTCTTGTAAAGCCCAACTCCGACCACCACGTTTAGCAAATTATTAGGACAGATAACTATCAAGCAGTAGGTAAGGCACGAAGAACCGTATACTGCGTGACCTTGCCATGCCAATGGTGAGAGGTCAGTAGCGTGTCGCCCTTTAGCACAACATCTTGTCCTTATCCCGCTTATTCGTCTTTTACGACTTGCACGGGAAGAGAGCAGCCTTTTTGCTAAACCACACCCTCACACACACACGGTCACACACGCACACACCCTTACCCTCACTCACGCACACACACAAAAGGTGTACATACGTATGTGTATATGTAATTATGTATACATCCCTACCTTTCCCTTGGCCTAATAAACATTTAATAGACACCAGACTCATTCTACCCGCGATTCGAGAGGGAGTTCTCCGCGGTACCGCGAGCTTTCAACAAAGAAATTTGGAGAAAAAATGAAAGAAAATCGCAAATGTTACACCGGAAATGCCTCCCCCTATCATAAATCATTTGCTATTCATAAAAAGCCTTTCATGTGTCGCTGAAAGGGGACTAGAATTAAGCATATTGCATTTCACATATGCATTTGTTGAAATAGATATATGTAGATTCAAGAGTTTTGAAACAATTATGAAATACTAGCTTTTGCCCGCGGCTTCGCGTGACTTTTTGCTCACAGCTCAGGCCGCCGATGACGTAACGTTATGATTTATAGCCTGAAATGAAGAGAGCGAGTACATGCTTACTAATAACATATAAAAATAAAACCATAATATTGAAAATCCCAAGTCAACTTCTAATGTCCGATGCCAAATACGACTATAGTGACGACAGCATAAGATTCAATATTGAATCGTGCAAGTTCACTGAACGCAGGAGAGAAGATGCAAGTAACCAACGAACGGTTCGAAAATTTAGAGAGAATAAATTGGTAACGCGTTTGCGGGTCAAGCCGGAGTTCCAGGTTAGAATCCTGTTCGCATTATTTATTAGGATGGTTTGAACATTATCTTTAATTTCGGGGAATAAATTTACCTTTACATTTTTTTTTATGGAAACTGACACGGTTGGCTACATCGCCTACATCATCCGTGATGTCAGCCCATAACAACGGATGAACTTGGTGCCACGTCAGTGCTTTCCTTCGGTCGTGCCGACTACACTGAACTGGACGGAAAACACAAACTATTTACATAACCGTTTCGACCGACCTTTCATTCAGTACCACCGCACCGTAACCAACCAGTGGCGGCTGGTGACTTCAGTGACCGGTAGTGCGCAAAGTACCTACCTACTTAAATACCAAATTTCCCAACACATTCCCAATGTTATTTTAAGATCGCGACTTCCGATTTTTTTAAACGCCTTGTATTATGTACGTACCTAGTATGAATATTCTCAAGACACTCAATGAGTTGCAAAAACCAATAAAATAAATCCAAACAAGTTTTTTAACTCATTTACAACACACCCATAGACCACAACACTGCTGCAGCTGTCAAAAAGAAAAAAATAGCAATGTCCCAAAAATACTTCAAAAATTTATAAAAAAACATTTGAAACGTAGGAATTGAACCCGCGATCACCTGATTGTAAAGCCTTACCTTTAACCAACTCTTAGGCAAATATCGGCACCACTTAATTCACAGTATTACGTGACAGAAAGCACAAAACCTAACCATATCCCATTTTAAATATTCACGCGCTAACGGGTATGTGACATCACATGACAGCGCGCTGAATCTAGGTAGACGACTCGTGCAAAAGGAATCGCTCGCGACGTGTCGCACGCGCGGCTATTCACGATATAGCGTCCTTGTTTGGCGCTCGTGCGCCGCACGCAGAACTCCATTTCGGTCCATACTGTTTCTATGAAGTATCTTTTGTCTCACGCGCCAGCGGTGTTTTGTCTATACCCATACATTCAGATGGGAGACCCGCGTGCGTTTTTCGATATCGCACGGGGCGCGGGTTTACTCGCAAAAACGTGCCTTGTGATCTATAAAATAAGGTCGAATTCACATTCGTATTTATTTGGAGTACGATCTTTATGGTTTTAATGTAGGTATGTTGTATTGTAAGATATTATTTATTTTGAGTGAAGTGAAGACTTCTCGTGGTATGGTAGTGCGGCGCACGGGCGCACTTTAGGACCGGCCGCCAGTGGTACCAACCCAGGCGGGTTAAACCCTACCACCTAGTAATATAAGAAGGGAGTCATATCCCTTAGTCGCCTTTTACGACATACACGGGGAGTGCAGTGTGGCTATTCCTATAAAGTACCGGCCCCACACGGTACAAATTGACGTAAGGTATGCAACTGCAAAATGCAACATACTGCAATTCTCTGTCAACCGTCGCGCCGCCGGCAGAGTGCTCATGAAGATGGGCCAAACGTTTGACCTGAAACTTTCAGGTCAAACAAGAAAAGCTCAGAGAATCGACCGTGAGTAAAGCCGTAAGCAATTTTAATAAGGATAGAAACGAATAATTACCCATCAGGAAGAGGATAGCACAATAAGAAGGCATAAAAGCAATTTTTATTGCTTCCGAACTGGGTGGCTGTGCCCGAGATCGAAACCTCAGGCGCAGCCGATTTCACCCGCTAGGAGGTGCCAGTCCGGCTTAAAGGCGGACTAAAGTCGCTGGGGAAAAGCTATTAACCCGCGATTTGAAGATCCGTGGATTGTTGGAATAGGCAAAGATATTCCACCGAAGCCCGTTCCACGCCTTTGCAGTGCGACACAAGAACGATTTAGAGAATTAACCACTAAAAACTATTTCTTTCAGCAAACCTCGTGACTTTTCCCACTCCTACAATCCACGGATCGTCAAATCGCAAATTCAAAAGGTTTGAATTTACCTTTTTACGTTTCCCCGCCTCCAAGCCGGACTGACACCTCCTCGGGGATTGCGTCTGAGGTTTCAATCTCGGGCACAGCCACCCAGTTCGAAAGCAATAAAAAAACCAAATGCTCTAATAACTTTAACGGACAAAATTGTGAAGAATAGGACATCTTTGACCTTTTGACCTAACATAAAATTCATGTAAGCCAAGTGTGTGGAAATTATACAGTAAATGAGCACAGTCACTCATGCTGGTTTCTAAAGAAAAAGTGTATTAAGAAAAAGATGAATCCGATAAGCAAAATAAAAAATATCGTCGCAGTAGATTCGGTACGGAGGAACTGCTAGACGTCGTCGTCGTTAAAAGTTCGGAGAAATTGTTTTCATGCTGGCGTCACTCGCGCTCCGCAAATTTATGAAAATAAGATGAGTTGGGGCGCCACTCCCTTCCCACCCTCTCCCCCGGTACACCCCTCACTCCCCCCTCCAGGACGACGACGCGACGGGTGGCCAGATACGACTGACTTACTTACTGTACCGCCTGGGCTATGACGGAAGATTCAAACACTCACACATACACACACATTTAGCGTTAGAATGTTATGAGGACAATGAGGTGACCAATTCCCATACCACGGTGCGTATCTCTTTTCTCACTCTTCTGAAACGTTTCATATTAGACAGTAGTTTTTATTGTTTTTAGGGTTCCAAACCTTAAAAGGCGCCTTTATAAGTTCACTCCCTTGTCGATCCCTCTGTCATAGAGGTTTTTTTTTTTTCGAAAACTGCCTAAGTAGCGTAGACACTTGAAATGTGGCCTATTGCTAGAAACGGTTTGGTTATACGATACTTGGCCTTATACCACCGCGAAATAAGCCGCGGAAACAGCAATAAATAATAAATCGAAGAAGTGTTTATTTATCTCAAACAGCTTAAAAATATGTATTGTCATTGAAAATATGTATTGAATGAATGAATGATAATTTTGTAGTAAATTAATGTATTCATATTCTTCAATGGTACCGTGTGGTGCCGGTACTTAAAAAGAATAGCTTCTCTGCATCTCTCCCCGTGCATGTCGTAAAAGGCGACTAAGGGATAAGGACAGGATGTCGTGCTAAAGGGCGATGGGCTCGCCACCTCTCACCTTGGCACGGTACTTCCACCGAGTCTTGCAGCAGATTGGTCTTCGTGCCTTACTTGCTGCTTGATCGATTTAATCTTGTTCGAATACTTTGCGAAACGTGGTGGTCGGTGTTGTGCTGTAATTTACTAGAGTACTTGCAGCACAACACCGATTACTCTGCTTACCCCGATTGTCGGGATTCAGCGTGTGTGATATGTATGATATGTATGTATTCTTCAATGACTTTTACAGTCAAAACGTCAAACAACTTATGGCTAAACATAACACTCGCTTCCCCTTAAAAACTTTAAAAATAATTTAATTTAAATTTATCACCCACATTTAAAAGAGAAAAATATAAATACCCAATAATCTAAGATAACACTATGGCACATCTTAGCAAATACGTACACATTAACGTGTTATTAACTTTTACTTTCTTTAAGTCTTCCTTATGGAAGTATCTTCTCTATATTTCAACTTTAAGAAGAAAGAGATGGCACTACATTGTATAAAATAACGCCTTAATCGTCCCCAAAAACAAACAGTTTGATAGACAGCTGACCCTATTAATTGGCTATGCATGGCAGATGTTAAATTAAATTTTTTTTTAAGTGCCTGTTAAGTATGTGTTGGTAGAATCGGCCCTAAGGCATTTATGTACTGTTTATAATAGCTTATTGGTTTCCGTGCGTGACAGTTGAAAATATTTGTCAGTTTACTGATATTGACTTAGTTCAAGTGCGCGGAGATAGGCTTACTTGTGGTACGTACAACGTGTCATCGCGCCACTTCTACTCGTTTAATGTTCTGTGGGTAAGACAGTGAACCGCTTTTTACTCTCCGTCGTCATTACGAGGCGGGGCAGCTTCTTAAACTGTTGTTTTGTGTTAATTTTATAGTTACGTTTAACGTTATCGCTTTAACTGTCTATAGACTTGGCGCGGCTGCATTCTCGGATGGAACATCATGGGTTAACTAGCCAAGGAAAAATTGTATGGCAAGAAATTTGAATAGTTCTTTGCAATCGATTTTTTTATGAAAACTGACACGGTTGACTATATCACCTACAACATCCGTGATGTCAGGCCATAACACATTGGTGAACTAGGTGCCATGTCAGTGTTTCCCTTCAGTCGTGCCGGCTACACTGAACGGAAAATATCAACTATTTACAAATCCGGTTCGATCGACTTTTGATTCTGTGCGGTGGTACCCAACCCGGGCGGGGTAAACCCTACCACCTAGTAAGGTAAGAAGGGAAGGGACCTACAATTTACGTGGAATCCGAACCGCGGTCAGGCTACAACGGTCGAGCCGTCGCCCATCCAAATACTGACCGCGCCCAGTTGCATGTGCTTATGATCACGATCGACAGTCGACCGACCTCACCACTGAGAGGCTTGAAATAGAGCCTTAAAATAGAATAGCCCCACTGCATCCCTCCTTGTGTAGTTTTAAAAGCCGACTAAGGGATAAGAACAAGATGCTGTCTAGCTATCTCTCACTTTGGTAAGGCCCGTCCATAGATTCATGCAGAAAGTTGGTTTTCGTGCCTTACTTGCTGCTTGATAGTTATCTTGTTCGAAAACTATGCGAAATGTGAAAGTCGACGTTGTCCTGCAATTCACGCAATTCACCAGAGTCCTTGCAGCACAACACCGATTACTCTGTATGTATACCCCGATTGCCGGAATACGGCGTTTGGTATGTATGTATGTACTAGCTGTGCTCGCGGCTCCGCCCGCTCTCATATTTGACTTCTCTGCTAACCTCATAAGCCATTTAGCCTGATAGTAAGTAGCCTATAGTTGATGGGAAGAATCAAGCTATCCATAGATTTTTTTTTATTAAAATCGCTTCAATGGTTCTCGAGTTATAAGCGGACAGACAGACAGACAGAAAGCAGACGTTGGATTTTATTAAAGGTAAGGAAGTATTTTAGTACGCTACGTATGAGACAGAAAATCTCTCGATATCTCTACTTTAGATCTACACTGCCTAAAAGTTTCATTAAAAACTTTGAGAACCATTCTCGATTCGGTAGCAATTTCACCAGCACGTCAGATTAAAAATCAGCTTTATAACATCATAAAACAGGGCTTAGGGGGTTCGTGGGGTAAGCAGGGTCGGCAGTCGGAGGCGGATGTGTATTAAGATAAGGATTCTCCCAGTTTCCGGTCTAAATAAAAAATGAGCAACAGTGGTAATGGAGTAAAGCCTCTTTGAAGCTTGAGCCTCAAAGTGGCTCCACTTTCACCCGCCTTTTTTCTGGTAATTGAAGGCGAATAACATGTAGTTACCTACTTACCAATACCTGCGCCTATACATGCAACACACGAGTAGATTATGTACGAGACTAATATTTAACTCGACAGCTTTCTTCGGCAATAATATTTTACTCGACCGCTTTCTTCGGTATTAATGTTTTACTCCACCGCTTTCGTCGATAATAATATTCTAGTCGACCGCTTTCGTCGGCAATAATATTTTAGTCAACCGCTTTCGTCGGCAATAATATTTTAGTCGACCGCTTTTTTCGGCAATAATATTTTAGTCGACCGCTTTCGTCGGCGATAACAGTTTAGTCGAGCGCTTTCTTCGGCAATAATATTTTAGTCGACTGCTTTCTTCGGCAATAATATTTTAGTCGACCGCTTTCGTCGGCAATAATATTTTAGTCGGCCGCTTTCGTCGGTAATAATATTTTACTCGACCACTTATTTCGTCAGCAATAATATTTTAGTCAACCGCTTTCGTCGGAAATAATATTTTAGTCGACCGCTTTTTTCGGCAATAATATTTTAGTCGACCGCTTTCGTCGGCAATAATATTTTAGTGGGCCGCTTTCGTCAGTAATAATATTTTACTCGACTGCTTTCGTCGGCAATAATATTTTACTCGACCACTTATTTCGTCGGCAATAATATTTTAGTTTCCGTTATTCAAAAACACCAGCTGGTTGGTCGGTGTTCAAAAAAACACATAATACTGTGTTATTTCCGTCGCGTCAGTGTGAAGTCAATATCTAAAAACCGGCCAAGTGCGAGTCGAACTCGCGCACCAAGGTTTCAGCACCACAAAAAAAAATCTTTTAAAAAAACATGTTTCCTTCATTTTTTACTTTTTCTATTTTTTATTATTTGTTGTTATATCCGCCATAATAACACATATTCTGTGAAAATTTACATCGGCTACCAATTACGGCTCCAAAGATACAGCAGTAGGACAGACAGACGGTGTAGGCTTAGTACTTAATAGGCTTCCGTACGGGATACGGAAACTTAAAAAACCATTTTATTTTAAGCCTAAATTTACAAGGTTTTTTATAGAGCTTATGATAGTTGGCTACTACTAGACGATGTAATCTACCAGTTATGCCAATCAATCACACCCTGTCGGGCTTAGGAGCCATGTCAGCGCTTCCCTTTGGTCGTGCCGGCTACACTGACCAGCCTCTTTTTTCACTATTAGCGATTATCGCAAAAATAGCGGAAGCAGCAGCTCTGTCTCACTAGAGGCATTGATATGCCCGTTGGAGCGAGCGAGACGCATCATGAGAAATTGCTAATAGCGATAAATGTTTTTTTTTATGTAATCCGGTATGGGTGGCTGAGTCGAAGGGGCCAAAGCGCATGCTCCGACCAGCCAATATCACCTCCGAGAAGATAGGTTCCATACCGGAGACTTCCCTGGATTGCTGGCTAATAGATAATTCTCCGCTGGATGAAAAACGCGAACGGTGCGTACGGTGGCTCGGCGTGTTAGGGCGAATATCGGTAGGCTCGCGGGGGTAGTTTAGGGGTAGTGCTGTGAGGGTACATTTGTCAAACTTGTCACGCGCACTCGGCGACGTGGGGGGTCACGTTTCACCTCATTTAGTTGAAGTCTGCACATGTGTAGTTTTCGGTAAAGTAGTGAACAGTAAAGAGAGATAGTGATACGTCTACTTAAAATACTTATAATAATACTTATAATACGTAAAATACTTTAAAGTACCGTGTGGGGCCGGTACTTTAAAAGAATAGCCCCACTGCATCTCTCCCCGTGTATGTCGTAAAAGGCGACTAAGGGATATGACTCCCTTCTTATTTCACTAGGTGGTAGGGTTTAACCCGCCCGGGATGATACCACCGCACTGAATGAAAGGTCGGTCGAAACGGCTATGTAAATAGTTTGTGTTTTCCGTCCAGTTCAGTGTAGCCGGCACGACCGAAGGGAAGCACTGACGTGGCACCAAGTTCACCCGGTGTTATGGGCTGACATCACGGATGTTGTAGGTGATGTAACCAACCGTGTCAGTTTCAATAAAAAAAAAAAACGTCTTCTGCCAGGAAATATCCTATGTATGATCTTGTAGCGAGCACGAGAAAAAGGTTGTACACAAAAGATAATTTGAGATGGCATAGAACTCATTATTTCATTGCTGAAAATTCATAGCTCACAATGTATCCCGACAATCGGGGTGAGCTGAGTAATCGACATTGTGCGACAGAAAATTACAGCACAACACCGACCACCACTTAGCAAATTATTCGGACAAAATAAATATCAAACAGCCTGTCAGGGACAAAGACCCATCTGCTGCGTGACCCGGTGGAAGGACAGCGCCAAGGTGAGAGGTGGCTAGCCTGTCGCCCTTTTGCACGGCATCTTGTTCTTATCCTATAGTCGTCTTTTTAACCGACATGCACGGTGAGAGATGCAATGAGTTCCAACCGATGCGAGCTAGGTTGATTTCTATCTTTTCAAAATTAAAATATTTTCAAGAATCCATTAATTTAAATAATTTATTTGTAATATTAATAATAAAATTCAGCAGTGGGGCTATTATTTTTAAGTACCATCTCCTCACGGCGCACTGAAAGCCCTGAGAATTCATCATACAGAATGTTAATAGATTAGACACTCCGAGGGTCTCCACGGCCAAAACCAGAAACTGAAAGAGGAATAATGGCGTATACCTATGCACAAAATCGTAAGGTACCTACAATAAACAACGATAAATCCAGGTGAGGTAACTCTTCAACTCAATATCCTCAAAAATAGTCAAAAGTGCAATTAAAATGAGCCAGGGAAAGGTCTCATCGCGCCCCGTGTTCCCGGTCAATATAAGTAACTGGAGGGAGCCTCAATTTTCGCCCTCAGCGTTAATAACAATAATTAGGAATGAGTGGTTCCATAATTAAAAACGGAAAAGAGAACAACCGACGAAGAAGGAGGAAAACTTGAAAAGAAACCCCAAAATTCCGTCTCTCTCTCTCTCTCTACAACTTGAATAATATTAGCATCTCGCTCGCTCATCTCAATTTTGCAATGGAGACTGTTTTATTTTATTTCTCATTTCATTCCCAGAAAAATTAATTATGCACGGAACTATGCAGCCGCCACACGGGTAAATAATTTAAAAAGTGTCTGTGAATTCGCTTCATACTTTATATTCGTTCATTCGTTGACTGTGTGTGTGTGTGTGTCAGGGTGTGTGAGAGTGTGTGAGTCACACACGTGGATTGCCCCAAGGTTCTTATCGTATTAAATAATTAAAATATTTAAAAACTATTTAAAAATATTTAAATATAAAAAAAAAATATATTGTCAGCCTCGGTAGCTCAGTGGTGCGGTCGGTCGACTGTTAGTTGTTAAGCAACGATGAGCGCGGTCAGTACTTGAATGGGTGACCGCTCGATCGTTGGAGGCTTACCGTGGTTCGGATTCCACGTAAAACTGTAGGTCCCTTCCCTTCTTACCTTACTAGGTGGTAGGGTTTATCCCGGCCGGATTGGTACCACCGCACTGAGCGAAACGTCGGTCGAAACGGCTATGTAAATAGATCGTGTTTTCCGTCAAGTTCAGTGTAGCCGACATGAAATGAAGGGAAGCACTGACATGGCACCTAGTTCACCCGGTGTTACGGGCTGACATCGCTGATGTTGTAGGTGATGTAGCCAACCGTGTCAGTTTACATAAAAAAAAAAAAATAGTCCCGTAGTTTACTGCACGATATATGCTTAGCGGTAGATCTTGTTTGGAATGGACTTTGGCACTTAGATGTTCCACTGCTGACCATGGTCCTCTCTCCTGAGGGTTATTAGGTACATAATTAAGAATGACCCATTTTCTTACAGAATCATAGACTGCCTAAGGAATCTATAATTAAGGTGACTTTTTGTCAGTTGCATACCAAATTTATTCAATGATATATTTAAGTTTAAACGACATAATATAGCCAGAAACGTCTGACAAATCAGAACGGCTATTAACAATTGAATCCTATTCCTTCCTACACGTCGACAGTGAAATCGTGTGAGTTAGAATTCATAATGCAATAACGTCAACTAGTTGAGCTAACTGGGCTCTTCATTAGGCTAGTTAGCGTGCGCGCGCCGTGAACGCTCGGGAGCGACTGCGCGTGGCGCCACCGCAGCGCAGCGGACGTAGACGGAATTAAAGCCTTGTTCACACGAGGCGATGACGCCTGCCTGTGACAAGTTCAGCGATAGTTTAGATTATTTCAACGTATGTTAATAACCAAACGAATGAACTTATCGCTTGGTACTACCCACAGAGCACGAAATACCGCGCGCCGCGCCTCCTAGAGACCCCCTGAGCGCGATTTCCCTACAACGGCATTGAAGCCGGTAGGCGTGGCCTATGACTTACATATGTGTGTTGTGCGTGTGCATTTGTTTTGTGCGTGTGCCTAACTTGCTCCTCTTTGTGTGTAGTGTCGATACTAACACACACACACACACACACACACACACATATGAAGCGCTAGTAGCACTGCATCCAGTTATTGGGTTTCAAATATTATCGCTTAGGGCGTCTCTAGGAGGGGGCGCGCGCGGGGGGTATTCCGTGCTCTGTGGTACTACCAGTATCCAATGAAGTGTATGCTATTTTAAGGGTTCCGTGTCCATACGGAAGCCTATTGCTAAGCCTATGCCGCCGTCTGTCCGTCGTGTCTGTCTGTCCGTCTACCCGTCCTAGGGCTGTATCGTATGAGCCGTCCTAATGGTAGCCTGTTGAAATTTTCACAGAATATGTGTTATTATGGCGAATGTGCCAACAAATAATAAAACAGACAGACGTTGTAGGCTTAGTAATAGGCTTCCGTACGGGATACGGGAACCTAAAAATGCAAAAAGTTACCAAATAAGGGAGTTACCATACAAGAAACGTGCTAAGAATCACTTAGTGCATATTAACGGCACTGAATAATAGATGGCGCCATAAGTATTTCTATTTTGCTTTACATAAAGACAAAATTTAGACGAATGTGGTTTTTTGACCACCGGTATAGTATAGCGGATCTACGGAAACCTCCGTGTGCGAATAAAGCTCGCACATGGCCTATTTTTACTTTTTACTTTACTTGTAGGTGATGTAGCCAACAACCGTGCCAGTTTCCATAAAAAAAAAACTCCCCAAGAATGTCCCGCATTGACTTTTCATAAAGTTGGCCGCCTGATGCTACTCAGCTCGCGCAGTGTAAACCGGCCTCGACGGAAATGGAACAGAATCTGTATACGGAAGTGCGTCACATTGCCATAATAACTAACGCAACGGCACTGCAATGAGTCGCTAGGGAAAAATACTTCCCCCTTCGACGCATCGACAGCACTGGCACCGGAGGGCGATGTTTATGCGAATGGCCCCTGTATGCTAAATAGTGGCGGTAGTTGTTCTTTGTTCTGTCCTTTCACATATTTTACGACATTGCGAACTGACTGAGGGCAGCTGACGGGAAAATGAGTACGCTCACTGATTTGTGAAGACGTTGTGATATGTATGAGTATCACTTTTTTTTTATGGAAACTTACACGGTTGATACATCACCTACAACATCCGTGATGTTTTCTTTTATGGAAACTGATACGGTTTGCTACATCACCTACAGCATCCGTGATGTCAGCCAATGACCCCGGGTAAACTAGGTGACACGTCAGTGCTTCCCTTCGGTCGTGCCGCCTACACTGAACTGGACGAAAAACACAAACTATTTACATAGCCGTTTCGACCGACCTTTCATTCAGTGCGGTGGTACCAACCCGGGCGGGTTGAACCCTACCACCTAGTAATATAAGAAGGGAGTCGTCTTTTACGACATACAGGGGGAGAGATGTCAGCCCATAACACCGGGTTAACTAGGTGCCATGTCAGTGCTTCCCTTCATTTCATGTCGGCTACACTGAACTGGACGGAAAACACTCCTTTCTAATTCTGAAAAAAAAATCGAAAATATCCGATCGTTTGCGCCTTCTGGGTTACCTGATGCCTCAAAAAAATAACTTTTGAAAAATAACATCTCTAATTCGAAATCATTAGTAGTGCCCTCCGTCCCTTCGGAAGGAAAGTATCGGGCTCGCAGGAGGTAACGGAGGTACAAAAGGGGGCTGGACTGAATCAAATAAAGGGCTCGCTCCTGCAGTTAATAACGAAAGGTGAGGCGGAGATCTCTTTCACCGCGAGGCTACGGCGAGGGAAATAATTTACGAGAAAAATAACGCGTCAGACGCCGCTCGCTGCGTCGAGCTGGCGAAAAACATCGATAAATAATATTTTAAACTCTCGGCACGTTAAAAATCTTGTTGAAGAAATATTAGCACCTGCTCTGTTGTCGAATATGGTTTTATGCATGTATTATGTGTTATTTTTAATCATTATATACTGTATTTATGTACTAATGTCACATGTATGTATGGTTGTATAAGGTATCTATCAATATATACATATATATGTATAGTCATCACTGCCCTGGCCTCTATTCTACATAGGTACTCTTCTTGTTCGTCTTGTTCACTTGTTTTATTGTTTTGTTAGTATTAAGTTTATTTTATTAACATATAGCTGAGCCCGCGGCTCCGCTCGCGTGAAATTCGTATTCCAAAGAAGAATGTAAGTAACTAAGGGCGAGGCGTAAGGCCGAGCTGCTTTCAGGTAATGGATAAACCTTCTTAAAGAAAGTAACTAACTAAGGGCGAGGCCGAAGGCCGAGCTGCTTTCAGGTAAACGATAAATCTTTCTCAAATAAAGGAAGTAAGTAAGGGCGAGGCCGAAGGCCGAGCTGCGTTCAGGAAGACGATAAACCTTCTGGAAGAAAGGAATGAACTAAGTGCGAGGCCGAAGGCCGAGCTGCGTTCAGATAAAACAAAAACCCTCTTCCGCCTTCGGGCCTCGCCCTTAAAGACTTCCTTTCTTCGATAGAATATAATATCGTTTACGCAATCTATTTATTTCATAAAAATAAAAAAGTAATATTAATAACTAAAGAATTAAACCTACCTAACAAACATTAAAATAACTATCAAAACGGGCATTTTCAAATGTTCTTAGAGCACTTGCGGCATTACCCCGTTGGATGGCAAGGCTTACCCTTTGAATGAAGTACATAAGCTCTTGATGGCGGGGCACCAGTTGCGTCAACCAGCTCAAGCCTCTTTTGGCTTCACTGCTCCACGGACCGAGGGTTTCAACCGCAAACGCAACAAATTCGAAATCTTGAATTATATTTCTATATTTGCTCCGTTTGAGGCTCTCCGCCCCAGCGTTGGCCGCGCCAGCCGCTCTTGAAGATGTCCTAACGTGACTTGGAGCCAATGTGAGAACAAAAGTGGCGTCCCACATCAAAGAACTACCCTTAGTCCATGGCACTAAGGTGATAGCATCGGGCCTCTTGCCATCCAGCCGGGAATAACCGCGAGGTTCTAGGATGCACGGTATATTTGCCGTTAGAAGCGTGGACTTTATAATAAAATTTAAATTAAATTAATTCAATCTTAATATTAATTAACTTTATTCGAGATGGTTTAGCTTCTTCCTGAACGCAGCTCGGCCTTCGGCCTCGCCCTTAGTTACTTGCTTTCTTCGAGATGGTTTATCATTTGTCAGAACGTAGCTCGGCCTTTGGCCTCGCCTTAGTTGCTTACTTTCTTCAAGATGGTTTAGCTTCTTCCTGAACGCAGCTTGGCCTTCGGTCTCGCCCTTAGTTACTTGCTTTCTTCGAGATGGTTTTTTAATTATCCGAACGTAGCTCGGCCTTCGGCCTCGCCCTTAGTTACTTACTTTCTTCAAGATGGTTTTGCTTCTTCCTGAACGCAGCTCGGCCTGCGGCCTCGCCCATAGTTACTTACTTTCTTCGAGAAGTTTTATGGTCTTCCAGAATAGAGCTCGGCCTTCGGCCTCGCCCTTAGTTACTTACTTTCTTCAAGAATCCTCGCCCTTAGTTACTTTCATCGAGAAAGAATATTGTTTACGTGAGCGTAGATCCGCCTTCGGGCCCGCCTTTAGTTACTTACTTTCTTTTTTTTAAATACGAATTTCACGCGAGCGAAGCCGCGGGCAACAGATATATAAATTTTATTGCACCAATGACAGCGACATAACTTCGACTTTCAATTATTATTTTTATTTATCAAACAATTTGTCACCGGCCAGCTCACGTCGAGATGACAGTTCTCCGTTGTCAACATGACATTTAAAATTGTTTTTTACCTTTACTTTGGATTACGTGATTTTTATTATATTTTTTAATTATTATGTTCATCCGGGATATACACTGTCACTATAAAAAGTTTCGTCAAATTCCGTTCAGTGGTTTTTGCGAGATGCGCGTACAAATAGACATTTTTGCATTTACGATTTTATGATATGTATAGAAAGAATAGATATGTATAGACTATTGTGTTCAAGATAATAAAAAAAAAGAACTGTCATTTTCGTTGTATCTACTTATTTTTTAATTTCGAATGAATATTTTATTCAAATTGTATTTGCTGCCAGTTCTCAAGATATAATTATGTACTTTGGACTACGTGATTTTAAACGCGCAATAATGTTTATAATTGTAATTTTTTTTTTATTTTTGTAATTTTTTTTACGTATTATGTTAACCCGGCATATAAACTGCCACTATACAAAGTTTCGTCTAATTCCGTTCAGTGGTTTTTGCGTGATGCGCGTACAGACAAACAAACAAACAAACAAAAATTTTAAAAACTGTTCTAACATGTTCAGTATCTCATTTTAAGCCACCCTGGTTAGTTTTTTTCCGAATACATTCAATGTACAGACTTTCTTACCTCTACGATTTTATTATATGTATAGATAAACAAACATTAATAAGTATTTAGTATTAACATTATGGGAGTGGAAGAGGCGGCAGAGGTGTGTCAGGATCGTGGCACGTGGAGATCCGTTGTCTCTGCCTACCCCACCGGGAAACAGGCGTGACGCTATGTATGTATGTATGTAAGTGTCATTCTTCTTCTCTGTTTTGCTACCCTTATAATAAGTTTTCATAAAAGTCAGGTTGACTGGCAGAGATTGCCTTAGGTAATAAGTCCGCCTTTTGTAAAATCGTTGTACTGGAAAGCAATAAAGCATATTCTATTCTATTCTATTCTACTCTCATCACCCAAAAGTTGACTGGGAGTGATAAGTCCGGTTTTCTATTTCCGCGCTGCATGACTCGGTGGAAGGACCTTGCCTAGATGAGAGGTCACTAGCCGGTCGCCATTCCCCACATCTTGTCCCCTTCCTTAGTCTTCTCTTACTAAATGCACCGAGAGACATGGGACTATTCTTTAAAGTTTGCCTAATTTTTTCTTTTTTCAAAAAAGACGCACATATTATAAAACTATGATTTCATTATAAAAATTGTTTTCATTCGGAAAAAAAAAATCACATCGACAGCACCTCTTGTCTCGCGCTTAACATCGAACGTCCTACAGAAAGGGGGTTGAACAGGAAGGCCGTGTTGAGAGGGGGATAAAAACGCGAAATCAGTAGCGCCGAGGCCGGAAAGCAGCCTTTAAGGTTGTAAAGAAAGTCAACAGTGTAGAAGGGGGTCCTGTGTGAACACGACACTGCCCCCAGGGAAGTACGGGAGGGGGGGGGGGGGAGCAAGGGACGTAGGTAATAGAGGGGGCGGGGGCGTTGTTCACATTTTTAACAACTCGTCTGCTTAAAAAGCGTTGTAGCGATGTCAAAGGAGCGGGGCGACAATGCCGCTTATTGACGGAGAAGTCGCTTTCGTGTGTGAGCTCTGAACTTGTGGGCGCCTGACAATTTTCCTGTCACGCAATGAAGAGCTGACAGAGGTTAGTCACGTGACTTAAAAGGATTATTCTCCATACAAAATCGTCTTTCGGTGCTTATGTCTGGGAGGCCCTAAACCTTGACCGATTTTTATAATATATTTTTCTTGTAATTAGGACAGCCGGTCTAATCTACGAACCTGTCATTATTTTTAACCCCCGACGCAAACAGAGGGGTGTTATAAGTTTAATGTGTGTGTATGTGTGTGTCTGTCTGTGGCATCGTATCTCCCAAACGGATGGCCCGATTTGGATGTGGTTCTTTGTATTAAAGGGTGGTTTAATTGGGATGATATTAATCAAGTAATTAAGTAATCAAAACATTTATTAACTATCTTAAAAAGTGGACCTATTTGCATGCGTTTTTTTTAACTTGAAATAAAGGTTTAATTACAAATTTGAAAAAATCCCGACCCTTAAAAAGTCAAAAATAATTTCCGTTTACTTAAAAGAGCCGAGGGAACGCTCAGTAAATAAAATAAAAAAAAACTCAGAACTGCGCGGGTTTTTACTTAGCGATCCCCGACTCCTTTAAGTAAGTAAAGGAAATTATTTTTGAATTTTTAAGGATCGGGGGTTTTTGTTTAGATCAATCATACGACGCGGACGGCACCGTTAAAAATGCTCTTTAAGTGTTGCGTACATTAAGAACAGACTTTTACGCCATATGTTGAAGGCAATAGTGAAACATAAGTGCAAATATGGCGTGCTGCGCTAGGGGAAACGGTAATTGTGAATCGGAAATACCTACTCGATAAAATTATATTTAGACATTAAACATCGATTTATAGAACATAAAGTCTTAAGCGCCGGTTGTTCTGTAAACATAACTCACAATCGTCGTGCGTGGCGCGTGGCGCTTCACCAAATAGAAATTCACTTCAGGCCCCAAAATCATCGGGTCCTCGGTACAGATCAATTTACTTGCCATTTTAAATAATCATAAGCTTAATTTTTAGGGTCCCGCCTCAAAATATTCAAAAGGACCCTTATAGTTTGTTAAACAAAGTATTTTAGGATTCCGTTTTATAAAATACTTTTTAAATGCAAATTCATCTCAACAACAACCGGCCAAGTGCGAGTCGGACTCGCGCACCGAGGTTTCCGCACCACAATAAAAAACATTGAAAAAAAAGACGTTTCTTGTATGGGAACCCCCCTTAATTTTTTACTTTTTCTATTTTTTATTATTTGTTGTTATATCCGCCATAATAACACATATTCTGTGAAATTTTCAACGGGCTACCTATTACGTGTCAAGAGATACAGCCCTCGGACAGACGGACGGACAGACAGAGAGACGGCGTAGGCTTAGTAATAGGCTTCCGTACGGTATACGGAAACCTAAGAACGATCCGTGCAGCCGGATTTGTGGTTACTTCGAATCTACGACTCAGGTATAGCCACATTCAATCCCGAGTCAGTCCAAACGTAGATTTAACAAAGAAAAAAAATCCCATTATGACATTCTTGGTGCTAAGTCAGTGCTCGGTTCACTTATAAATAAAAATTGTTACTAAATAACAAGCACTTGTATTGCCCTTGTTAGAAAAGGTCACAGGTTCCTAGCAAATTAAAGGGCAGTGATGCGATCTGTAGGGGAAGCTCGGTCTGGCATTGCTTCCCGGGCTGATGACTTTCAGGGAGGTTTCTGCAAGCGATAAACTAAGGTTTCACCAAGGTTAAGCGATAGATTAAGTTATTATGCAAAATAAACTATTATCTTATCATAACTTATCTTATCTTAAAACGGCCTCACCGATTTACATGCCGTTATCGATAGTGGAATTCCCGCGATATTTACAGGCTTGGTTTTATCCAACAACCGAAAGAACGAACACATCGACTTGACATTGCTTTTATAAGCCCAGGAATGTATGAGTAACATATTTTCAACATTCTTGTTCATTATTGAGAAACATTCGCCTAACATATATTATTTAAAAATATAAAATAATACACAAAAATATTAAAAATATAATGCGCTGCATGACAGCCATTCAAAGCCAACATATAAAGTGAAGTGTGCAGAAAATTTACAATTTAGCTAGTTTTATGAAAAATTTAAACCCAACATCTAAACTTTAATTAATAGTAATAGAAATAGTTTGACGTGGCACCAAGTTCACCCGGTGTTATAGGCTGACATCACGGATGTTGTAGGTGATGTAATCAACCGTGTCAGTTTCCAGAAAAAAAATTAAAAAAAAAAAATTTAAAAAAAAGTTTGAGTGCCGCGCCCGCGCCGGCGATATTCACTCAATACGCGCAAGTCATCATTACTAATATTAGTGGTAGTGTTACTTACAAGCGCTACTGCTAACAACTCACAAATTCTCTCCAGCCCCGTAATCAGGGCCTTGCTATAGATAAAAAAAACTCCGCACAAGCCCGATAATGCTGCAAGGACGGACCCGCAAGCAAAATCTTGTTAGTGATATTTTTACAAAACGTCGAAAGTTTTGGTTGTTGCTACATTTTAAGTCCCGGATGACTTACAGGTGACGGAGGCTCTTCCCCCTGTGAGGGGTGAGGGGTGGGTATGGAGTGAATCAATCAATCCATTTCAGCGTGTCGCCTCCGATACTTCGCACGCGCTCATGTGTCGGGTCGAATTATTTAATTCCTTATATTATTTATTGTCACAATGCATATAATCTAGAATGTCAAAAATCGTTTAACTTAGGTACATACGAATATTTATTTATTTGTTTATTATATAACGATTACAGCTAACGCCAAAACGGCATATATAGGATAGAGAAAAAACAGTTATAAAAACACTAAAACCCTACTACGAAAAAGTTTGTTATGAAAATCATCTAACTAAAAAGAACAAAATAATGTTTCCCATATAATTTATCAGATACAGAAATTCTCTTTTTATATTGATTTTACCTTAGCACTAACTCTTTAAATTTTGATAAATTTATTATTTTTTACGTTCTAAATATAGAGCCGTCGTCGGGCGTTCTCTTTGAATAATGGACCATGTAACTTATAATACTCCTTGGTGTCCATAGAATTATAGTGAGGAACGTAGGACGGCCATCGCCTTTGTATCATACTGGCATCGGACGGAACCCCTTTACGGAGGCAATATAATTTTTGTAAGATCAGTCAGAACCAATCTAAAATTATTATAATTGTATTATAATGTATTATAATTATTATATATTCATATCTAATCTAATACATACCGAACGACAAGGGCCATAATGCACGACGACGGCCCCACTTGTCTTGTTGAACGAAGAACGCTCGACCACGATTTAAAGAGTTAGTGATAAGATCGTACTTTTTTTACGTAGACGGCCAAAAGGTTTTCGGTTACGAGGTACACTAATTAGAGCGACTTACAATCGTTTACGTTACGTCCCTCGCACAGCGGAAAATGACTTAAATTTCTGTCAGAAAAAAAATCATTGGTGCAAGTGGGTCTCTTGATTTCAAGGTCCGAGGTTCAACCTCGGACTCCAACCAAGACCGCGCCGACCACCCGCCGCGCCGCTAAGCGCAATATTATGAAATCCTTGCTGACCTCTAGGTTATTTATTACATAAAATTTAAACGGGCAGCGGCTCAAAAACCATTCCATACTAAGCCATTCATTTTCAATTTACATTAAGATGATATTTCATATTTTTTTCCAGAAAACTGTTACCATTTCACCGCTTCTTTCACCTGATCCTGAAACACGTCGACCTAAGCCCACATCCCGCCTCACCTTGGCGACGGACGCGACGTGACAAGGGGAGTGAAGCTGTGGGGCTTTAATTGAAAAGAAATAATGAGCTCTTATCGAGCCCGGAATCCCCTCCGCGCCCCCCTCCCCCCCCCCCCCCCCCCCCCCCCTCCAGCCACCCCGCCCACCCCCAAAGCGGCCGCACAAGCTGATAAAGCATTTTTTTTCTATTGTATCCGATACGCAATTTTGCGTTTTTTAGGGTTCCGTATCCGGTACGGGACCCTATTACTAAGCCTACGCCGTCTGTCTGTCGGTCTGTCTGTCTATCTGTCCGAGAGCTATATCTCTTGAACCGTAATAGGTAGCCCGTTGAAACAGAATATGTGTTATTATGGCCGATATAACAACAAATAATAAAAATAAGAAAAAGTCAAAAATTCACGGGGGTTCCCATAGAACAAACTAAAAAGTGTATGCGCGCCATCTACTGAAAAGAGTATGAAACATTTTAACTAATCATAAATTTTAACTAATATGAAGCATTTTCTTTTTTTTTATGGAAACTGACACGGTTGGCTACATCACCTACAACATCCGTGATGTCAGCCCTTAACACCGGGTGAACTTGATGCCACGTCAGCCTTCCCTTCGGTCGTGCCGGCTACACTGAACTGGACGGAAAACGCAAACTATTTACATAGCTGTTTCGACCCACCTTTCATTCAGTACGGTGGTACCAACCCGGGCGGGTTAAACCCTACCACCTAGTAATATAAGAAGCATTTCATAAAACACGCCATAGATGGCAGGAGTGGCGCTGACAATGACATGGCGATACGAAACCCGCGTTGCGCGAATTCGACTCGTACTTGGCCGGTTTTTTTATACGGAATTGGCACGGTGGTTGTGCCCAAGATTAGAGTCCATCAGACAATCAGAGAGCGCCAATGTGCCAAACACCACTCTTCGCGAAACCATGCTTAGCGAAGTACGAGCAATAAGTTTAGGTTTTTTTAATAAAAACCAGCTTGGGTGGCGGTGCCGAGGGACCGAAGGTGCGGTCGGCAGAGTCAAATTCACCTCTCCTCGCGAAGCCACTCTCAGTGAGATGCCATGCCAGCATTGACTGTTGCTTGGCTGTCTAGCTTATTGATACGACGTTTTAAGACAACCACTTTATGGGATTCGGGAAACACACTCGCCGGAAGGCAGTTCCACGCCCTAGCGGTGCGACAAAGGAACTATTTGAGTCTTATTTGACTTTTGCGCTTTATTGATTACTAGGTTAGTATGAATTTAAGAGTATTTAACGTGAGCCTGTGCTTAAATTAACAATTAATGTAGTGTTTGATACACAAGGTTGACTGGGAAAAAATACATTCGGCAATGAAGCCGCCTTCTGCACAGCAGATAAAGTTGAATACAATTGCTTAAGTTTATTTATTTCATGAAAGGAGGCCTATGTCCAGCTATGCCTTGTCTCTCCTTGCAATGTCTGCTAATGATAATAATTTTAATTTTTTTATTACCTAATTAGCTTGTCCGACCCGCCCGAAAAAAAATGCGCGCATAACTCCACCAGCTGCTCCATGGTTCGGATGCTATGTTAAAAACTGTAGCTCCAACGTGGTGACTGGAGGAAATTGCCTAATGTAATAAATTCGCTTTGGCCACTAAATCAAGTAGCATAATATATTATTTTTTTATGGAAACTGACACGGTTGGCTACATCACCTACAACATCCGTGATGTCAGCCCATAAAACCGGGTGAACTGGGTGCCATGTCAGTGCTTCCCTTCATTTATGAAATCAATACTAATAATAATCTGTAAGGGACGGTCATGGAGTAAGTTACTTTGTTATATGAGATATTGCGTTTGTGGACTCCATGCATGGTATTATAAGTAAATTGACGATTTTTAGAAATATTTTCTGTATGTATGTATGTTCCTCCATAACTCTTAAACCGATCATCCGAATTCGATTAAACTTAGTACAAGCACATCCAACTATACGTGACACAGGATAGGCTTGGGATAGGCTAAATAAAATTTAGTTCCGGTTAAGCAAAGATATGACTCTCATACAAACCGAATTGTTCCGCGCGCCGAAATAAAGGTACAGGAGCGGGCTTACTTACTTTCTTGTTTTTAAATGCGAATTTCACGCGAGCGAAGTCGCGGGCAAAAGCTAGTACATTATAGAATTCACAGTTACTGCAAATATGTGATATTATTATTTCTTGGCATATTTGTTCTTTATTCTTTATTCTTTATTACTGCAGCACTTCTCGGTCCATGTAGGCCACTATCTCGCAGCAACCTGATTACCCCTCACTCAAGAGATCCGACAGAAACACGAGGGGCTCTCATTAAATTTTTCGCTTATTAAAAATTCCCGCGCTCCCCCCGCGTCCTCGGATAAGCAACTTTTTTTCCGGCAGAAACAAAAGTTACTTTCCGCCCTCGCTTTTTGTCCTTTTTCTCGATAATTTGAGTGAGATTTTCTCGCAATTTAAGATAAACAAGGAGGCATTTTACCCTTAATTGGAAAGCGGGCGCCGCGGCACTCATGGGGTGCCTTTTTATTCGCTCTCACTGCAAATGCAGAGCGGCAGCTTTCGTGAAGGCGAAATATTTTTAGCAAAGCTGAATCTTGAATTCGCTTTCTCTAACAAGCGGAGTTGAAACTGCAAATCTTTAATATAATTTGAGTAGTAACTGTGACTTCTGGAATGTATTGCAGAGGAGGCAGAACTTTATATAGATAGACAATATTATTTATTGCTCCACAAATATTTTTCAAGAAAAAAATCACAATAAATACAGGTGCATCTCTTGAAGAGAATTCCTCTAGCCCACCATTAGGTGTGTGAAATGTGTAAAAGAATAAATAATAAATAACATAATATCTATACTATAAAAAACCTGTAAAATATAAATACTCATGTAATTTAATTTAACAAATAATTGTAAGAATTTTAATTGTTTTTAATTATTTAAATGTTTAATTAATTAAGCGGCGGGTGGCCGAGTGGTTTGGGCATCGGCTTCTCATGCGAGAGGTCCGCGGTTTGAATCCGGTCGGCGTGTATCAATGAGTTTTTTTCTGACGATAAAAATTACTCTGGCGTTACGCTGAGAGGCGGAAGACTTTGTGAACGTTTGATAACATTTACAGAAATTGCATTTGAAAGTTAAAGCAAGGCAATTTTGACGTTAGAATAACATGTCGTCTATTATTATGAGTTCCTACAGGTTGGTAGACGGCCGAAATCGAGAAACTTTCTTGACTTCAGCAAGTAAAAGTCGTTTTGTGACTTGTTGTTGTTGCAATTACAAGGTCATGTTGAAAATTCCGTGAGGTCAACCCGTTTATGACCAGTACGTTCTCCCGGTGATGACGTACGGGTGTGAAACGTGGACTCTGACATGGTGCATAACGTGGCAATCCGCCGACGACGCACCAAAGTAGTCGATATTGGACACCGGGTGGCTAAGCTCAGATGACAGTGGGCTGGGCACGTCAGCCGAAGAAACGACGACCGTTGAAGTAACCGTGTCCTACACTGGCGGCCGTGGGCAGGAAAAAGGAGTGTGGGAAGACCGTCCGCCAGGTGGGACGACGACATAAAGTACGTCGGCGGAAATCAGTAGTTCCGTACCGCTGAAGGCCGAGAGGACTGGAGGAAAGTTGGAGAGGCGTATGTCCAGCAGTGGACACTTACACGCTGACTGACTGACTGACTGTTGAAAATGACAAGGCAGCGGCGGCGTACCGTATTCTGTACACCCGTAATTCGCGAAAAGCAGTAGAAAGTGCTGTAGTGACGGATTCGAACAATTTGAATTCAACCTTCAACCGTTCTATTCGAATTGTTCGAATCCGTAACTGACTTTCCAACTTAGTAAAATGACTCCCGCGAACGAAGCCGCAAACAGAGGCTAATGTATTATTGCATATGTATTTACAAGAGATTGACACGTGAATCCAACACGTGTGTACAGCGAGTGTTCCATCAGCGAACAATGGAGCATGTCGTTGTGTCGACAGGCGCAGATTGATGGAGCGCCAACAAGATCTACGATATAATTTTGCCAGCTTTCGCCTTGCGAGCTGCTGCCTATGCTATTAAGAGTGGGAGGACGAGGTATTAAAACGATAGCCATCATTGCGGATGGCCAAGTGGTCTGGGCGTCGGCTTCTCTTGCTAGAGGTCCGCGGTTCGAATCCGGTCGGCGTGTACCAATGAGTTCTTTTCTGACGGAAAAGTTTACGTGCAGAACTACGCCTGCTCATTCACCGTTCGGAACCGGTGTAAACTTGAAGGTCCCTTCCCTTGCCCCTTACTATGTGGTAGACTCAAATTGTATTCGACTGGGCTGGTTCCACGTGTACTGTAAATGAACGAATTTCGATTTTGGCGGTCAATTTTTGGGGACAAATTAGAAAGTTGAGAAAAATATTTTTTTCAAGTGCACCATGTGACCAGTGAAAAGGGTTCGTTATAAGGAATACAAATATAAAAGGGCTTATATTATAGTTTACAGTAAAACCTACAAATGAAAATCCGAAGTCTTAAAGTTCTCAAGGAAAACCGAAAGGTACGGAACCCTCTCGACGCAAGGTCGACTCGCACTTGAACGCACTAAAACTTTTATTTTTTTATTTTTTTACGCTTGCGATGCCGCAGGCAAAGGCGTGTATTCTTATAAAAACTCCAAAGCTCATCATGGATCGATCGATGCACTGCGGGTCGCCTCGCACTGCGTTACCAAGGGGAAATAAAGCCGAACAAGTGCTAGGCGTCGCGACGACGCCCCCGCGGCGGCGTCTACGTCGCGCGGTGTCAAGTTGAAGGCGCTTGACCGACGTGACCCTAACTACCCCCGTCACCAGGCGATGTCATTTGCAAGAGAGTAAACTGGTTAATTCTACCGATAATTACTACCCTTCATATTCGATATGTCCTCCACGAACATAATATGCCTACGGAAATCTCTGTGTGTGAAAACATTCTCACTTAACAGGTTTTTTTATATAAACAGCTGGCAAAGGTGGCTGGGCTCAAAAGTTCGACGGAAGACCAGACACAGCCAATAACACCACTCCTCACAAAACCACGCTCAGAGAGGCGCCATGCCAGCTATAAGGCTGCCGCACCGCTAGGGTGTAGAACTGTCTTCCGGCGAGTGTGTTTCCCGAATCCTTTAACCTGGGTGTCTTCAAAAGTCGTATCAACGGGCTAGACAGCCTAGCAACAGTCCGAAAATCTGCTGGTATGGCGCCCCACTGAGCGTGGTTTCACGAGGAGAGGTGTTTTTGGCTCTGTACCATTGGTCCCTCGACACAGTCACTCATGTAGGTTTAGCTGAAAAAAAAGACAAAAAAGGCGGACAAAAAGGTCGTCGTCTAATTTATTGACACGCCTTTTGAAAATTTCCAGGGAAGTAGCATGTAGTGGTAAAACACTCATCGGAAGACGGCTCCATATTTTCGTCGTACGACACAGGAACTTCCGTATGTATACAGAACCTTAAAAAAGGATTATAGTCGCCGGATGCAAAAAAGAAGAAAGAAGAAGAACGGTAAAATGAGAAACTCACCACGTCCGCTCCTGCCAACGAACCGCAGGTCGTTGAACTTGGCTACTTGGTTCTTCATCACTGCGGTACAATTCCTCAACTCCGCTGACCAGTTCTCGTCGTTGCCGGCTCGCACCGTCACGAGGGTACCGTCCCCCACGTCGCCGAGGGCGACCACCTTGAACGCCATCGGCAAGGTCTTGTTGGAGCGCCAGTGCGGAGGCAGCACCGTGCAAACCTATAGAGGGACACAAGAAGTCAATGGGGGTGTTTGAGGGTTAAGAAAACCCCGAATCCAAAAAACTACCTTCTAAAGTGTATTTATTTTAACAATAATATTCATTATAAATTTTTTGCACACTACCTAAGCATGCAATGGTTCGAACACCTAGACAATTTTCTAGGATCTTTCTAGTATTGGAATTTCCTTTGATGAAATCTGAACCCCCAACTGACCAAAATCCTGGGCACGCCCGTGATTGATACAAAGCTGGACCGAAGACCGTTCCAGCGAGCTGTTTCAGCTCTGACCTCCTGTCTTCGTGGAGGGCACTTCGTGGAGGACAGCTGATGTAAATGTTTCCTTTCAAAACCTATGGTGGTAACCAGCTGAAGTATCCTGAATATCCAGAAGAACAAGCTCAAAGTAACCAAAATTACACCTATTGAGAGCACTTTCTGTTTCAATATTTCAATTTGCTTCGTTTAACCCCCATTTCAATGTACGATCCTTGAACGATAAAAAAGGTATGGACGCCGGACTGTCAAATGCTTGTATGAGAACGAGCATGGCCGAGTTGCGGGGAGCGGAGTGTACTTACCGATGATAAGATATTCCAATCCTTACCTATAATAAAATCCAACGTCTGCTTTCTGTCTGAGTGTCTGAGTGTCTGTCTGTCCGCTTATAACTCGAGAACCACTGAACCGATTTTAATAAAACAAAATTCTACGCATAGCTTGATTCTTCCCATCAACTATAGGCTACTTACTATCACGCTAAATAGCTTATGAGGTTAGCAGTGAAGTGAAATATGAGAGCGGGCGGAGCCGCGGGCACAGCTTGTATTATATATGAAACAAGCATGCTTTTGCTTATATCGTGTTACGCTGGCGAGGATAGGGTTCGGGGTCCATACCTTTTTTATCGTTCTAGGTACGATCATTTCTTGCAACCTTTTAACATCCATAGGCTCGATTATGAGATTTTGTTTTACATTTCGTTTTAGTAGGAACTGGCGCGCTAGAGGCGCAACATGTTTTCTCCGTACAAATATTTACTTGCACGCAACGAAATGTCTAAATAATCTCATCTATCGAGCCTATTATACTGTTGCCACCTGTCGAAACTAGAAAGTAAAGTAAACGTGGTGGCGTGAGGATTTTGGCGGCCATCTTTTGAACACAGATAGATGCTCGGATAGATGTGATGTACCTAATTTGACACTTAGTTCCTTCTGGATATTTCTACTTATACCAACTCGCATGGTGTTACCCAACCCAACCTCCTATTATGAATTACAGCTTTGTATTGAATACGACCCATGGAGCAAGCCGTGGTCATCCCCGCTGGGTAAGCGTTACGCCGTGGTCAGCCTCGGTAGCTCAGTGGTGCGGTCGGTCGACGTTGTTAAGCAACCCTTAGCGCGGTCAGTACTTGGATGGGTGACCGCTCGACCGTTGGAGGCTGACCGTGGTTCGGATTCCACGTAAACTGTAGGTCCCTTCCCTTCTTACCTTACTAGGTGGTAGGGTTTATCCCGCCCGGGTTGGTACCACCGCACTGAATGAAACGTCGTCGGTCGAAACGGCTATGTAAATAGTTCGTGTTTTCATTCCAGTTCAGTGTAGCCGACATGAAATGAAGGGAAGCACTGACACGGCACCTAGCTCACCCGGTGTTATGGGCTGACATCACGGATGTTGTAGGTGGTGTAGCCAACCGTGTCAGTTTCCATAAAAAGATAATTTAGAAAAACTACTCAAACTTGGACAGGTGCCTTTGACTGGTATTATGAAATCTAACTTATTAAATTAAATCTGAAGCTGGTGTGGCTGGTTATTACATTAAAATTTTATTACATATCGATCCTCTCGAGCCAAAACTCACCAACTAACAAAAACCTAATACTGAGATATTAAAGGTTTTAAGTTTTTAAACTTTTTTTAACTTTTATAATTCAAAAACTAAGAAAGGTAATGAAATCATTCCACTTTTGTTGTATTCGTAATGTTGTATGCAAAAACTAACCAAGTACATTGGTGAGTTTTTCCATAACATAAATTACGATACATCGCAACTTGGTTATTTTGATTTTTTTAATTTCTCATTGAAAACGTTGAGATATAATTTTGGTGATTTTTTCTTAGACAGAGCTAAAAATTTGAAGTTTGCCAGTACAAAAAACTCAATTTTGATCAAACTGCATTTGGTGAGTTTTGGCTCGAGGGCGTCGATATAACTCACCACGTGTGGACAGCCTGTTTTGACCAGCTCGCCAGGATGATCAGCTAGGAGTCCCTCGAGGGTCCTCTCCGCCAACAGTTCCGCCGTAAGGGGCTGACTGCTCAGCCCGCCACCGGAGCCCGTGAAGGCAGCCTGCGGTGCCTCGTGCCCCAGGCCGTTCGTCGTCGAGCTCACCTCACTCGACAAGTGCATCTTTCACTTCAACCTTAAAGTCTATTTTCCAACGTCACATCACATTGTCAGTTTTAGGAACGATCGGAACATCTTTGGTCACAATCGGGTTCGCTTTGGCCGCGTTTGGCAGAATGTGCAAGGTGCCGAGGCGGCTTTGGGTTTTGGGAACGCCATTTTGTGTGGCGGGCGATTTTTCTGAAACACAGAAACAATTCATAATATTACCTAATATAATTTATTGTTTACATTAAATAACATAACATAATATTAACCTATAATATTAAACGCTCTCCCTACCCATTTATCCCCCCAAATACAGTCTCGGGTCCTTTAAGAGGGGCGTGAATAGGCACCTGTCAGACCGGCATGGCATTCGCCTCCCCCGCATACGACCGAATGTCCATGGGCGTCGTTAGACACCTTATGGGTGGATCAGCGCCACATGTCCCGCTTTTAATTAAAAAAAACTAACAAACAATGTTAAACTCCGCCACACCCGCCGGACTCGCTCGGAACATCCATATGTTGTTGACACCCAACTTCTAAGAACATACATACATACATATCACTCACGCTGAATCCCGACAATCGGGGGTAAGCAGAGTAATCGGTGTTGTCCTGCAAGAACTCTGGTAAATTACAGCACAACACCGACCACCACGTTTCGCAAAGTATTCGAACAAGATTAAATCGATCAGGCAGCAAGTAAGGCACGTAGACCCACCTGCTGCATGACTCGGTGGAAGTACGGTGCCAAGGGGAGAGGTGGAGAACCTGTCGCCCTTTAGCACGGCATCTTGTCCTTATCCCTTAGTCGCCTTTTACGACATGCACGGGGAGAGATTCAGTGGGGCTATTCTTTTTAAGTACCGAACCCACACGGTACCCACTTCTAAGAACACATCGTTTTTATTCGAAATCGTTCCTGTGTCGAACGGCGAAAATATGGAACGGTCTTCCGGTGAGTGTGTTCCCCACCACCTATAACCTGGGAATCTTCAAAAGGCGTGTCAATAAATTAGACGACAATTTCTTTGTCCGCCTCATAGCCGGCATGGCGCCTCTCTGAGCGTGGTTTCGCGAGGAATGGTGTTATTGGCTGTGTCTGATCTTCCGTTGATGTATTGGGCGCAGACACCCGCGCCGGCTGTCCATAAAAAAAAAACTATCTTTTAAAAATTTAAATCGAACCCTAATATTTTTTTATATTTGTTATTTTTGCTTGACATGGTCGGCTCCATCACTGCGCCCTTGATGTCAGCTCATAATACCTTGGTGAACTAGATGCCGCATCAATTATACCCTTCGGCTGCGCTGGCTACACTAAACTGGATGAAAAACACCAACTATTTACATAGCCGCTTCGACCGTAGACGGATCGAAGGCTTCGACCGACATTCCATTCAGTCCAGTCGTAGCAATTTGGTCGGATTAAATCCTATACCTAGTATAAGGTAAACGGAAATGACTTACGGTTTTTTTCAAATATTATAATAGCAGTTATATTCTTCCAAAACCCTTAGATTTTAATCAATTATTTCATTAAAACAGACGTTTTACGGAATGTCTATCATCCCATTTCTAAGTCCATCTCTCCTAAAACTTAAAACATTCCTTCACAAAACGCGAATAGGCCAGCGTTCCCCGCACCATTCGTACAATCTCTGCCCCAACTTGCAGAAGCGAGCACAGTTGGTTACACCCGTGTTCCGGAGCCCACTTCATACATATTCCTGCTTTGATCTTTGATTCGAAACAGCATCCGCATTCACCGATACTACTTACTGCTTCACCCTCGCCAGCTTCGGCTAGTCGTATAGTGATAGATCGATGGTCAGTGTGTTGATTGACAGGTGATTTTTGGCCACTCAGGTCCTTTCACTGTGTTAATATCTACAAAACTCAAAATATCTCAAATCTGTATCAAAATTAAAAAAATCCAAAATCAAAAGTAGATTCCAAAAAAAGAACGACGGCGAAATTGGAACCAAAAAAAAATTATTTCTCCATACATTTTCGAAAATTCCTAACCTCAAAATGTATGTACCTCAAAATGTATGTAATGTATAATCTCAAACCTGATGTAGATTGCGAATATTTTTTTCGAACTTCCCCACCACCACCGTTCCGTTTTGGAATCTACTAGATTTTAGGGTTCCGTACCTCATAGGAAATAAAATAACCATTATGGGATCAATCTTGTGTATGTCTGTTCGTCTGTCACAGCTTTCCCCCGAAACATACAGAGTTTGATGACCCATTCACGGACGTAAAGCGTAAATGAACGAATTTAGATTTTAGGGAGGAAATTTGGGGGACAAATTAAAAAGAAAAAAAATGCATTTTTAAACGGTTTTATTTAGCTTGACTTCGTATATTTGTTTCTATCTTTGTTTCAAATCTTGCGACAACTTTTTCAACTACTTCTACTGAACCGATTTTTATGAAACTTTGCACACACATTGAGTTCTCGTGACAATACAATATTATGATAATTTCAACTTGGTAACGAGGGTCTGATGATGGAGTCAGGAGGTGGACAGTGGAACTCTTCAACCGTTACTAGTAACCCCATCGAGTTTGGGCTCATTTGGTTGGTTTGGACGAGTGTCCCATACTTCTACCAATACACTTGGTGATGAGGGTCTGATGATGGAGTCAGGAGGTGTACAGTGGAACTCTTCAACCGTTACTAGTAACCCCCTCGAGTTTGGGCTCATATGTTTGGTTTGGACGAGTATCCCATAGTTCTACCAATACACTTGGTGACGAGGGTCTGATGATGGAGTCAGGAGGTGTACAGTAGAACTCTTCAACCGTTACTAGTAACCCCCTCGAGTTTGGGCTCATTTGGTTGGTTTGGACAAGTGTCCCATACTTCTACCAATACACTTGGTGACGAGGGTCTGATGATGGAGTCAGGAGGTGCACAGTGGAACTCTTCAACTGTTACTAGTAACCCCCTCGAGTTTGAGCTCATTTGGTTGGTTTGGACGAGTGTCCCATACTTCTCCCAATACACTTGGTGACGAGGGTCTGATGATGGAGTCAGGAGGTGTACAGTGGAACTCTTGAACCGTTACTAGTAACCCCCTCGAGTTTGGGCTCGTTTGGTTGGTTTGGACGAGTGTCCCATACTTCTACCAATACACTTGGTGACGAGGATCTGATTATGGAGGCAGGAGGTGGACTGTTGAACTTAAATAAAACAAAAATAAGGATCAGGATATTTGTTTGAATCCACCCAAGTTAAGGTTTCTGTATTGTCCCGAGAACTGTGTGGCGTTAGGGTGGCTAAAAATGATACGTCGTTAGCGATACACCACCCAAGTCAACGTTTGAAACGTGCCGAGGACTGTGTGGCATTAGGGTGGATAAAAATTATACGTCGTTAGCGTTTCAACTTCAAGGCTGGCCACATCTTGTTGTATGAGAGCCTTGCGCCACTACATGGACCTCAGGGAGGGGGTTGTCTGTTATTGGTCTAATACTCGTGGGAACAACATGAAAGAAAAAAATTATATAAAAAATCAAACTAAAAACGAGTAAATAAAAAAATAGGTAAAAAAACTTTTAAGTTAAACGGTTTTATTAAAAAAAAACAGCTGTACAAAAAATTAGAAAAAAATCAGCTATACAAAACCTAGAAAATAATAAGGACACAAACCTGGGCCTTCTTAAGATATTACGTCTGGGTAAGAAATCGTCAATACTAGCGTGCTGTCTTCTCATGTCGGTTGCCAAAGGGCACTTTGTGTCGCTGCGTCAGCGGAATAAGTAATAAATTGAGACTTTTAACAGACTAATATAAAAACGTGGGGCGTATAATATACGTAATAACATGCGCCCCACGTTTTTATATTAGTCTGTTAAAAGTCTCAATTTATTACTTATTCCGCTGACGCAGCGACACAAAGTGCCCTTTGGCAACCGACATGAGAAGACAGCACGCTAGTATTGACGATTTCTTACCCAGACGTAAAATCTTAAGAAGGCCCAGGTTTGTGTCCTTATTATTTTCTAGTTTTTGTATAGCTGATTTTTTTCAAATTTTTTGTACAGCTGTTTTTTTTTAATAAAACCGTTTAACTTAAAAGTTTTTTTACCTATTTTTTTTTTCAAAGACATGTGCCTTTTCGTATTCTATTTAAAGCGCTCGACGTTGTACATACCTACTTGGAGGAAAAATTAACAGAGCTTACATTCGCTGAGCCTCGTCAAACATTCTTATGGCGAGTGAGCTATTTATGATAATTATGTAAAGTTTATGTTGCTAACCTTAGAAAGGACTTTAAGCGTTGTTGGGTGGTAATGAAAAAGTTTTTTTTTTATGAAAACTGACATGGTTGCCTACATCACCTACAACATCCGTGATGTCAGCCTATAACACCGGGTGAACTAGGTGCCACGTCAGTGCTTCCTTTAATTACCCTTTATTAAGCTTGCAGTCGCAGACTAGACGTTGTTACATAATTCTGGATTCTTACGTAACTTCGAATTGCTAATAATGTATTGTATAAATGTAATTGACCTACACAGCCCTCTACTTATCGTAAGAATCCCGTCGATCCGGCCTCAATAAAACTGGCAAATAGGCCCGTTACGCGATGCGAAACGTGATATGTCGATTGGGATGTTAAACCTAATTTGAGGAGTGGAAACACGGAGAAGGGGTGACTTTTATCGACCGTAGTATCGGGCTCCTTTTACCGCCCACTTTTATTTCGGTTGTCTTGGTAAACAACAACAAAGCTATTTGTTGGTATGTAGGGTATATGAGACTTCGGGCCGATTTTACCAGCTTCGGTTAAAATTTAACGGTCGGTTAACTCCTGTCAACTGTATGAGAGATTTCACTTTAACTGATAGGTTAATGTTAAATGAGGCCTAACCGATAATTGAAAAATCAACCCTTAAAAGACTTCTTGTACTTATATTTATTATCACAAATGTCACAATATTTCACTAGTTCAATACTTCAATACTTCAATAAAAGAAAGAATTTCTATTTATACACAATTAATTATTTAAATGGAATATTTTTGTGAATAACTAAATTACTTAAAGAAAAAAACAAATATTAAACTAACATTTTAATTACAAAAATAAAATTCGTGTAATTGTGTATTCTTATGTATGGTATTCTACGTGTATTACTGACTGGAAGAAATTGCATCCTCGAATTATGCCGCCTTCTGTACTCCAGAAAGTAGTTACTAAAGTGATAGCCCCACAGAAAAAAGTTTCTGTGGAAGCTGGTTTTTTCAAAATAATATGCGGAACAGGCTGAAGGAGTGCGTACAAAACGAATTTCGACATTTAGAAAATAAAATCCTCTTTTGTCTTCTTTTCATATTAATAAATAGTTTTGGTCTATATGTATGTGTTTATTTGTATTTTTAATTTTTTTCAAAATCGATAATCTGCCGATGGACACCTTACAATGCTCAAACTGTTCTATGGGAATCCTTCTATTTGTATTTTTAATCTAACCCTCCAATATCAATGACACCCCTACCTGTGTGTGCTGGTAAGAAGGGTAGGAGCATGCTCTGTGGTAGGAGCCTACAGGACCAATTGAATTTAAACTTTCTATAATTTTGTGCATTATTATTACTTTATGTATTATTTACCTAAGTGAGTAAATGAAATATAAATATTTTGTAAAAAACTGAAAATAAACATATTGTAATAATGTGAATCGACCATGTTGTGTTAATTAAGAAAATAGTGTTTAGTTAGAGTGAGAACAACGGACAACAAATTTATATGGTGGTATTGCAATAAAACAATTATATCAACGTCGAAAAGTGTAAGTGGTACACGCCATTCATTGGCACAAATGCATATTCAGTATGCCTCGTCATAATATTTAGTTTCGTGCCGTTCGGCAATGCAACTTTAAAATCTGCCTTGTGTACCTCGGCCGATTCCTATCCTACTTCCATACTTACATATTAAACAAATTATTGCTTCAAAACTTTGGCATAGCGTAAGTATTTTACTTTTGTATCGATTTCTCTACTCAAGAACTGTGTGTGGGAACAATTTTAATGTTAAGTTGATTTCAAGAAAATTAACAAAAATAATACAGGAAGTACTACACATTATGAACTTAAAAAAATAATACATTTAAACAATTAATAAATTTAATGTAAAACGAAATAGATTTAACCAAAATAAACAATGTACAGTTATACATGCGTGTTTAGGCAGTGGCAAACATTTTTGTAAAGTAGACTAAATGCACATTGAAAAAAAATCCAGTGAAGTTTCTTGCCAGTTCTTCTTCGCTGTGATAATCGAACTGGCGGAATGTTACAATGTAAATATGACAAATCTGAGCGCAGTGCAATAGAGGCTAAATAAACAATCAACAATATAACTATCTGAAAAGTAAATAAATAATAATTTAATAATAAAAAATTTGTAATAACCATATTTTGATTTTATTATGATATTATGATATTTTGACCGAGATTGCAGGATGCCTGGAAGAACCGGGAAAGAAACCTTACTATATGGCCTGACTATTTGTCCGCAAACATCAATTACCTCGTTGCCTACCCCATTGGGAAGCAGGCGTGAATCTATGCAAGAATATATACGTGTATGACACATGACACTACCATCTTGTGCTCGGTGAGTAGATAATGCTTTGAGCGAGCAACTAAGGCCGAGCCGACAACGTCTCGGGGTCGCCGCGACTCCCCCGCGATCTCACAGAGGAATATAAATCCTACAAATGGGTTAAGAGATTTAATATCCGGGTTGCTCCCTAGCACAACTCTACGTAAATATGTGTAGAGACAGACAGACCTATACGCACAAACAACTGCGAACAATATTGCGACACTGCAAATATAGGGTGTGCTACGATATAAAACAGGAATAGCATTGTCTAAGGCCCACTTGCACCAACAGAAATTTAATATATAAACCAGTTTAACTCGCTAAACCAGTTTAAGCTAGCACCCGTTGACTGTGGGAACCGCGTTTAAATCCATAACTCGCTACTTAACTTTAAACTCGTGTTGGTGCAAGTGGGCCTAAGTCATTAAACATTATGATTTAAAAAAAAAAATCCGGCCAAGTGCGAGTCGAACTCGCGCACCGAGGGTTCCGTATCGCCATGTCATGGTCAGCGCCACTCACGCCGTCTATGTATTAGTTAAAATGCTTCATACTCTTTTCGGTAGATGGCGCGTATGCACTTTTTATTTGCTTGTATTAGCCCCGTGATTTTTTTACTTTTTCTTAATTTTATTATTTGTTGTTATAACGGCCATAATAACACATATTCTGTGAAAATTTCAACGGGCTACCTATTACAGTTCAAGAGATACAGCCCTCGAACAGACGGACAGACAGACGGCGTAGGCTTAGTAATAGGGTCCCGTACGACGGATACGGAGCCCTTAAAAACGGTCAAGTGCGAGTTTTACTCGTGAACGGAGGGTTCGTAGATCCGTAGAAAAAAATCCCCATACAAAATAAACTATATACTGAATTCTATGAATAGGCGGCCTGTACGAAGAGTGCGAAGTATTTTCATAGCTTAGTTACATACGTAATAGTAAGTGCCTACTTGCATAGTTTATTTATATAAATACTTTCCAACATGTAGTTCATAATGACTTCGGTATTCTTCTACCACCTCGATAAATTATTTCTTAATACACTTCCCTCTCGGCACCATTTGTTACTGCGCACCCTACCCTCGCAACCCGCTTGCTTTTAACCCTCCGGCGGCGACGCGTGCAACGAGATCTATCATCGTGGTATGTTGGAGAGAATCCGTTAAATCTAATTGTTTTTTTTTCTTTCCTTTTTTAATTATATTATTTTACTTGATTATGTTGAAAATGTAGATAAAATATTAAATCAGGTGCTAAGTCTGGATTTCAAAATTATATCGATAGACAAACGACTTGACAAAAATTGGTTGTCTGTAAAGTTGGTTTACGGACGATAGTTTTACGTGATGATGTCATATAGTAAATCAGTTCCGGCGGATATTTACCATGTAAAATTAATTTAAGTACATGATAAAGATGTGATAATAACTAATAAAAAATATGAGAAAATAACGACTATTAATTTTTCTTTAATTTATATTTAAAAAACCTACATAACGCCATCTACATGTTCAACGTTGCAACAATTACCTAACTGCTAAATAAAGTATACCGCTGGCTGAAGTATTTAATTTAATATTGACGCTAGATGTGGACGCTAGATGTCGCTCCATGAAATTCGCTCCATGAAATTCACATACTGTTGACAAAATATGCAGCGATATGTACACGGTCGATAGCCCGCGTGGATAACACGTCTGGTCAGTGATGGTGGCAGGGACCGCGGGTTCGAGGCTCGCAAAAGACGGAGAAATATATTTTGTATTTCCTACTATATGCCTATGCCTCTCTATCACGCTCTCGCTTGCACACACAGGTCTCTATCGCGCTCTCGCTTGCACACACAGGTTTAGATGGAACGTTCCACTTCTTGGTGCGTGCAGCCGGTGTTCATCAATTTATAAGACGTGACATCATCACGTCAAAAACTATTTAACGCCAAATTTTACAATAAATCAATTATGTCGAGCGAAATACACTTTTTTATAACGTATTATAGATTTATTAAATAAAATATCATACATAAACTTACTTTTTTCGAAACTAGAAAAAAAATCAACATGGATTCTGTTCGCTGTACTCTGTTTCTAATAATAAATGTCATTTCTCGTTAACCCCAGAAAGACAGTTGCCGCCAGCTAATAAGCGCCGCGTTCTACGTTTAAATAAATAATAATTGTGCAGTTACACACGCGCCGAGAGTACCCGCCATTTTAGACATTTGTCTGTCAGCGTGGAGATAGGATGTCGCCACAATATCACGTTTCGAATATGGAATCCTGTAATGGAAATTTTGTATTCTTTTGTTGCACCTCAAATAATTCTTGTCTTTAAGTTTTTTTTTATATTCGTATAAAATGATTCTTTACATTTATAATCCTTAAAGACTAGAATGGTTGCCTTTCACCTTTTGATAGAGTTATTTCGAGAAGAAAAGTAAAAATTGTATTACAGTTATTCGCAATTTCGCATTCAACTTCTGCAATCGGACTGAACTCTACTTGTGGAACTCTACACACTTCATAGGCATATTGGTACTGGGTCTGATGGATGGAGAACATTATGAGAGTGGAAGGGGCGGCAGAGGTGTAAGTATCAGGATGGTCGCACGTGGAGATCAGTTGTCTCTGCCTAGCATATGACTGCTGCCTACCCCATTAATAAGACTGGCGTGACGTTACGTACAAGCAAACGTAGCGTGGGACGCCCCCCGGCTAGGTGGACAGATGACCTAAAAAAGGTAGCCGGGAGTGGATGGATGAGAAGAGCGGAAGACCGCGTGTGGTGGCGTGCCTTGGGAGAGGCCTATGTCCAGCAGTGGACCAATACAGGCTGATGATGATGATGATGATAACGTTATGTAGGTATGTATGTAGATAAGTCATTCTAACTTCACCATCAAACTATTAACTACCCGAATGCGCTCTTTGGCATCCCCTCCATCGTTCAAATTCAAAGCGTTGCGTATTCCATTATTAATCCGGCACGCGGAGCGCGAGAACGTGCGAAATTCAAAACAAAATGTTCGAAATTCGAACGACGCGTAAACAACAAGTCGTGCCCCGCGAACAATTTTCGCGGCTTCCCCTCACCCCCACCGCGATCCCCTTCCTCCCGCTAAAGATCAACCATGAACTTTCGCCTCTACTAGAAGTCATTAAGTCTACGTTTATTACTTCGGTGTTTTTTTTCTTTGATTCATATACCTACTCGTATATGTATATGTATATGTATGATATGAATGTACTAAATCTGCAAGCTAAAGTGGCAGTGGCAGACCCGACAACCGCTGGGTTAGACGGGTGCTCGAATCGTCGCGCCCCGGCTAGGTGGGCAGACGACCTAAACAAAGATAGCCGGTAGTGGATGGATGAGAAGACCGGATGATAGCGTGTGATGGCGTGCCTTCGGAGAGGCCTATGTCCAGAAGTGAGCCGATACGGGCTGATACTGTATTAAAATTGTCTACACAAGTAACAAAAATTTAAGTCTGCTCTGTATAACGTGTATAAGTGTATCAATAAATAATATATTAATAGTACCTACCTATGTATATGTTTTTAAATAGGCACTTCTCCTGGATTATTCCCATTAACCCACTTGAATTGCCTCTTAACTCGTTTTAGGGTTCCGTCGCAAAATTACGAGGGTTCGTTATTCTTTTTTTTTCAGATAATATTTATTACGTCTGCTTCTGCACACATATGTCAGCTCATTAGACATTGTTCCTGTCGTATGTCAGCGCCTCGAGAGTGCTTCCCTTTGGTCGTGTTGGCTAGACTGAGCTGGCCGGAAGCGGTCAGTTAGGAATTTTGGAACAGAGACAAAATCAATTGTTGTTTAGGCAAACGGTAGAAGGTTAGGCAGGCCCCAATGTTGGAAGGTTAGTTAGAAGGAGGAGCCTTGGAACAAGTCAAAGAAAGTTGAGACAAACTATAAGAAAGCCATTTTTGACACAAACTTGGAAAAACTATTTAAAAAAATATAAAAACCGCACTCAAAAATGTATGAAATAAAAAAAAATCGAACCCTAGAGTTAGAGGCGGTCGGTTATTTGTATTTGCTTTAGCACCGCCTTTAACTCTAGGGTTCGATTTTTTTTTATTTCATAAATTTTTGAAGGCGGTTTTCATATTTTTTTAAATAGTTTTTTATTTCACAGTATTTTTATTGTAATTTTGTGCTATTTTAATGTACTCGTCGGAATCGCTCGGCCTTCGGCCTCGAGATTCCGCCCCGCTTTCCAATCCCATCTTGACTAAATTAAAATGGCACCACACGGGAAGTACCAGCTTTCAAATAAAAAAAGAATCATCAAAATCGGTTCACCTGGTCGAAAGTTAAGAGGGGACAAACATAAAAAAAATAAAAATAAAGACAGTCGAATTGAGAACCTCCTCCTTTTTTTTAAGTCGGTAAAAAAATGACTTAGGAAGTCGTATTAGAGAATTGGGAAATATGTATCTCTATTATTAAATGTTTTTAATAAAATTTTTTTTCCTAATAATTAATTTTTTTTTTATTTTCTATGGAAACTGACACGGTTGGCTACATCACCTACAACATCCGCGAAGTCAGTCCATAACACCGGGTGAACTAGGTGCCATGTCATTTCATGTCGGCTACACTGAACTGGACGGAAAACACCAACTATTTACATAGCCGTTTCGACCGAAGATTCATTCCGTGCGGTGGTATCAACCCGGGCGGGTTAATTATGCTTCAAAGTTAAATTCCATATCATTTTTAAATAAATATTGCATATGTTTTATACACATAATATACATATATTTACTGGAGGTCTTGCAGCACAACACCGATTACTCTGCTCGCCCCGAATGTCGGGATACAGCGTGTGGTATGTATGTATTCAAATATATCATTTTGCCTATTTATAATGCACAAGCACTTCCCTACAAAAACTGAAACAATTTCCAAATAGTCGAATTAAATTATTCCATATTCAAAAATGTTAAAACATTAGCGGCGTTCACACACGCCCGCGCGGTATCACCGCTGCTCTGCTCGCGCCCGCGATAGTTGATGTGAATCCGTCGGCTTAGCGGGCCTCAGCCAATTATAAGTTGCGAGTCTGTCGGCTAAGTGATTACAAGTGCGTGTGAAGGAAACTTTATAATTTATGCTCTCAGAAGTTTGACACTCGCGCTGTCTGCGTGATAAGTGATCCGGCTTATGAGTTGGCGGGCTGCGCTCTGCTAAGGGAGGAATCGGTTATGTTTGTGTGGAAAGAGTTATTTTCCGTTATTATTACCTATACGTAGGAGGTGCGTAGTTCTGCATACTTTTCCGTTTTTCAACTAAGTCAGGAATGTTTTGTATTTTATATTTTTATATTCATTTTTAAGTTTCTGGATTAACAGCAGGTGTATTAAAGACTTACATAAGTCGACGTTTCGCCCGCTACGCCACGGGCTTCTTCAGGAACTTCCGCGAAGCCAGCGTCTGAAGACAAAGTGAGTGTTGTGTGCAGCCGGGATGTATGGATCGCGATCTGACACCGCTGACGAATATTGTGCAACCTACCCACAGCTATAATCTTCGAAAAAGAGCAGTTTGACGTCTGGTACAACGGACACCGGACGTCGGCTCCAGGAACTCCCGTAGTTCCTGAAGAAGCCCGTGACGTAGCGGGCGAAACGTCGTCATAAGTAAGTCTTTAATACACCAACTGTTAATCCGGAAACTTAAAAATTCATATAATTAATAACACAGTAAACTTAAAAACATTTATATTTTTATTTTATAAGGCGGGGTGTGGCCGAGAGGTCTGGGCGTCAGCTTCTCTTGCGAGAGGTCCGAGCTTCGAATCCAATCGGCTGGTACCAAAGACTTGTTGTACTTGTTTTTCTGATTAGACAAAATATCTTCATCCGCTGCTCCATGGTTCGGATTCCATGTAAACATTTAGGTCTACCGGGTTGACTGGAGGAAATTGCTTAAGGCAATAAGTCCGCCCTTGTCACGCATTAAGTGGCATAAAGTGTATTTTTAATACTATATCATTTATTATAGCACTCAATCACTTAGTTACTGACCTACCTACTGAATTTGACCTTTGACTCACCTAGTTACTGAATTTTTAAGCAATTGTTAAATGTATCGTTTAAATAAGCTTTAGCTGTAAGATACATCAACAAAAAATATTATACATAGAATATTATTATATGTAATGTCAGATTAATACCATAATAATGTTGATTTATAAGTTTCCCCCCAAGTACAGTCCATCAGGCTGGTATGGCAATCACAACCTCCGCATACGACCAAATGTCAATAGTTAAGACAATCGTTTTATTCCAGTATATCAGCTGTAATTTTGTAGCTTTAAATTAATATGTACAAACAATTTTTTATTACTGAAACTGAATTTTAGCTGTCGCCTTTATTGAATGGAATATATAAGGAAACTTTGAGCATAGAATTCCGCAATCGCAAAATAATTTTCACACCATCTATAATTAAATTGAACAACGCAAGTACCATTAGAGCCTGCGTAGATATGTAGAGCGTACCTACATTTAACTATTCAAAGTGTGCGTAACTGCGTGTGCACGTACGAGTACACAGTGAGCGTGTGTGCGTGCGACAGCAAATGAGGTCCGCGGTCTGCCAAACATTTCGTATGTACGAGAAACTTCCCCAACTCCCCGCTCCCATCATCGCTCCTCTGCGAACTTACTAAAACTTACTTACCAAACCTTACGAGTGACTTTAATAATTTTAACACCAAATTGGAGAATTAACTTTTTAATTAAAGTTCATACCTGTTTATATTAAACACAAAAAATCTCACTATTCACAACACGCATGTCAGGAATATTTTTTAAAGTTCACAAAAAAAAAACTTTTTTTTTTCTAAGTCCCGCCACAGAAAAAAGTAAAAGCGTTGTCGCGCGCGCCCGCGGCGCGCAGTCGACCCTCCGCGACCGAAACCTTCTTAGCATTAACCGCCACCGTCGAGACCCACCGACTTCGAAAGAAACGTCCCCTTATTACGTCGCGAAAGAAATATCCCCGCGCACCCACACACACGCGCGGCTCACCCTCGCCCGTGGGCGCGTGGGCGTGTGTGTGTGTGTGTGCGGACGCGGGGAGGTAAGAAAGCGGGTAGAAATAAGTATTAAAAGAGATAGTTAGGTGTGCGAGAAGAAGGCGATAAAACGGGCCAAAGAACGTCGTTGGTTGGCCCCAAGACGGGGGCGGCGGTCGGTGCGGCGGCGGCGTGCGGCGAGCGGGGGGCGGCGGGGGCGAGACGGGGAGGGCGGGAGAGGCGGGGGCGCGGCGGCTGCGGAGCGGAGCTTTCCACAAACTTCTCACCGGCTCGGTGACACCTCGAGTCGGCGGTGGATAAAAAAACGTGGTAGAGTTTTTTTTCTCTTTTGTATGCGCGGTAAACATATTTTTAATTTTTTTTTTATACCTGATGAGGAGCGACAGTCAGGAGTTCGTTTTTAGTTTTTTTATTTAATTTCGTGAAAAAAAAACCATTAAATCTTTCTATTCCAATCTTATTCCAATAAATATGTGATACGTTTACAATAAAAATAAATGTGATTACACTATCTATACGCTTAATTTTTTTTTTCTAATTAAACATTTTCCATAATTTTATATAAATTCTAAGAAAATTTCCTAAAGGTTGAACGATCTTCTTCAGTAGTCATACTTAATTGGTACCTGGACATTTTATTAACAAAGAATTTGCAGATTTCCTTTAAAACCCCTATAGATTCTTATTCCTAGAAATGTTATTTTATTACTCAAGTATATATTATTCATAAAAAAGTAGAGCCGATTCGGAATGCTCAGAAAAATATCTCAAATGCCTTTCGATTTTCCCCAAAAATCTACCTTCCGTCCCACGTATCGGTGACAAAAGGGCAAAAACATCGTCTGGCTCTGAAACGTATTCTTAACGTCACCCGCACACACACTAGCGCGCGGCTGCTCTGTACGTACACACGGACACACCTGTGACCGCACACCGCTCGCACACACCCACAGCTATCCACGCACACATGTCTCTTGCCAACGCACACACACGCGGCACACCACACGCCCATTCCACCACCAAACACGCCCAGCGTCTTGGCTCGTTTTCTTATAAACCGCGTTGCGTTCTCCGTCCCGCTCGCGCCCGCTGTCTGCGGTCGCAACCGTCCTCGTCTGGCCCGATGACGAGCCTCACATAAAGTGAAGCCACACTCCCGCCTTTTTTCCCACTCCATTCTGACAGCTCGCGGCTCCATATCTGGCCGGAAGCTAAGGCTGGGGTCACAGAAGGAGCTTTCCTCTGACAGCCTTCTCTTACCCCTGAGTACTAGGTGGTAGACTTAAATTGTAGCCGACCGGGTTGTTTCCACCGTACTGGGAGAAACGTCGCCACATAGCAGAATCGGCTGTGTTTTCCTCTAGCAGCGGTTCTCAATTATTTTCGTCTGAGGAACCCTAAATTATCGTCCATCAGTTGGCGGAACAACAAGTCAATTAAAAATCAGTTGCAATATTTTACACAATAAATAAATATCCATTCGTTAGTTCATAAAGTTTCATGGAGAAATCTTCCAAAAAGTTAATTCGCTACTGTGAACATAAAAACCAAATTTATGTGACCTATACCCACTGACTCGTGGGTATAGGTTTTATTGAACCTAATTGTTGATACTAAATGATTGGCGGATTATCATGTTTGATGTGAATAGCATTTGAAATTAAAAACATATTACACCTTTTTGATTAGGGAGAGCTTTTTTTTTCTTTTTCCGGCTGTAACCCACGGAACCCCTGTGAACCCCAGGGTTCCGCGGAACACCTTTTGGGAAGCGCTACTCTAGTCGAATATAGCCAGCAATGTACACACACACACTCCTTTACACACCCTCCAAGTACACCTAGACACACACCTACACACCCTCACTTCTTTGGTAATTTGTTAAATATATTTATTTGTGGAAATCTTCTCGTATTATTGGCTGTAGTATATAAGTTAATATAATACCATTGTAAGATTAGTTATAGAGTTGTTGGTTTTCCAAATAAAAAAAAATTAAAATCAAAGGAAATTCTCCGAAATAACACCTTCTTAGTGGTCAGCTGGTTGGAGCTGGGTTTTATTCGAATGTAAGTTCAGAAGCTGCTTAGAGTATCCCCAGCTTTCAGTGTCAAAAACACACAGTCTTGAATGCAACGACAGGATGTCTAGTAAAAGCAAGTACTGCTAACAAAGAAATACTTCTGCTGCAGTACTAATTTTTTTTCTTTTATTGAAAGCGCGAAATCTGGCGGCGGGCCACCCATAAGGTGTCTAACGACGCTCATGGACCTTCGGCTGCATGCGGGGGTTGCGAATGTCATGCTGGCCTGACTGGTGCATAAATTCACACCACTCTTGTAAAACCTGAGACTGTACTTGGGGGGAAATACATGGGCAGGGAGAGCGTTGCAGAGTTTACCGGTTATGTAGAGGAAAGATCTGCAGAACCGATTGTTTTGTATCCGCGGTAAGTTCAGCGTTCCAATTATCCATAAACTTCTTCACATCCATCCATTTCTATGATAACAGAGTTATGTAGATACATACAGACCGTCATACTTTACAAGAAACCCGGCAAAACCCATAATTAAACGCGTCATCTTGGAATATCATTTCGAATTTCAGTTTGTCTTCAATGATTGAGAGCGACAGCTCCGAACCCGCCTGGGTACCTAGTAAGGATGTCGGTCTGTTACTTGCTCTACATTCTAGGTACATATATAATCTATGCCTTTCAAACTCAAGAACGGTTTCAAAACCAGCCAACAAATTGGACTGCTTTGTCAAATTCCACTCTCTGTAGAGTTTCAGGGAGTTTCAGGAATACCACAAGGAGCGACAAATGGAAGTGCTATCAGACAGTTTTGATTTACGTTTTGTTTATAGACGTCCAGAAATACCAGCCTTCCGGCTACAAAATCCAGACGTCTATCCCTGCACTCTTGCGAGTACAGTGATCATGTATGCCAGATCGAGGCCCCATAGCTGTACCGTTCTTCCGAAAAAATCCCATGGGAAACACAGGCTGTGACCTTTTCCCAGCCGATCCGAGCCACCACCCGTCCACCCGAAGGAATCCCCGGCCGAAGCCGAGAGCCGGGGGTGAAGCCTTCACTGCCACTGGGGTCCGCACCCTATCCAACCACAACCTGTGCCCAGGGTCTCAGCACTATGTTCTAGCCGCAGCTTTTGTTTTCACCAGCTATGTATATGCGTGGGAGTACATATGACCACCACCTAATGTGTACAACCACAAGGAGCGCCAGTGTGACTGCGTCTCAAGCGACTAAGTGCCTCAAGACGCGTTAGCGGCTGGGCGGGGCGTGCGGCCGCCGTCGCCGCACCACGCCGCCGACGCCGCCGCCGCCGTGCGGCGCCCCGCGAGCGGCGCGCGGCGCACCGAACACACATTTGTATAGCCGCAAACCTCGCGCGGCGGGTTAGCCGCGGCCCGCAACCCGCAAGCCTTCCTCCGCCAGACAGAGATGAAGATATGATCGAGGCGAGCGCCGCAGCGTCTCGCTCGCGCGCGCCTGCGCGGAGAAAGCGCGGGAAATCTGACAGTTTTTGAGTTGAGCGCGCGAAACAACTTGGCTCGCTGCTCAACCGAATTGGTCATACCTAAATTGTTAACTGTAATTCCGTATGTATGTTAAAATTTTTGTCGGCATTGTTATCTACGAAATTATTAAATGTATAAGTATCTACAAATAAAGAGCGTAAGTATTTGAAGAATTTGACCGGCTTCTTATGTTCCTGAAATAGCTACATATTATGTAGGTGTTAACATCAGGTATTAACTTTTAATAAGTTCCGTTGGGTATCTAAATGTTTATCAAATGTGTCCAAAACATCATGAGCCACGGACAAATGCATAGAGAAAACGTATACCTAAATAGACAATTTATAAGTTGATTTGTAAAAGTATTTCTTTATATTACTTTTTTTTTAAACAGCCCAAATTACATAGAGTAAACTTACATAAATCTACAGCCAATAACAGCTTTCAATAAAATAATATCAACAAATTTTATGAAATCTTGACAATATTACTGAAATGAAATGAAATTAAAACTACCTATCAAATTAAAATCACCTAAACTAAAACAAAACAAACAAACCTTAAAAATAATTAACCTCTCGAGAGACTACCACGATGCGGGTTGACCTACCGCCAGAGTCTTAGAGCAATTCCCTCGATGCGACGGCCTCAGTTTAATGAATATGAAAATAAAATTTAAATTATAATGAAAATGAAATGAAAATTAATATTTAAAATGCACATAAGATAAAAATGAAAATTGAAATGAAAATTACAATTAAAATAAAAATGCACATAAGATAAAAATGAAAATGGAAATGAAAATGAATATGAAAATGAAAATTAAAATTAAAATGAATAAAAGGAAAATAAAAAAGGTTTAGTGAACAATAAATCATTACAAAAACGGACCTAAAGCCTAAAGGAATTCTCTACCAGTCATGCCTAGGACTGTGGGCAAGGTAGATTACAACCAAAAGAAAAAAATATTCCAAATGCTTCGAACACAAATAGTCAGTCCTCCGTGACTGTTCTGTTCAGCTTCCTCTGCGTTTGTCGGTCGACGTCGCCTCGGAAAGGAAAAATATCATTTTTTACGACTCGCCTAGACTTCCGCCCCCTCCTCTCTGCCGCGAGGTGTGAGGTGTGTGGGGGGCACAGGCGACCCCCGGGAGGTGCAAATGTCATGTTTAGAATGCCCCCCACGAACGCGGCCGATGAAGGTTCACTTACACTCCTAAAACGCTACGTGACTGACGGGGGACATATTGCGTTGCTGTATTTGGACTTTTAGGCTTGCTTCGCACCCTATCGCACCTTGGTGAACAAGGTGCCATGTCAGTGCTTCCCTTTGGTCGTGTCGGTTGCACTGAAGTGGACGGAAATTACGTTTAGGTTTACAAAACGTACGTGCGATACTTTGTATAAAAGCGCGTGATAAAGGCGCGTCTGTCGCCACAGTGATAAAGACGCGTATGTGGCCACAGTGTTAAAGACGCGCGTGTGGCCACAGTGATAAAGACGCGTGTGTGGACACAGTGATAAAGACGCGCGTGTGGCCACAGTGATAAAGACGCGCGTGTGGCCACAATGATAAAGACGCGTGTGTGGCCGCAGCGATAAAGACGCGTGTGGCCACAGCACAGTGACAAAGACACGCATGTCTAGTGAGTTGTCACCGCAACCAGGTCGGGAGCGGCCAGCGGCCGGCCGCAGCCGCGGGACTCGAGGCGGCCGCGCCCGCACCGCAAAGTAGTGGTCGCCGAACCGACCAGCACGAGCACGTTTCCGCACAAACAATTCGATACTGTGGAAAGGGCCAACAGTGTATCGATATCAGCTAGTAGAAGAGATATTTCCGCTACAGAACCGGTATGCTCTGGAACGCTCTCCATACCCATATATTTCCCGCCAATTACAGTCTCGGGTCCTTCAAGAGGGGTGTCGGCATGGCATTCGCAACCCCCACATACGACAGAATATCCATGGGCGTCGTTAGACACATCATGGGTGGCTAGGTGCCATATGTCGCGCCTTCAATAAAAAAAAAGTGAGGAGGTGTAAAATAAAAGTGGTACAAAAACGTAGCTGAAGTGTTACAACATGCCAACTTATATAATGATAATAAACCATAATGAATACCAAATAATAAAATAAAACATTAGAGAAGACTAGAGTTTTGAAAATTTCCCTCCTTAATTTATTTTTATTTTTAATCGAAATTCCAATTATTTTTTTTTAGATACTCCTCTACATTATAATATGGTCGATTGACTAAATAGCACTTAAGTTGTTTTTTGAATATTTCTATGGGCTCACCACTTTTAAATGAGTTATTTAAATGATTTTACCGCTTATTTGTTAAAAGTATACATTTGGGACCTGGTGGTCGAATATCATTCTTATTTCGTAGATTATAACCAAATTCTCTGATAGTCATGTATATTTACGTACGTTTTATTATATGTTTACCCTATGGCAAAACCTTTGAAAGTATTACTCTAGTATAGGCACAGCAGCTTCTTAAGGTGACAGTAGACAAGAAGGGTTTACAATAACTGTACGATAATCAACCGTAGTTCCATTAGACATCTGCCGAGGTTAGGGGAAGTCTTCTGACACCTCATTTTAACCCTTTTCTTGGCATTTCGCTCCCTTGCCGTTATAAAGGTGCTCTCTTTTGAAGGTCGTTGTACATCCATACACGTATATTATGCACTGAATATGTTGGAAAAGTATTTATGTAATGGTGTTTGAAATAATTATGTTTTAAACTTGTGTGATGATTTCAATAGATAATAATACATTTTTAATATAATGAGACGTATAAGAAAATTACATAGAGTTTATTTTAAATGAAACTTGTGTGATAATTTCAATAGATAAATAATAATAGATTTTTGATATAATGTGACCTATAAGAATATTACATAGAGTTTATTTTAAATGTTTGTGTAATATAGTTTTGGTTTTGTAGTTAATTTTAATTTGTAGTATTTTTTGAGATTGTAATGGTTATTTTTTTTCGGTGGATTGTCAGTGGACTTGGTCCAAGTCCACCGACAATGTGATACATTTAATAGGACCAATCGTTTTATAGGTAACTTTATAAAGTTTTTAATTATAAGGTGAGAATTCTGAGTCAATTAGTTTACTTATCGAAGGGAAGTACTGACATGACACCTAGTTCACCCGGTGTTATGGGCTGATATCACGGATGTTGTAGGTGATGTAGACAACAGTGTCAGTTTCCATAAAAAAAATTAAAAAGAAATATCTGACACGGGGATTGTACTAACCTACACCTCGGAGACTTATCACGCGTGTCTATGGGGGGCCATCTGTGTATGGCGACCGCCGACCTCTTGCCTTTCCGCTGCGGCAACGTCACTCAAGTCTTCTAGTGGCCTTGTATCGATTTGGTTGTGTGTCTGCTGTGTCATACATAATATATATTATATATATATTCTATAATTTCATAAGTGCTTTCATTCAACGTACGCTTTAGGTTAGCTACCCGTACCCTAGGCTCGTAGCAGCGACAGATATCGCTAAAATAGAAAGCGCGACATGTGGCGCTAAGCAGGTCGGAGCGGTGGCGTAGAGGAGCTACGCCGGTCGAAGCGGTATAGTAGAGGAGCTACGCAGGTCGTAGCGGTGGGGTAGAGGAGCTGCGCAGGTCGAAGCAGTGGCGTAGAGGAACTACGCCGGTCGGAGCGGTATAGTAGAGGAGCTACACAGGTCGTAGCGGTGAGGTAGAGGAGCTGCGCAGGTCGTAGCAGTGGCGTAGAGGAGCTACGCAGGTCGTAGCAGTAACTTATAGGAACTACGCAGGTCGGAGCAGTGGATTAGAGGTACTACACAGGTCGGAGCAGTGGCGTAGAGGAACTAAGCAGGTCAGAGCGTTGGTGTAAAGGAGCTACGCAGGTCGGAGCGGTGGCGTAGAGGAGCTACGCAGGTCGCATCGGTGGCGTAGAAGAGCTGCGCAGGTCATAGGAGAGACGTAGAGGAGCTACGCAGGTCGTAGCAGCGACGTAGATGGGCTACTCAGGTCGGAGAAGTGGCGTAGAGGAACTACGTAGGTCGCAGCAGTGGCGTAGAGGAACTACTCAGGTCGAAGAAGTGGCGTAGAGGAACTACGCAGGTCGGATCAGTGGAGTAGAGGAACTCCGCAGGTCGGAGCGGTGGCGTAAAGGAGCTACGCAGGTCGGAGCGGTGACGTAGAGGAGCTACGCAGGTCGCAGCGGTGGCGTAGAGGAGCTACGCAGGTCAGAGCGGTGGCGTAGACGAACTACGCAGCAGGTCGGAGCGGTGGCGTAGAGGAGCTACGCAGGTTGGAGCGCTGGCGTAAAAGAGCTACGCAGGTCGTAGCGGCGGTGTAGAGGATCTACGGACGAAAATAATAACATTTTTAAATTTCCAATGCAAAAGTACATTAAAATCAGCTTCACATAGTTACAAAGTCCGTTTACGATAAAATAAAAATAAGCATCTGCAGTAAAACTGCTAATAAATTTTATCTTGAAATAAATTCTGAATCCATTGCCATGACTATGATACCGGCTGCATGAAAAGAAAATTAAAAGTACCTATAACTTTGAGTTAAAGTCTCCCGTCGAAAATGTTCATAAATATTATATTTATTCGCTCCACCATTACAAGTGAGTGCTGGTTACACAACGAACGTTGAATTTTTCAAAAGCGCCTCCTCGTTAACCCTTTTGAATCACTAAAACTGCAACATATCCCCTCATCAATTATGTACAAAAAGTCTAAGCACACTCGAGACAAAATGCGCACAATCCTAGCCCTCGCGGGGCGGGAGCAGACGGAACCCTCGGCCCTCGCTCAACACAATTACTTTGGGTTTAATGGGGGTTTTATTTCTCTACGGAACCCTCGAATTATGCGACACCATAATGGAGTTCGGACTTGCTGGACATCTGTTTTTGTGTAGAGTTTATGTGGTATGGTTGTATAGGCTTGCTTTTAGGGTTCCGTACCTTAAAAGATATAAACGGAACTCCTATAAGATCACTCCCGTGTCCGTCTCAGAGCTCTGTCTGTTATAGAGCTTTTTCTTGAAAACAAAGAACTTAAAATTTAGCATATTGATAGATTTTGATGACGCGCTATATATCGTTATCGCGTCAATAACTAGAAAACATTTATGTTATATTAATATGCTCAATTTAGTACTAATAAAAAAAGTTTATATTTACATAAAGTGTGGGGTATCATTTGAAAGAGCTAACTTTAAGGATTCTAAAAATATTATTTTACAATTTTAAATTAATTGGTCTTAATGTAAGCTGAATTCTGATCGAAATATAGAGATAATGCGTCATCGACCCGATGGTGAAATGGTAACGCGCTGGCGGCTTAAGCCGGAGTTCCAGGTTCGAATCCTGGTCGGGTGGTATTTTTTTTTCTCTTCATTTTCGGCTGTGCATAAATATAAAGCGAGTAACTGCATGCATAGTACTAATACATAAAAATAAAAATATTAGGAATGATGTGTTATATGAAGGTATATTTGTGAAATAAAACATTTATTCCTCCTCCCTTTCACTTATACTGCCCATACCTCTTTTTCAATAATGTTTTCCTTCATCACTCAAAGGGGGTGACTGGAAGAAATCACTTACAGTGATAAGTCCGTCTTTATGCACTCCTGTATTTCTTGTTCTTTTCGTGTTCCGTAAATGTGCATTTTTGTTAATAAAATATCATTCTTTATAACATCATATTTTATAGATATTAAAATTGTCTCCCTAAACTTCCGGAAGTTAAGAAAATCTATTCGCACAAAGCGCATACATGACACTTCACACAAATTATATTACAACATTACAACGTGTACAGTGAACCAAAAAAAAAACACTTATGTAGAATGAAATCTTGTCAACTTTTCTCCAGGCCCAGCAAGTTAGAGAGCAACTCCTCGCAGCAAGAGACAACTTTCTAACTACATAGGGCGTTGCATTAATAGGTGGTACGTAGTAGGTACCCGAAAGAGGCTGATTCTAAACCTCAAGAAAGAGGAAAAAAATTTAAATTTTGACTTTTCCAAAATCATGATTTTACATGCCAAAAAATGGTCAGCTGCACAAAAAGAATCAGAATCACCGTGAGTTTTTTTATGTAAACGGACACGGTTGGCCACATCACCTACAACATCCGTGATGTCAGCCCATAACACCGGGTGACATGTCAGTGCTTTCCTTCATTTCATGTCGACTACACTGAGCTGGACGGAAAACACGAACTATTTACACAGCCGTTTCGACCGACGTTTCGTTCGGTGCGGTGGTACCAAACCGGCCGGGATAAACCCTACCACCTAAAAATTAAGAATGGAAGGGACCTACAGTTTAACGTGTAATCCGAACCACGTCAGCCTCATTAAACGGTCGAGCGGTCACCCATCCAAGTACTGACCTCGACCAGGGTTGCTTAATAGCAGTCGACCGACCGTACCACTGAGCTAGCGAGGCTGACTATCGTGTATGCATATTTACACTTTTCGTGCCAACTGTACTACCCCTCTAAGCTGTAAAGCCATAAATACAGCCTAAGCGCACATTGTATGTGCTCGCGTACATTAGACGCACGTTAGGTGAGCAGATATTAAAGCGTTGCTCTCCATTATGAGCGCACAAGTTAAGTAATTTAAAAGTGGAATACGAAATATGATGTTCAGCAAGCGAGCGTGCCCTCTCGGCCCCTCACTGCCTCCCGCCCGCCCCTCCGGCGCACCCTTCCCGCGCGGCGGCACGGCAGCTGGCGGCATTGAAGCTACGGCAAGGGTTGTCGGTAGGGTGGCACTTGGAAACAATTTGAAGACTGTCGATATTTGTGTGATTATTTTCTGAAATGGTTTAAGGCCCTGTCAACCCGTATTCACCCGTTCTCCTCTTTCAAGGCGCCGCTTTCGCTGGTTGGTGTAGGATGCAACACAATCAATCAATAAAAATTCGGTTTTAATTTTTTTATTCCAAAACTACGGATCGAAACAAAAAAATAAAAAGCTATACGGATTTAGATGTACTCGTATATTCCAACAAATAAAATATATTTTTTCCAAAGCATTGATTTGGTCACGTTGCCTAAATACGTTTTTATAAATAAGTTCAGAGGCATGTTCATGATTTTTTTCTATCGATCGAAGTTAATCAAATCGTGTTTTCAAAAAGCTATCGATCTGCACTGATAGATGAAGTATTACATATATTAAAACTGAATTTGTTAGGTGAGTAATATTGGTGGTAAACTTCTTGAAATTCGAGTCAGACGCAGCCTCACGTCACCTTAAAGCAAAGACATTCGAACTAGCGATAGACGGAACAAAGCGAACAAAATCGTAAACTACGAGTTTACCTAGGAAACATATAACTCAGTCTAGCGTGATACGCCCGCATGTGAAATTTAATTAAATTTGAAATGAAATTATTTATTTATTCGTCATATAACCATAACTCACGTGCTGTGCTCGTTGTGCTGGAATTTACAAGAGCACTTGCAGCACAACACTGACTACTCTGCTTACCCCGATTGTCGGGATACAGCGTGTTAAATGTATGTATGTACAAAATAATTTTTGCAGCACTTTTTAAGACATATCCTACTAAGACATTAGACATACTGACTGGGTCTGTCGCGCCGGATGAGGGAGTTCGATCCAGCACTTGATGATCGAGTACCTAGACTTCCCCTAAATTTTACGGACTTGTAAAATTGATTATGATGAGAAGCCGGTGAGGTCACATTCGTGTGCTAAAACTCGAGATCAAAATGTTTGTATGAAAATGTTCCCAATGCTCACCTATAAACCTATTAAATATTTAAACCTCTTTGGTTTTAAGTGACGCGAGGACAGAAATGATAAAATCTCTAACATATTAAGGGCCACTTGCACCAAATTCCATTTAGATGCCTAATACAGTTTAGGGCTCTAAATAAAATTAAAGTCGAAATTTGTCTTGCACCATTGCCGAGTGTCAATTAGTAGAAGCTTAATTTCGATTAAAGTTAAATGGCCGTCGATGCCGATTTAGCTCGCTAATTTTGTATTTAGGAATGTCAAACTGACACTCGGCCGCTTTTTTTTATTAATGGATGCAAGGTCCCTTGGAGTACTCGACCGCTCGGTGCGCCACATGAAAGACATTCCCGGATCCTTTCGTGCACACTTCGGCAGACTTCGGCTCGAAGGAAAGTGGTATGAGTGATGTTTTGGTGGTTTAAAAAAAATAACCAGGGTTAATTTATAGAAGATGCGATTAACCCTGTTGAGGCGGCGCATGTCGTACTTTGTGTTACGTTTCGTTTCGAGCCGAGTGTTCACGAAAGGAGCCGCAATGTCTTTCTTCTGCTGTCCGCAATTAGTAATATGTCCGTGGTTTTATGTTTCTATTACAAGGGGGCGCGCTGTTCGATGCTTTGTGGTTTGTTTCAAAGAAGTATTACGGGAGGACTGACAGCGATTGGAAATTTTTGCTGTCGTTGTCTGCCGCATGGCGCACGACAGAGATAGAGCTGGAGTACATGGAGTTATTAGTACATGAACAAACTAAAAATTAGTTAATAGAGATTAGTTAAATGGACACCATTTTCGGTTGGTGCAACGTACATTTACATGATTATCAAATGTCATTTAACTAATTGAAAAATTAGCGGTAAACGGAGATTAAACGTGTGCGTTGGCGCAAGTGGCCCTAAGTTTTATTTTGACTTATACTTTTATAATAAAGTTGGCTTTCTCATTATAATAACGGCACTCTGGCACTTTGGCGCTCTCGAACCGATGTGAATGTCATGTTTTCTTTTTCCCTTTGTACGGTCTTGAACTAGGTAACATCATTTCTAACAAATTGTATTTAATTCGGCGAAAAGAACATCCACCAGGAAATTTATATCGATAATCGCGGACGCGGCCAGCGCAAGGGTTCCGTATTATCGCCCGGAACGTTCCTCAGGCGGCATCTGGCTCACCGCGCTCCGTCGCACCATTATAACTAGCTCTGCTTGCGCGCACACTCCTAGCTGCCGTGGAGAGCTCTGCCGCCGCCGGGCCGCGACGACGAACCTCGCACCACTTCTAAAACCTCAACAGACCACCGCCCGAGAGACATCGGCGAGTCACCCGTCTGACCTTTTGTATGTACTGGAAGCGGATAAAACGCGACCATTCCTTTTTTTTTCTATGTAATCAGGTATAGGTGGCTGAGTCGGAGGGGCCAAAGCGCATGCTCCGACCAGCCAATATCAGCCGGTAGGTAGGTGCCATACCGGAGACTTCCCTGGATTGCTGGCTATACTGGACTAGAGGAGAACACAACCGAGGCTGCTATGCGGCCATCTTACATCCAGTACGGTGGTACCAACCCATTCGGCTACAATTTGAGCCTACCACCTAGTAAGGGGCAAGGGAAGGGACCTAAAGTTTTACACCGGTTCCGAACGGTGAAGCAGCAGGTGAAGGTATGCACGTAAATTTTTTCGTCAGAAAAAAACTCATTGGTACACGCCGACCGGATTCGAACCTCGGACCTCCCGCACGAGAAGCCGATGCCCAAACAACTCGGCCACCCGCCGCTAAATTTATTATTTCAATTATTATTTCAATGTTTTATTACAATTATTTTAATGATTCGATTATTCGTTGTTCTGTGATAGGGGTTTATGCCATCGGCCCTCCCTAGACTCAAACAGTAACATAACAGCATGAAGGGTCACTTTTGTCGTTTCTGTTGCGCATGTGTTAATTGTATAATTTATTGTTTATTATTTCAATGATTCAGTTATACACCGGTTCCGAACGATGAAGCAGCAGGTGTAGGTATGCACGTAAATTTTTTCGTCAGAAAAAACTCATTGGTACACGCCGTCCGGATTCAAACCGAGGACCTCTCGCATGAGAAGCCGATGCCCAAACCATTCGGCCACCCGCCACCCGACCATGGCCGCCAACACGCGCCGCCGCCGAGCGCCGCGTTCGATTGTGCGTCGCTCGCGTCGCTCCCTCCGCAACTCTCCTCGCTTCATTCCGTCACCCTCGATTATTGGCGCACTCGCTTTCAATATTGTAAAGATGATAAATTGCGTCTCGCGGCTCGGTGGTCCGTGCTCAGAGTCCGGTTCGGTGGTCCGTGCACAGAGGTTAATGTGGAGACATTAACCTCTGTAGAGCATGTGAAGACCACCACACAGAATGAAGGTCGGTTGGAACGGCTATGAAAATTGTTCGTATTTTCCGTCGAATCTGTGTAGCCGACACGACCAAAGCGCAGCACTGACATGGCATCATATATCATCATATTTGCGTTTAAATCGGATTTGCTCTTAAATCTCGCGGATTTTTTAATTTTTTTTACATTAGGTATTAAATGTTTTAGATAGACATATATGAACACTCCCACCTAAACTGGCCATTGATGGCTGTACTATAAGGCGGTTGATCAATAAATTATATACTTCTATCTACCTATTAACAAGAACATATCAGCACTAATCAAAAACAAAAACCACTTTTGTTTCATACTTACCTGGATGGACAAGTATGTATGTATGTTTATTTATTTGTATATAATATTCTATATATTTAGTAATTTATATGTATTAAACATGTATGGCTTATATTTTACTAGCTATATTTACATATTTTATATGTATGTATTAATAAGTATTCTTATTATTATTTTTATCTTCAATTGTCACGCAACTCTTTTGCTACTACCTACATACATTCTACTATATTATCGAATCTCAAACATCCAAAGGTTGACTGTAAGAAATCTCTGTAAGGGATAAGTCCGCCTTTGCACCTTATGTAAATTTTCCAATGTATTTGTTACTGTTTAATGTTTACTGGAGCAATAAAGAATTTTCTATCTATCAAGTTTACCTAAGTGTTATGGGCTGACGTCACGGATGTTGTAGGCGATGTAGCCAACCGTGTCTGTTTCCGTAAAATAAAATACAAACAATTTGTATGCCGTGACTGTGACGATGACTTTGACGTTTTTTTTTCTGAGCTACTTTCCCCCATTATTTTCATAACATATTTTCAAAACACGCGTAAAGGACGATAACTTCAAAACAGTTGCGATTCATTCGAAAACCCCATATACTTAATTCCTTAGCCTACCAGTCCCAAATGTTACCTGCCCGAGCCCTGAATGTTACCTCCCGCTTACCTCCGAACCTTCTACGTTACCTCCCGCTCCCCAACAGACAATTCCAATACGGAACGGTCTCCGCGTCCGTTGCCACAGCTGTGCGAAAAAAATTACATTTTGCAAAAAGCACTTCGGAAAGAAAGGGATATTAGTCTCGCAGGAGTAATAATCGAAGCCAATCGCGCTCACCGAACAGGGCACGACTCCCTTATACACCGGGAGATAGTGACAGAAAATGTTACATTATTCCTAAATAGATAAGATTGGGATAACATTACATGGCATTCGCATGTCCATTGACGTCCTTACACACCTCATGGGTGGCACGGAACCACATCTCGCGATTTTCAATTAAAAAAAATGCTTCTAGCTTTATGTTAGCCTACTCTTACCGTACCGTGTGGGGTCGGTACTTAAAAAGAATAGCCCCACTGCATCTCTCCCCGTCGCATGTCGTAAAAGTCGACTAAGGGATAAGAAAATTCGTCAGCCTCTGTAGCTCAGTGGCGCGGTTGGTTAGTCAACTGTTATTAAGCAACGCTGAGCGCGGTCAGTGATTGGATGGGTGACCGCTCGACCGTTGGAGGCTGACCGTGGTTCGGATTCCACGTTAAACTGTAGGTCCCTTCCCTTCTTACCTTACTAGGTGGTAGGGTTTATCCAGGCCGGGTTGGTACCACCGCACTGAACGAAACGTCGGTCGAAACGGCTATGTGTTTTCCGTCCAGTTTAGTGTAGCCGACATGAAATGAAGGGAAGCACTGACATGGCACCTATTTCACCCTGTGTTATGGGCTGACATCACGGATGTTGTAGGTGATGTAGTCAACCGTGTCAGGATCCATAAAAAAAAAAATCTTAAGTTTGTTTAACCCTAATAAATAAAGCGACCGCGAGTTTCTAGGGGCGACCGTGTAACGTACGTCAATATATGAATATCCTTATAACTCGAGAACCACTTTATCAATTTACATACGGTTTTAACTGTTGTATTTTATAATTATGATAAGCATGTGTAAAACATTTTTGGAGTGATAAACTATTTCTATCTATTTCGCGTTTAATAAATATTATACCTTCGTAAGCTCTCCGTCTACTGTTTCGGGATTTTTATATCCTAAACTTTGTAGGTAGAATCGTAAAAAATATATTTTGTCGGCCCCGCTCGTCCCGCTCCACTTCCGTACACTATTTTGATTTCGCAATATTGCACTTTTGATTCACAAGTAAATCAATAATTTTTTATATTTAAATTTTTTACTTAACCTGACGGTGTTTTACCATGATGTCAGATCATTGCACCATGTTTCTTTTTGAATTAGATGCATAAACTGAATGAATAAACCAACCATATTGAGGTATTTTCTGATCCGAATCACCTCCAAATATAATGCTGACTTAGCTATGGTGAATGTGTGGAAGAGGTTGAAAAATAATATTTTACTTATCTCCCTTTGGTTTATGTCAATGTTAACACCGATGCACGTCATCTCACCCGCCCCAACTTCTCCAGTCCAGTGCTTCCCAACTTGGAGGTGATTACCCCTCTCAGGGTCATACTGTCTTTCCTCGGCGAGTGGTCGGCGCTGTCTTGGCTTGGACTCTTGATCTCAGAGTACGAGGTTCGAATCCGGCCGACGACGTGCACGAATGAGTATTTTTTTTTCTGACGGAAAAAATTACGTGCCTGCTGCTTCCCCTTTTGGAACCAGTGGAAAACTGTAGGTGTGCATTTCCTTGCCCCTTACTAGGTGGTAGGCTCAAATGGTAGCCGACCGAATTGGTACCGCCGTACTGGACGTAATGTGTCCGCATATCAGCCTCGGTTGTGTTCTCCTCTAGTCCCATTTATAGTCAGCATTCGAAATCAAATCATTCAAATCAGTATCGAACTTTGATAAATAAACATAATTCTTTTTTATGTAAACTGGCACGGTGCCTACATCACCTTTTTGATAAAGTGGACAATTTGGTGGAGTCGTCATTTTGATAACAGGTAATTTTAAAGTGGCCATTCTGATACAGTGGACATTTTGATATAGTAGACATAATGAGACCAAAGGCTTCCATGATGTCAGCCCATAACACCCGGCGAGACACCCGGTGAATTAGGTGGCATGTCAATGTTTTTTTTTATGAATCTGACACGCTTGGCTACATCACCTACAACATCCGTGATGTCAGCCCATAACACCGGGTGAACTTGGTGCCACGTCAGTGCTTCCCTTCGGTCGTGCCGGCTACACTGAACTGGACGGAAAACACAAACTACTTACATAGCCGTTTCGACCGACCTTTCATTCAGTGCGGTGGTACTAACCCGGGCGGGTTCCAACCTACCACCTAGTAATATAAGAAGGGAATCACATCCCTTCGTCGCCTTTTACGACTTACACGGCGAGAGATGCAGTGGGGCTATTCTTTTCATGAAAAGAAACATGATACAGAACTCACGATAGGCCTGCATTATCTAAGCTAGGCCCCAGGAAGTTTGGGAAGCCTACCCGGTCCCTCTCGCCCCCTGCTTTCCCGACACGTATCAATATTACCCAATTTCTTCCCTCATTTCGTGCGCGCCATTTTTTCGATACGCGTTCAAGACCATTTAACATTTTGATGTTTAATCTCGACTCCGCGAAGGCTTTACGCTCTTCCCACTTTGTTTTATGCCCTCCTATACTACCTACGGTTAATGTCAAAAATTGCTCTTACAAAGGAGGTAGAAATTGATCCAGCAGATACAACCTTGAGGAAATAACATTTTCTTGCTTCTGTCTAACGTAGAAAATTTATATGAAATATATTTCTTAAGTTTTAGCGCAGCTTTCAGAAATTAAAAACTTAAGTTAATAATGCGAGAACTCCGCGCAAGGAAAAAATAGGCAGAGAACGAACAGTCGACGACGTGCCGTTGACTTTTGCGTGAAAACTGTCGGGTCAAATGATAAGAATATGTGATGTTAGTTTGAAATTGAAGATAGTTACAATAATACAATATTCACTTCACTTCAATTCACACTTCACTTCACACGTCACTTCACAGTTCACTTCGGATTTCATTTCACACTTCACATCGATTCACTTCAATTCACACTTAACATCGCACTTCGCTTCACTTCAACTCACACTTCGCTTCACTTCAATTCACACTTCGCTTCACTTCAACTGACACTTCACTTCACTTCACTTCAATTCACACTTCACACATCGCTTCAATTCACTTCCTACGCTGGCTTTTTCTAACGATTCGAAATTGTAGCTTCCAAATATCAGCTCGAGACTCTCGTACTCGCTCTAGAGACAATTTATTGGGCTTGCTGTATTTGTCTTAAATTGCTCTTTTCGTCGGTATTTTGTTTAGTTATATCGGAGGTAATTTGAAACAACAAATAATTTTTTTTTTCTCAAGCGGGGATGACCCGCTCCTTGCGAACGGACTGCTTGCGACCCGGCATAACATCGAGGTGAAACAGAAACAGGGTGAGAACTGTGGAGGAAAGGTAACGAAAGACCACGCGCGCGAATTTAGCAATGGTTTGAAAGTGTTGCTCGCGAAAATTTATTAATTCATGTCTAGATAAACAATAACCTGAAGGAAAATTTACTTAGGTTTTTAACTCCAAATTAAGTCGAAAATCATTCGGTAAAATAACTCGGCTATGGTACTTTGTTCGAATGTCCATGGGCGTCGTGTGACATCTTATGGGTGGCTCGGCGCCACATGTCGCGCTTTCAATAAAAACAAACTTATTTTTACATCCTGTGTAATACCTAATACAATGCCCAAACCAAACCTTCACATTTGCCACAGAAATAGCAGTGGTGGTCGGTGTTGTGCTGTAATTTACCAGAGTTCTTGCAGCACAACATCGATTACTCTGCTTACCCCGATTGTCGGGATTCAGCGTGATATGTATATGTATGTAAATAGCAGCTACATATTCGTGCTCATTCCAGTAATGGCCTTCGTTCAGCGATAAAATACGTTCCTAATGCAAAATTTATGTATGGAAATATTTGCATGATGCCGTGTATTGCGGCCTTATGTCTGGCGAAGTACGAGTAATGAGCGCGAACCCCGAGATTTTATGGCGCGAACGAACGCACCGATAGAGCGTTCCATTTTTAAATTATGCAACATTTACATAGAAATATCAGGTTCACCCTCGCGCCTCGCGTCTTGAGGCCATTTTAAATTTACTGTCCTGTGTTTGCTCAGATTTTATGTGTTTATTTAGTAATCTTTTGCTGCAAATTTGGCGGTTATGTGTACCCATGTGTACCCCTCCGCCTATGTGTGTTAGAAAGGGGAAAACTCGTTGTACTAATATATATTTTCTTGATTTTATACCTTTTATTATACGAGTATAACATATACATAACATCATACCTTTGTCCCAGTGGGTAAGGAAAAGACAAAGGGATAATGGGTTTTCTGTCAATAAATGATCTCGATGTAGAAGCAGGACTTTTTGCTGAGAGCAAATGTTATGCACATACATAATATTTATTACTGGCAATGATATTTTGGGAAAGATAGGTTATCTATATGACATTCAGTGCTCACACATGGCACGTCCTTGAAAAGTTGAGAGGAAGAACTATAAAGTGATGCGCCGACTCGAATAGTCTTATTCCAATTATTAGAATTAGTGCAGAATCTCATTACACACGACGGCATTTTCGATGTGTTAGCGGCTCGTGGTTAGCGGTCCGAACGCGTGCGTAGTTGGTGGGCGACTATAAAGACAGGAGGACTGTGGTTTTGTATTTAATGTGCCGCTTGGGAGCTCAGATAACCTATCTACCTAGCTCTATTGAGAGGAGAACACAACTGCAAGTTGGTCCTCAAGTGATTGTCTGGTGCTTGTCTGATAACAAGTCTACACCGTTAAAAAGTATGTTTTTCAGGACTGCGGAACTGGTTATGAATAATCCCAACCGCCCGCCTCCAGTAGTTGGGGTCGCAGCAGCGGCGGAGCCTGTCTGAATAATTGAAGCCTCCCCCGGGCTGGAGCACTTCCCTGGACATAACGAGCCGCGTGCAAACACTACATACACTACTGTCTACCCCTAATGGTTAAGATGGCAGCGTCTCGTGTTTTTTTTTTGCGGAAATTGACATAGTATTGGCTGCATTCATTACCCGTGATGTCAGCCATGTAAGTGCTTTCATTTTTTTTATGTAATCCGGTATGGGTGGCTGAGTCGGAGGGGCCAAAGCGCATGCTCCGACCAGCCAATATCGCCTCCGAGAAAAGGCGCCATACCGGAGACTTCCCTGGATTTCTGGCTATACTGGACTAGAGGAGAACACAACCGAGGCTGCTATGCGGCCATCTTACATCCAATACGGTGGTAAGAACTCAGCCGGCTACAATTTGAGCCTACCACCTCGTAAGGGGCAAGTGAAGGGACCTACAGTTTTACACCGGTTCCGAACGGTGAAACATCAGGTGTAGGTGGGTACTTCTCATCGCCACGATTCTCATCGTCACTTTCGTGGAAATTTTTAATTTTTACTTATTTGAACAATTTTTGTAAAACACTTATAACGCTTGATAAGACGAATAAATTCTTGAGTAAATCAATTTAATCGTGAGTCTAGTTTAGAAGATATAGTGTTTTGAAGTTGTATATTCCACGAAAGTGACGCGATGATCCACGAAAGTGACTCAGTAACTTTACAGCCATTACTTTCTCAACTTTTACTGCCGTTTATGAGACTAAATATTCATGAAATAACAATTTAATCTTATTTTTATAATTAAACAATCAAATACATGATATCAATAACCATAAGAGACAATTACCAGTTCGGTCCTAGTTTCTGTCATCTACGAAATAGGTTTTTAACACGGGAAACCGAAATAATTTCGATTTCTGTGGTTTTTAATATTACTGATATGTCAATTAAAACAACACAATATTAGTGAAAAAAATGTAATAAAACATTATTAATAACAAATAGGACCTTTCTCTTGCTTTTGCTTTGACAGCGTTGTGAAGCTCAGGGTTGGCTTTGATTTTTTCCCTTCTCTTTTTTTCTGCATTTTTTTTCTTTTCTCGCCGTTCTTTGGCAGTTTGTGGCATTTTGAAGTACTGAAAAAATCATAAAAGTGTACTACCAACATCCAAAAAATCACTTTGGGTGTGCTGTAGTATAAGGCCTGCTAATTAGAAAATTGCTGGTAGCTGGGACTGGTAGGTGAGGGTCTATGGAACTATTACCAAAAAGAATTGTTTGCCGGAAATGCGTAGTTTCGGAGAAAAAAAAAATCCCATACAAAATTAATTTTTCATACAAAATAAAAATTTTTTGTTTGTTTTTTTAAGACACCAAATCATTGGTTTTGAATATAAATGTATGTAAAAACAAGGGAAGTGGTATGGGTGAATGTTTTGGTGGTTTAAAAAAAAATTAACCCTAACCTAATGTTGAGGCGGGGCATGTCGTTTTTGCATAAATTCCTATTCAAAATAAATGTTTTGGCGCATTAAAAAAAAAAATATTAAAAATCTAAAATTAATTTTGTATGAAAAATATTTTTTTCAAAATTTTTTTTCTCCAAAACTACGCATTTCCGGCAAAAAAATATTTTTGGTAATAGTTCCTTAGACCCTCACCTACCAGCCCAGCAATTTTCTAATTAGTAGGCCTTAAATACTACAGCGCACCCATCACTTTCGTGGCATAAAATCACCTTCGTGGATAAAACGCCACGAAGGTGATGCCACGAAGGTGACGAAAATATCCCCTTTTTATAAATTCCAGCAAAGTTTAGATGTAATGTTTTAAATCAAATACTACATAAATATCTCTAACATTTTGGGCTTTCGATAAGCTAGCGTTGATTTCAATTGCTAAAATACAATGCACAAAAATGTTGTCCACGCAAGTGATCGGTACACATATGAATAAATGAAAACTTACCAATATTATTTTTTCGCGGAAGGATAGCCGCACGTCTCACCTCTGCGATGCCGGAACACGATTGACGTTCGACCGAATCGAGCTCTGTGATTGGTTACTGCAGTTGTGTTCAACAGCAAGCCTGTATTACTACGCAAATCTAAAGTATCTAAAATCGTGTGACCGACGCATATTATGTTTTCAATTCAAAATAATGACAAAATCATTTATTTTAGAGTATTGTGTGTAAAGTGTATTTAATTACGATGAGTTTAGTATATGTAACATTCAAATACACTGAAATTTGGTGAAGCAGTAACCAAATGTTTTACTGCAGCGGGAAGTGTGACATGATGAGAATGCGAAAAATGGCCCCGTTTTTGACCGTTCGTGTTAAATTTTGGTATGTATTTTTGCTCCTATTACGAAAAGATTTATTTATTTTGTAGCTTAAAAGATGTTTTATCCTCCAAGTCTCAAGTTCTGTTTCAAACTTTTACCGTTTAGGAAATATAACTGTGTGACCATCAAATTTGAGCTTCGATGAGAAGTACCCAGGTATGCACGTACATTTTTTCGTCAGAAAAAACGCATTGGTACATGCCGACCGGATTCGGACCGCAGACCTCTCGCATGAGAAAGTATGTACAAGTAATGGGAAAGGGCCTACAGTGATAAGTGGAATCCGAACCACGGTCAAAGTCAACAGTCGAACGTTCATCCATACAACCTCTGACCGCGCCTGGATGTGCACGATCGCACGTTGATTAATTGCACCACCGAGCTACCGAGGTTGACTTATGTTAGAGAGAAGAAAACGCAGAGTGAAGAAACCTAAGTAAATAAAGTAAATAACATATAAAAACTCCGAGCTGCGCAGGTATTTACTTAGCGGCCCCCCGACTCCTTTAAGTAAGTAAACGGAAATTATTTTTTACTTTCGGGTCGGGGGTTTCTTATCTTTAATCTAGCTGAACACATAACAAAATTGTCGCCTCCTCCGGCACAGTAACCCAAAATTTCACAGCCCAGGTTCATTCGGCACCAGCCAGGGAGATAGGGGCGCCACTCACCTCCCCCCGCAATCCTGCAACCGCGCCGACCCCCTACCCCGACCCCTTGTTGCTGCCAGGCCGGCAGCGCCGCGCGCCGCCGCCGTCACCTGCCTCGACAATAAACAACGAGCGCGCTCTCGCAATCACTAGTGCAAATGTTGACTCGCCACACGCGCACCGCACTACTTCTGTCTGCGTTGCCGCGCGCGGGCTAAACTCCCCTCGCACCGCCCGTGCCGCCTTCACGGCAAACAGCAACGGCACGCACCGCCAAAACAATGGCCGCCAATTCGAAGCACGCTTTATCTTTATCGCTAACGCGTCTAATTCACCAAACAAAGTAATATACATCAATGATGGCTGGCCCTGGCGTGATGCTCGTGAACGGGTGCTGTTCGTGGAGACTGGCCTGCTCCAATTGGTAACATTGCATATTTTATATGTTAGGCGTATATTTTTAAAAGGAACTATAGTATCTGTCATGAACTGTTACATTTGTCGCAGATTTATATTTTTCATTATATAACTTTTTGGTCTTTGAGACTTGTACTGCCTCGTATTATCACTGGTATAAACTGAAAATACTACAAACATGTTCACTTGAGATTCTGACTGCATACAAATTTTGAATTTTGACAGGGTACAACCTGTACCTTAATTTATACTGCTGACGCATGCTAAATATTAATTTGACTAATTGATACATTATGTATCAAGTTTATTTAGCACGCATACTAAAATATTAATTTGACTAATTGATACATTAAGTATCAAATTAATTAATTAATTTATTTTATTTATTTTTTGACATTGTACTACAATGTGGTATGAATATTTATAATTGCCATGACTTGATACGATATGTATCAACAATTTCTGACAAAGGCTCTATACACCTGATTTTATTTATACTTTTACTTTTGATTTTATGTGGTCAGAATTTTCAAGCTTAAATTATAGTTATTCTAGCTCTCAAACTATATCTTAACACTGTAAGCGGTGTCTATTGTGTAGCTAGTCACAATGTATTGTAATTGAAGACGTTAAAAAAGAACCCTGCGAAGTTTCTTGCCGGCTCTTCTTTGTGGGTGTAATCGAACCGGATTGTAAAAACTAAACAGGACAAATTCAAGCGTAGTGGACTACCATACGAATGATGAATAAAGAATAAAGAATGGTATAATCTGTCAGATTTTATGATGCTTTAGATTCATTGAGTTGATACATACATACATATCACACACGCTGAATCCCGACAATCGGGGTAAGCAGAGTAATCGGTGTTGTGCTGCAAGAACTCTGGTAATTTACAGCACAACACCAACCACAACGTTTCGCAAAGTATTCGAACAAGATTCAATCGATCAAGCAGCAAGTAAGGCACGAAGACCCACCTGCTGCATGACTCGGTGGAAGTACCGTGCCAAGGTGAGAGGTGGCGAACCTGTCGCCCTTTAGCACGGCATCTTGTCCTTATCCCTTAGTCGCCTTTTACGACATGCATGGGGAGAGATGCAGTGGGGCTATTCTTTTTAAGTACTGGGCCCCACACAGTACCATTGAGTATCGGTATAGTTGATCTGCATTGAAATTACTTTTTTTTTTATTGTAGGCTCGACATACGGCGGCGCCGAGGCACTCATGAGGTGTCTAATGGCGCCCATGAACATTCGGTCTTATGCGGGGGTTGCGAATGCCATGCCGGCCTGACAGGTGCCCATTCACGCCGCTCTTGAAGGACCCGAGACTGTACTTGGGGGGGGGGGGGGGGGGGGGAATATATGGGCAGGGAGAGCATTCCAGAGTTTACCGGTTCTGTAAAGGAAAGTTCTACAGAATTATCAAAGTGTGAAGGAAGGAATGAACAACAACAATGCAAACACGTAAGAACATGTGTTATACAAGTGGTGCACAAACGGTCGATCGCGATCGACCGGTCGAGTCGATCGCGAGAGACTTTTAGGTCGATCGCTGAAATGTAAAGCAAAAAGTGTGTTATCATAAATAAGGTCTTTCAATAGTGGGTAACGATAAGCTAAGGGGTGTATGTATATGAGATACTGATCTGATCACGTTCCCATACCAATTTTTTTTACGATATAAAAAACGTACTTATTAAGGTGAAATACGCGCACTTCACGTATTAAATTTGAGGAGTGAGTAGGTTTTTTATATCGCAAAAAACTTTGGTATGGGAACGTGATCAGTATCTGATACACATACACCCCTTAGCGTATCGTTACCTACTAATGAAAGACCTTATATAGAAGAAACATCAAAGAATTCATTATATTTGATGTGACTAACATTTTCCGGGTGGTGTCGTCTTCGGCAAGGACAGCAGTTGTAACAAATATAAAGGACTTAATGAACATAGCTTTCAAATATGTGAATTCCATTAGAGTAATAATTGGTTCAATGGTATTAAGTAAAAAAAAATTACACACAATGCTGTTTCATTTATAAAATTGTTTTAATTGTAATTTAGAAACAATACGTAGGCGTATGGTTAATTTACCATAAAATAACAAAAATATATAGCTAAAAATTATTATAAATTTTTTAGCAACGTAAACTTTTGGTACAACTGTCAATCTCACAACCTTTAATTCTTTGTAGGTAGATCTTCATAGAAAAAAGTATGGGCACCACTGTCTTATACGATAGCAATACGAACTCAATAGTCTCCTCACTAAAGTGGTGGTAAAAATAATGCTTATAAAATTATTAATTCAAACTTGTTTCAAATTAACCAATTAACTAATAAAAAGTTAAATTACAAATTTAAAAAACCCCCGACTCTTAAAAAGTCAAAAATAATTTCCGTTTACTTACTTAAAGGAGTCGGTAGACCGCTAAGTGAATTCCCGCGCAACTTTTGAGTCTTTATATTTAATTTACTTAGCGGTCCCCCGACTCCTTTAAGTAAGTAAACGGAAATTATTTTTGACTTTTTAAGAGTCGGGGGTTTTTTAAATTTGTAATTTAACTTTTATTTGAAGCTTTTTAAAAAAAACCGCATGCAAATCGGTCCACTTTTTAAGATAATTATTTTTTTTATTACTTAATTACTTTATTACTTGATTAAAAACATAGCTAAGAACCATCCCGATTAAACAAGCTTCCTAATAAAAAAAACCGCATCCAAATCGGTCCATCCGTTTGGGAGCTACGATGCCACAGACAGACACACACACACACACACACACACACACACACACACGTCAAACTTATAACACCCCTCCGTTTTTTTCGTCGGGGGTTAAAAATAATGGAAACATAACATAATGTTATTATAGTAGGTATAAGATATTCATTTTAAAATTTTAGGCGTTCTTACTCAGTATAAGTCAATGTTCTTACTATACATAGTTGGACCCAAAGAGTTTGCATTACGTCGCTGCGCTCCTTTCGACGTAATACAAACTCTTTGGTTGGACCAATGATTACACTAATTATTTATTTAATAAATAAATTTAGTTTAATATAATATCATTGGGTTTAACACGTATAGCTCTATGGGTTTAACCAACACTTTAGTGAGGACATTTATTGAGTTCTACTACTATATACAGGGTGTTTCAGGATAGCCTTGATAAACTTCAGAAATAGAAAGTACTCATTATTAGAAGAAAAAAATCCTTATTACTCAAATCGAAAGCCCGTATTTTTATTCATAATTTTTTTTTTTATTGTAATAAAAACTCGATGGACAGTGAGTATGGGGAGATTAGGGAACAATGCAGTCCCATTTTTTTTTTCTTTTGATGTCATTTAAATTTAAGTGTTTGGGATTTACCTACAGTCATTTTATTTTTATTTAATAAAGTTGGACGTTAACCAAAGCTCGATGAGACTATTTTCGCCAAAAATTACTATGAAATGACCGAATCTGAGAAACATTTTCAGTGCTTTTCCTCTTCAAATATGGACCCCTTTTGAACCCTGAAGTTACGAAACCCTATCCTGAAACACCCTGTATATAAAATTCAATGATCAGATTCGGATTTGAGGTTAGAACTCAATGGAAATGCACGAATAAAATGCGGCTATTCTCGGCGATATAAGCTTTTACATACAAAATACTGTGGACGGGATTCGGAGCGGCCGATATCGGCCGCTTTATACATTATTTCACATCAAAAATTCATCATAAAATAACACGCTGAAACTCAAACCATTTCCACGGAAAATGGCTCGCACGCACATTAGCAAACAGCGTGTCAATCTACCTGCTAATGTAAACAGGACTCCTGATTGACATATTGTTACGTGGGTGCTGCCACTTGTTCTGTCAAGGTGGCACTGTGCCGGGTAAACAAAACACCTAGCGCAGGTCGGGGGGCCGGGTGGGCGAGCAAGCAGAAGCGTAGCGAGTTTCGGGCGAAAGGGGTTCATAGTGTGAGTTCATTGAAAGTACGGTAACATGTTTTTTTTTTATGGAAACTGACACGGTTGGCTACATCACCTACAACATCCGTGATGTCAGCCCATAACACCGGGTGAACTTGGTGCCACGTCAGTGCTTCCCTTCGGTCGTGCCGGCTACACTGAACTGGACGGAAAACACAAACTATTTACATAGCCGTTTCGACCGACCTTTCATTCAGTGCGGTGGTACCAACCCGGGCGGGTTAAACCCTACCACCTAGTAATATAAGAAGGGAGTCATATCCCTTAGTCGCCTTTTACGACATACACACGGGGACTTTTAAAGTACCGGCCCCACACGGTTCCAGTCCAGTAACTAAAGAACCTATAAACAGCGCCATCTATCGTCGGCGACATCAATCAATATTTTTCATCTAGAAGGCGCTGAAACGGTTTTCCGTCATTTCGTGTATTGTGTACACCTGACACAGCTGCAGGATGTTTGCGTTGATGCGTGAGTCTAGTGGATGACACTTCCTACATCGTGATGACACGCCAGCATCGCCTTACCCCACGTAATCTGCGACATACGTCAGTCGTTAGTATGTACGATGGCACTAATCATCACTAACACAAATCATCTCAATGATATTACATATTAAAAAAGGTTAAGATACGTTGTCTACACGACATTCGATGTTTACAAATGGCACGAGCGTGAGCGTCACAGTATTACAAGAGGAAGTGTAGGACTACATGTATTTTGTTGCAAAAAAGAGACATATATTATATTCAGGCGGGGCATTTGCCCTGGTTTTAAAGTGCCACTTGCGGAGCTCGGACAACACATCTACCTATTCTAAATATAATATCTTTAAACCGTCTAATTCGATTTCGTCAAATATCATTCGTTTATTTAGTTACCAGTACTTTTTCGTTCTTTTCGGTCTCGTTTTTAGATACCATTTACGACGTTGGCTAGACGCCTAAGCGTCGGCTTCTCTAGCAAGAGGTCCGCGGTTCGAACCCGGTTAGCTTGTACGTTCTGATTTTAAAAAATATACGTGCACACCTTCACTGGCTCCATGGTTCAGATTCCATGTAAAACTATAGGTTTGCCGTGTTGACTGGAAAAAATTGCCTAAGACATTATTATACGTTTTTTGCCACACATTAAGTGGCATAAAGTGAAATATTCAAGTTATTTTACGACTAGATTTTTTTTTATGTAATCCGGTATGGGTGGCCGAGTCGGAGGGGCCAAAGCACATGCTCCGATCAGCCAATATCACCTCCGAGAAGGTAGGTGCCATACCGGAGACTTCCCTGGATTGCTGGCTATACTGGACTAGAGGAGAACACAACCGAGGCTTCTATGCGGCCATCTTACATCCAGTACGGTGGTACCAACCCAGTAGCTACAATTTCAACCTACCACTTAGTAAGGGGCAAGGGAAGGGACCTACAGTTTTACACCGGTTCCAAACGGTGAAGCGGCAGGTGTAGGTATGCACGTAATTTTTTTCGTCAGAAAAAACTCATTGTTACACGCCGACCGGATTCGAACCTCGGACCTCCCGCATGAGAAGCCGATGCCCAAACCTCACGGCCACCCGCCGCTTAAATTAATAATTAGGCCTAATATCATGTGGTATACGGATGTAAGAGTAAATTTTCGCCCCCCTAGAAAACATGTTGCTACGGCTCTGGGTGAGCGACGACCCCCACATGTCGGTGTCGACGTCGACGTGTCTGCTACAGCACTTGTAGACAGGGGCGGCGAAATACGTAAATATTCAACAGCCAAATAGACGAACAAAACAAAAGTCGGCATTAAGAAAAAAACATGGACTGAATTTTTCGGCTGGAATAAACAAGTTGGTTAGCACATAAACAAACATATTTCGTTAAAGTCACGATAGTCCTTGGTCCTGAAAACAAATTATGAGACCCCAGAGTCTTTAGGATTCAAGGGCCTCAGTCGTCTGAATAAGCGAGCATAGGTAATGAAGTTTTCAAAAGTAGGCTTTAGAAGCAATATTATTATTTTATGGTTACATAGATCTAACTAAACGAATGGCGGCTCTTTGTCAGCCTCGGTAGTTCTGTGGTTTTTTTTTTTATTTTATTTTTTTTTATTGAAACTGACACGGTTGGCTACATCACCTACAAAATCCGTGATGTCAGCCCATAACACCGGGTGAACTTGGTGCCACGTCAGTGCTTCCCTTCGGTCGTGCCGGCTACACTAAACTGGACGGAAAACACAAACTATTTACATAGCCGTTTCGACCGACCTTTCATTCAGTGCGGTGGTACCAACCCGGGTGGGTTAAACCCTACCACCTAGTAATATAAGAAGGGAGTCATATCCCTTAGTCGCCTTTTACGACATGCACGGGGAGAGATGCAGTGGGGCTATTCTTTTAAAGTACCGGCCCCACACGGTACAAACACCCCCCACAGTGGTGCGGTCGGTCGACTGTTGTTAAGCAACCCTAAGCGCGGTCAGTACTTGGATGGGTGACCTGACCACTCGACTGTTATGGGCTGACATCACGGATGTTGTAGGTGATGTAGCCAATCGTGTCAGTTTCAATAAGAAAAATAAAAAAACAGGCATGCAATGGTTCGATCAGCTAAAAAATGTTCTAGTCTCACTCCAGTCTTGGAATATCCTTTATCTAATCCTGGACCCGTTTGTAGTGTTCATTGTGGATAGATCACGGACCTACACACTTTACTAGTCACTCAATTGTATTCTATGACTGCAATACCTATGATCCTTGAAGCATATATTCATGGCATGCATCGTGTCGAGACGTTGCAAACTAAAGAGACAGTAGTCAACAAAGTTCAAAGTGAGTGAAGCGCCCTCTTTCGGCAGATAAAGAGCCGCGACACGCGCCACTCTGTTTGTATCATATTTTCCATCCCGCTGACTTCATTTTATTATTTTGATGCGAAAACCCCGCTGGCAACGGCGAAAAACAATTTCGACCTCGCTGCTCTGAGCGTAGCACTTCAATTATAAACTTTAGAGTTCTATAAATAGGTGTCAAAATGGAGTGCCTGATTGTGGCTTGTCGTTTGGCAGTGGGTTAACCTTATATTCTTCGCAGAATGGTTGGTAAATTTTCAATACTGACTTTATTAGATGAGGGCGTGGGCTGGAAGGCGAGAGCTGGGTTGGGGGTAAGGAGGTTATTAGATTTCACAGAACGAGGATTGGAAGCGGTCATCACGTTACTTGTTTAGTGGCCCATGCTGACTCCACTAAATCCAAGCGCTCCTTCTGTCCACGATACATTTGTTTAACATTTTTGTTTTTTTTTTATGGAAACTGGCACGGTTGGCTACATCACCTACAACATCCGTGATGTCAGCCCATAACACCGGGTGAACTAGGTGCCATGTCAGTGCTTCCCTTCATTTCATGCCGGCTACACTGAACGGAAAACACGAACTACTACGTGTATTTACATAGCCGTTTCGACCGACGTTTCATGCAGTGCGGTGGTGGTATCAACCCAGCCGGGATAAACCCTACCGGCTACCACCTAGTAAGGTAAGAAGGGAAGTGACCTACAGTTTTACGTGGAATCCGAACCACTGTCAGCCTCCAACGGTCGGGCGGTCACCCATCCTCCAAGTACTGACCGCGCTCAGTGTTGCTTAACTACAGTCTCGACCGACCGCACCACTGAGCTACCGAGGCTGACAATTTATTTTTTAAATTTTTTTTTTTATAAATATACTTACTATTACATTATATTGTGCAGAATTATCCTAAATAGGTACATGATAGTTGATTACACTTATTGTGAATGTAATCATTATAATAAAGTGCTGGACACACTTCATCAATTCGGTCTTGAGCAGCTGGTAACTGAGCCAACCAGGGTTACGTCGGACAGTAGCACACTCATCGACATAATGTGCACTAATGCCATCGAATACTGTCAATTGGTCTCCGTTATACACAACCCTGACTTAAGCGATCATGGTTTTATAATTGGAAGGTTTTTTATAAACTTACAATTGCCTCGCCACAACATTGTAACCTTCAGGTCGTTTAGAGAGCTGGATCACGATTTGTTCAATTCACATAATCATAGTCTTCCTTGGGAAGATGTTTTAGCGTACAACAGTATAGACGAAAAGCTTAGGGTCTTTTACTCATATACAAATTTGATCTTTGACGAGCATGCGCCTACAGTCACGCGTAGATGCAAGCCGATTCTTAAGCCATGGTGTACTGATGTCATCAGACAGATGATTAAATTACGAGATCGAGCAGGTGTGCGGGCAAGGCGGACTCAACTACCCGCACATCGCAGGTATTATCAGGACTTGAGAAATCTAGTTACGAGCTCAGTAAGGAGGGAGAAAAATGCATATTTTAGTCACTTCGTAAATAAAAACATCAAAGACTCTAAGCTTCTCTGGCAAGGAATTAAAAGATGTACTTCCTCTGGCCCTAGATCGAGCTCCATCCCGGTCCAATTATCTGACCCAAACACCATCAACACTCATTTTCTTAAATACCCCGATACCTCGCCTATCGATGACAACACCGTGCAGTTCTATTACAGTAACCAATACTTGCAAGATTCTCCTCCTTTTGACTTTGACACAGTTACTGAGAACGATGTTGCAATTTTAGTCAGAAGAATAAAGTCCAACGCAGTGGGAGTAGATGGCGTAACAATCAGAATGCTGCAACTGATAACACCGCGTACTCTGGCGATTATTACGCACATCCTAAATTCCTGTATCCTACAATGTTACTTTCCACAAATATGGAAATCCGCTGTAGTCGTGCCTTTACCCAAGAAGAAAGTCGTCTCTGATTACAAGGATCTGAGACCTATCAGCATCCTTCCAGCCTTTTCTAAAATTCTAGAAAGGATTATGACGAAACAGTTAACCAGCTATTTACACGGACATAGCATTATACCTGACTGCCAACACGGCTTCAGAAGCGGTTACAGTACCAGTACTGCTCTAATCCAAGTGACTGATGAGGTTCTCAGCTCGGCTGAAGATGGTCGAGTGACATTTTTAGTACTTCTAGATTACAGCAGAGCATTCGATTGCTTAAACATACCGCTCCTCTTGTCGAAGATGTCGTATTATGGTCTCTCTGAATGTGCTCTTAATCTTCTTAAGAGTTATCTGACTGGCAGGTCTCAGATTGTGAAGTCCTGCAAGGAGGACGGGTTTGTGGCATGCTCTAATGCGGAGAAGGTACCTAGAGGATGTCCACAGGGCTCTTCCCTATCACCACTTTTGTATACCTTATATACTGCAGATTTCCCAGCGTGTCTAAAGTTCATGGGGTGTGAGCTCTTTGCAGACGACTCCCAACTTAGGTTCTCATTCCCCCCTAGTCAATTAACTGAAGCAGTTTCTAAGGTGAACGAGGATCTAGAAAACACGTGGACATGGTCCTCTAAAAATGGGCTCGCACTCAATCCTCTTAAAACAGTCGCACTTGTCATGGGCAGAAAGAAAGACGTGGAACAGGTTACGGCACAGAAACCCATCCTAAAACTCAATGACGTTCCTATACCACTGGTTTCAACGGCACGTAATCTTGGTGTAAAGATGGATGCCAGCCTGAGATTCGAAGAACACGTCAATGACAAATTCAGGACTTCCATGGGCAAACTACGTACGTTGTACAGAATTAGACCTCACCTGTCAAGAGAAGTCAGACATGTACTCACTGAATCGCTCATTCTCTCACACTTCAATTACTGCGACATAGTTTATGGGCCGTGTTTGTACAAAAAAACTGATAAACGTATACAACGCATCCAGAATGCTTGTATACGTTTCTGCGAGAATAAGGTTAAACGGAGGGACCACATCACTCCTCATCTGCACCGTTTAAATCTTCTGAGAATGGAGGGACGGCGGCGCCTTCATCATGCCATCTTTCTTTACAAACTTATTCACACGAAAAAACCGCCTCCACTTTGGAAAAAGCTCAGGTGGCTTGGTGAGGGTACCCGTTACGGGTCTCGGTCAGTTGGAAAATTGCTGGCGGTTCCCAGGCACCGAGGGGCCGCATTTGAAGGTAGCTTCAAATATGCGGCATCTCGATGCTGGAACACGATTCCGCCACCTCTCAAATTGCTCCCTACCATACACAAATTCAAGACACACTTTAAACAGTATTTATTAGAAAATCAGAAAATTTAACACATATACTAATCCCCCCAATAATTTCTCTTAATATATAAATGATATAAATTACTATATTTATTATACTATATCATACTCCTTATATCTTATCTACACTATTATATATATATACCTATCTATTTTTATTTTTATTTTATTTTACAGTAATCGCAGTATAGCCTGGTTTATATAAGTGTTCTTTAATAGTAGATCCGTAGTCCTAAGTTTAAGTTAATGAATCTGAAATTGTGCTAGTTTAATTTTGTATTAGTTGTATTATTTTAGTTGCCTTATTGTTGTTTTTGTCTCGGTTTTCGTTTGGTTTTGTATAGTCAGTTTTATCCACTTGTCGTTATTGAATCAACTATGTGAACCGGCTAGGCTTAAATTCAGCGACAACTGGCGCAAGCTAGCTGTCAGACGCTGCGTCTAGACCGTTTTCTTAAGATGCTTTGTACATTAAGTTATTATTAATATTTGTACCTACTTACATTTTAAGAAATTATCATATATATATATATATATCAATATACATTTTAAGAATTATCTTATCTTATCTTATCTATCTTAAAATAAAAATTATTCTTCAGTTTTCAAGTTTTATTGTTCGGTAGAAAATAAGCCAGCGCAGCGCCGTCTTCTGGCCCCACCCATCTGTTTATTTTTCTACGTGCGCCGCTTGCGCCCCGGATTCTCGTTGAAACTGCCCTTAGGAAGGAGATATCCCTCTTTGAAAAAAAATAATATTGCTTCATTAAAATGTCATATCTCAACGACGTATTTTTTTTTTAATTTGATTTGTATGGAAGAATGCATTTTATAACATAACTCAGTAGTTACCTAAACATTTTAGATGTAATATTATGAAAATAATTCGTAGGTAAGTACCTACCTGTTTTTTATGTACCTAACTTCTCATTTTGTGTGAATGATCTAGTCATCTAAGGGAAACCAGAAAATGCATTTGTGAATTTTCCTACGGTAGGTACCTACCCCTAAAAATAAACATACAAATCCGAACGTACCTGCACAAATTTAACCCACGATTACACCAATTATTGTTACAGATTTTCTTTTAAATAGGGAGGTATTAAATGTACGACGCGACGTTCAGACTACCATTGGGTACTTTTTAACCGACTTCAAAAAAGGAGGAGGTTCTATGTTCGGCTGTATGTATTTTTTTTATGTATGTTCAGCAATATCTTCGCCAATTGTGAACCGATTTCGATGATTCTTTTTGTGTTCGGTTCAGTCTAGCTCCAAGGTGGTCTCATTTTTTTTTGGTCAAGATCGGATTGGAAATCGAGGCGGAATCGCGAGGCCGAAGGCCGATCGATTCCGCCGAGTACATTAATAGCAAATAAAAATTACTAAAAAAACTGTGAAATAAAAAACTATTTAAAAAAATATAAAAACCGCCTTCAAAAATGTATGATATAAAAAAATTAAAATCTAACCCTAGAGTTGAAAGCGGTGGTGCTAAAGCAAGCAAAAATAACCGACCGCCTTCAACTCTAGGGTTAGATTTTTATTTTTTTATTTCATACATTTTTGAAGGCGGTTTTTATATTTTTTTAAATAGTTTTTTATTTCACAGTTTTTTTACGGATACACTTAATTTTTAGGGTTCCGTATCCGGTAAGGGACTCTATTAGGTATTGAGCCTATGCCGTCTGTCTGTCTGTCTGTCTTTCTTATCTGTCTGTCTTGTCTGTCTGTCTGTCTGTCCGTCCGTCTGTCCGAGGGCTGTATAGGCTGTATCTCTTGAACCGTAATAGGTAGCCCGTTGAAATTTTCACAGAATATGTTTTATTATGGCCGATGTGACAAATAATAAAAAGTAAAAAATTCACGGGGGTTCCCATTGAAGAAACTAAAAAGTCTATGCGCGCGGGCCATTTACCGAAAAGAGTATGAAGCATTTAACGAATCATGAATTTTAACTAATATGAAGCATTTCATAAACACGCCATTGATGGCGTGAGTGGCGCTGACCATGACATGGCGATACGGAACCTTCGGTGCGCGAGTTCGACTCGCACTTGGCCGGTTTTTTAAATGACGCTCGTCGTTCCACCTAAATAAAGATTTTTTTTTAACTGACACGGTTGGCTACATCACCTACAACCAAATGGAAGAGGGTGGGTTTAATGTCTTTGCCTACAACACCCGTAATAGATAACCCCTTTGTGAACTAAAAGATGTCATGTTAAGTAGTTAGTGCCTCCCTTTGGTTGCGCCGGCCACACTGAACTGTATTTATATAGGCGCGTCGACCGACCCGATCAACCCGGGCGGGTTAAACCCTAGTAAGGTAAGTAGAGAACGGACGTACAGTTTGATCGGATTCAACAAAAGTAGATAATTAGGTATAAGTGCTTCCGGAAAATACATGTACGTACAGGGAGAGCATTCAGCATTCCACCTACCGGTATGAAAGACCTACAGAACAGATTAGTATGTATGGATGGAAGCCTTGTCCTGTGTGAAATTATTGAGTGTGTGTACCACAGAGCATCAAATACCTACCGCCCGGGCGCGCGCATTTCATGCTCTGTGGTGTGTACGCTAATTTCCATATTTTCCATAGTAAGGTACAAGAGGACGGGCGGACAGAAGGGAACGGAGACCCTTTGCAGCGCCCTCTGTTGGTCAGAATGCTAATGTAGTTGAGACTGTCTAGTAGTTTAACACGCCCTTACTAGATGGCTCTCATACATTCATTTTATATAATAAAAATTTTAATAATATGGCTAGCAGATTCCAGTCAGTGTTCGAATAGTTAAATGCAAAAATATACGCTCGTTTCTATTCTATTACAAAAATACTAATTTAGATAATCAGAAATCAGAAGCCATAATTATATGCGAAAAGTAAAGTAGTGTGACTCAGAGAGATTCAAAGCGATCTCGTCAAGAAAGGATCAGCCCGGCACGTTCGATTCCTGATCAGTTTTCAACATTTGTTTATTCATCAGAAACTATGTCTATGTTTTATTGTAGTGGTGCGGCCTCTCAACTATTGTTAAGCACACCTGGGCGCAGTCAGTACTAGGATGGGTGACCGCTCAACCTTTGGAGGCTGACCGTGGTTCGGATTCCACGTAAAACTGTTGTAGGTTCCTACCCTTCTTACCTTACAGGAGGTCGGATTTATTTCGCTCGGATTGATATCACCGCACTGGATGAAAATTCGGTCGAAACGGCTATGTAAATAGTTTGTGTTTTCTGTCAAGTTCAGTGTATCCGACATGAAAGGAAGAGAAGCAACGACATGGCACCTAGTTCACCCGGTGTTATGGTCTGACATCACGGATGTTGTAGGTGATGTAATAAACCGTGCCAGCTTCCATTAAAAAAAAACTAGACAGACTAAAAAAACTAGTTAGTAAAAGCTTTTTTTTATATTCTATAATAATTATATTGAAATATGAAATTAACCACAATAAATGGAATAGATTTTACCTACAGTTCTAGTAATACTCTCTTTGCATGTTAAGTCATGTGTTATGTGTAGCGGGCTTAATTCACTAGAAGCGTGTGAACGGACAATTGCGTTAATTCCACGAGGGACTGCAAAATAATTTGTTTCGTAGCCTGTTCAAATTCTTTATTGTCTGCTTTGTTGTATTAGGAGTCCTTACTTACCTTTATGTATGACAGAGAAATAACGGTACAAAAAGACGGCGTTGTGGTTTTTTTTAATAATTGGCTTGGATAACGGCCACCGGACCGGATCCTTCTACTCCGTCATTCGTTTGGTTTGGTTTGGTAGGAGACTGCTGTCTGCTGTGCTGCCACGTCTTGACGAGTTTCGCTTAGTGCCACAGTCAGTTATTTATTAACCACAGGGCGTCATAGCGCATCTTTCCTATTATTCCTAAAAATATATTTTTAAAATTCGCTAGCGAAACGTCATAAACCTTTCACCTGAAAATTTTACGTTATGACGTTTATAAACTCCGTAAAATAAAGCTTGATACGCGTGACATATGTCAGAGTGACATTTCTTTGTATGCGTGACAGATGTCAGAGTGACATTTCAACAAAGTATGACGTTGTATTGCGTGCATTTTATATACTGTAAAAAAATACGGAACTTTATGCGAGGTGTTCTCGATGACATCTGTCACGCGTATCAAGCTATATTTTACGGAGTATAATCTATAGAAACTTCCTTTTGACGTGATAACGTCACGTCTTATAAATTGATGAACACCGGCTGCACGCACGAAAAATTGTCACGTTCCATCTGAGCCTGTGTGTGCAAGCGAGAGCACGTAAAAAGCGATAGAGAGGCACAATCGGCCGAAGCGTCGGCCTGTACACATTTATCTCTCTGGTTCTAAAGTACCAGGGCAGCAGAAATTATGACGTTATCACGTAAAACTATCGTCCGTAAAGCAACTTTACAGACAACCTTTTTTTTTTATTTATAAAATACATAAAATACATGTAGATTAATTACTGATTTATATATAAAAAAAAAAAATAATATTGTTGTTTTTTTTTATAAATCAGGTTTATTAATCTACAACTTGGCGCTTTCTAGCACTTTCTAGCTAGCTACCCAAAAGTATTCAGTGGTGGCAGCACAATAGAGTAATATTTCGATCCGCCACCTGAAAGAGCTGCTGGCTCCCACTACGAATCCTTTAGATCCTTTCGGCAAACTTCGGCTCCAAGGAATGTGTGGTATGAGTGACGTTGTGTGGTATGAGTAGAGTTGTAAAGATGCCGTTTTTTGCACTTTGATACGGATTTATTTGACTTAAGTACCGTGAAAAACGGAAAAATACGAAACGTATTTTCATATGAAATACTTGCTCTTTTCGCATTTTATTCCTGTTCTTTGCTTGAAACCAAAAAGTGAGTAGGTAACCAAAGTTCGCATCGAACACCGTAAAACACGGAAAGATTCAACAGGAAAAGGGAATAGAGTCGCGAACAGCTCTATCGCAGAGAAGCCTATCATTTAAAAATTATGTAGGTACTCAATGACGTATCACTTCTTTGTTTTAATTCAACTATTTATCTATGCCGTAACATAATTTCATAACATTTAATTATACGGTATTGTTTACCTTTTAGTAAATTGGTTGGTTAACTACTCAATAAATAGGAATATCTTATAATATCATACCTAATCATAAAACATATTTACTTACTTGCCTAACTCAAATAGGTATCAGATCGATGGTCTGCCTGCGTGTGATTTCCGTGCTGATGCTGACTAATGCCAGTTAAACTTTATTTATGTGATGACTGATGAATGACTGATGAGATGACAGATTAGCTGTCACATTTCCATCAATACTAAAGTCGCGTAAAAGAAGAAGATGATTATGTATGACATTTCCGATTTCAAAATAATCATAGAAAAATAATATACCAAATAATCATTATTAAACTTTAAAACAATCGTTTCCATTAATATTCTGTTCTGAACTTGTATAGCATGCATGCGTGCAACAAACCTAAAGTTCTAATGTCACTTGAATTTGACTCTTAAAATGAATGTTTTAGGTACTAAAATACGGCAGCACCGTGATTTGCCGACAAACGCCGACAAAGGAATGGGCTTAACGCGCGGTTTTCTTTAAAGACGCGCGGCTTCCTTTGAAGGCGCGCGGCTTTCTTTGCTACGCGGCAGTCGGCACCGCTCTTTGTTTCCCAAGAGCGGTGCCGACTGCCGCGTAGCATGCAACTTTGTGTTCTATGTATATCTGTCTAATAATCATATTACAATTACTTGTGAAGGCACGAAGCAAGAAGTCCATTTCGTCAAGCTAAGATGAACCTAATAATTAAGACAAGATGATCTAAAATTCGCTGTACTTTTGAAGCGTTGACGCCGGCCGCTGTTGAACCTACGTAAAATGAATTTTTTTTTACGTAGGTTCGGTTCGACAGTGCAATTTTATTTTTCATTCGTTTCTCGTCTGTCTTTACGTTCGGGCGGTTCGAGCACGTTTGAATTTGTATTGTAGCACTCACGACTACCAACCCAGTCGGCTACAATTTGAGCCTACCACCTAGTAAGGGGCAATCTTTGTTTTAATTTGTGTTTTATAGGGTTCCGTATCCGTCGTACGGTACCCTATTACTAAGCCTACGCCGTCTGTCTGTCTGTTTGTCCGTCTGTCCGAGGGCTGTATCTCTTGAACCGTAATAGGTAGGTACCCCGTGAAAATTTTCACATAATAGGTATGTTTTATTATCAGGGATCGGAATTAGGTAGAGTGATTGATTTGGTACCAAAGTAGGTAAAGTTCGCGAGAGGATATAATATGGAGTTGTTAAAACCTTTGTATGGGAATTCTGAAAATTTCCTCGGAAATTTCCGGGACTGGATTTTTCTTTTGGATTGTATTTATTGACTAAATACAAGCTTATTTTGTTCTTAGATGATTTTCTCTAGAGTGGCCGCTTATGGAGATATAATTTTTTTCATAAATTTTTATTTCTACTCAATTTACAGGAAAACAGGGGAAGATGTGATAAAATAATCTAAGAGTGTATCGAACTGCTTACAAAACAAGACCTAATTTGTTGTCGTACCATCATTGGTTCTCGATTTATTGCTCGCCGCGATTCTGAATTATCCAAGGACAGCATTTGTATGGAAAGCTCCGCCCCCTTTCCTGATTTAATTTCTCGAATGTTGATATTTTTTCGCCTGAATCTTATTTCTAGACGAAATATAAGACACTTTTATTCTTGCACGTTTTTGAAAAAAATCGATATTTCCGAAGAAAAAAAATCTAAAATATTTTTTTTCCAAAAAGTTCTCGATTGCTAATGTTTTTTTGGCGGATTCTTATTTCTAAACGAAATATAAGGCACTTTTATTCTTACACGTTTTTCCCTTAAGTCGATATTTCCGGAGAGAAAAATAAAACAACCTATTTTTTCATATTTTCTCGAATGTTGATGTTTTTTCTCCTGAATCTTATTTCTAGATGAAATGCGAATCTGTAGTTTCAATCATTTAAATTATTTTCAGAATCATTTAAAAAAAGTGGCCGCCATTTTGAACTTTTTAGTTACTGGACCAATTGCTTTCAAAATCGCTATCTGGGTGTCTGTGTGAGCTCTGAATACGAATCTGTTGTCAACATTTATAAAAAGTGGCCGCCATTTTGAACTTTTTAGTTACTGGACCGATTACTTTCAAAATCGATATCTGGGTGTCTGTGTGGGCTCTGAATACGAATCTGTTGTCAACATTTATAAAAAGTGGCCGCCATTTTTAACTTTTTAGTTACTGGACCGATTGCTTTCAAAATCGATATCTGGGTGTCTGTGTGGGCTCTGAATACGAATCTGTAGTCAAAATTTAAAACAAGTTGCCGCCATTTTGAACTTTTTAGTTACTGGACCGATTACTTTCAAAATCGATATCTGGGTGTCTGTGTGGGCTCTGAATACGAATCTGTAGTCAAAATTTAAAACAAGTTGCCGCCATTTTGAACTTTTTAGTTACTGGACCGATTACTTTCAAAATCGATATCTGGGTGTCTGTGTGGGCTCTGAATACGAATCTGTAGTCAAAATTTAAAACAAGTTGCCGCCATTTTGAACTTTTTAGTTACTGGACCGATTACTTTCAAAATCGATATCTGGGTGTCTGTGTGGGCTCTGAATACGAATCTGTTGTCAACATTTATAAAAAGTGGCCGCCATTTTTAACTTTTTAGTTACTGGACCGATTGCTTTCAAAATCGATATCTGGGTGTCTGTGTGGGCTCTGAATACGAATCTGTAGTCAAAATTTAAAACAAGTTGCCGCCATTTTGAACTTTTTAGTTACTGGACCGATTACTTTCAAAATCGATATCTGGGTGTCTGTGTGGGCTCTGAATACGAATCTGTTGTCAACATTTATAAAAAGTGGCCGCCATTTTTAACTTTTTAGTTACTGGACCGATTGCTTTCAAAATCTATATTTGGGTGTTTCTGTGGGCTCTGAATACGAATCTGTTGTCAAAATTTAAAAAAAGTGGCCGCCATTTTGAACCTTTTAGTTTTTTACTACAAATTCATATTCAGAGCCCACACAGACACCCAGATATAGATTTTGAAAGCAATCGGTCCAGTAACTAAAAAGTTCAAAATGGCGGCTTCTTATTTTAAATTTTGACTACAGATTCGTAATCAAAACCCACACAGACACCCAGATATCGGTTTTGAAAGCAATCAGTCCAGTAACTAAAAAGTTCAAAATGGCGGCCACTTGTTTTAAATTTTGACTACAGATTCGTATTTCGTCTAGAAATAAATTCAGGCGAACAAACATCAACATTCGAGAAAATATGAAAAAATAAGTTGTTTTATTTTTCTCTCCGGAAATATCGACTTAAGTGAAAAACGTGTAAGAATAAAAGTGTCTTATATTTCGTTTAGAAATAAGAATACGCCAAGAAAACATCAGCAATCGAGAATATTTTGGAAAAAAAAATTTTAGATTTTTTTTTCTCCGGAAATATCGATTTTATTGAAAAATGTCTAAGAATAAGAGTGTCTTATATTTTGTCTAGTAATAAGATTCAGGCGAAAAAATATCAACATTCGAGAAATTAAATCAGGAAAGGGGGCGGAGCTTTCATCGCGGCGAAAATTTCATCCAGTATTGGTATCATGCATGAAAGAAACTGAAAAACCCCGTGTTTTTCGTTTTATTCAAAATGTATTTGTCGGTATTTTTCTGCCTTTACAACACTGGGTATGAGTGATGTTTTGGTGGTTTAAAAAAAAATAACCATATAGAGAAGATGCGTCGCTTAGGGACGCATCTTCTCTATATTAACCCTAACCTAATGTTGAGGCGGTGCATGTCGTTTTTTGTTACGTTTCGTTTCAAGCCGAGTGTTTCGTTTCGAGCCGAGTCAACCCGATCCGTAGGATCGTAGGATCCACAGGAGCCGCCAGAGCTTTCAGGTGTCAAACCCGTAATATTGTTATTATAGTGGTTTGACACCTGAAAGACTTCCTGGCTCCCTCCTGGCTCCTTTGGCTCCTTTCGTGAACACTCGGCTCGAAACGAAAAGTAACAAAAACTACATGCACCGCCTCAACATTAGTTCTTTATATTAACCCTGGTTATTTTTGACGTGATGACGTCAAGTCTTTTAAATTGATGAACACCGGCTGCACACATGAAAAAGTGTCACGTTCCATCTGAACCTGTGTATGCAAGCGAGAGCGCGTAACAAGCGATAGAGAGGCATAAGTATAAGGAGAGTACGAAATACAAAATATATTTGTCCGTCTTTTGCGAGCCTCGAACCCGCGGTCCCTGCCATCAATATTGTGTGACCGACCAGACGTCTTAACCACCCGGCTAAATCGATCATGTACTAGCGAAGCGAATTCGGTCAACAGTCGGTGAAGATTTCATGACGTTGAGTCTTTTGGAGCGACATCTAGCGACAACTAGTCAATAGTAAATGAAATACTTCAGCGGTAGTTTACTTGATTCGCAGTTAGGTAGGTGTTGCAACGTTGTAGTATGCGCTTTGATATGTAGATAGCGTTTGACGTCATCAAGTAAACGTATCGTCCGTAAACCGACTTTTTTTAAACCACCAAAACATCTCTCATACCCAATAGCGTCTTTACCATAAGGGCACACGGGGCACGGGCCCAGGGCCTCCGACATCAAGGGGACCCTCGGGTCGGGCCCTCCTTGATGTTGATGAATTTTTTTCCGCCGCTCGCATTATTTATCTTGATGCGCCAACTCAGTCTAACAAGAAAAAAAATTACTCTTTGAAAACTACATTACCAGCGATCGCTTAGTTCTATAATAATTGAGTGAATTGAGTATAGTATCAGCTGTCTCAAAGCCGTATTTAGAAAAAAAATGTTATATAATATGGCAGCTCAGACGCCAGAAAATTCTCTGATAGAAATAAATTAATTACAATTAAACGGTACAATATTAAGGCTTCAATTGATATTCAGTGGCTTCCCATAAGATTAATAAAGACATTAAAAAAAATTTGTTGAACAAAATATTTTTTCGGACGTAGTTTTACATAGTATCTACATCGGAAAAATTTACCCCGTAAACAAAATCACTATTTTGATGTAAAAATTGAAATGGGACCACACGGGAAGCACCCGCTTTCAAATAAAAAAAGAATCATCAAAATCGGTTCACCCAGTCGAAAGTTCTGAGGAGACAAGCATAAAAAAAAATACCGTCGAATTTAGAATTTCCTCCTTTTTTTGAAGTCGGTTAAAAACTGCATTTAATTATTATAAAAAATAATATTTAAACTCGCTCTAATAATTTGGATACCTAATAACGTGCTTTTATCATGTTATGTATGTGTATTAATACTTTAAATAAAGATTTAAAGTGAAAAAAATGGGGTGGGCGATTTTGAGGCCCTAGGCCCTAATAGATCTATGCCTTTGCGCCGACCGCCGAACGCATGCAAAATTGCAGCTCAAAAAGAAAACGTCAGCTGACTATTTGATTGACTCACTTACCCTTAAGACTTCACTTACACTTAAGAAATTATACTTTTTTATTAGGTATTGTTTTTTATTCACATTTTTTTCTTACCAAAGAGGGCCCCAAATTGTTTTGTGCCCAAGGGCCTCTGCATGGCCTAAGACGGCCGGCCCTGCTCATACCATACTTTCCTTCGAGCCGAAGTCTGCCGAAAGGAACTAAAGGAGCCAGGAAGTCTTTCAGGTGGCGCACCGTGTTATATAGGGGGCAGCACTGAGCAAATTGCCAATGAGAGAGGTTATCGAGTGATGTGTCAAATTGAAGTGCCAACGACCGACCCAAGCAAGCAAGCGTTTCCGTATTGCTGGTTTATTCGTGAGCAATTTCGAGATGTGTCTGAGCAGAGTGACATTGTGAAATGCGATCGCATTAGTGCAGTGGTCTCCGTTCATCGCCGTAGTTGAAAGACGGCAGCATGGCGGTCGTAATGGAGACGACGCTCGGTGACATGACTGTCGACCTGTTCGTAGAGCAGCGGCCGCGCGCCTGCCTCAACTTCCTCAAGCTGTGCAAGATGAAATACTACAACTTCAGCTTGTTTCACTCTGTGCAGAGTGGCTTCTTGGCTCAGGCGGGCGATCCGACCGGCGGCGGCTCCGGAGGAGAGTCGATTTGGGGGCTGCTGGAAGGCGCCGACAAGCGCTACTTCACAGCGGAGCGCGTGCCGCGCATCCGTCACTCGGACGCCGGTATGCTGTCGATGGTGTGCGCGGGCGACTCGCTCGTCGGCTCGCAGTTCTTCTTCACGCTCGGAGAGAGCCTAGACTCGCTGGACGCGACGCACTGCGTCATCGGCATTGTAACGGAGGGGCACGACGTTCTGCGAAAGATGAACGAAGTGATCTGCGACGAGGCGCACAGGCCGTACCGCGACGTGCGTGTCACGCACACGGTTGTGCTGGAGGACCCATTCGACGACCCGGCCGGGCTGCGCGCGCCGTCCCGCTCGCCCTCGCCCAGCGCTGAGCGTTTCGCCGGCGGCCGCATCGCTCCTGACGAAGAGATCGACGAGACTGAAGGCAAGACGCTGCAGGAAATCAATGAGCTGATCGAGGAGAAGGAAGCTAAAGCACGCGCTACTATTCTTGAGATAGTGGGCGACCTGCCCGATGCGGACGTTGCACCTCCCGAGAATGTCCTGTTCGTGTGCAAGCTAAACCCCGTCACGACCGACTCCGATCTCGAGATAATCTTCAGCCGCTTTGGCAAGATCATCAACTGTGAGGTAATCCGCGACAAGAAGACCGGCGACTCCCTACAGTACGCCTTCATCGAGTTCGTGGACCAGAAGTCGTGTGAGAGCGCTTACTTCAAGATGGACAATGTTCTGATCGACGACAGGCGCATCCACGTTGATTTCTCACAATCTGTGTCCAAGATTAAGTGGTTAGGGAAAGGTCGCGGGGTTAAGCATGTGAACGAGAATGTCTCAAATGATAAAAATATTTATGTAGATCGCGAAAGAACTAGGAGACGTTCACGTAGCCAAGATCATGGCCGTGATGGGATGATTCACGTAGGAGACAAACAGTCTCACGACAGAGATGTAGGAAGTCTTGACCTAGGCAAAGAGAGGCAAAGTCGTGACCGAAAGCGGCCAAGTCGATGGGACATAGACAGTGAAAGGAAGGAGAAAGATCGATCGATCGAAAGATCGAAAGAAAGAGATGATCGTGGAAAAGAGAGGGAAGGCAGAGTAAAAGAGAGAGACGATCAAAGTAAAGACAGAAATGATCATGGGAAAGAAAAAGACGATAGGCGAAAAGGAAGAGACGATCGAGGAAAGGAGAAGGATGATCGAGTGAAAGGGAGAGACGATGGAACTAAAGAAAGATATATTAGGGAGAAAGAGGCAGACCATCAAGATAAACAAAAAGATGATGGAAAGAAAGAGAAAGACTATGGAAACAAAGACAGAGACGATGGAAGGAAAGAAAGAGATATTAGAGAGAAAGATAGAGACGATGGAAGGAAAGAAAGAGATACTAGAGATAAAGAGAGAGAACATCGAGATAAACAGAAAGACGATGGAAAGAAAGAGAAAGATGATGGAAAGAAAGAGAGAGACGATCGTAAGAATGAGAGAGACGGTCGAAGGAAGGAAAGGGACGATAGAGGGAAGGAGAGAAACGATCGAGGTAAGGAAAGGGATGATCGAGGGAAGGAGAGGGACGATCGAAGGAAAGAGAGAGATGATCGAGGCAAGAAGAGGGACGATCGTGGAAGGGATATAGAAGATAGAGGCAAAATAAGAGAAACTGTTCATAGCCGTAGGGGAAACGAGAAAAGTAGGAGCAGGTCTCCGATCTCACGTGAATCTCGCAAGTCAACACGCGACGATAGCAAATCTACAAGAGATTCGTCGAAAATCAGTGACAGGCATGAAAGAAGTAAGGAGTCACCCGAACATGCAAAACGAGAAAAGGAGCATCCTACACATTCTAGAAGAGATAGAGAATCCTCTGGCAACTACTCAAAAGAGAAAGATTATTCTGAAAGCTCTAAGAGAAAACAAGATTTTGAGCGTCCACGAAGTTCGAAAGAAATGCCTATGAGTGGTACAAAACATAATGAATCACTGCAACATTTAAAAAATCACATGGAAATTCCTGAGGGTGTGCAGCCTAATTATCGACAGAAATTTGAAGAAAAAATTACTGTCTCTTCAAGCAAGGAAAGAGAACAATTTAATCGTCTTCGAAAAGAGAAAGAATCTTTGGACCTTTATAATAAAGAATCACCTCAACAAGTAAGAAGGGAAAGTAAACATTCTAATAATTCTCAAAAAGAACTCTTCACACACCTAACAGAAGAAAGAATAATGGATCGCTCGAAAGAAGAAAAAATTGATCTGACAAGTGAACATTCTGAGAATTCTGAAAAGGCACGTATCCCTTTCCCAGGTCATGAGAGAAAATCTTTAGATCACTCTAAAAAAGAAAGAGAATCATCTGATCATGTGAGGAAAGAAAGAAAATATTCTGACAATTCTCAAAAAGAAAAACGTGTTCATTCAGGAAAAGAAAGAAAGTCTTCAGATAATTTTAATGAAGAGAAAGGATTGTCCGATTACTTTAAAAAAGATAATACATACTCTGCTACTCTTCAAAAACAAAATGAACCTTTTGAAAACATTGAAAGAGAGTATCATTTGAAAACAGAAAATAAATATGCTGATCATTCTAGAAGAGAGGAAGAGCACCAAAAACGTGGAGTTAAGAGTTCTAGAAGAGATAATGAATATATTGAACACATCAGAAGAGAGGATGAATTACCAAATCTTTCAAGAGGTGAAGAAGTATTGTCAGATAGATTCCAGAAAGAAAAGGAGTATTATGAAATTGTTAGAGATGAAAATGTTCTACGGAGGGAAAACGAATTTTTCGAACATCCTAGAAGAGATAAGACATCTTCAGAACGGCTAAGGCAAGAAAAACTATCTTCTCAGAACTTCAGACGAGAAAAGGATTATTTGGAAAATCCCAGGGACGACATTGAGCTATATAGATCAGAAATTGACTTTTCTAAAACTGCACGAAGAGAGCAGGACACTCATTTTCAGAAAGAAAGAAAATACCATGAACATTCTACAAGAGATCAGGGTGGCTTAGAGATAGCTCGGAGCGTAAGAGAATACTCTGAACATTCTAGAAGAGACCAAGACAATTTTGAACATTTTAGGAAAGAAAGGGAATACCCCGAACTCTCTAAAAGAGAATCGGACAATTCAGAGCACTTACGCAAAGAAAGGGAGTACCCTGGGCGTTCTAGGAGAGAGCAGGATAATTTGGAAATTTTTCAAAAAGAAAGAGAATACCCAGATCGTTCAAAAAGAGAACTGGATAATTTGGAGCTTGTTAGAAAAGAAAGAGAATATTCCGAACATTATAAAAGATCACAAGATAATTTGCAACACTTTGGCCAGGAAAGGGAATACGCTGAACTTTCCAGTGGAGAAGGAGATAAATTGGAACATTTTAGGAAAGAACCTGTGTACTCTACGCACCCTGATAGAGAACCTGACAATTTGGAGCGCTTAAGGCTAGAAAGGGAGAACTTTGATCGTTCTAGAAGAGAGGGGCAACATTTGGAGCATTTTAGAAAAGAAAGAGAATATCCAGAACATTTAAGAAGAGAACCAGAAAATCTTCAACAATTTAGAAAAGAAAGGGAATACTCAGAAAATTCAAAGAGAGATAACTTCAGTTCGGAACACATAAGGAAAGAAAGAGATTACCCCAGAGAAAAAGACAGTTTGGAACACTTAAGGAGAGAAAGGGAGTATTCCGAACACTCAAAACTTACTCACTTTGACTATCCTCGAAGAGATGACGAATTTTTAGATCATTCTACAAGACAAGACAGCGTGGCTGCTCATAGTGAAACTACACTCAGATATGCTCAAGAAGACAACATCACACATTCTGAAAACAGACCTGCTCATAGTCACAGAGAACGCAAAGTTGAGCACTCGGTGAGACCAGATTTGATTCCACATGAGCCTCCGAGCGAAGTTCGAGTTGAAAGAAAATTCCACAAGGACCGTTCTGCAGAGGACAATGTCAATGGGAAGACTGATGAGGAGCAGAAAAGAAAACGTCGACATTCTCCTAGTAAGGACCGTGCTGTGGCAAGTAGTACAAAAACTGAAGAGCAAACAAGTAAAGAGAAAAAAGCAAAGCAAGCCAAATTAACATCGCAAGAAGAGCAAAAACCTAAAAAGCATTCTAAGGAGGAGATAAAAATAAAACACAGTAAGAAAGAATCTAAGAGTGAGGAGAAACCGAAAAAAGTCATAAAAAAAAAAGAGAAACGAGTTGTGAAAAAGAAGCGTAAGGAATCGACGTCGTCGTCCTCCAGTCAATCATCTGAAGACTCGAGCTCCTCTAGTAGCGATTCGAGCTCAAGCGAATCCGACCGAAAGAAAAAGAAGTCTACGAAGGCTAAGCGAAGGAAGCGAAAGCCTTCCAGCAGCTCCAGCAGTAGTAGCTCCAGCAGTTCTTCCTCTTCGGAATCGACCAGCAGTGATTCATCGTCGTCCAGCTCAGACGCAGCTGAGTCTGCGAGCAAGAAGAAAATTGCTCGAAAGAAGAAAAATACTCTGAAAACAAACAGTAAGAAGAAGTCATGATTACGCACATGAAGGAAGTGTTTGAACAATCTCTTCGAACAAATTGGAGCAAACAGATGGGCATAACTTACAAGTAAATATATTGCCTGAGAGCAAACATTTTAAATAAGTTTAGTGAGTAATGTAGTGTTTAAAATTTATATGATACGATAATTAAAAAAAAACATAATTCTTTTGTAACAAGCCTTTCTCTTCTTTGGCAGTTCTTTGTGAAATTACATCACATTATCGATCTCTTGAGTTGATCTGTATTAAGAAGATGTGAGACATACGAGATGAGTGATGAACCAATGGTGTCGACGTCTCGTCCCTCGCCTCCCCCTCCACAAACAGCTCCGCTCACGACTCTTGCCGGAGCTTATAATACAATTTTAGGTTTGAGAAGGAAGAAGGGGTTCTGTAGTTCGATAACGAATTTCAAAATTTCACAATGGCAAAGTTCTGAGAAATCAACAAACAAAGGGCTGAGATATCGCTACGTGATATGGTGCGTAACGAGGCAATCCGCTGACGCACCAAAGTAGTCGATATTGGACCCGAATGGCTAAAAGCTAAAGTGGCAGTGGGCTCGGCACGCGAGCTGAAGAGACGCCGTTGGAGTAACCGTAGTTCGCGGACGTGTACAGGAAAACGGAGTGTAGGAAGACCACCCGCCAGGCGGGACGACGACATCAAGTACGTCGGCGGAAAGCAGTGGTTCCGTACTGCTGAAGGCCGGGAGGACTGGAGGAAAATGGGACAGGCTATGTCCAGCACTTGACGCTTACACGCAGACTGACTGACTGTGGTCTAATTGTACACAATTATTAGTTTTATTTACTTACTCAAATTTTAATTGCAATGCATGCCGACATACCCTTCAGGTATGTCGGCTTGCAAGATTGCAATGTATGAAATAGTGCCGATGTTGAGTGTGGCTTATTTAGTTACCTACCTATGTAAATTACAATTTTTTCATTGAAAACTTAGTGTTTGCTCGTATTAAAAACCATTGATTTCCATTTTATAGATTAGCCCATCACATACATCACTCCCGAAAAAATATGTTCTCGACGACACCTGCATATAATGTAGATTTCACGGACAGCCGTTTCATACGGCGTGTGCGGCGCGTGTTTAACGCACGCAAGTTTGTATCGAGTAGGTGGCGCACAAAGTGCGTATGTGCAGCATGCCCGGTTGCTATTATAAGTATTGCAACAGCTGAGATCGAAACTACGAAAAGAAAGGTGTCTCCTTCCATCAATAAATATATATATTTTTTGCTAATTTTATGTTAAAACAAATTTTTCTATTCGTAACAGACCTGTCGTATCGTGTCGAGTTGGACACGAACGCAGCCCGGTGCACAGGAATCAAGCGAGCGTGCGCGCCCCGTGTACGACGCCGCGCGTGCTCGGTTAAACTCGGCTCAGCCTAGCTGGCCCGTTTCGTGTTCGTGTCACGCACGACACGAGCCAGCCCGCTGTACACGAGACGGAAGTTATTATGCCACAAGTGGGCCTGGGCCATGATTTAGCAATGATATTGTATTACCGTGTGGGGCCGCCGGTACTTAAAAAGAATAACCCCACTGCATCTCTACCCGTGCATGTCGTAAAAGGCGACTAAGGGATAAGGAAACAAGAAAACAAAAGAGTTTCTTTTGTTTCTTTGACATCTTATTCCTAATTATAGGAAAAATTTTGCGTTGGGCTGACATTGTATAAGTAAGAAATAAATAAAGAAATCCTAAATTCTTGTAGGTGCGCGTGCGCATAATCACATCAGCATGCCGTCAACACGGTTCGTGCTTATCGTGTCGACCGGGCGTCGGGCTGGCCTAGCTAGCACGGAAACACGATCGTGCTCGGAACATTTCGGCTTGCACGCACCGTGTTCGGGCTGTACCCGAAACTGTCGTGCGCGATTTCGTGCCGCAAACCGACACGACAGACACCTCTGATTCGTAATTAGTATAAAGAGTGAACGAAAAAGAGTAAAGTTGTGTTTTGTGCAAGAGTGACAGTGAAGAATGTTGTTGTTTGTTTCGCTTGAGCATGTTATGGCATGTTAAGAAGTCATGCTGTCACGGATAGGATCGTGTGACGTTGCTAATGCGTTCTCGTTCTCACTTGACTACTGATGATAAGAGTGAGCGGAAAGACGACAATCGCGCCGGTGTGGTGGGCGAGCGATGACATCTTTCTCGCTCACTCTTATCATCTTTAGGCAAGTGAGAACGAGAATGCGATAGCACCATCGTGTCACGTATCACAATACTGTGTGTGAATGCACGCACACTTGTACCGACGTCTAGCACAAGTTGCATCGCATGATGTCCGATCTATAAAATGGAAATCAATGTTAAACCTACACAATATATAGAAACCTATGTATACCTACATGTGTATTTGTAAAGCAAGGTGTTACAGTAAATGATAAAATATGAATTCATCTCTAGTGGTGCAGTCAGGAAGATTGCAAAAATTATGTGGTAGTATGGTTTAAATCTAGGATGAAATTGTGCTAGTATAGTATAGACTGACTCACTTCACTAGGCACCTTCATTATATTATCTATGCAGCCTGTGTAGGTCTCTAATGGTCAACTTCACCACCTTCGGCTGTCCGTAATGACCAGCGATCGGAATAGGCAGAGTATAAAATGTTAGCGAGAAGACATAACATGGAGTGATTAAAACCATATCTTCCGTGAATTCCGGAATTTGAAACATATTTCCTGGTAGTGATAAGTTAGTAACTTTTGACACTTGTGATGGGTGTGCTCTAATGTATGAATACCTACCTTATTTAAAAACCAAAAAATTTGGCAGTCGCTTGTATCTTACAGCTTGATACTGGCGCATTGAGCCTCAACTGAAAGTCAAGAGGCCACTTGTCATTGAAGAGAAAAAAAGAAAACAAAACAAAAAACCTATAAACTATACAAAACCTAATAACCCTCCTCCAGGTGGGACGATGTGGGCACTGTTCCGAGGACCCTAGCGGTGTTGCCTCGCTGAATGGCCACACTGATACACTGCCTCAGGAACTGGAGCGAACGTTGTTCTCCTGAAGCAGTGTACAGGGACACCCCGATGTCTTTTGCGAGCCGCTTTGCCTCCTCAGGCCATGCCCCCATCGACTACACCGGAAAATTTATTTTGAAAAAAATTGGTTGTCTGTAAAGGCGGTTTACGGACGATAGTTTTACGTGATGACGTGGAATAATCGTAGTACATAGAGCAAAGATCAGTAATTATATTTCCAGTAGAAAGATTAATCATCTTGTGACTGGCCATCAATAAACTTCTGTGGTCTGATCTTGACAGACCTTCTTAAGACGTTTCCATGGTAACTTTGACTATACCGATTGTGCCTCTCTATCGCTTGTTACGCGCTCTCGCTTGCACACACAGGCTCAGATGGAACGTGACACTTTTTCGTGCGTGCAGCCGGTGTTCATCAATTTATAAGATGTGACGTCATCACGTCAAAAATTATTGTTATGGAAGTGAATTTGATTTGAAAAGAATTTTGGGAATTTCCGATACTTATGACCAATGCCAGTTAACTCCTGTCAAATTCTGTGACAAGTTCGAGTTCAGTTTTACTGCCATACCTAAGAATGAAATGTAAATATGAGAAATGTCACTTGAACAAATACTTAACTATTGGACGAGACTAAACCAGTGGTGGTGAAAATGGCATTAAGTACAGTTAAATGTAGCAATCAACATATTATAAACTATCCAACAAATGAATGACATTTGTTTTATATGCTAAGTTAGGAAACTGAACAAAATGGCTTTTGTATGTACAATATTTGTAATCTTTAAGGATTATTTCACTGTTGGAAGTCAACGGGTTAAACATTACATATTATATTTACTTTTAAGTTTACAAATACACCTATCAATATATGTTTTTTTATACCTATATTTTTTGTAATTCTGATACATTAGGTCGCTACCGCATTGACTGGGGTGGCACGAAATTATTCATGCTAATTGTTTTTTGGTTTACATCATTCAAAGAATAGTACCTGGGCGACAGAGCTTTGCCCGGCGTACAACAGATGGCACTACATGACATATTGAAAAAAAAAATTGTATTTTTGTGAAAACTGATCTTCTTAGTGATGTGATGACACCTATCTAAATAAACTTGGAAAATAAAACATTACTTATCTAAGTATAAAATTTCATCCCAATTGTTGAAGCCGTTTCTGAGAAACAAATTATCCTATATATAGTTATATATGTACAAGAATAGCTCACTTAAATAGGATTTTGACCCGCCATGCTGCGAGTGTACGGTCTCACCTTTCTGAAGAACTTTGAAGAAAGTCCCATTTTTATTCCTTTTTGAGAAACTTATGTGAAAATAAAAATTATATAAGAACTTTGTATGTTCATGCTTGATTTTTTTTTTCTAGTACTCTTATTAAAATAAGATTATTATTTTAACAAACCAAGTCCATTTCATTGATTAATTAAATTAGTAGTTTGGCAACTTTAAAAAATATTTTGTTAATAAAAAGCAAAAGTAAACGTTAAAACTTTGCATTGTAATTTGTTTCTTTTAACATGGTTACAAAATATTGTATTCTTAGGCTTTGGCTTTGCTCGCGTGCAAAACATGTAAAGTAAAAAAGATTTAATTTAATTTTACTCATTGTACGACGTAACGTTTTTAGGGTACCGTATCCGCACGGGACCCTATTACTAAGCCTACACTGTCTCCGTCCGTCCGTCTGTCCTACCTTTTAAAGCGCTATATCTTTTGAACCGTAATAGGTAGCCGGTAGAAATTTTCACAGAATGTGTTATTGTAACGCTTCAAGGCGTCAAACTTGGTGTTATTATAGAAAGTGCAAACTCGGGAAGTAAAACAGCAAATAATAAAATCCGGACAATTACGTGGTGGTACGGAACCCTCGGTGCGCGAAGCCGACTCCCACTTGGCCGGTTTTTTATTTATTTTTTTAAGTTGTGTCATGTTCGGTATATCGTAGGAACGTTTGTATTTTTCTCCTATGTAAATATTTCTGGCAAAATAATTTTATGCAATAAAGGTTTAAGAAAAATATATTTTGGTTTTTTATTTTAGTTCCTGAATATATACGGAAAAAAAAGAATTGAGTATTAATTAGTTAAAATATATTAGAGCCGCCATATCCGCTCCTAAAAGCTGAGCCATTAAGTCCCTTCCCTTCTTACTTTACTAGGTGGTAGGGTTTATCCCGCCTGTGTTGACACCACCGCACTGAACGTAACGTCGCGTCGGTCGAAACGGCTATGTAAATAGTTCGTGTTTTCCGTCCAGTTCAGTGAAATGAAGGGAAGCACTGGCATGCCACCTAGTTCACCCGGTGTTATGGACTAACATTACGGATGTTGTAGGTGAAGTAGCCAACTGTGTCAGTTTCCATAAAAATAAATTTTAAAATGCGATATGTATGCATCTATTATATGAGTAAGTAGTCAAGAAAAAAATCAATTTTCCATAGGTATGTACCCAATTTTTGGCTTCCATCTATCAATTCATATTTTGTGCAGTGGATGTACCCTTTTGTAATTTGTTTTGATGACCTCTAATTTTGAGTCATCCATCACTCATCAGTTCAGTTAAGTTCAGTCCAGCCAGCCCCACCAGTTCGTTCAGTGTGGTTCAGTCCAGCCGTCTACCTAACATACTACCTACTGAACTTTTGTCTGAATATGAGGCTCTACCTAGCAACAGCCTGTACAGAATCTGAAGCGAATGCTAATGAGACATAAATAAAGCGAGGAGTCGCCCACGCGATCTTCATTGCCTTTCCGAACGATAAGGTAGTAGATGTTTGTATAAGAGCTTTCTTTCAGAGGCACATTTGCGGACGTCAGCGCACACAACACAACGACGCCCACACCGGGCCCTAGCCTGTACAGGCGGGACGGTAGGACGAACGCGCAGGTTTTTTCATACCTTAAATTTTTTCTGTCACTCTGTTTCTTTATGCCTTCTGTGAAATAAATATTTTGGATATTGTCGATAACGGCTTTCGGTTACTAGGTACCTAACCTATGTACCTACATATAATATTACTTACTTGTGTAAGTAGGTACTAATTTGTATGAATTAGGTGTATTTTTACCGACTTCAAAAAAGGAGGTTATCAATTCGACACATAATGTAGGTATGTAATATCGTTGGAATTGCACAATATTCGTATATGATAATCTATGTGGGCTTCTAAACAGGTGTGCTAAATTTCATAAGCGTATGTATGTTTGTATGTATGTATGTTTGTCCACGCATTACTCCGAAACTATCAATCAGATTGTAACCATTCTTTTTTTCTTTTCATTTTTTAATAGCTTACACTTGATTCAACTTAGGGAATAGTGTAAGTTTCATCGAAATCTGTTCAGTAGTTTTCAAGATATGGGCTGTTTAATGTGTCAAACAGGCGAATAATTCTATACCACGACAACCGATTTCTGTGATTCTTTTTTATTGCCTTACATTTACTTCAAATTAGGGAACAGTGCAAGTTTCATCAAAATCAGTTCAGTCGTTTTCACGATATGGGCTGTTAATTAACCGACTTCTTCAAAAAAGGAGGTTAGTACGTAAATAAAAATTATGACAGCGAAGTTCGATGGTGCGCCGTACAGTTGTATTGGCACAGTGTGCATAGCCTCTGTCTGTAAGTGTGTGGGTACTGTGGGTATTAACCTCTGTGGTATTAACCACCAGGCCTCCCGGAAATACGTTTGTTTGGAAAATGCTTTGCAGCGCAGCGCGCCTCTAGTTGAGAGGTCGGGTTATCTCTGTGATTTCCTCCAAGCTCCGGCTAGTTACGATACGACGGCTACAATAAATTTTTGTTTTCGTAAATATGCACCGAAGTAAGCAGGTAATACATTCAATCGAGTCAGGCTAAGGCTCTTTCTAGTGCGCATGCCCGTACTTTATCGACAGGGGTAAATAAGGATTTCTCCCTCTAGTCGGCGTTGATAAGCGTCTCACTCCGCAGAGGGCACGGGTCGCGGGTCCACCGACGCAGCGCACTTTCGTTCGACTACCAGCCACTTCTGAGAATCCCAGGCCTTGCAACCTGGACTGATTGTACCTAGTCCGAGTGGCACAAGTGTAAACGGCTATCGAATCCGCCATCATGATAGTCTTGTCGCTCGGGAGCATCCTCCTGGTGGCGTGCGTCGTCAGAGCGGTACCCGCCGCTAGCAACAGCAAAGGTAAGTCGACGCTATAGTCTGCTGCTCGTAATCCCTGCATGTGTGATTGAACACCTTCGTGCATTAGAATCTGGGCGTTTTGATCATTTTCGTCGAAGGTAGCCAATATCGATTGCCCGGGCCGGGCCTGCATCTATAATTAGCAACAGGTGTCCGCTTACGAACCTCCGACATTCCGCTACTGCGTAGTTTCTTCCTAGACGAGGATTTCTTCCCCAAACCACCACGCCGCACTTCCAAATTTCGAGCCCGACGTCCAATTACCCGAAGGGTCCTTCGCTTCTCAAGATTGCGCGCTGAATATTTCATTAGGATGCTGTAGAGCGCTGATGAATTATGTATGACCGACATCTTGTAGATGGGGGCCAAGTAGCCGAGTTACCGGAGAACTGGGACCAAACAAAAGACGATACGCAATCGCTCTTCCTCAACAAGAGCGACAAAAACGATCTCGAGCCGTACCCCTTGGCTTTAAGCGAGGAAGGTAAATTGTTTTCAGACTGTAATTTTGATTCACGCGTTTCAGAAGACTATATTTCTTGAAAAACAGATAATATCTTAAATGAAGCTAATTGAATCCCATCCACAACTTGTCTGCTTACTTATTTTTCTTCCTAATAAATTCTTTAGACATTCTGTAGATTACCGTTAACGTTTTCATTCCTGCTTTTGGGCTTTCAAATAAGCTCATGTCTCCTTCGACCGCATCGTTCGCAGGCAACTCCGAGGGGTACGAACAGTCGGTGGAGCAGCGCGGCTATGGCGAGGCTCCTCAGGCCGGCGCCGGCGCCGAACTCGACAACCTGATCATGCGCCCCGCCCTGTACGGAGAGCCTCCGGCCATGGAGGGGCTCGGGCGTGCCTACGATGCGCGCAGGCGCAAGCGCGGCAGCGGCACCAAGGTCGGCGGCGCCGGCGCCGCCACCAAAGTCGCCACCAAGGCAGGATCTGGAAAGAAGAACCTCAGGTTAGTGATAATTGCGACTTTCTCGGTAAGCTGGTCTGTCCGCAATTGCAGTTCTCGGTAAAATGACGGGATCGGTTTCAGGGCGCCTTCCGAGCCGGCTCGTCGCAAGCGGGACTCGGGGCTGAGCGCGGCCGACGTGCGCGCGCTGCTGTCGCTATGGGAGGCGCAGGAGCAGCGTAGGAAGGCGGAGTGGAACCCGAACCAGTGGGCGGCCGAGCGCTACTACGGACGCGCGAACGAGGTCGGGGAGGAGGACGACAACGGCGAGATCTGGTACAACGAGCCGGCGGTGGTGGGGCCGCGCGAGCGCGACTTCCCTCACCCCTCCTACTTCTCCGAGCAGAACCGGCTGGCGCTCGCGCGCGGCTACCCCGACGTGGACACGGAGCTGGCGCAGCGCTATGAGGAGGAGCGCCGCAAGCGGCAGTACCTCGCCGGCAACAAGATGAAGCGGTTCATGGTGGCTAAGAAGCGGTCGGAGGTGCCCGCGCTTCACCAGAACAATTACCGGCCCCGGGACGACTTGTACACGCTGGCGGAGCTGCTGCGCGCGGCGCCGCGCGTGCGCGACCAGGACGTGCCAGTCTACCGGCGCCTCATCCTTTAAGCTGTGCGGCGGCCGACGGACGTGACGGGCGCAAGCGGGTGCGGAGCCGGCGCAGTGCGGGGGGGGCGGGTGTACTAACAACTTGTTACGCATTTAATTCGACTAACTAATCTATACCTCGGTAAGCTAGGAGTTTACGGCATTCATAATATTATACTTAGTGCATACTTTAGAAGTAGGCGATTTCGAGTATTACTACTGACGCTCGACGGTTTCTGCCGTAGAATTAACGATATATTGATGTGTGTACCTACTTACTTTCGTAAATATTGAGCCAGATTCATAACTATGGCCTATTACATGTGTTAATTTTAAATGGAGATCTAGGTAGGTATTGGGTATGGTAAATTAAGATTATATACCTCTTTACAAAATAGGTAACTACGTAAGGATAAAAGTATTTCAAAGTAATTACGTAGAAACCTATCTAAAGCTGATTACCACAAGAACTTTATTGTCATCGTCGAACGAAATGGAATATGTTAACCTCATAGCGGTACCTACATATCTGTCGCGGTTGTATTCCGAGTTTTAAGATCAATTTATAAACCAGCTATCACTTAAATAGTTTATAGCCTGAAGCTGTAAGACAGTAAGTGTGTACTAAGCCCAAAATCAATAAAATATTAGCTATATTTAACCTGATACCAAGCATAATGTTGGATATGTAGACAATCTGTGTTATTTAATAACAATAAAACTAGACTATACTCAGAAGTAATCTAGAAGTTGAAAACTTCAAAAAATTTAAATTGTTTTCCGTTTTCCATCTGTTCGAATTATTTATCTGTGTGAAAATTTCAATAAATATACACTTCCAGATTAATGTTTCATTGCTTGAATATAGTAAGGTCTGTGGTAAGGTATACTTACTTCATAGGCGTGCCGAGGGGGTTCAATCCCCCCCCCCCCCCCCTCCTCCCCCTCCTCACCTCCCCCAAACCAAAAACTCTTCTTGGTATAAATATATAATTGCTAGCTTTTGCTTGCGGCTTCGCTCGCGTGAAATTCTTATTAAAAAAAAAGAAAGTAAGTAAACTCGCTACCCTACCTTTATTTCGGCGCGCGGAACAATTCGGTTTGTATGAGAGTCATATTATCTTTGCGTAGCCGGAACTAAATTTTATTTAGCCTACCCCAAGCCTATCCTGTGTCACGTATAGTTGGTTTAATGGAATTCGGATGATATGTTTAAGAGTTATGGAGGAACATACATACATACAGAAAATATTTCTAAAAATCGTCAATTTAGTTTTCATATGTCTACTTTTTAATTAGTCTACAAACGCAATATCCCATAAAACAAAGTAACTTACTCCATGACTATCGCACCCTTCGATTTGTTATTAGTATTGATTTTCTTTTTAACTAACTAGGGATGCAATGGATCGAACATTTTCTAGGCTCGTTCCAGTTTTGTAATTTCCTCTCTTTAAATCTGAAAACCCACCCCCGAAACAATCGTGGGCACGCCCGTGGTGCACTTAGATATATATTTCATACGTAGGTACACTGTACGCCCGTTCCTCACTGGAGTAAGCAGAGACAATGGGTCTCTCTATGAGACACAGTCGATCCGACACTATCTCTGACGGACCCCTCTGCCATACAAGAACTTGGGTTGCGGCTTCCTTATCCTTCCTTACCTATAATAAAATCCAACGTCTGCTTTCTATCTGTCTGAGTGTCTGTCTGTCCGCTTATAACTCGAGAACCACTGAACCGATTTTAATAAAACAAAAATCTACGGATAGCTTGATTCTTACTATCACGCTAAATGGCTTATGAGGTTAGCAGTGAAGTGAAATATGAGAGCGGGCGGAGCCGCGGGCACAGCTAGTCACTTATGTAGGTTGAATCAAGTCTATAACCTGCCCAATTAAAAAACACCAAACAATCTAACGAACGGACAGACAGAGTCACGTTGCGTTTTATAACAGGCTGAGAAAGATCAAGTCCACGCGGACGTAGTCGCGGGCACAGCTAGTATTATAATATTATAACAATGCAGTAAAATAAAGAATTAGATGCATTACAGACCCATCTATCTATATAGTAACTGGGTGTCTGGGCCTATGTCAATACTTTAGTTGCCGACAACACGCAAGCAACCGTCAATGACGAACAAATTAAAATCTATATTTAAGGTTATATAGGTTATATAAAATTGTTTGTCCTGACTGATCTATCAACGCACAGCCAAAACTACTAAGTCTAGAAAGCTGAAATTTGGAACATAGGTTTATTTCATAACGGAAGCATCCGCTAAGAAAGGATTTTTGGAAATTTTAACTTTAAGGGGGGGAAATGGGGGATGACAGTTTGTATGGGAGTATCTCTTTTTTTAAAGGTAGGAACTTGAAAATCATAATTATAGCTACTCATCATAAATAAATAATGACGTGTTTCAGGGTTTTTGGATTTTAACATTTTAAGGGGGGGAAATGGGGGGTGACAGTTTGTATGGGAGTATCCGTTTTTTTTAATGTAGGAACTTGAAAATCATAATTATAGCTACTCATCATAAATAAATAATGACGTGTTTCAGGGTTTTTGGATTTTCACCTTTTATGGGGGAGAAATGGGGGGCGAAATGTTGTAAGGGAGTATCGGTTTTTTTAAAGGTAGGAACTTGAAAATCATAATTATAGCTCTTCATCATAAATAAATAATGAGGTGTTTCAGGGTTTTTGGATTTTCACATTTTAAGGGGGGGGGGGGGGGGGAAATGGTGGGTGACAGTTTGTATGGGAATATCTGTTTTTTTAAAGGTAGGAACTTGAAAATCATAATTATAGCTATTCATCATAAATAAATAATGACGTGTTTCAGGGTTTTTGGATTTTCACATTTAAGGGGGGGAAATGGGGGGTGACAGTTTGTATGGGAGTATCGGTTTTTTTAAATGTAGGAACTTGAAAATCATAATTGTAGCTACTTATCATAAATAAATAATGACGTGTTTCATGGTTTTTGGATTTTCACCTTTTATGGGGGGGAAATGGGGGGCGAAATGTTATAAGGGAATATCGGTTTTTTTAAAGGTAGGAACTTGAAAATCATAATTATAGCTATTCATCATAAATAAATAATGACGTTTTTCAGGGTTTTTGGATTTTCACATTTTAAGGGGAGGAAATGGGGGGCGAAATGTTGTAAGGGAGTATCGGTTTTTTAAAGGTAGGAACTTGAAAATCATAATTATAGCTATTCATCATAAATAAATAATGACGTGTTTCAGGGTTTTTGGATTTTCACATTTTAGGGGGGGGGGGGGGGATAAATGGGGGCGAAAGGGTGTATCGGTTTTTTTAAAGGTAGGAACTTGAAAATTTGAATTGTAGCTATTCATCATAAATAAACAATGAGATGTTTCAGGGTATTCATACCTCGAATACCTTTAATACCGTCAGAATAACCATTTGAGTTAAAAAGACTGCAGTTCCCCCTTAAAGTCTGTTTCGCTATGATTATAAATAAAGCTCAGGGGCAAACGCTGCAGATGGCCGGAGTTGACTTAAGAGAGGACTGATTTTCTCACGGACAGTTTTATGTGGCCTGTTCGAGAGTCAGTTCCGCAAGCAATCTGGTGATATTCGCAGATGAGGTCCGTACCAGAAATGTAGTATACAAAGAGGTTCTTAATTAGTTTACTGTACTTAAATATTACTTACTTTCTTCGAAAAGTTTTATCCTCTCCTTGAACGCAGCTCGGCCTTCGGCCTTGCCTATAGTTACTTACTGTCTTTGAAAATGTTTATCTTCTTCCTGAACGCAGGTTGGCGTTCGGCCTCGCCCTTAATTACTTACTTTCTTAGAGATGGTTTATGGTCTTCCCGAACGCAGCTCGGCCTTCGGCCTCACCATTTGTTACTTATTTTCTCTGAAAATGTTTATCCTCTTCCTGAACGCAGCTCGGCCTTCGGCGTCGCCCTTAATTACTTACTTTCTTAGAGATGGTTTATCGTCTTCCTTAACGCAGCTCGGCCTTCGGCCTCGCCCTTTGTTACTTATTTTCTTCAAAAAAGTTAATCCTCTTCTTAAACGCAACTCGGCCTTCGGCCTCGCCCTCAGTTACTTACTTTCATCGAGACGGTTTATGGTCTTCCCGAACGCAGCTCGGCCTTCGACCTCACCCTCAGTTACTTACTATCTTCCAGAAGGTTTATGGTCTTCCTGAACGCAGCTCGGCCTTCGGCCTCGCCCTCAGTTACTTACTATCTTCGAGAAGGTTTATGGTCTTCCCGAACGCAGCTCGGCCTTCGGCTTCGCCCTTTGTTACTTATTTTCATCGAAAAGGTTTATCCTTTTCTTGAACGCAGCTCGGCCTTCGGCCTCGCCCTTTGTTACTTACTTTCTTCGAGAAGGTTTATGGTCTTCCCGAACGCAGCTCGGCCTTCGGCCTCACCCTTTGTTACTTACTTTCTTTAAAAATGTTTATCCTCTTCCTGAACGCAGCTCGGCCTTCGGCCTCGCCCTCAATTACTTACTTTCTTAAAGATGGTTTGTCGTCTTCCTGAACGCAGCTCGGCCTTCGGCCTCGCCTTCAGTTACTTACTTTCTTCGAGAAGGTTTATGGTCTTCCTGAACGCAGCTCGGCCTTCGGCCTCGCCCTTAATTACTTACTTTCTTAGAGATGGTTTGTCGTCTTCCTGAACGCAGCTCGGCCTTCGGCCTCGCCTTCAGTTACTTACTTTCTTCGAGAAGGTTTATGGTCTTCCTGAACGCAGCTCGGCCTTCGGCCTCGCCCTCAATTACTTACTTTCTTAGAGATGGTTTGTCGTCTTACTGAACGCAGCTCGGCCTTCGGCCTCGCCTTCAGTTACTTACTTTCTTCGAGAAGGTTTATGGTCTTCCTGAACGCAGCTCGGCCTTCGGCCTCGCCCTTAATTACTTACTTTCTTAGAGATGGTTTATCGTCTTCCTGAACGCAGCTCGGCCTTCGGCCTCGCCCTCAGTTACTTACTATCTTCGAGAAGGTTTATGGTCTTCTCGAGCGTAGCTCGGCCTTCGGCCTCGCCCTCTGTTGCTTATTTTCTTCGAAAAGGTTTATGCTCTTCCTGAACGCAGCTCGGCCTTCGGCCTCGCCCTTAATTACATACTTTCTTAGAGATGGTCGTCTTCCTGAACGCAGCTCGGCCTTCGGCCTCGCCCTCTGTTACTTACTATCTTCGAGAAGGTTTATGGTTTTCCCGAACGCAGCGCGGCCTTCGGCCTCGCCCTTTGTTACTTACTTTCTTCGAGAAGGGTTATCGTCTTCCTGAACGCAGCTCGGCCTTAGGCCTCGCCCTTAATTACTTACTTTCTTAGAGATGGTTTATCGTCTTCCTGAACGCAGCTCGGCTTTCGGCCTCGCCCTATGTTACTTATTTTCTTCGAAAAGGTTTATCCTATTCTTGAACGCAGCTCGGCCTTCGGCCTCGCCCTCAGTTACTTACTTTCTTCGAGAAGGTTTATGGTCTTCCCGAACGCAGCTTGACCTTCGGCCTCGCCCTTAATTACATACTTTCTTAGAGATGGTTTGTGGTCTTCCTGAACGCAGCTTGGCCTTCGGCCTCGCCCTCAGTTACTTACTTTCTTGGAGAAGGTTTATGGTCTTCCTGAACGCAGCTCTGCCTTCGGCCTCGCTCTCAGTTACTTACTTTCTTCGAGACGGTTTATGGTCTTCCCGAACGCAGCTCGGCCTTCGGCCTCGCCCTTTGTTACTTACTTTCTTCGAAAAGGTTTATTTCTGAACGCAGCTCGGCCTTCGGCCTCCCTCTCAGTTACTTACTTTTTTCGAGAAGGTTTATCGTTTACATGAACGCAACTCCGCCTTCGGCCTCGCCTTTAGTTACTCACTTTCCTCGGGAAGGTTTATCACTTTCCTGAATCCAGTTTGGCCGTCGGCCCCGCCCTTAGTTACTCTTCTTTGAAATACGAATTTCACGCGAGCGAAGCCGCGGGCAACAGCTAGTAGGTTATATAATCTTCTCACATTTTAGTACCTAGATTTATTCGTTCAAAATTTACATAAATTTTTAACCGAATTCAAAAAAAAGGAGGAGGTTCTCAATTCCACTATATTTTTTTTTTTTTTATCTTTGTTACCTGAGAACTTTCGACTGGGTGAACTGATTTTGAAAATTCTTTTTTTATTTGAAAGCTGGTGCTTCCCGTGTGGCCTAATTTGGTCAAGATCTGATTGAAAAGCGAGGCGCCGACGAGTACATTAATAACAAAAAATTACTAAAAAAACCGTGAAATAAAAAACTAGGTATTTAAAAAAATATAAAAACCACCTTCAAAAATGTATGAAATAAAAAAAATCTAACCCTAGAGTTGAAGACGGTGTATCCTTTGTGATTTGTGTAGCTTTCTTTAGCACTGCCTTCAATCAACCCTAGGGTTCGATTTTTTTTATTTCATACATTTTTGAAGGCGGTTTTTTGTTTATTTTTATTCTGGTGCATATTGTAAAATTGACTTCGTCAATTCTATCGAGGTGATTACGTATACTCGGATTAGATAAGCATTGTTCGCGGTATCGATACAGCATTATCGCGCTAGGCTTACAAACAAATTGGCTTGAAATCGTCCTCCCGCCCGACACGACCGACCGACCGGCCGCCCGCGCACAACGGAGGTGTGTAATGTAAATACTGTACACTACACTGTGGAGTGTGTGGATAGATAGACTAGACACTGTGTATTGGTGTCTAATGGTTGTTAAATAAGAAATCAGTTCCTCCGCCTGCCAAGTATTGCAAGGGCATTACGTCGCGCGAACCAAAGAGTTTGTATTACGTCGCTGCGCTCCACGTAATACAAACTCTTTGGCGCGAACGAACGCACGTCTTTCTGCCGCGCCCGCTCTGCGCGGCTCAAAATATCTGCAGATAACAAAATGTGTACAATTAAAGTGAAGTTTGAGCTTGAATCTGGTGATTCGTCGATGTGGAAATAGGTACAAATTATTTACTCACTTTATTTATCTATTGGGGTGGGCATAAAACCTAATTTTGATATTTAGGCCCAATTGCGCCAACACGAATTTAGAGTTAAGTAGCGAGTTATGGATTTAAACGCGGTTGCCACAGTCAACGGGTACTAGCTTAACGAGTTAAACTGATTTATATCGTTAAATTTGTGTTCGCGCAATTGGCCCTTATTTATTAAAATTTCGTAGTTATGTACCTACCTACAACTATAAAGTTTTTAAATTATCTTATCTATCACGCACATATTTTGGTAGTTTTGGTAGGTATGTAGGTATACTCAATATTCCTGTACCAATAAATCGATAGATTGATAGAATTTTTTTATTGCAATAGCTCAATAAACATTTTAGCCTATGATAAGGGGACGTTCCCATACTACGTGATCGATTTTAGGCCACTTTGGACCCCCCCCCCCCCCCCCCCCCCCCTCTCCTTGTGACCATATTGTGTGGTATCTTGACTAGCCCCCCAAGTTTTCACTTGGTAGGTATTTTAAAACTTGCTGAAGCCTACAACGAATGTGATTTTAATATTACATATTTCAATGCAATGTCATTGGTTGTATGTCTGAATGTGACCAGGCGAAAAGTTTTTCTTGTAATTTAACAGTGCCTGTCGAGTCGAAGCACTAGTCGAAGTGTCGAGTTCTTGAGAAAAATAATAGCGACAATGTAGGTATCAAAATGAATATCGAAATGTTATTTTGAATCACTTTTGAATGAAGTGTTTATTTTTGTGATTAAAAGCGTATGAACATATGAAGTATACATGCTTACACTAATACAAACTATAATGAACTAAAAACCCCCCTGTGACCCAGTGTGGTATTTCGATAAACCCCTCCCTCCCAAATCGGCCACGTGGTATGGGAACGTTCTCTTCTCTATTCTGTGCTAACATTGTCACAGCATGCCGTCACCCTCCCTCAGGAACGTACTTATACATGCCTAAGTAACTAAGTAAGTATAATAAAGTAAGCGAATTAGGTACCTATACGTTACGGTACGTAACCTACTACGGCTAAATAAATACACAGCGCAGCGAGCGACTCCTCCGCGTCGCGTCGCGCGCGCCGCCACCGCGCCGCGCCGCCGCCGTTCGGTTCGACTCCTGTCCTGAGTCCCCTGGTACGGCTCCTGGTACTACTCCTGTTACGACTCCTGGTTACGACTCCTGGTACGACTCCTGGTAGAACTTCTGGTACGACGCCTGGTACAATTCACCGTCTTGCGGACGGATATGCGACGACAAACGACACGATCGATCCATCCGCTCATTTTGACAGTATTAGTAGTGTTCTTCCATTATTGTGTAGACTTATAGTTATAGACATAAAGTTAAAGACATAGACCTAAGCTAAAATGCATTGTAAATATGTCCTACATGTCGAAGATCCAATAAATAAATAAATGTTTATATTATACATAACAACTAGAACTTAAAAGTGCTAAATAATTATTTTGATTCATATTCGGACCCTTGAGCTGAAGGCGGTGGTACAAATGCACAAAAGGGGTCCATTTATCAATTTTCAGGTGTGCTTTTGTACCGCCTTCAACGAATATGAATTGAAATAATTATTTAACAAGTTCTAGTTCCTGTCAAGTATGGCATTTTATTTAAATTAATCAAAATACCCTAATACAATAAAATTAAACTAAAATTAGGAAATATGATAAATCTAAACTAAAATTAAACTAAACCTAAAAAATAAATAAATAAATAAATAAATAAATAAATAAAAATTAAAACTACCTATAAATAATATAATAATATAAGTTCTAGTTGTTTTTTGAAGTCGATGCAATGTTTTTTAAAATAGTTTTTTTTTTATTTCACTCTTCTTACATAACAAGTTCTGCGTAGAATTGGGCGTTAAACCGACGACGTGTTTTTCCAGTATTTGGTACACACTTAACAGTACATTATCTTAAAAACTACTAAACCGATTTTGATCAAACTTGCACTGTTCCATACGGGTCGAATTGATAACCTCCTTTTTTTAAAGAAGTCGGTAATTAAAAAAGGACATGACGTAAAATATATTATTGAATATTATTCAATTCAATTCAGTTATTCTATTGGTAGGTACCTATCTTTAATACCTATATTTTATACACTTAGACATGTCAAATATTATACAGGGTGTTCGGCACATGGACCGACAAATTTTTTTTGTAGGTAAGTGGGGTAGTTTGAAAGGTTTTGACCTACGACACCTTTTGTCTGGTGTCACGTGGTATCGAGATACGATTTTTTTTTTCTTCATTTTTTAAAATTACCAACATCTCAGATTTAACCCCTTGTAACTTTTTTGTTTATGATTATACCTGCACGAAATAAAATGTATTTGGTTTTACGATGTATCCTTGTTCTAGGAAAAATATCATTTGATGAAGTTAATACCATGAAAAGGACTTATGACCTCCCAAAGTCCCAAAGACGAGTAAAAATATGACAAAATCTTAATTTCTTAATTCATTAAAAAAAAAATTGGCAAGTGCGGGTTGGACTCGCGCACCGAGGGTTCCGTATCATCAGCATCACTCAATATATTTGTAGGTATTATGCATGTACAAAAACAATTGTTTTGGAAAATCACGAACCGTCTAAATCACGTCTAAATAAACACTACAGCAATGGTTTTTGACTGTGCGGCATTCGTGAAGTTGAAATATACAAAAATATATTTCTTATATGACATAACGACATATCCTTTTCGGATTTTATCTTTACTTGTGGGACCTTGCTTCTTGCCAATTTTCATTACTCTAGCTAGGTCAACGGTAAGTACCCTATAGGTTTTGATTTCATTTGAGTGAGTTTACAATTATTAAAATTTCCCATAAATAGCCGTATCTTTCGATTATATTGATTTAGAAGCTTTCATTTTCTATAGCTCGAAGGGATCGCAGACGTTAGTATTTCATATGTAATTTCAATTTGATATCTTGACTCGTTACTGAGAAAAAGGGTCTTGTCTTGACACACAAAACAAGCAATTTTTTTTTAATATCATATAACTACAAGTTTAAAATTTTAGAATTTTTTCCTTTACGTGTGCTATGAGACCTTACTTGTTACCAAATTTTATGATTCTAGGTTGACGGGAAATACCCTATAGGTTTTGATTTGATTGGAGTGAGTTTGCGAGTATGAAATCTGACATAGATGGCCGTATCTTTTGATTGCGTTGATTTAGAAGCTTGCATTTTTCACACCTTAAAGAGATCATAGATCTTAGTATTTTATATTAATTTAAATTTTTTATCTTGATCCGTTCCTGAGAAAAAGGGTCCTTGAAATACAAAAGAAACATTTTCTTTTTATGTCAATAACTACAATTTCACAATTTTCGGATTTTTTCCTTTACTTGTGCTGTAAGACCTTGCTTCTTACCAAATTTTATGATTCTATGTTAACAGGAAATACCCTATAGGTTTTGATTTGTTTTGAGTGAGTTTGCGAGAATGAAATATGACATAGATGGCCCTATCTTTTGATTACGTTGATTTAGAAGCTTTAATATTCTACACCTTAAAGAGATCGTAGATCTTAGTATTTCGTATTAATTTCAATTTGTTATCTTGATCCTTCCCTGAGAAAAAGGGACCTTGACATACAAAACAAACAAAAAAAATTTTTTTATGTCACATAACTATAAATTTACAATTTTCGATTTTTTCCTTTACTTGTGCTATGAGACCTTGCTTCTTACCAAATTTCATTATTCTAGGTTAACGGGAAGTACTCTATAGGTTTTGATTTGGTTTGCCGGTAGCAAAATATGTGACTTAAATGGGCGTATCTAGTGATTGCGTGGACCTATAAGCTTAATTTTTTTACACCTTCCGAGGAAACGTAGACCTTAGTATTTGATATTAATTTCAACTTTATACCTCTACCCGTTCCTGAGAAAAAAGGTCTTGACAGACAGACACCCAGCCAGCCAGACAGACGGACAACAAAGTGATCCTATAAGGTTTCCGTTTTTTCCTCCTTTGAGGTACGGAACCCTAAAAACGCCCAGCAATTGAGAGCTTCATTTTCATTTAAAAAGTTCGCTAGTTTATGTCCTTTCCAACGATATACCACATGTAATACAAATCATTCACTATGTGGCCAAAATTAGGGATAATTTTCAAGAGTCTAAACATTAACAATGGAAGTTGGAATTGGAATTGAACAGTACCCGCGCGACCGTTACATGTTCTTAATTTGAAAATGCTCCTGAAAACGCTCTCAATAAGTCGATAAGGTGGCCCTGTTACAAAGTTATTGTCGTTCTGTTCTGGTCTCTGTCCCTAATTTTGGCCACATAGTGAAACATTTGTATGGCATGTGGTATACCGTTGGAAAGGGCGTAAACTAGCGAACTTTTTAAAAGAAAATGAAGCTTTCAATTGCTGTCAGTTTTTTTTTAATGAATTAAGAAATTAAGATTATGTCATATTTTTACTCGTGTTTGGGACTTTGGGAGGTCTTAAGTCCTTTTCATGGTATTAACTTCATCAAACAATATTTTTCCTAGAACAAGGATACATCGTAAAACCAAATACATTTTATTTCGTGCAGATATAATCATAAATAAAAAAGTTACAAGGGGTTAAAGCTGAGATTTTGTTAATTTTCAAAAATAAAGAAAAAAAAATCGTATCTCGATACCACGTGACACCAGCCAGCGGCGACTCCTCTCAGTTGGCGAGGTTGGCGCCGCCAAACCAAATAAAATGAATGACACCATTAATACAGAAGTATCAGGCTAAAATAAATGTGAAAAAATTTCGGAGTTATATTATTTATGTCATATAATCCACGATTAATAAGATAAAACGTCAATCCCGTACCCGTTACATAATTTGAAATTTCGCGCGCGTCAAACGCGGGCGACGACGAATGACGACACATCAAGGCATTCATTGGCCGGTTGGCTACATTTTGAAGCGCCATCGTATTCCATACAAGGCGGAAGCGACCGATGTCCCCCCGTCCCGCGCGGACCCGCTGATCAGCCTTTCGAGTTGGCGCAGCGGGGAGTGCATTTAGTGACGCGGTAGCGAGTAGAGCGAGCTAGCGAGCGAGCTAGGTGTGTGTGTTGCGTGTGCGGGTGTGTGCGCGCTGCGTCCACACGACGAGTATTCTTGTGCTGTGCGACGTGCGATGCGATGCGTGCGACTAGCGAGCTAGGCTAGGTGTGTTGTGTGCGCGTGTGTGTGCGCATTGGCTCGCGAGTTGATAGCTGCATATATTCCGTTATGTAGGTATGGACGTTGTATGGTTGAATCCTGTGCAGTGTTGTTAAATTTAAAGTGATTTATTGGTAATTATAATGGCAAACTCCTACCGAGCTATCTACGGAGCACTCAAGGACAAGAGAGACTCAGTAATTTGGCACTCTTACATATCTGTGGAAAAGGAGTTGCTAACAAAATTGAGGAAGAAAGAAGATTTTCACGATCGAGTCATCGAAAATTTCTTGTCTGTGGAACGAAGAGTGGACTTCATGTACAAATAAAATGTAACAATTCAAGCTTGTATGCCTGTCTCGTCGTCGTCGTGCCAGAGGAGACGTCGCTGTTGTCGGCTGCAACTCGACAGCTTTGACACAACCAGTAGGTACCTATCTACAGACAAATAAATCGTAAGTGAGCAAAATAAATCATTTAAACTAAATATTATAAACTATCTATATCGTAATCGTCTTTCAGTTTTTGAACTCTTTGTGGTAGAAATAAATTAACGCGTAGGTACCTAAGTTATGAAATTATGAAAAAAAAAATCCTTAGCCAGAGCCAACCCAATATTCAGGACCAGGAGTCGCCGCTGCACCAGACAAAAGGTGTCGTAGGTCAAAACCTTGCAAATGACCCCACTTACCTACAAAAAAAAATTGTCGGTCCATGTGCCGAACACCCTGTATATAGGTAGGTATATAATATATATATTTTCTTATTCTATTACGATCCAAACAAAAATTAAGCATCGTCAAAACAACAATTTACAATCATAACAATAAACTTAAATACTACTTACTTAACATTTGAAATGAAACCTTACAATAAAACCATTATAATGAAAATGAAAATGAAAATGAATAACTTTTATTTTCCTTGTTTAACACACACACAAGAGTTTAAATAACACATAGAACAGTAAATAGATAGACAAGAAAAATTGGACCTGACACAGCCTTGGTCACTCCCCACCGAGCCCTGGAGCTTTCATTTTTCAGATTTCAGATTTTCATTTTTCATTTTCCATTAGGTACCTAACTAATTAAGAAATGTTATTAACAAAGATTTTGTATTACGTCGCTGCCCTAATACAAACTATTTGGTAAAATTATCAAAAGAACAATAAAATAAATTGTTAATATGAAAATAACAAGATAGACAAGATAGAAAAGACGGGAGATGATTGGTGTCAACTCAGGGGAACAAATCATTATTACGACAAATCATTACGTGTCGCTATAAATCTTCTCTATTCTCCGGGTCGGCGGCGGAGGAGGCGGCGCGGTGGGCGGCGGCGAAGCTAAGCTCCAACATTTTATTTATTTTTGTAAGTCGTCAACAAAGTACGTCATTGGTCGTCAAAATGTTTTAATGAATTTTAAAAACGCTAATTCTTTTATGAAATTAGGTACCATAATGCTATGATAAATTATTGCATGTCAACCGCAATGTCAACATTGATTGTTGGTCCCCAGTGATGTGTGTGTGTCAACTGTCAATCACAGAATCACACAGAATACTGAGATAAGTGGAGAGAAGTCCTCAGGCCAAACTCAAATCTTTATTGTGCAAACAAGAAAGTTCGCTTATTTCTCAGATAGCACCTACATAATATGTAGATGCTTTGTAATATTTTTCCCTAACATGAATCCTGATGACGAATCAACGCGAGGAAGAAAATCACCAAGAAAGTATACCCAAGACCGCAAGAAGACCTCGAGCAAAAACCGAATAAATACACAAGAAGGCACCAGCCAGTCAATGTATGGATATAATATTCACTTTTGGATTATAAAAAAAAACTCCTTCGACCGCAGAGAACGATATTTTATAGAGTAATAGCTGTGCCCGGGGCTACGCCCGCTCTCATATTTGACTTCTCTGCTAACCTCATAAGCCGTTTAGCGTGATAGTACCTAAGTATCCTATAGTTGATGGGAAGAGTCAAGCTATCCGTAGAATTTTATATTAAAATCGGTTCAGTGGTTCTCGAGGTATAAGCAGACAGACAGACAGACAGACAGACAGAAAGCAGACGTTGGATTTTGTTAAAGGTAAGGAAGTATGCCATAATGCCATAGGTATAAATGGATTCGGGCTGAGCGATACCTCGCGCAGCGATGCTTGATGTGATGACTAAATTCCGCATAGTCGATAACTACTTAGTAAATTCATAGTTATTTTTTTTTTATGGATACTGACACGGTTGGCGACATCACCTCCAACATCCGTGATGTCAGCCCATAACACCGGGTTAACTTGGTGCCACGTCAGTGCTTCCCTTCGGTCGTGCCGGCTACATTGAACTGGACGGAAAACACAAACTATTTACATAGCCGTTTCGAACTACCTTTCATTCAGTGCGGTGGTACCAACCCGGGCGGGTTAAACCCTACCACCTAGTAATATAAGAAGGGAGTCATATCCCTTAGTCGCCTTTTACGACATATACGGGGAGAGATGCACAGTGTTTTCACTGGCGTTTTCTGGCTCTAAAGATGGATATAGGATATTTTGTCGCGAAGTGAATCCGCCCGCGGGAACAGCTAGCTAGCTAGTACCATATACAATTTAAAGCGAACAAATGCTTTAGACATATTGTAAAAACCATTCCTTTTCTTTCAGAGGCGAAAGCTCGGGTCTTCGTTCATTCATAGACTGTATGGGTGAATGCTGCTTACGCAATATAAATGTGGCAAAATCTTTCATATTCCATAATGAAGATGATGAGAATGTTATGTTTAGGAATGGCAGAGCTATCGTCCCTGGAAGAACAAATACACTGCCTTTTTTAAGATTACTCGACAATCAGTCGAACAAAAACAGCTCGAAAGACAGTCTTTCAATGAATGTAGAATATAGTAGTAATGGAGAAAGTTCCAGAAATCACAAAGGATTCACGTTGTCATCAATTTGGGCCTCGCGAGATGATTTCCGACAAGACGGAATAATTGAAGAAGTCAAAAAATTCCGAATATTCCTAAACGATTATACTGAGGAAATTCAAATGAGTGATATAAACTTACAAAATGATAAGGAAACTCAAAATTTTCTTGAAGAAAAGGAATCCATTGTCCTTAAACATGGAACAAACAAAAACATACTCCACGACATTGAACCCGTCTTGCTTTCTGCTAAGAAAAAATCTTCTATTCTCGACAATGTTCCGAAAATGGAAACTATACAAGAAGGGAAACAATTTTCGTCTTTTCCTGTCGATCACTTATCGAACAGTAACTCAAGATACCATCTCCCCGTTGAAAGTGTAGATTTTGAAGATATTAGAATTCTTAAGAGTTCAGATACTATACCTATGTTTCATTGTACGTATTAGCTGGATACAAAGTAATAATTCTACCTGTTAGCAATCTGTACATTCGGTGTGGCAATCTTTATATGATAGTGTTTCGATATTTATGAAGCATGAAACCTTTACAACTTGGTACTCGTAGTAGGTACTATAATGCGCGGGACGGATCTCGGCGTGTCGTCGCCGCAGCGGGCGACCCGCCACGCGCATACACTATACAAGTACGGTGCGGGTGCGAGGGAGAACACTGACGAGCCGCTGCGGCGGCGACACGCCGAGATCCGCCCCGCGTATTATAATTATCATGTAAGTAGGTACCTGCAAATTTATGAAACGTCATTCATTTAAATACTTAGGAATTAAACCGGAAAAGAAAACTAAGTAGACCTGTGATACCAAATTTTACAACTTAAATAAATCGATCCTTGTTTTCCAGGCAATAGCTGGAATAAGTCCGGCACATCATTTCAAGTGAAAGTCGAAGAAAAAATATGGGCAGAAAATATGACCGACGTATCCGACGAAATATTGCTGGAAGCACTGAAGAAATTGCACGAACCAACGAAGAATCTCTGGATGGCGACTATAGGCGATGCGGACGGTCTGCGACGTGCTTTAAGGTATAAATAATCCCCCATTGAAACCCTATCTCTAAATCGAACATAGTAAACAGTATACATTTCCACCTCCACACCACGCGCACCAGGTAGGCATTGCATCCCTACCCTACATGCTGCACTTACCACGGATGCATACCGAGTACCGACCGACCGGTTCTGCAGATCTTTCCTCTACAGAACCCGTAAACTCTGAAACGCTCTTCCTGCCCATATAATTTCCCCCCAAGTATAGACTCAGATCCTTCAAGAGGGGAGTGAATAGGCACCTGTCAGGCCGACATGGTATTCGCAACCCCCGCATATGACCGAATATCCATGGGCGCCTTAGTTAGACACCTTATGGGTGGCTCGGCCCGACAAGTCACGCTTTCAATATGAAAAAAAAAAATTTAATTGTCCTTACTCACTAGTATGGAATGTTAAATTGTGAGCTAAGTTAGCCTCACTATTTTTTTAGTACCTGGGCGACCGAGCTTCTCTCGGCGTCTACACCTATCGGCGTCTAAACTTTAAAAAAATTACATTATCTAAATACTAAATTTCATCCAAATCGTTAGAGCCGTTCCCGAGAAACCAATTGTATTTATATATATATATAAGTTTAGCTCACTTAAAGTAATATGATTTTTCATTATTTGTTTTTTGTCATATTTGGTAATAGTTTTTTTAGCATTTTCGGTGGTTTGAAGGGGGAGCTCTTATAAATCATCTTCTTTCTCTTGCATAAGAAAGTGAATCAGCTGAGTGGGCTCCCTTTTCGTCAAATGTATATGTTTATTTATATTTGGTTTTAAAATTACTCACAGTCTCTCTCTCTGCCCTACTAGAAATTGTACAATGGTGCCACCTCTGATGCGCGCTTGCTATTGATACTCTCCCCTGTTCCACACCCACAGATTTAGAGTGCGTGCACTCATCAAGTTAATTACTTTTAGTTCAGATAATATGCTGAAATGAACCCATAGTCAGTGACAACTATTCAATCAAGAATCCAATGTTGTCCTTTATTTAAGTAAATTATTGAATGATTCCAGCAAAGGTGTAAGTCTAGATGACGTGGACTACCTAGGCAGAACGGTGCTGCACCTAGCTGTAGAAAGCGGTTCTACTCGAGCTGTTCGAATTTTGTTGGACAATGGCTTAGATCCCAACGCTGAAGATGGAATGGGCAGAACTTCGCTGTATTATGCAACGCTAAGAAGGTGAAGATCAAACTACTCACTCTAGAAGTCTACATTCAATGCGATTAACCTAGTCAACTTCATATTGGATTTGACAAAACGCACTACATACTTTATAGACCGTTCGTGATTCAAACTGTATTAACGTAAATTAATTTTCTTCTTTCCTACAGGCCTTCTCTTCCAATTGCAAGACTGTTATTTGAATATGGAGCTAAAATTCCAAAAAGGAAATGTCCAACAGATATTGGTCTCTTTCTAGGTTTGTACAATTTTACGTGTTCAAACAATGCTGCGCCAATCATATTAGATACCATAATTGATTTTATATATTACTAGCGTATATTTACATAATATAACTTAATACCAGACCAGGGCACACAATAGTACCTATGTCATGTTCTATTTGGCGAGAATGAACCTCAGTCGGTCACTGAAACTCATATGTATCGCTAATCTTATGTTATTCAGAAAACTAGAACGGGTCTTAAACCTTGTTACGTGACAATGCACCAGTGGTTTGAGCTTCATGTCGCTCGACGCCGCCACACTCTGTTGGATTTATTTATGCCACCAAGCATAAGACCTATCTTTGATTTGAACTCTTCTGAAAGCTCATCTTACACGCAGTATTGCTTTACCTCGCAGAATTAATCATCATGTCACGCCCCACGCCCGAAGAGGAGCAACTCATGAAGCTGTTGGTCCACAAGGGTGCGAGGCTCGAAGACGCCAACGCGCCTGGTGGTCGTCAGGCCCTTCACTTCGCCGCAATGAACAATAACTTGGAGCTGATCCGCGCTCTATCTCACTTAGGAGCCGATATAAACGTCACCAACCGTGAGGGCATGACGCCGAGCGACGTGGCCGTTCTCTATGAGTGCAGAGAGGCCCAGTTCTGCCTCGAAGACATTAGCATCTCTAACATTCTAGTCGATAATCGGAGCAGTTATCAGTCGGTGCAATTTAAACAGGACCAATAGCATTTTACCTAACAGTTTTTATTTGATTTACCAATAATTTTGTTTATTTTTATTTTATTTCTAGATTTAAGAACGTATTTAGGTACCTACCGTTAGAGTAGTTATAGACGTGTTATCTGTAAACAGTAGAGATACCTACATACCTGCAATGTGAGAAAATATCATAGAAATATCACAAAGTTCACGATTTTGTTATAATTTACATCATACTTACCTTGAAATATTCAATTGGAAGTCGGACATACCTATGCGCTAATTTTATGAACCACCTCACTGGTACTGTTTACTTTCGGAACCGAGAGAGGTTACCAACGTTTTTGTACGGTGTAATACATTTTTTTTTATGTAACAAATAAAGATTTGCATAATATCGGCGCATATAAATGCATATTTAATTATATAATAATATTAGGTGCTTACCTATGAAATTGGCGTTTCTACAAACTGGCCACTTTGAACGTGGCTAACTTTTTTTTTGTGTAGGAATTCTAAATTCAATTATTTTCTGTTATAAAGGCAAATTATTCTTTCTTCAAAATCAGTTGTTCGTTGCTTTTCCCACCGTTCGGTTTTTTTTTACATCGCTGATTCTGTGACCATGGAAAAATCTAAATTGCGTGCTATTTTCGAATATGAATTCCGTCGCGGCACCAACGCAGCGCAGACGGCACGCAATATCATCGACGTGTATGGACTAGGTACTGCAAGTGAAGGCACTGTGCGTTTTTGGTTTGATCGCTTCCGTTCTGGAAATTTTCATGTCAATGATGAGCCCCATGGCCGACCGGAGACGAAAGTCGATAACGATGAATTGAAAGCCATAGTTGAAGCAGATTCATCACAAACCACATCGGAATTAGCAGCAGCCTTCAATGTAAGAGATAAAACGATACCTACTGATTCATTTACGTCAAATTGGAAAGATAAAAACGCTCGGAAAGTGGGTACCGTATGAATTCACTGAACAACAACAACAAAATCGAGTCGAAGCTTGTCTTAACTTGTTGAAAAGGCACAAAAATAGTGGATTCTGAATCGGATTGTCACTTGTGATGAAAAGTGGATCCTGGATGACAATCGAAAACGTCCGTCACACTGGTTGGATTGGACACAGGGGAGGCAGCCAAACCATGTCCCAAACGCAAATTGAGTCAAAAAAGTTGCTTGTCAGTGTATGGTGGGCCTGTGCCGGCATTATTCATTACAGCTTCTTGATACCTGGCGCAACAATTACTGCAGATGTGTACTGTGAAGAATTGAAAATAATGATGGATAAGCTCGCTGTCAAACAACCGAGACTTGCCAATGCTCCAGTCCACTCCTTCTTCACGACAAAGCTCGCCCACACACCGCACAATGGATTGTCTCAAAACTACGGGAGTTACGACTGCAAACTCTGCGTCACCCAACATATTCACCAGACCTTGCTCCAACTGGTTTCCATTTTTAGGGTTCCGTACCTGAAAAGAGGAAAAACGGAACCCTTATAGGATCACTTTGTTGTCCGTCTGGCTGGCTGTCTGTCCCTCAAGACCCTTTTTCTCAGGAACGGGTAGACGTATCAATTTGAAAGTAATACCAAATATTAAGGTCTACGTTTCCTCGGAGGTGTAAAAAAATTTAGTTTCTAAGTCAACGCAATCACAAGATACGGTCATTTATGTCATAAATTTTGCTACCGGCAAATGAAATCAAAACCTATGGAGTACTTCCCGTTGACCTAGAATCATGAAATTAGGTACGAAGCAAGGTCTCATAGCACAAGTAAAGGAAAAAATCCGAAAATTGCAATTTTGCAGTTATGTCACATAAAAAAAAAGTTTGCTAGTTTTGTATGTCAAGACCCTTTTTCTCAGGAACGAGTCAAGGTATCAAGTTCAAATTAATACAAAATATTAACATCTACGATCGCTTAGAGATGTAGGAAACTCAAGCTTCTAAATTAACGCAATCAAAAGATACGGGTATTGATGTCAGATTTTGATACTCGTAAATTCACTCAAAACAAATCAAAACCTACAGGGTACTTCCCGTTGACCTAGAATCACGAAATTCGGTACGAAGCAAGGTCTCACAGCACAAATAAAGGAAAAAATCCGAAAATTGTAAATTCGTCCTTACATCACATAAAAAAAAAGTTTGTTTGTTTTGTATGTCAAGACCCTTTTTCTCAGGAACGGGTCAAGGTATCAAGCTGAAATACCACCGGCGGCGCCGCGGCGGCGGCAGGGAGAATAATAAAAAAAAATTGAATTAAATTTTAAATTCTTAAAATTGTTGCGCGTTTAAAATCACGCAGTCCAAAGTACAGGTTTCTTGGTAGTTGTTTTTGCGTCAACTGGCCGGTGACGAAATATTGGATTCATGGAACACAAAAAAATAAAATAATTTCAATTTGACAACGAAGAACTGTCATCTCGGCCTTAACTATAAAAATGAATGTTCGTTCGTTCGTTCGTCTTCTATCCGATTATGATGAAACTTTCGTGGGTTGTTGTGCGCGCACCCGCGAATGTAAAGTAAACTTAAAAAAGTTCAAATTAATTTAAGGGATGCTTTTCGTTACGTTCATTCTAATAATCGGCACAACAATCAACGCTGACGGCACGGCGGCGCGCGGCGCCGACGGAACCCTCGGTGCGCGAGTCAGACTCGCACTTGTCCGGCTTTTTTTTTCGAAATTTGGATAACTTTTTATAGGGGAAAAATTTCAAGACTTAATCGATTCCTATCCCCAGGATTTCTATAGCTGAGGCATCAATGAACTTTCAGTAAAATGGTAAAAGTGCATTGATAATAATGGCCAATACTTCGATTAAAAAAAATATATTTTTCATAAAAAAAAATTGTTTGATTTTTTCTATATAAAACGCCAATTTCATAGGTAAGGACTTAATATATACATAATATTAAAATAATATGTATACAGGGTGTTCGGCACACCGACCGACAAATTTTTTTTAGGTAAGTGGGGTCATTTGCAACGTTTTGACCCGTGATACCTTTCGTCAGATGTCACGATTTTTTTTCTTTATTTTTGAATATTACCAAAATCCCAGCTTTAAACCCTTGTAACTTTTTTGTTTATGATTTTATCAGCACGAAATCAAATTTATTGAATTTTACTATGTATTCTTGTTCTAGGAAAAGTATTATTTGATGAAGTTAATACCATGAAAAGGTCTTATGACCTCCCAAAGTCCCGAGAACGAGTAAAAATATGACAGAATCTTAATTTCTTAATTCATTTTAAAAAAACTGACAGCAATTGATAGTTTCATTGTCTTTTCAAAAGTTTGCTAGTTTACGCCCTTTGCAACGGTATACCACATGTCATACAAATAACTCACTATGTGGCCAAAATTTGGCACAGAGACAGAACAGAACGACAAAATTAGGGGAAAATTTGAGTGCCCGCGCGACCGGTACATGTTCTAAATTTGAAAATGCTCCGAAAACGCTCTCAATACGGGAAGCGACCACCGATTCGTGTCCGTTGGAAAGAGCGTAAACTGGGGAACTTTTTAAAAGAAAATGAAGCACTCAATTGCTGTTCGTTTTTTTTTTATGGATTAAGAAATTAAGATTCTGTCACATTTTTACTCGTTCTCGGGACTTTGGGAGGCCATAAAACCTTTTCATGGTATTAACTTCATCAAATAATATTTTTTCTAGAACAAGGATACATAGTAAAATTCAATAAATTTTATTTCGTGCTGATACAATCATAAACAAAAAAGTTATAAGGGTTTTTAGCTGGGATTTTGGTAATTTTCAAAAATAAAGAAAAAAAATCGTATCTCGATACCACGTGACATCTGACAAAAGGTATCATGGGTCAAAACGTTGAAAATGACCCCACACTAAGTTACCTACAAAAAAAATTTGTCGGTCGATGTGCCGAACACCCTGTATATAGGTAGGTACTTAGGCATAATATAATTTTCTCCTAAAGGTATGTACTTACCACCCTTCAACCAAGAGTTCTAAAATAAAAGTAAGGGACCGGTTCCGAATGGGGAAGCAGCAGGTGTAGATGTATGCTCGTAAACCATTTATTTTATAAGCCGACATCAATGCCGTAAACGTTTCCGTCAGAAAAAACTCATTGGTACATATCGGCCGGATTCGAACCTCGGACCCATCGAATTGGAATTCGATGCTCGGACCCTTCACGCCAGACCGCGCCGATCACCAGCAGGGTTGCCAAATGATCCAGATAAAAAACCAACCTATTTACATCAAAGGAGGGGAGATTTAGATTTAAGATTTTTCAAGTAAGTACAAATTTTTCTTGAAATATGCGGTCGGATGTCCGGAGGCGTCGTTAGACACCTTATGGGTGGTTCGGCGCCACATGTCGTACTTTCTATAAAAAAAAGCGAAATATGAAATGGTCTTCCAAAGAGTGTGTTCCGTAGATCCTATCAACCTGGGGTCTTCATAAAAAACCCCGACCCTTAAAAAGTCAAAAATTATTTGCGTTTACTTACTGAAAGGAGTCGGGGTACCGCTAAATAAATTCCCGTGCAGCTCCGAGTTTTATATTTTATTTACATAGCGGTCCTCCGACTCCTCTAAGTAAGTAAACGGAAATAATTTTTTACTTTTAAGGGTCGGGGGTTTTTTAATTTTGTAATTTAACTTTTATTTCAAGCTTTTTAAAAAAAAAACCACTTAAAAATCGGTCCACGTTTCAGGAGCTACGATGCCACAGATAGACACACCCATACACACACACACGTTAAACTTATAACACCACCCCTCTTTTTGCGTAGGGGGTTAAAAAGATGTGCACGCGCCGCGCCGGCTGACAACAGCGCGTTTAATGTGTATGGATTTGAAACAGTAAATAAATGTGTGATATGAATGAACTTTAGCAAATACCGAACCACTATACCTTCGGTATTTTCGTCACACCGAACACCGAACACCGGGCTGAAATACCGAACAGTCCACGAAAAACCGAACTCCTGGCAAGCCTGATCAATCGCCAGCCGCTATAGGGGATAGGAATGGACCTACAGTTTAATAACATGGAATCCCAACGACTAGCAGACTCAGCGGTCGAATGGTCAACAATCCAAAGTTACAGCATCCAAAGGGACAGGAATACTTCATTCAATAGAACCTGAGTGCGAACGAGATGACATACTTACAAAATGAAGGTACACAAAAAGAAAATCTCTAGTAGGAGAGAACACCTCCAAACTAAGGAGTATTTTTTTTTCATAACTACCTACTCCTTTTTTATTAGCCTGCGATTTGCATTTAAAATTAAGGGCTGCAATATTCACACCAACTAACGATAGCCACACTATACTGCATTTTACCGCCTCGCTATCACGCACGAATCGCACGATGTAGAAAACACAGACTGTTTTCCATCCATTTACGGTTTCATTATTTCAACAATTGGCGATATATAAATAATTTAAAGAATAACAACAGACAAGGCTGCATGGTATAATTCCTTTGCCTATCCCAAAAAAGGGATAAAACAACAAAAAAAAAAAAAAAAACATCGTTGGTAGTTATATATACAGTGGTTATATCCTCTTTGTATATATATTAGAAAGGTAGTGCTCTGTCTGACTGACTAAATATGCGGTTTGCCAGTAATAAAGTGAAGCGCCAAATGACGGCACCTAGTAGTATTATATTTTTTGGACGGCACTGAATGAGATTAAAAGTCCTAAATAACTATTTTGCTCGCGCTCGCATTCATACACATTTCGCATCTTGCTTGAAGCCGCGTACAGACCTAGCGAGCGAGAGCGCGTGAAGGCCAACAAGCGAGAGCGCGCGAACAGGTCTGGACTGGACGGTACAGCGACGTTAAGCGAATGCGAAGGCGCGCACTCGATTGCGTTCGGTGGCGTTCGGTCGTGCTCCGGATACAGCCGTTCGCCCGTGCGCAGTCGGTGTTGCCGTAACAGCGATAGCAAACGATGGCGAGCGAGGGTTCGCTTGCCATCGGCGATGGGCATTCGCTGGCTCTCGCTCGCTAGGTCTGTGTACGCGGCTTGACGCGCCGGCGCGGCGGAGGAGGCAGTGGCGGCGCGGCGGCGGAGGAGGCAGTTTGCTAAACCTTGGCAACACTTCCCTGAAACCTGAAAGAGACAAAAATATTTAAAAATTTCACAAATACATTATTTGATCGGAGGCAAAATCAGAAGCACCCACCCCACCAGGTGACCACTGACCAGAACTTTGTCACACTCGGTTGTCAATTTGTCAATCTAACGTCAAAAGGGAAGTGTCACGACGCCGCCGCAGTCCTATCTCGCTCTTCGCGTACTCTCCGTGGAAGTGAAGAGCGTGAGAGGGCTCTGTTGTCACATCGATTTTGACATTTTTGACGTTAGTTTGACGTTGACATGGTAGTGTGACAAGATTCTTGTGGCTTGTGATTCGGTCCGCGAGTAAAGATGGCGACCTTGTCGCAGTGGCGAGTGAGTGGCTCGTTCATTCATCCATCCTTCCGTATCAAACCACAGTGAATTGAAGTCAAAAGACACGAGCGCGGGCCTCCGTTGGGCCTGTGTGTGCGCACGCGCTGTGTCCGCAGTGATGAGGTGAAAGGCGGCGATGGCGAGCTCACACCTCCCCGCGGCCGCCGCCCCGCACCAGACCTTCGTGGAAGAGATCGACTATAGCGAGATCGAGGAGCTCCAGGCGAGTACCGGCGTCGTATTGGCGGGCAAAGAGCGTTCGTCATCTAGCGGTGAGGCTGACGGGGCGATTGTGCGTTTCAGGTGGTGGGTAAAGGCGCATTCGGCGTGGTATGGAAGGGATTGTGGCGCGACCGAGTTGTTGCTGTGAAGCACATAAACTCGGAGGCGGAGCGGCGGGAGTTCGCGATAGAGGTGCGGCAGTTGTCGAGAGTGTCGCACGACAACATCGTTCGGCTGTACGGCGCGGTGACTCGCGGCACGCGCGTGTGCCTGGTGATGGAGTTTGCGGAGGGCGGCTCACTCTATAATTTCCTACACGCGCACCTCAAGCCTAGGTACTCCCCCGCACATGCGATGAGCTGGGCGAGACAGTGTGCTGAGGTTAGTCAATTTGAATAGTGTGCATACTACGCCACTCGCATCTAACAGCTAACATATACATAGTAGAGTTTTTTCATTTTACGAAGACACGAGGGATATGTGGTAGGAAGTGGTGTGAGACCGCGCGGAGCTCAGTAGGGAACGACTCGGTTCGACAAAGCGACGCGGAGACGTGTAGAACGTGAGGGTACAGACCTGGCATCGAGTTTGTTCTCTACTGAGCTCCGCGCGGTCGCCTCTCGCACCACTTTCGTACCCCTCGTGGCTTCGTAAAATGAAAAACTCTACCATGGCAAAGTTTATTTTCGAAGAGGCAGATTGCAAATATAAACATTGATATACCTACGTGCTAATTTTGTATCGCCCCTTTCAGTATTTCATACCTTACTGCGGACATACTGATTTAAATGACATTAATTATAGCTAAGAAAAATTTTTTTTTAAATATGTAAGAACATTGACAACATAACCCTTTGAGTGCGAACACCCATATTATGGGCGCGGGGAGGAATGTCGATAAGTGCGAACACCCACATTATGGGCGCGAGTCTATGTCATACTAAATAATTTATTGTAACGTGCAACATCCTTCTTAACTCTTCTAACGAATGTCTAGTTATTCGTGAAAGAGTACGCTACCTAAAAATACACACTTCTATGTGCTTGTCCTGTCAAAATAATTTTTACAAGCGATCTTCAGTCGGTCTCTTCGCGTTCGCGGACGGTGACGTGTGCGCCTCGTGTTTTTAGTCGGTTTTTGTGGATTTTGTGGTGTTTTCTTTGTGAAAAACGATGGAAGGGTAAGTAATCTTCATTTACAAGGGAAGGTGTGGATCTAAGCTTACGATGGCTTCACCGAACATATCCGGGCCCATCGGCAGTAGAGGAGGGTATTAATCGAGGCCGGGACTAGCGAGTGGCCACTCTAAATTTCCCGCGCATGCTTCACGTTTCGGCTCGCTTCAAGCCCTCGTCAGCTAGTCTGCGTTGACTAGGACGCGGGGAAATACCAGTCCCGCTCTCGACCAGGGTGGTCGAGAGCGGGACCTCTACCTATTCATATTCTGTAGGATGCTTCCAGTGACGTTTTCAAAGCTCTCTCCATGTATGAGCTTAGCGTCGATCTTGGCAGCCCTAGATTCTTGAAGAGACTGTAGAGCGACTTTGCTGGTAGTCCACTTGCTCCGACTTCCACAGCAAAGAGATCAGACAGATTCTCGCTTCCACAGCAGAGAGATTCTCGGCGCTGAGGAACGATTTATTCGTAAAGTATCGTAATTTTGGTAACCCCCTAGGCAAAAACCGTTCCGAAAATTCTTGATTTTTTTAAACCAGTTTAATAATGATAGTATTAAACACATTACCAATGAAATTATAGAAAATTTAATGTACATTTGGAAAATAAAACCTTTTCATATACGTTTAAAAGAAAAAAGTCTAGAAATATCGCCAAAAACGCAGAGCGCACCCGATTTTGGCCAAAATTATTTTGCCCAAAATGGCGTGTCGCACTTATGGGTTGACAGCTGAGCTGGTTGTTCGCACTCAAAGGGATAATGTACCTAGCATAGGATTAATATTGACAAAACCTCCAATAATAACACATTCACTTCAAAAAAAAATTATTATTTCAAATTTATACACAAACAAACAAACTAATGACTGAAAGCACCAGAAATTATATTTCATTGCAGCGGTGTTGCACAAAAACCCGCTCGTGTCACAACCTCTCTAAGAGAACTGGAAAGTTCTTTTATTATTTCTTCAAGCTTAGCAACAAACTGAATCAGATCAAGTAGGACACATCATTACCTTTTTAGGTTTCCGTATCCTGTACGGAAGCCTATTACTAAGCCTGTGCCGTCTGTCTGTCCTACTGCTGTATCTTTGGAACCGTAATAGGTAGCCGGTTGAAATTTTCTCAGAATGTGTTATTATGGCAGATATAACAATAAATAATAAAAAATAGAATAAGTAAAAAATTAAGGTGGGTTCATACGAGGGATGTTGCGGATGCGATTTATTTGACATCCACGGATACGGATGCAGATACGGATTTTTGGACGCTCACATCTGCGGATGCGGATGTTAACAAGATTGCTTGAAGAGCCGGTTAGTTTAAGTCCTTGAATAAAAGAGATTATGCTTTTAATATCTTTTATTGATCAATCAATTTTTAGTAAGAAAATTTCAAGATTGGGCTATTGTATTTAATGAAAAGTAACTTGGCTGCCTTTTCAGACTCCAGCCTGTTTCGGAGGGGTTCATATATCGAACCTGCGCCACTGAATAATTGCTCGCTGGGAACGCTTCACTTCTGGGACACTATACTTCGCCGCACTATATACAGTGGAAGTGGAATACTCGAGTCGGAAATTCAACTTAGAAGACGCGTCGTCGCGCGTGTTTAGACACGCATGCATACACGAAACGTGACGGAATGAAATGACGCAATAATAATGGAAAACAAAGTCGTTAGCACTGCACTGCACCGTCGCACAGCATATTCCCTTCCTATTGGTCAATTGCAGCGCGCGCCACTCGCGGACTCCGCCCAATTTCATTCAAGTCTCAACCTGCACTACATCCGCATCCGCATGAGTTCCGCATCGATTTAATGCAGATGCAGATGTCAAATCAATGCGGATGCTCCGCATTTACGGATGCGGATGCGAATATCCGTAACATCCCTGGTTCATACAAGAAACATGTTTTTTTTTTTCAATGTTTTTTTTGTGGTGTTGAAACCTCGGTGCGCGAGTCCGACTCGCACTTGGCCAGTTTTTTATTTAGAACTAAAATTGAGACTTAGGTCTTTCGTTAAAGAGCATATATTTCAATGCCGACCGACGGCAGTACCGCTATCAAGACACTTGCCGCCAACGTTTCAGTCCCTTTTCGGCAAAACCGTCTCGACCGATTAATTTATTCCACCTGTTCTCTTTGTACCTACTGAAATAAATGTGTTTTGAATTTGAATAAATACAAGAGAGTGATTGCAGGGTGTGGCATACCTGCACGCGATGCGTCCCAAACCCCTCATCCACCGCGACCTGAAGCCCCCAAACCTGCTACTCGTGAGTCGGGGGCAGAAGCTGAAGATTTGTGACTTCGGCACCGCCGCCGACAAGGCCACGTACATGACCAACAATAAGGGCAGCGCCGCTTGGATGGCTCCAGAGGTTTGTATTGTACTGTATCTATTTATTAATCGTAATGTAAAATTTCACACACATATAAAAATAATGTTTAGGTACATGTTGGTCATTTATATTACTCGTCAACAGTTCGTCAATGACGATCGGTCACACAAATGTGGTCAAATGAAAATGCAAAATTCTATAAATGTAAATTTTTTCGTCAGAAAAACTCATTGGTACACGGCGACCGGATTCGAACCTCGGACCTCTCGCATGAGAAGCTGATGCCCAAACCACTCGGCCACCCGCCACTACATGTCCACTGCTCTAACCACTGATCCACGAAGACATCTTATTCACATAATTTTTCATATAATTGTTCATATTGCAGGTGTTTGAGGGGTCATCGTACACGGAGAAATGTGATGTGTTCTCTTGGGGAATCATCCTGTGGGAAGTGTTGTCGAGGAGAAAGCCCTTCGACGAAGTCGGCGGATCCGCTTTCAGAATAATGTGGGCCGTGCATACAGGTACAGTCGTGTAATAAAGTTAATTACTGTTTTATGCTCATTAGTGAATTTAATTCAATTGGTCTTCAATTTAATACGAACAAATGTGAATTGATATTCTTAGGCAGCGATCCTATTGTCAGCAGTTTTCCTGCACTTCTTGATTTGCTACCTGGTCTCCACATAACCCATGCTCACGAGCTAGAATTATTAGGCGCCCCTATTTCTTCTGAGGCAACACCCGGCTTTCTAGATAAGAAATTAACCATCATCGAGGAGATGTTAGACCGCCTGCGCTCGCTGCATCCTCATGTTGGATATGTTTTGCTAAAAATTTGTTTTGCAATGCCCAGAATGACCTACCTTACTCGAACATCTCCTACGTGGCTTTTTAAAGACCAAATTCGAAAAATAGATAACCTTTTTCGACATTCTTTAGAAACTATCCTTAATATAAAATTAGACAATGACCAATGGATCCAGGCATCTCTACCCGTTCGCAGCGGAGGGATTGGGGTGCGTCGTATCGAGGACGTTGGAGTCCCGGCGTTTCTGGGCTCGGCTTTCGGAGTCACAGAACTTGTCACAGCCATATTACCACAAACTAGTGACAAGCCTGGGATTTGCTTCCTAGATGAGGCCATAAACGTCTGGAAGTCCCTGTGCCCAAATGAAGCCTTACCACTCGCCAAAATTAGCCAAAAGGTTTGGGATCTGCCCTTAGTTAAAGCTTTACATGAATCTCTTCAAGAATCGGTCTCCCCCGTCGAACTAGTTGGATAAAAGCAGTCTCCACTCCAGAATCAGGATGCTGGCTCCATGCTATCCCGTCTCCTCAGACCGGCACACTTTTGGAGAGCAACACACTCCGCATAGCAATAGCATTACGCTTAGGTTGTGACGTTTGCCAACCCCATTTATGTGTTTGTGGAAATTCGGTGAACTCGAAAGGCCGCCACAGCCTAAGCTGTTGCAAAAGCGCAGGTAGGTTCTCTCGGCACGCCGCGCTGAATGAAATTATAAAAAGAGCCTTCAATTCAATTCATGTTCCATCTATTCGAGAACCTGTTGGCCTTAGTAGGGAAGACGGGAAGAGGCCAGACGGAATGTCTTTGATTCCTTGGTCCAGAGGCAGAGCCATTGTTTGGGATGCGACGTGTGCAGACACTTTGGCAGAGTCTCATGTGTCTGCCACATCTCGCCATGCTGGCGCCGCCGCGGAATCAGCAGCTCGCTCGAAGCACCTAAAGTACTTGACAATTAAGACCAATCACGATTTCGTGGCCTTTGCCGTCGAGACTTTAGGTGCTTGGAGCAAAGAGGCAAAGTCACTAACCTCCGTTTTAAGTAAAAAATTAATTGACCTGTCAGGCAATCTTAAGGCAGGGCAATACCTTAGACAGCGGATAGCAATCGCTATCCAGCGCGGGAATGCTGCGAGCGTTTTGGGTACCCTTCGAGGAGAGAGCGATCAAAATTTGTTTGAAATTTTTTATGTTGTTTAGGTTAGTTTATTATTATTTATTAGTCATAAATTTTTTTGTTAATTTCATATTGTGCAATAAATATATTTCCTCAATTACTGTTTTAGTACTGTGAATAGAATAGAATATTTATTGGTATATCACATATACAAGTCACAAACTCACAATCACACATTTAAAAATTTTACAACTTAGAAAATAAAATACAATTTAATGATATTCAATTCAATTTCAATTCAAAAAATTCAAACATAATAAATAAATCCTATTGTGTCACTCTATTACTGTGTTGCTAGCCTTGGCCGACGAGTGTTGGCAGCATAACAAATTTGTAAAAATTTATAGAATCATAATTTATGTGAATTTATTAATTTTTGATATTTGACAAACTTTTTTTAAAAAGATCGATGATTAATCTGATAATCACTGTTGCTTTTATTAGATACCCTTTTAATTAATTAACGGATTTTTTTTAACGGAACCTAAAAACCCTGTCGAGTAAAAAATCACCTTGCTACTGTGTAACATAAAAAAAAAGTTTATAAATATACCAAAAATCCCCACCAGACCAAAGTTTCCTTCACTTCATAATCTGTTGACTAGACTTTGTAAACTGATTTGTAATTTTTATTAGAAACTATAAAGTAACACTCAAGTTACACACCACTAATATAATAATTATCTACCATACAAGGACTATCTTTGTCTTGTCCACGTTGACTATAAATTGTAATTACAGCCCTATAGGATGCAATATTATGAGCTCACACCTGAATGAGTCACTTATAATTTGATCTAGGTTACTGTTAAAGCATTTTAATACTAGGCCGAGTTGTGTTCAGTCCCCTAGTTGCTCTCAATGCAGTGCATTCCTTAGCAGTATTGTGTTAATTTATTGGCAAATCAACAATTGATATTAAAAATTTCAGTTGCAGGTATGTAAACTGTATTTCCAGGCTACGGAAATAGGGCACTGACCTTTGAGTGTTTGCTCCCTTGCACAAACGCTCAAAGGTTGGGGTCCTTTTTTCTCCGTAGCCTGGAAACGAGGCACATTATCGCACATAGGCACAGGATAGTGCCACCAGGAAGTTACGATGCGTGGGAAATATGCGCAACTGTCTGCATTCCTAAGAAGGGACGTGAACTTTCGATCGAATGTTTGTCAATAATTAGGTTATTAGGTCATACATTTTATCGACAAAGTTTCGACCGAAAGTTTACGTCCCTTCTTCGGAATGCAGACAGTTTCGCATATTTCCCACGCATCATAACTTCCTGGTGGCACTATACACATTATTTGCTGCGGGGAACTGTATTCCCGGCAGCAAATAATGTGGGTCAATCCAGTTGTAGAGTACCCTCGTTGAACGTTACGATAGCTCAAGAAGGTGTGGAACTAAGCTTGCGATGGCTTCACCGAACATATCGGGGCCCATCGTCAGTAGAGGAGGGTGTTGATCGAGGTCGGGACTAGCGAGTGGCCACTCTAAATTTCCCACGCATGCTTCACGTTTCGGCTCGCACCAAGCCCTCGTCAGCTAGTCTGCGTTGACTAGGACGCGGGGAAACACCAGTCCCGCTCTCGACCTCCCTCTCTCTACCTATCCATATTGCAAACCCTTTACAGAAAACCGTAATCTAAATCGGTCAAATCGTTTTGGAGATAAATGGGAACATTCGTTTGCGCACACAAACAACCTCTCACCCTAAACGCATACACCTTCTCCGTTCCGTTGTGGGTAAAAAGTAAAGTCGTCTGTTGAGCCCCTTACTCAGCCGGTGCTTCAGTTAATGCGTTTTGTTCAGTTAGTGTTTTGGTTGCAGGAACAAGACCACCGCTAATAGAGAACTGCCCCGAGCCAATAGAGCAGCTAATGACACAATGCTGGCACAAGCAACCCGCTGAGAGGCCCAGCATGCACAGGGTAAGAGGTGCAGTTTTACGTAAATTGTTTTTTTTTTATAATGAACTAGCAGCTTAATATGCTGATGTGTTCATGTCTATGATGATCACTGGTGTTGCTATTTGTTATCTTTCTTCGATTTTTAAATACTTGTCAAGCCTATTTTTGAATGTGTTATTCCAAATGTTTACGATTCTAGTCAGTCAGGAAGTGCATTCTTGCTTCGGTTGAGAAGCTTGTTACATTGAATTTCAAGCTGTGATCTCGTAGGTGATTGTTTGAATTTAACACAAACATGCTTTCCAACTCTGGGCAGTCATCGATTCAGTAATTTGTGGGGGAAACTTAATTATAAGATATCCTGGCAACTCAGCCTCGATATCTGAGTATTGTGATGCATCGGCGTTTGATCATCGATGTAAACACTACGGGTAAATGTCGCGAGACATTTACCGATTTACATTTTGAAGTAGAGGGCTACTTCTACAGTGAACATTTTGAAACATGCCGTGAGACATGTTTATTATGTGAATCAACATGGGTGGCTGTGCCGAGGGATCAATGGTGCAGTCGACAGAACCAAAATCAACTCACTTCGCGAACCGAAAACACTACGAATAATCGTAGACGCCCCCTGATACATAACCAATGAGAGATTACACCGCGATTTAAACATCCCAACTGTAAAAGAAGAAATAAAAACACAAACAATTCAATACAAAGTGAGAATACAAAACCACCCCAATGAACTGGCTTGCGAATTAATGGAAGACAAGATTACTTTCAGTAGACTAAAGAGGAAAGCTCCACAAGATCTACTCTACTGAGAAGACAATAATATAAGTACGGGTGTAATCAATGGATACTATCCGTGCAAGACAACTTAAACATTTATAACCTATGCACTGTTGAATGTAAAATTCCTGACAGCTTGCAGTATCATAAGGAGATTTAAAAAAAAAAATTATTTCGCGAACCGCGCTCATCGAATGCCAGCAGATTTGCGGCCTGTTGCTAGGTTGCCTGTTAATACGACATTGGCAGACCCCGCCAGCATTCGAAAAATACACTCACCGAAAGACAGCCGCCAGTGTCAGCCGGTGAACGCACCGATAGATATATCGCCTGCAACATGTTCCGCTGCACGTAAATGCTACACTATGTTACCTGCAACGTTGCCGCTGCATGTAGAGTCCTTGTTGCGCGGAATGTTGCAAGGGTATTTGCCCCCTAGCTAGAGACTAGTGTACCCAAGGCTTTAAGCGCACCATCCGTGGTCGGACTATGCATGGGTGACAGCCCGACCGCCGTTGAGGTTAACCGCGGGTCCAATTCCACGTGAAACTGTTAGCTCCTTACCTTACTAGGTGGTAGGGGCCTAACCCATCCTGATTGGTATCACCGCGCTGAATGGGGGGTCGTCGAAACGGCTATGAATTTTTTTTTGTGTTTTCCGTCAAGCTCAATGTAACCGGCACCACCAAAGGAAAGCACCCAGAACGATAAAAAAGGTATGGACCCCGAACCCTATCCTCGCCAGCGTAACACGATATAAGTAAAAGCATACTTTTTTCATTGGACGGTCGCGCGCTGGCCTGTCAGTCTGTCATAGGCTGCATTCGCAAAAACCTGTTTAAAATGCCTGCATGCTCTGTGTTTACGTGTAAAAACACTACAGCCAAGTTTAGTGTGCACAATAGTGGAATATCTTATCATCGGTAAGTACACTCCACTCCCCGTAACTCGGCGACGCTAGTTCTCATACAAGCATTTGACAGTCCGGCGTCCATACCTTTTTTATCGAAAGCATTATACTGCAACATTATACTGCACCGTTGGTCGTGGTTTGTTTGTTGTTCTTGGATAAATGAAAACAGTATCGACGATTCGAGAAAGATGTAATTAGGATCAATCTTTCAAACACATGTTATAATTTTCGCGTCTCGGCCTAAACTGAAAACAACATTTTGCAAAGCTAAATGTCAAGACAAAAACAGTCGAATTCGAAACACTCGACTATTACCATTCAAATTTAAAAATCATAGATAGACTCTATGACAAAAGAATAAAATCTTGTACTGGCCAACTACCAGTGCAATACGTACCTAGTTCACCAAGGTGTTACGGGCTGACATCACCGATATTTTAGGTGATGTAGCCATCTGTGTCAGATTCTATAAAAAAAAATCCACATGTTGAGCATGAATTTTGTACACGACGTTCAATTCGTTCCTCAGGTACTGGAGGTGATGAACGCGCTCTGCGAGTTTTTCCCGAGCGCCGACGTCCCCATCGACTACGACGACTGCTACGTGGACTCGGAGGACGAGGACGACTGCATGGACATGTACGACTCGCGAGACGACTACGACTCGCAGATATACAGCCAGCACTCTCACGACCAGCAGCCGCACGGCCAGGACGCACAGTATCCGGAGGAGGTCACACCGCAGGTGTGCACTGCTTTTAAACAAGCGCTTTTAATCAGGCAGTCGTTTGCGTTTTAGCATCCACTGCATTATTACTACAGTTCTCTATGACTGTTTTATGGCTAAGTGTGTTGCTATATTTATTTATTTTTTAATGAACAAGCAGCTCTAGCTGATGTGTTCATATCATTTTTTTTTTCAGATAATGAATGATTGTTTTTTGTTTTGTTTTTTGTTGTTTTTTTTTTAGTTTTCGTACTTGGGCACTGTTGCGAAACAGTTTACGAAAACTAAAAAAAAAACTTGTTTTATGTCTTTATTGTCAGTTTTTTTTTCTGTCTTGATCGCCATGCGTGCGTCGCCGTTGCGCACTGTATTGCTGCGCTGGTAGCAGGGGCTGTAGACAGAGCTCATATTATTATTGTTCCTTTGCCTTCTGAAGGGGCCGGCCGACCGCCAAACCTTCCGAAACATCGGCGTCCGGAAAGTTGGGAGGCCAGCACCCGCATTATTAATAATCTAGTGCTTCTTCTGTCAATATTTCACATAGGACAGATGTAGAAAGATTGATTTGAGCAACATTGTTGTGTAGGTAATTTTAGTGGCTTTATGTTAATAAATTATTTTTGACAGCTGTCAACTTATTCCTACATCATTTCTGGCAGGATGGTAAACTGATTTCTAGTTTAATGTTATTTAGAATGCATTATTTGAATAGTTAAATTCATAATCTACATGCTCATATATTTTTAATAATAATTGGGAAGCCATAAGTTTAAAATAATAAAAATTTTCCAAGCCAATGGTTTAATAAACCTGACCTATATCAATACTTTTAATATAAAATACTTACTGGAAGAAGGTTTCACCATGATTCTTTATGTAATTATTGTATATCTGAGAGAAAAATTTAATGTCTTATTGTTTCAGGTCTCGCTCAGACACACCGACCAGTCCCAACCGTCTCCGGGGCGACCGCGCAGCTTCGTCGAGACCCAAGTCAGCCGGTTCAGGAACATCATGGCGGCCGAAGCGAACCCTCGGCCCGCGGCCACGCAGCGCGAGTCCGCCGGCGAGCCGGGCAACGCCATCAGTCGTATCGGCCACGTCAACATACCGCCTCAGTTCCGGAATCCGGACGTACGCGGCGAGAGAGCGGCCGACATCCGATCGCCGGTCGTGATCAACAGGACCTCCAGCTCACCGGTTCACGACACGAGTCTCAGCATAGACAGAGCGAGAAGCGCCTCGGAGGCCAGCACTCCTCAAGATAGTCTACGGCTGGGGCCGAGCCCAGTCGTGTTCAGCGAGAGCTCATCGCCGAGACGGTTATCGCCAATAATAAACTACAACGTCGGCAATATAAACCCGCGCCACAACATCGACATGGACTCGTACTGGAACCGCGAGAGCGACAAGTCGACGCGTAGCCCGTCCGTCGCGAGTCACAGCACGGCGGACAATAGGGAGAGCAGCCTTCCGTATTACGACGCTGAGCTTCAGAGTCCGGGAGCACCGAAGGGATTCCCTAACGGTACTCCACAGCAGTATCCTAACGATTGGCATACGCCGCTGGAGATTCAGGTTGACCCTGTAAGTTCATAATTTTTTTCGATTATTTATATAGGTACCTATATATAGGCTTACCATAATTATGAAGAGCCAAACCGGGACGTTGAAAAGCAAGTGGCAAATTTTGGATGAATAAAAATTACGAAGAACAAAGCCAAAGACGCATTAATATTAATTATGTTATGTTAACTAAAGAAACAAGAGACATACAGTATACTTAAGTGGCTAAAAAAGAACAACAAAAATTCGCCCACTTTTGTTATTCGCCCACGCTTGCTTTGTATTTTTCACTGGAATGCACTAGCTTCAGAATTTTTTTGTCATAAAACTCAGTGCATGACATGTTATTAAAGTTCATTTTACACATGAGCAAGGCTTTCACAACACTTTCTTCCGTCCTACCTCGATCATCAGACCGAATTTTTTTCATCGGTGAAAACATTCTTTCTACTGGCGTTGAAGTACCGGGTAGACACATAGCAAACTCCACGATTTTTTAAAGGTTTGGGACCTCAATTTGCTTCATGTGAAAATGGGCGAAGAGCTGGAACCATTTATCTGAGTAACCAGCTTCATTAGAATTTTTTTTAAATCCTTTTGCCAATGACTCCTCGTCAAACAGCTCATTCTCGATGGAGGTTTTTGCATTTTATTTATATGTTCTGCAGATATTTCGATTTCACTCCAATTGAGCTTTAGTTTGACCGGGACGCTGATGCAAACCGGCCGGGATGCCGGGACAGGGGTCTTAAACCGGGACCGTCCCGGTCAAACCGGGACGTATGGTAAGCCTACCTATATACCACGTCAGCTAGTCAACGCAGACTAGCTGACGAGGGATTGACGCGAGCCGAAACATCTACCTCGCTGTAAGAGTAAAATTGGCCAATTGCAGGTTTTTTTTGTTTTATGGAAACTGACACGAAGGAAGGTGTGGATCTAAGCTTGCGATGGCTTCACCGAACATATCCGGGCCCATCGGCAGTAGAGGAGGGTATTAATCGAGGCCGGGACTAGCGAGTCCCGGCCTCACCTCCTACATCACCTACTACATCCGTAATGTCAGCCCATAACACCGGGTGAACTAGGTGCCATGTCAGTGCTTCCCTTCGGTCGTGCCGGCTACACTGAACTGGACGGAAAACGCAAACTATTCAAATAGCCGTTTCAACCGACCATCATTCAGTGCGGCGGTACCAACCCGGGCGAGTTAAACCCTACCTAGTAAGGTAAGAAGGGAAGGAACCTGTCTGATACCTTCTTCTACCTGCAATTGGCCCAGATTTGTGTTCGGTGCCAAGTCATGCAGTGCTATGTTCGTCACCTGCTTTGACCGCGAGGCAAAACATAATTAACCTTGGGAGTATTTTTTCACAGATTTTGAAACTCTTTTAGTACTCCATACGTTACTGCGAACATGTATAGGTTTTTTTTTTTTTTATGGAAACTTGACACGATTGGCTACATCACCTACAACATCCGTGATGTCAGCCCATAACACCGGGTGAACTAGGTGCCATTTCAGTGCTTCCCTTCATTTCGCGCCGGCAACACTGAACTGGACGGAAAACACGAACTATTTACATAGCCGTTTCGACCGACGTTTCGCTCAGTGCGGTGGTACCAGCCCGGCCGGGATAAACCCTACCACCTAGTAAGGTAAGAAGGGAAGGGACCTACAGTTTAACGTGGTATCAGAACCACGGTCAGCCTCCAACAGTCGGGCGGTCATCCATCCAATAACTGACCGCACCATTAAGCTGCCGAGGCTGACGATCCCTTAGTCGACTTTTACGACATGCGACGGGGAGAGATGCAGTGGGACTATTCTTTTTAAGTACCGACCCCACACGGTACAAAAATAGGTACCCTTTCCGAACCTACCACCAATTATGAAACAAAGTTCATTTCCTTGTTGGTTGGTATGTGATTTATAGTGTTTGTCTTCTTTCAGAATGCTTGGGACCTGCCGGATGCAAATGAAAGGAACGGAGACATAGTCCAGAGAAGACCCGGTCTGGACCTACCTTTCGCGCCCGTGCGGTTTCAGGGTAAGTTTTTTTTTCCATTTAATTCATCTGCGTGCAGCGTGCAATGTTGCGCGAACGCTGCTTGCTCATGCGAGACATAAATGATAATGGTAAAAAAATTCACAGATTTCGTGCCTCACACGACTATCGAGCACATTGGAAATGAATCTATGGAATTCGAAAAAAATTTTGTTCTGACTTTTTTCAAAAAGGTTAGGCTACCGGGCAAACCCTTAACCCGATCGTCTTTGTTTTATGCTCAAATTTTAGCTGACTAAATTGTCCATAGGAGTTTTTCTCAAATTTTTGAAATCATTTTTCGTTTCCAAAATATCGAGCGCCAAAATAAAAAATTAGGAAAAAATTGAATTTTTTTTCACTATTTCGGCCATAACTTTTTTCGTTTTTGACTTTCTCGAATTCTTTTTGCGCCTTACAGCTCTCATGAATATGCGTCTTTTGAGCCTTTTTTTAATATCATATCTTCACAACTCTCCGAGATATAGGGGGGTCGCACTTTGTCGTGAAATCGGAGGCTACACTGGAGCGAACGAAAAGACATTTCCAATGTCAAAATATTTTATTTATAACTAGCTTTTGCACGCTGCTTCTTTTGCTTGAAATTCGTATTTAAAAAGAAGAAAGTAAGTAAGCCCATTACCGTACTGTCTACAAACGCAGTATCTCATAAAACAAAGTAACTTACTCCATGACCATCCCTTACAGACTTATTATTAGTATTAGTATTGAAGAAAGCATGTGGGTACAGAATTTTTCAAAATATACAGTTTTCCATTACAGACAAAACAATGATTTAATAAAACATACACAGTTGGTTTCCATGAATTTGACTTCACACCACTGGCGGCCGGTCCTAAAGTGCGCCCGTGCGCCGCACTACCATACCACGGGAAGTCTTCACTTCACTCAAAATAAATAATATCTTACAATAAAACATACCTACATTAAAACCATAAAGATCGTACTGCAAATAAATACGAATGTGAATTCGACCTTATTTTATAGATCACAAGGCACGTTTGTGCGAGTAAACCCGCGCCCCGTGCGGAATCGAAAAACGCACGCGGATCTCCCATCTGAATGTATGGGGATCGGCAAAACACCGCTGGCGCGTGAGACAAAAGATACTTCATAGAAACAGTATGGGCCGAAATGGAGTTCTGCGTGCGGCGCACGAGCGCCAAACAAGGACGCTATATCGTGAATAGCCGCGCGTGCGACACGTCGCGAGCGATTCCTTTTGCACGAGTCCGTCTACCTACCGAGTAAGCGCGCTGTCATGTGATGTCACATACCCGTTAGCGCGCGAATATTTAAAATGGGATATTGTTAGGTTTTGTGCTTTATTTGCCTAAGAGTTGGTTAAAGGTAAGGCTTTACAATCAGGTGATCCCGGGTTCAATTCCTACTTTTCAAATGTTTTTTTTAAATACATTTTTTAAGTATTTTTGGGACATTGCTATTGTTTTCTTTTTGAAAGCTGCAGTAGTGTTGTGGTCTATGAGTGTGTTCATATAGGTACTATAAATGAGTTAAAAAACTTGTTTGGATTTATTTTCTTGTTTTTTGCAACTCATTGAGTGTCTTGAGAATATTCATACTAGGTACGTACATAATACAACGCAGGCGTTTAAAAAAATCGGAAGTCGCGATTAAAAATAATTTTGGGAATGTGTTGGGAAATTCGGTATTTAAGGAGGTAGGTAGGTGCTTAGCGCACTACCGGTCACTGAAGTCACCGGCCGCCACTGCTTCACACATGTATCTTAACGACTGCTGAGCTTATCAGCCTTTGTCCACTGTCCGGTTTCTTCTCGGAAGACTTAGAGGCCGGAGTTTGAAGGAGACAGTACTTGTTTGTCAACTACGTCCGATCCAGGATTAACCGAATGCTCAAGCAACAACGTCCGTCTAAATGACGGCTCCGGTCGTGGACATGCCCGCACGCGTTTTGTTTTGCGGGCACACGGGACCTAGTTTTTGGGGGATCGATCAAGCCGAATTCTCTGAGTCCGTTGTGATTGATCGTGGACGCCGGACGCCGAGCATATATGTATGTAATAATAAATGCACAGGCTGCTTAGACGATCTGTCATCATAACGGACGTCGTGGACAAACAGCATAAGGACGCAACAAAACGTCTTTGCAATATAGTATCGGGTGGGGCCAGTAGTTTATAAGAATAGCCCCACTGCATCTCTCCCCGTGTATGTCGTAAAAGGGGACTACCTTCTTATATTACTAGGTGGTAGGGTTTAACCCGCCCGCCCGGGTTGGTACCACCGCACTGAATGAAAGGTCGGTCGAAACGGCTATGTAAATAGTTTGTGTTTTCCGTCCAGTACAGTGTAGCCGACACGGCCGAAGGGAAGCACTGACGTGGCACCAAGTTCATCCGGTATTATGGGCTAACATCACGGATGTTGTAGGTGATGTAGCCAATCGTGTCAGTTTCCATTAAAAAAAAATATATTGAAATCCAGCGCGCCAAAAATTTTGGGTGTAGAATTAAGCGGGTAGAGTGGTGGAGGGAGTGACTACCCGAGCTACCACCAATCGAACGCGGCGCTCAGCAGAGGCGCGTATCGGTTGCCAGCGTTACGTTGAGTTTTATACGCCACCAGCTCATAAAACTACTTAGGCCCACTTGCACCAACACGAATTTAACTATAAACCAGTTTAACTCGTTAAGCTAGCTCCCGTTGACTGTGGGAACCGCGTTTAAACCGCGTTTAAATCCATAACTCGCTACTTAACTCTAAACTCGTGTTTGTGCAAGTGGGCCTTAGACTGGCGGCTTGCCGTTGTGTGGTCTGTAGGCTAAGTGGTCGATGCACGTACGTGATCGGAAGAGAAAGTTTTCAGTGTATGATATTCGGCCTCCAAGTTCCAAGTTTATTGGCTATTATTCCTATTAATGCCATGTGCATTAGTATTAGTGCCATTTGATATTATTGACAAAATTTACAAATCTCCAAAAAAACATTATCATTCAAGAATATGCAGATATAGGTACACAATTTTATTCCCTGCACGATTCTAAAAATAACTACCCATGTCTTCACTGCTGCCATCTAGGCTGGATGAGGCGCATTTATTTCCGAAGTGAATCTATTTAAAAGTTCTGTCGGTCACACACAGATGGCAGGCTTCGCCGCATTCTTCACTGTAATGAAATTTCGTGTGATTTTGGTCCATTACCTACAGCAGCGGTTCTTAAACTTTTTTGGTGACGGGAACCCTTTTGGAAAGCGAAACATTTGACGGAGCCCTAAAATAAACAAAAATTTGTGTTTGTGCATTCTTTATTAATACTTAATCATATTACAATGTAACAGTTACTTACTTAATATTATAATAAAAGAGAAAAACAATAATTAAATATCTAATGGGAGGTACATAATGAAACTGTTTCTTATTATTCATCAATTGATTGATATCAGGTTTGATAGAAGAGAGTTGAGTTCGTCTGCGCAGCCGAGCTGAATCGAGCCAGAGAGGAGAGGTGTATTTCTTTTCTCGTATTCTCGCGGAGCCCCCACAGAGGCTCCGCGGAGCACACTTTGAGTATTGCTGACCTACAGTGAAGTTGGATAATAAGGAGAATCTAAATACATATATCTCAGATATGTTAACATTTTTTTTATTGAATCTGAAACGGTTGGCGACATCACCTACAACATCCGTGATGTCAGCCCGCGTAACACCTTGGTAAACTGCGTGCCATGTCAGTGTTTTGCTTTGGTCATGCACTGAATTGGACGAAAAACATGAACTATTTACGTAGCCCCTTCGACAGACCTATCATTCAGTGCGTACAGTACCAACCTACCATTTAGGAAGGGAAGAAGGGAAGGGAAGGGACCTACAGTTTTAAGTGGAATCCAAACCACGGTCAACTTCCAATGGTCGAACGGACACCCACCCAAGTTCTGACCGCGCCCAGGTGTGCTTAAGACCACGAACGGCAGTCGACTGATCGCACCACTGAACTACCAAGGCTGTATCAATAATCTGTTATATAAGGAACATAAAATTATTTTGGGTACCTATAATGAAAAATTATTTAATTATTATTACTTCACGTTTGAAATTAAAATTCTTCATCTTTTAATTTATGAAAATAATGTTTAATTTAGGCAGTTCTAAGGCCTTAAAACATGAAAAATAGTTTGTTGTGCCGACATGCCATCTAGTTCCCACAGGAACAATAATGTGCTGAAATTATTAGTGTAGCGTGGGAAGTAGCCAACGTGTCAGGATTTTTAATATGAAAATTTGAATGCCCACAATATGTCAGCCGGCATTTCCCGACCGACGAAATTTGTTCATCCGACAAATATTATACCAGCCGCTCTGTCTTCCGCTCTGATTTCCAATATTCCAGATTAAATGTTATGTTTAGTGGAACGAATGCTTTCTCTTTGCCGGTACAATAATAGCCGAGTACGTAAATAGCCCGAGTGTTTAGTAAAACCAGCTAGCTAGCCCTCACCATTAGCGGAGCGGGCCGCAATTCTGGGAACTCCCGATGCATGTTGCAGCTACCATGCAACTCCTTATTGTTTATTGTATAATTTCATCAATAGGTCCGTAGCCCACTCTTGGATATGTCGAAAATTCCACCAGCCCTTATCTTCAATGCGACTAATATCAGACAAACTTCAACATTTTGGTTTAAAGAATCTTTATTCATCTCAAAGAACGTTATATATAACATTCACTTATAGGTAAATTTATGCGGTTACATATAAGTACCGTGTGGGGCCGGTACTTAAAAAGAATATCCCCACTGCATCTCTCCCCATGCATGTCGTAAAAGGCGACTAAGGGATAAGGACAAGATGCCGTGCTAAAGGGCGACAGGCTCGCCACCTCTCACCTTGGCACGGTACTTCCACCGAGTCATGCAGCAGGTGGGTCTTCGTGCCTTACTTGCTGCTTGATCGATTGAATCTTGTTCGAATACTTTGCGAAACGTGGTGGTTGGTGTTGTGCTATAATTGACCAGAGTTCTTGCAGCACAACACCGATTACTCTGCTTACCCCGATTGTCGGGATTTAGCGTGTGTGATATGTATATGTATGTATATTATAAGTATAAGTATAAAAATAGAAAGTTTAAACTATTTGTAAAATAAAATTATTGTAGGTACAATATACAATACACAAAGACAGACGGACAGACAGACAGACACATAGAACTGAAGACAAGTAGGTAAATAATATTCTAAAATATTGACAAGTTCTAATTATTCAAGAAGTATATTTTGGCAGCCGTTTTAAACATAGTGTTTGATTCTAATTTTTTTATATTATTTGGCATTTAAATTTTTTTTGTTTTTATCTTATTTTTATTTTTATGAAAACTGACATCGTTGGCTACATCACCTACAACATCTGTGATGTCAGCCCATAACACCGCGTGAAATAGGTGCCATGTCAGTGCTTCCCTCGATTTCAGTCGGCTACACTGAACTGGACGGAAAACACGAACTATTTACATAGCCGTTTCGACCGACGTTTCGCGGTGGTATCAACTCGGCCGGGACTTTAAACCCTACCACCTAGTAAGGTAAGAAGGGAACGGACCTACAGTTTTACGTGGAATCCGAGCCACGGTAAGCCTCTTACCATCGAGCGGTCACCCATCAAATCAAAATCAAATCAAATCATTTATTCGTAATCATATTTCATATTACAAGTCAAAGGCAGGTATACAATATAGAATAAAAATATGTATAATTCATCTTTATTTATTATTAGCCATATTTTGGCATAAATCAGTATCGGTAGGGTTAGCGACGACATCCGTCAAGTACTCACCTAGAGAGTAGTACGCTTTACCAACCAGAAACTCCTTGAGTCTGGATACAAATATTCCGTCCGAAGCAGCCTCTCGAATTGACATTGTCAATCTGTTGTAGATCGTGGGGCCAATCACAAATACCGACTTCTCGCTCTCGGTGAGTCTGTGTTCCACACTGCGTAATTGGTTGCGGGATCGAGTGGTAATCCAAGTACTAACCGCGCTCAGCGTTGCTTAACAACAGTCGACCGACCGCACCACCAAGGCAACCTTATTACTATTATAGTTACATACTTATAAATAATTAACCCGTACTCACCGCTCACAAGAACATAATTATGTATTTACATCATATAAACGTGAATAGTGAATTCTTAAGAATCTGACCACTCTGCCGATTTACATTACCTGCTGCATCTGGTGTGTAGTGCCATCGCCAATTTTGATACTTTAATATCAATCAACAACAATTAGTAAGTATAAGTTTATTACAATGAATTTTTTATGTAATAAATAAAATAACTAATAAATTATATTAAAAATCTTACATAGATACATAAAGAAACCACTTTATTATTTTTAACGCATCTGACAATTTTTTTTTTTTTATTACTGCAATCTGTCTGCGTGTCGACATTCATCAGTAGTTGTGTATCTGAAATAGGTCTTGTATTGTAAGTGTCCATTTAACAGTGACAGTTCCATATAATTTTCGATGACTGATAATAATGTAGGCTTTGCCCTTTCCCTTGCTGGTAGTAGGTGACCATGGTCCCTAGGTGGTAGGCTCAAATTATAGGCTCGGATAGTAGTAGTTTAGTATAGTCAGCAATACAAAGGCAAGTCGCCCGTATGATGCCTTCTCAGAAGTGACATCAGAGCATATGCTCTGACCCCTCGTGACTCACCTACCCATATGGGATTACATAAACAAAGCATTTTATCATTGTGGTAAAAGTTGATTAGATTTCCGAGAACTGTTTAAAATGTGTGATAATTTTTAAAAACAATTAAAAATCATGATGAGTCATTGAGTCAGGACCAATTTTACCGGTGACAGTGTGAACTGCCTGTGCGACATTAGTCATTGTATATTTACTTGTATTGTATTGTATATATTTATTGCACTCAAATAGAATATGGGCAAAAGGTAACACTTAATGCCTCTAGGCATTTTCTAACAGGGTACCTTTGGGGTATGATAACTGCTAGGTGAGTGGCGGAAAGAGAAATTTAAATATTATGGTATGACAGATGTACGGGAATACAAAAGATAGATAAACTTAAATATGAATAATTAAATACTATACCTATATACCATATATATACATAAGATAGACTAAATATACTTAGTTTTTACATATCATATATATTTACTAACTCTGAACATGAGAGACATACTTTTGGATCAGAGAAATTAAGTTGACAAAAAGTGCTTCTTTAAAAGAATTTTGAATGTGTGAATGGAAGAAGACAGACGGAGATTGACAGGGAGCTGATTCCACAGACGAGCTGCATGTATCGTGAATGAGTCCGAATATGATGTAGTAGAATGGGAAGGAATAGTCAGCACCTTCACACACCTTATCCAGGCCTATGTCCAGCAGTGGACCGATACAGGCTGATGATGAATCCGATATGGGTGGCTGAGTCAGAGGGGTCAAAGCACATGCTCCGACCAGCCAATATCATTTCCGAGAAGGTAGGTGCCATACAGGAGACTTCCCTGTATTGCTGGCTATACTGGACTAGAGGAGAACACAACCGTGGCTGCTATGCGGACATCTTACATCCAGTACGATGATGGTATCAACAACCAAGTCGGCTACAATTTGTGCCTACCACATAGTAAGGGGCAAGGGGAGGGACCTACAGTTTTACACCGGTTCCAACGGTGAAGCAGCAGGTGTAGGTATACACGTAAATTTTTCATCAGAAAAAACTCATTGGTACACGCCTTCATTATCCTTACACGGATTCGAATCTCGGACCTCTTGCATGAAAAGCTGATGCCCAAATCACTCGACCACCCACCGCTTAAAACTGGTATACACGTAAATTTTTCATCAGAAAAACTCATTGGTACACGCCTTCATTATCCTTACACGGATTCGAATCTCGGACCTCTTGCATGAAAAGCTCATGCCCAAATCACTCGACCACCCACCGCTTAAAACTGGTATACACGTAAATTTTTCATCAGAAAAACTCATTGGTACACGCCTTCATTATCCTTACATGGATTCGAATCTCGGACCTCTTGCATGAAAAGCTGATGCCCAAATCACTCGACCACCCGCCGCTTAAAACTGGTATACACGTAAATTTTTCATCAAAAAAACTCATTGGTACACACCTTCATTATCCTTACACGGATTCGAATCTCGGACCTCTTGCATGAAAAGCTGATGCCCAAATCACTTGACCACCCGCCGCTTAAAACTGTCGGTTTAACCCCTATCAGACAGGAACATGTTTCCGCGTAAAAAAAATATTAAATAAACCCATTTACTTCCATATTTTGTACACCAGTTGTCTACAGTAAGGTATGGAATACTGAACGGCTAGCCCTAGCCTCCAAATATATGGAGAATAGTAATAAATATGTTTTCAACATAAAAATAAAAAGTCGTACAGTAAAATTAATTCCAGTTTCACTTACAACATCACCCCTTGCAGTATTCGATACCTTACAGCGGACACCCTGTTGTCGGCCATTATCGGCTAATCAGTCAGAAGTGTTATACCTACGTTGTTTGTACGCAACGTACAGATTTAGTGCGCGGGGATGGTACGGGGGCCGCTCATGCATGACACATCGGCGAGCGGACTGCAGTGTCCTGCGCGAGGATTGCTCTATTTTGCGCGTGCGCTGCGCCGCATACTGTCGCGATTACTCACGGCAGTGTCCCCGGCCGAGCGGCACAGCAACGCGGCGGGCGTCAGTGGAGTCGCTGCGGGCTCATTGGGTGTTCATTTATTTATTTATTTATTTATATATTAGAGAATTCCACAGCTTATTTATATTAATAACAAATTTAAAAATCAACAATATAAAAACTTAATAGCCAAGAATAGAATTCCTCCGGTTTACATTTTGATAACACACGGTAAATAAAAACGATAGAAAATTACAATATTAAATAAATTTAAAATTAAATTAAATAAAAATTGAAATTAATTACAAAATTAAAAGTCTAAGTATCAAGTTAAAAGTTAAAATTCGATCATTAATAAATAAGAAAATAAGAAACAGTGAATGAACATTTTTTAAAAACTACATTAAAACAATGATAATCTGTGAATTAAAAATTTCAATAAAATCTCCTTACTCATAAACAAACCGATAAACTGATAGCAAGAAAATGCAACAAAGGACTAGCGCAAGGAGACCCCATGTCTCCACTGCTGTTTAACTTGGCCACTGCAGAAATTTGCAAAAATTGTATAAATGTAACGGCTTCGCAATATGCTGACGATTTTGTAATATTTGTGACCTCCTCTGATTTAAATCGATCTATATACCTCGTTGAACAGACTTTAAAAAATATTGTAAAAATTTTGAACGAATTGGGACTAGAAATATCTACTTCAAAATCAGAGATTTGCTTGTTTGCCAGGGGTCACAGGAGGCCACAAATAAATATTACAATAAATGGGGTAACTCTGAGACGAAACCAACTGGTGAAATCGCTAGGATTACAATTGGATGAGGCACTGAAATGGGGTAAACAAATTCAAGCTATATATGACAAAACAGCAAAGTATGTGAACATCCTCAAGGCTCTGGCGGGATCCACGTGGGGAATGCATCCAGGTCATCTGAGAAATCTGTACATTAGCTTAGTCCGAAGCCGATTAGATTATGGATGCTTTCTGTACAGGAACTGTTGTCAGTCTAAGATTAGCAAGCTGAACGTACTCCAAAACAAAGCATTGAGGATAATAGGAGGATATAGCAGAACTACGCCTATACATGTTATGGAGAGCGACTTAGCTATTCAACCACTCAACATAAGGTGCAAATATTTGGCTAACAAATTCATCCTTAAAATGTTATCTCGTAAAAATGATCCTGCTGTATCCATATTACACGAACTATGTGAAACTCGCAACAATGCCTACTGGCATAATCATAAATATCCTATTTTAGCCTCCATATATGAGGAAACACTCCCATGTGAAGTAGAACAATATGATATACTCCCCATATTTTCACTGTCAAAATGGATTTCAGGCATACCGATCAAATCAAACATTTTCGATAGCATACCCTCCATTGATAAAAGTAAAAAACTCAGCAACCCTATGGAACTACTGCAAGCAGTGGAGGGTATGTTACAGGAAAAATACAGTCAGCATTATCAGCTCTATACAGATGGCTCGGTGAGCGCTGATGGTATCGGGTCTGCTTTTTGGGACGTACATGCGCAGTGTGGGATGGAATTCAAGGTGTTAACGAATATTCCTATCATGGCCACAGAAATGATTGCTATATACGAGGCACTCTCTTACAGCACAAGTATAGACACAGGCAAAATTGTTATTTTGACTGACTCAAAAAGTTCCCTTCAGCACTTGATTGGTTGTGCGAGAGGGTCTCGTAGTAGAATAATAGCAATTGAGATAATTAAATTGTTGATGCAACTGAATCAGCAAGGCAAAGAGGTGGCTTTTCAATGGATACCGTCCCACATTGGCTTACCAGGAAACGAGCAGGTCGACAGGCTGGCTAAACGTGCTGTTGGATGCGACAATGTATGGAAGTGTAAACCCTTTTTCACTGATGTTCTGCCACATATTAAGAAAATATGCTACGCTCAATGGAAAGAGCATTTTGATGGAATATCAGTGAGAAAGGGTATCTGGTATAAAAGCCTGCAAAGCGAACCAAAACAACAACCGTGGTTTGTGGGCCTACATATGTCAAGAGTGGACATCACTACAGTTCTAAGGCTTCGCTCAGGTCACACTCCACTAAACAAAAGTGCATTTTTAATGCGTAAAACAGAGTCCCCAAATTGTAGCTTTTGCATGAAAGAGGAGGACCAATTCCATGTTCTCATGGAGTGTGGTCGGAACGTCAACCTGAGAAAGGATTTAGTCATAAGTTTACAGACGGATGGGATGAACTTGGTATGTGCTATACATTGTGCACTGAGTGATCCACTCTCCGCGCACTGTCAAGAAGTTATAAAATTCTTTAAAAGTTCTCTCACTTTGAGGGATGTTTAATTAATTTCTGAACTCTATCAACTTGAAAGTCACCATGGGGCTGACATTTCCGAATACGGCTGAAGCCCTAAACTTAAATTAAGATTAAAAAAAAAAAAAAAAAAAAATTAACAAATAAACACAATTCGCCATGCATGTGTGAGGGTGTGTGAGAGGATGGATTTTATTGCATTTTGTTTGTGGTCTTACAAGAGATGGTGTCTCGTAAAGACCTACACCATGTACTGTTGGAATGTGCCCGGAACCGAGAACTGAGGCAGAAGCTATTGAGAGACTTAAGTACTGACAGACTCAACCTGTTTTATAGAGTACATGAAGCCTTGGGGCGAGCTCTGGGGGAGGAGTTTGAATTCATACTAAGTTTTTTTTTAAAGTCACAGGCATTGAATCGTGCTGAAGTGGATTAAAATAAATTATCAATATTGTTACTATGGGGCTGACAAAGCCAGGAATGGCAAAAGCCTTAAACAAAATAAAGATTAAAAACAAGAAAAAAAAAGAGGTTGTTGAATGGGAACAATTTACAATATTTAGAATGCCGCCAATCTAAATCTGCCGTGAAAGAGTGGGGATAAGCTTTGAGCTATACATACACCCGGTTTCCACCGGAAGATTTAGAGTGAGCGCGCACTAAGTTTCACATCGGCAGATTTAGAGCCAATTGGGGGAAGGATTGAAAGAAAGAAAATAAATTTTATTTTTAAAAATAATAAAGTTGCATACTATTCCCAACCATGCTCACTGGATACATTCATTCACGTATCGGGCGTATCATATCCATACTTCCATACTTCCATACTTTATACTTTAATATTATAAATTCGAATGTAACTCTGTTGTCTGTCTGTCTGTTACCTTTTCACGCCTAAACCGCTGAACCGATTTCAATAAAATATTGCACAGAGATGAATTGCGTCCTGAGGACGGACATAGGCTACTTTTAGCCTCAAAAAACAACCCTTAAGGGGGTGAAATAGGGGATGAAAGTTTGTATGGGGAACTCAGCATTTCTTAAGTTAGGGATATGACAATTCATATTTGGGTTTTTGGTATGAAATAAAGAATTCCCTGTTTCAGCGTTTTTGCTAAATCAACCCTTAAAGGGGTGAAATAGGGGATGAACGTTTGTATGGGGAACCCATCATTTTTCAAGTTAGGGATATGACAATTCATATTTAGGCTTTTGGTATGAAATAAAGAATTACGTGTTTCAGCGTTTTTGTTAAATCAACCCTTAAATTAAAATAGGGGTGATTTCAAAATTAGATTTTAGGATTTTAAATTATTTTAAATAATTTTATCCATACTGGGGGTTCCTTTGAAGAGGGGGGGTTGTGGTAGGGGGGGGGGGGGGGCGGCGGGAGGAGAGATGGGGGTGCCAGTGGCCCCGCCCTTAGGTACTTACTTTCTTCGAGAAGGTTTAATGTATTCCAGTATGCAGCTTAGCCTGAAGCCTCGCCGTTAGCTATTTAATTTATTTAAGAAGGTTTATCGTTTACCTAAACGCAGCTCGGCCTTCGGCCTCGCCCATAGTTACTTATTTTGATCGAGAAGGTTTATCCTCTTCCTGAACGCAGATCGGCCTTCGGCCTCACCCATAGTTTATACTTACTTTCACCGGGAATGTTTATAGTCTTCCTGAACGCAGCTCGGCCTTCGGCCTCGCCCTCAGTTACTTACTTTATTCGAGAAGGTTTATAGTCTTCCTGAACGCAGCTCGGCCTTCGACCTCGCCCTTAATTACTTACTTTCTTAGATAAGGGTTATGGTCTTCCTAAACGCAGCTCGGCCTTCGGCCTCGCCCTTAGTTACTTACTTTGTTCGAGAAGGTTTATAGTATTTATGAACGCAGCTCGGCCTTCGGCCCCACCCTCAGTTACTTACTTTCTTCGAGAAGGTTTATCCTCTTCCGCAACGCAACTAGGCCTTTGGCCTCGCCCATAGTTACTTACTGTCTTCGAGAAGGTTTATCGTATTCCTGAACGCAGCTCGGCCTTCGGCCTCGCCCTTTGTTACTTACTTTCTTCGAGAAGGCTTATAGTCTTTCTGAAACCCAACTCGGCCTTCAGCCTCGCCCTCAGTTACTTACTTTCTTAGGGATGGTTTATCGTATTCCTGAATGCAGCTCGGACTTCGGCCTCGCCCTTTGTTACTTACTTTCTTCGAGAAGGTATATGGTCTTCCTGAACGCAGCTTGGCCTTCAGCCTCACTCTTAATTACTTACTTTCTTAGAGATGGTTTATCGTTTTCCTGAACACAGCTCGGCCTTCGGCCTCGCCCTTAATCACTTATTTTATTAGGTAAGGTTTAACGCTTTTCTGAACGCAGCTCGGCCTTCGGCCTCGCCCTCAGTTGCTTACTTTCTTCGAGAAGGTTTATGGTCTTCCTGAACGCAACTCGACCTTCGGCCTCGCCCTCAGTTACTTTCTTCGAGAAGGTTTATAGTCTTCCTGAACGCAGCTCGACCTTCGCCCTCACCCTCAGTTACTTACTTTCTTCGAGAAGGTTTATGCTCTTCCGGAATGTAGCTCGGCCTTCGGCCTCGCCCTTAGTTATTTACTTTCTTTGAGAAGGTTTATAGTCTTCCTGAACGTAGCTCGGCCTTCGGTCTCGCCCTCAGTTACTTTCTTCGATAAGGTTTATAGTCTTCCTGAACGCAGCTCGGCCTTCGGCCTCGCCCTCAGTTGCTTATTTTCTTCGAGAAGGTTTATGGTCTTCCTGAACGCAACTCGACCTTCGGCCTCGCCCTCAGTTACTTTCTTCGAGAACGTTTATAGTCTTCCTGAACGCAGCTCGACCTTCGCCCTCACCCTCAGTTACTTACTTTCTTCGAGAAGGTTCATGGTCTTCCGGAACGTAGCTCGGCCTTCGGCCTCGCCCTTAGTTACTTACTTTCTTAAATAAGGTTTATCGTCTTCCTGAACGAGCTCGGCTTTCGGCCTCGCCCTCAGTTACTTACTTTCTTCAATAAGGTTTATAGTCTTCCTGAACGCAGCTCGGCCTTCGGCCTCGCCCTCAGTTGCTTACTTTCTTCGAGAAGGTTTATGGTCTTCCTGAGTGTACATCGGCCTTCGGCCTCGCCCTTAATTACTTACTTTCTTAGATAAGGTTTATCGTCTTTCTGAAACCCAACTCGGCCTTCGGCCTCGCCCTCAGTTACTTACTATCTTCGAGAAGGTTTATAGTCTTTCTGAACGCAGGTCGGCATTCTGCCTCGCCCTCAGTACTTACTTTTTCGAGAAGGTTTATCGTCTTCCTGAACGGAACTCGGCCTTCGGCCTCGCCCTTAATTACTTACTTTCTTAGAGATGGTTTATCGTCTTCCTGAACGCAGCTCGGCCTTCGGCCTCGCCATCAGTTACTTACTTTCTTCGAGAAGGTTTGTTCGAGGTCTTCCTGAAGGTAGCTCGGCCTTCGGCCTCGCCCTTAATTACTTACTTTCTTAGATAAGGTTTATCGTCTTCATGAACGCAGCTCGGTCTTCGGCCTCGCCCTTAGTTACTTACTTTCTTCGAGAAGGTTTATGGTCTTCCTGAACCTAGCTCGGCCACCGACTCGCCCTTAATTACTTACTTTCTTAGATAAGGTTTATCGTCTTCCTGAACGCAGCTCGGCCTTCGGACTCGCCCTTAATTACTTACTTTCGTAGAGATGGTTTATCGTCTTCCTGAACGCAGCTCGGCCTTCGGCCTCGCCATCAGTTACTTACTTTCATCGAGAAGGTTTATAGTCTTCCTGAACGCAGCTCGGCCTTCGGCCCCGCCCTCAGTTACTTACTTTCTTCGAGAAGGTTTATTTTCTTTCTAGAATATAGCTCAGCCTGAAGCCTCGCCGTTATTTACTTACTTTATTTGAGAAGGTTTATTGTTTACGATAACGAAGCTTGCCTTCGGCCTCGCCCTTAATTATTTACTTTCTTAGAGATGGTTTATCGACTTCCTGAATGCAGCTCGGCCTTCGGCCTCGCCCATAGTTACTTACTGTCTTCTTTGAAATACGAATTTCACGCGAGCGGAGCCGCGGGCTCAGCTAGTACGTATATAATTTTGTCGCGTGCAAACTAGCTTAACCACATGTTGAACTCAAATTACATTAAAAAAACAGTGTACAAAGTAATAAATATATACAATAAATAATGTTAGATGAATAAATAAAGTACTTATATAAATAAAAATAATAATAACTATAAATTATAAGATATATGGGTAAAAGTAAAAAAAACATAACATATACATACATACATACAAGCCCACTTATCCACTGATTCCGCTAATGTTATAAATTATCTCTCTGTATCTCTAATATATTCTGTATTCGTGAAATAATCATAAGATTAGTGTAACCAGAACATACATACATACATACATACATACATACATACATACATACATACATAATATGTATATATAACGACAAATAGAGGATAATTCCTGCAATTGGGCCTGAGTTCCAGCCTAACCTAGGATTTTAACCAAATTGTATCTTTTTTTTCGTTCTTTCTCTCGTATTATGATATTATAGGTACCCGCGATTTTGTTGAGTGCACAATTTTCTTACTACTTTAAAGACAAAAAATTCCACAAACCAGTTGTTTTGAACTAAAACTACATAAAAGCGTTGAAAACCCCATAATTAATCAGTGGAAGTGTTATCTCCGACAATAATAAAGAATTTGTCATTGGATACTGGCAGTAATAAACGAATTTCCTATTCGTTTGGTTGCCACTATTTTTTAAAAAAAGAAGAAAAAGAATCAAGAATTATTGATAAATTAGGTACCTACGCAAAATCTAAAAACAAGTAAACAAAGAACTACCCACATCTCCATACAAAAAAACTTTACAAACGTAAAACCGAATTTAAGAAAATAAAATTCCAAATATTATCTGTTTTTAAATATTTATTGGTGTGTTGACGACAACCATGTCTTCCTGCCTGCAATGCGAAAAGAAGTTGCCCAAACCGGACGTGAAAAAGCCGCAAATATCGTGTTTTAGTTGCTCGGGGTCAGTGTGCATAAAATGCAGTGGACTAGTGGCAACAGAAATGAGGATGCTGGTTTTGCAAGCCCGTAAGCTCAAATATCTCTGCCCCGACTGCGAGGTGGGCATGCGCGAGCTCCCCGCCCTCAGGACACAGATCGGTGAACTCAAGAAAGAGTTAAGTGAGCTACGTAACGAACTAGACGGGCTAAAGACGCACCAAACTCGAACTCTAAATCAGGACTCAGTCATCGATGAGCTCGAAGAGAGGAAGAAGAGGAGCTCCGTTGTTGGGATGCTCGGGGTCCCCGAGTCTCACTCGGACAATGTGGAACAACGCAGGAAGCACGATGCGGACAGGGTGCAGCAGGAGCTCGCCGTCTTGCAGGAGTGCGAGCGTCCCATTGCCATCATCCGCCTTGGTAAGCCGCGGCTCGACACCGATGCGCCCCGCCCGCTCAAGCTGATAATGTCCGGTAAGGAGAAAGCTATTCACATACTTAAAAATAAGAGCAAACTGCCGGCCACTATAAATGCAAAGTCCGATCTGACTCCCTACCAGCGTCACCGTACTGAATATAGGTCCCAAGAATCCGCATCACAAATACACAATCGAGGGTATCCTTGTACCTACATCCAGGTAACGCACGGAAAGATCTCGGAGTATTTGTGTCACATGACCTCAAATGGGAACCACATATAGTAGAAGTTGTAAAAAGAGCAAACTCACTCCTTTACATGATCAGAAAAGCTTTCTCCTACATAAATCCAGACTTGTTCATCAAACCTACAAAACGTATATCCGTCCTCTCCTCAAATACTCTTACGAACCCTACTTCATTAAGGACTTGAACTTCTGGAGAGAGTGCAGCGGCGGACAACCAAGATGGTTCCAACCCTGAGGAACAAATCTTACGAAAGCCGCTTGGACGCACTTGGTATTACTACACTAGAGCAAAGAAGACAAAGAGGGGACCTCATCGAAACATTCAATATTTTCAATGATCATTACCTACGGCGGCGTAGCCAACCTTAATTCAATGTACACAATGAACACCAACGAGAGACGACTGTGGACATTGTTTATAATTAAACCGAAACACTTCCAACTCCAACCCAAGAAAGTACTTTCTAACCGATTGGTGGACTCTTGGAACAAGCTACCACAAGAAGTGAGTAGTGCTATCTCAGTTAATGATTTTAAAAATCTACTTGCCAAACATATTTTGTTAAATATAAACAAAAAATAAAAACAAACACTAATAATAAAATAAAAAAATAAAAGATAAATAGATATAATAAAATATACAAATAAGATCTACCATAAAACAGTGCACTCAACACGTGAAGTACACTGCAAGCTGCTAGTGTATAATAATAATTATTATTATTCACTAAATTTGCTGAAATAGAATATGTAGGTACTGAACAATTCTATGATTATAAATCTAAATTTACCTTTTGGAATCAACATGGGCGGCTGTACCGAGAGATCAATGGTGCAGTTGACAGCCAAAAATCACCTCTCCTCGCGAAACCACGCTCAGTTAGGTGCCATGCCAGCAGATTTGCGGACTGTTGCTAGGCTATCTAGCCTGTTAATACGTTTGAAGACGCCCAGCGTTAATGCGACAACGAAGAGCTGAACCTTTTTAGGATTCCGTACCTGAAAAGGTAAAATCAGAACTCTTATAAGATCACTCCCGTGTCTGTCCATCTGTCACAGAGTTTTTTTTTTAATGAAGTTAACTCATACTTTTTTTACCACTGATTAAAATTTACACATTAGAAATACGTCGCGCATATTTCTCACATTAAAAATAATAAAAGTAATAAATGAAAAGTAGAACCTCATAAATTTTTTACTTTTAGAAACCTAATGTCAGCTGTACGTAGGGTTACCAAGTCTTGGGTAGGAAAATCCAGGAGGAAAGTTGAAATGAATCTTTAGCATATTTATATTAATGTGGAAGGGGTAACTTTAGAAACTTCGACAAATATGCTCTTCTAGCTAGAAATCAGGAAGATGTTGAACTGAGCTTGCGATGGCCTCGCCGAACATATCCAGGCCCATTGGCAGTACGGGAATCAATCGAGATCGGGACTAGCGAGAGGCCGCTCTATAGTTCTCCAGCACGCGTTACTTTTCGGCTCGCGGCAAGCTCTCGTCAGCTAGTCTGCGATGACCTTCGATCATTTATTTTTTCCATCTACGGCGATGACTAGGATGATCTGAAGAACCACCAGTTCCGCTCTCGACCTCCCCTCTCTCTACCTATCCATATTCCGTAGGATGCCTTCACTGACGTTTTCGAAGCTCAAATTATAACTAACTACTATGTATGTCGAATAGTTGTACATATAAAATGAGGGTAGATCACTAAGGGCCGGTATATCAACTCCCACTTAGGGCTAGGAACAACGTGATGTGACAGATATCGTTTTGAGAATCTGTCCCGTTCTTTCTGACAGTGGAATTGGAAATAACAAAATTTAAATAAAATTTAAATTTATATGTTTTACTCTATGAGCTTTTTGGGACATGCATGATTCTGGGAGACGGGAGATTTTAGAAAGATGGAGTCTGAATCCCGGAATACCGTGAGGGTTGGCAACCCTAGCGGTACGAAAAAACTAGTCGAACTTTGAACGGATGAATAAGCTATGGAGTTATGCTTTGTTTACCTATTGCTTGCATGAGAAATCTTTCGTAGAAGCAGAGCACACGAGCTGTGGAATTATGGCCTGATGATTCAGCCATGATCGTGGAAACAAAGACTTTTCTCTGGAATCATTGTGCTTATTGAAGATGAAGAAAGTATGTATGTGTATAAATATGTTATAATTATATTCATTATTGTTATTTTTATAAGTAAATTATGTACATTGTGTTTACAATATTTTCGTATTTGTATTGACAGAAACCTTTCCCAGACAGGCCTGGTCAGCCAGGGAGAGTAGACCACACCTCGCGAACGCGAGAGGCCGAAGCCCAGCATAGGGTGCGCTGTAGCGTTTTAAATTACAAAATAAAAAAAAATTATAAATGAAGCGCATTAGGATATAATAATAATAATATTATTAATTATATTTTACATTCCCACAGTCTTTTGCTACTACCTACTTATATTGCACAACATGGTTAACGACTCTCATACATCCAAAGGTTGACTGGAAGAAATCCCTGTAAGGGATAAGTACGCCTTTGCCCCTCATGTAAACTATATAACGAGCTGGTTTTTGGAGCAATAAAGTATTTCTATCTATCCAAGAAAATAATACCGCCGAAGTTAAGCACACCGGGCGTAGTCGGGCTTTGGATGGGTGACGTGCCACCGTTGAGGCCGGCCGGGTTTCGGATTCCACGCAAGACTGTAGTTCCCTTCCCCTACCTTACTGGTAGGGTCAGAACTCGTCCAGATTTATATCGATTGAGTTATTTTTTGTAGTTGTAGGTGATTATTACCCATACCATTTACCCTTAACATGACCATTAGTGATTGTAGGTCGGTCGAAACGCAATGAAAATAGTTCGTGTTTTCCGTACAGTTCACTGTAGCCGGCACGAACAAAGGGAAGCACTGCCATGGCACTCAGTTCATCCAGGTGTGATGGGCTGATAGCAGTGGGTGATACAAACTCGTAGACACCGTAGTCACATTATACATCTAATCCTGTGAGATCCTTCAAAATCCCGAAAAAGATGCGATATTATGGTTAGTCACAGCACAGCAGCTCATAATGGAAGTGAAGGTCACAAGTTTTATGATTTCCAGCATGGATCTGCCGGCGTTTATGAGATTTATATTTCTATGACTCATTGGCGCAATCGGATAGTTATCTGGTAATATTTTTATGTTTATGTTTATACTGAAAGACTCAAGGAAATCATTTATAGAGATTAAAAGTGAAATTTTCAATTTATATAGATTTTGGTAATTACTAAGTACCAGCTTGCCGAGATGTTTGATGGATATAGTCTACGCCCTGCTAAAATCGATAAAATAATCAACTCTATTAGTTTGTTCTCTGATATTATTGATTTGCAGTGTGATATTTTTAAATTACTCGAACCTTAACTTTACTGCAGTAGACAAAAGGGTAAATGTCACATCGCATGCCATAATCTTACAGCTAACAACGGGTTAATGCTTTTATTGATTTACGGTGGATTTATAGAGGGGAAGACTACTTACACCAGTTTGGTTAAGGTCCTGCACAGTATTAACAAACTTTGTTATCCTTGTTATATACTAGAAGGTATTTCTATTCGATTAAACATATTACGAATTGTTAGTACCATGATCAATTCCAGAAATTTCCAAACATATTTCTACGTTTTCTTCTGTAAGCCTTCAAATTCTTGTAATAGGCACTCTTGCTTTATCCCAGAATTTCGTTTCCTGGATTTAAAACACTATTGTTTATTCCTAAAACTAGAGTATCAACAACATTCCTGTGAATCATCTTTCCCGTTATTCTCGTGTTTTCCTTCTATAACCGACTGTTCTCGAGAAAAGTTTTCTGGCTTCCTCTATTTACTCGGTGGTTTTGAGTTGACAATCACTGCTATCGCATTGCAAGGACTCCAGTTTTATGTTGAAACCCCTCTCTTCTCCCGCAAAACATCACGGCCTCAACAACACATCCGGGTCCATTGCAGTAGCCGAGATACGGGTCACCACGCCTAGTTCTACTAGCCACGGATTCAAAAACCCAACGAGCTGTCAGCCCGCCGCCCTGCTTCACTGTGCGTTTCCTTTTAAATTGTATGATGATGTCTGAATAAGTTAATTAATTAATATTGCCGGTACGAGAAGGTTTCAATCGAGCATTAGTATAGTCAGTTAGCGTGTATACGTCCACAGCTGGACATATGCCTGTCCAATTTTCCTCCAGGACTCCCGGTACGTTCCGTACCGTGTCAGCGGTACGGAACAACTGCTTTCAGCCGCGCCGACGTACTTGAATGTCGTCGTCCCACCTCTCGGGTGGGTTTCCCACACTCCGTTTTCCTGTCCACCTGGTTATGAGACCATCAATTTGCCAATTTTGCTCTCTTAAAGCGCGCTAGACGTTTCGGCTCGCGTCAAGCTTTCGTCAGCTAGTCTGCGTTGACTAGGTCGTGGATGAGAGTCCCATGCTCGACTTGTCTCACTGATGATCCGATGTACTCTCTCTCTATAGACATTTTATAAACTTCTTCGAATGTGGAGGCCGCGTTGGGACGCATTTGTTAAATTTTATATTCGTAGTGTGGCACCAACCACGAAAGAGAAGTTCGGTTTGAAGATTAAATCTATTTCAGACAAAAACGTGTAATGAGCTGACATCAGGTCATGAGTGAGGTTATGTAACCAACCATGTCAATTTACAAAAAAAAAAAAACAAAACAAACTAGTAAACCATGATTCATCGTATCTCTCGAGGTGACCATTACTTTGTCTTTTCGAGCAGACAGTAGATCAAATTCTTCAATTAGTTACTCATACTGTTATCTCAGACTGCAAGTTCCCATATCCGAGTCTCTGACTGGTGCCGTCGTCGTCTGCGCCGTAGTCTGCGGCGACTCTAAGATGGTCGCGGTCGGGGCGCGGCGGCGGTCGCGGCGGTGGTGGTCGCAGTGAATCAGGCTTCTCGGAAGCATTGCTAGCTATTTTCGAGCGGATACGCTTACCTTCTGCGAACCAGACGCTCGGGCGGGGAGACCAACGACCGGACACTTTTGACCGAGAGATAAGCGTCGAGACTTGCGTTTTCGTTACATGAATCGTTGCGTAAACTTCGGTAATATGGACGGATGCCTTAATTAAACATTATTCCACTTCTGATATTTCTTTTATAGGAAGCGCAAAGTGTGGTGGCACCGCTCTACCTTGTTGTTATGTGGTCAACGGTGTTCAGATATTTTCGGTATTGCGAGAGGGTGCCATTGGAAAGGACATAGATTGACAGAACAGGTAGATATGTCGAATGCTTGCCTTCTCGTTTCTTGCAACGTACGAAGTTCATCTCATTCTATAGCCCGAAACTTCTGTGATCCTGATCACTGAAACCAGGATCGTTATTGTGATTCTCGTCTAAATGGAATATTCCCAGACATCTTCCAAGACATGGTTTTGCAATACCAATCGGCGGACGACATAAATAGCCAATTTTATGCGAAGAAGTGACTTGTGATGCGAGAATTTGGAAGCGGGTCGTCGCGTCGCCAGTCGCTTCGGTTCTTGCAAAGCTGGCCGTCCCGATGTTTACTGGCGCTTGTCGCTCGCGGGCCGCAGCTCGAAGCTCGTCATCATCAAAGCGGCTCGCTCGATCAATCGGCCGAGCCGCCGACAGATGCCCGGCTAGACGCACGCGCCGAGTCTGTTTACTCTCAATATCCGCCCGGATTTATTATGCCGTCTCGGTCTGCCCGCTGCCGTGTCGCGTCGTCGTCGGACGTTCACGTTTCTGCCGGCCGCCGCTACCTCGCGCGTCAATGCGGTCGAAACGGAATCTCTTCAAAGTAAATACATCGTAATATTTTCACGGGCCCGCTGCTCCCGAAGCGCGAAACGCGTAAATAAATAAAGGCGCGCGAATTTTTATACAGAAAATCTCCACTTTGAAATCGAATTTCGAAAGCTAACTTCCGTCTGCCGGTGACTCAGCGAAGCGGTTACTCCCGAATTCTTTCGGGAACTACCGAAATATGGACGAGCAAGATGAATGCGAAGAGGTCGCCCCTCGCGTGTTCTCGGAACTTCGCACCCTCTGAGGTGGGCGCTCGTTAAAATGGCAACACGGTGACAATAATGCGCGCGTCCCTGACGTTAAAACAACCTCGGTGTCTCGAATGAATCAGCTCGATACAATTAATCTAATTTAAGGTTATCGTTCGGGATGTGATAGGCGGCGAGGCGCGGGTAATTGGCGACCGGTAGTCGCACAGTCTCGCAGCATCACTGCACCAGTGCAGTGTGCGTGCACCGCACGACTCTCCGCGCCGCTGCATCCGCGCACGCGCACCGTTTTTGCGCTCGATCGCGCGCTGACGCTGCCGCAATCGTTTATTCGATATTTAAATAAATTGATGATTAACAACATTTTAGATCGAGATTGGCTTGTGTGATCGAATTCTCGGCCATTTTTAAAGCCATGTGAATATCTGGAATCCCAAGAGAGTAAAGTGTGAACAGCTGAATGTTGTACCGTGGTGGGGTAATGTCGGCGTGGTCTCTGTCGAGGGAGGGCCGATGGCCAGGTGGCCAATGAGATGTCTCGCTCGGGCAGTTCGTTCCAGGTCTCGATGACGCTGCAGCCCTCCGGCCGCGATCTACGGCTCTTCGTCGACCTTTTCATGAGTGAGTTAACTCATACCCTACTCCTTGTCTTCTAAACATACCTAATCCAAAGAAAGGTTTCCCCAGCGACCGGCGGCGGCGGAACGGCCGGCTACTCTACTCGGTAAGGTAATCAGGTAAAGTACCGAATACTGCGGGTAAACCAATCGCGGAGAATTGTTTTCTAAGTGCCTACAGTAAATTGGTAATTTAAGAGCATAATGAAGTGCCCAATTCCCATACAATGTCGCATGTCTGTCTTCTCAGTCAATTTAAGGAATATTATTCTGAAAATTTTCTTAATAAAGGAATCTGCTTAGATCTATTCCCCTGCGTTTTTTTATGCTTCACTTACATAAAAGATTTAATAAATGGGAAAATAAATTTATTTTAGACATTTATATCTTGCTTATTAACAGCGTCTAAAATTATTATAATAAAATAATGTAAAAATAAATTCAAACGTGCAAACCTAGATTTCTGAAGGACCCATTTTCAATAAAAACAAAATAATTAGCTGGTTTGGAACTTTGGACCCAATGACATTTTATTTTAAGGAAGATTCTGTCTGACCCTCTTACCATAAAACTATACCAACTTCCTTTGTGGTAATAAATGTAGAGAAAATTAAATTTATTTTAATTTACCAAATATTTAACTACAAATCAGTCACATACAGTAATATGCAGCGTTCAGTTATAATTAAAACACAGTATTTTAACACAATAAAAAAATGCCCCTAAAGTGACATCATTGCTAAATTATAAGTCATTCTTTAGGCTCTGAGCTGCAGGTGTCCCTTTAACTCAATATTGAAATATGACCTCATCATACTCTTGCATCATCTGTCCAGATCTTTCAGATCAGTCCAGATCATCAATTCCCAATTCAGTGGTCCAGATATTTGGACAATCGATTCTGTATGCCCCAAAAATATTCCTGATCGATAAACATACTCTGGGTATGCTCAACAACTGTGCACGATATGGGCAAAAGACCCGGATACGAGGGTTTAAATGGTGGACGGTTGTCACTAATAAAAAGGTCCATAAGATGCTCAATAGTGTTAAATTGGAACACAATTGTCAGTAACATATTTAGACATACCTAACACAGGGGCGCCGACTTGTTAAAAATATTGGGGGGGGGGGGGGGGGGGGGGGCTGTCGTGGTGTCGAAAATTGTTTTGCCTATTCAATTATCAATCATACCGTAAATAAAATATAGTTAGATTTGGAATTTTTACGAGTTCTTAATTTGTGGTAGGTATGTATGATAATGAGATTTTTTTTTTTTTTTATGGAAACTGACACGGTTGGCTACATCACCTACAACGTCCGTGATGTCAGCCCATAACACCGGGTGAACTAGGTGCCATGTCAGTGCTTCCCCCTTTGATCGTGCCGGCTACACTGAACTGGTCGGAAAACACAAACTATTTACATAGCCGTTTAGACCGACGTTTCATTCAGTGCGGTGGTACCAACCCGGGCGGGTTAAACTCTACCACCAAGTAATATTAGGAGGGAAGGGACCTACAGTTTTACGAGGAATCCGAACCTCGGTCAGCCTCCAACGGTCAGCGGTCACCCATGCAAGTACTGACCGCACCCAGCGTTGCTTAACATTCAATAGCGACAGTTGACTGTCTGCACCACTGAGCTATCGAGGCTGACAACGATTTGACCAACAATTAAGAGAGCACAGTTTTGATTGTAAAATAAAATAATTAAACGCCAAGTTAGCCTCGGTAGCTCAGTGGTCCGGTCGGTCGACTGTTGTTAAGCACACCTGGGCGCGGTTAGTACTTGGATGGGCGAACGTTCGACCATTGGAGGCTGACCGTGGTTCGGATTCCACGTAAAACTGAAGATCCCTTTCCTTCTTACCTTACTAGGTGGTAGGGTTTATCACCACCGCGCTGAATGAAACGCCCGTCGAAACGGCTATGTAAATAGTTCGTGTTTTCCGTCCAGTTCAGTGTAGCCGACATGAAATGAAGGGAAGCACTGACATGCAACTAGTTCACCCGGTGTTATGGACTAACATTACGGATGTTGTAGGTGATTTAGCCAACTGTGTCAGTTTCCATAAAAAAAATATATAAAAAAGTGCTGTTAAGGACCCCACGCACAATGGTGGGACCAAGGGGGAGACAGGACTCTTTTACTGGACACAGGTTAAAATATTGGAGGGGGGGCTCAGCCCTACTGACAATAACATTCGGGGGGCTCGAGCACCCCCAGGTTCTACAGAGTCGGCGCCAGTGCTAACACCACCAGATACAAGGCATTTCCACTTGCCCTTATGTCCTTGGAAGTCTTTCAGAGATATTTCCTTCACAGAACTACTTAGTAAAATCTGGAAACGCTCTCCCTCCTCAAATATTTCCCCCCAAGTAGGTACGTACGCAGTCTCGGGTCTTTCAAAAAGGGCGTGAATAGGCAACTGTCAGACCGGCGGCGTGGCATTTGAAACCCCCGCTTGCGACCGAATGTCCATGGGCGTCTTTAGACACCATATGGGTTGCTCGGCCGCGCTTCTCACTTTCTATAAAGAAAAAAAAAGTCGCCTAGGTAAGTCCTTCTTACATTACTAGGTGGTAGGGTTAAACCCGCCCGGGTTGCTACCATCGCATAGAATGAAAGTCGTTCTAAGCGGCGGCTGTGTATGTAGTTCGAGTTTTTCGTCCAGTTCAGAGTAGCCGAAACGACCGAAGGGAAGCATTGACATGGCACCTAGTTCACCAAGGTGTTATGGACTGATATCGCGGATGCTGTGGGTGATGTATCCGACCATATCAGTTTCCATAAAAAAACATAAAACCGGCCAAGTGCGAGTCGGACTCGCGCTCCGAGGGTTCCGTACCACCACGCAATTGTAACGTTGAAAAAAAAACCATTCTTGCATGGGGATCCCTTATTTTTTATTATTGTTTGTTGTTATATTCGCCATAATAAATAACACATATTCTGTGAAAATTTCAATCGGTTACCTATTAAGTTTAAAAAAATACAGACCTCTAATGTTTGGATAGACGGCGTAGGCTTAGTAATAGGGTAAATATATATGCTGTTTGTATTTTATGTATTGTATATAAATAGGTATGTATGTTACATGTAGGTATATTCATAAAATAGTTACTCCTCCCTTTCGCTTGCACTACCCATATTTCTTTCTCTGTATTTTATTCCTCGTCACCCAAAGGTTGACTGGAAGAAATCACTTGTAGTGATAAGTCCGCCTTTGCGCACTCCTGTATTCCTTGTTTCTTGTCGTGTACTGTTCTTCCTTCAATTTGTGTGCAATAAAGAGTTTCTATTCTATTCTATTCTAGGGTCCCGCGCGGTACTGAACCCTGAAAAGGCGAAGAGGTGAATGACTTATAGGAATTCGATTCGATTACGCCCCTTGCACGAGTTATTTTTGTTGGTGTTAAAATACATTTCTATATTAGGTAATCAATGCCACTGCCGCGCCGGCTGTGTGTAAGCCGAATTCCATTCTCTCGGAACCAACCCAGAAAACTGTCCAAACGCACTTTACAATGTGCAGGTGTGGAACAACGATTATGATATCTACTACGCCTGCCAAGGAGTCCGACAAATGAATTGCGCTCGAGTAACGATGTGAACAATTAAAAAAACCGGCCAATAAAATAAAAATCCGCGGATGCGTTCGCACCAACCGCTCGCTTCTGCAGATCTTTCCTCCACATACGCCCGAATGTCCATGCGCGTCCTTTGTCGCGTTTTCAATATAAATAAATGTTCCCCCTTTCGTGCGAAGAACGCGTGACTGGCGGGAACAACAAGTTGGGGAACACAAGGTTGAACAACATTTGTCCTTGCGTGACTGACACTCGCACGCACGATCGCAATTCGCAAGTCGCACAACACAATGACTCCGGCGAGGGGTTAGTCACTAGAGCAAAAAGTGTACACCAGATTACCTGTAGGCAAAATTACCAGGATTACCTTGTGATTTCCAGATTCCGAAGGATTCCAAAGATTCCTAGGGATTTCCAAGGTTATTTAAGGACGACCAAAGATTTCTAAGGGATTACCAAAGATTTCTATCTTAGGGATTACCAACGATTTCTAGGTTTACCAAAGATTCCGGGATTTCGTAAGATTTCTAAGGATTCCGGGATTTCGTAAGATTTCTAAGGACTACCAAAGATTCCTAGGGATTACCAAAGATTCCTAGAGGATTACCTAAGATTACCTGATATTACCAAGACTTTGATCGGATTCCCAATGATTCTTTTGGGATTCCTAGATTCCCTGGGATTACTCGGGACCGCCTAAGATTTCCAGATTCCTCGGACTCCCACCTAAGGTTACCTGAGATTACCAAACAATTGTACGCCGGATTCCCTAAGTGACTGACCCCTCGGACTCCGGCAACGCAACACTATAGCGTTTAACTGAATCATTGTTTTTCGAATTGAAAAGTAGCCCAGAGAAGGCATTTGGGAACGAATTGCAAGATTATGTAATTATGATACAGACAGATCGAAACCAAGATGACATTCGGTCTCATTCGCACAATAAATAACTGTCTGATCAAATGCAAGACCTTCGTTCGGCCCGTTTGCTGACACCGAAATATTGTCAACGTGCTTGGCTTGGCGTGCGCGCTGGTTTAATCCGTAGAGGAATCGAATGAGTCATGATGAGACTAGTAAGATGCGCAGATATGTTTCAACTATTTTTATATGCGTGCAGCCGACCGCTCGCAGTCACGCAGCCTCCGCGCACCGCCCCGCGGAGCTTTAACTGTTGGCTGTTAAATAGACTTCATCTTATTTGAGATTTATGCATGCAACAACCTATGCTAAATTTCGTTATCGTCTTCTGGGTGAGGAATCCTTCATAACATCTTCAATACGTCGAAATTATTTTCAAAATATTCCTTATGTTTTTCTTGACACGCGTCTTCAACCAAGTATCCGAATATTTTTTAAAGCAAGGTCGAATAAATCCCACTGCTGAGCAGACTACTGTCAGAAAGACTGGCTGAGGCCGTTATACATTCTCGCTTATCATGGGTACCTACCTACCTACCTACACCAATCCAGCAGACATCGCGCCTAGGTAGCACTTTTCGTCAAAGTTAAAGAGTGGCCAGGCATATCATTCAGTCGAAAAGACAGCAAACATTAAGAATTTGTAAAAATCGAGGTTCAACAAACACCTTTTCGTCATATTTTGTGCGGAAACTTCCGGAAACTTCTCCACACACATGCTGCGTGTCGTCCATTTCCTCGCTTGCAAAATATCATAGGCATTTTCGTCTCTGTCAAGGCTAATGACACCTAGTGGGTGTCGGTCGTAGTCGTAGCGTACGTCGCCATCGGCCTCTGCGCTAGATGGAGCGTTTTGTTTTTCTCCGATGGCCTACCCGATAAACCGTCAGGTGTGTCACCTGGGCCCGGTCCCACCGGGCAGCAGGCATGGTGACCGGTAGAGAGGCACGCAGGCAGGCGGCACGCGCGCACCAACCGCAACCGGAGTAAACATCGCCAGGGATCCCGGGACGTTGGCATCGCATCACAACATGACTAACCGCCGCTCGTTCTAGATACAATCAAAATATGTGACAAGTTTATTTCTATTCTCGACGACGCGTTCTGCCCGCACGATATATCGCAGCTCGAACTTAACATTTTTTTTCGGCGGCGTAAGTAGGTCGGGCCTCAGTGCCGGCCGCGGCTCCTGCGTCATGCTCGCACCAGATACTAGCATCACCTAGCTAGCCGCGAGCAGCTCAGGGTTACCGCCGCTTCCAGCGCAGCGCATCTCTGGCCGCGCCGCGCCGCCACTGTCGCTCATCTAAACCGATTCGAGAAATTCGTCATCGAGTGACATGTGCAACGCTGCATTGAAGACATGCTCTTTCTATCAACTGCTGCGCTGAATTCAAGTCAAACAGCACTCCCGTATAAACAAGAATACTACATACAACAAGCGTTATCTATCTCCTTAGTAGTTGTTACCGTGATAAAAATTGCATCGTTTTCATGTGTGAATGTGAAGAAGTCATTCATCACCAACCAGCATTTGGTGATGACTTCTTCACATCCACACCAGCATTCGGTAGTCCGAAAGGCACGTTTAAATGTTTGGAGGTGCGGATTTCGTCCCTCGCCGAACACCTACCTAGCTAGAGAATGAATGCAGAAGTACAATAGGAGTTGCGGAGACGGCACGTCGAGCCATGAATTATTAGCTATTAAATAAAGGCGATGACAAAGTATACCTACTGCGGCGGTTCGCCTCGCGAGCGCCAACGGCTGTAATTCGGAGACGTTATTCGAAAATACTCGCGTGACTCACGGCGGAGGGGAGCGAGCGAGAGGGTGCGGGAGGGAGAGCAAGCACACGTGCAGAGCTCCGCGCCTCCGCCGCGCCGCCCGCCCGCGCCCGCTCGGCCCGCGCGCTTTGTTGATGAAACTTGCAGACCACTTTACCTGAGGAATTTTAATTTGTCTCGCAGACAGACGGTCAGATTTTTAAGCTCTTCGTTCGGAAGCTAGATCTTGCGAATTCAGTATATTAGTCGGCACTGTTTCTTGAGAGAAGAAAATGTATGGTTATTGGTATGCCGTAAGTTCTGTGCCTCCAGTGAAAAGGGCTATGGTATGGCAGCCTATTTCACTGCCGTAGTTATTAAGAAAAAATAGTGATGGTTGAACGGATAATAAATTCAAAGAATTAGTATCTACACCGATTAGTCTAGTTCGTATTGTCAATAATTTCGAACAGGCAATAGATATAATGAATGATTAACAAATCGACAAATTTGGAACGAACGGTGCTAATTTGTCGTCGGACACAACCTAGAAGATCAACGATTCTTTTATTTTTGCCGCAACGCCTATTCGTAAGCAGCCTGTAATGGCGGTCCATTTTTCATCTCCTGCGAAAGCATCAAGTGTATATTATAACGTGTTTTCAAAAACATACATTGTCTACCAAAATATACTCTCTGTGGAATAAGAAGTTGGGATTATCATACTGGGCCGTATAGTCACTGGTGAAAAAGATACCTAACCTTTAGAGCTCGGATAAATAAAGACGATTGATGCTTGCTATTGTATTGTAAGCTGTTTCAGTAGTGACTATTGGATAGTTTTAGGGCCGTACAATTGGCCGATAAATGGTATCCTTGACATAGCCAAGTGCAAAGTATTACCATAGTTTGTATTACCAATTGGATTAATACATAAGCTGAAATGACCTATAGTACCCTTGGTAATTGATAGTGAATTATTTGCAGTAGTCGTAAATTGTTTATTCCTAAAAGAGAAACGCATTGACAGCACTGAGAAGCTAACGAATTCGTCTTCTTGATTCGACTCCTCGGCTCATGCCGACGTCCCTTTCCAACAATTTTTCAATCCTTCTTTCTTTCTTTCTCTTTCTTTCTGATCTTTCTTTATGAGCTCGTAAGTATAGTTTGTGTTGAACTCAAACATGAGTAGAACGAACACTCGTTCGAAATAGATTATTCCCCAAGCAGAATGGGATAGCGCGTCCTCTTCGCAACCGGAAACATTCTAGAGCAAAATTACTGCGACACAGTTTTATAATAATTCCTAGCGGCTTCGTTTTGAAAAGTCGCCCGCGCGAATATAAGAATAAATCACGAAGATGTATGTTTCAATTATAGCTTTCTAAAATATTGAAGACGCCACTGAGGATGGGAGAAGCCGGAGTCGTCTGCTGGAGTCGTCTCTTGGAGGCCTCCCACCAGTAGCCATTGAATTGAACGGAACGGAACTTCAACAGTCATTAACAATAACGTACTTAATCGAATTAGCACGGATTTTGGCATTTCCTTTCAAGCACCATAGTGGAGTTGCATCGAAAAATAAAGATTTTCTTTTCATTAAACATCTTAGACCACTGATTATTCCCAATTCAGTGTCCTAGGCCCATGTAATACTACAAACTATTACTATGGATAGACCTTGTATGTAAGTGGCATACTAAGAAAGTGAAATTAGTTCATCATTTTGTATTGTCAGTCAACTAGTCAATGTTGTCTAATGCTCAATTTGAGGCTTCGAAGACCTTCGACGTACTGAAATAAAATTAACTGCCGGACGTAATTTAAATACGAATTTATTGGATAGCTGGATGATGTTTTTAATATTATCCCGATAAGCGAGAATTTTGAAAGATAAGGTTCTAGGTGGAAGGAAGGCCACTGTTCAGTTCCTGTTCACAATGTCCTACAGCGACTCACTCGAATTTGTATAACGCGGTCTGCCAAACAATCTAAACATTATCAGTAAGAATTTGGGCCGATCTTCTTTTAGCTTGTGTACATTCATGATTCAGTCCGGAACATCTTTAAATAATGTTATACTTAAAAAGAAAGCCATTTTCATAACTCACGCTGACTAGCGTCGGGCACCGCTTTACGTTTACTCATTGTCCTTATTCAAAATAAGACTCAAGGACGCCTAAATTTCGCTCACGCGCTAATTCCAGAACGCTATAAATGTGCTCTCGTTCTTTCTCGTGAGAAAACGCTTGTCTGATTTTTTGCAGACAGCGAACGCCATAAATATCTACGCGAAATTTTGTAAGTGTCTTTAACAAATGTTATTCTTCAGATTGTTATCAAAACAGTCTTACGTTGAGGACGCTAGAATTCAAAGTGAAATATGGCAGGTCTCGTGAAAAATCGTGGAGTATGTCGGAGTGACGCGTAGGTAGACTAGATCCGACGAATCCAGACTGTCAACTGACGACACGATCCAGCTCCTGCTATACCCGTCTCACGGTCGAGTCGAACCCGGATTACCAGTTGCCGATCAAAGAGCGTTACTTATAGCGGATTTACGACATTGAATTTGTTTTTTTATTGCGATCAGCTCCAGGTTATTTACATTTTGGACCGGAATCGCGAAACACATTTCTACATTTAGCGTTGAAAAAGTTATACTATTCCAGCCAGATTATGTTTCCTGTGGCCGTCGCATTTTCTCCGAGCAACCTTGCATCGCATGGCATGGCATATGAAGACCGTGGGTGTATGATAAAAGCGACCTCGATTACCAAAGTAGATCCCCTTCCCTTTAAAAATGTCGTCTTTGAACTTAATATTGAGTCGCCATCAACGTTCGTCTAAATTCGTTTGGATGTTTGGATCAAAATTGATTATAATTTGAACGGACAGCTGCTGAAAGCTGACGAAATATGGCCCTTCGGAGCCAAGCTTATAGTTGGTAGCTGTCTCGATAATTCTGCACACGAAACACGATGTTTTTGTTTTATTAGCCAACAACTTTTCGAAAAAAAAGCAAGGTTGATCAAAATGAACCTTGCTTTTTAAAAAGTGCTCGGTGATTGGTAGTTTACTTGGAAGTTACAAACAAGTGAACGCCTGTCTGAGACTTAGAGCCCGACAAATTGATCGGAACACCTGTCGCTTCACCATTCTGAACCCATTTGGAATTGCCGGCTTTTTCGTTTACCTCCTTCTAAAGGGTAGAATGCCCGAAAAAGATTTGTACTCCAGTTCAATGTAATCAGCGCTAATTCCACTTGAGCTTGCATGAGCTTGGCTTCCGACTGAGTGATCTCTTAAACTACTGCTCTGAAAATAATGTATAAGCATGAGGTGAAGGTATACCTCTCTTGTTGATCAATATTCCACGTCTGAGAGACTCGACACACTTTCGCCGAGGGTTTTTCCTTTCCCTTAACCTCCCTTAAAGCTATCTATCAGTGTGCCAAGCCATCATGTTCGTGTAGATTATGTAGATACATAGGTATCCTACAGCTACAAGCAACAGATCCGTCGTCGCGGGCTCCCCATCCGCCAACCTGTCGTCGCCGCGTCTACCTAATTAACGCCTCCGTGCATCGACACCCGTGTTACCCGCGTTGCGCCTGCGCCGCTGACACGACAACGCCTACTACACGCTCCGAGGCTAATTATATGGATGTTGTTGTAGTGCTTATGTTCGGTGTTTCCTCGTTGCACACATCGACATCTGTTATATGGGGTGTAAGACTTTCCCGATCTGTCGCGCGGGATGTTAGGAAGTCTGCACATTTTCTGAAATTATATCTAGATTCAACTCATCTGATCTCTCTTTCTGATCTGTCACGTATCCACAGGTGGTGACCAAACTTTGTCACGCTTGATTAATAGCTTCTTATTCTCGCTTTATGCAAATTAAAACGTCAGCTGCGATCATCACCTGAAATGCCCTTTTTATAGCTTGACTCTTGACTAGGTCACAACCACTGGCGGCCGGTCCTAAAGTGCGCCCGTGCGCCGCACTACCATACCACGAGAAGTCTTCACTTCACTCAAAATAAATAATATCTTACAATACAACATACCTACATTAAACCATAAAGATCGTACTCCAAATAAATACGAATGTGAATTCGACCTTATTTTATAGATCACAAGGCATGTTTTTGCGAGTAAACCCGCGCCCCGTGCGGAATCGAAAAACGCACGCGGGTCTCCCATCTGAATGTATGGGGATCGGCAAAACACCGCTGGCGCGTGAGACAAAAGATACTTCATAGAAACAGTATGGGCCGAAATGTAGTTGTGCGTGCGGCGCACGAGCGCCAAACAAGGACGCTATATCGTGAATAGCCGCGTGTGCGACACGTCGCGAGCGATTCCTTTTGCACGAGTCCGTCTACCTAGAGTCAGCGCGCTGTCATGTGATGTCACATACCCGTTAGCGCGCGAATATTTAAAATGGGATATGGTTAGGTTTTGTGCTTTCTGTCACGTGATACTGTGAATTAAGTGGTCCCGATATTTGCTTAAGAGTTGGTTAAAGGTAAGGCTTTACAATCAGGTGATCCCGGGTTCAATTCCTACTTTTCAAATGTTTTTTTTATATTTTTTTAAGTATTTTTGGGACATTGCTATTGTTTTCTTTTTGAAAGCTGCAGCAGTGTTGTAGTCTATGGGTGTGTTCATAAACGTACTATAAATGAGTTAAAAAACTTGTTTGGATTTATTTTTTTGTTTTTTGCAACTCATTGAGTGTCTTGAGAATATTCATACTAGGTACGTACATAATACAACGCAGGCGTTTAAAAATTCGGAAGTCGCGATCTTTAAATAACACTGGGAAATTTGGTATTTAAGGAGGTAGGTACTTAGCGCACTACCGGTCACTGAAGTCACCAGCCGGCACTGGTCACAACTAATTCTTATTTAAACCGTAAGAGGAGTTTTTCTATCTACTTTCACATCGTCTTCGCCCTTTGTGTGTCGCGTAGGATACACTGGAATGTTTTCTTCGTTATTTATAGCCGTGTAAGTAGTGTGTTAGAAATAATGAGCTATTAAAACGACAGCATTTGGCACGCGGTCCCCTTCCATGCTCGCTAAGGGCCACGTGCGGACGTCTCGATGACACGCTGGTACCTACGTTCCGCGGGCTAATTGCTTCAAATTGCTTGTACCACTTTCTCGACTCGTACCGGCTTGCGGAACACTTTTCTCCCGTTTATCACAGGCGAAAAACCTATCTTCAATGGGTTGGGTATGTAGCGAACGAGATTCCGAGGATCAGCACAAGGGTACAAAGCTCAAACTTTCATTCTTAACTGTTGGGGCGACATGCAAAGCAAGTCCTGCCGAAATTTCTCAAGTTATATATCGATAGGCTAGAAATCGCACTCTTGTGCAATCATCAAAGGCAACCTGATAAACATGACTAAAGTTTCCTTTGCACTCGATTTCTGCAACCTTGATGGTTAGTGCGAAATCGCTGGTTGCTTTATGGTCCGGAGTGGCAATGGAGGGTTTAATTTGCTTGGGTGCAACTCGTCCGCTTTGCTACCAGTTTCTAAACGACCAGTTGCTGCATTCACGGGCATCCACAAACACAAAATTTCTTCACGAGTAACATCAGTTTTTCGGTCTACCAAATTAATTCTATAAGTCGTCATCGTTTGTTGATCATCTTCTGGCGGATCTCCTTCAAGATTTTTTTTCTGAAGCGTTATTATAAATGATGAAGTGAGTAATTTCTGACACCCTTTTGTATCCTATAATTTAGGAATGGCGGGTTGCAGCTGCGTGTCTACACTTGCCACTTGGCTCCGGGCTGCGATCTCGCCGCGTATGGGAGTTTTCTACCCGCCAGATTATTTATAGACAAACACTCTTGACAGATGAATCATTGCGTCGGCATCTCGCTACTATTTCTTTGTTTCTTTTCCTTCAACAAATTCTGTATGCCCAATTTTATGTTTTGATTTATCTCTTCACACATTTCCGTTTAGCCGAAACTGAGTTACCATTTAGAGGTTAATGAAACGAAACGGACTTTTCGCTTAAGTTAGATTTTTGTTTATCCAGGCCTAATTCTAAGTGTGCCGAAACAGTTCAGTATCTTAACGATCCTATAATAATATGTATTTGTAATAAAAAAATTATTCCGAATATTGGACGAGAAATGTGCACAACACATTGCGACTCTCGGTAGCAATCAATCAAACTGTTATCTCGCGCCAAAACGGGATCACCATCATCGGTCACTGCGACTGCCATCAGCGACTGCCAACAGCGATTATGTAGCGCTTCCTACAGTCATTCCTAGCTTTGCGGTGGATTGACTTTTGACCAAATCAACGTTGAATGCGGATTATGTACACGTATTGCAGCACTGAAGTACTCGAACCTAGTTGTTGTACGGACAAGTCGTAAGGATTTGCGTCTAATCAATTAGATTTTCTTTATCAATTAGCCCCTTAACGCCAATCCCCTATCAAATCAGAGGACGGTTACAGAATAGAACATCCTGGCCCCGTTAAACATTCGCATATTATGACAGATATAAGATATTCGTAGCCACTGCTGGTAGGTAGTTGCAGAGTTAATCCGGAACTGGTCGTGTCCTTATTTCCGTCCAATTGGCATCACAGAATGTCGTATTTCTGGCGTTGGATTCCTTCACGTCTTATCTCATCTCGATCAACAGGTGACTTCAATTCTATAACGAAACGCTCTCGAAACGCTGCAGTCGGCCACTAGTTGCCAACGTCGATTGACGCGAGGTTGGCTCTTTGTGGCATGGGCAAATCGGGCACGGGTCAACAGGTCATCGTCGATGAAAGTGAACCCACGCTGTCGTTTACACATCCACTTTTCAAATCGAACCGGCGGCAGCGCGATCGAACAACGCAGTCGACCGTCTCCGCTGCGTCCGCCAGCCGCAGCCGAAGGACGCCTCCCGCGCCGCCTCTCGAGAGCCGACCATAGCGAGTCGATTAAATTTTCATTGATGGTTCTAGACGACTGACGCGGGTGCATATTTCAGGTCTGTCGCCGGGCGGAATCGGAATACGTTTTCTAGCAACATTCTCACGTGCCAGCCTCGTTCTAGACCGGCGAGACTCCGGCTCGGCGGACCTGAGACGTCTTCGGCCGATCGACGCGCGAACGTCATCGTGCCGCCTTCTCTTCGGGGACTTCCGCGTGAAAGCGCAGCCCGGAAGCGTACGCGTTATGTAAACAGCGATACGGGCGCGGCGGAGGCGCCGCGGCGGTGTCGGTGCCGGGTGCAAGACAAGCGTGGGCGCACGTGGGCGGGCGGGCCAGGTCGTCGACCCTCGCCGCACATGCGCCTCCGCAGCCCCCTCCCCCGCCACCGCGCTCCATCCAGCCAGATCCGCCCTCGACCGCACCGCGACCGCGCTCGCCGTTTCCGCGGAGGCGGTGGTCACTCGCCGAAAATGGCAGAACATTTGACGAAGGGCGGGCGGCGCGGTCCGGCGACTCCGGCAGCGGTGCGTAGTGCGCGCGCCGTCCGCATTTAGCCCGGCCTGACGTCCGTGACTCATCGCACCGCGAATAGTCGGCGGTTTGTTTGTTGCACCGCGCCGCCACCGCCGCCGCGCCGCCGCCGCCGTCCCATCCCGTGCTGACTCCCGCCGATTATTTCGAGCGGACGGCGGAGGAGGCGAAGGCGGCGCCGACGGGACGGCGACGGCGGCGGGGATGGGGAAGCCGCCGCGCCGCGACGCCCGCGCCGCGGCGCCGCCTGCAGTGCTCGGCGCACTGTCTTCGCGAGAGGACGCACCCTCGCCCCCGCCAGGCGATGCCCCCGCGCCCCGCGCCACCGCCGCGACCCCGCCGCGTCAGAATGTGTGACGTCCCCGCCGCCAGCATCGTCACCACCATCAGGGACACAGTCAGCTGTAGTTGGATATTCTACAGTGAGTTGAGACACATTTCACATCAGCGTCGCGCGTCGGAAGCGCGCGCGCGTACGTTACATCACGTCGCATCGCATACGGGAAGGGTTCCTCGCGCGTGTGCCGTGCGTCAAGTGTGGTGAGGATGAGAAGCGTCTCCTCCCTCGGCCGCGCCTGCGTCCACGCCGAGCGGAGCGTCGTCGGAGCCGATGCGCGCTCGAGATATAAATAAGGAAGCAACGTAAACAAAGCGGAGAACTCGGGACGGGCAGATGGTGGCGCGAGGCGATGATCTCCGCGGTCTAACCTAAATACGATCCGTCCACAGCGAGTGCGAGTACTCCAACACGCACTTATTACACAAGCCGCCTCGTCGCATAATGCCCGACGCAAAGCCAACATCACGCTCTGCATTTAGATCCCGCGCGCTCTCGGATGCGGTGCCTCACCTGTTCGGATTAAGGTTACGAAGGAATCCTTTTGAGTCTGCGAAAACTGTACTTGAAACGAGTCCAACGAATTTGTAGAATTTTCTTCGCACCAGGTGCCGCATCTCAACCCATCACGCACAGTGCAAAATTATCTGTGCTGTAAACCGTTGCGTAGGTTCACGTAAAAGCGTTCTCTCGGTACGCATATACTATCTTGAAAACATCATATGCGTTAGCAGCCGTCCCTTGTGTAGTTTATCTTAAAGAATTAACTTCGAACTTCTGCTTCTGGAACCCTCAGATGCTCTCTGTTAGATCCTTTCAAATGTTCAAATTGTTCTATTAGCTGAGAATTTAAATTAAGATTCTGTATTTGTCCATATTTCTAGTAATATGACAACGAACGCCAGCTCGTTTACAATTCAATTATACACGACTGTATGGTTTCCATCAATTATTGCGAAGGCCTGATGTCATTGGAGTCGTCTCGTCTACGTCGGCCGGCTTTAGCACCATCAAGGACCACAGGGATTGTAAAAAACTACCAACTTTTGTTGGTCCTTTTCTAAAAAACTCTCTCAACAACAAAAAAACTGTACAATTCGTGACAGTAGCCAGTCGTAAAAGTATTTTTCCATTTTCGGAAGGCTTTCCTGGGTTTTCTGTAGAAATATCAGGCTTGGTCAATAAGCCTTTCAATCCGCTACTGTGTTTCATTATAAGCCGGGAGAGCCGTCACATCCACTACCCACTACCCATCCGCGTGCATTCCTTTTTTTTTAATGTTTGATATGATAATTTATATATTTTTATTTAAATAAGTTGCCCGATGCTCCGCGAGCCATGTCAAAATTGTGGATATACCTAGCGCGAACACTGAGAAAATTGTTATAATATAGTTAGCCAAGTGTCATCTTGATAAACTTTAGGAAGAAACCGAGCGAATCAAATTCAGATATATATTTCGCCATAAAGAAGACAACAATATTTCATTGAGACATGGCGTGTTATGCATATTCATTATAGTTCGTCATTATAGGTTGTTTTGTCCCGTTCGTCAATGCAACCTATAAGGTAGACCTAGGCAACCTTATAGAGCAGAGGTTCCCAAATAGTGGTACGCGTACCCCCGGGGGTACGCAGGCTCAAGAGAAGGGGTATGCGTGGTCACACTTAATGGCCACGTTTACCTCTACAAATAAAGAGAAAGGGGCCAATTTATCTCATTAGTGAAAATTATCCCCACTGATGAATTGTCGATTGGGATCTATTTCATATTATATTGTGATTACCAAGTAGATATTAGAACGTAATAAATAAATGACTGATACGATGGATATAAACAACATTATTGCCTATGTAAAAATAACAACCATATGAACATTGTTTTATTTACAACATTTTACTCAGGGGTACTTGGGTATCAGAAAATTCGTCAAGGGGTACGGATTAATATATAAGGTCTTTCAAAATTAGTTCAGAGTACGCTAAGGGGAGATTCTGTATCGGAAATAGATCACTTTTGAAGAACTAAGAATTTTTTTTTACAAAAATTTCTTTTTTTTTATGTAAAAAATTTTTAGTAATCGTTTCAGTTTCATGCCAGGAACAAAAAAGTCTTCTAACACATAGATCTCTTTCTTTCAGAAATTGTGAAAAACCACAATTTTAGTTTTATTAGTATGGAATAGAAAGAATTTGATTTTTTTTACCAACTTACATGTGTTAGATCCAAAAAATTGTATATAGGTTTTACTCCCTATATGATACAGAACCCCCCCTTAGCGTACTCTGAACTAATTTTGAAAGACCTTATATAATTGGGAGCCGCTGTTATTAGCCTTTTTTTATTGTTCTTAAATATAACTTGCATACTAAACTTTAATTTCGTTAACTATAACACACTACATTTTAAGCAAAAAATTATAAGTCAAAGATGTATCCATAAAAAAATATAATAAAAAACTGGGGAACCTAAGTGTATTTTATGTATCTATAACAGATGATGAAGAAAATAAATATCTCGACACGGAATGATAAGAAGGAGGTGTGTGTGTGCGTGTGCGCAGGTAACAGCAGCCAGTCAGCGTCGAGCGCGGGCGGCGAGGCGGCGGGCGCGGCCGGCGGTGTCGGCCAGCCGGCCGCGCCTCCGGACCCGGACCTCGACTCGATGCACATGATGCTGGACCCGCACCTGCGGCCCATCTCGCCGGACCTCAGCGACGACACGTCCAAGCAGGTCTTCGAGGAGCACAAGCAGCTGGCGCAGGAGTACCTCAAGGTATAGCTCGTTCGTTCTAACCTGAGGCGTACAAATATCGCGTATTCCATGGGGAGTACTCGGAGGAGCTGTTTAACGCAATCCCGCCGTCCCCTTTCCACCTCCGCACCACACGCACTGGACAGGGATTGCATCCCTATACGCTGGACTTACCGCGGATGCGTACTAATCGATTCTGCAGATCTTTCCTCTACAGAATCGGTAAACTCTGGAACGCTCTCCCTGCTCATATATTTCCCCCTAAGTACAGTCTCGGGTCCTTCAAGAGAGGCGTGAATGGGCACCTGTCAGGCCGGCATGGCATTCGCAACCCCCGCATACGACCGAATGTCCATGGGCGCCGTTAGACACCTTATGGGTGACACGGCGCCATATGTTGCGCTTTCAATAAAAAAAAAAATAATACATTCACGCATGACGGTGAGCATAAAATTCTGCGAGTGTAGTAGTGCTCAGGCCATGTATAGGTGCATGTCAAGCATTTGTGAGAAATGCATTTGTGTGCGTACGTGTGTTCGACTCAGGTTAGGCTGTCCATGCTTTACATATAACGCAAAACTGCACACACGAGTTCTTCTTTTTTTTAGGGTTCCGTATCCGGCACGGGGCCCTATTACTAAGCCTACGCCGCCGTCTGTCTGTCTGTCTGTCCGAGGGCTGTATCTCTTGAACCGTAATAGGTAGCACGTTGAAATTTTCACAGAAAATGTGTTATTATGGCCGATATAACAACAAATAATAAAAATAAGAAAAAGTTAAAAATTCACGGGGGTTCCCATAGAAGAAACCAAAAAGTGTATACGCGCGCGCCATCTACCGAATAGATTATATACCTTTAACTAATATGAAGCATTTCATAACACGCCATAGATGGCGTGAGTGGCGCTAGCCATGACATGGCGATACGGAACCCTCGGTGCGCGAGTTCAACTCGCACTTGGCCGGTTTTTTACAGATACAATCGGAATGACGTAATCCAGACCTCCCCACACCTGTGTTCATAACTAGGTAGTTAATACAAGACGATAATAAATAATCCTTCCATTTATCTGAATGCGGTGTTTAGTTTTGATCATTAAATTAATTGCTGAGAATGTATTATGATAACATTATGAGAGTGGAAGAGGCGGCAGAGGTGTGTCAGGATCGTGGCACGTGGTGATGCGTTTTCTCTGCCTATCCCACTGGGAAGATGGCGTGACGATATGTATGCATGTATGTAATTGCTGAGAAGACTCTCCGCGGCTGCACTGGAGTGTGGCAAACGCAGAAGATTTTGATGGTGACGGATTAAAAAACAAATTATTATTGGCAGGGTTTATGGGTTGTCGTTATTTTCTTAAAATACTCATCCAGGTTGTCCTTTAGGGAGGTTTCTTCGGTGTTAAGTGTAGATAGATGGAAAGATAGAAAATGCTTAATTGCTCTAGTAAACATTAAACAGTAACAAGTACAGGGTGCGGCGCGAAAATTTGCTGATTTGTATTTCGCGCCAAGCGGCGAGGTGGGGTCGGGAAAGGGCGGGAACCGACTCGTTCGAAATACGAAATCATGAAGTTTTGTTATCCGCATAGTCAGTTCGCGCCATGAATTGGACCAACGAGCAGCGCGCGTTTGCCGTCGAGGCGTACTTTTTTACTGGCCGTTCCAGCGCCTCATCTCTTTGAGAGGCGACCTTGTTTGGCTGGCCCGCTCCCCCGATTTGTCTCCTTGTGACTTATTTTTATGGGGTATCTGAAATCAATTGTTTACAATGACCGTCCAAAGAGCCTACCTCAACTGAAAAACCATGTACGCCAAGCCATCGCCAAAATACCTGTCGATATGCTTAGAAGAGTTGAACGAAACTTCAGAAGTCGGGTAACTCAGTGCATCGACAATGAGGGCCGTCATTTGACCATTTAATAAAAAAAATTTGATGATGTATGTTACAATAGAAATAGATTACAGTGATATCTCAACTACTTTTTTTTTTATTGACTTTTCAAATCAGCAAGTTTCCGCGCCGCACCCTGTACATTAGAAAATTTACATAAGGTGCAAAGGCGGACTTATCCCTTACAGAGATTTCTTACAGTCAACCTTTGGATGTTTGAGATTCGATAATATAATGGAATTTAAGTAGGTAGCAGCAAGAGTTGAGCGTGACAATTGAAGATAAAATGATAATAAGAATACTTATTAACAATACATATAAGTACATTTTTTTTTATGGAAACTGACACGCTTGGCTACATCACCTACAACATCCCTGATGTCAGCCCATAACACCGGGTGAACTTGGTGCCACGTCAGCCTTCCCTTCGGTCGTGCCGGCTACACTGAACTGGACGGAAAACACAAATTATTTACATAGCCGTTTCGACCGACCTTTCATTCAGTACGGTGGTACCAACCCGGGCGGGTTAAACCCTACCACCTAATAATATAAGAAGGAAAACATATCCCTTAGTCGCCTTTTACGACATACACGGGGAGAGATGCAGTGGGGCTATTCTTTTGAAGTACCGGCCCCACACGGTACAATGAAATAATACAAGATAAAATAATAATAAGAATACTTATTAACAATTACATATAAGTACATGCTAGTTAAATACATTATTTATTTAAATTAATTACAAAAGTGTATGACATTATTACGTATCAGAATATCCGAATGAAATATGAATTCCGCAGCCCGTATATAGAATGACAAAATTATATATCTGGCAACACTGCCAGGCCAGTAGTAGAGGTTGTAGCTGATGCGCGTGTGTGTGTGTTGTGTGCGGGCCGCAGGCAGGCCTCACGCACTCTATGTACTTGCGCGCGCTAACTACCTACCGCCCGGTGTACCGCCGGCGATCTAATTCAGTGGAAATTCGTAAGCCGCGCGATGCATACCTACACGCTCGCCCACGCAACTGCGCACAGCTGCAAAGCAATAAGCACTTTACACTCGATCGTTTAGGTACATTTTCGCATGCAGCGATTGGCGACGTAAAACAGTAGACTATTAAAGCCGAAGGTATGGAACTTATTCTATGGAGTGATTTATCTGTTACGAAGTAACTATTAAGTAATCTGTGCCACAGGTGCAGACGGAGCTTGCCTACCTGAGCAAGCACAAGGCCGAGCTGGAGAGCGAGATGGACGACGAAGTGCTGCGGCGGAAGCGAGAGGTCATACAGCTCGAGAACGAGAAGGTGAGTCGCCGGCGTTACATTTTTTTTTTTTATGCAAACTGTCACGGTTGGCTACATCACCTACAACGTCCGTGATGTCAGCCCATAACACCGGGTGAACTAGGTGCCTTGTCAGTGCTTCCCCCTTTGATCGTGCCGGCTACACTGAACTGGTCGGAAAACACAAACTATTTACATAGCCGTTTAGACCGACGTTCTGTTCAGTGCGGTGGTACCAACCTCCAACGGTCGGCGGTCACCCATCCAAGTACTGACCGCAACCAGCGTTGCTTAACATTTAATAGCGACAGTTGACTGTCTGCACCACTGAGCTATCGAGGCTGACAAGACAATGGTGACATGTCAGTACTTTCCTTTAGTCGTGCCGGCTACACAGAACTGGACGGTTACCACGAACTGTTTACATAGCCGTTTCGACTGACCTTTCAATCAGTACGGTGGTACTAACCCGGGCGGCTATAAAGCCTACCACCTAGTAAGGTAAAAGAAGGGAGGGACCTACAGTTTTACGTGGAATCCGAATCACCATCCTATCTTGAACTAATTGGTCTGTGGTCTCATAATTAAGTAATCTTTGTGCTTACACGTATTTTATCCATAAAAGTAATCAAACAACTCAGGCAGCTATAAAAGCTCTATAATATGGCAATCCAGTAAGGAGCATTCCTTAAATTAACCTAAAAACATTCTTTAAAATTTTGTAATTTAGGGCCGATTATACCACCATCAACTAAAATGTAGCCAGTTAACTTTTGTCAAATGTATGAGAAATGTCACTGGCCGGTAGTTAACTTCTGTCAACTGTTGAGAAGTGTCACTGGCCGGTAGTTAACTATATGAGAAATGTCACTGGCCGGTAGTTAAGTTCTGTCAACTGTATGAGAAATGTCATTGGCCGGTAGTTAACTTCTGTCAACTGTATGAGAAATATCACTGGCCGGTAGTTAACTTCTGTTAACTGTATGAGAAATATCATTGGCCAGTAGTTAACTTCGGTCAACTGTATGAGAAATGTCACTGGCCGTTAGATAACTTCATAGCATTACAGGTGGTGGTGAAATCGGCCATTTTAGTGTTCGCTCTGTTGGACTTGGTACAAGTTGTTACTTTTGTATAAATTTATCGTTGCGCACTAATGTGACTTTGTGCATTTTGCAGAACTCTCTGATCAAGCTGTTCCGCAGCCTGAAGCAGGAGCTCCGGATGGAGGACACGTGGTCCCTGCTACCAGACGAAATGCCCAACGAGTGAATGCAACGCTCGGTGAATATCACGGACTTAGCACGCGCGGGCGTATTCAAACGCGCCGCGCACCCAAACCAGTACCTTCACTATTTACACTGTTGTAAATATTGTAAATTATTGTGTAGCTTTCGGACAATTCCGGAACTTGCCATAATGTGTGTGTGTAGTGTAAGTGATTGAGTGTCTTATCGAGCGACGTGATGAACTTAGTCTTGGACTGTTGGATGTTCAAAGAGTATATCGTGTACAAAGTATTCTGATGTGTCAATGTAGATTGTAGAGTATCATAGAGTGTTTCACGAAGAGGGATCATTTGCGTTTAAGTTTTCTCGCCGGCATTTGAAAAACTTTGAGGCCCCATGTACTTTTTCATTGTGATTTTGAATCAAATCTTATATCAATTCACAAATCCAAAAATTCATAATTTGATTAAATAATCTGTATGGTGCCTTTGCGCCAGTTTGTAAATACTCTATGGTTGTAAGTTTTAGATGGCCTAAAGTCCATGTTCCTATCGAAAGTTTTTCTTTCTCATTCCGCTTGGTTTGTTTGTATGCGAGTGGCCACACTCAACTAACCTGTCCTGCTGCCATCTTTTGCCAGTTTCGATATGACAGAAACTCGCGGTATTTCATTGATTTTATGTAACTGCCTAGAATCTTGACTTGGTGAATAGTGGCATACAGAATAATCTCGAAATTATTGTGCTCTAATGAAACTTTCATATGATTCAAAATCTAAATTTTGCATTCTACCTACATATAATGCGCGGGGCGGATCTCGGCGCGTCGCCGCCGCAGCGATTCGTCAGTGTTCTCCCTCGCACCCGCACCGTACTTGTATAGTGTATTCGCGTGGCGGGTCGCCCGCTGCGGCGACGACACGCCGGGATCCGTCCCGCGCACTATACTTACATTGCTTTTATAGTGCAAATTAGAATTATCATTAGTAAAGCAGCTCCATCTATTTTTATAGCAGGGTAAAATAAAACTGGGAACCCAAAGTCAAACTGATGTGTAAAAATAATATTGTACCTATTGTACATAATAGGTTTGTATAGATTTGTAGTTATTAAGTTTTATACCAAATTAACACAATAAAGAACTGATGAATTATTTGATTGTTTTCTTACGACATATAAAGGAGAATTTCATTATACATTCAATTGTAAATGTTTTGGGGTAGACCACTTTTATGCAACACCATTTTCTAAACAATATTCTACGCATTTCATCTTATACCTTAAAATGTTTGTAGTTGGATTCATTTTTTTTTTCGTTTACAATTTCTTGTGCAAATATTTACCAAACTTGGATCATTCTTCATTGTTGGGCTCTAAGTGGTTGGGGGTATGAAATTAAAAGACATTGATTAAAAATTCAGTCAAAATATTTTAATTTAATTTTTTCAGAATGTACAATAGACACGAAGCGCTCGCGAAACATTACATTTTCTTTTGGAATGATGAGCAGCTTGTGACTGCAGTGTGCAACATATCCTCCATTCTTCGAAGTTGCATAATAAACAATTAAATTGGCACCAAGTCCTCTCTCGCTGGCTCCTAACTTGCGTGGACTCAACTCTGGCAAATTTAATCCAAAATTCAACAAGGCTAACATTATATTATTATCTGTTCTACTACCATTGATTTCTCAGAACTCTTTATTTTAGGACAGCCCGTCATCCCCTAAATATCAAAATTACACAAATAACTTTTTAAAGAAAATTAAATTTTAATGTATCATTGGATGCGTTTTCAATGCGACGTCTGATTTTCGTTTTAATGGTACTTACGTCCTTTCGGTATTTAGGTACGCCATATGGCTGTCTGGCGGATCCAAATGAGCCATGCAATTCGTGAGCCAATCACGAATTCAGAATCTAACTTTACACAAATGCAAACACCATATTAATTGCAAACTCCGATGCAAACTATATTCATCAGCTTTTGAAAGAGTGCAACACCGGCCGGTGTTAAATCGTAAGATGCAAAACGACACGGATATTGGCAGTACCAATGTCAACTTTGAACAGCGATTACCAAATGAGAATGGAACAGTCTGTTCCGGCCACTACTGGAAAACGTAACTTCACTATTCTGCAGTGTAGAAGGTGGGTCTTATTGTAGGATGTAATTTCTTTCAAGTGTATCACAGAATTACATAATGAAATAGCAATGACTTTGTGCTCGACTAGGGACTGTGGAACAAATTTTTCCGAGTGCTCAAGGAGTGGTCTGCTTTTAATTTGGCCCTTACAATTTGTAAACGAACGTCATGCGTGTTGTAACAGTGAACTCTCTTTGGTACTAATAAATCCTACTAACCTTTTATCTCTCCAATGGTGTGCTAAGGGCCGATTCTTCAATCGTCGACTGTATCAAAAATTTATCTCTTAACGGACAGTTAATATTAACCTCAACCAGAGGTGGCTAAATCGACACTAAAATGTAGGGCATGTTATTAAAAGTTGTCATATTTTTTTCTCACCATTTTTAATACGGTTCACGGTGATATAATAGAGTCTCTTCAAGAATCTAGGGCTGCCAAGATCGACGCTAAGCTCATATATGGAGAGAGATTCGAAAACGTCACTGGAAGCATCCTACAGAATATGGATAGGTAGAGAGAGGGAGGTCGAGAGCAGGACTGGTGGTTCCCCGCGTCCTAGTCAACGCAGACTAGCTGACGAGGGCTTGATGCGAGTCGAAACTTGAAGCATGCGCGGGAAATTTAGAGTGACCACTCGCTAGTCCCGACCTCGATTAATAACATCCTCCTCTACTGCCGATGGACCTGGATATGTTCGGTGAAGCCATCGCAAGCTTAGTTCAACACCTTCCCCCAACAGACTGTTAGACTTGACTACCACGTACCACACTCCCAGCGACATCAGAAACACAAAATAGTCTCACTCTGTAAATTAGTGGAAACGATTCGTCGTAACCCGACTGCTGTCGCAACCTTTTCGCACGCGCGAGTTCTAAGATGCATTCCCATACTAATTTGTTACTCTCCACAGACTGTGACTTCTTCGGTTCTGATGTCGTCCGAATTTGGTACATGTGAGTTAAGCCTTAGTAGAGCCAATCCAAGCTAACCATTCGGCCACTGCGCGGAGGAAACTGTCATAAAGTGCACCTCTGTACGGAGAGGTGCACGTCTATTAATATCATACAATAATTAACATCCAAAAGGAATTATTATTCCGCACACTAGTGTCAATGTGCCACTTTTACCTACTCATACAAGTTTCTAACTAAATAATGAAATATATTAACATCGAATGAGCAGAGTTTTAGATAAATAGATAGGTACATCTTCAATTAAAAATTTCTAACAGCATAATCTAAATATTTCTGAATGATTCTGCTAGGTATATCGTACTTACTCTATCGTTACATAATAGTTTACTTAGAGTAAATCTCTTTATAATAAGATACTATAGTTTATCTGCGTACCTTCAGATCATGATAAACGTATACGATCACGTATGTGTGTACACCTACTTGTATCTATAGTTAGTTGTGACGATCACTTTATACATTGATGTGATATAAAAATAAAATTTGGACGGGGACTTTCAAAAAGTAAAAATGCCAATTTTGCATTCTACTTATTTAGTTGATATGATTACCCAGTTGCTGGACATTGGAAAAAGTATGGTACATGGTACTAAGGAAGAACCCCGATTGAAGATACTTATAAACGAAACATACTAATAGTCTGCTAAGTTTTAGAAGCCTTTTGAAATTCACACATGAGATACAAAATTTCACATAATATATAAATTTAATGTGAAGGAGACATTTAAATACTAGAAATGCATACCGTCGTGTAAGTCTGACGTTTTAGTTAAACATTTTGAGCTGTCAAAATATGTATGAGTCAGATTTCGTTACGAGAGTGACAACTGCCGAAGTCTAATCTAAAACGTCACACTTATGCCAGGTCTCCTGCAACTGTTTTTTCGAAACAATACACAAACACTTCGAAACATTGGGACGTGGCCATACATATTTGTGTATGCATACACAATGTTTTCGTTTTCCGAGGCGGACAGAAAACATTTCCCGCGCGGGAGAGGGGGAAAGTTTGTTTCATTTTTTTACAACTGCAACGCCTCAGACCACATGGTATGTATCGCAAATCTGTCAAAATGTTTTGTTTTAACCAGAAACATTTGCCTAGCAGGAGTCAGCTTGTGTATGAAAATAAATGTTTTTGTTTCATGTTTTTGTGTAGTGTTCCGAAAAAAAAGACGCGCAGGAGACACGCCTTAACACTGTAATTTTTGAAATCGACTATAAAATCAAATCACAGACTTACGAGCACACATTAAATTGTATTGGTAAGATCTTAATATTATTGATAGCTGTAATACTTGGAGTTATTGTGCGGTTGGGTCCACACTTTTGTAATAAGGCGCGAAAATTATGTGCAACAGCTTTTGCAGCTTGTAAAAAAATTTCATACATTTCGGAAAAATAAACAAGCCAATATGTATGGAGATTGTCATAATGGATGTTGCAATGAGTTGCATTCAATCTACAGATCCAATGAACCCAATCTGTATGGAACTATAGGTTTAGCTATCGAGTGAAGTGCACTTAGAGAAAACTATAATGTTAATTGTACAAGAAACGGTGTAAGAATGAATGCGTGAATAATCAATGAAGCTGCTTTGGAATAAGATTTTTTTTTAAATTACTTTTAGGGCTTTTAACAATGATTTGTTAATATCAGCCCCATAGTACTCATCTTCCCTATCACTTAGGGCCCAGAGTCCCTAAGGGATAGAGAACGCTCAACGAAATCCAACACAATTACTAAATCCCTCTCACTTCGGCTCGCCAACAGTTTATGTATACTAAAAAACAAATTAAGTCTGTCCAGTGTCCACCCTAAATGAGTTAAGATTTGGCACTTACACATTTATCCGACTGTAGGTTCCGTCGTCGGTGGCCCGGGCCACTCATGTGTGAAACATGTCAACGCATAACGCAAAATAAATCGAAAGTGCAAATAATTTTACGAAGCGCCACTACGTAAAACTAGAGTATAATTATAAAAAAAGTAGTAAGTATTAAAAATTTGAATTGGACCCATTATAAATAAAGAATGAAGAAGTAGGTACTTAAGAAGAATATAAACAACCCAATGTGCGTAGTTGGTGCATAAGAATACGAAAAGTTTGAAGAAAGAAAAACAGATTACGTGATATATCAATACTAAGCTATACAAATGGTTGAGAATTACCAACTGCACATCTTGATACTAACGAAAATAAAAATATACCCTAAAGTAACACAACGGTGGTGGACGCAACAAATCTACAACCTCTAGCACGCAACTCTCGCAACACGTGTGATGTAACACGCGTCGCGAAACTCGTGTGACGTGACACGTGCCACGCAACACGTAACGAAGCGCCACTCTCGTGCAAAACGGTGCGTGATCGACGTTGCATAATCTGTCAGGGTGCCGTGGAGATCAAATTTTCAACTTGTGAAAATGTTCCTAATGCATTCTCTTAGAAATTCAAATCACGCGAGCCTGAAATTGTGTGTCGGATAGCTGAAAAGAAATAATTTTGTTCTAAATAATAAATATACTATTCACATTTTCTAGTTTGAAAAAAATGTACAAAAACAGCAAAATAATAAGAAATCTTTTTCAGAAATATCAATCTCTGCAAAAAATCGCACCCTGACCATTCTGCACCGCCAACACGAACGTCCCGTATACATAAAATTAATAGTAATAAGTAAGAGTAATAGACCGTACACGTAATCGTTAGAGCCGTCGGACGGGACTAAGTCTGGCAAAGTAGGATATGGCACAGCCCCGTCCCGGAGCGACACCACTATGATACTCCTAGAGGCAGAGTCCATTCAATAGGCTCATTTATACTTCGACACACCGGCGTGAGCTTGACACCGAGGTAACCTGACGATAGGACGTCCTGCAGAAAGGATTATCTGATTCTTTCTGAACAAAGATTGGCTGCTTACGCCGCGCGCGCGGAACACAACAATTTCAAATTCAATTAAATATTTTAGGCAAAAGTAAATTATGATCGAAAATACGGTTATATTTAATCAAAGGTGTGAGTGACCACTGCCAGTTGCCGGCATGGGATTATCAGATCAAGTTGGACCTCACAATCCAATCTTATCGGACCTGGTTGGGCTTCACAATCCAATCTTATCAGATCCAACCTCACAATTCAATCTTATCAGACCAGGTTGAACCTCACAATCCAATGTTATCAGAGCAGGTTGGGCCTCACAATGCAATCTTATCAGACCAGGTTGGACCTCACAATCCAATGTTATCAGACCAGGTTGGGCTTCCCAATGCAACATTATCAGACCAGGTTGGACCTCACAATCCCATCTTATCAGACAAGGTTGGACTCACTGCTCATAGGTAAGATCAATAAATGCAAAACATAATAATGGTCTAAAGAATATGGTAGATCCAACAAGGTCATTGGGTGTGTCGAATTATACTCACATCGAGTGCACAAGTCATAATAAGAATAATTATACATTAGAACCTACCGATAGTATTTCTCACTGATAAATCTATTTTTAAATAGTTACTCGCTTGCGACTAAACACTATCGCGCAATATATTAATCCATTAAATTTTTTTCAATTAATAATAAGAAATTCGAAATTATACAAACTTTTTTTTTAAAAAAAATCCATTTAGAAAATCAATCCAACTGACAGTAACTAGTAGAGGAGACGTTTGCGTCTTATGGTCGAAATTTGAGCAACATTTTAGGAAATAAACGAGGAGTAGTAATAACGTATTGTCATCAGTTTCCGACGATCTTCGTACGACTAACAGATATATACATAACTCTATGGAGCAGGCAAGCCGTTTGTCATCCACGGGAAGACTGAGTGGTTGGTTATCTTTTCTGAAATTAAGATAAAATAAAGATATACATAATAAAATAAATTTCAAAACATAAGATAAAGATACACCTAAAGCCGCGTCTCCTGTGAATGTTTTTTTTTCGAAACATTACACAGAAACATCAAAACATTGGGGCGTGGCATTTGTATGAAAACCATAGAGAAATAATGTTTTTGAGTAATGTTTCGAAAAAACATGCGCAGGAGATGCCGCTTAAAGAAGACTTGCGTCTGAACTCGCACAAACGCTTCGATCTATTTCCGAATGGTGCCGTAGTGATTTGGTTGAGCTCGATGCTTCCAAGACACAAGTTTGTGCGTTCCATGCGAAGAGAGCGGCTTTCACTATAATATCTATGTAGCAATATATTATCTATGTAGCCATGTATGTACAGATTATATATTTTTTTATTATATATAATTCAAATTCAAATTTCTTTTACTATACTATAATAAATCTTTTACTATAGTATAGTACATTCTTTTACTATAATACATCCATTAGATGTATGTGCACACTCGGACAAGTCGTAGTATATGTAACAAAATTTTGGAATAATTTTTATGATTACGGTGTTGTGGTGTTGTGCATCGAGCAATAAAAAATAGCCTTTGCACAATACAGAAATTGGAATGCACGGTGCGTAGTACATTGTGTAGATATCATTGATTTTATAACCCATGGTAGATATATAAGGTGCTTCGTTATTTATGTCAAAAATTTCGGGAGGGTTACATACACACTCAAATAAACAGGTTACACAAAAAAAATTATATGTTTTTAACATAACTTTTCGAGAAATTTAAGAAAACATGTTTGCTACCTAAACATTAACCTGTGTGTAACAGTAGGTAACTTGCATTGTACGGGGTCAATGACCGTACTATGTTCAAACGCAGAACAGCTGTTTGTTGTAAATAAGTCACAAGGTCACTATGATTGGTTTTAACAGCTACTTATTTGATTTAATTTTTTTGTTAGGAGAAAAAATGCTCCTATACACATGTTTTTTTTGCGTAAAGTGTTTGTTTGAGCGCGTATGTAACCCTCCCGAAATTTTTGATATAAATAACGAAGCACCTTATACAGGGTGTCCCAAAACTCGACGTCAAGCGGGAACCAGGGAGTAGGCCAGTTTATGAGTACCCAGGGAAAATAAGAAAAAAAATCGGAGTCATTTGTTTTTTATGATATGAGCATTTTTTGAGAAACTTTGAAAATTGACATTTTTAGGTACTACAACTACAAATTTGCAAAACATTTATTGGTAGCCTAAATAACTCTGCTATTGATCAGCATCCCAAACAAAACCAGAATGCCTGTAGTTTTTCCTAAAAAAAATATTCAGTTCAATTTTTTTCTACAAAAATAAATTACTCCGATTTTTTTTTTCTTATTTTTCCCTGGGTAGTCATAAACTGGCCTACTCCCTGGTTCCCGCTTGACGTTGAGTTTTGCGACACGGTGTATATAAATGTGAGAGCGCTCACCGACACGGACGTATGTGAAGCCCGTCGGCCGCCTCCATTAGCTGCCGCGGTGGGGACGCTCGCTGTCGCGGCGGCTGGGCACGCTGTCGCGAGCCTGCCACTTGAACTCGGACTGCATGACCCACTGCTGGCCGAGCGAGCGGTCGCACGGCCGCAGCACAGGCTTCCACGGGTCACCGGCCTCCGGCTTTTGCAGGCACATCTCCGTGTTGGAGTGCTTGATGCTCCGCAACTGTCGTAATATTATTAAGGACATCTCAATAAAGCACTTTCTTTATTTAACTTTTTATTTTTTTATGTAAACCAGCATGTGTGGCTGTGCCGAGGGACCATTGGAGCAACCAATGATTGGATGGGTGCACTTGATTCGGTTGGACTCTGCACAGCACTGCATTGGCCGGCAAACCGCCACTTGGACTAAAATTACATTCCGGCAGCAGCAGAGCCTTTTTTTTATGTAAACCAGCATGGGTGGCTGTGCCGAGAGACCAATGGTGCAGGGTGCAGTCGACAGGGCCAAAATCACCTCTCCTCGCGAAACCACGCTCAGTTAGGTGCCATGCCGGCAGATTTGCGGACTGTTGTCAGGCTGTCTAGCCCGTTAATACGACGCTTGAAGACACCCAGGTTAAAGGATTCAGGAAATACACTCGCCGGAAGACAGTTCCACACTCTAGCGGTGCGACGAAGAAACGATTTAGAGAACCGATGGGTTCTCAAAAGCCCAATGTCAACAACAAAAGGGTGCTGAGTCTCTCTGCGACGAGTCATGCGGAGATAGGACGGGTGGCAGGGAATAAGGGATGCTAGTTCCGCAGAGCAGCGTCCGTGATAGCATCTGTAAAACAGATCTACAGCAAAGAGAGCGGTAGCGAACAAGAACTTCGTAATAATATACATGCTGCAGCATGCAGCAACTAGCATGTCATGTATTAACGAAGTGTTCTCTTATTATTATTTTATCTTCAATTCTCACGCTCAACTCTTTTGCTAATACCTACTTACATTCCACCATATTAATCATATCTCAAACATACATTCAACGACAGGCTAGCCACCTCTCACCTAGGCATGGTTCTTCCACCAAGTTATGCAGCAGGGGCGTCTTCGCCCCTTACTTGCCGCTTGATAGTAATCTTGTCTTTCTTACCTTACTAGGTGGTATGGTTTATCCCGGCCGGGTTGGTAACATCGCACTGAACGAAACGTCGTCGGTCGAAACGGCTATGTAAATAGTACGTGTTTTAAGTCCAGCTCAGCGTAGCCGACACGAAATGAAGGGAAGCACTGACATGGCACCTAGTTCACCCGGCGCTACGGGCGGACATCACGGATGTTGTTCGAGGTGAACACGGACTGCATGAGCCACTGCTGGCCGAGCGAGCTATCGCACGGCCGCAGCACCGGCTTCCACGGGTCACGGGCTTCCTCGGGCTTCTGCAGGCACATCTTCGTGTCGGTATGCTTGATGCTCAGCAACTGCCGCAATATTATCAAGGACATCTCAATAAAGTGTCGTAAGCAATAAATTGTCTTGGGTGATGTTTTTTTGGCGTGATGACGTCACGTCTTATAAATTGATGAACACCGGCTGCACACACGAAAAAGTGTCACGTACCATCTGAGCCTGTGTGTGCAAGCGAGAGCGCGTAACAAGCGATAGAGAGGCACAATCGGTATAGTCAAAGTTACCATGGAAACGTTTTAAAAGTAAAACTGTCAAGATCAGACAACAGAAGTTTATTGATGGCCAGTCACAAGATGATTAATCTTTCTACTGGAAATAGAATTACTGATCTTTGATTTTTTTTTTTATGGTAACTGACACGGTTGGCTACATCACCTACAACGTCCGTGATGTCAGCCCATAACACCGGGTGAACTAGGTGCCATGTCAGTGCTTCCCCCTTTGATCGTGCCGGCTACACTGAACTGGTCGGAAAACACAAACTATTTACATAGCCGTTTAGACCGTTTAGATCTATGTACTACGATTACTCCACGCCATCACGTAAAACTATAGTCCGTAAACCGACTTTACAGACAACCAATTTTTTTTTATGTAATCCGGTATGGGTGGCTGTATTGGAGGGGCCGAAGCGCATGCTCCGACCAGCCAATATCACCTCCGAGAAGGTAGGTGCCATACCGGAGACTTCCCTGGATTGCTGGCTATACTGGACTAGAGGAGAACACAACCGAGGCTGCTATGCGGCCATCTTACATCCAGTACGGTGGCATCAACCCAGTCGGCTACAATTTCAGCCTACCACCTAGTAAGTGGCAAGGGAAGGGACCTACAGTTTTACACCGGTTCCGAACGGTGATGTAGCCAACCGTGTCAGTTTCCTTAAAAAAAAAATCGAAAGGTTGAGTGTAAGAAATCTCTGTAAGGGATTAGTCCGCCTTTGCACCTTATGTAAATTGTCTAATGTTAAGTACTGTTGAGTGTTTCTTGGAGCAATAAATAATTTTCCATCTATCTATCTATAATGGTGCATAAGCAAGGCAAGCCCGAACACGAGGTAACATCTTATCGGCCTATCAGCTTGCTAACGATTATATCAAAAATATTTGAAAGATTTATCCTCAACAGGCTCAGTCCAACGCTTATTGCAAAAAAAATTATCCCCAACCATCAGTTTGGCTTCCGAGAGGAACATTCTACGATCGAACAAGTTCACAGAGTGTACAACACAATCAGACAAGTTCTGGAAGATAAAAGTACTGTGCAGCCGCCTTCCTTGATGTTCAACAAGCCTTTGAGGGCCTGGTATAAAGGGCTATTGTACAAGATAAAGTCATACCTACCACACACATTCTACCCAATAGTAAAGTCATATCTATCGGAAAGGATATTCCCGTCAATGCGCCGGAATGCACGTCAACCTTCCATGACATAGTAGCTTCTATTCCGCAGGGAAGTGTTCTCGGGCCAACTATGTACTCCATCTTCACAGCAGACTTGCCTTAAGAAGGGATATGACTCCCTTCTTATATCACTAGGTGGTAGGGTTCAACCCGCCCGGGTTGGTACCACCGCACTGAATGAAAGGTCGGTCGAAACGGCTATGTAAATAGTTTGTGTTTTCCGTCCAGTTCAGTGTAGCCGGCACGACCGAAGGGAAGCACTGACGTGGCACCAAGTTCGCCCGGTGTTATGGGCTGACATCACGGATGTTGTAGGTGATGTAGCCAACCGTGTCAGTTTCCAGAAAAAAAAAAAAAGATGACACTGTGACGGCAACATTTACTGACGACACTCAAGCCCCAGCCCAGACCCATCTACTGCCTCAAGGAAACTCCAGTCACGATTGGATAAAATCCACAATTGGCTCCAAAAATGGAGAATCAAAGACAGCGCAACAAAGTCAATCCAGGTTACATATACCTTGAGAAATGGCAACTGCCCTCCTGTCAAGCTTGGCAACCAAGGCACGCTGACAGTGTAAAATACCTTGAAGTTCACCTAGATCGTAGGCTTACATGGAACAAACATATCAAAGCCAAGAGAGATCAAGCATGTCACCGCTTCAGAACCCTGACCTAGCTCCTGGGCAGACAGTCCAAGTTATCCCTAGAGAAAAAACTCCTGGTCTACAAGGCAATCATAAGACCGATATGGACATATGGGTTACAGCTATGGTGTTGCGCAAGCAACACAAATGTGAATATCATGCAAAGGCTACAGAACACCATTCTCCGCACTATTAGCAACGCTCCTTGGTTTATGACTAATAAAGAAATCCACAACCTGCTCGAGGTTCCTACAATCAGTGAGGAAGCCAAATGTGTCATAACAAGGTATAAAACCCGGCTCTCACTCCATCCCAACATCCTAGCTTCAACACTGACCTAACCTGCAAAGAAGAGGCGCCTGCGGCGAAAACACATCTTGGACCTGGAGAACTAGGAATCTGGGACAGCAGCAAGGGAAGAAATTGGACTCACTGGAGACCGATTCTAAAAGTCTGAAAAAAAAAACAAAAAAAAAAAACCAAAAACCTGCTTATAGCAAAAAGTTAGCAAAAGAGGAACAAAAAAAAATTTATCTATCTATAAAGCACTTCTTAGGCCCACTTGCACCAACACGAGTTTAAAGTTAAGTAGCGAGTTATGGATTTAAACGCGGTTCCCACATACAACGGGCGCTAGCTTAACGAGCTAAACTGGTTTATATATTAAATTTGTGTTGGTGCAAGTGGGCCTTATGCAACAGAGTAGTACCACAGATTACTTAATAGTTACTTCGTAACAGATGAATCTCTCCATAGAAAAAGTTCAATACCTTCGGCTTTAATAGCCTAAACTTTTGCGTCGCCAGTCGCTGCGTGCGAAAATGTACCTAAACGAAAGAGCGTAAAGTGATTATTGCTTTGCAGCTGCACGCGGACGCGGGGCCTTGAAGCTACAGCACAGATTTAAAAATGTTTTTTTACTGTTAGATGGGTACCTATCTTTTTTGTGGTTTAACATATAGGCTACTACTAACTTATGCCCGCGGCTTCGCCCTCGTTAAAATATATTAGAGGAATAAATTAGTTCAGCCCGAAAATACTTCAGGTAATCCTACCTACCTACCTACTACCCCCCTGCAATGTTATTATTGTTACCTGTACGCATGCTTATCTAACTGATTTTATTCAGTATAGATTAAAAATACATCTGCCAAGCGAATCCGGACTTATTGCCGGCGGAAATTACTTCCAGTCGAACTTTACATACACCCGGAACCCTTCGTGTGCGAGTCCGACTCGCACTTGTCCGGTTTTTTAGAATAATTATTGCTCAACAAAAACAATATACTCAAATTTCTTCATCAGCAGGTAAATGGAAAAAAGAAAGATTTTTATCTCTCCTCTTGCTGGATTTACATCCATCTACAGCACATAAACTGCCACTATTAACAGAAGCCATGTCAACTTGAATTAAGATATAGGCAAAGAAACTCTTTGGATATAGGTAGGTACGACCGTACGAAGCAGTAGCGTGAGCGCGCGCTCGAGTAGGTTAACTCCACGCGGCTGTCGGCAGCCCAATGAATTATGGGTCGCCGGCGGCCCGGCGGGCGGTAGGTAGTTATCGCGCGCAAGTACATAGAGTGCGTGAGCCCTGGTAGTACCGCCCGATGATGTCGTCCAAGCACCCACCACAAATGCGGTGGAAGCTTAGATCGGTTTAAGAGTTACGGAGGAACATACATCATCATCATCATCATCATCATCATCAGCCTGTATCGGTCCACTGCAGGACATAGGCCTATCCCAAGGCACGCCACCACACGCGGTCTGGAGAACATGAATGATGATGTTTATATGGGCATCCCCCGGGATTCCGGGATTGATGATTCCGGGATCCGGGGCACCTAAGACATCACGGATGTCGTAGGTGATGTAGCCAACCGTGTCAGTTTCCATAAAAGAAAAACCTTTTTTATTATAATAATTTGTGAAATATGAAGATGATTAAATAATGAAGATGAGAACAAAACAAATATTCAGAACACAGCAATATTTATTCGCAGATAAAAAGGGGGAAAAAAAGATATGCACGCATCAGCTTCAAGCTGTTAGTTCTATAAAAAAAATTTTAAAATCGACAACATTTGTTCAGAGAAACAAAATCTCTAAGGTGGACTAGGTAAATTACGTTAAGGAGTATCCATGTTAAGATAACGGACACCAAATCTCGGGAATAGCACTACCTACGCAGATCACTGATGACAACAGAGACAGCATGTACTAGGTTGTAGTGATAGGTACTCACGGTATTGTCATAGACCCACTCCTGGTTGCCGCGCAAGCCGTGGCAGCGGATCAGCTTGATGGGACCGCGCGGCTGCGAAGCGTCGAGGCAGTTGTCATCTGACATTATCTGTTGCCTCTTCGTGTACGCGAACACCTGACGCAGACAAGCCACGAATTTGGACGTTTCACTTAGGGACTGTTCATATACCACGTGGACATTCACACTGCACTCAGTATAGTGTGAATGAAACAGCAAGTGATTTTGTCAGCCTCAGTAGCTCAGTGGTGTGGTCGGTAGACTGTTATTAAGCAGCCCTGGGCGCGGTCAGTACTTGGATGGATGACCGCTCGACGGTTGGAGGCTGACCGTGGTTCGGAGTCCACGTAAAACTGTAAGTCCCTTCCCTTCTTACCTAACGAGGTGCTAGGGTTTATCCCGGTCGGGTTGATAACCACCGCACTGAGCGAAACGTCAGTCGAAACGGCTATGTAAATAGTTCGCATTTTCCGTCCAGTAGCCAAGATCAAATGAAGCGAAGCACTGACATGGCACCTAGTTCACCCGGTGTTATTGGCTGACATCACCGATGTTGTAGGTGATGTAGCCAACGGTGTCAGTTTCCATAAAAAAATAAATAAATTTAGATTAATATGTGCATTGGGACTGGAGGAAAATTGGAGAGGCGTATGTCCAGCAGTGGACGCTTACACGCTGACTGACTGACTGACTGACTGTGCATTGGGATTTGCAAGTGCTCGCGTACCTGATTACCGCCCATGTCGTGGCAGTACCCCATGCCGAGAGCCTGGCCCGGCTTCCCGCCCAGCGTGTCCAGGCAGTTCCTGGTCTCCGCGTTCCGGATCTGCAATGCACATTCTTCATTATATGTAATCCTATTTCGACATTCGTAAAAGGTAATAAGGAATGACTAACATTAATTCACCAGCAACACCATTTCACCAGCTTCAGCTAAACATATATTTATCGGTTAAGCCTCTACCACTCGGGTTATCCGTACCGTAGGATTGATGCAGACATATGAAAAGTTAAAGATAAGTATAGGTGATGTTCTAGGTTTTCAATCTACAGGACTATCTTTAGTGGACCTCGAACGTTGAAACAGCAAGTTTTTTAGCTTCGCTCGATAGAAAAAAAATCCAAACAATCCTTTATTTTTGGCGGCAATTTCTATTGTAACAATATTGAGAATTAATGTATATCCTTCCTTCCTTCCTTACCTATAATAAAATCCAACGTCTGCTTTCTGTCTGTCTGTCTGTCCGCTTATAACTCGAGAACCACTGAACGGATTTTAATAAAACAAAATTCTACGGATAGCTTGATTCTTCCCATCAACTATAGGCTACTTACTATCACGCTAAATAGCTTATGAGGTTAGCAGTGAAGTGAAATATGAGAGCGGGCGGAGCCGCGGGCACAGCTTGTTTTTAATAATTTTTTACAAAATACAATTTTATATTCTTTAGTGAAGCAAGATTTGAAAAATTCACAAAGTAAAAATTTTTCATTACAATTCAAATTTGCTTTGTTTTATCGTAAGCGCCTTGTGGTGATTCCATCCCGCTCTACATCTACATTCAGCACTCCTACACACATTCTGACAATACTCACGTCGCCGAGGTAGTAGTAGTCGAGGGGCATCTGACTCTCGGGGTAGATTGTCTCCAGGTACCAGCGGAAGCTCTTGCACTTGAGCCGCCTCCGCAGCTCCTTGCGCTCGGTGATGTCGCCGACCAGCACACTCAGCGCTCCTACACACGTTCTGACAATACTCACGTCGCCGAGGTAGTAGTAGTCGAGGGGCATCTGACTCTCGGGGTAGATTGTCTCCAGGTACCAGCGGAAGCTCTTGCACTTGAGCCGCCTCCGCAGCTCCTTGCGCTCGGTGATGTCGCCGACCAGCACACTCAGCGCTCCTACACACGTTCTGACAATACTCACGTCGCCGAGGTAGTAGTAGTCGAGGGGCATCTGACTCTCGGGGTAGATTGTCTCCAGGTACCAGCGGAAGCTCTTGCACTTGAGCCGCCTCCGCAGCTCCTTGCGCTCGGTGATGTCGCCGACCAGCACACTCAGCGCTCCTACACACGTTCTGACAATACTCACGTCGCCGAGGTAGTAGTAGTCGAGGGGCATCTGACTCTCGGGGTAGATTGTCTCCAGGTACCAGCGGAAGCTCTTGCACTTGAGCCGCCTCCGCAGCTCCTTGCGCTCGGTGATGTCGCCGACCAGCACACTCAGCGCTCCTACACACGTTCTGACAATACTCACGTCGCCGAGGTAGTAGTAGTCGAGGGGCATTTGACTCTCGGGGTAGATTGTCTCCAGGTACCAGCAGAAGCTCTTGCACTTGAGACGCCTCCGCAGCTCCTTGCGCTCGGTGATGTCGCTGACCAGCACACTCAGCGCTCCTACACACGTTCTGACAATACTCACGTCGCCGAGGTAGTAGTAGTCGAGGGGCATCTGACTCTCGGGGTAGATTGTCTCCAGGTACCAGCGGAAGCTCTTGCACTTGAGCCGCCTCCGCAGCTCCTTGCGCTCGGTGATGTCGCCGACCGGCACACTCAGCGCTCCTACACACGTCACATCACGCATTTGCATTTTATAAGATCATGTGATTTAAAAATGTCTATTAAAAAAAAACATTATTAAAATGCTAATTGCATTGAGTTTTTAAATGAGTTTTATTTTATAATAGGTATATTTGCATTAAGCGTAAATTAAAAATATGCAATATTCCAAAGCAAGTCAATGTTAAATGTGTTAATTTGATTTGTTAATTTTGTTGTTTCACAACATGCATTAGTATTTACGAATAATGATAATGATTCTAATATATAAATTACTAAAGCATGAAAATACATACAAATGACAGGTGACAATCTGTATAGTGAATGAAAATGCAACTTTGACGGCTTGTATTTTAATTTCATAAATAGCGTGCCGCTAATGAGGGCTAAAGTTTAAGCGCTCACTAGGTGGCGACACTGTGCCGTGAGGTCCATCGCTCGAACTGTCAGTCAACATTAGACTATAATTCCTTAGTAAATAGAATTATTTTCGCATCTTTGTGCCTGAACATTTTCGACATTTTCAGCTCATTTCAGATTTCATAGGTCCTAAACATTCTCACTTAACACCTCAGTGTTGTGCAGTGTCAATGTGTTGGGAAAACATTCTGGGGATAGGAGTCGCTTCACACTCCTGCCGCTGTTCTTTAAACGTATAATCATGGTGGCACGTGGAGAATGCATGTAATATGTATGTTCTCTTGATAAACAATTAATGTCAAAAATATAAAAAAAATCTCAAATGTGAAACCTCAAGACGGTTCATTGTACCTACGTACCTTGTACCATATGAGGAAGACGTGATTCCACGTCAAAAATGTGCATGGGCACATGTTTAAAACCGATAAAGGCGTTACAAAGATGGCTCGTAGCTATGCGCCGAGACCAGTATGAGCTATTTAACAATTTGAAAATATTATAATAATTTTAATTGATGATTATGACCATTTTATTATTGTTTTCAACAAAAATTCATACAGATATGACAATACACGCAGCAACAAATCTACCAAAAGCATTAGCTGTTAAAATATGATAACTTCTGATGAAATAGGCTGCAATGTAGAGAAAGCCCCAAATGCACACAATTTCGTAAATGGTTATTGACAGTTATCTGGACCTTACGACGCCACTGTGCCAACTAGTGGCTCACCTACACGTGTTAGCCGCATTACTTACTTTGCAAAATTCAATTTTTTTAGAAGATAAATTAATACTCAGATGAATACAATTCAAATTAGCCAACACTGTGGCAAAACATCATATTAATTTCCACAACACACAAAATACATAATAAAACTATTTCCATACAGATTTTGTAACAAAAATTCACAACTACCACGACATTTAATAGCCAATAACACCATACAAATTGTCAAGCGACTGTAACACACGCCCTTCACTGAACCACACCACTAAGCTATGGTGGCACAATTCCGGTAGTCTTTAGTTTGATAAGCATTAATCATAAAACATTTATTTATAAAAATCTTCCATTGAAGGAATGTAAAATACATTGCCTAAAGGAGCGACCACATTACGGCGGAACTGAACTGGAGGTGAGCGGAGCCGCACAAATTGTTCATACAATTTCATACAAACACTATGTTGAGACGTCGTGAAGCGCCGCTACGCTGCAGTGCAGTTACGCTGTGTGCCTTAGACCCCTTCAAATGGAATGGTCTATGAATCTAATTCGAATGCTTTGGCGGATGAGAGAATGCAACTGCTTGGAACTATTCATGAAATTGAACAATATAAACACAATTATTAATTATTACGGACAGAAAATTTTCTCAAAACTTTAACAATGATTCTATGCAAAATCTAAAAACATGCTTAATATTACATATATATCACAATGCCCCTTAGGATATAAAATTATGTACCAAATATCAAAAATATATTCACAAATAACATTAGGTACAGAAAATCACTATGGTTTCATAAATTTTTTATTTAATAAAATGCTAATCGCAACCAACAGCACTAACATTTGATTACTAAAAACCGACCGAAATCAAAAGTAAGCTACTTCTAGCTTCAGTTCACTGAATTTAAAAATAAAAATTTAAAATGGTTTATCTTATGGATAAGAAAATTTCAATAATAATTTGCCAACATGTAAAAGCCTCATGCATTCCCTCCCGCCCCCCGCCCCAAACGCGTTCATCAACCTGGATTAATATTGTAGTAGAATTCCTTCCAGTCGTCCAGCCAGACCTCGGCGAGCCGCGCATTATTGTGGTTGACAATCTGGCTGGTGCCGCCGGGGAACGAGTAGGGTGTGGTCTTGCGGAACACGTGGCCCACGTGCGAGCACGGCGCGATCTCCAGCGTGCCGCCGCACATCCACACCTACCCCCCACCCACACCACCGGTGAGACAACACGCCCGGCCCAACAACGCCAAACCAAACGGCACGCATCTATCTCGTAGACTTCAGGTAAGCATCCACATGCCCGCGTCGTACGCATCGAATCAAGCAGATTTTTGAAGTGAATTCGATGAACGTCTAACATTTTGTCCGGGGGGGGTTGTTCGGAAAAATCATGTGACAGAAAAATCATGCGACGAAAAAAATATTTTTTTTTGCTTTCACCATTTACAATCGGAATGTGACCTTTAGTAGATTTTGTGAGAGAAGTTGGATGAGTGAGTAAAGCCATTCACTAATTGCTCTCCTCATAAATTAGCTTATGTATTATTTTTTATTAAATCTGAACTATCCTCCAAAAGCAAGGATTTGATAATGCTTCAGTCGGTTTGTATTTTCATTCATGTGGCGAAAATTATGTACGCTCGTCGTCATTGTACGGCTAAACTATAGCAAACAGAAAAATTATACTTAAGCCGCCTGAAAGATCCATTCGGTGACAACGCAAAAATGTGCACTTCAATTAATTATTAATTATAACCAATGACGTCATACCCTCCGGAAGATGAGATCTAATTGACCGAATTTACGAAAACTAGCTGTAGTAGCCTGCGCCCACTGTATCAGCAGCTATCAAAATGCCGACGTGGCCGCTATTTGCATGTGAATTTTCATGACGTCATCCGCACGTCGTTACCGCCGAATCTCTGTGCGTGCGGTCCGTCCGTTGCGGATGAGTGAACGCACAATGCAAACAATACTAAAATGCTTTCGAACCGATGCGCGCGATGCGTACATGTGGCCGCTTACCTTTAAACGTTCCCTCCTGCTCTTTCGTTTGCAGATTTTCTTGCAAAATACTTCATCATTTTGTAGATAAATGTATAAAATAAATAAAATACTTTGCAGTTTTTTTACAAAAATTGTACGATTCTTCTTCGTCTTTTTGTGGATGTGGGACAATATCTTTGTCCCACTAGCCATTGATTAAATATATGATTTAACAGATGCAGGCTTGTCGAACCGCACTTTCAGAGAGTAACATTTCTGTTGCTATTACTTTCAGAGAGTAACATTTCTGTTGCTATTACTTTCAGAGAGTAACATTACTGTCGCTATTACTTTCAGAGAGTAGCATTACTGTCGTTATAAAATAAAGAGAGAAACATTACAGTCGTTATTACTTTCAGAGAGTAACATTACTGTCGTTATTACATTCAGAGAGTAATATTACTGTCGTTATTACTTTCAGAGAGTAACATTACTGTCGTTATAACTTTCAGAGAGTAATATTACTGTCGTTATTTTTTACTTTTTAGAGCGTAACATTACTGTTGTTATTGTCAATAATTCCATACACGGAGGGCCACAACTTTAATCCTCAGTTTCGACAGTAGAACCGAAAGCCGAAGTTATAAGAGGTATAACCATACCTATATACGTCTGCATACATAATATTAAACATTTATTTACAAAATTTTGCATTTATTTTAAGAGAAAATTTTATTATCAGCTATATTTTTTACATTTCACATTATTTTTATAGATAAACTCTTTCACCGAAAACGGTTATCAATGTGAGTGATAAGTCTACGAAATAAATGAATGACATATGATTGATGTGATGATACACCACTATGTTACGATGTGTTTAATTGTTTCGTGATTAGGAAACATTGTGATAAATCAATGTTAGTTTCACCATTATCTATGTGAGATGATTTTTCTATGCTGTAAAATTTTATGTATTAGTTGAAGCAATATTAAATACAATATTAGTTTTCACATACTGCTAATACCACAAATATTTTACAGCGACGTGTCCAATTACCTGATTCCGCTACCTTTATTCCAAGACTAAACGGGAATCGGGTTACAGGGCTTCTACTGCATTTGACAATACTTGCGACCTAACCGATACATAATTAAATTTTGTTTATCAATATTCACAATAATAAAAGGCTCCATTATGCCATGAGACCCTAAGCAATGTTGTGGGTTAAAATTATCTAGAAAGTGTTTAGGCAGATCAATTATTTAGTTGCGTAGAACTGTCATTCAATGTGTTTCAACATTGCAGCTGCATTGCAATAAATATAAATAATTTCAGATGAGAAACAGAGAAAGTAAAAGAACACAGAAATATAAAACAAAAGGAATTTAATTGATACAAATATTTTAATTTATTCGTGATAATTTTTTCCATAGTATGCATAATTATTTTTCTTTTCATACCAAAACATAACCCTAAAAATTTTACTTATTGTCTAAAGAATGTAGTAATAATCATCCCCTTATCATAAACCTAATTAATGTCCAAAATAGTTGTTTAAAATCAAATCATTTATTAATAATCTAAATACTTACCATCAAACCATTTCATTTTCTTCTTGTACAAATTTCATCCCATACAAATATTAAGAAAACACAAGACAACACAAGAAAACAAACAGAACAAACAATATGATAAATGATAAAAAAAAAGATAAATGATAAAAAGATAAATGAACCAAAAAGCATGCAATAGTGTGAGTAATGGTGGATGATGCAGTCGCAAATGTTAGTTTATATTAGTTCTAAACTTGTTACTCAACTAAAATGGGTGTTACATGAATGCTGAGTGCTTTATTTACAAGCTATTTATTCACTATATTTCTAAAACATAAAATAATGTGATGAATGTGCTATGCTGTTTTTGCCAGCCAACAAATAATTCAGTGTGATGTGTGAACATACATACTGGCGCTAGAGTGAATTGAGTTATGATGGCGTCTTATGTTAAGACATCAACAGCGAGTCCTCGGCACTAATTTTTTTTCTCGATTCATTGTGTTTTTTTTTTACCTAATTCGGTATGGGTTGCTAAGTCGGAGGGGCCAAAGCGCATGCTCCGACCAGCCAATATCACCTCCGAGCAGGTAGGTGCCATACCGAAGACTTCCCTGGATTGCTGGCTATACTGGACTAGAGGAGAACACAACCGAGGCTGCTATGCAGCCATCTTACGTCAAATTACACATAAGGTGCAATAATTTTTTTTATCTTTTATATCATAAATGGTATAAACGATGTTTTGAAGCCATAGAAAACACACCTGATGGATGGTACAGACAAAATAAAAATATGTAAAACAATTCCAAACGAGCGATAGGACGGACAGACAAATGACGCAAAAGTAATTTTGTCATAACGCTAAAATGTTCAAACAGCCATAAATAAAGCACAAATGTAAGTAATTATTAGTTTACACCCGCAAGTGTTACAACCCCACTCTCATATTAAAGTGTTAAAAAGTGTTACTTCAGCTATGCCACAACAAAACTTATACGTGTTGAGTTCGTTTCAATTCCGCTGCGTGCGGTAACGGGTAGATCGGATTTATCTGTGAGTCAGAAGGTGACCTTATTGCAGAATTCAATCTCTCATAGCCAACAGTCTTGCTTCCCTTCCTGATAAAATTGTTCCTTGAGCACAAAAGTCGATAGAACGTAAAATTTTTACCCTGTTCAATAATAATAAAGACAAATAAAATTGTTAAGAGCATTGGCTTCCAAGAGGAGCAGAATAATATCTGAAATGGTAAAATGGAAAAGATAATGCAGACGAGTATCACAAGTTATGACAAGTTGTGACGCCTAAGTGACGACAAGTTGTGACGCCTAAGTGATCACAAATTGTGACACCTAAGTAATGATTAAATAATATTTTTGAAGTAAAGAATCTTTCTATTACGTATGGAAGCCGAGCTATGCAGCATGCTCTTAACAGCTTGGCTAACCATTACGTCACAATTTTGGTTTTTTATTAAGTGCAAAACAGCTGTATACTGGCTTTAATTTAATCTCTATTATAAAAATCTGACCGCGTATACGTAATTTTAACATAATGGCCAAGAATGAATTCAGTAGGTCAATGTTAATGAGTCCAAAGTTACGTGAGTATTCGTAAAAATGCATTATTCAAGATATAATTATTCATGAGGCATTTGCTTAATTATGAACAGTAAAGGGTCTTCAATGTCAATCATCAAATATTAACATCCTAATATCATATATTATGTGACAAGAATAATTAATATGTTTAAGTAATTTAGACATTTGCCAGAAAAAGTATTATACCAGAGCAAGATCCTTGTTTTAAATTATGTTATTAAAAACTTTGATTAATTGTCTAAACATAAGTTTAGATTGAATTAGCTAGATATTGTACCGGCAGAGTCTAGGTTTAATGGGCTGGCGCCATAGACATATAATATTATTTCTCTATGGCTGGCGCAGAGGAGACTTTAGTTAGTCAAAGAGGTGTTTAGGGATTATAAAATAAAAATTACGTCACAAGGAATAATGCCAAAACCATTGTTCATTCATAATTGGTATGATTTTTTCATGGTATTCGTTAGAGCCAGCCCTATTTAGTAAAATAAATTTCAAACCTGAACTTACGAAATCATCATTTCATAAAGGACCAAATTGAGCTGAGCTTTTTAAAACAATTGAAACTATCGAATCAAAAGTCGAACGTGAAACCGACCGACCCGTTACCGCCGCGGCGACCGAACCAAACGTTCTAAATTCAAACCTGGGTTCATGGCGTAATAGAACTCCCCCCACTCGTCCATCCAGACCTCGGCGACGCGCGCGGCGTTGTGCAACACGACTTGCTGCACGCCGCCGGGGAACGAGTAGGGGGACTTGTCGCGGAACACGTGGCCCACGTGCGAGCACGGCGCTATCTCCAGCCGCCCGCCGCACTGCCACACCTACCCCCCACATCCACACACTTGCGTTTTTTTATGCAATCCTGTATAATGCTTGATTGTATTTAGGGGAAAGAAAAACCATAAATTTAACGTTCCCGATGACACAACTAGGTAGAGTGTTTACATTTTACGAAGGCACGAGGGTACGAGGTAGGAAGTGGTGCGAGAGGCGACCGCGCGGAGCTCAGTAGAGAACGAACTCGGTGCCCGGTCGGTACACACGTTCTACACGTCTCCGCATCGCTCCGTCGAACCGAGTCGTTCCCTACTGAGCTCCGCGCGGTCTCACACCACTTCCTACCTCATACCCCTCGTGCCTTGGTAAAATGAAAACACTCTAGTTGTGTCATTGGGAAAAGTTTTCGGGATGGCACAACTAGTTGTGCTACTCAGTTGGTCCACGGGGAACACCTCGTATGGGCGACCGAGTAGGAGGGGTCATGGCACACGCTCCGAAGAGCCAATATCACCATCGAGAAGGTAGATGGCATTTCGGAGACTTCCATTTGGATAACTGGCTATACTGGACGGGACTAGAAAGCACAGCTGAGGCTGCTATGCCATTTTACACGCAGTGCTGCTAGCGCTTCGTATGTGTGTGTGTGTGTGCTAGTATCGACACTACACACAAAGAGGAGCAAGTTAGGCACACGCACAAAACAAATGCACACGCACAACACACATATGTAAGTCATAGGCCACGCCCACAGGCTTCAACGCCGTTGTAGAGAAATCGCGCTCAGGGCGCCTCTAGGAGGGGCGCGCGCATTTGATGCTCTGTGGCCTTAACCAACAAATAAATGTCGGATAAGACTCAACCGGAGGCGTTGAAAACTGCCATCGGCAAAGACATACCACACGCTGTATTCCGCCGATCGGGATAATCAAGATTAATGGGTGTTGTGCTGTATTAGGACAAGATAACTAAGATAATCAAGAGTAATCGGTGTTGTGCTGTATTAGGACAAGATAACTATTAAACAGCAAATAAGGCACGAAGACCAACCTGCTGCATGACTCGGTGGAAGGATCGTGCCAAGGCGAGAGGTGGCTAGGCTGTCGCCCTTTAGCACGGCATCGCGTCCTTATCCCTTAGTCGTCTTTTACGACATGCACGGGGAGAGATGCAGTGACTATTCTTACAGAAAATTACTATTCTGCAAGCCCGAAATTTGGCACTGTCAAGTGTGGACCGCAAGAAGAGTTGCAAACCATATTTTTAGGTCACAGAGATATAGAAAGAAAGAAATGAATTTATTTATGTTATTGCTCAAAAAAAAAAACAAACAGAAAATGTTTGCATAACTATTACATTGAGATGGAAACTCAACCAACTTCACACCAGCAATAAGGTCGGCGAAATCGTCACAATTCCCAACAAATTGAATTTCACGTGTCCATTGCCAATTTTTAATAGTTTGGATCGGCCTGTATCTTTACAGCGATCGTTCCCCCCTTACATCATTAACACTTTCACGGACACTCCGTCGAGAGGCGGTTACTTTTTCGAGTACGTTACGACGCCACCTGTGGCCGATAAACTTAAGCGAGTTAAAATTTACGAACCGGCCGAAGGCGGGCGAATTTGTATAGATCACTATGTAGTCATTGTGATCTTGTATCGTACAGGTCGGTTAACCAAAGCTGGCGCGTGCACAGTACTCACACCAATGCAATTGTGCAAGTGCGAGTGAGACAGATCGGGGCATACGCATCACGAAAACCCGATCTGTCTCACTCGCACTTGCACAATTGCATTGGTGTGAGTACTGTGCACGCCCAAGCTTTGGTTAACAGACCTGGGGGCTTATTCCGAATGCTAACGCCTAATCGATCTCGCTTAGGCGAGAGCGAATATCGCTTAGCTCCTCTTTTGTATGACAATTCGTATTTCGTACGCACGCAAACTAATACGCAACGACATGAGAGTGTCGAGATATCGTCCGTGACGAGAGACGTCTGGCGGGAGGGTCTTGGCTGCCGCCGAGTCGGTATCGACTCTCGCTCTCTCGGCGATCGACGATACGTCATAGTGGCGTTCTTTTCATACGAAAGAGGAGCTAAGCGATATTCGCTCTCGCCTAAGCGAGATCGATTAGGCGTTAGCATTCGGAATAAGGCCCCTGTACTGCACTCACTCACTTTTAATTTGTGTCGTAGAAAACAAATCTAGAATGATTTCCCCGCGCACAGGCGGCGTGTGAGTTTGTATTGAAAATTTTATGTGTGAAACCTAAGATCATCTTTGTGTCCGTGATAGTGTTGATATTGCATCCAGCGTGACGGCGAGACGGCTTTACAAAATAGCACAACGGAACATACCCGGAAGCTCATCTCGAGATTCTCACCGCCCCAAATGTCCATGCCCTGGTCGTAGGAGCCAATCTTGTAGAAGTATTCGCGGTCGATCGAGAACAGTCCGCCGGCCATGGTGGGCGTGCGGAGCGGCGCGGTGCGGTCGCTGCCGCGGCGCCGCATCTCGCGGTCCGGCACGCGATACCTGCCGGCCGTACACGCACACACAGTCTGCTTGAGGAAAAAAAAACCCCCTCTTTGCAATTTTATTTCTACTATTATAATTTAGACGTTTTTTTTTTTATGGAAACTGACACGGTTGGCTACATCACCTACAACATCCGTGATGACAGCCCATAACAACTAGGTACCATGTCAGTGCTTCCCTCTTTGATCGTGCCGGCTACACTGAACTGGTCGAAAAACACAAACTATTTACATAGCCGTTTCGACCGACGTTTCATTCAGTGCGGTGGTAACAACCCGGGCGGGTTAAACCTTACCACTAAGTAAGATTAGGAGGGAAGGGACCTACAGTTTTACGAGGAATCCGAATTACGTGAATACGTCTTTAAATTTGCTTCCATAGTGGGAGCCCATCCAGAAAACAGATGATAACAAAATCGGGGGATAGAGTTTGGTGTTTCAGCTTCATATCTATCATCTACCTCCAAAATTTAATTACACCACTCGATAGCTAAAGGATCAAAGAATTCGTTACGTAATACGCTCTAGAAAAATATTACCCGTTACGTACACGTATTCAGGGCCCAATTTACCAATAGGCTAATTAGGCTATAGCCTAGGGCGCTGGATTTTAGGGGCGCATCATAGAACGGCGGCGCGGAGGCAGCGGCGGCGTAGCGGGCGGCAGCGCGGGCGCAGTCAATTCGACTGTGTGTTTTTGACATTGAAAATGTCTTTTGGTTCGTTCCAGTATAGGCCCCGATTTCACGAAAAAGTGTGATCCCCTTATATCTCGGAGAGTTGTGAAGATATGATATTCAAAAAAGCCTATGGCTTCCTTCCGGCTCCATCATCAGAACCCAACTAACCTTTTCCCTATCCCGACTTTCTCGTGTCGCTCAGCGACAATATTTTTTCGAATTCCGTAGATTAATTTTCAATGTGCTCGATAGTCGTGTAAGGCACGAAATCTGTGAATTTTTTTTTAGTAGTTTATTACAAACATTTGTTTCCGAAATAATATTCCTCGGCGCTGGCTAGGGGGCGCTATGACATCTGAGCCTAGGGCGAGCAGGACCCTAGATCGGGCCCTGCACGTATTCACGTAAAACACAAGTCCGTGTCCGCGACACAGCTACACCCCGTTTTTTTGTACCGTGTGGGGCCGGTACTTAAAAAGAATAGCCGCACTGCATCTCTCCCCGTGCATGTCGTAAAAGGCGCCTGAGGGACAAAGACAAGGTGCCGTGCTAAAGGGCAACAGGTTGGCCACCTCTCACCTTGGTATGGTTCTTCCACTGATTCATGCAGCTGGTGGGTTTCATGTTACTGGCTGCATGATAGGTTATCTTGTCCAAATACTTTGCTAAATGTAGTTCAGCATTGTGCTGCTGTGATTTACCAAAGTTGTTGCAGCACAACACTGATTACTCTGCTCACCCTGATTGTCGGGATGCAGCGTGTGGTGTGTAATTTTTTTTCTACCATTGTTTACTTATTGTGGACCATAAACGGTTCACGAACAAGTGGGACTAGTTTACAGACTACAGCATCGACAATCGGGGTAAGCAGAGTGATCGGTGTTGCGCTGCAAGTGCTCTGGTAAATTACAGCCCAACACCGACCACCACGTTTACCAAAATATTCAGACAAGATGAATAACTCTCAGGCAGCAAGTAAGGCACGAAGGCCCACCTGCTGCATGACTCGGTGGAAAGTGAGACTCGTGCCAAGGTGAGAGGTGGCTAGCATGTCGCCCTCATGCACGGCATATCCCTTAGTCGACTTTTACGACATGCACAGGGAGAGATGCAGTTGGGCTATTCTTATTAAGTACCGGCCCCACACAGTACGAAAACGAAAGACGCCTCGTATAATTTTGCTTAATAAATAAATATATCACTAACTATACACATGTTTAGATGTTGAAAAAAAAAACTTATAAGTTACGTATAATTTAATTTGTGTAATAGATCACGCCTGCTGCGCTACCACTCTAATGGTGGTTAGGTTGTTGCACGCCGACCTTGAATGAATGCATAGAAAACCAAACTATTTCCACGTTTCCCGGGCAAATCTAGTTGTTTATCACTTTTCACTCTTATTGGTGTAGGAAATGCGGAACAATGACACAGTTTACCGCAAACAATACACGAACGTTCATTGTTCGTCGTCCTTCACGGTGGTGATGACTTTTCTTTTCAATTTATTCAATTTTCGGACAATGGATTCAACAGCTTTGAGAATTGGTAGGCGCAATTGAGGAGTTGTACAAATCCGGGTCATTAATATCTTAATTGTCAGCTGATCGTGGGCAGGCTCGACCAGGGGGTCTACCGGCGTAAACTCACTCGCTAACTCATACAAATACTCGCATATTTCAACAAATAGCCGGGCCGGATGCCTCACCGAACGCCTTTTGATTGGTTGAGTGAGATCGTTTCTCATACTCACATCGGCGAGTTTGTTACGCCGGTACAGGGGCTGGTTAGCCCAGTTGGTCGACTTTCGTTTGTTATAATAAGCACACCGGGGCGCCGGTCAGAAATTGGATGGGTTTTTTTTTTTATGTAATCCGATATGGGTGGCTGAGTCAGAGGCGCCAAAGCGCATGCTCCGACCAGCCAATATCACCTCCGAGAAGGTAGGTGCCATACCGGAGACTTCCCTGTATAGCTGGCTATAATGGACTAGAGGAGAACACAACCGGGGCTGCTATGCGGCCATCTTGTATCCAGTACGGTGGTACCAACCCAATTGGATACAATTTGAGCCTACCACCTAGCAAGGGGCAAGGGATAATAATTAAGTTACCTACAGTTTTACACCGGTTTCGAACGGCGAAGCAGCAGGTGTAGGTATGTACGTAAATTTTATCGTCAGAAAAAACTCATTGGTACACGCCGACCGGATACGAACCTCGGACCTCTCGCATGAGAAGCCGATGCCCAAACCACTCGGCCACCCGCCGCTAAGACCGTTAGACCGTTTGACCATTGGTTGCTGACCGTAGTTCCGATACCACGTAAACCTGTAGGTCTCTTCCCTTCTCACCTTACTAGGCCCGTTTTGGCACCGCCGCACTGAATGGAAGCTTGGTCAAAATGGCTATGTAAATAGTTCTGTGTAGCCGGCACGATCAAAGAGAAGAACCGACATGGCACCTAGTTCACCAAAGATGTTACGGGCTGACATCACGGATTTTATAGATGATGTAGTCAACCATGTCAGTTTCCATAAAAAAAAATGTTAGTGAAGTCTAGTAAAGTGCATGCACTCTCTACGCGCCGGCTCCCGTACTAATGTTATCGAACAATTCAAAATAATTTGGCATAGAACAAAGATTTTCACAACTTTCATTGTGTGTCATTTGTGTGTATAATTTGTGACTCTATAGAAACAATTTTATCGAAATATGGTTACTTACATGAAAAATAATTTTATTAAATAAAGTTTTTATTTTTTTTTATTTTACAGCTACTTGCGATCGGTCTTTCGACCATAAGCAGGTTTTTTCAGCGTCATTTTGGCTTGTAGGTGTTTGGATCCAGTGATCAGCCACCTTCGGTGTTACTAGTCCCGTTTATTTAATTCCAGGACACCGTGCCTCCTCAGTCAAGTTACATTATTTTTGTTATTTATGAGCTGCACTGCTAGCGGGTTTACATGGTTTTCCAACCAAATTAACTTAACATTAAAAATATATTTTCCCACATAGACACAGATCTTGAGTGAAAAATTCGAGTGCGAACGTGGACTCTGACGATCGCTGTTGTCCAAAGGTTGAAAGTTACCCAGCGAGCAATGGATCGAGCCGTGCTGGGAATATCACTAGGTGATATGATGCGTAACGAGGCGATCCGCCGACCCGCCAAAGAAGTCGATATTGGACGCCAAGTGGCAAGGCTCAACTGGCAGTGGGCTGGTCACGTTAGCCGAAGAGACGACAACCGTTGGAGTAACTGGCGTCCTACACTGGCGGCCGTGGATAGGAAAACGGAGTGTGGGAAGACCACTCCTCCTCCAGGTGGGACGACGACATCAAGTGCATCGGCGAAAAACATTGGTTCCGTACCGCTGAAGGCCGGGAGGACTGGAGGAAATCGGAGTGGCGAACGTCCAGCAGTGGACACATACACGCTGACTTACTTGTATTTATTTTCAGTAATAACATAGATATTACAATTTAACAGATTGACTAATTTACTTTCACCACGTTTCCTAGTCAGTTTTACATATTTATATAATTTATTATGTAACTCGCCTAACATTCAATTGTGATATATTTATTTATATACAGTTTTATCCAACACTAGCTGTTGCCCGCGACTTCGCTCGCGTGAAATTTGTATTTCAAAGAAGAAAGTAAGTAAGTAAGGGCGAGGCCGAAGGCCGAGCTGCGTTCAGGAAAACTATAAATATTATCGAAGAAAGTATGTAACTAAGGGCGAGGCCGAAAGTCGAGCTACATTCTGCACAACGTGAACGTTTAACGTTTAACAAGAGGTTTTTCACCTGAAGCCGGAATATGTCCAATATTACCGACTGGATGAATAAATTAAGTGACAGTGAAGTGTTTTCCGAAAATGTATGGGAAGTTCAACTCACCATCTAAAGTTGAGTTTCCAGTTGAAGCCGCCCCACGTCATATCGGAGGCCTGGATGTACTCGAAGGTTTTGTCAGAGATGACGTCGATGATGGGGCACACGACAGTTGTGCGGTCCTCCACGATCCGCGCCAGTAGGGGCTCCAGCCAACCCTCTGTCATCATTATCATCATAATCATCATTAGAATCGATGCCATCATAATCATCATTAGCGTCGTTATCATAGAATAGAATAGAAACTCTTTATTGAACACAATGGAAAGAAGAACAGTACACGAGTAGAACAAACCAATACAGAAGTGCGCAAAGGCGGACTTATCATTGCAAGTGATTTCTTCCAGTCAACCTTTGGATGATGGGGAATAAAATACAGAGAAAGAAGTCATCTATCATCTTCATCATTACCATTCATTCCATCATCACACTCCCTCGTCACTATGACAGGTATTGGAAAGTATTAAAAATTAGAATTGAGGTGAAGTAAAAGTGAAAAAGAATGGTGGCAAAAAAAAAGTATATGCCAAGTCGAAAATGACGGCAAATCAATAATTCAGCGGGCAAGTTAAAAAAAAATTGAAGCAAGCCAAACAATCTGATAACAAGTCAAAAAGTGCAGTATGGTAAAGTGATGGTGGCAAGTCAAAAGATTTGGAGGTAAATTAAAAAGTACGGACAAAAACGGTAGGGTTTATCCCGCCCGGGTTGGTACCACCGCACTGAATGAAACGTCGGTCGAAACGGCTATGTAAATAGTTCGTGTTTTCCGTCCAGTTCAGTGTAGCCGAAATGAAGCACTGACATAGCACCTAGTTCACCCGGTGTTATGGGCTGACATCACGGATGTTGCAGGTGATGTAGCCCACCGTGTCAGTTTCCATAAAAAAAACATTGAAAAAAAACATGTTTCTTGTATGGGAACCCCCCTTAATTTTTAACTTTTTATATTTTTTATTATTTGTTGTTATATCCTCCCTGATAGCACATATTCTGTGAAAATTTCAACAGGCTACCTATTACGGTTCAAGAGATACAGCCCTCGGACAGACGGACGGACGGACGGACAGACGGACGGACATACATACAGACAGACAGACAGCGGAGGCTTAGTAATAGGCTTCCGTACGGTATTCGGAAACCTAAAAACAAAATCAAAAGGATCGGCGAGAAATCAAAAAGTATGGGAACTGTCAAAAAAGGCGATAGCAAACCAGCAAAAAGTGCTTCCACAAAAGACCAAAACCACAAAAGAAAGATTCTCCCTTACCGGTGCATTCACAGTGCGCGTCCAAGAACGTAATAACGTCTCCCTTCACATGTTTGGCGCCCAGCAGTCGCGCGCGGATGAGGCCGGAACGGTTCTCGGTGCGGAACAGATGCGTGGGAACGGGCAGCGTGCCGATGTACTCCTCTAGCTTTTTTCCCAGGTGATCTGGAAGTGTACGTTATGTCTTATGTATGACTTATGTGTGACAAACTATTCAGCAAATTTTGTTAAATTCTTGACTTTGCATGTTGAAATAAATATACACACATACATACATATCACACACGCTGAATCCCGACAAACGGGGTAAGCAGAGTAATCGGTGTTGTGCTGCAAGACCTCTGGTAAATTACAGCACAACACCGACCGCAGCGTTTTCTAAAGTATTCGAACAAGATTCAATCGATCCAGCAGCAAGTAAGGCACGAAGACCCATCTGCTGCGCGACTCGGTGGAACTACCGTGCCAAGGTGAGAGGTGGTGAGCCTGTCGTCCTTTAGCACGGCATCTTGTCCTTATCCCTTAGTCGCCTTTTACGACATGCATGAGGAGAGATGCAGTGGGGCTATTCTTTTTAGTACCGGCCCCACACAGTACTGAAATAAATATATGAATCTGAATAAAGATGTAAATAATTTTTACACAAACAAACACAATCATTTTAGATGAGGCACAAAGCAGGGATTATCCCTTGATTAAGCGGCGGGTGGCCGAGTGATGTGGACGTTGGGCTTCTCTTGCGAGAGGTTCGAGTTTCCAAACCAGTGGACATGTACCTATATTAAGTTTTTTCTCACAGAATAATTTGCTTACAACGGGCAGGGCTATTCGTAGGTACGCCAAACATAGATTATTAACTAAGAACTCGTAGGTATGCCAAACAGAGATTATTAACTAAGAGCTGGGAGTGTCCTATTTGATTTCCTACGAATAGACCTACCAGGCGGGACAGTGCTATTCGCAGGTGAGGTACATGAGGTATTCGTAGGTACGAACTGCACTATGCGAGTTGGTTTAAAAATAAATAACCAGGGTTAAATTACAGAAGATGCGTCGCTAGCGACGCATCTTCTATAATTTAACCCTAACCTAATCTTGAGGCGGCGCATGTCGTTTTTTGTTACGTTTCGTTGAAAACTCCCATAGTGCATACCTGCATGCAGGTTTACCTACGAATAGACATTCCCGATCGGACAGGGCTATTCGTAGGTATACCTGCATGCAGGTATACCTACGAATAGACACTTCCAAATGACGTCATACAAACTGGAGGGTCAGCAAACAAATAAAACGAGAAATATTTTATTGTAATACCTTTTTTAAACCTACTTTAATTTAAAAAGCTGCATTCTACATCCCAGAAAATAAAAACTATAATAATAATCTGAATATGTGCATTTGGTCAGGTCCGCAGATATTTCGGACGGGTTGTACCTACACCAGTGGCGGGTCTGGCCAATGAATTTTAGTGAGGCACCACCTACATAATAGCATTTTATTAATGTTGTATTGCAGTTTTCATTTCGAGGACAGGACATGCCCAGAGTCTAGCAATTTTTCTTTACCTTCAAGATAATTAAGTGAGGTGGCGTGAGGCGGCGCCTCACTTGCTACACCTGGGGAACCGCCACAGACCTACACGTGCTGCTTCACTGATCGGAATCGGTTTAAAACTGGTAGGTAAGTAACCTTTGCCTTTTAATAGGTTATTGGCTCAAATCGTAGCACTGTACTGGATGTAAGATGGCCGCATTGCAGCCTCGACTATGGGTATAGTCGAGGAGGGTTCCTAGCCCAGTAAATTCAAAGTGAAGCCTCCAGTGTGGGGCCTACCTACTCGGAGGTGGTATTGGCTGGTCTGAGCATGTGCTTTGGCCCATCTGACTCAGACACCGATACCGGATAACATAAAAATATATTACATTTTTACCAGTCAACCATTCGATGTTTGAAATTTGCATGTAGTGAAATATAAATAGGTAGTAGGATACAACTTTAGCGTGAGAATTGAAAATAAATCTATCTATATAAATAAAAATTAAATTCTGTTCGTTGGTAAGCGTATTACTTGAGAACGGCTCCAGTCATTCTCTAGTAATTTTGAGAGAGTTGGCAAATTTTTTTTTTAAATGATCGTAATCAATGATATTATAAGTTAAAAGTAGGTAGATAGGTTATCTGAGCTCCCAAGCGGCACACTAAATACAAGACCACAGTCCTGTCTTAAGTTAGTCGCCCACCAACTACGCACGCGTTAAGGACCGCTAACCACGAGCCGCTAACACATCGAAAATGCCGTCATGTGTAATGAGATTCTGCACTAATTCTAATAATTGGAATAAGACTATTCGAGTCGGCGCATCACTTCTTCCTCTCAACTTTTCAAGGACGTGCCATGTGTGAGCACCTGAATGTCATATAGATAACCTATCTTTCCCAAAATATCATTGATCGTAATAGTCTGTCTAAGGGAAAGAAAAATTGGAAAAGTTGCCGTGAGCGGAGCCACGGGCTCAGCTAAAGCTCAGCAGAGTACTATGGCTTGGTACGAATCTCTGAAGGCGCCTGGTCAACTTCAGATGCTGGAGAAATTAGCACAGCTAAAGAAAACTCTTCACTATTCAGGAATAATTCTAACCGCCGCTTTTATTTGTATCACATTGACAACCATTGTTTTTTATTAACTTTATATTAATATCATCATGATCATCATCATCATCAATAGATACTAATAATAAATCTGTACGGATAGTAATGGAGTATGTCATATTCTCAAAAGCGACAAAGCATGTAGTACTTGTTGAACTTACAGTTCCATGGGAAAGTAACATACCGAAGGACCACAACATCAAACTTAACAAGTACTGCAACTTAGTAGACCGGATTGTGAGAAACGGATTCAAGACTGATCTCTTCGCTGTGGAAGTCGGAGCAAGAGGACTACCAGCGAAGTCGCTCTACAGTCTCTTCAAGAATCTAGGGCTCCCAAGATCGACGCTAAGCTCATATATGGAGAGAGCTTCGAAAACGTCACTGGAAGCATCCTACAGAATATGGATAGGTCGATAGGAGAGGGAGGTCGAGAGCGGGACTGGTGGTTTCCCCGCGTCCTAGTCAACGCAGACTAGCTGACGAGGGCTTGAAGCGAGCCGAAACGTGAAGCATGCGCGGGAAATTTAGAGTGGCCACTCGCTAGTCCCGACCTCGATTAATACCCTCCTCTACTGCCGATGGGCCCGGATATGTTCGGTGAAGCCATCGTAAGCTTAGATCCACACCTTCTTGTTTTATGAGATTTGCGTTTGCAGACTCTATGCATGATATAAAACCTAAATTGACGTTTTTTAGAAATCTTTTCTGTGTGTATGTATGTATGTTCCTCAATAACTCTTAAAGCAATCATCCGTATTCGATGAAACTTAGAACAAGCATAACGGTATTAAAAATCTAATGATACAAAGTGCATCCAATTGTCAAAGTTTGTTAGTGGGAAAAACAGTAGTCAAACTCTTAGATAAAATTACGGTCAGTTAATGCATCCTTGATAGTGTAATAAAATAACTCTTTTCAATTAACATTATTTTAATCCGTCCTTTAAAACTATTATCATCTAATTGTTTTATGTTAGAAGACAGTTTATTATAAAATCTAACACTATTACAAATAAAGCTTTTTGAGGTTTTAGCTAATCTATGTCTATACTAACTTGGACATAAGAAAATTCAATTGTTACTAACCTTCTTCACATTAATTAGTTAGACAATAGAAAATTCAAATGACATAATTTATTGGAACAACAACAAATAACAGCGCTATAAATAGCGGAGATATTAATCATTGTTGTCCAGTTGTCCGTCAGACAATAGATAAAGAAAACGACAGGACAGTTTGTCTCATCCAAAAATAGAAAACCACACATCACACGTTGACAGTGACTAATGAACTATCAGGAATATCGGGAACGCTTCAACAGACAGACACACTTCTGCAGCACAAAAATATATTTTTCATAAATAGGTGGTAGGTGTGAACCACGCTTAAAACATTTTTAGTAAATATATCTGGCCCCTCTCCGGAAATATTATATATATATATTTTTTTTATGTAAACCAACATGGGTGGCTGTGTCGAGAGACCAATGGTACAGTCGACAGAGCCAAAAACCCCTCTCCTCGCGAAACCACGCTCAGTGAGGCGCCAGTGAGGCGCAAGCAGATTTGCGGACTGTTGCTAGGCTGTCTAGCCCGTTGATACGACGTTAACGACCCAGGTTAAAGGATTCGGGAAACACACTCGCCGGGAGACAGTTCCACACCCTAGCGGTGTGACAAAGACCGAGTACGACATCTTTGGGGGTGAAATTAAATGGGGGTTATATTATAGTAGGGCACTCATGAACAAAATAATAATAAAAAAGGAGAAATGGAGTAACATTCACACAAAACAAAAACATACAGACCAATTGAGAACCTCCTCCTTTTTGGAAGTCGCTTGAAAAGCACAAAAAAAATGCTCACCCTTTTCGCTCGCGTCGTCCACTAGTATGATCTCCTTGAGCAAGGGTCTGGGCGAGCGATTGATGGTGCTCCAGATGGTCCGCAGCAGGGTGCTCCACGCCTCGTTGTGGAACACTATCACCACGCTCGTCGTGGGCAGCAGACCGGGGTACTTCTTGTCTCTACATCTGTGCGCAGGCGGATTTGCATAAATTTTTTTAAAGATGCTCTTGTGTTATCTATGTGCATTCACTGCATTTACTTATTGGATTACATTTGTACAGTACTGTGTGAGGCCGGCACTTAAAAATAATAGCGCCACTGCGTCTCTCCCCGTGCATGTCGTAAAAGGCGACTAAGGGATAAGGACGAGATGCCGTGCTAACGGGCGACAGGCTGGCCACCTCTCACCGACTCGTGCAGCAGGTGGGTCTTTGTGCCTTACTTGCTGCTTGATAGTTATCTTGTCCGAATACTTTGCTAAACGTGGTGGTCAATGTTGTGCTGCAATTTTCCAGAGTTCTTGCAGCACAACAGCGATTACTCTGCTTATCCTGATTGTCGGGATACAGCGTGTGTGGTATGTATGTATGTATATGTATGTATGTTGTACAGTACCCCGGCAGAAAATCATGCGTTTCGAGCTTTAGAAAGAGACAATTCGATTGAAGAGCGTTGATACGACAGGGGCGACGCTTTACAACCGGGATGGTCTCTTTATAAAGCTCGACACGCATTATTTGCTGCGGGGAGCTGTACACATACATAGTTTGCGTCAAAGCTTATTGTCGCTTCACTCTGTTGCGCAGAAGTCGAGCATGGGGGAAGTTACATTTAGATGTGCAAAGCTTATGGAGTACCGTGGAGTATGGTTTGTACCGTGTGGGGTCGGTACTTAAAAAGAATAGCCCCACTGCATCTCTCCCCGTCGCATGTCGTAAAAGTCGACTAAGGGATAAGAAAATTCGTCAGCCTCGGTAGCTCAGTGGCGCGGTTGGTTAGTCAACTGTTATTAAGCAACGCTGAGCGCGGTCAGTGATTGGATGGGTGACCGCTCGACCGTTGGAGGCTGACCGTGGTTCGGATTCCACGTTAAACTGTAGGTCCCTTCCCTTCTTACCTTACTAGGTGGTAGGGTTTATCCCGGCCGGGTTGGTACCACCGCACTGAACGAAACGTCGGTCGAAACAGCTATGTAAATAGTTCGTGTTTTCCGTCCAGTTTAGTGTAGCCGACATGAAATGAAGGGAAGCACTGACATGGCACCTAGTTCACCCTGTGTTATGGGCTGACATCACGGATGTTGTAGGTGATGTAGCCAACCGTGTCAGGTTCCATAAAAAAAAAAAAAAAAACATAGTTTATTATAATTTATAAATAAAGGTCAGATGATGTTAGTCTATCTGTATGTCTTATATTACTCTTTAACGCGACAGACACATATAAGGTCTTTCATTAGTAGGTAACGATACGCTAAGGGGTGTATGTGTATCAGATACTGATCACGTTCCCATACCAATTTTTTTTACGATATAAAAAACCTACTCACTCCTCAAATTTAATACGTGAAGTGCGCGTATTTCACCTTAATATGTATGTTTTATATAATAAAAAAAATTGGTATTGGAACGTGATCAGTATCCCTCCCTCCCTCCCTCTCTCCCTCTCTCCCTCCCTCCATCTCTCCGTCCCTCTCTCCGTTGAACGTTGTTTTGAGAAGAGAGGTATTTTTGGCTATGTCGACTGCACATTTGGTCCCTCGGCACAGCCACCCATGGTGGTTTACATAAAAAAAAACGTTTTCCTTCAATTTGATGATGCGCATGGGCACTCTTCCAGTGAGGACAGAACACACTTCATTGATGGTCAGTCAGTCAGCGTGTAAGCGTCCACTGCTGGACATACGCCTCTCCAATTTTCCTCCAGTTCTCCCGGCCTTCAGCGGTACGGAACCACTGCTTTCCGCCGACGTACTTGATGTCGTCGTCCCACCTGGCGGATGGTCTTCCCACACTCCGTTTTCCTGTCCACGGCCGCCATTGAAGGACACGGTTATTCCAACCGTCGTTGTCTCTTCGTCTGACGTGCCCGGCCCACTGCCACTTGAGCTTAGCCACCCGGTATCCAAATGGTAAATCATTGATGGTACTCGAGAAAATAATAAGTAAAAAGAAAAGCATTCCGCACTTACTTCGAGGCCCGGACATCGGTGAGAGATCTGTTTAGGGAGATCATGTCGCTGACGAGCAAGTTGAACTGGTTCTCCTGGAACTTCTCCAGCATCAACTGCTCTTGCTCGCTCGGGAGGTTGACCGGCTTACCTGCACCACAGATTACTTAATAGTTACTTCGTAACAGATAAATCACTCCATAGAAAATGTTTCTACCTTCGGACTTTAATAGCCTACTGTTTCACGTCGCCAATCGCTGCGTGCGAAAATGTACCTTAACGATCGAGTGTAAAGTGGTTATTGCTTTGCAGCTGCGCGCAGTTGCGTGGGCGAGCGTCTATGTATACTTCGCGCGGCTGACGAATTTCCACTGAAATAGACCGCCGGCGGCCCGTCGGGCGGTAGGTAGTTAGCGCGCGCAAGTACATAGAGTGCGTGAGGCCTGCCTGCACCAACAGTCAGCCCTTCAGTACACTCCTCATCACATGTGGGTTGCTGGGTTACAGGCGGACATAATTTTGTATTTTATTTTTAGACTGCGCTCGAACTTGTCACAATTAGTTCTATCCGGTTCGATTACACCCACGAAGAAGAACCGGCAAGAAACTTTGCAGGGTATTTCTTTTATACATATTTTTAAAAGTATTTAGTGATTAACCACATAATAACACCATCCATAGTCTATCGAAAACACAGCCTGAGAGCAAGATTAACAATTTTGCTGAGAGTTCTGACTACAAAGACTTATTTAAGTAAATCAGGTGTAAAGTGTGTATTGCATTGTATTTGTATATCTCTATAGCACTCAAATAAATGGGCAAAAGGTTATAATTAATGCCTTAAGGCATTTTAGTTGATTCAGACACCCATTTATCTTAAGTTAAGTTAAGTAATTCATTCAATTGTCTAATCGTGTAAATAAGATAAACATATTTCATTTCATTTTTTTTTAGTTTACATGCATACCTTTGTGTATTGTCACATATCCGATTGTCATATGACAAACAACCACACACACAGATATATGACAGACCCTTCAGTGTTAACTCAGTTGTTAGGTATCGGTCGGGTAGATTTAAACAGATAGATAGAGATAGAAAATTGTTTTATTGTTTCACAAAGATTTTACAGAAATACAAAACAAGAATGAAAGAATGCTTCGGTGGTTAGGTCATGTTGAAAGAATGCATGATAGGAGATAAACAAAAGAAATTTATGGAGCAAATGTGAGTGGAAGGGTCGCCCTAGACACACGTACCTGGACCAGATCGGGAAAGAGCTCATAAAGGACCAAGTGCGTAGTACCCATAACCGATGAGCGTGTATGAAGAACATTATGAGAGTGGAAGAGGCGGCAGAATTGTGTCAAGATTTTGGCATGTGCAGATGCGTTGTTTCTGTCTACCCCACTGGGAAACGGGTGTGACGCTATGTATATACAAGATGTTGTAACGACCACTACATTCAATTGAGGAAATGATTATTGGGATCAATAGTAACAAAAAAGTCAAACAACTTTTTTCTGAATTGCCTTTATATAAAAAGTGACAGTTTTCATACAAACTAATTGGTTTATTTAGTGTAAAAAGATCTAATGTTCAGCACGAACGTGGGGATGAAAGGCGCGCTGTGAGTGAGCGAGCAGGGACGAGTGCGCGAAGAGAGGAGATGCGCAGCGATGGCGCGGCGTAAGTTTTTCGACCCCGACCGTTCCGGCGCCAGCACCCTCCCCCCGTACAAAACAAGAACTATATTTTGAAATACCATGCGACAGGGAGAATGAGTGACCCCTCCCTCCCCTCAAATCGATTACAATCGGTATGGGTACGGTCCATCACTCATATTTATTTAAAAAATTATTTGCCCTATTTCTTCCACTTCTCATAGACGACTGTGCAAACTACCCTCGTAACTCCAATTACATGGAACTGATTTAAGTATAGAGTAGAGTAGCGCATTCTGTACAAGTTGTAAATCCGGTTTAAAATTACTTTGTTTTGCTCCACCTCTCGACTGTAACTAACTTGCAAATCAATTTGGCATGGGAAGGCGGTTAATGTAAGTATGCAATATTTCAACCTCACTTTATAGCAATTAACAAAAAGAACCAATTTCAATATTAATTAACCCACTTTTCCCACATTGTGAGTGCGACTATGCTATGATGATAAAATCTATGATTTCCCCGTAGTTCCGCACGCGGCAGTGTCGGGTTTGGGAGGAGTGTTCTGAACTATACCACCGAGTGTTTATAGACAGACGTACCTTGGACATTTAGATTTTTCTCAGAGGACTTTTTTTCATACACAAGTCAAAACTATTAAAATTTGTAATTTTTGATACAAAATAAAAAATCTAAACAACATCTTAGTAGTACCCACAGAGCACGGAATACCGCGCGCCGCGCCTCCTAGAGACGCACTGAGCGCGATTTCCCTACAACGGCGTTGAAGCCTGTGGGCGTGGCCTATGACTTACATAATATGTGTGTTGTGCGTGTGCATTTGTTTTGTGCGTGTGCCTAACTTGCTCCTCTTTGTGTGTAGTGTCGATACTAACACACACACACACATACGAAGCGCTAGTAGCACTGCGTCCAGTTATTGGGTTTCAAATATTATCGCTTAGGGCGTCTCTAGGAGGGGGTGCGCGCGGGGGTATTCCGTGCTCTGTGGTAGTACCTATACCTTGGATTTATTTTATAAATTTTTTTTATTAAATAGATAATAGATTTAGCCACAATTACTTAGTGAAATAAGTTTTATCCTTTTTTCTCCTAAGTAAATGTTTTCCCGCTTTTTATTATATTCAAATTTGTAATAAATTAAAAAAAAGTTATATTTTAATAAGCAATGGGTTTACGTGGCAAAATGTTTGAAATAGTAAATGACTGTAAACATTTTAAGAAACACTGGCCCAACTAACACCATCACAAGATGGAAGATTCCAAAGTGAAAACTATACGTAAATTGGTGCAGCCGCATTCATGTTTACCTCTTGCAAACAGACTTGAAGATAAGATAAAGAAGACCTGAAGATCTGTCAAACTAAACCACTGTGCATCAAATCTTATTCTATTGTGACGCATCATCCAATGAGAAAGCATCCAATGAGAAAAGCTTTTAGTTAATTCAGTCTAGACTGTAATTTATTCGCTAGTCTACAACAAATTAGAGATTTGACACTCTAATTGTGACAGCACAGTCACAGAGGACAACCAACAATGTGCAGAGGAACAGTTTCATAGAGCGCGCGGCGGTAGGTACACTAACACATGCGCGCAGGGGCGCCGACTTTTGGAAATCCTCGTGGGTGCTCATGCAAATGTTTTTTATTGAATAATAATCATCATCATCAACGTGTTGCCGTCCACTGCTGGACATACGCTTCTCCAATTTTTCACTAATTCTCCCGGCACCCGGCAGCATGGATTCTTAAAACATTTGCACAATGTTTTGCATTTGTCGCTTTTACACATTCGCACGAATGTATCGCTCCTATATTATAGTGCATGGTATAGAATATAGGAGTAGATTTTAACGTTCGCTATTCGCCGCGCCACTCGTGCGAATGGGCCGCTATTAAATGCGGCCGCTCAAAGGCTTGTAGCAAGGAAAGTAGGCACTTTTATCGTGTTTCAAATCCGATTACTGATCAGTTTTTATATTTAACGTCGTGGGTGCTCCGCACCCACTACTCACCGCTCGTGGGTGCTGGAGCCCCCGAGCACCCACGGAGTCGGCGCCTATGCATGCGCGCATCGATGACAGACAGTGGTTTTTTTTTTTTATGGAAACTGACACGGTTGGCTACATCACCTACAACATCCGTGATGTCAGCCCATAACACCGGGTGAACTAGGTGCCATGTCAGTGCTTCCTCGTTTGATCGTGCCGGCTACACTGAACTGGTGGTGCAAACAGTCGACTGTCGCTATTGATTGTTAAGCAACGCTGGGCCGGTCAGTACTTGGATGGGTGACCGCTCGACCGTTGGAGGCTGACCGTGGTTCGGATTCCACGTTAAACTGTAAGTCCCTTCCCTTCTTGCCATATTAGGTGGTAGGGTTCTACCCGCCCGGGGGTTGGTACCACCGCACTGAATGAAACGTCGGTCGAAACGGCTATGTAAATAGTGCGTGTTTTCCGTCCAGTTCAGTGTAGCCGGTACGACCAAAGGGAAGCACTGACATGGCACCTAGTTCACCTGGTGTTATGGGCTAACATCACGGGTGTTGTAGGTGATATAGCCAACCGTGTCAGTTTCGATTAAAAAAAAAATTGGTTGTCTGTAAAGTCGGTTTACGGACGATAGTTTTACGTGATAACGTCATAAAGTGGTAATCGAAATACATGAATCGATATTGTGATACATATTCGGACCCTTGTTTCATGAATATTCTAAATTTGAAATCTTTTCCGACCGGCCAGATGCGCTTAATATATTATGGTACGAGTAACCTCCTTTTAATTTGTGCTGCCCTGGTACTTTAGAACCAGAGAGATAAATGTGTACAAGCCGACGCTTGGGCCGATTGTGCCTCTCTATCGCTTGTTACGCGCTCTCGCTTGCACACACAGGCTCAGATGGAACGTGACAGTTTTTCGTGTGTGAAGCCGGTGTTCATCAATTTATAAGATGTGACGTTTTCACGTCAAAGAATGTGTGCGTGAGCGTTCACCTACAGGTTCACAACGAGAGCCGAGCGTCAAGCTTCGGTTGGCCTCGGCCGAGCCGAGCGGCTGCTGGGTGTCGGGGGATGCGCCACGTCGTCCGTCCTCCCTCACCTCAGTGCCTACAGATTACTGATATACCTACCTATATGTCAGTGCCCGCCCACACGTCACAGACTGTCACATGTTTATGTGATATTATTTTAAATTATTATGTTATAAACAGCAAATTGTAAACTGTTACACTGGATGTAGAAATAATTCAAGTAGGAATGTAACCATCTCCTTCTTTAGATATCGTCATAGGTAATCATAAGTAAAATCATACAACTTAGTATACAATTTTATCGAAATGACGCAAACACTGAATACTATCATATTATATCCTATTCAAAGATTTAAATCTTTGATCCTATTACTTGAAGTGAGCTAAACTTGTATATATACATATTGCATATTATGTAAAAATACAATACAATTTATTTTAGATATTGCATATTATGTAACCTATAAATATATAGAAACCAAAGGAATATATATACATTACTTTAGTTTCTCGGAAACGGCTCTAACAATTTGGTTTAAATTTTGTATTTAGATAATGTTCCCTGAGAAAAATAGATTAATTTCATTTATTTATTTTTATCAATATTAAAACACACAAATTAGTAAAACATTTACCTACATTTTCAATTAAATATATTTCCTTGTGTGGCAGCCCTATAAGAATAGGCTAATATAATCGACTGGGCTAGGGAGCTGTTCCTGTACATTGTTTATTGTCCTCTGTGGCACAGTGTTGGTCTCTCATTTCATCTGCACACTGCAACTAGATTTGACAAGTGGCCTAATTTCATTTATTAAGATTTCAATTCAGCACTGAGTATTGTAAATTTTAGGGTTCAGTGGCCAGTCCATTCTGGCATATACGCTTATAAAATAGGTCAGATGTCTGTATGTCCATCAATCACAGTCAGTTAATTATATAATTATAATTAATTAAGGGCCTGTGACCTTAAGCGGTTTGAACCTGTATTTATTTTACAATAGAATGATTTTTTTTCACCTTGAATTTTTTTTTATTAGATGTCTCAACGAAAATTCAAAAATTTGTCCCCGGCCAGACACATTTCTTGATCAGAATTTTTGAGCCTGGGTAAGTTAACTTCAATCATTGAAACTCGCGCGTGGTTAACTTCTTAAGTAACCTGGCATGGTTGGCTACATAACATACATCGTCCACTCGGGTGAACGATGTAGGTGCCATGTCAGTGCTTCCCTTTAGTCGCGCGAGCTACACTGAACTGATTGGAAAACATGAACTACTTTCATAGCCGTTGCGACCGACCTTCATATAGTGCGGCGATACCGAGCCGGACGGGTTAAACCCAGGTAGGGTTGGTAGGTAATGAGAAGGGACCTATAGTTTGATATGGAATCCGAACCATGGCCAGCTTCTACGGTCGGACGGTCACCCATACAAAGTCGAACCGCACTCGACATGGCCTAACTTCAAAGATCGCTCGCCGAAGCGACGCACCATCGAACTATCGAGACAGACAAATTCTGTTTGATCGTGTGGTGTATTTGGCTGCTTCGACTCCCTTTGCACAACCACCCTTCTTACCTTCCCTTCTTACCTTACTAGGTGGAAGGGTTTATCCCGGCCGGATTGGTACCATCGCACTGAGCGAAACGTCGGTCGAAACGGCTATGTAAATAGTTCGTGTTTTCCGTCCAGTTCAGTGTAGCCGACACGAAATGTGAGGGAAGCACTGACATGGCACCTAGTTCACCCGGTGTTATGGGCTATCACGAATGATATAGGTGATGTAGCCAACCGTGTCAGTTTCGATAAAAAAAAACCATCCATACTGGTTTTCACAAAAAAAATTAAAAATTGCCAGCTCACCCATCTCTCCGGGAAGACTGCCGTGAGCGAGGACGCTAGGGGCCTGCCTCCAGTGCTGCAGTTTGCTCTTCGAGTAATTATTCAGCTGCAGCCCAGCGTCGCCGATGTCGCTGGGAGCCTCGTTCTCGTCCAGCTGGTCTTCCTCAACGGGCTGGCGGCCAACGAAAGACGCCTTCTTGCCTCTGTGATGACTCTCATCATCTTGCTTTACCTAAAAAAAAAGGGCATTTTTAATTAAACCTGACGTCACCTGCTTCAGTGAAATAGATCCAATTGAGTTTTTGACTCCTTGTTGGGAGGTGTGTGTGTAGAAATCCTTATATTTTTTATAACATCAAACTCAGTGGTTTACGAGGAAACAGCAATATAGAGGAACTGATTTTTGGTATTGCTGGCTGAACATTAAATAAAATCTGAACTATGAGCAAAGAACGCAAAAAGTAAAGGAGAATAAAAGGGAACCATAAAACTATCATTAAACAACACTTAATTTAAGGACTTGTTGCACAAGCAGCTATAAATCCATGAAAACTTGAAAGTAAACAATCAATTAAAAACTGTTCTTCACTTTCAGAGCTACAATTTTATGATCTATAGTAATAGGCAATAAATCGAGTATACACCAGTTGGAGTATTAACGAGCAGTTCTAAAAGTGAAGATTCGCAATGGAACTATGTCGTATTCGCTAGGCTGTTTCTTGCCCCTATAAAAACTGTGGGTCACCGTAACACTCACTCTGTTACGGTGACAAGGTTCCATTTTGAATTTAGAGTAAACTGTACATTTAATCATCAGTCACACACATGCAATGCTTTGGACACACTATCAAAGCCAAGATTGTACCCACAGCATGTAATGTATGCAAATGCATTTTTCAACAGAGTTGAACACCTTCTCATAGTCGACGAAGGCTAGGAAGAGCGGCTTGTTGTACTCCTCGCACTTTTGCACCACTTGTCTCACAGGCAATATGTGGTCCATGGTGCCGTATCCTTTCTTAAATCCATTGCTCATGAGGCTGGTACTGGTCCAACCTCTGTGTCAGCCAACTCGTGATGACTCTTGAAAAGACCTTGTATAGCGTGGACGGCCTAACCTGAGGCCGCACACATGCATTTCTCTAATACAAATGCTTGACATGCATAAACATGGCCTGAGCACTACTACACTCGCAGAATTTTATGGTCACCGTCATGCGTGAATGCATTTGTACGCCTCAGGTTAGAACGAACGACCTATACACGTGGCTAAGAAGTGAGATAGGTCGATAGTTTTTCAACTTCGCCCTATCCCCCTTCTTGTGAAACAAGACAACGATACTATTTTGCCATGCGGCCGGAACTACACCATTTTCAAGAACTGCATTGAACAGTCTCTGCAGTTCCTTCAAGATCGGTCATCCGCCAGCATTCAGCAGCTCTGTCGTTATGCCGTCTTCACCTGGAGCCTCGTGTGTTTTGAGTCTTTTCAAGCAGCAGCCTTTATCTCAGACACTAATCTCGGGTAGATACTCCGTGTAGTATCTAGTGAGCGGCGCACACCTATAGAGTCAACTGGTTTGCTTGGACTCGGGGCAGGGATTGCTGCGGAGTAAAATTGACCATAAAATTCCGCCACCGCCTCAAGTATATCCGGCTTTCTTGCGGTGACAACCCCATTCGCTCGCTCGAGTTTCGAAATTTGGTTAGCCCCGGTAGAGAAGGCACAGGCAAACACTCGATTTTCCTCTATAACGCGCTCAACCAACGGACTTGCTTATGGTCTTGTTGAGGTTTCTGTGCACGACACTGCTCCGGGTCTCCGGTTTCACATTCCGTTGTGTTTCCAGGAGCCTCAACGTCTCTGCGGGTAACTTGCTACGTGTTGCCTGTCGACTTTCGCTGAAGTGCTGCTCTGCAGTCTGTTAGTGCATGATAGTAAATAGACCTGACATAGTGATCATCGACCGGGAGACGCGCAACGCTCATCAATATCACGGTGCCGCATGACGAGAACCTTGTGAAGGCAGAAAAAGACAAGATGTTGAAATACATCGACCTGTCTCACGAGTTACAGACATGTGGTCCGTGGATTCGACGATCGTTGTGCCCATAGTCGTGTCTGCGCATGGGCTGATAGCGAAGAGCCTCGACCATCATCTCAGAAGGCTCTCGCTGGACTTTTGGATCAAGGGCCAGATGCAGAAGGCCACTCGACACCACTCAAATTGTCCGGAGATGTCTTTCTCTCGGGTCCGACCACCGGTACCTTGGGCTCGCTCCGCTGCCGGTGGCAAACCCGGTTCTTTTTCTTATTAATTTTGTATATAGGTATTTAATGTAAATAATTGTGTATATAATAAATGTAGAAAAAAAGTGTGTAAATAAACGAATACAATGATAAATAAAAGATAATAAATAGGTAACAAATTCATTGGTACATCGAGAGGGTTTGACGCGTCTCTTAGTTTTCTCTTGGCGATCCCTGTCTCTTCTCTGACGCTGATGTTAAAAGATTCTCAATGCTACATAGATAACCTTCTGCCATTTTTCGACACTTTCACAACCAAAAAAACTCAAAACAAAACGCTCGAAATAACCTCGAAAATTTTATGTTTTCACCAAAACGCATACCTACGCACTTTGATGCAGACGGTGTGTTAACGTTTCAAACATAACATTAACACGCATGTTTACTCAAACTTAGCGAATAGAATAGTATTTTGGCGAAAAGTGAGGTTTTGGCGAAACACAAACATAACACACGCAGTAATCTTATATAGCAGAATCGAGCTTCGGGTGGTACGACGACATCAAGCATGTCGGAGGCAGCTGAAGGCCGGGAGAGGACTGGAGAAAAATTAATAGAAGCGTAACTCCAGCAGTGGATGCATAAACACTGACTGACTTGTGGTCTTATTTGTTCCTGTGAAATAAATAATTTATTTGCTGCGTGCAGATCACTGTGGTGAAATGTTTAGATTAAAAAAACGTTGAAAGCTTTAGGCTAGTTAACCACATGAAATAGGTTCGTTTATAGATAAGTTCAATGTTGAATGCTACCACTAATTATATTGTAGGTACATATAATACTGATAACAAGTTAATGTACAGAAGTGATTATTGAGAACGAGTTACTTTATATGTATTTACCTAAGCAGTATGTAACTTGAAGTATTATGCAAAAATGCAGCTAGAAAGTAGGCAGAATTCTAGTACATTTTATATCAATTCAAATAAAAAAAAATATACTTTATTGTACCTAATTACACCACAAAACATGGAATTCAAAATGTGAGCTTATGGCTGTGCAGCATTCTTTACAAAGTAACCTTTGGGATGTGGAGGAGAATGTAGTAAAAAGGTGTATGAGGAGGAGAATGAAGTAAAATACAGTTACTTAATAATCCAGCGCGGGAACGCGGCGGCTGTCCTCGGGACAATGAATGATGTACCGAGGATGCAGGAATATTTTTATTTAATTAAGTTGTTACATTTCTGTTTAATTTAATTTTTCTTTGTCTAATAAAGATTTACACCACTTGTTACCTACATGTAAAAAGTTAAAGAAATTTAAGTAAATATTTTATATATTGGTTGCCATTATTAACCCTTTGCTTGCGATCCAGAAGGGTCGGGCGGCCCCCAAGCATTTATACCGTTCACTTTCAGAATGGCCGGCCGGCCTCCAAAGGATGGCGTCGAAAATGTAGCTCTACCATTTTTTTTATTAGAATGGATAATTTTTTTCAAACATTAATTTTGTATGAAAAATGTCTTATCTTTAATTTTTTTTCACAAAAAGTAGGTACAAGTCTCCGGGAAAAAAAAAATTTTTTCTTCAAACTACTTAGAGCCTCCCCTACCAACCCATGATACCGGTAATCTTCTGAAAAAGGAGGGTTATATGGCAACGCACCCAAATTGACTTTAAAGTTGTGCCCTCGGTGGTGACTATTTTTATATAATATTTTAACTCTGGTTTCAAGATAAATACTCACGCTCACGTCAAATTCGCCCGGTTTCTTTCCGCACTCCCACTTGTCCCCCAGACAGTCGGAGTACATTGTCAGCAGGGCCACGTCCACCAGCAACCACACTAGCGACGTAAGCAACACGATGCGACATGTGTGAAACCTGATTTTACTTCGTAACATCTCGACGTGATCCGGTCTGATTCCTTCAGTACAGTCCCCTATATTCACTCACACACTTACAACTAACTGTACACACACATCTCACAGCACTCACACTAATTTATTAGTGTTCCATTTTCAAAATTGTTATGATTGTAGAAATGAGGATCCAGTTGTCAGCAACTGCAACATGAGAATTATATTGTCATTAGAAACGTAGGTAGGTAGATAAATAGAAAATGTATTTTTTTTTTTTTTTTTTTTTTTTTTTTTTTTTTTTTTATGGTAACTTGACACGGTTGGCTACATCACCTACAACATCCGTGATGTCAGCCCATAACACCGGGTGAACTAGGTGCCATGTCAGTGCTTCCCTTCATTTCGCGAAGTTCATTTTCCCTTCATTTGAAGGCAATGTGTTTTATTACCTATACATATATACTATTGTCACCAGAATAGGTAAGTAGTTGGTTCAGAAGTCAGTGGGTGGAAAAGCAGATAAGTATGCAACCAAAGGTATGTAAAACCGGCAATGTGGAGAGGTCTACAGACTGACATTCACTGAAACTTTTATTAAATTCTTTAGCTGTAGGTATGCGGGTGGAGAAAGTCGGTCGAGGCGTGAGGCGCCAAGAATCGATGTACACGAATCGATGAAAGATCAAACAATTGTGCGGTCTCGTGCGGCGCTAATGAGATGAACCGTACATCGGTGACAACAGCGACCCACGTAAGTAGGTTCCCGGAACCGAGTGACATGAATTGATTATTTTCAGTCCAGAATGAATACTTTGAAAGGGAAAAAAAGAGAAGAAGGTTTCACTCACGGGACATAAATACCTCTCCACCAATTAACTAATTTATTCGAGCGCCGCAGTTTTTATTTTACACAGTAGCACGCAAAATTTGCGACATGGCATGGCACGCGCGCGTCGACGTCACTCCTTCTCCTTCCTTAGCTCGCTGACTGACTGACCGACCACAGATTATTTAAAAGCAAGGCTGCCTGCTTAATTCTCTTTGTAACCACACTGCATACTAGCCTTGTTATGCTTAGCATTAACAAAATTAATTCATAATGAATACCACGTTTAGCACTGCTAAGCGCCCTGATGAATAAAAATTAATGCTAAATGCTAAGCAATAATCACATTTAATTTTAGTTAGCATTGCTGTTTCGTTCGTAAAACTTTGTTGGTTCGTTTGTTTTGGAACGCACAAAGCAATGAAGTATGTGCTATTTATCTGTGGTACTGCTAAATGCTAAATGCTATATAGCGCCTGCGCTCCGCTGCTAGCTAGCTAGCTAGCATCTAAATGCGAAATGCGATGCGATCATGCGAGTGAGGGGTCGGAATTATCATCTGTCACGTGATCATTAGTTTTGGTCATATCTACAGAACCACTGGACTTAGACCCATCGTGTTGGTACTCAAACTGAACGTCTCGGTGAGATCTACCCATCTGTCACGTGATAATTTGTTTTGGTCATATCTCGAGAACCACTGAACTTAGACCCATCGTGTTGGTACTCAAACTGAACGTCTCGATGAGATCTATCCATCTGTCACATTAACTTTTGTTTTGGTCATAACTCGAGAACCACTGGTGCTAGACCCATCGTGTTGGTACTCAAACTTCAGGTCTCGGTGAGATCTATCCATCTGTCACATGAACTTTTGTTTTGGTCATAACTCGAGAACCACTGGTGCTAGACCCATCGTGTTGGTACTCAAACTTTAGGTCTCGGTGAGATCTATCCATCTGTCACATGAACTTTTGTTTCGGTCATAACTCGAGAACCACTGGTGCTGGACCCATCGTGTTGGTACTCAAACTTCAGGTCTCGGTGAGATCTATCCATCTGTCACATGAACTTTTGTTTTGGTCATAACTCGAGAACCACTGGTGCTAGACCCATCGTGTTGGTACTCAAACTTCAGGCCTCGGTGAGATCTATCCATCTGTCACATGAACTTTTGTTTTCGTTTATTCACACGCTTGAGTGAATTCGCACTTCATATACACGGTGTTGCAGTTGCCCCCGTAATATTTCTAACTGACATAAGGGGGTTATTCTATATGTGAAACTAAACAACTTATGTGGCGAAAACATTTTTTTTAACAAAAAAAAATTTTTTTCCGTAAATATTTTAAATGCCTATTCTCAAAATGTATGGAGAAAAAAAATTTTTTTTCTTCAAATTAAAAAGTCGTACAACAAAAGTTGTGGTTATTTCACGTAAAGAATCACCCCCTTTCGGGTTTTACGGTTGGGGTTGCAACACCGTGTATAAGACATTCATTGTGTGTGTTCATTCCATCATGAACTGTCGAGCGATATTTTTCGCATTCGCATTTAGCATTTAACGTTAGCATGTTAATGGCGTAAGATTCGCAAGTGAATTAAATTAATGCTTTTAATACGGTACGACACCCGAAAGACAAGGCGGCTCCTTTCGTGAACACTCGACTCGAAGGAAAGTGTACGGTGAATGCTTTGGTGGTTTAAAAAAAATTTACCCTAACCTAATGTTGAGTGAGACAGCGCATGTCGTTTTTGTTACATTTCGTTGCGAGCCGAGTGTTCACTAAAGCAGCCGCCTTGTCTTTCGGGTGTCGTGCCGCATGCATGGTCGCGCGCGGACACAGAACTCATTTATTGCAGCAGCGTCAGCAAAACACCTAAAGGCGGGTTTACATTAAACTGGTGCATGTTGGGTGCATGCATTAGTTAGTGGCACTGGGGTGCGAGTGCTTTATTAGTTTTGGGGCCTTTCCAGTGGACGTTTACACTTATTCCAGTGCAGTGCTATTTCCGGCTATTTATATTTCGCACTCCACGAAAGCTGTTAGTAAACTGCCCGTTTACACTACATAGAATGAGTAGCGTGGATTGAGAAACGTAGCGGATTGAGTGTCCGAGAGGAAGGTGTTGCTGGAAAAGAAAATCAAAAGCGGTTCTATCTCATTTTAGCAGAGAGGCGAGTAGTAATAAAGTAAGCAGTACACTACTATCAGTATCACACGAGTCGTTCCGTGTACAAGGTCTCCGCTCATTCCCTCCGTCAAAAACAAAGTGACACAGAACATAAACAGACAGCTGATCGTGATCGTATAACTTTTTTGGAAGCCTCAGATTGTATACTCAGATTATATAGTACTTATAGACTTTGTACAGTAATGTTTTGGTAGTTTAAAAGAAAAATAACTAGGGTTAATAGAAAGAAGATGCGTCGCGTCGTTTTTGTTACGTTTGTATTTCCGAAAATGTGACGGAGGAAATGAGTAAAAGCCACAGATTATATACTCGGAGACTTTGTACACGGAACGGCTCGTTCAGTATTACTAAAAGCTACCGTTTACACGTTTCTACTAATGCACTCTTCACTTCAATGACTAAGATAATGTAAATAGCCACAACAAAATGAATGGTGGATGGCAAACAAACCAACCGCCGCGCCCGAACCGGAACGAAATGATAGACCGATCGGTTTTAATATCTTTGGATCGATCGCCGAAAGGGAGGAGGAACAATCTGATCTGACTATTAAATCCAATAGTGTTATCTAATAATATAAATATTAGATACTACTATCAAATACAGACATCCTGCCTGTTCTTAATCCTAATTGGAAGACAGAGAAGATTCAGCTGTCAGTGGCGAAAGTCACGATTTTTTCTGTAAAATTTTCATTAATCTTATTGTTTAAATTCTAGTCGTTTTAGAGCTTCTTCCCGGTGGGAAGCACCTCAGAGAGTGAGGCAGACATGGAGGAAAGTGGAAAAACAAATGCGTCAAAAAGAAAAGGTGAAGAAGTAGTACTGACTGAAGAGAGTGATCCAGGTGATGAAGGTGATTCATTCATTAAAGTTCATGGAAAGAAAGCGGCGAAAATTGAGAAGACGAAGGAGAAGGAGAGGCAAATTGAAATAATTGTCTCTTCTAGTGAGCCCTTACCAAAACTTATGCCATTTGCTAAGTTGCTGAGAGATGTTGGTGTCAATGGAGTCCAAAATATTAAGATAAGAAATCCATATAAGACGTCTGTATTTTTTGCTGATTCTAGAAGTGCAGGAAAATTGGAGGAAAATACAAAAATTCGAGAAAAGGGTATGTTATGTGTAAATGCGCACACAGAAATTGCTGCATATGGTGTAGTAAGACAAGTAGACATTGAAATTGATGACAAAGAACTGGAGTCTATATTCTCTTGTGATTCCACAAAAATTATGAAGGTAAAGAGATTGAAGCGTAGAAGTGCTACTGGAGCATGGGAGTTAAGTGAATCAGTACGTTTAGCTTTTGATTCCAAGATTCTCCCTGAAAGAGTTTATGCCTTTGGAGTACCAAGGAAGGTGGAACAATATGTATTTCCGGTAACCCAGTGTTAAGGTTGTTGGAAATTTGGGCACATTAAAATATCATGTCCTACTAAGAAGATTGTGTGTCCAAAATGCGGAAAAAATCATGAAAACTGCACAACAAACGAGTTGAGATGTATTAATTGTAACGGAGCTCATATGGCATTGTCAAAAATATGTCCAGCGTATTCCAAAGAAAAGTATATCAGAATGGTCATGTCAGAGGAGAAAGTAAATTACAGAACAGCTGCGAATGAGCTAAGAAATTCTAAATCCATTCTTCAAGATCAAGAAAATGATATTATAAAGTTATCCGGTACCACAGATAAAGAACTGGCAAGTTGTAGTATGATGACATCTGAACCATTATTGATAAATGAGTCAATGACAAATCGTCCTTTGTATTCTCAAATACTACGCTCACCCGCACCTGTACCTCAGAGAAATAACATCAAGAGTGATCATAATTATGCACGCTCAAATACAGGTGAGCGGCATGAAGCTACAATAAAGTCATCTCAGATTCCGTCAGGTTCCAGTAAAGTAATCATTGAGAATGTGGTGAAATTAACAGAGAATATCAAGTCGACAAACACAAGTTTATCAGAACAGACTGAAGAGCGAGGAAACAAAAGATTAGTGGAGGCACTTTATAAGTTCAAGGACATAATATTATCTAGAGTAAGCATGAGTGAAAAGGTTGAGAGTTGTGTAGAGTTAATTATAAATGTTGTAAAATCATGGGTAGTTAGCATATGTATGGATGGGTCATTTTTGACTTCTCTTTTTAATGGCTAGTTACAATAATAAGAATATTAAATGTAATTTTGTGCAGTGGAATTGCCAAAATCTCAGACCGAAACTTCCAGAATTTGAATTATTGTTGAATCGGGAAAAGATTCATGTTGCTATTTTGAGTGAAACTTGACTAGAACCTGGGTCGAGATTGCACATTTCTGGTTATAATATATTCAGAAAAGATAGAGCTGACTCATATGGAGGAGTTGCTATAATCTGTCACAAATCTATGATAGTTAAAATTTTAAATTTACAGAGAATTCAAATGCCAGCTGAAGTCATTGGTATACAACTTTTTAATTGTGCTCACATTGAAAATATTTTATCAATATATTGCCCACCAGCTTTATGTTATACTTCTAATGATTGCGATAGTCTTTTTACCTTATTTACTGAAAAAACTATTATAGCAGCTGATTTTAATGGCCATAATTTAAATTGGTCAAATAGAACAGATCTAAGAGGTACACAAATATCAGAAGCCATAATAGACAGTAATTTTGTTTATATTAACGATGGACAACTGTCAAGAATTAAATTAGTTAGCAATATTTTACAACAATCCTCTCCGGATGTGACTTTTGCTACTACTGATATAGCATTAAAAATCGCTTGGGTACTAACAAATGAAACGTTAGGAAGTGATCATCTGGTTATTAAATTTTCATCAAATTTGCAAAGATTACAGAAAAGTAAACATAAAAGAAACTATAAATTGGCTAATTGGGATAAGTACAAGGAAATATTAGAACTATAATTTAATAATGCGAGAATTTACACAACAGACGTTAAATTGTGCTTTTGTTTTGATTTGTAAAACTTTTTATACCGTTGTTGTAATCCTATCACACTTGACAATGGCAAAGATCGCGCGTCAGCGCGAGTTGCCAAAAAAAAAAAAAAAAGCTACAACAGAATTGGCTGTATACTCTAATGAGTTTTGCCTGTTTCGGGAGGAGACGTATTAATCTAAAAAAAAAAAATATAAAAAAAAAATCAGTCATACGAACGAATGTCAAAACAATGTCAAAAAGGGAAAAAAAATAATATTAAATTCTGTGCTGTGCAAGCAATGCAATTTAAAATTAGGTATTTCACCTTACTAGGAAGTGAAAATCGGTAGAGTTTGTTTATCTCGAACATTTCTGTGCCTGAGGCTGCATAAAGATGTCGGTGCCCCCGCAGGCATTCGTGAATAAAAACAAGAAGCATTTCCTTGGCATTCCCGCACCACTTGGCTATGTGGCTGGTGTCGGTCGAGGGTAAGTAAGCTTGCTTTGTGTTTACTCTCTTGTTGTTTGTGGCTCATGTTTGCGATTTTCTAACGCGTTTTACTTCAATTTCAGTGCCACTGGTTTCACAACACGCTCTGATATCGGGCCGGCGCGTGATGCCAACGACGTCTCGTGAGTACCTGTCTTTTGTTTGGTTGTTCCTGTCTTTTTGAATCCGAAATTCGGGTTTGGAAAACGTTTTCGAGTTCCTCAATATATTATCATCGTCATGTACAAGGGATCTTCGTAAATATGTAGTAAATAGCAGATGTTTGCATATAAATTTGTACATAACCTCAAAAAATACATTCACCTCACATCGATCGAATAGTCAAGTCAGTCAGTTATTTAGTGTGTATACGTCCATTGCTGGACATATGCCTCTCCAGTTTTCCTCCATTACTCCCGGATGTCAGCTGTACAGAACCATTGCTTTCCGCCGACGTACTTGATGTCGTCGTCCTCAGCTCATCTAGTATAAATGTGAATCTAGGGATGACCGGCACGCTCCTCCGCCGGCCAAACGCAAGAAGAACGAGGAGGAGGACGACGACGAGGACCTCAATGACTCCAACTACGATGAGTTCTCCGGCTACAGCGGCTCACTCTTCTCTAAGGCCAGTACAGTTTGCTCTGAAACTAAACAATCGTCCCACTCTCCAAATGGTCGTCCAACCCTTCAATTAATTGTCCAACCCTCCAACTTATTGTCCAACCCTCCACTGAATATACAACCCTCCAACTTATTGTGCAACCCTCCACTGAATATCCAATCCTCCAACTTATTGTCCAACCCTCCACTGAATATCCAACCCTCCAACTTATTGTCCAACGCTCCAACTGTTTGTTCAATTATCCAACTGATCGTCCAGCCCTCGAACTGATCATCCAACCCTCCAACTAATTGTCCATCTCTTTGTGTCCAATGTTCGATTTTTGTCTGGAATTGGTTAATTTGTTGAGCATAATATTCAATTATTAATTTTCCACTTTGCTTTGAATGGATTTTCCAGTGGAGTCTCTTGTTAGTTCTTCTTAGCTGTGATAATCGAACTGGCGGAATGTTACAATGTAAATATGACAAATCTGAGCACAGTATACTGCCAATAGAGGATAAGTAAACAATAAACAATTTCTACACAATTTGTTATCCATTTATTTCCACATTTCTTTTTGTACAAATTTTACATTTTTTTAATTAAAACCTAAAATTAATATAAAAACAAACGGAGTTTCCACCACCGGCGGCGGGGCGAGCCCAGGCTACCGATGGTCGGGTCCCAAAGAGAGGAACCTCCGGACGATGCGTGCAGTGTCGAGCAGGGCTGCCTTCTGGATCTGGCCCTTGACCCAACCACTCAGCGAGAGCCTCTTAAGGTGGTCATCGAGGCTCTTCGCTATCAGCCCATGCGCTGATACGACTATGGGCGCAACGATCGCCGAGTCGACGGGCCACATTTTGGTAACCTCGTGCTGCAGATCCAGATTTTTTTTTTTTTTTTTATGGAACCTGACACAGTTGGCTACATCACCTACAACATCCGTGATGTCAGCCCATAACACAGGGTGAACTAGGTGCCATGTCAGTGCTTCCCTTCATTTCATGTCGGCTACACTAAACTGGACGGAAAACACGAACTATTTACATAGCCGTTTCGACCGACGTTTCGTTCAGTGCGGTGGTACCAACCCGGCCGGGATAAACCCTACCACCTAGTAAGGTAAGAAGGGAAGGGACCTACAGTTTAACGTGGAATCCGAACCACGGTCAGCCTCCAACGGTCGAGCGGTCACCCATCCAATCACTGACCGCGCTCAGCGTTGCTTAATAACAGTTGACTAACCAACCGCGCCACTGAGCTACCGAGGCTGACGAATTTTCTTATCCCTTAGTCGACTTTTACGACATGCGACGGGGAGAGATGCAGTGGGGCTATTCTTTTTAAGTACCGACCCCACACGGTACAAAGTGCTTCAAGATACTTCAGCATCTTCTCTGCTTCCTTACTGACGAGGATACCATTTTATTATTATTGTATTTTAAATATACACATGCATACACTTTAAAGTAAACTATGAAACTTTGGTTCATAGGATCCATATGACAAAGACGATGCAGAAGCAGACGCGATATATGAAGCCATCGACAAGAGAATGGATGAGAAGAGAAAGGAGTATAGGGAGAAGAGACTCAAGGAGGACTTGGAACGATATCGTCAGGAGAGGTGAGTATACAATACCTCAAACTAAATTTGATTCAAGTGTTTTTGAACTAGTCTTTTTAGGTTTCCGTATCCCGTACAGAAGCCTATTACTACGCCTACGCCGTCTGTCTGTCTGTCTGTCCGTCCGTCTGTCTGTCTGTCTGTCTGTCCGTCCGTCTGTCCGTCCGTCCGTCCGTCCGTCTGTCTGTCCGAGGGCTGTATCTCTTGAACTGTAATAGGTAACCCGTTGAAATTTTCACAGAATATGTGTTATTATGGCGGATATAACCACAAATAATAACAAATAGAAAAAGTAAAAAATTAAGGGGGGTTCCCATACAAGAAACATGTTTTTTTTTATTCAAATTATGTAACAATATTTATTAATGTTTAAAAGTTGATAGGATACTTTTCAGATTTGTTTACTGATACAGATATAACTGATCTGATTCTTGAACTGATCTGATCCTCCGCGCCATCAGGATCATCGTTTAGTTTCAATGATTCGCATTCACTCTTCGTCCTGCAAACAGTGGCTTTCATAAAAAAAATTGTAATCTCCACTGCCGTTTAATTTTTTCTCCAATGCTCTACCCCCAATATACTAAGGGCTTCCCAAAAAAGGCAGTGCTCCTAACATCTAGAGGAAATAATATGTCAGATTTGCCTTGAGACTGACACAGCCACTCAAGTATACACACAAGTAGGGTTGCCTTGAAGCAGCCTGACAAACAAATGAACTGTAGATCGAATGCTTTTTCGTATTTGCATGAGGCTGCCTCAGGGCAAAAAATTACTGACGGTTTTCTGCTACACATGTTCCGAAATATCTGAGAGGCCTAAATGCAATACACACCACACGCCGTATTCCGACAATCGGGGTAAGCAGAGTAATCGGTGTTGTGCTGCAAGTACTCTGGTAAATTACAGCACAAAACCGACCACTACGTTTAGCAAAGTATACGGACAAGACAACCATCAGGCAGCAAGCAAGGCACGAAGGCCCATCTGCTTCATGACTCGGTGGAAAGACCGCTCCAAGGTGAGAGGTGGCTAGCCTGTCGCCCTTATGCATGGCATCTTGTCCTTATCCCTTAGTTAGTCGCCTTTTACGACATGCACAGACAGAGATGTAGTGGGACATATTAAGTACCGACCCCACACAGTACCTAACTAGGCCTAACTCTTCCATCAAAAACTGACGGATTTTCCTCTGCAGGTGTGGCCGCCTTCATGAGTGCTTGTCTTTAAAATAAGAATTGTTTTTAATATGTGCTCGAGTAAAAAATAAAGATAAGACAAAGCTGAACAATTTATTATATTTCTTCCTTCCAGACCCAAAATTCAGCAGCAATTTTCCGACCTAAAGCGTGAGCTTGTCACCGTCTCGGAGGACGAATGGGCGGCCATCCCGGAAGTGGGAGACTCCCGGAACCGGAAGCAGCGGAACCCTCGCGCAGAGCGTTTCACCCCCCTGCCGGACACGGTGCTCTCGAGGAACCTCGGAGGGGAGTCGAGCGCCTCCATTGATCCCAACTCGGGCCTCGCGTCGATGATGCCTGGGGTGATGACGCCGGGAATGCTGACTCCCTCCGGTATGATATTTGATTGTTTCGTATTTCATAAATAACACGATGTTGATATCAAAAATGTTATTGACAAAACATCAAGTCCATCAAAGTTTTTAAAAAATAGCACAATGTTGACAAAGCCGAAAATGAAGAGAAAAAATATGTCCCGACCAGGATTCGAACCTGGAACTCCGGCTTGAGCCGCCGGCGTGTTACCATTTCTCCATTAGGTTGATGACGTATTCTCTCTAAATTTCGAACAGTTGCATCTTCTGTAGTAGGTATGATGCAATCTTCTGCCTTCAGTCAACTTGCACGATTCCATATTGAATCTTATTGTGTCGTCACCAAAGTTGTATTTGGCATCGGACACTTTTTCATTTGTTGATAACAGGGAATATCTTTCCCCACTCCTACAATACACGGATCTTCAAATCGCGGGTTAATAGCCTTTCCCCAGCAACATTAGTTCACCTCCAAGCCGGACTGACACCTCCTCGGCGTTGAAATTGGCTGCGCCTGAGGCTTCGACCTCGGGCAGAGCCACCCAGTTACGAAGCAATAAACAAAACAAAAAAACTTTAACAACAAAGGATAAATCGAAATAAAATGATAATGTTCAAAATGCTGTATTTATTCCTACCAGGCGACCTCGACTTGAGGAAGATCGGCCAAGCGCGCAACACTCTCATGAACGTCAAGCTGTCTCAAGTGTCGGACTCGGTCACCGGCCAAACGGTCGTCGACCCCAAGGGCTACCTGACGGATCTGCAGTCTATGATCCCCACGTACGGAGGAGACATCAACGACATCAAGAAGGCGAGGCTGCTGCTCAAGTCCGTTCGGGAGACGAACCCCAACCATCCGCCGGCTTGGATCGCCAGCGCCAGACTGGAGGAGGTCACCGGTACGTTGCGAGAAAAACATCTATGAACAGATTGTGGGCAGAAGGTAAAGACGGTGCTTCCACTGAAAAAGCAATCGGTTCAGTGTTTTTTTAAGTGCCACCACCTTCTTTTTTAAGTAAAAATTATATAGGGTCGGATAAAGGTTTTTTTTTATTCCTTCTCTCTTCGTTTGTTCACATTTCTTGTTCTCGTGAGGTGTTTCGCCAGGTTGTTGCGATAAAAAATTAAGTTTTTTTTTTATCTTAATTTAAGTTTAGGGCTTCAGCCGTATTCGGAAATGTCAGCCCCATGGTGACTTTCAAGTTGATAGAGTTCAGAAATTAATTAAACATCCCTCAAAGTGAGAGAACTTTTAAAGAATTTTATAATTTCTTGACAGTGCGCGGAGAGTGGATCACCCAGTGCACAATGTATAGCACATACCAAGTTCATCCCATCCGTCTGTAAACTGATGACTAAATCCTTTCTCAGGTCGACGTTCCGCCCACACTCCATGAGAACATGGCATTGGTATGAATGGAATGGAAACGTAACGCATGGTGGAGAACTACAAGAAGTGCTCACTCGCTAGTCCCAACTTCGATTGACACCCTCTAGCAGTGGCGGCTTTGACCTATAAATCTTAGTGAGGCGACTAAAAATCCACCTACATTGCTATTACTTTATGATAAATTGAAAAACCTAAACCTAATTTTTTTTGGCCCTAACAATACCAAAACTACCAAAAACTACAATCGAACGGCCCAAAACGGCCCAAAAAAAACTACTATCGAATCGCGCACCGAGGGTACCGTATCGCCATGTCACGGCTAGCGCCACTAGATGAATTTCATAACACGCCACGCCATCTAGATGGCGTGTTATGAAATACTTCATATTAGTTAGTCACGATTAGAAAATGATTCATCATCTATTTGGTAGATGGCGCGCGCGCATACACTTTTTGAAACCAAAAAGTGTATGCGCGCGCGCCATCTATGGGAACCCCCGTGAGTTTTATACTTTTTCTTATTTTCATTATTTTTTGTTATATCGGCCATAATAACACATTTTCTGTGAACATTTCAACGGGCTACCAATTACGGTTCAAGAGATACAGGCCTCGGACAGACGGACGGACGGACAGACAAGCGGCGGGTGGCCGAGTGGTTTGGGCATTGGCTTCAAATGCGAGAGGTGCGAAGTTAGAATCCGGTCGGCGTGTAACAATGAGTTTTTTCTGACGAAAAAATTTACGTGCCAAATTTACCTACACCTGCTGCTGCCGCATAGCAGCCTCGGCTGTGTTCTCCTCTAGTCCAGTATAGCCAGCAATCCAGGGAAGTCTCCGGTATGGCACCTACCTTCTCGGAGGTGATATTGGCTGGTCGGAGCATGCGCTTTGGCCCCTCCGGCTCAGCCACCCATACCGGATTACATAAAAAAAAGACAGACGGACGGACGGACAGATGGACAGACAGACAGACGGCGTAGGCTTAGTAATAGGGTCCCGTACCGGATACGGAACCCTAAAAACAAAAAAAAAAGAATTCGCAAAAGTGAGATTCGAACCAACGTCACTAGATTGAAAAGCGAAGCTTAAACCATTGAGCTATGAAACTTACCCTAACTAATGCCAATTTCGCCATCATGTTAATCACGGAGGTAAAACAAACCGACTTATAGAAAACTTGAATCGCCCATCTCGCTCTGCATTCTTTTAATTGGATATAGATGTCTCGTTCGGCGCCATTTATCAGAGCCTCAGCTGCTCCCTACATCCCAAGCCTCCAAGGTCAACCTGTTGTCTTTACGCTTGGTGAAGCGATATCAAAATAAGCGATTCGTCGCCGCACCGGACCGGAGTGAGTCACCATATGCCATGCCGTACGTGACACGTCACACGTCACGTCTGTGTGTGTGTGCGTGCTGTGTTGGTGGTGTTGATGCACTAACACATCTTTAACGTATTTCGTCGCGCGCGTCGCACCAGCCTCCTCCGCGCCGCCGCCGCGCTAATATTCCAGTTCGGATCGGATATAGGTACTTGACTTTTTTAAGTTTTCTTTCTTGATATTTTGAAATGTTTTTTTTTCTTTACTTTCAAGATAATTAAGTGAGGCGGTGCTTCACTTGCTTCACCTGGGGAACCGCCACTGCCCTCTAGTGCTGCCAATGGGCCCGGATATGTTCGGTGAAGCCATTGAAAGCTCAGTTCGATAACTCCCATTATATCACATTTCCAGGCAAGGTGCAGTCAGCACGGAACCTCATCATGAAGGGGTGCGAGGTGAACCCCGGCAGCGAGGAGCTGTGGCTGGAGGCGGCGCGGCTGCAGCCGCGCGACACCGCGCGCGCCGTCATAGCGCACGCCGCGCGACACCTGCCGCACAGTGTGCGCGTCTGGATCAAGGCGGCTGAGCTTGAGCTCGAGACTAAGGTATCCTTTTTTAACCGACTTCATACCGTGTGGGGCCGGAACTTTAAAAGAATAGCCCCACTGCATCTCTCCTCGTGTATGTCGTAAAAGGCGACTAAGGGATATGACTCCCATCTTATATTACTAGGTGGTAGGGTTTAACCCACCGCACTGAATGAAAGGTCGGTCGAAACGGCTATGTAAATAGTTTGTGTTTTCCGTCCAGTTCAGTGTAGCCGGCACGACCGAAGGGACGCACTGACGTGGCACCAAGTTCACCCTGTGTTATGGGCTGACATCACGGATGTTGTAGGTGATGTAGCCAACCGTGTCAGTTTCCATAAAAAAAAGGGCCACTGAGCCCTGTTGTCACTGCGACCTAGGATGGTCTATTGTGTTCAAAAGTTTATAGCTCACCCCATGTCCGCTTTCCGATATGAACCGAGTTATATTCTTTGGGTTGAGTGCCTGTATTTGGCATGGGTTAAAAATGTAACCCCCAAGAATACGGCTTCCACTGTGAATGAGCACTTCACATTCACAGATGATGTGTACATTATTCCTGCAAAGATTAAACGTGGAAATATTGCAGTCAAAGCGCCGAGTCTACCGCAAGGCTCTGGAGCACATCCCCAACTCTGTGCGGCTCTGGAAGGCCGCAGTGGAATTGGAGAACCCGGAGGACGCTCGCATCCTGCTCTCGCGCGCGGTCGAGTGCTGCCCGACGAGCGTCGAGCTGTGGCTCGCGCTCGCGCGCCTGGAGACTTACGAGAACGCGAGGAAGGTCTTGAATAAGGCGAGAGAGAACGTACCGACAGACAGACAGATCTGGGTGACTGCCGCCAAGTTGGAGGAAGCTAATGGTGAGTGATTTGATGTGTTATTGTCTCACTTTGTATTTGTGGATGCTGTATTCTGTGGTTTTGACAGCTGTCATTTTAATCATTTTTGTCAGCCTCGGTAGCTCAGTGGTGCGGTCGGTCGACTGTTGTTAAGCAACCCTGAGCGCGGTCAGTGCTTGGATGGGTGACCGCTTGACCCTTGGAGGCTGACCGTGGTTCGGATTCCACGTAAAACTGTAGGTCCCTTCCCTTCTTACCTTACATGATAGTAGAGTTTAAGATGGCAAAAGCCAAAAACATTTTTTATGTCTAATCCAACTTTTTAATCTATGGCATTCGCAACCCTCGCGTACGACCGAATGTCCATGGGCGTCGTAAGACACCTTAAGGGTGGCTCGGCGCCACATGTCGCGCTTTCTGTAAAACTACATTACATATGTTGCAGATTATGAAAGTGTTCCTAGTTTTAAGATAGTAATATACTAGCAAATTACTTAATTAATTATTACGTAAACTCTGCTTGCCTTAGTTTTAACAAATTATTTCTTTCTGCCCACCAGGAAACATCGCGATGGTGGAAAAGATCATCGAGCGTGCAATATCATCTCTCAGTGCCAACGGAGTCGAGATCAACCGCGAACTGTGGTTCAAGGAAGCCATGGAGGCTGAGAAATCTGGGGCCGTGCAATGTTGTCAGGTAAAAATATCTGCCAATGCTTTAGTTGAAACAAACATGTCAATTTGGCTCTTAAAAACAGTCCTGGTTGTAAAATTATAGCATGTATTCGCCGGTAGACAGTCGGAAAGGTCAAAAATATTTCTTGAATTTAAAACATTTGAGCCTGAACATCACTTTTCACCTCTTATTGATTTGATAGGCAATGAAAATTTTATTTTTCTCTAGGCAATCATTCGGGCGGTTATCGGTCACGGAATTGAGCAGGAGGACCAGAAGCACACCTGGATGGAAGACGCCGAAGCTGTAAGTGCAAATGCTTCACACAATTACGAGTTGAGATATTTTTACTACTACACTATTCATATGTGTTGTTATTTTCTTGTAAATTCTTGATGAATATAATTTTATTTATTCTTCACAATGATTAAATCTATTTTCATTTGACAAATTAGATATTTGACTAATTTGAATGAATAATTTTATAAGCATTATTTTTACCACCACTTTAGTAAGGACATTATTTTTTAAAGTTTGTATTACTATCTAATGGGCATGTACTTACGTTAGCAATGTGTACAGTACACATTACAACCATAGTAAAGTAACGGAGGTCATAAGTGCTAAAAGTGTAAATAGATTTAAAAACCAGAGATAAACACCTAAAATGAAAAACAAAACAATTTAACTAATAGAATGTAAATAGCCATTAAAATATTAACAAGTGCACTCTGGGGGAAAAAAGTGAAATGCATGCATCAGCTTCAAGCTGTCATAAATAATAATAAAAAATAATAATAAGTCAATTATCATATTATGTTGGATAGCTAGGTCTTCGTTTTCAACTTCCACTTACTGTCAAACCAAAACGATATGTGACAGATTTCCCACACGATGTCTGTCGCATAACACTATTCCCAGCGCTAAGTGGTAGTTGAAACACCGGCAAGACCTCTAACCGTACCGACCTCGTACCATACGCTCTAACCGTACGCTTTCTGGCTAACCGTAACCGCAGTGCGCGTCGGAAGGGGCCTACGAATGCGCGCGCGCGGTGTACGGCTACGCGCTCTCGGTGTTCCCGTCGAAGAAGTCGATCTGGCTGCGCGCGGCGTGGCTGGAGAAGCAGCACGGCAGCCGCGCGTCGCTGGAGGCGCTGCTGCAGCGCGCCGTCGCGCACTGCCCCAAGTCGGAGGTGCTCTGGCTGATGGGCGCCAAGTCTAAGTGGCTCGCCGGTGAGATATACACACACATGCCACACGCTGTAATCCTGAAAATCAGTGTAGAGTAATCGGTGTTGTGCTGCCAGGACTATGGTAAATTGCGGCACAACACCGACAGCACCACGTTAAGCGAAGTATTCAGACGAGATAATTATCGAGCAGTAAGTAAGGCACGACGACCGACCCACCTGCTGAATGACTCAAGAACTTCACTCGATAAAACAGGCTTGCAATCATAATCCATTAAAACATTTTTTTTTGTTACCTAAAATTGCCAAATTAACCTTTGCAAATCATTTATTGACGTGTAGATTATGATTTAACTATTCAAATAACGCATTCTAAATAATGTTAGACTAGAAACCAGTTTACCATCCTGCCAGAGATGCGGACCGGCACATGAAAGAACTAAGGAAGATCAGCTGTTTTCGCTGATCTTACCCACATGTAACAGTAACAAAAACGACATGCACCACCTCAACATTAGGTTAGGGTTAATATAGAGAAGATGCGCATCTTCTTTATATTAACCCTGGTTATTTTTTTTTTTAACCACCAAAACATCACTCATACCCACTCATACCACACATAGATACCACACATTCACAGCCACGGAGGTGACGTTTACAATCAGCTGATCTATAGCGCAAGAGTCAATCCTATTCCTTTGTTCTTTCATGTTCCGGACCCCCAGAGATGACCTGGGAATATTTTTAAACACTGGCATGGTATGCAACTACATTATGTGTGCGACATTATAAATAATTTCAGACAGAATATAAATTATGCATGAAATTGCAGCCTGATACGCCACACGTTGACTGGATGATGAACAATGTGTTGTTGTCAGGTGACGTGCCGGCCGCCCGTGGCATCCTGTCCCTGGCGTTCCAGGCGAACCCGAACTCTGAGGAGATCTGGCTGGCGGCCGTGAAGCTGGAGAGCGAGAACAAGGAGTACGACCGGGCGAGGCGACTGCTCTCCAAGGCGAGAGCCTCCGCTCCCACACCCAGGGTAATTATTGTTGTGCGTTCCACGCGAACCCCAACTCTGAGGAGATCTGGCTGGCGGCCGTGAAGCTGGAGAGCGAGAACAAGGAGTATGACCGGGCGAGGCGACTGCTCTCCAAGGCGAGAGCCTCCGCTCCCACACCCAGGGTAATTATTGTTGTCTATAGTGAGTCCGTTCCACGTGAACCCCAACTCTGAGGAGATCTGGCTGGCGGCCGTGAAGCTGGAGAGCGAGAACAAGGAGTATGACCGGGCGAGGCGACTGCTCTCCAAGGCGAGAGCCTCCGCTCCCACACCCAGGGTAACTATTGTTGTCTCTAGCGAGTGCTTTCCACGCGAACTCCACCTCTGAGGAGATAAGTTGTAGTCTATACAGGGTTACTGGTAATTCGATCTATTCCTTGAAAGGGGTTATACTAGAGGTTATTTTGAACAATTTAACCCCCATCAACTGGGTGGTCGGAAATGAGCGGTTTCCGAGGTATCTGGATTTCCATAAAAAAAACCTGCTGTTGTGAAAGTGCTGTTGCATTTTTATATGGCGGTGAGTGTTTTGTAAAAGTTGATTGTCTCGACTCAGGTGATGATCAAGTCTGCCAAGCTGGAGTGGGCGCTGCAGAAGCTGGACGTGGCGCACAAGCTGCTGGAGGAGGCGATCAAGGTGTTCGGCGACTACCCCAAGCTGCACATGATGAAGGGCGAGATCGAGGAGCAGATGGGCAAGACGGACGACGCCCACAATACATATACGCAGGGAGTGAGTCAACAGCGATATTAAATTGTATTGTATTGTATATATTTATTGCACTCAAATAGAACATGGGCAAAAGGTAACACTTAATGCCTCTAGGCATTTTCTAACAGGATACCTTTGGGGTATTGAGTGAGTGGCGGAAAGAGAAGTTTAAATATTATGATTTGACAGATGTACGGGAATACAAAAGATAGATAAACTTAAATATGAATAGTTAAATACTATACCTATATACCAGATATATACATAAGATAGACTAAATATACTTAGTTTTTACATATTATATATATTTACTAACTCTGAACATGAGAGACAGAGTTTTGGAACAGAACAATTAAGTTGACAAAAAAGTGCTTCTTTAAAAGAATTTTGAATGTGTGAATGGAAGAAGAGAGACGGAGATCGACAGGGAGCTGATTCCACAGACGAGCTGCATGTATCGTGAATGAGTCCGAATATGATGTAGTAGAATGGGAAGGAATAGTCAGCACCAAGTTATCATTTGACCTTAGCGATAGCCCGTGGGAGCTGAGAAAGGAAAAACGATCACTTAGGTATTAGGTTAGGTTTTCTAGTTACTTTGCAAATTAATAAATAAAGTATTTTCGAAATTAAAATTTCATGCGAACGAAGCCGTACCGCTGAAGACAGGGAGGACTGGAGTAAAATTTGAGAGGTGTATGTCCAGCAGTGAACGCTTACACGGTGATTGACTGACTGCCTGAAGCCACGGGCAAAAACTAGTTTAATAATAAACATGTTAAGTTTTTATGTTTATGTTCATGTCAGCCTCGATAGCTCAGTGGTGCAGACAGTCAACTGTCGCTATTCAATGTTAAGCAACGCTGGGTGCGGTCAGTAGTTGGATGGGTGACCGCTGACCGTTGGAGGCTGACTGAGGTTCGGATTCCTCGTAAAACTGTAGGCCCCTTCCCTCCTAATCTTACTAGGTGGTAGGGATTAACCCGTCCGGGTTGGTACCACCGCACTGAATGAAACGTCGGTCTAAACGGCTATGTAAATAGTTTGTGTTTTCCGACCAGTTCAGTGTAGCCGGCACGATCAAAGGGGGAAGCACTGACATGGCACCTAGTTCACCCGGTGTTATGGGCTGACATCACGGACGTTGTAGGTGATGTAGCCAACCGTGTCAGTTTCCATAAAAAAAAAAAAAATAATATATATAATTAGCAGCGGGTCATCAAAGCGGCGGGTGGTCGAGTGATTTGGGCATCGGCTTCTCATGCGACAGGTCCAAGGTTCGAATTCGGTCGGCGTATACCAATGAGGTTTTTCTGACAAAAACATTTACGTGCATACCTACACCTGCTGCTTCACCGTTCGGAACCGGTGGAAAACTGTAGGTCCCTTCCCTTGCCGTTTACTAGGTGGTAGGCTCAAATTGTAGCCGACTGGGTTGGTACCACCGTACTGCAAGTAATATGGCCGCATAGCATCCTCGACTGTGTTCTCCTCTAGTCAATAAGTTTTAAAATTAAAAACCACATTCTCTTTAAATCACTGCCAATGTGTTTTGTTCTGACCACCAGAAATTTTTTTTTTTATTGTATCCTCGACATATTATGGCGCCGAGGCTCCCATGAGGCGTCTAACGGCGCCCATGGACATTCGGTCGTATTTGGGAGTTGCGAATGTCATGCCAGCATGACAGGTGCCCATTCACGCCCTTCTTGAAGGACCCGAGACTGTACTTGGGGGGAAATATATGAGTAGGGAGAGTGTTCCAGAGTTTACCGGTTCTGTAAAGGAAAGATCTGTAGAATCGATTGGTACGCATCCGCGGTAAGTCCAGCGTATAGGGATGCAATCCCTGCCAAGTGCGCGTGGTGCGAAGGTGGAAAGGGGACGGCGGGATCGCGTTAAACAGCTCCTCAGCTCCTCCGAGCACTCCCCATGGAATAAGCGATAGAACACACTTAGGGAAACGACATCCCTACGGTGTTACCTACTTATAAACCGGGTTCGGTTTCAGCTGAAGAAATGTGCGACCTGCGTGCCGATGTGGATCCTGCTCTCGAGCCTCGAGGAGAAGCTGAAGCACGTCACGAAGGCTCGCTCCGTGCTCGAGAAGGCGCGCCTCCGAAACCCCAAGACACCGGAGCTTTGGTCAGTTCACATTCATTCATGTAAGCTTACTAACAGATTGTCAGCCTCGATAGCTCAGTGGTGCAGACAGTCAACTGTCGCTATTGAATGTTAAGCAACGCTGGGTGCGGTCAGTACTTGGATGGATGACCGCTGACCGTTGGAGGCTGACCGAGGTTCGGATTCCTCGTAAAACTGTAGGTCCCTTCCCTCCTAATCTTACTTGGTGGTAGGGTTTAACCCGCCTGGGTTGGTACCACCGTACTGAATGAAACGTCGGTCGAAACGGCTATGTAAATAGTTTGTGTTTTCCGACCAGTTCAGTGTAGCCGGCACGATCAAAGGGGGAAGCACTGACATGGCACCTAGTTCACCCGGTATGTGCTGACATCACGGACGTTGTAGGTGATGTAGGCAACCGTGTCAGTTTCCATAAAAAAAAAATAATGAAGAAGCACCGTTGACCTTTCACAGTTGTTGGGTTTTGTTATATAGAAAATAAAATATTAAACAATAAATTTTATTCTCCCCACTTAGCAAAATTAATTTGCCATGTCCGAAGTTGCGCGACGTTCTGGTAATTTATTTAATATTCCTAATCGTAATTGTAATTGTAACTGCCTTAGTAATGGTTTCTTGTGTAAATTTTAATAATAAATTTTCTCATGTTGAAATCTTTCACGACAATCTTAAAAAAAACAATGATATTGATTATTTCATTAGTTTGAGATTAGAGATTAGTACATAATTATTAGATAAACCATTTTTTTCTTAAATATAAATTATTTTTTTTGCATAAATGTATTAGTTATGTTAAGTTTTCTTATTTTCTTTTGGGATTTTTTTTTGTTTACTAAAAATTATTGTGTCTTTAAGTTAGCGTCATAAATTTTTGTTTATACAACTATATTTAACAGTTTTTTAGTTTGTTCAGTATTGTATATCAATAGTTTCCTCATGTACTGTATTATTACTGAATGAAATAAAAAAATAATAAAACATTTGTTGCTTGCCAAGGTTGGAGAGTGTTCGAGTGGAGCGGCGTAGCGGCAACGCGGAGGTCGCTAACGCGATGATGGCGAAGGCTCTGCAGGAGTGTCCCAGCGCGGGCAAGCTGTGGGCCGAGGCTATCTTCATGGAGTCACGGCCGCAGCGGAAAACTAAGAGCGTACGTGTCTTATTTGTTTACACCGCCGGACTAAGATCGTGAGCGTAAAAATTTTGTACGCTTCAGATTTTTTTTTTATGGTAACTGACACGGTTGGCTACATCACCTACAACATCCGTGATGTCAGCCCATAACACCGGGTGAACTAGGTGCCATATCAGTGATTCCCTTCGGTCGTGCCGGCTACACTGAACTGGACTGAAAACACAAACTATTTACATAGCCGTTTCGACCGACGTTTCATTCAGTGCGGTGGTACCAACCCGGGCGGGTTGAACCCTACCACCTAGTAAGGTAAGAAGGGAAGGGACCTACCACAGAGCACGGAACGCCCCCCGTCCGCGCCCCCTACTAGCGGCGCCCTAAGCGATAATATTTGAAACCCAATAACTGGACGGTAAAAAAGGTAGCCGGGAGTGGATGGATGAGAAGAGCGGAAGACCGCGTGTGGTGGCGTGCCTTGGGAGAGGCCTATGTCCAGCAGTGGACCGATACAGGCTGATGATGATGATGATGATGATGATGAACTGGACGCAGTGCTGCTAGCGCTTCGTATGTGTGTGTGTGTGTGCTAGTATCGACACTACACACAAAGAGGAGCAAGTTAGGCACACGCACAAAACAAATGCACACGCACAACACACATATGTAAGTCATAGGCCACGCCACAGGTTTCAACGGCGTTGTAGAGAAATCGCGCTCAGGGCATAGGCGTATATAGAGGGGGGGCCGGGTGGGCACGGCCCACCCTAGAAGTGTCTCGTGCCCACCCCAGGATGTTGGGTTGCCAACCCAAAATTCTAGGGTGGGCACACAATAAATAATCTACAGCTGAGGAATCAATATCAAATTCCAATTGGTTAATTTTGAAGTCACTAAATTAATAGATCCGCAATATTATTATATAGAAATGCAAGAGAGCTACAATGTAAAGAGCCACGTGCACGCCATTGGCTGAAGGAGCGCCGCTTAGTATTGAACACAGATTGAATAACTAACCATATTTCGATATTATGTTTTTATTTTTATTCTTTATATATTAGTACTAAGCTTTACTCGCTTTTTATAGTTCTTTATTAGATAAATACAAAGCCGAAAATGAAGAGAAAAAATATATCCCGACCAGGATTCGAACATGGAACTACGGTTTGAGTACAAGCCGGATTTCCATTGAGTTCAAGAAAATAAATACGTTCAATAAAATACCCGATTTTTTTTTTTATATTTTTGCCGAGAAAATTGAAAATTAAAGTTGGTTGGTAATCAAATTAACACTTTTCACGAAAAATGTTTTTGTTGAATTTTATTTAAGTAAAGAAACATTCCGAAATCAATGGCCGAGTTTAACGGCTCAACAATACAGGTTTACATTACTTTTATTGCGTAAGTATATCGAGCTTCGGCTTCATCGGCCGTCGCTTTTCCAGGCCAGGCCCACCCTGGAAAATAACCCTAGATACGCCAATGGCTCAGGGCGCCTCTAGGAGGGGCGCGCGCATTTGATGCTCTGTGGGCGTCACACATAATATTATAAATAAATACAAGCAAATGTTTATCGTCAGGTTGACGCGCTGAAGAAGTGCGAACACGACGCCCACGTTCTGCTGGCCGTGTCGCAGCTCTTCTGGACAGAGAGGAAGCTCGCCAAGTGCCGGGATTGGTTCAACAGGACCGTGAGTACCTACGCAGTCTTATGAGCTCTGCAGACGCCCCAGTCGACCCCTTTTTTTTATGGGAAGCTCCACATATGGCGCGCGCCAGACTAACGCAGAGGTGTAGTCCGACGGCGCCCACGGGCATTCGAATATTTACGGAGGCTGCGAATACCATGTCGGCCGGCCGGGTGCACCTTCACATTATATTTGAAGGATCCCAGACTGTACATTAGAGGAAAGGATGCAGGTGGGAGTGCATTCCATATGTTGGCAACCCTGTAAATAAAGGATTTACAGGATCGATTTGTCCTAAGTGGGGGAATATCGACAGTGTGTGGATGCCTTCCCAACCTGTTGCGCGTGGAACGATGGTAGAATGGGGAGGAAGGGATCGCATCGTGCAGCTCCTTGGAACACTCTCCGTGGTACAGGCTATAGAACACACACAAAGATCCTTGTGGCTTTCATGGAATACATAGGCTGGCTGGGGTAGCTGAAGATCGCGGGGTTTTGCACGAAGGTTCCGCAACCAAGCGGGACTAGTTTGCAGGCCCAGAGCCAACCCCAAACCAAAGCAACAACAACAACGCAGTCTTATGCCGGTGCAGTCGGGGTTTGAAGCGTGCGACATTGAAATAGACGGTTTCGTCCGCCTCTTTATTTCAAGGGCTGGAGTTTCGAATACGGCCGACGTGTATCAATGAGCAATTGCCTTGAAAGTGTATACCATTGCAAAAGGACCGAAAATGATGCGAATTTATATCATCTAGTGTTGCCATCGCGAAAGTATAAAAATGACATGAAAATAATGCAAAAATCAATTTTTTTTTTTTCATAATCACCTTCACTGATCATATGTGAAGCAATTTTCTTTCAAGATATTTCAATAATTTGTAAGTAATGTTTATTATTATTTATTTGTTTTCAACTTATTATTTTCATAATGTTTATTTTTATCATTTTGAATCTTCTTTGGGTTCTCTGTCATAAATATTTCTTTTTAATTCACCTTCCATTTTATTCCATAAATATTCACAAATCCAACCTATTGTATTCAATACCTGTGAATATATACCTATACATTTTCGGCTGACATTTCCCTAAAGCGAAAATTAACCTTATGACATCCTTACACTGAAGGCAAAGGGAAGGATTATGATTTCCATAGATTTCAAAAGTAAACATCTGTTGTCAGTCTATTAATTATGTACACTCGAGCTTCCAAAAAATCCATGGCGCATAAAGTAAGAATAACAAACGATACTTCAACAGGTGAAGATCGACCCCGACCTAGGCGACGCCTGGGCCTACTTCTACAAGTTTGAGCTGCTGCACGGCACGGAGACACAGCAGGAGGATGTGAAGTCACGCTGCAAGGGTGCGGAGCCGCACCACGGCGAGCAGTGGTGCGCCGTGTCCAAGGACATAGCCAACTGGTGCTGCAGCACCGAGCAGACACTGCTTCTCGTCGCCAAGTCTCTGCCTGTCCCTACGTGAACGCAACTGGAGAGACAGTCCTGTGAAATTTGTTTATTGAATTGTAACAGAAAGAGAGACTGTTTTGTGAAAATGGTTATTGAATTGTAACAGAAAGAGACAGTTTTGTGAAAATTATTATTGCATTGTACTAGAAAGAGAGACAGTTTTGTGAAAATGCTTATTGAATTGTAACAGAAAGTCAGACAGTTTTGTGAAAATGGTTATTAAACTGTAACAGAAAGCGAGAGTTATGTGAAAACAGTTGTATTTTAAAAGAAGAGAGATAGTTATGTTAAATAAAAGAGTTGTATCATATTATGCGCCCCTAGTGCAAAATGCAATTTTAACCAGTCTGCCTTGAGCACAACAAAATGATGACAGGGCTAGTGTACAAGTTTTTTTACTATGTTTGTCTCAGGGCGATGGATCATTACCATACTCACTTTGCAAAATAATGTGAAAACTTATTGGAGTTGTAAATGTTTGAGTTATGGAGTTACTGCAAGGGTACGGAGCCCCATCACGGCTCCCTGCCGCTTGTCGCCAAGTCTCCGCCTGTTCCTACGTAAATTCAACTAGAGAGACATCTTTGTGATAATGGTTGTTGTATTGGAAGTGAAGAGACAGTTGAGAGTTGAGAGAGTTGTTTTTGTGCGGGGCGGCGAATTATTCTAATTAACTGTAATTTGATTTTTTTTTAATAAAACCTTAATTATTTATTGAAAATTTATATTATGTTTTCATTTGTGTGTCCATTTTTATTAATTTTCGTAAACATTAGTCAAATTATTGAAAATTCAATAATTTGATTTTCAGTACTTTTGGTTTTCAAAAGCCCACACTTGTGTAAGTTTTAAATTATTTATTCCATTATTAGATTTACCTATTTACGGTAGTTTTAACCGCGATTGACGAAAAAGACGATTGAAAAAAAACTAACTGTTTTTTTCAATCTTCTTTTCAGATCTCCAACCCAACAGTCGCACCACGTCGCACGATGTATAAAGTGACATTTCTCATACATTTGACAGTTGACTGGCAAATACATTTTAGCCGAATGGTCAAATTGGCCATTAGTGCAGTTTGTTTGTTTAAATAAAATACTTAAAAATTTTGTGTATTCTGCTAGGAGAATTAGGAATGTTTTGAGAAAAACTCGCATTCACATTCAGAGATAAAATGACATTTATTTTCATGATATACGTAGGCAATATTTTCTACACAAGAAAATTACAACACTTCTATTGGATTCCTCTCTCACTTTGCAGTATAAGCTCTTTACATAATTTATACAATATAACAACAATATTTCACATACAATTTTTAACTTAAAAATGCTTGTGAAGTTAATTGGTCAAAAAAATTTTACAGCTATAATAATAATAAATTTCTTCTAATATAAATGTGTGCAATTAGTGAATTTTGCTTATGGACAATTTATTAAAGTTTTGTACAAGCAATGTGAAAGCAAAAAAACTGTAATAATATGAATAAATTTTTTTAATAGTGAAAATATAACACAACAATGACTACATTGCGTTGAAATATTTGACATGCTCCGGCACAATAATTATGCCGGAGCATGTTAAGGTAACACAATTATTGTATTAACTTAAGGGGCTCATGCATTGCAAGTTAGCAATGCATATAAATTTTCCTGAACTGCCCATGTCTAGAGTAAAAAGCAATTTTAGTATAGTAATAAAAATCTAAATAAGTAATTAAAACTGCATTTTTATCCATGTCTTTCCACCTCATAATCCGTTTTCTATTTTCTACATATTTTTTATATAATTATTCCACAAATTATGCCCAAAAACTGAGTTGAGATAATTATGGCTAAAACAGTCAAGCGAGATCTACTGATATAACAGCTTTTTGACTACGTTGACATTTATCTATAAGCACATGTTTTAATGAACACATCAATGTTATATTTTTTCTAATTAACAAACAAACAATTAACAATTTCGCCGCCACCAAGCTGTCAAGCAAATGCACCATCAGACGCCATTCTCAACGACCAATTGGCAAATATGTCAAGAAAAATACACTCTCGAAAGCCATTCTCAACCACCAATTGACATATATGTCAGCGAAATGCATCCTGGGAAGGCCTTAGCCACCAATTGGCAAACCTGTCCACCAAAATAATTCCCAAACGTCATTCTACTCTCAAACGTCATTCTAAACTACTAATTTTATTGACAAATATGTCAAAGGAATGCACCATCAAGCGTCATCTTAAATTACCAATTGACAAAATATAATGTCAACAAAAATACACCACCAAAATTTTGTTTTTGGTAAGTAGATACCGACATTTTCCAAATAGGTGGCCAAAAGTTACACATGTACATGTGTATAAATTGATCACAAAATATCTATCTATTGAGAACACTATTCTATTTACCTACATTTAAAACCCACATACACGATATATGTAAATACCCTGACAAATTTATTTCACACAAGTCAAGACAAGTCACTTTCCTCCATCTTGCAAAAAACCTCTGTGACAAGACGAATGGACACGGGACTACAGGAGTGATCTTATAAGAGTTCCGTGTTTACTTTTTAAAGTACAGAACCCTAAAGACGGCTTATAGACGTATGTAGGTACCTACCTAAACTAAACTGATTGGGCGTGTGCTCCAAGAGGGGTATCTATATTCTGTTAGGTACCTTTAGTGCCTGAAACTTATTCATCTACGCTGGAACAGCGTGTGGAAGAGGCGTCAGGTCAGGACTGTGGCACGTGAAAATCCCTTGTCTCAGCCTACCCCATGAGAATAATCGTGAAAGACAACATTGATTACATAATAACCTTCATATACTTAGTTTGGCTCATGGAGGTTTGACACATTTTGACATTAGTACCTATGTACCAACTACACTTTATTGGCCTCTTACATATTTAAAACCGGTTAAAATACAAACAAGTTGGAAGATTCTACTAAACTATATCTTATTAAAGTAGATACATGTATGTATAGTTAAAGTCTATGTAATTAAATTAAGTATCTTTATATTAATTAATAATCTTATTACTAATAAAATTGCATTTTTATCAATGTCTTTCCACCTCATAATCCGTTTTCTATTTTCTACATATTTTTTATATAATTATTCCACAAATTATGCCCAAAAATTGGGTTGAGATAATTATGGCTAAAACAGTCAAGCAAGATCTACTGATGTAACAGCTTTTTGACTACGTTGACATTTATTTATAAGCACACGTTTTATTGAACACATCAATTATTATATTTTTTCTAATTACCAAACTAACAATTAACAATTTCGCCGCCACCAAGCCGTCAACCAAATGCACCATCAGACGCCATTCTCAACTAGAAAATAATTAACTGAAGTATCAAGTTTGTATATTCCAGGTATGTGATTGATGAGTATGAGAAAGACAAGACGCGGATTTTTAATAAATCAGGGTTGCCATAATTTATTTATTTTTGATTTTTTTATACACTAAAAGAACTTTGTCAAACTGACACGATTGACATTATGTCAGTGAATTGGAGCTGTCATCTTTTCAACACTTTAAACCATTATTTTATTTATCTGTGCTTTAAACCATTTTTAAACACATAGCAAGGGCTTTAGCTTTCTTCGTCGTAAACTTGAAATATGTGTACTAATATACTTATATATATGGCAAAGAGGTTGAATACATCGCTACGATAGATATGTATAAAGTACCTACATCATTTTTCTATCACAATAATATAATACGTAATGTGTTACAACATCTCTGCTTAGTTACTTATCAGGAACAGTGACTTCTCTATAATAGTCCTTTCTTCTATAACTATATCAGTTAAGTATTTTTGTAGACATGGAGATTGTTAGTAGGTACCCTATTAAATATTTAAATCTCTTTGTGGGTACATAAAATATATGATTTTAATATTAGTTGGAAGGCGAATTTAAAGGAATGTAAAATGGAATTAAATCCTGTTCGTAGTGATGACTATTTTGACTCAGATTATTAGAAAAAAATTTTTTTTTTCTTTTTAATAATTCTGTGTATGGATGGTTACATATACATATATAAACTTCGAAGTTTAATCTCGAAAAATCGTAACATTGTAACAAGATTTAATTTAACTTCACCTGTTAGTATGTGGTAGTTAATATGTGCGGTTCAAATTTTGCAACTTAATTTTAAACCAGTTACGCCCAACCCATTGCGCTGAATATTTGCACACTCTTTTGGTGCTGGTGACAATACAATCTAGTGTACTCAAAATTATAAAAAAAACCCATATTAAAATAATAAATAAAAAACCATTTTAAAAACAAGCGTTTTAGCCATGTACCAAAACGAATAAATAAGTTAATGTTTTCGATTTGTTTTCAAAAAGCTAGTCGCGAAATGTTCACGAATAGGTGCCTACCAATTAATTTTATCCTACAGTTATTGGTTGGTAAGCAAGTACTTACGGAAGTACATATATTTTCTTTACAATTCGCGCGACAAACTTTTTGAAAACAAATCCTAACCTTAAACTTATTTTATTCGTTTTAGTACAATGGCTTAAATAAAAGCTTGTTTTCAAAAAAGGTTTTTTATTTGTAAGTCTTAGTTTAAGTATTTTATTGTTAAGTATTTAGGTATAAGTACCTACCATTGACTTACCTAATTTATTTCAATGGTAGTTACCTACTCACTTATTTCACATAGACTGTGTATGTCATTCATTACATGATTAATGCTCTAGCGGTCAATATCGACCGCTCCACAGTCAACGGGTTAAAAAATGTTTTGAGAATAGATGGACCATCAATCAACGCTATAAAATAAAATAGGTTTGTTGACAAAATATATTACTATTGTAGCTGTAGGTATTTGTATATTATATGTATCTTTATCTATTTACTACAGACATACCTACATACATATTTGAATTTAATTTTAATATAACATTTTGAGTCCATATACTATTCCTACAGCCTACTACTATAGATTAAACATGGATAGTGCTCATTTACCGAATGTATTCAGTATGAACGTGGTATCAACTATGTAACTAGGTACTTGATTTTTTTTTTCAATTTCGACTTAGATTTTATTTATTTAGTTTTTTTTTCTGAAATAACTTGATGAATAAATATTTGGCATCACATATATCGTTAACTACATCTAGTGAAGAGCATTGTCATAGCAATGTAATTCTTGTCGATAGCTCGTATCTGAGCACATGCTCCAACCAGCCAATATCACCTCCGAGAAGGTAAGTGCCGTATCGGAGACTAACCTTTGGATTGCTGGCTATACTGGACTAGACAAGAACACAACCGAGGCTGCTATGTGGCCATCTTACATACAGTACGGTGGCACCAACCCAGTCGGCTACAATTTGAGAGCCTACCACCTAGTAAGGGGTAAGGGAAGGGACCTACCGTTATACACCTAACTAACTGCTGCTAACAATTCCTCTAATTGATATTTTATACTTCTTTTTACCCGACTACGGCGAAGCAAAAGGAGGGTTATGTGTTTGACCGGTATGTATGTATGTATGTATGTACGTATGTATGTATGTATGTATGTTCATCTGTTCCCTCATAACTTCTAAACTACTTATCACAATTTGACAAATGAGGTATCGTTGAAAGCGTCTTGATCGTCCGCTGGTTATAGGTTATGTGACGTCACACAAAATTGACTATGGCGCCCTCTAGATGACAAAAAGTCATGATAAAAAAAAATTTTTTTTTAATGATGCCGTGTTGGGTATCAAATGAAAGGGCTTAATTAGCACATTTCAAAAATATATATATTGTTAGCTATTGCTTTCGGATTTGCTTGCATGCACCCGATAATTGGGAATAATTTCTAAATAAAATAAAATCAGGCCTCATTCCATACATATATACGAATATATTTTTTCAGCGTGTGTGATATGTATATATCACACACGCTGAATCCCGACAATCGGGGTAAGCAGAGTAATCGGTGTTGTGCTGCAAGAACTCTTGTCAATTACAGCACAACACCGACCACCACGTTTCGCAAAGGATTCGAACAAGATTAAATCGATCAAGCAGCAAGTATGGCACGAAGACCCACCTGCTGCATGACTCGGTGGAAGTACCGTGCCAAGGTGAGAGGTGGCGAGCCTGTCGCCCTTTAGCACGGCATCTTGTCCTTATCCCTTAGTCGCCTTTTACGACATGCATGGGGAGAGATGCAGTGGGGATATTCTTTTTAAGTATCGACCCCACACGGTACTCGGCCTCATTCCAAACCTACCCAAATACATCCTACTTAAAACCATCTCAATATTATAAACGCGAAAGTTTGTAAATGAGTTGCGTTCAGGAAGACGATAAACCTACTCAAAGAAAATAAGTACAAGGGCGAGGCAGAAGGCCGAGCTGCGTTCGGGAAGAAGATAAACCATCTTAAAGACAGTTAGTAACTGAGGGCGAGGCCGAAGGCCGAGCTGCGTTCGGGAAGACTATAAACCTTCTCGAAGAAAGTAAGTAATAAAGGGCGAGGCCGAGGGCCGAGCTGCGTTCAGGAAGACGATAAACTTTCTCGAAGACAGTAAGTAACTATGGGCGAGGCCGAAGGCCGATCTGCGTTCAGGAAGAGGATAAACTATCTTTAAGAAAGTAAGTAACCAAGGGCGAGGCCGAAGGCCGAGCTGCGTTCGGGAAGCCTAAACATTCTCGAAGAAAGTAAGTAACAACAGGCGAGGCCGAAGGCCGAGCTGCGTTCAGGAAGAGGATAAACTTTTTTGAAGACAGTAAGTAACTATGGGCGAGGCCGAAGGCCGAGCTGCGTTCAGGAAGAGGATAAACCATCTTTAATAAAGTAAGCAACAAAGGGCGAGGCCGAAGGCCGAGCTGCGTTCAGGAAGAGGATAACCTTTTCGAAGAAAGTAAGTAACAGAGGGCGAGTCAGAAGATCGAGCTGCGTTCAGGAAGACCATAATCATCTCGAAGAAAGTAACTTCTTAGCTACTTATTTCGAAAAGGATTATCCTCTTCCTGAACGCATCGCGCCCTTCGGCCTCGCCCATAGTTACTTTCTGTCTACGAGAAGGTTTATAGTCTTCCCGAACGCAGCTCGGCCTTCGGCCTCTCCCTTAGTTACTTACTGTTTACGAGAAGGTTTATAGTCTTCCCGAATGCAGCTCGGTCTTCGGCCTCGCCCTTTTTTAATTACTTTCTTAAAGATGGTTTATCCTCTTCATGAACGCAGCTCGGCCTTCGGCCTCGCCCATAGTTACTTTTTTTTTTTTTTTTTTTTTTTATGGAACCTGACACGGTTGGCTACATCACCTACAACATCCGTGATGTCAGCCCATAACACAGGGTGAACTAGGTGCCATGTCAGTGTTTCCCTTCATTTCATGTCGGCTACACTAAACTGGACGGAAAACACGAACTATTTACATAGCCGTTTCGACCGACGTTTCGTTCAGTGCGGTGGTACCAACCCGGCCGGGATAAACCCTACCACCTAGTAAGGTAAGAAGGGAAGGGACCTACAGTTTAACGTGGAATCCGAACCACGGTCAGCCTCCAACGGTCGAGCGGTCACCCATCCAATCACTGACCGCGCTCAGCGTTGCTTAATAACAGTTGACTAACCAACCGCGCCACTGAGCTACCGAGGCTGACGAATTTTCTTATCCCTTAGTCGACTTTTACGACATGCGACGGGGAGAGATGCAGTGGGGCTATTCTTTTTAAGTACCGACCCCACACGGTACACTTACTGTCTTCGGGAAAGTTTATCGTCTTCCTGAACGCAGCTCGGCCTTCGGCCTCGCCCTTTGTTACTTACTTTCTTCGAGAAGGTTTATAGTCTTCCCGAACGCAGCTCGGCCTTCGGCCTCGCCCATAGTTACTTACTGTCTTCAAAAAAGTTTATCCTCTTCCTGAACGCAGCTCGGCCTTCGGCCTCGCCTGTTGTTACTTACTTTCTTCGAGAATGTTTAGGCTTCCCGAACGCAGCTCGGCCTTCGGCCTCGCCCTTGGTTACTTACTTTCTTAAAGATGGTTTATCCTCTTCCTGAACGCAGATCGGCCTTCGGCCTCGCCCATAGTTACTTACTGTCTTCGAGAAAGTTTATCGTCTTCCTGAACGCAGCTCGGCCCTCGGCCTCGCCCTTTATTACTTACTGTCTTCGAGAAAATTTATCGTCTTCCCGAACGCAGCTCGGCCTTCGGCCTCGCCCTCAGTTACTTACTTTCTTAAAGATGGTTTATCCTCTTCCTGAACGCAGCTCGGCCTTCGGCCTCGCCCATAGTTACTTACTGTCTTCGGGAAAGTTTATCGTCTTCCTGAACGCAGCTCGGCCTTCGGCCTCGCCCTTTGTTACTTACTTTCTTCGAGAAGGTTTATAGTCTTCCCAAACGCAGCTCGGCCTTCGGCCTCGCCTGTTGTTACTTACTTTCTTCGAGAATGTTTAGGCTTCCCGAACGCAGCTCGGCCTTCGGCCTGGCCCTCAGTTACTTACTTTCTTAAAGATGGTTTATGCTCTTCCTGAACGCAGCTCGGCCTTCGGCCTCGCCCATGGTTACTTACTGTCTTCGGGAAGGTTTATAGTCTTCCCGAACGCAGCTCGGCCTTCGGCCTCGCCCTCAGTTACTTACTTTCTTATAGATGGTTTATGCTCTTCCTGAACGCAGCTCGGCCTTCGGCCTCGCCCATGGTTACTTACTGTCTTCGGGAAGGTTTATAGTCTTCCCGAACGCAGCTCGGCCTTTGGCCTCGCCCTCAGTTACTTACTTTCTTAAAGATGGTTCATCCTCTTCCTGAGCGCCGCTCGGCCTTCGACCTCGCCCATAGTTGCTTACTTTCTTCGAGAAAGTTTGTCGTCTTCCTGAACGCAGCTCGGCCTTCGGCCTCGCCCTTTGTTACTTACTTTCTTCGAGTCGGTTTATCGTTTACCTGAACCCAGCTTGCCCTTATGGACTATGGTACACATGTTAAAATTATAAAACAGTAAAACCTAAACAAACAAAACATGTAAAACGGATCTGCAAATACTTTATCACGAAGTTATATCCCCAAAATAATTAAAATAAAAAATAAGTTCAAAAACTAAAACCCGACTACTGAAAAATCACGCTCTAAAAAGTATGAAACAAGAAAATGTTCTCATCTGAAATTGTTATGTACAAACTATTCAATATTTTATCGTCTATTAAATAAACAACTTACACGTAATATATTTTAATGTATTTAATAAATATTCATAGTGTTGTTCAGAGGATAGCCGTGGTCGTATGCCACCTACCCTATAGGGCAAAGTGGCATACGACCATGGCTATCCTCTGAACTACACTATGAATATTTATTAAATACATTAAAATATATTACGTGTAAGTTGTTTATTTAATAGACGATAAAATATTGAATAGTTTGTACATAACAATTTCAGATGAGAACATTTTCTTGTTTCATACTTTTTAGAGCGTGATTTTTCAGTAGTCGGGTTTTAGTTTTTGAACTTATTTTTTACTTACCCACTCCTTTTAGCCAATACAGATGTAGGAACATGCGCGATCCATCTTTGTAATGGCGTTTCATAATTCAGAACTTCCAATGGTGTTCTGTTGTACCAATAGTTCGCTAAGTTTATAGCTTCATTCCAAGATTGACCTTCAAATGTAGATTTCCGAATCAAACGGCTCGCTTTAGAAAGCAGCATCCGGTTGTGTGGCCCGGCGATATTATTTTGATCTGGCCTGTTACACGATGCGTGGTGGGCGCCCGCTTGCGACGTAATTCTCTGTATACCTGTTCTTCTCAAATATCTGTTAAATTTCCATGTGCCGAAGTCCCCTTTTTCGTCGCAAATTGCCAAAAACTGTATTTTTCTCCCAGTGCAGCTCTCTACTGTGGACTTGTAGTCCACAAATCTCTCCAGCACTTCACTTCTACGATTCAGAGCATACACGCAGCTCAATCTCGTGTGTTCATCTACGAAGGTCACGAAAAATCTTAAGCCCGCCTCAGTATCCACTTGCATAGGACCATATACGCCAGAGTGTACAATGTCTAGAGTATTGCTGGTTTGTATAGGACACATTATAGATTCACGGTCGCTAATTTGTTCGTTTACGTTCATCTCCGGAGCCTGTCGAATTTCATTCTCCATAACCACGTTAGGTCTTGCCTTCAGCACATACAGTCCGTTTGCCCTTTCGGCTCGCAGAAGAACTCTTCCTTCAGGCGACCTCACAGTAGCGCAGTCAGTTTCGAACAGGACGTGGTAGCCTCTATCGGTTATCTTGCTGACAGAAACGAGGTTCACCGACAGACTTGGAACATAGACCGCACCATACAGTTCTGTGTCGCATTCAGGGAAATTCAGCGTAACTTTTCCGGTCCCCTTGACCTGAGCTTTGAAATTATCGGAGCCCATCTTGACAACATAACTTCCATTGTATTCCTTGAAATGTTCGAACTTATCCCTGTCGCCTGACATATGCGCCGACGATCCACTGTCGAGATACCATTCGTCGTGGTTACCTTCTATGTAATTATTGAGGCAAATAATCTGTTCGAGGCTACCGATGCTGTTGCTTGCACGATTGCTTGCGCAATTGTTGGCGTCGTGTCCGCTCTCGCCGCAGCTGTCACATTCCACCGGGAGCGGTCTGACTGTGTAACTCTCTGCTATTATTTCTATCTTCAGATCTTCCGGCGGAGGCAAGTTATCGAGACATTCGATTGCCTGTCGAAAGGTCTCATACGACGGTGGCAAGCTGTTCAGTAGCATCACACTAAGGAAATCACTGTCGATCACGATGCCCATTTCTGCCAACGTGTTGACTGTCTCGAATGCCGTATTTAAATGACCTCGCACGTCTTCACCTTCGTTCAATTTCATTGATAGCATTTGCTTTATTAATTTTGTCTTAGGGGAAGGATCCATGTTGAAGTCTGGATCCATGTTTTGAAAGATTTCCTCCAAGCTGTCCCATAAAGTTTTGGAGGAAATTAAGTTATCGACTCGCTCCAATATGGAAGGCGATATCATTAGGAGAAGCTCCGACATGGCCTGCACGTCCATGTAATCGTATTCTACCCTGGCCGTCAGACCGATCGGTATCGGGTGCGAGCCGTTGACATATCTCCATAGCCCGTGCTCGACCAGTACCGCCTGGGCCTCCACTTTCCACGTATCATAATTTTCGCGCTTGAGAGGTTCGATATAGCAATGTGAATTGCGAACCATTTTGGTGATTATGTGCGCTTCACCAGCTCAACATGGATAGATAGGTACTGCAGTTTTGAGTGCATACTCTGTGAGTGCACGATAATTTCAAAAGATATCGGCCCGAATAGCTTCTCAGACTTTGTTCTAGAACAGTTGGAATGGTAGAACAAAGGATTCACGAAACACCACACAAGTTTTCTTGGCGGATCGTGAAGTTGCAAGGATTAAGATGAAGTAAAAGGATTTAGAGTACCTCTATTTGATATTGGCACAGCCGATTCTGCCCACTTAGCACTGAGATCTCAAAGGAGACGTCACTTGACACCTGTTGGGTGTGAGCGCGCGTAGCAAAGAGGATATAACCACTGGCGCGTAGTGATATGGAACCTTTCAAACAAAAACTCGCCGTTGGGCGGAGTATTGATTATTTAACTGAGCATGCTCAGTGAGTCAGCGCTCCCCGTCCCACGCACTTCGTTCTATTTCACTGAAATGTCAACAGTGCAAACTGCATCCTTGACCTAACTGCTTCAATATCGCTATTACCACTACATGCAGTATTGCACTACATAAGTTTACATGTCGTGTCACCGGGAATATGAAATTGTGTGCAAGTGAAGTGAAATGGTGTTGAACAATGTATGAACAGGTTGGGGCATCGTGGATTGATGACGCGTCAAAATTGATAGCATATTGAGTGATAAATTAGGCGCACAAGATGGAAGAGTTGTTGCAGGATATATTCAAGGAGGCGAGCGGCCCCAAGCTGGCGGGACTGCGGAAAGCCTGCCAAGATGCCACCGGTAAGTCCATGTTGTAATGCCATGTAAGCAGTTACTAAGAATAGATCCAAGTATGTATGTAATACAAAGTACCTAAAGATAAATACTTAAATGCTATGTCCCCTAGCACGTCACTGTGGCATTGATGTGCAGCATTTTGTGTTTTTAGGTACCTGTGTGGTGAATAAATATTTTAATGCACCCATATATTTCCCCCCAAGTACAGTCTCGGGTCCTTCAAGAGGAGCGTGAATGGGCACCTGTCAGGCCGGCATGGCATTCGCAACCGCCGCATACGACCGAATGTCAATGGGCGTCGTTAGACACCGTATGGGTAGCGGCGCCATTTGTCGCGCTTTCAGTAAAAAAAATGTTAAATAAAAAAACGAGTGAAAAAGGAAGGGGATAGGTACATCGTATTTTTAGGGTTCCGTATCAGGTACGGGACCCTATTACTAAGCCTACGCCGTCTGTCTGTCTGTCTGTCTGTTCGTCCGTCCGTCCGTCTGTCTGTCCGTCCGTCTGTCCGAGGGCTGTATGTCTTGAACCGTAATAGGTGAATCGGAAAAAAAAGGTAGCCCGTTGAAATTTTCACAAAAATGTGTTATTATGGCCGATATAACAACAAATAATAAAAATAAGAAAAAGTAAAAAATTCACGGGGGTTCCCATAGAAGAAACCAAAAAGTGTATGCGCGCGTGCCATCTACCGAATAGATTATGAAGCATGACATGAACTAATATGAAGCATTTCATAACACGCCATCTAGATGGCGTGAGTAGCGCTAGCCGTGATATGGCGATACGGGACACCCTCGGTGCGCGAGTTCAACTCGCACTTGGCCGCTTTTTATATTTTTTTTTATTATGGAAACTGACACGGTTGGCTACATCACCTACAACATCCGTGATGTCAGCCCATAACACCGGGTGAACTAGGTGCCGTGTCAGTGCTTCGCTTCATTTCATGTCGGCTACACTGAACTGAACGGAAAACACCAACTATTAGCCGTTTCGACCGACGTTTCGCTCAGTGCGGTGGTATCAACCCGGCCGGGATAAACCCTACCACCTACCTAGTTAGGTAAGAAGGGAAGGGACCTACAGTTAAACGTGGAATCCGAAACACGGTCAACTTCCAACGGACGAGCGGTCACCCATCCAAGTATAATATTAATTGTAAGTTTTATCATTCCTGTATTGCTGTGGTGCCTATATTTTAGATGGGCCGATTCAATAATCCACAGGAAATGGTCTTCTTGCTATCGCAAATATTATTTACCACATATTTCTTCATAGTTTTAGACCCGTTTTTTTTTAATGTAATCCGGTATGGGTGGCTTAGTCAGAGGGGCCAAAGCACATGCTCTGACTAGCCAATATCACCCCCGAGAAGGTAGGTGCCATACCGGAGACTTCCCTGGATTGTTGGCTATACTGGACTAGAGGAGAACACAACCGAGGTTGCTATGCGGCCATCTTACATCCAGTACGGTGGTACCAACCCAGTCGGCTACAATTTGAGCCTACCACCTAGTAAGGGGCAAGGCACAATACTTCTCTGATCTGTGGAAGGGACCTACAGTTTTTACACCGGTTCCGAACGGTGAAGCAGCAGGTGTAAGTATGCACGTAAATTTTTTCGTCAGAAAAAAATCATTGGTACACGCCGACCGGATTCGAACCTCGGACCGCCCGCATGAGGAGCCGATGCTCAAACCACTCGGCCACCCGCCGCTTGCGTAGGTATGTATTTTTGACACGTCATGTTTCACACATAAGACATACATCACATATTACCCGCTCATATCAGATCATTTTACACCATGCTCCAGTCCAAATTCCGTCACTTCCATTTGGTGGCCGTAACCCGATCCATTTAACGCGATCGAAAAAAAAAACAATGAATCTATTTTCGTAGCGGTTTCGATCGACCTTCGTTTAGTGCGGTGGTCTCAATCCGTGCTGGTTCGATTGGTATTGAAGGTAAATGCCTCTCGCGAATTTGAACTCACTGCGTTTCGAAAGGAGACAATACCGTAATTATACAGATAAATACAACCACACGCTTTATCCCGACAATCACTATGAGCTGGGTTATCGGTGTTGTGCTGCAAGGACTCTTGTTGTAAATTAACATCGACCATCCAACGCGTCAGTATTATACAGGGTGTCCCAGAAACCGACGATAGGGCTGCTAATTACCTCTCAGAATATCTAATTTTAGGTTTAGTAAAAATGGCATAGTTTTTGAGATATTGTCATTTTTGTAAAAATCCAAAATTTTCTCCCTCAGCTCATTTTTTTAAATGCCACAAGTACAAATGTAAGATTTTCTCGAGGATTTTCTTAAATCTAATTTTTGTCAAATATTCCTGAAAAGTACCTAAGGCTTTCACACGGTATAATTTATTTTTTCATGTTTAATCCTGCCTGCTTACCTGAAAAACTACTTAAGGCGAGAATAAGGGTCAAAAAAAATTCAAGGCCGCGTTCACTGCTATTCTCGCCTTAAGAGCCACATGTAAATTTTTTTTCAGCCTCGTCCATTGAACTTGGCCCTTTGCAGTGAAAAAAAAATAACTACATTAAAGTGTCGGAGAGCCGGCACGACCGAAGGGAAGCACTGGCGTGGCACCACGTTCCCCCGGTGTTATGGTCTGATATCACGGATGTTGTAGGTGACGTAGCCAACCGTGTCAGTTTCCATAAAAAAACACATTACGAGCCTCTCATTTTATGTAAAATTGCAGAGACCCTCTGCGCCCAGGAGAGCGGAAGCCGGAGTCCGTCGTACGAGGTGCGGCGCTCCTGCCTGCTGCCGCTGCAGGTGGCTCTGGAGAGCAAGCGCCCCAAGCTGGTCAGCTTCGCTCTGAACGGATTTCACGTAAGTCATACGACGCGGTCCTGCATATAATCTTGCACGTGACGTGATGCATTCACTGCCTTCAGCCACCTTCTATACTCTGTCTATTAACTCTGATTATTTCTTCAACATCTTCTACAACCTGTGCACTCCTGGTACTCGTATATCTCCCAGTTCGATGTAACTCGGTATGTCTCACTCACAGTAATTTATGTATGATTTTTTTACCTAACATTTACAAATTAATGATGAAACAATTATTTAGTAACTATTAAAGAAAATTAAGGCAATCAATAAAGATAAATTGTTAGTTTGTTTGCTTGTTCTATGTAGGTATAGTTCTACCATTGCTCGAAGTGGAGGATCTGCTTGACGCGATTCCGCCGTCCCCTGTCCACCAGAGTAATCGATCTTGTACTACAAAGACAGGACCTTGGTAAATCACAAGACAACACCGAACACCACGTTCGCAATTTATTCGGACAACTATCAAACAGCAAGTAAGGCACCAAGATCCACCGGCTGCTTGAATCGTGGCCATCCTATCGCCCTTTAGCACGACATCTGGTCCGTATCCCTTACTTGCCTTTTACGACATGCACGGGGAGAGATGCAGTGGGGCTCTTCTTTTAAGTACCGGAGCCACACTGTACATAAAAATATTTCTGATGAAAAATGTATTGGTAGGAGCGTATATAGTTATAACTTACACTGAGTTTTGAACACTAAACCTGCCGCTTATAAGAGACACGCATTATATTATTTCTGGACGATTACGCCCGCTTGGTATTGTTACGTGTTACCTGAAGAGAAAACGTCAAAATATAACATTTGCATCAATAATTCACTCGATACGTCTCCACATATGTGAGCAATGGTCGTGTTACAGAAACTTCTTCGCGACGACCGGTTCCACCGGGGCATCGAACCCGAGGACGACTCGCTGTGGATACCCTCTCAGCTCCTCTGCGCCACCGCATCCGTCATGTACCATCTGCCCGATACGCAGGTTGGTAGACAAAGACAACTTGCATAGACAAGGTCTCTCAATGTCCTTAAGGAAATTGCGAGACGAATTCAACTGCATTTGGCTGCCTTCGGACAGTCAAAATTCGCCCTGAGGTCTGATGACCCTCCGAAAAATTTTAAGACCGCGGCATGTATGGTTAGTACGCTCCCGGTTATGACGTCGTACCTACTACCGGTGTGAAACGTGGACTCTGACGGTCCCTGTTGTCCAAATGTTGTCCCTTATTCCTTGCCATCCAACTCTTTTATCGCAGCACTCGCCGCAGAGAAACTGAGCACCCTTTTGTTGTTGACATTGGGCTTTTGAGAACCCATCGGTTCTCAAAATCGTTTCTTGGTCGCACCGCTAGGGTATGGAACTGTCTCCCGGCGAGTGTGTTTCCCGAATCCTTTAACCTGGGTGTCTTCAAACGTCGTATCAACGGGCTAGACAGCCTAGCGACAGTCCGCAAATCTGCTGGCATGCTGCCTCACTGAGCGTGGTTTCGCGAGGAGAGGGGTTTTTGACTCTGTCGACTGTACCAATGGTCTCTCGACGCAGCCGCCCATGTTGGTTTACATAAAAAATATATATGTTGAAAGTGGCCCAGCGAGCAATGGATGGAGCCATGCTGGATATATCGCTACGTGACATGGTATGCAACGAGGCAATCCAGTGGTTTCGTGCACTTGAATGCCAGGAGGACTGGAGGAAAATTGGAGAGGCCTCTGTCCAACAGTGGACGCATACACACTGACTGACTGACAGGCAACTTAGCATGTAGAAGAAGAACAGGTTCACGTTTGCTACATTGCCTTCCTGTTGGCGAACACTACACTGCCCTTTCTAATCCATGCTCATTGATTTCATAAGATCAAGATTGAGAAACTGTGTGTTTTTATGTAAACCAGCATGAGTGACTGTGGCGACGGACCAATGGTGCAGTCGACAGAGCCAAAAACACCTCTACTCGCGAAACCACGCTCAGAAAGGCGCCTGGATGTGTCTGATCTTCCGTTGAAGTATTGGACACAGACACCCGCGCCCAACGAGAATTCTTTATGCCCGCGCCAGCTCTCTATAAAAAAACCTAACATCTAATAACGAGGTAACACCTGCATCGGATGCGACATCTGTGATATCAACACATTACATTGCTCACGAACTTTGTATCCGTACAGGTGCACATATTCCGCATGTACCTGTCCCTGGCGCTGTCGCCGCGGCGGACGCTCAACGGTCGGCTGGTGGTGTGGATGTGCGGTCGGTGCGCGGAGGCGGCGGCTGCGCCCGCGCATGTTGCCGCCGCCGCGCGCGCGGCCGCCGCGCAGACGCTGCGCGCCTACTGCGCTCAGCTAGGTCTCTACTATAATGTTTTTTCTTTATTGTGTAAACCAGTGTTTGGTCCTCGAATGAAGGTTACGTACAAGCAAACGTGTGTTTGGTCCTGGAATGAAGGTTACGTACATGCAATCGTGTGTTTGGTCCTCGAATGAAGATTACGTATAAGCAAACGTGTGTTTGGTCCTCGAATGAAGGTTACGTACAAGCAAACGTGGCGTGGGACGCCCCCCGGTTAGGTGGACAGACGACCTAGAAGAAGCCTACCTAAAAGGTAGCCGGATGGATGAGAAGGGCGGCAGACCGTGTGTGCGGAAACCTCGGTGCGCGAGTCCGACTCGCACTTGGCCGGTTTTTCTTTTAACAAATTTGAAGCTCTGTCGCAATTGACAACGCGGTGCGACCATGGTGGTAGACGCGGTCCTTAATGTTTCTTATGGTGCAATTATTGCTGTTAATAACCTCTGCCACATGAGTAAATCATATAGAAATTTTGCTCGCCAGCTCCCTAGCTATATTATGTCTCAGTGTGCAAAGTCACAATGAAGTATACAATGGCTGTTGTTGATACAGATGAGGAATACGAGGAGGTGCTATCGGAGGGGTCTCCGCTGGGCAGAAACCATCTGGTAGCTGTCGGGTGCTACAGCGAGGTCATTCCAGTCGTGCAGTACCTGTGCGGACGCCTCTCCGAGACACAACTGTTAGTATATATAAGGTGCTTCGTTATATAAGTCAAAAATTTTGGGAGGGTTACATAGACACTCAAATAAACACGTTACGCAAAAAAGAATGTTTTTAGCATTACTTTTCGAGAAAATTAACAAAACATGTTTGCTACCTAAACATTAACCTGTGTGTAACAGTAGGTAACGTGCATTGTATGGGTTCAATGACCGTACTATGTTCAAACGCAGAACAGCTGTTTGTTGTAAGTAAGTCACAAGAACAAACGGATAGAACAAATTGTAACAAATTCGAGTACAGTCATGCTGTCTAATGAATGCTTAATATACAATATACAAGGTCACTATGATTGGTTTTTACAGCTACTTATTTGATTTTATTTTTTGTTAGCACCTCATATACTTGTTCTTTACTATCGAACACTTGGGCTTGACAACAAACGAAGGAACATGTTCCGTTCTCCATCTTCCGTTGTAGAGGTCTGCAGACGCCCCAGTCGACTTGTGGCTTTCATGGAAGACATAGGCTGGCTGGGGTAGCTGGAGATCGCGGGGGTTTTGCACGAAGGTCCCCCAACCAAGCGGGACTAGTTTGCAGGCCCAGAGCCAACCCGAAACCAAAGCAGCAACAACAAGAACCATCGAACACGCTCTGATGAAATGCGATCTACTTTACGACCAATGAAGTGAGATGTTGTGTTCTCCGTCTTCCATTGCGGCGTTAGCAACCAGCTTGGCCGTCTGCAGGCATTATTATGGATGACAATAGGCTGGATAGTGTATGTAGATGGCCAGTCAGTCAGCGTACTTACACTGCTGGACATACGCCTTTCCAATTTTCCTCCAGTCCTCCAGGTCTTCAGCGGTACGGAACCACTGCTTTCCGCAGACGTACCTTACGTACCACATAAACCCGGTGTTATGGGCTGACATCACAAATGTTGTAGGTGATGAAGCCAACCGTGTAAGTTTCCATAAAAAAACCTACTTGATGTCGTTGTCACACCTGGTGGTCGGTCTAACCGCACTCCGTTTTCCTGTCTATGTCCGCCAGTGTAGGACACGGTTACTCCAGCCGTTGTCGACTGTTTGGCATTAACTCTATCTCTACTCACTATCTCTATCTCTACTCTCTATCTCTATCTCTACTCTCTATCTCTATCTATACTATCTACTCTCTATCTCTACTTTCTATCTCTATCTCTACTCTCTATCTCTATCTCTACTCTCTATCTCTATCTCTACTCTCTATTTCTATATCTACTCTCTATCTCTATCTCTACTCTCTATCTCTATCTCTACTCGCTATGTCTACTCTCTATCTCTATCTTTACTCTCTACTCTCTATCTCTACTCTCTATCTCTATCTCTACTCCCTATCTCTATCTCTCAGGACGGTGAAGCCGAACCCCGGGGCGTTGTTCTTCCTGGACTGCCTGGTGACGCTGACGTCGAGCCTACCGGAGCGCGTCAGCTGCAACACACACTTCACCACCTTCCTGTGGCAGAAGTTCTGCCCCTCGCTCATCTCCTTCCTGGGCACGCCGCGCGTTGACAAAAACATTAAGTCTAGGTAAGCTGTGTTGCCATTTCTAAATCCGGACCGTAGTTCAGACGGCGTTTATCCGGTACAGTTTAGCGGCGGGTGGCCGAGTGCTTTGGGCATCGGCTTCTCAATTCTTATGCGAGAGGTCCGCGGTTCGAATCCGGTCGGCGTGTACCAATGAGTTTTTTCTGACGAAAAAATTTACGTGCATACCTACACCTGCTGCTTAACCGTTCGGAACCGGTGTAAAACAGTAGGTCCCTTCCCTTGCCCCTTACTAGGTGGTAGGCTCAAATTGTAGCCGACTCGGTTGAAACCACCGTACTGCAGGTAAGATGGCCGTATAGCAGCCTCGGTTGTGTTCTCCTCTAGTCCAGTATAGCCAGCAATTCAGGGAAGTCTCCGGTATGGCACCTACCTTCTTGGAGGTGATATTGGCTGGTCGGAGCATGCACTTTGGCCCCTCTGACTCAGCCACCCATACCAAATTACATAAAAAAAAACGAGGTAAGGTGTAAGGCAGCCATCGAAAACCGATAATGGTCAAAATTGTGAAAATCAATCCACTGTAGATGTATAATTGATTTGTTTTTGTATTTTGGGGCGAAGTTTCTTATCGCACGTTACACTCCAGACACTTGGTGAATGAGAGCTAGGCCGACATAAGTGTAAGACTTCGACCGTCACGACAATTTTCCTGTTGTATGTGTGTTTACAAGCTTATTTACAAGCTTATGTCTATGTATGGTATATTACTGCAGTATAGACGTCATTTATTTTTTATTTTTTCATTTAATTACTCTCAAACGTTGTTAATTTATTTAATTGCGCCTGTCATCCTTACCTATAATAAAATCCAACGTCTGCTTTCTGTCTGAGTGTCTGAGTGTATGTCTGTCTGTCCGCTTATAACTCGAGAACCACTGAACCGATTTTAATAAAACAAAATTCTACGGATAGCTTGATTCTTCCCATCAACTATAGGCTACTTACTATCACGCTAAATAGCTTATGAGGTTAGCAGTGAAGTGAAATATGAGAGCGGGCGGAGCCGCGGGCACAGCTTGTTTAATACAAATTATACAGCGAAAGGAACTTCATTCCAACCGGGTGTCCCGCGAGACCTCTCGTCTTTGTTATTATAAAGACAATTATAATTGTGTTGAAATGGAATTCATGATCCATCCCACTGAATTGGGAAAAGGCAGTGACCCATCCACTCCTGGCTATCCTTTTTAGGTCGTCTGTCCACCTAGCCGGGGCGCGTCCCACGCTCCGTTTGCTTGTGCGTGACGGTCACGCACAAGCGTTGACGGGTACTCGAATGGAGGTCACGCCGTGACCTCCATTCGAGTACCCGTCTACCCCAGCGGTTATCGGATCTGCGACAGACGTGGACATCCCACTGCCACTTCCGTTCAGAATACTTTGTAAAATTTCTTATAATAGTTTAGGTACACCTGTGTTCCCCCCGTATCCACTGAATATGCATTTGGGATGAGAGCTTGTATGTTTGTTTGTTTGTTTCACTTTTCAAATCAAAGATATTTATTAATCCAAAACATTACAAGTATTGCGTTACGCCGTCGACCCCTCTTACTCCGATCACAAGTAATCACAACCCTCTGGAGCGCTAAAAATCTACCAATGAAGAAATACCCATTTCTGTCTATAAACATGAAAATAACAACGATAGGAATTCGAAACGTGGCGTGGCTTAGTTATTTACAGAAATAATGTTGTCTCAGGGAGCACGAGGGCCATCTGGTGGACGATTCAGGGCGCGGTTCAGGTGCATTGGCCTGCGCTCCGAGCTTCAATAGTCGTCAAGCTAAAGCTGTGTATAGGTAAGTGCAATCTCTCCCTAGAAACTCCTAACAAAATTACGATATCAGCAATGAATAGTTAACGAAAATAAAATTATTTTACTAAGTCTATGATCCGTGATGCACCATAAGTGCAATGGCAGAAAAGAACCCGCGAGTAATAGGCTCCAAACTTTATGAAAAGCTGCCTCAGTCACTAAAAGTGTTTGAGAGTAATATTGTTTTTAGGTGCCGAATAAGGACTTACTTTTGAACAAACCTTATTACAAGGTACTGGATAACTTGATGACGATTTTACTGATAAATTTATTGTACAGTTTATTGTATATTTGACCATATTTGTGTCACACAATCTATTGACGAACTGTTGACGAGTAATGTAAATGACCAACATGTACCTAAACTCATTTTTATATGTGTGTGAAATTTTACATTACGATAAATAAATACAATACAATACTATTTATAAGAATTGCATTGCATTACATTACACTACACTACACTACGCTATGCTACACTACGCTACACTACACAACGCTACGCTATAATGCGCGGGACGGATCTCGGCGTGTCGTCGCCGCAGCGGGCGACCCGCCACGCGAATACACTATACAAGTACGGTGCGGGTGCGAGGGAGAACACTGACGAACCGCTGCGGCGGCGTCACGCCGAGATCCGCCCCGTGCATTATGCGCTACTCTACACTAAACTACACTAGACTACATTACAGTACACACACACACACACACACACACACACACACACACACACACACACACACACACACACACACACACACACACACACACACACACACACACACACACACACACACCCTCACACATGTTTGATCCCACTAAATAATGCTCTAATCAGGGAGACAAAATATGGCCAGACGACAGACTTCATTGTATGTATGTTATGATTATGATATAATATCGTTTATCGTTTTGTGATTCTGATTAGTCTGCTAAATAAATAGAGTTCGACTGCTTAAAGCCTAAATACACAGAACGGATCTCACAAAACCCCCATAGGCTGCAGGCATTCAATCTATGCCTTAAATTTTGAACCTACCTCTCCATTAGTGACGTATAATATTATAAAAAATACTTTCTGTCCAGTATTGCGGGACAGTTGGTGCGCCTCGTGGGATCAATAGCGACGTTGAGACCAGTGCTGGAGGCGCTGTACCACAGGATGCTGCTGTACCCTCCCATGTCGCATCGAGTCGAGCCGCTGCGAAGCACGAAGGAGCTGCTCCAGAACCCTAAACGACTCTACCAGCTAATACTGCTGAAGAAGATCGATCAGGCATATGAGAAGCACAGCGACGACATGGCCATCATTAGGCTGTGAGTTACGGCTTTATTTGTAAAATTTTCTTTGAAAATGTACGAATCCTATAGATCCTAAAAATCGACCACGCACAGTGAATGGTTCCGTAGCTGGAAAGTTCAGTGTTCAAAATGTTCACAGTGTAACCGAAAATATCCCATATCTCAACTAGGTACACGACAAACCCTATTGAAAACATTATTCATTGAGAGTGTTTTTATTTTTTAGTTCTATACCATCTTAAATGTTTTCTGAATTGTTCAGCCTATAGTTTGAAAAGCTGACCCCTCCCCACCTGCCTGTACCTGGCTACACCCCTATGTGTAGGAGTAGCCGAAGATATCCCCGGAACATTATTTTTTAAGACAAAACAGCTTTACTCACGGTAGTTTCGAGCTATGTGGCTCGACGTTTCGGGCCAAGCGTATGGCCCATCCTCATGAGCACTCTGCCTAGTGCGACGGTTGGCAGAGAACTGTCAGATCTCCGTCCGTCGTTGACGAAGATTGTAGCTGTGGCCAGTGCGGGTAGTTTCCATAGACGAGGGTTCAGGTGCGTTCCGGATCTCGGCGGAGACTCGGAGAGACAGAAGGCGCTGACGGTGTCCACTTTCGGCTTGTCGTGTCCGTCGTGTCTTCTTCTCTTGAGCGGCGAAAACCCCATATATCCCCGGAAGCCCATTCCGCACCTTTGCAGCATAAGCCCGTAACCAAACCGAATTGTCTCGTGCAGTATAATGGACGGCGTTGAGGAGTGCGCCCGCAGCGGGAACCCGGAGGTGGTGGTCGCGAGCGTGGAGTGCGCGGTGGGGCTACTGGAGGCGCTGCAGAAGATGTGCTCGACTAGCGTGACTGGCGGGGGGGCTCCGCTGCCGCCGGCGACCGCCGCGGCGCTGCTGCAGCACTGGCCCAGTCTGCAGGACGCCGACTACACCGGCCCGCTCACCTATCAGAGTCTAGCGCGGCTGCCCAGCCCTTACAGGTTGCCTTGCTTACTATATATTGTGTTGTAATATAATGCTGGGAATATCGCTACGTGATATGGTGCGTAACGAGGCAATCCGCCAACGCAACAAAGTACTCGATATTGGACACCGGGTGGCTAAGCTCAGGTGTCAGTGGGCTGGACACCTTAGCCGAAGAGACGACAACCGTTGGATTAACGGTGTCCTTCACTGGCGGCCGTGGAGAAAACGGAGTGTGGGAAGACCAACCACCAGGCAGGACGACGTCATCTCAAGTACGTCGGCGAAAGCAGTGGTTATATACCGCTGAAGGCCGAGAGGACTGGAGGACAATTGGAGAGGCGTATGTCCAGCAGTGGCCGTATACACGCGGACTGACCGGCATTCGCGATCCCCATCAGTGCAGCCGGCACGACCGAGGGGAAGCACTGATAATCTGATCTAGTTCACCAAGGTGTTATGGGCTGACATCACGAATGTAGTAGGTGATGTAGATGTGAAAATTAAAAATTTTAAAAAACCTATTCGTCCGTATAACGATGCCACACGCCGCGCTTTCCATAAAAAATAATAAATTATTTTATTTTATTTCAGGGATGTGGTAGCAGGCCTCCAAAATGCAGATGTAAAGGAGTCCGATTCCTCAGGTATCCATACATACATTTTGTTCTATTTTGATCCATTGGACACCATAGATAGACTAACACACCGCATGACCCATACTTGCAGACACATCCGGCCCCGAAAACAACAGCTCAGCGAGCGAAGGCGAAGCGGACTCTGATGCGGATAACGTGTTCCTACCTTCACGCGGCCGCCGGAGCCCGGCGAAGCCGACACCTCAACCGGACAGCGCAGACTCCGCCGCCGTCCCCTCGCGGAGGGAGAGCAACAACAGCGCCAGCAGTCTCCCCAACACTGTTCCGAAGACGCTGAACATGGGCCGCTGCACCGACACCGACTGCAACGTGGACCTGGAGAGGCACAGCGCGAGACAGTTCGCCAAGACCATCCAGAGTTCTCTGCTTCCTAAGCTGTTCAGCCTGCGCACTGGAATTGAGGTTAGATTTGATTTAGATTAATGCGACCAAATGATGGACATTTGGCGCCGTTAGACACCTCATGGGTGCCTCGACGCCATATGTCGAGCTTACAATTAAAAATAAAAAAATAAAAATAAAAGTTATCTGGAAATCCCCGCTTTGTATTGTTGGCTATACTGGACTGGACTAAGTACAGGACAACACAGCCGAGCCCCGAGGGCTGTGTGGCTCGACGTTTCTCTGCCAACCGTCGCACCAGGCAGAGCCCTCGTGAAGATGGGCCATACGTTTGGCCCGATACGTCTAGCCACATAGCTCGGAGACGACCGTGAGTAAAGCCGAGTTTTCTAATAATATTTAACACCCACGGTAATTTAAAAACACATAAAAGTCAATTTTCAACCGACTTCCAAAAAGGAGGAGGTTATCAATTTGACTGTAATTTTTTTTTGTGTAACTATTTCTCCTGATTTCTCCGCTAATTCTCAACCGATTTTAATGATTCTTTTTTTCATGAGCAGGGTATCAGGGTGACTAGATGGTCCTTTTATAATTTTTTTGAAAGAATTTGTCAATCGCCCACTTCCCGTCAACCGGTGATATTACAAACAGTTTTTCTTCTTCTATTTGTTGGCCTAATATTCTGGTATGTTCCTCTCAGGTGGATGAAGCGATGCAGGACTTTGCATCCAAGTGTTGCCAGCACAACGCCGCGCAGCCTCCCACGTCGGCCACCATTATGAACGCGGACGGCATTTATTTAGCAACGTATGCAGCTCTCCTGCTCAATCTGAAGCTGATACGGCTGAACTACTACAAGGATCCTACCGTAAGTCTTAAGCGCAAATGCGGAAATAAGGATTATCCTCTGATTCCGCTAATCTTGTGAATATCTCGTGAAATTGTGTGATCTCTTTTTCTGTATCCGCGAGATAAATCCTAAGATTAGTGGAGCCATAGACAAGATAATCGTCCTTCTTTTGTAGTCTGCAAAAGAGTTATTTAAGTAAATAACTCTTATAATTTTTTTTAAAATATCAGCCCCATAGTACTCAGTACTCATCACAGAACAACGATCGGGCCACACCGCCCGCGCCCCCCCCCCCCCCCCCCCCCCCCGCGCAGGGCAACACTGGCCTGGTACAAAGTTCCTTGGTACTTCAGGGACCAGAGTCCCCAAGATAGAGAACGCTCCACGAAATTCGCTAAGAATTCCTCAGCGTTCTTTAGCGTGATGGTATTATAGCCTTATAGTGAGCCTCAAGAACTACTCTTTTACATCAATACCTAAAACCAACCGCATCAAAATCTGTTCAGTGATACCGGAGTTTACCTCAAACATACATACAGACCTAGAACGATAAAAAAGGTATGGACCCTATCCTCGCCCGCGTAACACGATATAAGTAAAAGTATACTTGTTTCATTGGACGGTCGCGCGCAGGCCCGTCAGTCTGTCATCGGCTGCGGTCGCAAAAACCTGTTTAAAATGCCCGCATGCTCTGTGTTTACGTGTAAAACACTACAGCCAAGTTTAGTGTGCACAATTGTGGAATATCTTATCATCGGTAAGTACACTCCGCTCCCCCCAACTCGGCGACGCTAGTTCTCATACATGCATTTGACAGTCCAGCGTCCATACTTATTTTATCGTTCTAGATACAGACGTTCCCTCTTATAAGAAGTAGATATTAGAGATGGAGAAAATCTCTCGACACGCTACCTCGTGTTTTTGCTCCAAGCTCAACAGATCATTGAATGTCGGTTGAATGTACGCAAGGTGTCGGTTGCCCGCATGTCGGAGGACGGGTTCGTGGAGGAGGTGCAGGGCAGCGGGGTGCTGGTGTACCTGTCGGCGACGTGGCTGCGCGAGCTCTACCAGCAGGTGCTCGCGACCGACCTGCTGCGCTACACGCCCGGCGCCGCGGACGCACCGCACGTCGCCCTCGTACACCTGCTCACCGGTCGGTATACCCGAGTGTTGTTCATGTCTTGTAGGTAAGGTAGTTGGGCTGTCTGGTTTTTTAATGGAAACTGACACGGTCGACTGCATCATCCAACCTGTGTGTACAAAACCCGTGATGTCAGCCCATAACATCTTGGTGACTAAGTTTAAAACTTCATCTATCAGGAAGTGCCGGCGCTAGGCGTCGGCGACGTCGGCGACCGCCGACGGCCTCACGCCTGAGGGGGCCTCGCAAAAAATCGTTTACCCTAGCTGACTCCCTTTGGGATCGCGCGATCCCAAAAATTCTCATCAAAGTATATGGTCGCACACTTTGGGCTTGTTGGGTTATTTATTTTAATTTGTGATTTGTGATTGTTCATGTAATTTTTGTCAACATTTGATTAGCAATAAAACTCAGTGTGGCCGAGTGGTTTCGGCATCGGCTTCTCACGCGAGAGGTCCGAGGTTCGAATCCGGTCGGAGTGTACCAATAAGTTTTTTCTGACGAAAAAAATTACGTGCATACCTACACCTGCTGCTTCACCGTTCGGAACCGGTGTAAAATTGTACATCCCTTCCCTTGCCCCTTACTAGGTGGTAGGCTCAAATTGTAGCCGACTGGTTTGGTACCACCGTACTGCTAGTAAGATGGCCGCATAGCAACCTCGGTTATGTTCTCATCTAGTCCAGTATAGCCAGAAATCCAGGGAAGTCTCCGGTATGGCACCTACCTTCTCGGAGGTCATATTGGCTGGTCGGAACATTTGCTTTGGCCCCTTCTACTCAGCCACCCATACCGGATTACTTAAAAAAATATATGCCGGTAGCTTTTGAAAACACGATTGATTTGATTAACTTCACTCTATAGAAGGGGTCGGCAACGTTTTACTATAGGAGGGCCATAATTGTTACCAGAGGATCAGTGCGGGCCGCATCTCATCTCCATAAGTACATACAATTTTAAAATAAAAAAAAACTATTAAAAAAATATAAAAACCGCCTTCAAAAATGTATGAAATAAAAAAAAATCGAACCCTAGAGTTGAAGGCGGTCGGTGCTAAAGAAGGCTACACAAATCACAAAGGATATCATCCACTCATGTTTTCTTTCATGCATCATTTTTGCTTGCTTTAGCACCGCCTTCAACTCTAGGATTTTTATTATTTCATAAATTTTTGAGGGCGGTTTTTATATATTTTGAAATAGTATTTTATTTCACAGTATTATTTTTTTAATGTTTTGCTATTAATGTAGTCGGCGGAATCGCTCGGCCTTCGGCATCACGATTTCGCCTCGCTTTCCAATGCGATCTTGACCAAATTGAAAAAATGGGACTACACGGGAAGCGCCAGCGTTCAAATAAAAAAAGAATCATCAAAATCGGTTCACCCAGTCGAAAGTTCTGAGGTAACAAACATAAAAAAAATACAATCGAATTGAGAACCTCCTCCTTTTTTTTAATTCGGTTAATAAAACGCATTGATGCATTTTTAATCATATTTATTTGAGTTCAAGTTATATATTTCAATGAAATATTACTAAAAAAAAACTGTAAAAATCTTATTATGCGATTTTTGCGGCTGCATTTCACTTGCAAGTTTTGAAATATCTGCTTGCATCTTAGACGTGGAAACGCGCAGTATCGCATCTAAATGTGCATCAGGTAATCGAGAACAATGCTTATTTTTTATAAGCCAACGCGTTCGTGAATGTCACAGATTTCAGTTTAGGCGCGTAATAAAAAAAAACCTTTTAATCTTAATTTAAGTTTAGACCTTTAGCCATATTCGGATATGTCAGCACCATGGTTACTTTTAAAATATTTAATTCCGAATGACAAGACCTTTATTTACAAAAAATTTTGAGTTTTTCCCAGTGGTCAGACTGATGGTCAGACTAGTCTGGCCAACGGGAATTTTTTTTCCCGTTGGTTAGATTCGCGGGTCGCAAGGAGGACGCTCGCGGGCCGCATGCGGCCCGCGCGCCGCGGGTTGCCGACCGCTGCTCTATAGAAACAAAAATAATGAAAATATCTGTGAACTGGTGTCCACAGTGCGTAATGAATGGCTCTAACCTGTACATGTTCATGTAGACCTGGGCGGGCTGGAGCAGAGCCCGGTGATGTCGGACTGGCAGCGGCTGCGCGAGGTGTCGCAGCTGTACGCCAGCACAGCCGACTCGCCGGAGCATCAGGCCAGCTTGAGATGGGCGAGGAGGTGACACACTTTTTAGGGTTCCGTATCCGTCGTACGGGACCCTATTACTAAGCCTACGCCGTCTGTCGGTCTGTCTGTCTGTCAGTCAGTCAGGCTGTCTGTCTGTCCATCTGTCTATCCGAGGGCTGTGCTCTTGAACCGTAATGGGTAGCCGGTTGAAATTTTCACAGAGTATGTGTTATTATGGCCGATATAATAACAAATAATAAAAATAAGAAAAAGTAAAAACTAAGGGGGGTTGCCATACAAGAAACGTGTTTTTTTATATATATTTTTTTTGTGGTGCGAAAACCTCGGTGCGCGAGTCAGACTTCCGAGTCCGGTTTTTTATTGTGAGTGTTTGCCGTTACAATGTTACGTACACGTGGTGTGCAGGATCGTGACGTGCGTGTGGGACTCGCTGGTGGTGGTGCTGGGCTCGGCGCTGGCGGGGGCGGGCGGCGCGGGCCGGCAGCAGCTGCGCGGCCTGCTGCGCAAGAAGTTCAACACGCTCGGCCGGCGGCGCCGCCTCGCCTGGGAGGCGCTCACCGCACTCTGCCTCGAGGGGCTGCACAAGGTGAGCTGGCTCAGTGACGTGTGTGTGGGACTGGCTGGTGGTGGTGCTGGGTTCGGCGCTGGCGGGGGCGGGCGGCGCGGGCCGGCAGCAGCTGCGCGGCCTGCTGCGCAAGAAGTTCAACACGCTCGGCCGGCGGCGCCGCCTCGCCTGGGAGGCGCTCACCGCACTCTGCCTCGAGGGGCTGCACAAGGTGAGCTGGCTCAGTGACGTGCGTGTGGGACTCGCTGGTGGTGGTGCTGGGCTCGGCGCTGGCGGGGGCGGGCGGCGCGAGCCGGCAGCAGCTGCGCGGCCTGCTGCGCAAGAAGTTCAACACGCTCGGCCGGCGGCGCCGCCTCGCCTGGGAGGCGCTCACCGCACTCTGCCTCGAGGGGCTGCACAAGGTGAGCTGGCTCAGTGACGTGCGTGTGGGACTCGCTGGTGGTGGTGCTGGGTTCGGCGCTGGCGGGGGCGGGCGGCGCGGGCCGGCAGCAGCTGCGCGGCCTGCTGCGCAAGAAGTTCAACACGCTCGGCCGGCGGCGCCGCCTCGCCTGGGAGGCGCTCACCGCACTCTGCCTCGAGGGGCTGCACAAGGTGAGCTGGCTCAGTGACGTGCGTGTGGGACTCGCTGGTGGTGGTGCTGGGTTCGGCGCTGGCGGGGGCGGGCGGCGCGGGCCGGCAGCAGCTGCGCGGCCTGCTGCGCAAGAAGTTCAACACGCTCGGCCGGCGGCGCCGCCTCGCCTGGGAGGCGCTCACCGCACTCTGCCTCGAGGGGCTGCACAAGGTGAGCTGGCTCAGTCGTGCGACCGTTCCACTGCTGTTCGTTATGATAAGCACACCTGGGAGCGGTTCCGTTGAGGCTGACCGTGGTTAAAATTCCACCTACTACGGATGCGTACTTATTTTATGTAATCCGGTATGGGTGGCTGAGTCGGAGGGGCCAAAGCGCATGCTCCGACCAGCCAATATCACCTCCGAGAGGGTAGGTGCCATACCGACGACTTCCCTGGATTGCTGGCTATACTGGACTAGAGGAGAACACAGCAGAGACTGCTATGCGGCCATCTTACATCCAGTACGGTGGTACCAACCCAGTCGGCTACAATTTGAGCCTATCACCTAGTAAGGGGCAAGGGAAGGGACCTACAGTTTTACACCGGTTCCGAACGGTGAAGCAGCAGGTATGCACGTAAATTTTTTCGTCAGAAAAACTCATTGGTACACGCCGAAGGGATTCGAACCTCGGACCTCTCGCATGAGAAGCCGATGCCCAAACCACTCGGCCACCCGCCGCTTACCGGTACTAATTGGTTCTGCAGATCTTTCCTCGACAGAACTGGTAAACTCTGGAACGCTCTCCCTGCCCTCATATTTCCCCCCAATATAGTCTCGGGTCCTTCAAGAGAGGCGTGAATAGGCACCTGTCATGCCGGCATGGCATTCGCAACCCCCGCATACGATCGAATGTCCATGGGCGTCGATAGACACCTTATGGGTGGCACGCTTTCTATGAAAAAAGAAAACGCAAAACTGTAGGTCCCTTCTTACCTTACTCTAGTAATCGCAAAAATAAAACAGACCATTTGTTTTCCTTGAAGGTGTCTTTATCATTATTGTATGTATTGTACGTAACAGGCGGCTCGCGTGAGCAACACGCTGGGTCTTCAGAACCGATGCAGCAGCATCCTGGCGCTGCTGGCCAGCTCGGCCGTGTCGCAGCCGCCCAACGGCAAGATTCTCTCCACGCATGCGCTCTCGCTAGATATCTTGATCACAGGTACGCAATGACACGAAAAGAACGTCCCTATGTCCTGGCCAAGACCCTTTATGCATGACCCTATCCCATCCTCGCAAATTTAAATGCAAGATTCTGCAAAACTTGATTGCCTAACTCATCATGATGTCGAACTTCAGTTCATACAGAGGCGAAGAGGCTGTCCCAATGTAGTAGACACTACACCTTTACTATTACTAAGCCTACGCTGTCTGTGCGTCTGTCCGTCCGTCCGTCCATCTGTCCGTCTTAGGGCTGTATCTTTAAGTAGGCAGTTCAAATTTTCACAAAATTTGTGTTATTTATTATGGCGTTTAACATAAAAAATTAAGGGGGGTAGGTACCTACCCGTACAATTATCATAATAGATCGGTACATACACACGCACGCACGCACGCACGCAAGCACGCACGCACGCACGCGCGCAAGCACGCACGCACGAGCGCACACACACACACACATATTATGTTAGTTGTTTTTGTATTTTAAAGTGCGAAATTTTGCAAATTTTTAATTTTGTTGATCTGGAAAATATCGGTATTGTATATAGCTGTTAAGTTTCTTAATAAATAAATAAATAACAGGATTTTAATGTTATGTTTCCACAAATAGGTGGTCTGGAGCTCGGGTCGAAAGCGCCGGAATGCTGGGAGCACATATTCACAGCTTGCCAATACGTATCGAGCCTCGAGCATGCGCTGTTCGGTCAGCAGGGCAACACCGCCACACCCATCATCACGATGCAGACTGGACGGAACAAAACTGTTTCCATGCTGCATACTGATATGCTCGCCAGTGGTAAACTGGGCCACGGAGACGCTATCAACAGGGAGGATGAAACTTGGTAAGAAGTATATAAGAACGTGAAAAACATGCCAAGCCTAAGTCGTCTGTCTGCCTGTGTCTGTCCGTCCTTCCGTCCGAGGGCTGTATCTTTTGAACAATATATGTAGCCGCAGTTGAGATTTTCACAGAACATGATGTGTTATTTACACGTATTTATTTTCACGTTTTCTTATACTAGTGTACATATTTATATTAATTCTATACAATTTTAAAAATACATACAAAATTAATACAAACAGACAAAAAAAAAATAGAAAACGGTAAAGTTCCGCCGTTATTATGGCGTATTATTATACTTTTATTTCACGTTTTTTTTTATACATATTTACATTAATTTTATATAATTATAAAATAAAATACAGCATTCGCTACTTATTCCCGTGTTAGGTGCTTTAACTACACAAGTACGGAAGCACCAGGGAATCAACGCTAAACCACAACCCCTGCGAGACCAACTCCAGTGTTCCGTGCAGAAGCACGAAGCATTCTGGGGCTTTTAACGGAACCCCGCAGTACTCAACCCAGCGTTTAGGGTAGTATCTCATTTGACCCACCGACCTGAGTGAAGTCAGCAGCGTGAGCTAAGAGGAGGCCGAAACCCCCAACTTAGTACTCATGTTAGACTAGCAACGTTTAATGAGTAATCGTCGAGAACAAGTTCTCTACCACACATTATTTCTAACAGTGACGCCCGTTACACCGCCCAATTGCGGGATAGGGTAGCCAACTGCTAGTTTTAAGGGTAGCCACCGTGTGGTCTGCATAGGGAAACGTCACGGATCCTAGTACCCAACTCCGACACCTTGGACGACTAAACGCCTCTGCGACCCCGTACAAAGGTCGCTAATACGGGTCTATGGATACTGGTGGCCGGGCCCCACACCTTGGGTAGACCGAAGTCTACCACTGCGATCGCTCCCCAGCGACTACCCGTGGGATCTGCGGAACCCTACATGTGCGAGTAAAGCTCGCACTTGAACAATTATTCATTGCTGTTAATCGTTACCAGCATTTTGTGACGTGTACCGTGTGGGGCCGGTACTTGAAAAAAATAGCCCCACTGACTCTCTACCCGTACATGTCTTAAAGGGCGATTAAGGGATAAGGACGAGATGTCGTGCTAAAGGGCGTCAGGCTTAGCCACCTCCAACTTTGGCACGGTCCTTCCATCGAGTCATCCTGCTGCATGGGTCTTCATGCCATACTTGCTGCTTTCTTGTACGAATACTTTGCGAAACGAGGTGGTCGGTTTTGTGTTGTGCTATAATTGACCAGAGTACTTTCAGCACAACGCCGATTACTCTACTTACCCCGATTGTCGGGATACAGTGTACGTAAACTTCGTTATGTATGTAAACCTGTTATGTATGTAAACTTCGAATGAGCGGAGATGTATTGCATTGTTTCAGCGTGGACTTGTTCAACTTCCTGCAGCCTACTCTAGATTCTACGAATGACATGTCTGTCGCCAAAATCGTGGAGTCTTGCCGGCAGGAGGTTAGTAAAAGTAAATGTTTACACGAAGGAGACATTACTTGCTCAGGAGACATTACACCTTCCTGTAGAATTTTACTATGCTCAGAGATATAGCCAGTCTGAACGTGTACCGAAAGAGACAATCGGGTTGTAGAGCGTCGTCCCTGTCGCACAGGGACATCGAAACTTATTAAGTATTCTGTGCCGAACGAAACTATTCTCGGTGCCTCTCTACAATCGGATTGTCTCTTTCTAAAGCTCGATACGCATTATTTGCCGCCGGAAGCGTACGTGCAAATCGTACTTGGTCATATTTCGGCGGGCAGGTACTATTTCGTTGTGGTCCTTCGAGCCGGATAACAAGTTACTCAGAAATACATTTTGTTCTTAAACATGTATTTTTATGTATTTTTAAACGGTTTTATTTAGCTTGACTCCGTATATTTGTTTGTTTGTTACTATCTTTGTTTCAAATCTTGCGACAACTTTTTCAACTACTTCTACTGAACCGATTTTCATGAAACTTTGCACACACATTGAGTTCTCGTGACAATACAATATTATGATAATTTCAACTTGGTAACGAGGGTCTGATGATGGAGTCAGGAGGAGGACAGTGGAACTCTTCAACCGTTACTAGTAACCCCCTCGAGTTTGGGCTCATATGGTTGGTTTGGACGAGTGTTCCATACTTCTACCAATACACTTGGTGACGAGGGTCTGATGATGGAGTCAGGAGGTGGACAGTGGAACTCTTCAACCGTTACTAGTAACCCCCTCGAGTTTGGGCTCATTTGATTGGTTTGGACGAGTGTCCCATACTTCTAACCAATACACTTGGTGACGAGGGTCTGATGATGGAGGCAGGAGGTGTACAGTGGAACTCTTCAACCGTTACTATTAACCCCCTCGAGTTTGGGCTCATATGGTTGGTTTGGACGAGTGTCCCATGCTTCTACCAATACACTTGATGACGAGGGTCTGATGATGGAGTCAGGAGGTGTACAGTGGAACTCTTCAACGGTTACTAGTAAACCCCTCGAGTTTGGGCTCATATGGTTGGTTTGGACGAGTGTCCCTTACTTCTACCAATACACTTGGTGACGAGGGTCTGATGATGGAGTCAGGAGGTGTACAGTGGAACTCTTCAACTGTTACTAGTAACCCCTTCGAGTTTGGGCTCATAGGGTTGGTTTGGACGAGTGTCCCTTACTTTTACCAATACACTTGGTGACGAGGGTCTGATAATGGAGTCAGGAGGTGTACAGTGGAACTCTTCAACCGTTACTAGTAACCCCCTCGAGGTTGGGCTCATTTGGTTTGTTTGGACGAGTGTCCCATACTTGCCGAACGCAAAAGTATGAAACAGACATACCATCTGTTCAAATTGATTTTGAAAGAGACGGCGGACACCTTATCCATCCTAAAGCCATACAGTTTCCAGCAAAGTTTAATTATGGAACAGCTGAGAGACGGATGTTACCGTTAATTCTGTCATGGGCCTCCACTGTCCATAAAATGCAGGGCAGTACTGTTGACCGTGCTGTCGTGTATTTGGGCTCCAGACTATTTGAGGAGGGTCAAGCGTATGTTGCATTGAGTCGCGTAAAGTCTTTAGAAGGGTTATGTATTGAGGAGCTTGATTGTGAGTAATTGACAGGTAAGAAACCGAGTAACAAAGATGCAATGAGAGAGTTGGAAAGGATGACGAGTTTACGTAATGAATGATACGAGCCAAAATTCAAACTAAAAACGAGTAAATAAAAAAATAGGTAAAAAAACTTTTAAGTTAAACGGTTTTATTAAAAATAAAAAACTAGAAAAAAAACAGCTGTACAAAAAACTAAAAAATAATAAGGACACAAGCCTGGGCCTTCTTAAGATTTTACGTCTGGGTAAAAAATCGTGCAATACTAGCGTGCTGTCTTCTTATGTCGGATGCCAAAGGGCACATTGTGTCGCTGCGTCAGCGGAATAAGTAATAAATTGAGACTTTTAACAGACTAATATAAAAACGTGGGGCGTATAATATGCGTAATAAATAACATGCGCCCCACGTTTTTATATTAGTCTGTTAAAAGTCTCAATTTATTACTTATTCCGCTGACGCAGCGACACAATGTGCCCTTTGGCATCCGACATGAGAAGACAGCACGCTAGTATTGCACGATTTCTTACCCAGACGTAAAATCTTAAGAAGACCCAGGCTTGTGTCCTTATTATTTTTTAGTTTTTTGTACAGCTGTTTTTTTTCTAGTTTTTTATTTTTAATAAAACCGTTTAACTTAAAAGTTTTTTTACCTATTTTTTTTCTTAGTTTATTAACATTTACCGCAATTTGACATATTAAAGAGTTTTCGCTTAGAATGTCTACAGCAGCGTGATGGGCGAAACGTCGACTGTAAGTCATTTCGTGATACCGCCTACCGAAAAATTATTTAAGATGTCACGAAGAACTCAAATAAACTAAAGTTTTCGACTTATTTGAACAATGTGAAATGAAATGAAATGTTTTTTTTATTTATCTCGTTCAATGCACACACAATAAATACAAAAAAAAAAAACAAGAAAAATTTTACCTGCCTGACGTTTTTACCTCACCACCGAGCCCGGAAGCTAGCGAGAGGGACGCTGATTTTAAGTTGGGCCAACACAAGCATTAACTAAGCATATACCCTAACATATACATAGAAAAAACAACCATATAAAAAGGAAAAGAAAGTTTTACATGTACTTAAGCAAATACTATGATACAGTATTTGATTACCCTATGCAAAATGCCCCTGCATGCATTGCACTGCACAGCATATATAAATATGATGCGGCGTGTGCGCAGAAGGGTGGTGTCGGCGCGGACGTGGTTGGGGGCGCGGGCGCGGCCCGCGTGTGCTGCGCGCTCGCCGCCGCCGCCGACACGCTGTTCACGCGCGTCGCCAACACCACCACGCTGCCCGCCCTGCGCGCCGCCCTCGCGCACCTCACCGTGTGCTCGCACCGGCTGGTAGGTCCTCCTCGCGGAGAAGCGAGGTGAGAGGATCGCTCTAAGCGAACCCAGCGTTAAGCCGTGCGACTGATGGGTGACCCCGAATTGCCCCGCGATCTAGAACCGCTGCAACTCCATAGGGATGTCGGCTCCCTAAGTGTGCTCTATTGCTTATTCCAAGGGGAGTACTAGGACGAGCTCTCTAACGCGATCCCGCCGTATCCTTTCCTCTTCCGCACAACGCACATCGGGCAGGGATTGCATCCCACACTTACACTTACCGTAGATTATGGGCTTATCAATCGGTTCTGCAGATCTTTCCTCTAAAGAACCGGTAAACTCTGGAACGCTCTCCCTGCCCATATATTTCCCCCTAAGCACAGTCTCGGGTCCTTCGGCGACCTGTGAGGCCGGCATGGCGTTCGTAACTCTCGCATACATCCGAATGTACATGAGCATTGTTAGATACGTTATGGGTGGCCCGGGTCCACAGTCCACGTATCACGCTTTCAATAAAAAATTATAAAAAAATTTAAAGTTGGTTGGGCATTGCATCGGTCGCACCCATGGAGTGGAGTATATCTCCTCTCACCTCTCTACTTCATGGCCCTCTCGTTATGTACCTATGTGTCAGTGGCGGGCCTAGGGTCAGATCGTAGAGCAAGCCGAAGCCAAATATTTCATACAAAATATAATATATGACTATTCTGTCAGTCAGTAAATGAAATAAACATGCTTGTATCACAATTTTATAGAAAATGGTAATTAAAAAATCTATGCAAACCAACTGCAGTGCAGTGCAGTTACTATGAAGACTCTTGTTAATAATTAATTATCAATAGCACACTGGAGGCATATTATGGTTGATAGAATTATTGTGACTTATCAACACATATCATACATATCATAGCATGCCAGAGAGAGAACGAAGAGAGAGCCGACGTCCGACGTCCCGCCCGCCGCCGCCACCCGCCATGGATATAATATAACTAACCAAAGATTATTATTTCTTAGCCCTTCAACTTTGGGAGCATAAAACAAAAGAATCCTTCGCCTACACCAGGTGTACACCAGGTGGCGCCCGCCCACCTGGCGTAGGTGAAGGTGTTAGAAAAAAAATCATTTTGAAAGATTTTTCCATGAAACTTTATGAAATAACGAATGGATTGTATTTACAGATAAATATTCTAGCTATAAAGGCTTTTTTTTATGTATATTACATATTCTGGGTAACAAAATTATTATGTAAAGTTGTGTTATGTGAAAATTGCGACCTCTCTCTGATTTTATATTTTTATAAATTTATCACGAACGCAAATTGGTAATATAGTATTTTTGTCATAAAAAGGAATACATATACAAACCAATCCTACCTTTCTGGTGTATCAGCCGCTCGTGTGTGGCACACAATAAAATCTTGAATTCACAAATTTTTTTTTGTCAAAAACTACATTTTCGCACTCACAAGCCATTGCAACATTTGGGCTATTCATTACGTAAATATGTGTGTTGGATATATGGAAAGCACATGGTTGGATAGATAATTTTATCTACTCATCTTGAGACACTTTCTACCTCAAAACACGAATTTAGGCAGAACTAGAAATAAATTACGACACTGACTCAAACAAAGTTTCTATGGCGAAACCTAGGTCACAAAAATGGCTTATTTCTCGTAAATTTACGACATGCAAGCACTAAACGGCATATATTATTCAACTAGAAGAACTAAGGAACATTTCTGTCACCTCACTTTCTCCAATAAACCGATTTATTTTGAGAAACAAGCTTTGACAACAACAAACACGAAAAAATTGTCAGTATGGAGTAGGACTTTTCTTCGATTTTTTACGTAAAATGCATCTCAACTCAGTACAAACAAATGTACTCAATAGGTCCGGAATATAATGAAAAAGAGAAAAAACATCACTTACCGGTCCATTTTTCTGTATTTACGAACAAAACAGCGAATATTCACAAGCACAACACGCGCGCGCACATACAACACGAACTGACAATGACGACAGATATGAGAATTTTTTTCTTATTAACAAACATCCTCGCAATCCTCCGATCAATCACTTCAAACTTCTACGCCTACATTAGACATCAGTAGACACGTCTTTGGCGTTCTTCTATTGAAAAACTGAGATAGCACTAATACTGAGTACGCTTTCGCACTACGGAACGAATTAGTCTTAGCATATTTCCTCAAACTAATCGCTATACATACTCATATATTATTATTTCTATTCTGTGCTATGGGTGTCTTTAGGCTAAAAATTGTATGGTACTCGAGAACGAGAAGGAAATAAAATTATGCTAGAATAACAGCGGGAACAAGCGAGATGACTAATGTACGCTCGTATTTGACTAATTTCATCCATCGCATCGAGGCGAGAGTTCACGAGCAATTCCGAATGATACTTACGAACGACGAAGTCCCCGCGGCGCGTCGTCGACTCAATGACCTTGGGCGCGCGCGAATGGCACGTGGCGCGATATTTAAAATGAAATTGAAGTAGGTACTATCGACTGTTTTCGTTTTCGATTTGCTTTCGAGCTTTGTTTGATCGACCTAGGGCAAGCCGGGCTTTTTGGCTTGTATGAGAGGCCCGCCACTGCTATGTGTGTAGAAGTAAGTGCAGATTTGCTGCTGATCCGACTGTATCGCGAGTGGAGAGGCTATATCCTCTGGAGAGGCTATAGGCTCCTATATTCGGCCAGTCAAAACGATGACGATGGCCGTTCTATGTCATCTGCCAATCTGGAAGGCAGCTTGTAAATATGAATCTCCCATTCCATGTTTTGTTCTCTAGTGCTCGACACTGGGATTTGTACTGAGAAATCCCGTTCCGTGTTCGCCAGACGTTTACTTTAACAGATTCCCTTTAATAAAACAAGTGTGAGGGCCGGGCGGGACTCACGGTGGATGTGTGCTTGTGTCATCTACAAGCATCACAGTTGCAATTAAAGGTTACCATATCACTATTATCTCCAGCCCTGAAAAGCATCGCCGGGGTATAGACATATCAAAAATTTCTTCACTTTCACCAGCTGTTCTCCCGCGGCTGGAGCACTGGCGAGGGCGAGGCGCGGTGGTGGCGTCGCGGGGTGCGGGGCGTCGCTAGCGACGCGCGCGTCGGCGGCGGCGCGGCGGAGGCGGCGCGCGCGCTCTGCCGCACCGGCGACGTGGCGCTGCGCTGTTTGCGCTCTGCGCGCCCCCTCGCCCATCGTATGGCCGTTTGGACCATCGTGGGACCGCACTTTATGCAGGTGGGTTAATGCTGCATGCTCTCTCTCGCTCTCTCCCGTCCATACTATACATTCTTGGATACTGCTCAGCCCTAAGACTATTTAGCGTGATCATATATAGCTTATAGTGAGCCTAAAGAACTAATCTTTCCATTGGTGCAAACAACACCAAAATCTCTTCAGTGGTTCTGGAGTTTACCTCAAACATTACCACATACAGATGACGTTCTCTTTTATAAGAAGTAGAAATAGAGATAGAGAAGATAGAGATTACCTGCTGCACCCATCACACCCTGTTCCTGTGTGAAATATGTGTCATGCCAGTACCTACCTCCCTTTGATAGGAAATTCTGCACTTATCTAAACGACAAACATGATTTTATAGCCATTTCGACCAGCCTTCATTCAATGCCAGAGTACCAATTTTGTATCCAGTATGTAGAACGTCATAGGTACAGTATACGGCAGTAAATAATTAACAACGTGCTTCAGAAAAAGACTATCCGGTTTTCAGTTGTAGAGCGTCGTCCCTGTCGCACAGAGACGTGCGTGTTCGTGCGACAGGGAGGACGCTCTACAACCGGATTGTCTCTTTCAAAAACTTCATCAGTTTAGTGATGGTTCTGGCGGGTGCCTAGTAAAGTATGTGTGTTTGTATGTGAAAGGGCTTGGTTTGTTGCAGGCGGCTTGTCACAAAGATATTCACATATCGAGCCTGGCGATACAGTGCATGTACGACTCCATCACGGCACTGCTCAACCAGCAGACAGAGTTGCCCCACTTCCACTTCAACGAGGCTCTCCTGAAGCCCTTCGAGAATCTTCTCTGTCTCGAACTCTGCGACACTGATATTCAGGTTATTAGTATTGCAAGTCTGAAATGATGGTATTTGCTCGATGACCTGGTAACTCGAGCTGCTTTCGAAAATCATACTCATGAGAAAGATGGCAGACTGACAGATAATCCGGGTTGTCAGTTCCTAGGTGCTTATTAAAAAATTCGGATGGTGTATTGTCTCTCTGTCAACTGTTTTTACCCTTAACCATTTGTTCATCTAAAATTAAACTTTGAGCTAGCCAATAGCCACTTAGCGAATAGGTCCGAAAATAATATATTCTGGGAAAAATCTATTAAGTAATTAGTTTAATCAATGGCGGACTTATGTCTAAGCGAATTGGGTAGCTGCCCTAGCACCGGAGGGAAAAAGCAAGAAAAAGGAATTTAAATTTTCCGAACGAAATAGAAAATATGTTACTACCTATGTACATTTATAATTGTTTCCAATTCAAGTGGCACAGCAACAAAATGTCGCTCGGGACTGCATTAGCTTAAAATCGAAAGGGTTTGGTGGTGGAGGTGCATACTTACAGCACTGACAGGTTGGAGGTGTCAAGGTAGTACTACTTATCCAATCAGCGAGGGGGCGGATGTCGACATAATCCAAATGAACCTAAGTATGCTTATACATTGTCTGAGGTGAAATAAATTCTAGATAAAGTAAGGTTTGTCTTTTGCTAAATTATCAAAGAAAGAATGCCCTAGCTCTGTTACCTGCCTAGGGGCCCTGGGTGCCCATATTTGGGCCTGGATGTGATTCATAATTTAATTGTTTGGTTTTAGGAGCAAATAATCTCCTGCATCTGCGAGTTTGTTGAAACAAACCGCATGGAAATAAGATCGGGATGGAGGCCTTTGTTCAATACGCTCCGTGCGGCCAACAACTCCAACCAGTACTCTGCCATCCTAGAAATATTCAAAGTCTTCCTCCGCACCGACAACACTCTAGTCTTCGCTAATGCGGCTCTCGATTGCATCCTCTGTCTACTGAGCCATATCAAAGGCCTGCATTACGAAGAGAGCCAGTGTACCGAGCCAACCAATAAGAAAGTCTTCCACAACACATCAAACGTTAAATCCAGTCTATCGAACAAGTTTATTAAATACAACAACAAATTCATTGCCCTACACGAAGAAAAGTCTGAACGAGTCATCATTGATATGTGCAAGGAGTCGCTCTATCACCTGGAAAGCTGTGCCGACATCTTGACGATGATGTACAACATGCCGAAATGTCCGATCTTCAACACGGGCAACAGAATAAAGGGAGACATTCAGCTGGCTGTCGTTGATCCTATCATCTCCAGCGGTGTATTAGACATAACCAAATTCATTAGCAGCGACGATTACAATGAGGAAGTCATATCGTACAAGAAACTTTCCACATCCCTGCCATCCAACTACACAACCGGCAGTTGCCTGTTGAAATTGGACAAACCGAGCAATATACTCAAGGTGTGGTACGCTCTGATAGAGGGATTAATTTCCGCGACCGTCGTGTGCTCCAAGCACAATCAGCCTGCGGCCATGGAGACCCTGTTCAAACTATTCAGGAATATCATCGAGGTACCGGGCACCCACTTCGGCCTACACTGCATAAATCATCTCCTTCTGCCGATGGTTCAGAACTGGCTCAGACAAATAGCCAACGTTAACAACTGCTGGGACAGCGTCATGCCCAACTTTAAACAGTGTTGCGGCATGACCACCGATACCGTTGTTCTTTACCTGCACCATCTTCAACAGCTCAATGCAGAAAGATCCAGCGTCGACAACAATAAACCGGACACCGTCTTAGATGAGCCGGTAGAAAATGCTGAAGCAACGTTTGCATTGAAACAAATGATGCTGATTCTCGTGGAGTGCATCGCTCAGCCGCAGGAGCCTATAGCGAGGCTCGGTGCATCATGCATTCGTCACATTATACTGACTTCGGGACATCTCCTCACAGACAATCAGTGGGAGATCGTCTGCACGAGTCTGCACAGAGCTTGCAACGTCAGCCTCACACCCCTCAAGCAGCTTTCGCACGCTTTCAAGGAGAACTCCAGTAGTTTCTATGGAGACTTGGCCATTGTGAAAGTCGCCGCGAGAAGAGATTGCTCCGTTAACGATAACGTGAGACTGCACGCTATGGCTCAGCAAGTCTTCTTGAACGATCAGCTGCGAGGCGAGCAGAGTCTAAAGAATCAGAGTAAGGCCAACAGCAAAATCGGACCACAAAACATTTTAATAGACGACAGAAGTTACGTATTCCTCGTGTACCTGCAAGAAACTCTCAACACTCTAAACCCGGAGTTATTTATGGTTCGCATCCCACACCGAGGTCTCGTCGTAGGTCTGCTGGCGCATCAGATCCTCGTTCAGATTATCGCCACGGTGTTGATTCAAGCTTCCTCGGACGTCTTCCACGGCATAAATAACATCCTCTTGGAGAGCCTGAGGACGGGCTCCACCGTCGCTAATTACAAATTCTTTATAAACAATAATAATGTAGACCTTCTGCTAAAGAGTTTGGAGCTGTCGTACAACCGAGCGATGCAGTTCGACGCTCGGCCGGGACTCAAATTCCTCATCCAGAAGGTGTCTAACTTGGATTACGCTGCAAACTTATACAAACAGACCACTTCCTCCTGGCTTATAAAAATTATTGCCCTCACTGAGTTCTTTTTTGGAGGGGTCGAGCGATTCAAACTTCAATTGGCAGACGTGATCATTATTCTAAACAACTTCACGACTAGCTTGAACTTGACGTTGGAGTATGACAGGTTCATACTAAAGATATTTGACTTGAAAACTACGTGGGAGATGCTTTGTAACAGCTATGTTTCACATCTCGCTTCGGAACCGATCTTCGAGCACATGGATAATCCCAAGACTGAGGCTATGAGTTCCTGCAGCTCCAGTGAAGACACCGATGTTTCTATGCCGGCTTCAGATAACTTGCCTCCAGAACTGAGCACTGAAAACATATCTGAAGAAGTTGTATCGGAAAAAGTAGACAGTCCTAAACCGTTTACGTTTGCCGATTTCAAGAAAAATTCTCGTGATATGTCTCTAACAGATGTAGAAAATAACGTTATTGGTGACAGTGGTGATAAATGCGACGAAATTGAAACGACCGATGGCACAAACAATATTCATAAAGCCAAAGTAACACAAAAAGATATTTCTCCAGTGAAAAACCGTAGCACTAGTGAAGACGGCAAAGAGGTGACGAGAAAGGTAAACATCACGATATGCGACGGGCCGACGTACAACAACAATGCGAATATTAGGAAGCCGGCTGAACCACTAATACCACCGCAACCTGTACCACCGGAGATCGAACAGCAAAGAATTCACAGCATTTCAAAGGTGTGTCCGATTCACAGTATTACTTTATCATGATATCGTCTAGCTAGAGTGTGAGGTATGAGATAGCGTGTGTTTGCACGTATTTTTTATATAGTTTTTGAAACCTGAAATTTGTAGCTACTTCACCAGTACACCGTGATGTCATCCCGTCCCACCTATGTGAACTAGGTGCCATGTCAGTATTTATGTTTGCTTATAACGCTAGAACCATTCAATATATTTACTTAGGTACATCAACTTAGATGCGGTTTGGACCTGTGAAATCTGACATCTCCGGTAGGTTTTGCCTACCACCCCCTATTAGGTGCTGAAGTGATCAGGTGTGGTGCTGAAGTCACATTTGCTGCTATTCTAAGTCCAAAGCAGCAGCAGAGCGTGAGCGAAAACAAGTTGTATCTAAATGTCGCAAAATTTTCAGGACGCAGAGACAAGAAGATGCTGCTTCCAAAATATACTGATGGCGTACCTTGAGCTGATTCTAACATTCCCGTTGGAGAGGTTCGAAGTGGTCTATCCCGTTCTACAAGACGGCTTCCTGCAGCTGTCCAGGGTGGCTTCCGACCCTCTGGTCCTCGATAGGGTCAACGCCTTCTTCAATAGAAAAGACATGGTCTAAATATAAGTGTTTTAAGTTATTTTCTTATAAGGGTCACAAAGCTTGACTTGTAGTGAACGTCAATTGGGCGCAATTTCCTGATTGTGATAGGATTTTTACATAATCGATTCTTGAATTATTCAAAATTTGTATGCTTTTCTGCAAACATTTTGAACAAAATGTAATCCAGGAATGCTATTTCAAGTGCCCATTTTGTCACATTTGGACGAAGTTGGATGGATATACAAAGAAGGCTGAAATTATAAAATATTTGTTATTTAACTCTGTGGTGTTTTCTGTAGGTAGGTAGCACAATATTGTGATATATACTAAAAATTATTATATATTTTATTGTTGAATAATAAAATTCTTCTAAGGTGTCTAATACGTAACTAACCATTCGTATTGTATTTAATCGCAAATTATTATTTTTTCAATAATCAAGTAATTTTAGATCAAAGAAAGCTAATTTTAATATTCTACAGCGAAAGAAAAAAATCTACGATACGGCAGATACAAATATTTAAAATTAAAAAGCTTATAATTCGCCAAATCGCATTGTCCAAGGATCTACACATGCAATGTACGAGATTGAACTCTCAATGTAAATATAGGTGACTGTAAGACAAACAACTATAAATAAATTGTTTGAAGAGAAGTGAGCGTGTGTTTGAATTTGAACTGCTGGCTGTTGGCGCTCTGCCAAGCGCGACGTGTAAGCAGAACACGCGGTGAACTAAATAGCTGCACTATTATTTCCCACTCTTTTTCGGGGACAGTCATGGACAAGAGATAGCTCTCGCCCTATTTTTAGTTTTGTGCACGCAGCTTCAGTGTTCCCTTCGATATTTTCTGAGGCAGTGAAAGTGAGAACTGTTGTGAAGTGATAGAAAATGTCACCGAAATGTGCCGTACCGCCGCTGAACGAGATGACCCTCTCGATTGTGGCGAAGCAGCTGATCGAGGCTCTCACGGCCGTTGTGGCCGAAGAAGATCTTTCGCTGCCCTTCGCGATGGTCACCTCGTACTACGAGACTCTCGGCGCCACCAGCGACATCTATCAGGATCTTCTAAACCTAATTTTAAACTCCGACTTTCTCGACCCGGCGATCAGGTACTTCGCGATGCGTTTGCTTTTGAAGGATAATGTAAAAACATTGGCGACCGGCATTTTCCCCTGCCCGTATTATCATAAGGTTTTAGAGGTCATCATAGAACAGGGGCAGGGTTTGACCGCGCTCAACATGAAGGGCGTGTGGGTTAAGGAGGAACACTTGGGGCTTATGTATATGCTGATACAGAACCTGACAAACTTGACAGTCCTCAACATCCCGTACATAGCGAACGATGAGATTCTCAAGTGTATTGGGGAAAACAATAAAATTTTGAAACTTCTCGACGTCTCCGGCGAAACGGACATTACGGAAATAGGAATCGACGCCATGCTCACTAGCAATCCCTCCCTCGTGCAGACTCTCTCGGTTGTAAACATAGGGAGTTACGGGGAGGAGAATATCTGTCACACGGACGTTGCGTTGCTCATCCGTAGCCTCCCAAACCTCATTAACCTGGGCAGTTACTCGTTCGTGGGCAAGTCTCTGCTGCACATATTCCAGTCGCGCGATTTACCGCCCAACTTTACCACTAAGCTGCAATACATTCACGACATGAAAACCGACGCTAGAACGATGAAAGCGATAGTCGCACTGTGTCCCGCACTGGAGACTGTTTACCTCGAGGAGCCCGAGTCGGGAGTATTGATAAATATTAAGGAGCTGCAGCAGGTGAACCGACTTAAGTTGAATAAGTTCCGCTGTCACGAACTTCATCAGCTGCTGCACAAAATAGGACCGCAGATAAACTCTTTAATGCTGCTAGCGGCGACGGGGTCGTTCAACTTCACGCAGATCGCGGAGGCGTGTAGGAATCTGCAGATGATAGAATGCTACCAGATGGAGACAGTGACGCACGAGGAGGAGATACCTTTCAGCAAGCTGGAGCACGTTGAGATCTTACACGCAAACCTGTCCACCTCATGTCTCAAGTATCTGCTCACGGCCAGTCCGCAGCTCAAGAAGCTAATCGTCGGAGATGAGATCAAGATGGACGACAATGACATGGCCAGGTGTGTTTATGTTTTGTGTATTATTTATATCTTTTATTTGCGTGGACCATTCAATTATGCTGAATAATGCTTAAGGACACAAATCTAGCTTTTCAGCATGGCATTTCTACAGCAAATCCGCCGCTGTGATATTTTTGCTTCGCGATGTTAACAATGAAATAGGTAGGTATTGTATATTTTTAAATGGAGTGCCTAGAAAAGGAAGCATTGGTTAAAACATCAAACTCTTTTGTTTGTTAGTGTGTGGAGGTTCAACAGCCCATTTATGTGCACACATAAATTAATGTGCAGTTATTTACTCATACACTTACTCGTCACTTCAGTGAAAGAAAACACGATGTGAAAACATATAAGTACACATAAATTATGCGTGGACAAAGTTGGCTGGAAAACATTGCTTTCTTCAATTAGTCACACCGCACTATAGTAAAAGAATGGCGAGTATTGGAAGTTTTTTGTCTTTGTTTGTATTTTTAGTATGGTGTACAGTACATAATATTGTTATAGTGTCTCTCTCCCGTATGGAATGTTTTGTGAAACACTTCGAGACCCTTTGTCACATCCGTTGTGAGGGGCGCGCAATGAGTACCTACGAATGTGACACGCACGACTCTGTACATTGTTTGTTACATACAACATTGAAAGATGTTCGTCTGAAGCTCAGTGGCGGTTCCCCAGGTGAAGCAAGTGAAGCACCGCCTCACTTAATTATCTTGAAAGTAAAGAAAAAAAAAACATTTCAAAATATCAAGAAAGAAAACTTAAAAAAGTCAAGTATATCCAATCCGAACTGATCACAATATTAGCGCGGCGGCGCGGAGGAGGCGGAGGCGGCTGGTGCGACGCGCGCGACGAAATACGTTAAAGATGTGTTAGTGCATCAACACCACCAGACACAGCACGCACACACACACAGACGTGACGTGTGACGTGTCACGTACGGCATGGCATATGGTGACTCACCCCGGTCCGGTGCGGCGACGAATCGCTTATTTTGATATCGCTTCACCAAGCGTAAAGACAACAGGTTGACCTTGGAGGCTTTGGATGTAGGGAGCAGCTGAGGCTCTGATAAATGGCGCCGGACGAGACATCTATATCCAATTAAAAGAATGCAGAGCGAGATGGGGCGATTCACGTTTTCTATAAGTCGGTTTGTTTTACCTCCGTGATTAACAAGATGGCGAAATTCGCACTAGTTACGGTAAGTTTCATAGCTCAATGGTATATGCTTCGCTTTTCAATCTAGTGACGTTGGTTCGAATCTCACTTTTGCGAATTCTTTTTTTTTTGTTTTTAGGGTTCCTTTACGGGACCCTATTACTAAGCCTACGCCGTCTGTCTGTCTGTCCGTCCGTCCGTCTGTCTTTTTTTTTTATGTAATCCGGTATGGGTGGCTGAGCCGGAGGGGCCAAAGCGCATGCTCCGACCAGCCAATATCACCTCCGAGAAGGTAGGTGCCATACCGGAGACTTCCCTGGATTGCTGGCTATACTAGACTAGAGGAGAACACAGCCGAGGCTGCTATGCGGCAGCAGCAGGTGTAGGTATGCATACACGTAAATTTTTTCGTCAGAAAAAAACTCATTGTTACACGCCGACCGGATTCGAACCTCGCAACTCTCGCATTTGAAGCCAATGCCCAAACCACTCGGCCACCCGCCGCTTGTCTGTCCGTCCGTCTGCCATAATTTGGTAGCCCGTTGAAATGTTCACAGAAAATGTGTTATTATGGCCGATATAACAAAAAATAATGAAAATAAGAAAAAGTAAAAAACTCACGGGGGTTCCCATAGATGGCGCGCGCGCATACACTTTTTGGTTTCAAAAAGTGTATGCGCGCGCGCCATCTACCAAATAGATGATGAATCATTTTCTAATCGTGACTAACTAATATGAAGTATTTCATAACACGCCATCTAGATGGCGTGGCGTGTTATGAAATTCATCTAGTGGCGCTAGCCGTGACATGGTACCCGGTACGGTATGGTGACGCGATACGGTACCCTCGGTGCGCGATTCGATAGTAGTTTTTGGTTAAGTATTGTTAGGGCCAAAAAAAATTAGGTTTAGGTTTTTCAATTTATCATAAAGTAATAGCAATGTAGGTGGATTTTTTAGTCGCCTCACTAAGATTTATAGGTCAAAGCCGCCACTGCTGAAGCTGTATACAGCCATTTTAAAGGCTGATATATAGATGGACATTTCTCATGCGGTGTAATACATAACACGAAAATTATGACTAAATGTATGATTTGATATGTGGAAAAACTTAATCAGACAGGAGAACACGCTAATGAACAACAGAACAGAGACGACGAGTCGGACTGTCGGAAGTTGATAGGCAGAAAGATATTCAGAGAAGTTTAGACTAATGTTGATTGACAGTTATTACTAAAAATATATGTCTAATTTAGACAAGTTTAGGTTACATAGGTAACATAATTAGGACAATGCAAATTTTTTGCAGGTCTAATTTATATCAATTCAGTTTAGACAGGCGTAATGGATACTTATAATTATTATTTCGGCTGGTCTAATGAATCTAATTTAGACATGTCTGTCTAACGTATGTCTAATTAGACATGTCTAAATTACTTATAACTAACTCAGACATGTCTAACTTACTTATGACTAATTTAGACATGTCTAAATTACTTATGCCACATGACTGTATGACACACACTGCCACATGAAGAAGACCAGTCTCCACAAGCACCACCCGTTCGATAGCACCAGACCGGGGCCAGCCATCGCCTTCCTACACCTGCAATGCCTACATGCCTACAATCTAACACACATAACGACACGAAATGGATGCATAAACACATGGCACCTAATTGCGATTGGCTACACCGACACCAAGCTACCCAAGCTCTTCACGAACGCATTAGAAGATGTGTTCAAGACGCTTGCGTGGGACAACATGGGTATCAACGTGAATGGAGATCTTCTCAGTCATCTGCGCTTCGCCGATGACATTGTCCTTCTGTCAAATTCCCGAGATCAGCTTCAGACCATGCTGGAAGACCTCTATACAGCGTCGATGAAGGTGGGTCTGAAGATGAACCGGGACAAAACCAAGGTCATGGCGACCGAGGTTATGACGGGAGGACAAATCGTTATTGACGGAGAAGTGATCGAACAGGTTGAAGAGTACGTATATCTCGGTCAAATTCTGCGGCTTGGTAGACAAGGTCTGCTAAAGGAGGTCGAGAGACGAATTCAACTGGGTTGGGCTGCCTTCGGAAAGTTAAAATTCGCCCTGAGGTCTGATCTTCCGCAAAATTTAAAAACCCGTATATATGACCAGTGTGTCCTCCCGGTTATGACGTACGGGTGTGAAACGTGGACGCTGACGGTCGGTGTTGTCCAAAGGTTGAAAGTTGCCCAGCGAGCAATGGAGCGAGCCATGCTGGGAATAACGCTACGTGATATGGTGCGTAACGAGGCAATCCGCCGACGCACCAAAGTAGTCGATATTGGATACCGGGTGGCTAAGCTCAAGTGGCAATGGGCTGGGCACGTCAGCCGAAGAGACGACGACCGCTGGAGTAACCGTGTCCTACACTGGCGGCCGTGGACAGGAAAACGGAGTGTGGGAAGACCACCCGCCAGGTGGGACGACGACATCAAGTACGTCGGCGGAAAGCAGTGGTTCCGTACCGCTGAAGGCCGGGAGGACTGGAGGAAAATTGGAGAGGCGTATGTCCAGCAGTGGACGCTTACACGCTGACTGACTGACTGACTGACTGACTGACACCGACACCACCGACGCATATAAGGGGGGTTAGGGGGTCCACCCCCCCCCCCCCCCCCCCCCCCTCTTCGACACGTAGTTTACATACACTAGATATTTAATTTAACACTTCGTTCCTGTCGGAACTGGGTGTGCTATGCCAGGCGCCAGGCACAATCAAAGGGAAACAGCCCTTTGATTCTTTTTTTTATGGAAACTGACACGCCTGGCTACATCACCTACAAAATCCGTGATATCAGCCCATAACACCGGGTGAACTAGGTGCCATGTCAGTGCTTCCCTTCATTTCATGTCGGCTACGCTGAACTGGACGGAAAACACGAACGATTTACATAGCCGTTTCGACCGTCGTTTCATTCAGTGCGGTGATACTAACCCGGGCGGGTTAAACCCTACCACCTAGTAAGGTAAGAAGGAAAGGGCCCTACAGTTTTACGTGGAATCCGAACAACCGTCAGCCTCCAACGGTCAGCTGTCACCCATCCAAGTACTGACCGCGCCCAGGTGTGCTTAACAACAGTCGACAGACCGCATCACTGAGCTACCGAGGCTGACACCGGAGCGCCGGTGCCGGCTACACTAAATTGTGATCGAAAACACAATGTTTCTTTCGTAGAGTGCTGTTTGAATATTAAATACCAATCCGACTGGTCTGCTTCCGTGCGTGAATCGTCCAGGGTTCCATTTCATAACATATCCGTTCTTCCAGACTGCTGCATCGCTACAAACTGGAAAACCTCGACAGCGTGTGGTTCCCCAACGCTCCACGCCTCACCAAGGACACGGTCGAGCTGATGATGGAGTGCTGCCCCAAGCTTCAGAGCCTGGGCCAGCTGAGCGGTTGGCGGTTCACCCCTGATGACATGATGCTGATGAAAGCTGTCATCGCGAGCACTAACACAGATCTTGTGCTGTCACCGCTGGGGGTTTTTCCTTGAGTTGGTAAATACATTTTGGAAATGAATGTTGCTAAAAAAAATTTATACCTACTGGCAATGTTGTATCAACAATTGATGAGTTGTATGTATACATACGTACCTACAATGCTAATTGCTCACTTCGAGAATAATTTATCAGTAATTTTTTTACTATTGCATTGCTTTAAATTAAAATAAATTGTAAAGTGGAATTGCTGATATCTATTTATTTATTTCTCTTTTATGGTTCCGTATCCGTCGTACGAGACCCTATTACTAAGCCTACGCCGTCTGTCTGTCTGTACGTCTATCCGAGGGCTGTATCTCTTGAACCGCAATAGGTAGCCCGTTGAAATTTTCACAGAATATTTTTTTTTTTTTTTTTTTATGTAATCCGGTATGGGTGGCTGAGTTGGAGGGGCCAAAGCGCATGCTCCGACCAGCCAATATCACCTCCGAGAAGGTAGGTGCCATACCGGAGACTTCCCTGGATTGCTGGCTATACTGGACTAGAGGAGAACACAACCGAGGTTGCTATGCGGCCATCTTACATCCAGTACGGTGGTACCAACGCAGTCGACTACAAATTGAGCCTACCACCTAGTAAGGGGCAAGGGAAGGGACCTACAGTTTTACACCGGTTCCGAACGGTGAAGCAGCAGGTGTAGGTATGCACGTAAATTTTTTCGTCAGAAAAAACTCATTGGTACACGCCGACGCGATTCGAACCTCGGACCTCTCGCATGAGAAGCCGATGCCCAAACCACTCGGCCACCCGCCGCTTATTATTGTTATTGTGTTATTGTGGCCGATATAACAATAAATAATAATAAAAATATGAAAAAGTAAAAAATTCACAGGGGTCCCTATAGAATAAATTAAAAAGCGCACCAACAGTATGAAGCATTTTAACTAATCATGAATTTTAACTATTAAGAAGGATTTCATAATACACGCCATAGATGGCGTGAGTGGCGCTGACCATGACAAGGTGATACGGAACCCTCTTGGAACCCAAGGTGATACGCTTCACCTCCGCTCGTATATGCCGTACTGAGGAGACTTCCCTTTGGATTGCTAAGCATACTGCGGACTAGAGGAGAACATAGCCGAGGCTGTTATGCGGTCATTTTACCTCTAGTACGGTGGTACCAACCCACTCGGCTATAATTTGAGCCTACCGCCCACCTTTTTAGGGTTCCGTACCTCAAAGGAGGAAAAAATGGAACCCTTATAGGATCACTTTGTTGTCCGTCTGTCTGGCTGGCTGGGTGTCTGTCTGTCAAGACCTTTTTTCTCAGGAACGGGTAGAGGTATAAAGTTGAAATTAATATCAAATACTAAGGTCTACGTTTCCTCGGAGGTGTAAAAAAATTAGGCTTATAGATCCACGCAATCACTAGATACGCCCATTTAAGTCACATATTTTGCTACCGGCAAACCAAATCAAAACCTATAGAGTACTTCCCGTTAACCAAGAATAATGAAATTTGGTAAGAAGCAAGGTCTCATATCACAAGTAAAGGAAAAAATCGAAAATTGTAAATTTATAGTTATGTGACATTAAAAAAAAATTTTGTTTGTTTTGTATGTCAAGGTCCCTTTTTCTCAGGAACGAATCAAGATAACAAATTGAAATTAATACGAAATACTAAGTTCTACGATCTCTTTAAGGTGTAGAATATTAAAGCTTCTAAATCAACGCAATCAAAAGATACGGCCATATAGGTCATATTTCATGCTCGCAAACTCACTCCACTCAAATCAAAACCTATAGGGTATTTCCCATCAACCTAGAATCATAAAATTTGGTAAGAAGCAAGGTCTCATAGCACAAGTAAAGGAAAAAATCCGAAAATTGGAAAAATGTAGTTATTGACATAAAAAAAATTTTTTTGTTATATATGTCAAGGTCCCTTTTTCTCAGGAACGAATCAAGATAAAAAAATTGAAATTAATATGAAATACTAAGATCTACGATCTCTTTAAGGTGTGAAAAATGCAAGCTTCTAAATCAACGCAATCAAAAGATACGGCCATCTATGTCAGATTTCATACTCGCAAACTCACTCCACTCAAATCAAAACCTATAGGGTATTTGCCGTCAACCTAGAATCATAAAATTTGTTAGGAAGCAAGGTCTCATAGCACAAGTAAAGGAAAAAATCCGAAAATTGTAAAATTGTAGTTATTGACATAAAAATTTTTTTTTTGTTTTGTATGTCAAGGTCCCTTTTTCTCGGGAACGAATCAAGATAAAAAATTAAAATTAATATGAAATACTAAGATCTACAATCTCTTTAAGGTGTGAAAAATGCAAGCTTCTAAATCAACGCAATCAAAAGATACGGCCGTCTATGTCAGATTTCATACTCGCAAACTCACTCCACTCAAATCAAAACCTATAGGGTATTTCTCGTCAACCTAGAATCATAAAATTTGGTAAGAAGCAAGGTCTCATAGCACACGCCAAGGAAAAAATCCTAAAATCTTAAACTTGTAGTTATATGATATTAAAAAAAAATTGCTTGTTTTGTGTGTCAAGACCTTTTTTCTCAGTAACGAGTCAAGATATCAAATTGAAATTAATATGAAATACTAACGTCTGCGATCCCTTCGAGCTATAGAAAATGAAAGCTTCTAAATCAATGTAATCAAAAGATACGGCTATTTATTATGGGAAATTTTAATAATTGCAAACTCACTCAAATGAAATCAAAACCTATAGGGTACTTACCGTTGACCTAGCTAGAGTAATGAAATTTGGCAAGAAGCAAGGTCTCACAAGTAAAGATAAAATCCGAAAAGGATAATATGTCGTTAGTCATATAAGAAATATATTTTTGTATATTTCAACTTCACGAATGCCGCACAGTCAAAAACCATTGCTGTAGTGTTTATTTAGGCGGTTCGTGATTTTCCAAAACAATTGTTTTTGTACATACATAATACCTACAAATATATTGAGTGATGCTGATGATACGGAACCCTCGGTGCGCGAGTCCAACTCGCACTTGCCGACTTTTTTTATAGAAACTGACCCGGTTGGCTACATCACCTACAACATTCGTGATGTCAGCCCATAACAGAGGGTGAACTATGTACCATGTCAGTGCTTCCCTTCATTTCATGTCGGCTACACTGAACTGGACGGAAAACACGAACTATTTACATAGCCGTTTCGATCGACGTTTCATTCAGTGCGGTTGTACCAACCCGGGCGGGATAAACCCTACCACCTAGTTAAGGGGGCAAGCAAGGGAAGTGACTTTTTACACCGGTTCCGTACAGTGAAGCAGCAGGTGTAGACTATGGTAGATACGTCAATTTTTCCGTCAGAAAAAACTCATTGGTGCATGTCGGCCAGATTCGAACCTCGGACCTCGAGATGAAGAGTTCATGCTAAGACCGCAATAAAATAAAGGAATAAAACAATTTTTTTTCAATCAATTTCAATACGATTTTAATAGTGACACAATTTTGAAGAATAGAAAATCGTTTGTGGAGTGGAGCTATGTGACTTGATATTTAGTTAGACCCTTTGTAAGTAAGTTATCGGCAAACTGTCGCGCGACAAGGACCTATGCACAATGATGGGCCATACGTGTCCGGAAACATGGAGCCACATAGCTCCAAACACGAGTAAGCTGTTTTTATAAAATTACTAATATAGTGCTCATAGTAAAAACATTAATTTGGTTTACAACAATTTTCCCCTTTTATTATTATGTAAAATATGATCAATTTTGTGGTTTTAGAGGAATTCAGTCGACCAACTAAAATATGAGTCATGGTAAAAAACTATAAAACGTGGTGACTATAAAAACATTAGCGAATATCTATACTTCAAACATTATAAAAACATCACGAAGCTAATATTATTGCGTTAAAAATAAACAGCCTCTAGTTTTTGAATGTAAACAATGTGAAATGTATAAAAAATTGGACTTCCATCCAAAATATGTAAAAATTGTGTGCAGATTTTGGTAATTAATAAAACTTACAAGTTAACAAGAAGTATGTAACAAGGTTTCATTATGGCCTCTTTTTGTAATACAAAAAGGACACATTAAGAATATTAAAATTTCAAACAAATTTTCAATGCAATCTCGTTCGATTTTTATATATGTTTATATTTTGGTATTTTTATGATCTAGTTGAGATGCTAAAAATAATGCGTTTCAATTTCAGCATAGCTTGTTTTCGTCTTTTTTTTTTCATTAATTATTCAAAATTATTTCATAATCGAACGTATGTGTAATGAAATGAATAATGCATAGGCGGAAGTATCCAGTTTGAACTGCCGCCGCCGGAAAAAAGTTCGAATCGCGCGCGAAAGAGACATCCATATTTGAAACAGCTCCATCTTTAAGGTTGTTTAGAAATGAGATCGGTCGGATGCGTAAGTTCAGCAGGGTATACATCTTCACCATCTAAGGCCCACTTGCACCAACACGAGTTTAAAGTTAAGTAGCGAGTTATGGATTTAAACGCGGTTCCCACAGTCAAATGGTGCTAGCTTAAACTGGTTTAGCGAGTTAAACTGGTTTATATATTAAATTTGTGTTGGTGCAAGTGGGCCTAAGTCCAGCGAAAATCCATTGAACTTCCGTTTTGACTCCAATATTGTTGATTTGAAGGGTGCTATTTTTTCAATCATGCTAAACTGAACTTAAAGGCACTAGCCATAAGGACCACATGTCACTTGCTGGTAACAAATAAATCTTTATGGCTTTTCGCAGAGCTTAGAGGGCGTACGTAAGTAACACTACAACTATACGGAGTGAACAGGTGTAACAACATAAAGGCATGGAGCGTATGAGCCGTTGAATACTCTTCGTAGATAGTTCCCGCACTTTTGCTGTGGATCTCTCAACTGCTGGTACAGTGGCTGTACCAATAATTATATGAAAACTTCATCCATCATCATCAACCTTAGCATACGTATGAGGTATATGAGTTTTTTAATTATCAAGTGTGAGTAAAACTAGCACTTGACCAATTTTTTTTATTTTGTATACTTAGGTAGTGTAAAGGCGCTATAAAATGATGCTAAGGTACATTATAGTGAGGTAGATATGTGGGCAAATATTACATCATATAAGGACGGATTACAAACCTTGTTACATGAAAAAATACTATTGTGCATAAAAACTAAATATTCTAAGCGGATTCGGTTAAGGTTCTAATCAATTAATCAATATCAATACCCAGTCTTAATCATTTCAATGAACACAAAAAACTTATACTTACTAATACTAAAAACTTTGGTATGTTCTATACCAAAACATCGCAATTAAATGTTCAATATTATTGTTGACAAATAGCAATAGGTTGGATATCGAAATACGTTTTTACCTTTGTGGAGCCTGATTCGAAATTCGAAACACATTTTAGTATGTACTCATTGACACATTTTACATACACACTTCCAATAATTCCTTTAAATATTAAAAAATTGGTTACATTGTTGTGCTATAGGACTACCTAATAATCAATCAAACAGTTTTGACAACTAAAATCAATCTTAAAAAATTACACATTTAGGATCCAAATATTTTAGGAATTGAGTATTGCGTGTACTGTTTTTATAAATCGAATTTACATATGATAATAAGTGTTAAAAATATATACTTACATTATTACGTATTAGTGGAAGTACTTTTTCTAATTTCACCGAAAACAGATTCTGTATTGAAACTGAAAATGTTGTACAGCGATGATAATTACGAAAGTAGTGTCGAGGCAACATTTTTGCCATTTATATTTGCATTAATATTATTTCGTCTTAACATTCATCTACACAGTGACATACATAAAATAATACTGATTTTAAAACAATAGAATCAGTAATGTAGGTAGTACACATCTAAGTATAAAAATATACTTTTTTATATAAAAATCAAAGAATACAATTTTTAATATCAACAACACTTCTTGTATATAACAAGAGACGACTATTATTTGTCCAAAAAAAATACAAAAAAATATCTAGCTAGTGGTTTTATTTGGTTCAGCTTTAATAGCACTACTATAAGTAGAGTTAGAATCACAACCTCGTGGACTATACAAATTAATACTTGTCGCCTTAAAAATAAATTATGTTAATTATAGCCAATATTGGTCGAGTCAGTACAAACAATTTTTTCCTAAAACGCCAAGTCACTTAATAACTATAATAACCCTAAGTGTATGATTCAGTATAAATAAAAACCAACGTTTAAACAAAACACCTAGCTGATTTAGGGATGTCCCACAGAACATATAATTAGTTGAGAACTTTCTGGCGGTCGGGGTTCATTATTACTATTTTATTTTGATAATTTTCTAAATTTCCGTCAATTTTCCGGTGCTTCAAGCACTGCTAAGTCTAGTAGTTAGACCAGATCTAATTGAAACAAATAGGTACAGCTTAATATATGCTCTTGTTTAGTCTTGGTCTTGTCAAAATTGGAAAAAGTCTTAGACTGGTAAAAAGTCTACCATGGATATTCATATTGTTGGTGCTTGGCTTACCATGGTTGAAATTCGCGGTCACTATGGCCGACGTTTCGACGTGATGTGTTATGTCAACCGCGGGCCCGATCGCAGCCAGGCACTCGCCCTGAAGATGGCCGCGTACAGCCTAAACGTCGGCTATAGTGACCGTGAATTCCAACCATGGTAAGCCAAACACCAAAAGGCAACAAACGTTTAATAATCCAAGGCTCTAGTACTTGGAGAGTAGTGTTAGAAGGAACAATATGTGACAGATTGCCTAAACGATATCTGTCATATAACGCTTTTCTTATAATGGAAGATAAAATACCGGTCGTTAGGCAGGTTTAATTCAGAGAAGTTTAGACTAATGTTGATTGACAGTTATTACTATAAATATATGTCTAATTTAGACAAGTTTAGGTTACATAGGTACATAATTAGGACAATGTAAAATTTTTCCAGGTCTAATTTATATCAATTCAGTTTAGACAGGCGTAATGGATACTTATAAATTATTATTTCGGCTGGTCTAATGGATCTAATTTACATAACTATGTCTAATTTAGACATGTCTGTCTAACTAACGTCAGTCTAAGTAGACATGCCTAAATTACTTATAACTAATTCAGACCTGTCTAACTTACTTATGACTAATTTAGTCATGTCTAAATTAATTATGACTATTTTAGACATATTTAACGATGACGTATGTCTATTTAGACATGTCTAGTCTAACTTATGTTTAAACAAAGGTAAACATGTCTAACTTTCTTATGACTATTTTAGACATATTTAATGTATTTCTATTAGACATGTCTTACTTATGTTTAAACTAGACATGTCTTACTTACTTATAACTAATTTAGATATGTCTAAATTACTTATGACTATTTTAGACATATTTAATGTATATCTAATTAGACATGTCTAACTTATGTTTAACTAGGTATTTCTAACGTACTTATGACTAATTTAGACATGTCTAAATTACTTATGACTATTTTAGACATATTTAACGTACATATGTCTAATTAGAAATATCTAATTTATGCCTAATTTAGACATTTTTGTCTAATGTAACGTAATATCTAATTAGACATGTCTAACTTATGTTTAACTAGAAATGTCTAGCTTACTTATATCTAACTTAGACGTACCTATCTGTCTAATCTAATGTAAGTATGTCTAATTAGACATGTCTAACTTATGTTTAACTAGAAATGTCTTACTTATGTCTAATTTAGACGTACCTATCTGTCTAATCTAATGTAAGTAGGTATGTCTAATTAATTAGACATGCCTAACTTGACATGTCTAAACATAATTAGACCTGTCTAGTGGTATGGTGCGGTGCGTACTGGACCGCCACCGGCGGCAGATCGCCGTTCCTGCCGGCTCCGGCGGCGTTCGGTGGTGTGTTCTCCTGGTTGATGACACCGGGATCTTCCGCCCCCTTCTTATTCTTGTTCGCCTTCTTCTTCAGCCGTATGCGGTACATTTTGTTCTCATCTGCGCATTTGGTCGTGATGCAGCTCCTGTTAATAATTAGAATACTTATACAGGCTGTTTCAGGATAGGGTTTCGTAACTTCAGGGTTCGAAAGGGGTCCATATTTGAAGACGAAAAGCTCTGAAACTTTTTCCCAGATTTGGTACTTCAGTACTTTTTGGTGAAATTCGTTTCATCGAGCTTTGGTGCACGGTTAACGTTCACCTTTATTAATTAAATAAAAATAAACAGTACTAACTTACATGCTTAACTAGTAGAATTGAACTCCATGTAAATTCACTTAAATTAGAATGACATCAAAAGAAAAAGGGGACTGGACTAGGCCATTGCAGTCCCTATACCTAGACGGCTGTTGTCAATCGTTTTTATAACAATATTAAATTTTTGTATGAAAAAAATACGGAATTTCGATTTTTTCTTCTAATAATGAGTACTTACCTACTTTCTATTCCTGAACTTTTTCAAGCCTATCCTGAAACACCCTCTATAGAAGAAAATACGATTGGAACCGTCGCTCGGCGAGGCGAGACCAAGCTGGCTTCCGAAAACCTGGGTTTATGTGCGACGGTACTTCGCTAACTGTGACTAAGCTCGAGTTGGCAGTGGGCTGGGCACGTTAGCCTAAGAGACGACGGCCGTTGGAGTGTGAGAAGACCACCTGCCAGGTGGGACGGACGACGACATCAAGTAGGTACGTCGGCGGAAAGTAGTTGTTCCGTACCGCTGAAGGCCGAGAGGGCTGGAGGAAAATTGGAGAGGCGTATGTCCATGTCCAGCAGTGGACGCATACACGCTGACTGACTGACTGTACTTCACGCCGGGCGAAAAGCTGCTTTTGTATTGTTTTTGACGTGATAACGTCACATCTTATAAATTGATGAACACCGGCTGCACGCACGAAAAAGTGTCACGTTTCACACATCTGAGCCTGTGTGTGCAAGCGAGAGCGCGTAACAAGCGATAGAGAGGCACAATCGGCCCAAGCGTCGGCTTGTACACATTTATCTCTCTGGTTCTAAAGTACCAGGGCAGCAGAAATTGAAAGGAGGTTACTCGTACCATTCGCGTTCCATCTGAGCCTGTGTGTGCAACCGAGAGCGCGTAACAAGCGATAGAGAGGCACAATCGGCCCAAGCGTCGGCTTGTACACATTTATCTCTCTGGTTCTAAAGTACCAGGGCACAAATTGAAAGGAGGTTACTCGTACCATGATATATTAAGCGCATCTGGCCGGTCGGAAAAGATTTCAAATTTAGAATATTCATGAAACAAGGGTCCGAATATGTATCACAATATCGATTCATGTATTTCGATTCAATACAACGACAGAGAACCAGATATTAGGTATTTAACGCTTTTTAGTTCTAGGTTTTTTTTTGTTTGGAAGTCGGTTTCGTATTTTTTAAAACTGTTTTTATTTCATTCTTTATAGTAATATTAAATAAAAAAGAATAATCGAAGTCGATTGAAGTGGTACAGAATGATTCGCCATATGTGTCAAACTGCAAATTGCTGAAAAAGTCCACATCACAAAAGTTTTGCTGAAGGTAACCACACACCATAGTAATTATCCTCCTTTCAATTTCTTCTGCCCTGGTACTTTAGAACCGTTCCCAGTAGTCTTACCACTTTATGACGTTATCACGTAAAACTATCGTCCGTAAACCGACTTTATAGACAACCAATTTTTTTTTATGGAAACTAACACGGATGGCTACAAAAAGTTCACCTTGGTGAACTTGGTGACATGTCAGTGCTTGCCTTCGGTCGTGCGGGCTACACAGAACTGGATGGAAAACACAAACTATTTACATAGCCGTTTCATTCATTCATTCAGTGCGGTGGTACGAAACCGGGCGGGTTAAACCCTACCACCTAGTCCTAGTAAGGTAAGAAGGAAAGGGACCTACAGTACAGCTTTACGTGGAATCCGAACCACGGTCAGCCTCCAACGGTCTAGCGGTCACCCATCCAAGCCAAACACTGACCGCGTTTAGGTGTGCTTCTGATCGCGATCGACAGTTGACCGACAGCACCACTGAGCTACACAATAAAAAAACCCTTAGTTTACCTGACGAGCCCTTCTCGGACGCAGCAATTCTCAACGACTGTCATCACGATGTCGCTGACTTTCTTCATGTCGAGCCGCAACTTGGCCGGCTTCGACATGAACGCGGGCGAAGCCTTGCCGGTGAGTGAGTGGGTCGCCAGAGTCCTGCGGGCACAGAGAGAGAGCCGTATGGGAAGCCGCGAGGTGTGTAGCAACGTTAGAGTAGGACAACACTTGAAGACACGGCGGGTGGCTGAGCGGTTTTTTTTTATGTAATCCGGTATGGGTAGCTGAGTCTGAGGGGCCAAAGCGAGGGGGAGAAGCAATGCTCCGACCAGCCAATATCACCTCCGAGAAGGTAGGTGCCATACCGGAGACGTCCCTGGATTGCTGGCTATACAGACTGGACTAGAGGAGAACACAACCATGAAAGGGTTTGGGCATCGGCTTCTCATGCGAGATGTCCGAGGTTCGAATCCGGTCGGCGTGTACCAATGAGTTAACTGAGTTTTTTCTAACGAAAATATTTACGTGCATTATTATTACCTACACACGCTGCTTCACCGTTCTGAACCGGTGTAAAACTCTAGGTCCCTTCCCTTGCTCCTTACTATGTGGTAAGATCAAATTGTAGCCGACAGGGTTGTTACCACCGTACTGGATGTAAGATGGCCGCATAGCACCCTCGGTTGTGTTCTCCTCTAGTCCAGTATAGCCAGGGAAGTCTTCGATATGGCACCTACCTTCTCGGAGGTGATATTGACTGGTTGGTGAGATTGATTGAGCATTTGCTTTGGTCCTCCGACTCAGCCACCAGATTACTTAAAAAAAATGTATTTTTATAGGCATGCATCGTATCTTACTCACCCCCCAATATTATGTATGCAGTGCATCAGACACGTATCCATAAAACCGGTTCGAAACGGTGGGGGGAGGGGGGGGGGGGGGGGCAAAGTGTCAACCGTTACCGCCTATTTCGTGGGGGGTGCGGTGGTACCAACCCTGGCGGGTTAAACCCTACCACCTAGTAAGGTAATTAAGGTAAGAAGGGAAGGGACTTACAGTTTTACGTGGAATCCGAACCACGGTCAGCCTCCAACGCTCGAGCGGTCACCCGTCCATCCACTGACCGCGCCCACGTGTGCTTATGATCCGACCGACAGTCGACCGACCGTGCCACTGAGCTACTTACCTAAGCTAACAAATTAAAATACAGTACCTGCGTGGAAAGACTGCCATCAACAGTTTCCTGGTGGCGATGGTGTATGAGTTCCAGTCGATCTGCGTGTAGATATGCTTCGGGATCACAGTCTTCCCGCTACCGATCGGCACCTAGACACAGTGGACACTTCAACCAAATCCGTAGGCAGACATTTTTTAGAAGAACAGAAATCCAGGGGAGACTTCCCTGGGTGTCTGTTATTTTAATAAATAAATAAATAAATAAATAATAGGTATTTTTATCAGGTATAAGATAAAATAAAATTATAATTTATGCACTCTATTGTAACAATTTTTTTTTCTGAGATAGGCACCTACTTTTATAATTTGTCCTTTGGATAAGAGAATTGAAAAATAAATTTAACTAAGTACCTACCTATAATTCAAAAACTAAATAAAAGATTGTAATAAAAAGAAAAAAATATATTTTTATCTTCGTTCACTATTTCCACTACGATCATTGGCACACCAATGATTGGCCCGGTCATTCTTTGTCAGGTAGCTAGGTCAATGACTGTGCTCGAGGGGGCTAATAATAGGTACTACTTTTGGGTGTGTTTTAATAAATTTTCATAAAAATATATCTTAACACAAAGACTTTGAGTTCAAATCATGTTTAATTGTTCGTAAGTCCTTTCGGAATGGTTCTAAACAATTCCGCAGGAAAATTATAAGCCAATATTCAGAGTAACATGAGGTCAAAGTGAGAACTTTGATTAAAGGGCCAATCATTGTACCCAAGAACATTTTGGTTATTGTACCCTTTCCCCTAATATCATTGTTGGAAGTGGATTTATACATTTAGCGGAACAGTGTTTTATGTACGGCCGGAATTATATTAATCCGGGTAAACGAAGTATTGTGCGCAATTTAGGTATTTTTTTCTGTGGCTACAGACAATATGTATATATTGCGGCGGCAAAGCCAAAACTACTCTTTTGGAACTTGCGCCCGTGTGCCACCCACACAACCCGAAAAAGAAGTCAAAAATTAAGTACTTACCATATCAGGATATTCAGCATCCGCATCACTGCCATACGAATTGGATGTGTTCCGTTCCTCGTGAGAAGGCGCCCGGTTGAACGCCCTCCTACGTTTGGCGTCGTGAGCCACATTCCTGTTCATCTCCAGCAGTACGTTGCTCCTCTGTCCGCCCCTGGTCTTGGGAGTGTTTCCGATCAAAGTCGGGTTACTGCGCGCGGTAGGATCAGATACGACCACCTCTTCCCTGACGCCGTAATTCGAGTCGAAAGGGTCGTTGTGGAGGCCCAAAGCTGTCTTCATGCAGTCCATCTTGGCTTGCATCTCTGATACCATCTGGCTTAGGCGCTGCACCTGGAATGTTAACGAACACTTTAGAACTGTTTATTTTATTTTTATTATTATTTGGATATGTAAGGTTAAGTACCTATATATAATTTTTATTCATTATTCAAAGAGTTCAACCTACAAGAGACATGCATGACACATCTACCCTCTCTCCCGAGACACCGAATATATATTACTAGCGTTGCACTTGGGCGGGCGCCGGGCACTGATGTTAACCCCGTACAAGATGCTGAGAATCTAAAACGACGAGACGAATAATTTATATGTACATACTAGAAGAGCTCAATCCCAAGAAACCGTTGATAAAATAATTAATTAAGAAGAGACATACTTAAATATGGGCTATATTGCTGTAGGGGAAAAAATAAATATTTCTTTCTTTCTTTCTTTCTATATCTACAACATCCATCACACATCTACCCCCTCTCCGGAGATGCACTTGGGTGGGGACTATGTCATTCCAGTACAAGATGCTGAGAATCTAAAACGACCAGACGAAGAATTTATTAATGTTTAAACTTTAGCTGAGAATAATGAACTATGGTATGATCGAGATAAGAATTTGAAAACCTCCGCAGCTGGGTTTACCTCTCCCAATAGTGAAGACGAAGGATGGGTGGCTATTAAACCGTTGCAATGGACGGAGGATCTGTGATATTGGTGTATTCACCTTTTTATTTAGGTAATCAGGTATGGGTGATTGAGTCAGAGGGGCTAGAGCACATGCTTCGACCAGCCAATATCATCTCCGAGAACGCGCCATACTGAAGGCTTCGCTTTGGATTGCTGGTTTTGTTAAAAATGTATGAAATAAAAAAAAAATGGAACCCTAGATTTGAAGGCGGTGGTGCTAAACCAAGCAAAAATAACCGACCGCCTTCAACTCTAGGGTTAGATTTTTTTTATTTCATAAATTTTTGAAGGCTGTTTTTATATTTTTTTAATAGTTTTTTTTAGTAGTCGATTAAAAAACCCTACCTCTCCCTGCAGCACGGCGACATGGGATGTCAGCGTGTTTGTGTCTTCACCGGTCTCCTCTGTCTGCGACTGCTGGTCGAATGTCATGATGGCTGATGCGGGGCCGATGTTCATCGGTGCGATATTCTCGTGGACTGGCGGATTGTAGACCGGAAAGTCCGAAGCTCGGAGGACGTTGAACTTGTACTGAAAATAAAATAAAAATGCAGTCAAGTGTGTACCATTGCTCACGTGCCGAGGGTCATATTTATTTACATAATTAATAATAAGCCATATTAAATATCAAAGTGTATCCAATTGTTAAAGTTCGTTAGTTCGGTCCGTGGAGCAGTGAAGCCAAAAGCTTCTTGAAGAGGCTTGGGCCTCTGCTGGTGGACGCAACTGGTGTCCTGCAATCAAGGGCCTACTTCATTCAAAGAGTAGTAAGCCTTGCCATTCAGCGGGGTAATGCCGCAAGTGTTCTAGGAACATTTGAAAACGCCCCTTTTGATAGTTATTTTAATGTTTGTTAGGTAGGTTTTTAATTCTTTAGTTATTAGTATTACTTTTTTTTTATGTTATATAGTTTAATTTAATATATTACTTTTTGTTATATTCCTTTTTTATATTTTATGAAAATAAATACTAGTAATTTTAGTCAGACTCTTTATAGTAAACTCGTCCCAGTGTAATAACTTTTTATTTTAATTAACAAAATTATTGTCTTCAAATTTTTTTATGTCTAATAAATGAATGACAGTTTATTATAAAATCTAACACATAGTAAACGCATCCCAGTAATAACTTTTTTAAATTAACAAAATTATTATCTTCTTATTTTTTTATGTCTAATGAATGACTTATCAGTTATCATATAATATCACAAAAGGTATGCAAACTACCTGAGACTGGTTGTCTATGGAGAGGCGCGAGTAGCTCCTCATGCCGGCAGAGTTCCTCATGAGCGGGAGCTCCGCGCGCAGCGAGGGTCCGCGGGGCTTCGCTCTCCTGTTCCGCCGCCCCCCGTACTCGTGCTTCGGCAAGCATCGCCGTTTGCTCTGAAATGTGCACAAATACCTATTATCCTCCACTTTTTAACATATTTCAAAAAAGGAGGAGGTTCTCAATTCGACTGTATTTTTTTTTATGTTTGTCCCCTCAGAACTTTCGACTGGGTGAACCGATTTTGATGATTCTTTTTTTATTTGAAAGCTGGTGCTTCCCGTGTGGTCCCATTTCAATTTGGTCAAGTTCGGATTGGAAAGCGAGGAGTACATTAATAGCAAAAAATTAGTAAAAAAAAGTGTGAAATAAAAAACTATTTAAAAAAATATAAAAACCGCCTTCAAAAATGTATGAAATAAAAAAAAATCGAACCCTAGAGTTGAGGGGGGTGCTAAAGCAAGCAAAAATAACCGACCGCCTTCAACTCTAGGGTTCGATTTTTTTTATTTCATACATTTTTGAAAGCGGTTTCTTTCAGCTTGCTTGGATCGCAATAGAGAATATAAAAAAATATATATATAAATCAGTCGTTCGAAGCGGCTGTGTAAACAGCAGCCTATTTAGCTTGAACAACCGAAGGGGCGCACTGAAATGGCACCTAGTCCACCAGGCTGAGATGGGGTAGTAGGTGTTGTGGACCAAACCAATCATGCCAAGGGTCAGGTTCCATAAACAAAAATAATGAAATTAACAAAAAAAAAACTTCTGTATGGGTGGCTAAATCAGTGGGGCCAGAGCCGATGCTCCGCCCAGCCAATATCACCACCGATAACCATACCAGAGATTTTCCTTTGCATTGCTGGCTATACTGGACTAGAAGAAAACACAGCCAAGGCTACTATGCGGCCATCTTAACCCCAGTACGGTGGTACCAATACAGTCGGCTACAATTTGGGACCTACAGTTTTGCACCGGCTCCGATTCTTTATTCTTTATTCATCCATCATCCATAGACAGTACGCTGCACTAGGATTCGTCATATTTTAACATTTATCTAACATTTAGCATTTTGCCCGTTCGATTATCACAGCGAAGAAGAACTGGCAAGAAACTTCGCTGGATACCTACTTTTTTTTTACGTTCAGTTAGTCTATATTTACAAAAGTGCCACTGCCTACATAGTCTTACGAGTCATCACTATTTCTAAAAAACCGGCCAAGTGCGAGTCGAACTCGCGCACCGCGGGTTCCTTATCGCCATATCATGGTTAGCGCCACTCACGCCATCTATGGCGTGTTATCAAATGCTTCATATTAGTTAAATGTCATGATTAGTTAAAATGCTTCACCCTCTATTCGGTAGATGGCGCGCGAGTATACACTTTTTTGGTTTCTTCTGTGGGGAACCCCGTTCTTTACTTTTTCTTATTTTTATTATTTGTTGTTATATCCGCCATAATAACACATATTCTGTGAACATTTCAACGGGCTACCTATTACTGTTCAAGAGATACAGCCCTCGGACAGACAGACAGACGGGCGGACGGACAGACAGACGGACGGACAGGCAGACAGACAGACATACGGCGTAGGCTTAGTAATAGGGTTACCCTAAAAATTATCACAATTACAACATGTTTTCCCCGCAGAATAAGAAATAAAAGATAAAACACAGCGTACGACGCGACGTACTACGACGTTAATCGAATAATTCACGTCAAAAATTCACAGATCTCATGCATTACAGATCGTTCACAGTTATTTTACCTCTGACACACGTCATTGTATCTTCCGCTAGTTTGGCACCCCTTGCTGTCACTCAAAGAGGATATAAAGTACTACGGTCCTAAAAAGGGTTACTTGCTTTGCTATTAATATTTTACCCGTGGTAGTGGAAATTATGTATAAGTACCTGTCGTACTTGTAGTGATAAGTCCACCTTTGCGCACTCCTGCATTTCTTGTTTCTTGTCGTGTACTGTTCTTCTTTCAATTGTGTGCAATAAAGGGTTTCTATTCTATTCTATTCTAAAAATTTAATCAAATATTTCATACAGGGAAATAGTACGAACCAATTATGGCAACACAGAGCTCAGGTTAGCCAACTTGATGGCTAGAGGTAAAATAACTGTGAACGGTCTATACATGACCTCCGGGTCCGGGTACATTGAAAATGACTTTTAGGGCGTATTCAAATATGAAATATGTCAATTTTGAAAAAAAAAAACAAAACAAAAATTCACACTCACCTCGTGGTCCGAATCAGTGGACGTGTGTACGTCTGGGTCTGGGTCCCAGTCGGAGCCGCTGTGCGAGTAGTCCCTGGCTCCGGCGCCGGAGCCTTCGTCGCTGCCCTCCGCCTCCGCGCCGCCTTCCAAGTACCGCGCCCCGCTCGCGCCGCTCGTGCTGGTACTAGCCTGTAAGGTCCGAAGCGATGGCACTCAGTTCCGACCGGAAAATTGTGTAATGGGCTGATTTTTCCGCGGTCGTTCTCCGGGCTACGTATGCGGCCAAGCTATGTATCAGGTTGTCTGTCAACCGCGACGGTTGGCAGACAACCGAATGCTCATGAAAATGGCTTGTACGTTTGGACTGAAACGTCGAAGCCACTTTTTTTTTTTAATGGAAACTGACATAATAGGTTACATCACCTATAACATCCGTGATGTCAGCCCATATAGCGTAGTAAATGAGTGCTCAAATAAGGGGTGTAGCCGGAAAGCTCGAAAGCAGAAAGTTTGACTTCGGAACTTTGTTCTGACTACTTAGAAGGTAAACATACTAAAAGTCCCCACCACTGGGGGGTGCGGCCTTTGGGAGGCACAAAGAAGGTCCCATTTTTCGGTTTTTCGCTTATATCTCGAAAATGGTGCATCATAGGAAAAACTGTTCAATTACGGAATAAGAGGTGAGAAAATTCTCTACAACTTTTATCTTATACACTTTTTACCAATTCTCAACTTACATTGCTTTTATTTGCAAATAAAATCGGCAAGCACGCAAGGTTGTTCTTGCTAACACGGTTGGCTACATCACCTACATCTGTGATGTCACCCCATAACTAGGTGTGCCATGTCAGTGCTTCCCTTCATTTCATGTCGTTGACTCCCCGTTTTCATAAATGGATGGGTGACCGTCCGACCGTTGAAGCTGGCCGTGCTACGGCTTACACCTAAAACAGAAGAAGAAGAAGCGGCACAAGAACTCACAAGTGGCAGCTCGGCCGCCGGCGGCTGCGGCGGCGGAGGTGGATGCGCTCGTCCGCTCGCCGACTGATGCTGCTGCTGTTCCAGGATCTTCATCTGCTCCTCCAGGAAGCGACGGTCCTCTGCGCGTGGGCATAACAAACATAGCTATAATTTTTTAGGGAGAGTATATGTATAGGACAATGCACTGGACGCACATTCAGGAGACACAGCTCGCGCCGCGCCGCCGACAGAATTTTTTTTTTGTACATAGTAATGAGTATGAGTGGCTGAGTCGGAGGGGTCAAAGCACATGCTCCGACCAGCCAGTAATCACCCCCGAGAAGGTAGACTCATACGAGAAACTTCCCTTTGGATTGCTTGCTTTACTGGACTAGAGGAGAACACAACCGAGGCTGCTATGCGGTAATCTTACATCCAGTACGGTAGCTTGGGTAGTACCTACCAACCCAGTCGGCTACAATTTGAGCATACCACCTAGTAAGGGGCAAGGGAAGTGACCTACTGCTTTACGTCGGTTCCGAACGGTGAAGCAGCGTATGCACGTAATTTTCTCGTCATCTCAAATCTTCTGTGTTATGAGTGGCCTGTCTTAATTTAATATGTATTTTTTACATGGTCCGACTACTTGGCTACATAAAGTGATAAAAAAAAATTGGTACTGTGTGCGATCTGGCACTTGAAAGGAATTCGGCTCACTGCATCTCTAACCGTGCATGACGTAAAAGGCGGCCAAAAAAGGTGCTCCACCACACGTGCGGCGAGGGGTCAGTCACTTAGGGAATCTGGTGTACAATTGTTTGGTAATCTCAGGTAACCTTAGATGGTAGTCCGAAGAATCGGGAAATCTTAGGCGGTCCCGAGTAATCCCAGGGAATCTAGGAATCCCAAGGGAACATTGGGAATCCGATCAAAGTCTTGGTAATCTCAGGTAATCTTAGCTGGGAGTCCGAGGAATCTGGAAATCTTAGGTAGGCAGTATCGAGTAACCCCAGGGAATCTAGGAATCCCAAAGAAATCATTGACAATCCGATCAAAATCTTGGTAATCTTAGGCGCCGCGCCGCCGTTGATGCAGTGCTAAAGGACGACTGGTCAGCCGTCCCTCACCTTGGCAAGGTCCTTCCTCAGTCATCGGTATGTACGTCAACTGTCTGTGCATTCTTAACGCCTGATAGATAACTGTTATATCCTAATATTTAGCTAAACGTGGTGTTCGACGGTATGCTGTAATTCACCAGAGTTCTTGCAGCACAACGCTGATTAACTTGCTTACCCCATTATCTGAATATAGCGTGATGATATGTATGTATGTTTGTATAGGTATACTGGGTGTCCAAGTTCGACCGGATTTACTTATACCACGACGGAATTCCTCGTTGAATTAAGCTTCAAGAAAAGATCAATAAAATGTAGTAAGTATTCTCTAGGACTCGCGTTTTCGAGGTAATCGCTATTAAAACGCTAAAAAGACGCTATAAAAGCTATAAAAAATTTGACGATGTTAGAATTGTTTTGGCCACCCTTTTGTAACGCATAAAACCTAACGTAAACCTAAAACTCACAGAGCATGGAATACCGCGCGCGCCCTTCCATGCTCTGTGCTAAAACTTAACGAATGAAAGGTGAGTTGAAACGACTATGTAAATAGTTCGTGTTTTTCGCCCAGTTCAGTGTAGTCGGCACGACCGAAGGGAAGCACTGACATGTCACCTAGTTCAATAAGGTGTTATGGGTTGACATCACGGATGTAGTGGGTGATGTACTCAACCGTGTCAGTTTCCATTAAAAAAAAAACTCGATTAAGTATCGCGAAAAATATGAGTAGGTACCTACTAGGAAAAATGCTACTTAGCGTTTTTTGAATGAGGAATCCTGTGGTGGTCATCTCAAATCTTCTGTGGTATGAATGAGTGGCTGAGTCAGAGGGGCCAGAGCGCATGTTCAATATCACCTCCCTAAGAGATGATGATCCAAAGGGAAGTATCCAGCATGGTATGCCGGAGTCTTCCTTTGGATTGCTGGCCTATACTGAAATATGTGGCCTATACTGGCCTATACGGAACTAGAGAAAAGATCTGCCGGGGCTGTATATCTTTCACGTTTGGAGTCGGGTTTTAAATATGAACCATGTGAATAATAATTATAATTAATTAATAATTAATTTAGTAATAATTATATTATTTTGAGTCTAAATAATAAAATCTTATTACTACTACTAATCATTATTACCTACAACATTTTAGACTGCTATCTTTTTATTTGTTGATTGATATGATATTGATAACCTACTGTTGAATTGTTCATGTATTTTTTTAATGTGGTATTTAATTGTATTTTCTTGTTTATATTTTATTTACATACACTAAGTGCATATAATAAAAATATACAAAAACAAGGTAATGAAGGCACAGGAAAAGCGGAAAATATGTAACTATATAAACGTCGTCATCATTATAATGTTCGCTTATATACTTACATTTAAGTCGAGACCTACTCGACCGATTCGCTTGGGGTTTTCACTGACGTATTCAAGCACATCTTACTAAGGTCATAACGAATTTTGCCGTGAAGCGAAATTGCGGTAGGTAACAGTAAAGTGACCACACCATAATCAACGCCATCCGTTTAAAAAATTATAAAATCACGCACCAGAAACCATCACAATGTGAGCCTTCAGCGCCCTGTAACCGCGTCGCAGCGACACTACCTTCCCCGTGTGAAGTTCCACAGACCCCACTCCAGCCACCAGCGACCGCTCGTTCACCAGCGAATAGCATCTCCGGCGACCACCGTCGGTCTTGTCCAACTCCACTATGAGCCACTTCAACATTGTATATAAATTGGCCACACTTTCAGTTTGACTTCACTAGTAAATTTGCCACACTTTCAGTTTGACTTCACTAGTAAATTTGCCACACTTTGAGTTTGATTTCACTAGTAAATTTGCCACACTTTCAGTTTAATTTCACTAGTTAATTTGCAAAGTTTGACTTCACTAGTAAATTTGCAACACTTTCAGATTGATTTAACTAGTAAATCGGCGACACTTTCAGTTTGACTTCACTAGTAAATTGGCCGCAATTTAAGTTTGACAACTAGTAAATCAGTATGATATTTAGGCTCAGCTTCACTAGGTAGTAGATCACTGTAAAAATTTAGTTTTAACTAGAGTTTTGTTTTAATTTCACCGGCTAATCACGATACAACTGGGTTTAATCTGACCTGAATTTGGATTCAAGTACACCAGGAAAAAGTTGTCGATCAACTTTAATAGAAACTTGCAACTATACAATAAATTACTAACAAATTGACCACCACATTTACACTCAGTGGCAAATCTCTATAAAAGTAAATTCATTTATTGAGGTTCAACATGACCAGCTTGAAACAAGAAAACCGCTACAAATTGCACCAGCGACTCAACTATGAACGATTGACTAACTGAACTGCCTTCCCGCCTATGGTTTGCACCAGGTATTGTCCCAAAAGAAGTGCATTGCATTGCCTACAAAACTGAAGAGGCATACAATTAAAACCTTATCACAGTCAGTAGAGGTGCTGCTTTCACAGCGAAACCTTCCACTAGGCGAGCGAGTGCGTACTGACGAGGTTCCATCGGCGCATGTCACAGATGCAGTTAAATACCCGTCGTTGCAGTTATTACTACATCCCCCACCCCGAAAAAGGTCGGAGCTGAACAATGAGATTTCGCTAGTTGCAGTAAAAAAAAAGGCCCCTTTTTGCTATCCTATTTCTAAGTAACAATCATTGTCATCCGCTTTCCAATCCAAGGGTATTTTTACCTGAGGTACTATTTTACATTATTTTGTAAAATAGGTCGTGTTATAAATGCAATAGAGTTCGGTTTCTCTAATTGGGTTGTGTTCTGTGATTTATTGAGGGTGCAGAATTTTGGCTGTTTGGATTTTCGGACGCACGCATTGGAATTTTGGCGAATTTTTAAAAATCTTAACAGATTGTTTGTGGGAGTAGCTCGGTGTTCTAATGTTCATTTTATATTCTTATTAGTAGTTAACTAGGTATGTATTTATTTATAAGTCTAATGATGACAAATTTAGTTAGAAAATAATAAAACTAAAGTAACTACAAATATTATGTTTTAGATAGGTTATATGTATTATACCTATAGAGCAGCGGTTCTCAAACTTTTTTGGTGACGGAACCCTTTTGGAAAGCGAAATATTTGACGGAGCCCTAAAATAAACATAATTTAGTTTTTGTCCATTCTTTATTAATAATCATATTACAATGTAACAGTTACAAACTTACTTAATATTATAATAAAAGAGAAAAACAATAATTACATATCTAATGGGAGGTATGAAACATCAGGTGTGATAGAAGAGAGTTGAGTTCATCTGCGCAGCCGAGCTGAATCGAGCCAGAGAGGAGAGGTGTATTTTTGTTTTTTTTTTGTCATATTCTCGTGGAGTCCCCACAGAGGCTCCGCGGAGCCCTTGGGCTCCGCGGAGCCTCTGTGGGGACTCCACGAGAATATGACAAAAAAAAAACAAAAATACACCTCTCCTCTCTGGCTCGATTCAGCTCGGCTGCGGACCTTAGTCCGCGGAGCCCAAGGGCTCCGCGGATCACACTTTGAGGATGGCTGCTATAGAGTATCTAAGCTTTTGTTCGTAGTTACCTAGTTAAAATGCAATTAGAAACCTACAAAATGTTTCCTAAAAAAAAATATCACAAAATTTAAGAAAAAATTATGATGGTGATTACTAAACGTTAGTTAGAGACAACCAAATCGATTAGTGTAGCTTAGTAAAACAAAGTTTATAGTAATCACCATTATAACATTTTTCTCAGTGATATGATATGGAATAATTTAATTATAATAGTATATACCTAGGTAGTGAAATTTTAAACTTAATTTATCTCGTACTTACTAGCTTTTGCCCGCGGCTTCGCTTCGCGTGACTTTTTGCTCACAGCTCAGGCCGCCGATGACTTAGCGTTATTATTTATAACGTAAATCATCTTGAGAAGTGAGAGAATGTAACAGTGAAAACCGCATGCAAATCGATAAAGTGGTTCTCGAGTTATAAGAATATTCATGTATTGACTTTGATGTATTTGTCAGCCTCGATAGCACAGTCGACTGTCGCTATTGATGGTTAAGCAACGCTGGGCCGGTCAGTACTTGGATGGGTGACCGCTCGACTGTTGGAGGCTGACCGTGGTTCGGATTCCACGTAAAACTGTAGGTCGCTTCCCTTCTTACCTTCCTAGGAGGTAGGGTTCAACCCACCCGGGTTGGTACCACCGCACTGAAAGAAACTTCGGTCGAAACGGCTGTGTAAATAGTTTGTGTTTCCGTCCAGTTCAGTGTAGCCGGCACGACCGAAGGGAAGCACTGACATTGCACCTAGTTCATCCGGTGTTATGGGCTGACATCACGAATGTTGTAGGTAATGTCGCCAAAACCGTGTCAGTTTCCATAAAAAAAAATCTAATAAATAGAGTATGCGCAAGAGGCTATGTTTAGAGTGAAGTTAATATACCTACTTACCTATTATCCCACACTCGTTTTACCTACTATACAGGTTGATTCACCAATGCTAATCAACAGTGGGGTTATTCTGAAGCACAAGGTAAGCGCTGGGTTCCAATACGAACACATGAAGGGACGGGGGAGGAGGGGTGTGTGGGGGTGGAGGGGGGATGAAGTGGGACCCAATGACGAACACCGCGGAAGGGGGCGACAGGGAGAGCATTTTGTAGGGGCATCCCCACGGTACCTACAAATTATTAAATAATTATTATTAAAGCAAGAAAAACATTTTTAATTAAAAATACAACATGCGAAAATGTAAAAAATTAAAACAAAATCTTCGGTGGTTATAAAAAAAAATAACCCTGAGCTAATAGGGGACCATGGCTGCCCAGCCCGTGTAATTTTTCCACCCATATTTTTAGTATAAAGGAATAATCTTTAATTTTTTTTTAAGTTGTCTTTTCTACCTTTTCCTAAAGAGTCAACCCAACTAAGTCCGGTGTCCGTTTTGAAACTCGCACGCAGACATCAAATGAACAACTTCTGCCTCGAGCCCATACATTTTCGCGGTAAATTTTAAACATGAGAGTCACGAAATATTTTTTCAGACTAGAAAATTACACGTACGCTATAATTATTATTATTAATTTTAAGCTCTATACTCTGTTTCGCGAGACAAACTAGTACTAGAACGGTAATAATAATGCGTAGTGAAGCGCTATTGGTTCACGTCAACTCGTTAAAGCTGCGGTCATACGGGCCGCCGGATAGCCGCGCGCTCCTGCCACGCTCAGTCGTCGTGTCAACATTCAGTTTTCTTTCTGTTTTTTCATTGTGCCGTCTGAAAGTTGGTGACATGGCTGATTCAACAACCGAATCCGCCTGTAACACGAACGAACGATCTGTGAAATGTTATTGAATTAAAATTACTGACAATTCTGAGGAAGCTAGGTTATTCCAATTGTATTATTTAGTGCATTATGTTATGACTATTATTATTATTTTATAATACTTGATTATTTCAAACAAGTGACAATTTTATTGATTCTATTTTGCTTTATATAAATTTATATTATTATAACTATAATTGGTTATAGATGATATTCTGACTAATAAGATAATATTGACGATTTAATTAATTTCTCATTTGTTTAATTTATTTTATTTACAATTTCAAACATTGACAATTCTTTGAAGGTAAAATTGTATAATCTCAATTTAATCATAAAATATGATATTCAAAAAGTAATAGAGGTTGAATCATCAAGTAGCTGTATAATATGTGCGAAGGGTGGCCCTGATAGTAAGAAAAGAATTAAAAGAAAAACAGTAAATGTAATTATATAGTAGTTAGAAAGATTATGTAAGAGGGTGACTTCTGTATATAACAGTATATAACTTCTGTATGAGTACATAACCACACAAATGCAAAATTATAAAAAAGAAGATGCCACGCCGTACCGCGCGCCGCACGACAAGTATAAACGCGCCTTAACAAAATGAAAGTATTAAGCAGGCGTGGTGGGGATAATGGGCAGGGTCTAACGATCAGCCGTCTCTGTCTTAGGACTATGGTAAACATGAGATAGCAACTCTCAGTACTGGTTTGTTTCGAAAAATGAAGTATAGCTAGAATCATTGTAAGGACAATGTTCATGGTCAGTGCTAAACACAGAGCATGAAAGGTATTTGATGCTCTGTGGTGCTAAAGCATTTTGTATACATAATAATATGTACCTAGTACCTTCAGTCTAGCTAGAAACGACTGTTTATTTATGGGCGATAGGTAAATAATGTAGATTTATTTAGGTAAGTAGGGCCTTGTTTAAGTTGGATGTTCATAATTTTATCACATGAATATTTTATTTATTTATTAAAGTGTTGTCCTACTCTAACGTTGCTAGACATGCTATATCCTCGCGGCTTCCCATACGGCTCTCTCTGCCCGCAGGACTCTGGCGACCCACTCACTGACCGGCAAGGCTTCGCCCGCGTTCATGTCGAAGCCGGCCAAGTTGCGGCTCGGACCACCACCATAATCAGAATCACCTATCACCTTTAGAACGCTGTCATATTTTTTTTTTTTTTTTTTTATTGGATCCGGTATGGGTGCGTGGCTGCGTCGGAGGGGCCACAGCACATGCTCTAACCAGCCAATATCACCTCCGAGAAGGTAGGTGCCATACCGGAGACTTCCCTGGATTGCTGGCTATACTGGACTAGAGGAGAACACAACCGAGGTTACTTGCGGCCATCTTACATCCAGTTAACTCGACTCGCGATTCGGTTATCTTTGTATTCGACGTAGATGGAAAAAATCAAATTATATTTATGATCGAAGGTAAGTATTTCGACTGAAACGAAATTTTGCATAGAAGCGCCGACACGGTGCCTAGTTATTGACGTGACTGCGCTAGCAGTAATAAATAAGACTTGCGACAGATTTTTGTTTGTTTATAGACATGCATACATAACTTCACGCCTGTTTGCCAATGGGTTAGGCGGAGACAACGGATCTTCACAATCCTAAGTAATCCTGACACACCTCTGCCTCCTCTTCCGCTCTTATAATGTTTTATATACCTACTCGTCGTCATATTGGTCCATAATACTCGTAGGTATTAACTGCCGACGCAAAAGGAGGGGTGTTAAAGTTTGACGCCTCCGTCCGTCTGTGTGTGTGTGTGTGTGTGTGTGTCTGTGTGTGGTATCGTAGCTCCCAAATGGATGGGCCTATTTGAACGCGGTTTTTTATTATCCTCGTATTATTTATTATCTAAGTACTGTAGTAAAGCTCAGTTTGGCATAATTAAAAAATTCACACTTCAAATCAATAATACCAGAGAATTGTTACCGTGTGGGGTCGGTACTTGAAAAGAATAGCCCAACTGCATCTCTCCCCGTCGCAAGTCGACTAAGGGATAAGGAAATTCGTCAGCCTCGGTAGCTCAGTGGTGCGGTCAGTCGACTGTTGCTAAGCAACGCTGAGCGCGGTCAGTACGGATGGGTGACCGCTCGACCGTTGGAGGCTTGCCGTGGTTCGGATTCCACGAACTGTAGGTCCCTTCCCTTCTTACCTTACTAGGTGGTAGGGTTTATCCCGGCCGGGTTGGTACCACCGCACTGAGCGAAACGGCTATGTGAATAGTTCGTGTTTTCCGTCCAGTTTTGTGTAGCCAACGCGAAATTAATGGAAGCACTGACATGGCACCTAGTTCACCCGGTGTTATGGGCTGACATCACGGATATTGTAGGTGATGTAGCCAACAGTGTCAGTTTCCACAAAAAAATGGTTTGGAAAATAATTTTATTACCTATGCGACATTTGACACCCGGAAAGATCGAGGTTTCCTCCTCAAACGCGCGCGTTGAAATCTTTTAGTCGAAGTAAGTTGTTTTCGTGAATAAAAGTGAAATATTTATTTCAGTGGCACTGGGTAACACTTACCGGATATCATACAGACGCTGCCCAGGGCTGGATTCTGCATATGGCTCAGCACCACAGTCGAATTGAACTTGATAGGTCTGTCCATCGACATTATGGCCACCCCGGGCCTCAGCACAAACTTTCCAGCTTCGGCGCAGTTCCAGAACATCACATCCAGGCGGATGATGTACCACAGGGCCATATCTGAAGGCAACAGTGCATAGCTCCCCTCATCCGAGACTAGAGTGGCCTGAGGCGCCGTGTCCACTTGCCAGTCAGCCTGCGAATACATTACAACACTTGCTGGACACTTCCAATAACAACAAAGACAAACGAATACACGTTGAGAGTTGAGACCAAGAATTATAATGTTTCGAACTTTGATTTGATAGATAATTCACTAACGAATATTTATGTAGGCTTCATGAATTAGATTTACAGATCGACAGAAAGACAGGAGCTCCAGCGCGGACAAAAGCAAAAATCTTACTGACTTGACAACTCGAAGGCTTCGATCTGACAAAACTGTACCTACTTAACAAAAGAGTCATTAGCCGCCTGGATCGTAAAATAATATAATCCCTGGAATTGAATGTTCACCAAATGGACTTACACGGCCACGTCGGAGAACAATAATGCAAAACCCGGTAAACAGGTTATTAAAGAGATTAGGTGAGTTTCGTTCGTGGGATATTATGTTTTTCTAAGCTAGGTACCTACGTACTAAACTTTTGAAAATATGGTAAGTAATATTGTCCATTACATTTTTGACACACAAGAGGTTGAGATACGGTACTACTACACGGATAAAGAATAATGTTTATGAAATAATCTAAGGAAACACTTTCGCGTCTACCTACGATTATTGGCAGGTAGCTGGTACACTGGAATATTTGCAGGTAAGCGCAAGAGTCGTTCAATCATACGACAATTTCGACCGCAAATTCTTCAAATTCAAAGCATTCTTTTTTATGTAAACCGGTATGGGTGGCTGAGTCAGAGGGGCCAAAGCGCATGCTCCGACCAGCCAATATTACCTCCGAGAAGGTAGGTGCCATACCGGAGACTTCCCTGGATTTAAGTCTACATATCGGTCAATACCATAACATACATATGTACCTATGTAAATAAACCAAACGCAAAAATTGCGAAAATGGTTATAGATAGATAGCCCTGCACACTTTATTAGTCACCCATCATTACATACACACATACATACATAACACACGCTGTATCCCGACAATCAGGGTAAGCAGAGTAATCGGTGTTGTGCTATAAGGACTCTGGCAAATTACAGCACAATACCGACCACCACGTTTAGCACAGTATTCGGACAAGACAACTATCAAGCAGCAAGTAAGGCCCCACCTACTGCATGACTAGGTGGAAGGACTGCGCCAAGGTGAGAAGTGGCTACCCTGTCGCCCTTTAGCGCAGTATCTTGTCCTTATCCCTTAGTAGCCTCTTACGACATGCACGGGGAGAGATGCAGTGGGGCTATTATTTTTAAGTACCGGCCCCACACGGTACATTGCCATCATTATTGTAGGTATATTATGCATAGCATGGCCGCTGCACTAATAATAAATCTGTAAGGGTTGGTTTATGATATGAGATTTTGCGTTTGTAGACTCTATGTATGATACTAAAACTAAATTGACGATTTTTAGAAATATTTCTGTATGTACGTATGTTTCCTCCATAACTCTTAAACTGAACATCCGAATTCAATGAAACTTAGTGCAAACACATTTAACTATACGTGACACAGGATTTGGTTAAATAAATTTCAGTTCCGGTTACGCTAAGATGTGGCTCTCATCAAACCGAATTGTACCGCGGCGCGCCGAAATAAAGGCAGCGGGCTTACTTACTTTCTTCTTTTTACCCGACTATGGCAGAGCCAAAAAGGAGGGTAATGTGGTTGGCAGTCTATGTGGCTGGGTATGTGCGGATGTTCCACCGTAACTGCTAAACTACTCATTCGATTTTTTAAATACGAATTTCACGGGAGCGAAGCCGCGAGCCAAAGCTAGTAGATAATAAAATTTTGAATGCCTAGTAAAGTATGTAGGTCCTTTGTAGAGGTGTGTCTGGATGCGGTTTTTTTATTAGAAAGCTTGTTCGGGATGGTTCTTAGCTATGTTTGTAATCAAGAAATCAGGTACGTAATTTAGGTATCAAAAAATTAATTATATTAAAAAGTTGACCGATTTGCACGCGGTTTTTTACTGCCTCAAACACAACCAATTTCACCCCCGAGTAGGTGCAAGTCCGACCTGAAGGTGGAATGAAGTCAGCGATTGAGAGATCGGTGGATTGTAGGAATAGGGAAAGATATTCCCTCGGAAGCCCGTTCCAAACCTTTGCAGTGTAACGCAAGAATTATTTAGTTAGCGAGGACGACTACAAAGGCGAGTTACGCGAGAGTATGGCAGGTTTGGCGGATGCGAACAGGAGAAGGGATGAGGGAAGCAAAGCAAGTTCATCAGAGCAGCAGCGTTCTCCATTGCTCGCTGGGCATTTTCAACGGGTACTTGTGTAACGTAACATAAACGTGGTTAGTTATCAATAGATAAATTTCTAATTTTTTGCGAAGTCGCGGACGAAAACTAGCTAGCTATAGTCTGTTTTTTTGGAAGACGGAGTAAAGTGACGTTTGATTGACATTAGAGTGTTGCACACTTTGCACCACTAGGGATTGTAGTCGATGAAAATAGTATCGACTTTTACACGACACGAACACGACACGACACACCTTCACACATATTATGCGCTACCTGTGGCGCTGCCTTAAACTTAACATTTTTCTAGCAAGATTTAGCTTAATATGTTGTCAATTAAATCCACAATTAGGTAAATATTAGAGTTTACAGCATTTCATTAATTAATCAATCGATAAAAGTATCGATAGCAACTACATGCCTATTTAAAATTTTCCATAAACTGGCAACACTCCAAACGTCACTTTACTCCGTCTTCCAAAAAAACAGACTATACCTCATTATTATCTATAATGCATTTAGAAAAATTCAACATTCTTATTTGTCACGAGTTGGTTTGTTTTTGTCAATAAGTAAGTAGGATACGAATCTTATTAAGTTGGTAGATACTTACCCTAAATACCTAATTAACACATTTGAATTTAGGTAATTAGTTTTAACGTATTTTATTTTGAAACTAATGAATCGGCGATTAATAGCTTAACAAATACGTTGGAAATGAAGGGAAGCACTGACATGGCACCTAGTTCACCCGGTGTTATGGGCTGACTGACATCACGGATGTTGTAGGTGATGTAGCCAACCGTGTCAGTTTCCATAAAAAAATACATAGTAGAAAACATAAATTTTAAACTTAGTTACTCTATGTAAAATGTAATAAAATGTACTGTACTGAAGAGGAAATAAACGCTATTCTATTCTATTCTATTCTAATGTAATAAGCTGCCTACCTATTATCTAAGGTAGGTAAATAGAATATCAACAAAGCTTTTTACCACTTATTCGCCACACTTTTACACCTCTTATGCCGGCACTTCACCTGGCTTAGCGTATTCGTGTTTGTTGCAAACATTTTAGTTTTATCTCGCTTTAAACAAGCCATTAAAGGGAGACGAAACGGAAATGTTTGCCAAATACACGAATACGCTAAGCCAAGTGAAGTGCCGGCATTACTGAAACTTTTCGCGCCATATTTTCGATCCGAAATTGGCGGGAACGGCCCCGTTCTCTTCACTCACTCTCCTTTTTTTCCTTCCTTCGGTGGCAACTTGGCAAGTGGCCGGGCGTCGGGTTTGATACCTGACAGCTCTAGTGGCTCCTGCGCCTCTTACGGATCCCGCGGATCCTACGGCTCGGGTTGACTCGGCTCGAAAGCGAACCAACTGAATCCGATATTCGTTTGGTCGTTTATGTAATCTGGTGACTCAGTGGTAAGAGTGTAGGGTCTTTATTTTTTCGATCTCAACCATGGGTTCTTTGGCTTGGGCTTGGGCTTTTGTCAAAATTTGTTTTGTTTTGTTTTTTTGCAATGTTAGGGTGTTAATTATGGTTATTTTTTCTTCTCTATATGGTTATTTATCCCGGTTATTTTTTTTTAAACCACCAAAACATCACTCATACAGATACCACACTCCTTCGAGCCGAGTGTTTCCGAAAGGACTTTCTGCAGGATCCGCAGGAGCCGCCTGAGCTGTCAGGTGGCGGACCGGCCGGGCGTCCCCTTTTTCTTTTTGAAGTTGTTCTATATCTTACCTGCTCTTATTTTTTTTTAGCTAATCTTACGGGTTTGACACATGACAGCTTTGGCTGATCCTGCGCCTCCTCCTACGCTCCTTTCGGAAACACTCGGGTTGACTCGGCTCGAAAGCGAACCAACTGAATCCGATATTCGTTTGGTCGTTTATGTAATTTGTTGTCTCAGTGGTATAAGAGTGTAGGATTTTTATTTTTTCGATCTCGACCATGGGCTCGTGTCCCTTTTGTCAAAATTTGTTTTGTTTTGTTTTTTTTAAGCAATGTTAGGGTGTTAAAATTAGGTTATGTTTATTTTTTTTTATAACCACCTAAGACAGCTTTATTTTCGGAAATACAAACGTAACAAAAACTACATATATTAACCCTGGTTATTTTTTCTTTAAACCACCAAAAACATCACTAATACATACCACACAACATCACTCATACCACACATTCCTCCTTCGAGCCGAAGTTTGCCGAAAGGAGCTAAAGGAGTAGGTTGCAGGATCGAGCAAGTCTTTCAGGTGGCTTACCGGTGCCAGCCAAGTGCTTTGCTGTCGGTCCGCGACCTGAAAGAGCTACTGGCTTCTACTACTGATCCTTTAGATCCTTTCGGCAAACTTCGGCTCTAAGGAATGTGTGGTATGGATGGAGTGATGTTGTGTGGTATGAGTGATGTTTTGGTGGTTTAAAAAAAAAGTAACCAGGGTTATTATAGAGAAGATGGCGACGCATCTTCTCTATATTAACCCTAACCTAATGTTGAGGCGGTGCATGTCGTTTTTGACGTGATGACGTCACGTCTTATAAATTGATGAGCACCGGCTGCACGCACGAAAGCGTGTCACGTTGATATTCAAAGTTACCATGGAAACGTCTTAAGAAGTAAAACTGTCAAGATCAGACAACAGAAGTTTTGATGGCCAGTCACAAGATGATTAATCTTTCTACTGGAAATAGAAATTACTGATCTTTGATCTATGTACTACGATTATTCCACGTCATCACGTAAAACTATCGTCCGTAAACCGACTTTACAGACAACCAATTTTTTGTTACGTTTCGTTTCAAGCCGAGTGTTTCGTTTCGAGCCGAGTCAACCCGAGCCGTAGGAGCGCAGGATCCGCAGGAGCCGCCAGAGCTTTCTGGTGTCAAACCCCTTTGCTGTGCGCTGCCTGCCTGGACTGCCTGCAGCACCTTGTGGAAAAATAGTTGGCAACACTTAAGCTAGCGTGTGTGGGTGGGAGGGCTGGAGGTCTACTCGGAGTTTCGATTGCGATATATTCGGATAGATCCGAATATATCGGATGTATCTCGGGATGTGTCTAACTCATACAAATATCCCACTCTAACCAAATGTTCGGTCGGTCGGAAGAAGTGACATATCGAAAGCATAGACAAAAGTTTTGTTTTTCTCGCAATCATAAACAAGCGATTTGTGTCCAAGGCCAAAATAAAAGTTGGTGTGGTCAAATTTGTGTATAGATAGTCTGTGGTGGGTAGGTGTGGCGCGCATTTGATGCTTTGTGGATGGATGAATATATATTGGGAGTGGCGGACGGCGCAAGTTTGTCGCGTCGTCGTTGTAATTAAATATATATATTTTTGTGGTTCTCGCCGTCTCGCACCTTATACAAAAGCATATATATTGGTATAGTAGAATTATATTCTTTGTATTGGTAATCTGTGGACGGATGGATGAAGGCGGGGCGGACGGAGCGGCCGGCTGTAGCCGGCCGGACTCGGAGCCGGAGCCGCGCGCTCGCGGCTCCGGCTCGACCGCCAGCCATTCGCCGTAGCGCTGCCCGCCCCGCAGCCCCGCCGCACCGCAATCGACATGACCGTCGCGCGGCGGTCATGTCTCGAAACTAAGTATGTACCGTGTAGGGCCGGTACTTTAAAAGAATAGCCCCACTGCATCTCTCCCCGTGCATGTCGTAAAAGGCGACTAAGGGATATGACTCCCTTCATATATTACTAGGTGGTAGGGTTTAACCCGCCCGGATTGGTACCACCGCACTGAATGAAAGGTCGGTCGAAATGGCTATGTAAATAGTTTGTGTTTTCGGTCCAGTTCAGTGTAGCCGGCACGACCGAAGGGAAGCACTGACGTGGCACCAAGTTCACCCGGTGTTATGGGCTGACATCACGGATGTTGTAGGTGATGTAGCCAACCGTGTCAGTTTCAATACAATACAATAAAACTCGCGCTCGCGGGCCGGCTCGACCGCCAGTCATTCGCCGCCGTAGCCGCCGCCGCCCGTCACTCAACCCAGTCAGTCATGCATGTCATGACTTCACACAGATAAATAAAATAATGTATATACTAAATAATATATAAATAAATAATATATAGTAAATAATATATATACTTCATGACCGCCGCGACGATCCCGCTGAGTCCTCTAATTTTTTTGATATTTTCCAAGCGTAGGTAGCAACTTATGGATGAAATTATACAATAAACAAAAAACGTAAACAAATCTCAAATCACCAATGCACACATAGATAGGTACTCGTAAATCGTGTGTAAGTCAATGAACGCAATACATACACCAAACGACAACCTCTTCTTTTTTGTTAATAGTGGCAACAAAACGACAATCTCAACGAGAGCTCATGAGGTGTCGTTGGAATTATCGAAAATTGTCGTTTGCTCATTGGTCAAATTCAAATGTTCGTTCGGTTCATTTGAACCTAAGAGTAGGGTTACGACACGACAATGACAATGCCATTTTTTTACTATGTAGTTCTAAAAACGATATATCGAAACGATGTCAATTAGAGTAGGTTACGACACGACAAATGGCACGATGCATCGTTTTTACAACTCCGAGTAGACCTCCTGGTGTGGTGTGGCTGTGGACTGTGGTATGTATGTATGTATGTATGGTGTGTGTATCACGTCACTCGCTCGCTCTTAGTCATGTGGGTTATCAACAATTTTTGGCAACCGTGATCTAACCGGTATCTGTCTTCAATACCGATATTGATATCCGTTGCCAAATATCGGTATCAAAAACTCTGATTCCTAAAAAAAAAAAAAAAAAAAAAAAATTAAAATTTGCTTGCTGATCGTATCGTAAATTTCTGCTTACAATAATTACATATAGCGAAAATATTGTCTTTTTTTTCAAAATGAGTCCACACCACACCTTTTTTGTTGGCCATTATGATGCCTTTCTTTTTAACATTTTAAAAAAGTTCTGTCTTTACATAATTTATTTTAACACTAATCAATTTTTTTTTATACACTATGTTCACGCACTATGTCATTGTTTATTAACGAAAAACCTACACACTAAGAAGAGTTGTACCTACACACTTAAATACACAGTAAAGTATAAACCTTGTTCTAAGTATAAAAAAGTTCTGTCAGCCTCGATAGCTCAGTGGTGCAGACAGTCAACTGTCGCTATTGAATGTTAAGCAACGCTGGGTGCGGTCAGTACTTGGATGGGTGACCGCTGACCGTTGGAGGCTGACCGAGGTTCGGATTCCTCGTAAAACTGTAGGTCCCTTCCCTCCTAATATTACTTGGTGGTAGGGTTTAACCCGCCCGGGTTGGTACCACCGCACTGAATGAAACGTCGGTTAAAACGGCTATGTAAATAGTTTGTGTTTTCCGACCAGTTCAGTGTAGCCGGCACGATCGAAGGGGGAAGCACTGACATGGCACCTAGTTCACCCGGTGTAATGGGCTGACATCACGGACGTTGTAGGTGATGTAGCCAACCGTGTCAGTTTCCATAAAAAAAAAAAAAAAAAAAAAAAAAAATAAACAAAGTTTCTGTCCTGAACTACGTAACTCAACTCAACGTTCTGCGTGTCCGGCGTGCCTGCGCGGCGCGACGCCGGAACGCACCGTGTGGCATACATCACTATTCACAAATCACAGTCACATCACAGCACAGCACGTACGCACCGATACTATGGATATCTCTCCGCGCAGCGGCACCGCTCGGGCAGCGGCGCCGCGCGCCGCACCGGCCGCCACCGAAACCGTAACGCACCACACGCACCGTCCGTCACCGTCCGTACCGCACCGAGTGTATCGGTAATCTGAGGTGGCTGGCTAGTGGCTACTGGCTCGATCGGCCGGCACTAAAACTAACTGAAACTGACTGGATTGACACAACTGGTTGTTCTGATATCTAAACAACTGACAACTGTTCTAGTTGTCAGTTGTCACCCGCGCCGTTAGATATTTCGTAAATATCTAAGATATTCGTAGACTTCCAACCCAAATACGACCTTATTGGTTCTGCCATAAAGGTAATTTTTCCATGAAAAGATTTATTTGGTGAAACTAAAAGGAATCGCACGTGCTCTTTCTTGCATTTGGGGACTTACTTAAAGAGAGAGGGAAGGCATAATAGTTGTCGGATATCAGTTGTCTGTCAGCCTGCCTGGCATACGCTGTTCGTTCGCTCGCTCGCTACCTACCTATACTTTGGTTGGTTGGTTAGTTGGTAGCCGATAGCCGATAGCCGATGTTTGCTATGACAACACCGATGCGATACGTTAGAGGCGTGGCAACGGTTTTCAGCTACGTTTCGCTGTAGCGGACACATAAGTACCGCTCTGGCGGCCCTCGGTTGGTGTTTGTTTTCGTTCTGAGACTGGATTTGTGTTAAAATGTGGCGAGGCACTGCGCGCGCTTTGTGAGATCTTTGGGCTAATTGGCATGGCGACTTTTGGCGGATCGCGCCCATTGTTTGTAACGGTGCCGCGTGCGCGCCTAGCTGAGTTCAACAACAAGTACCTCAACTTAGTGGAAACTTTCTATTGTGTGAGCCTGACGGAACAAGCTGGTGCCAGCGATGCGGACCTCGTACAATTTAGCGTTCGATTCAAGTACGCCCCAGATGCGCAGCAAAACATCGATGACGTCGTAGCCAGGATACAGGTAGGCACCTACATTCCAATTAGAATCCTGACTCCATAATTTCGTATCAATTTAATGACTTTACAAGTTATTATGCAGGATATCCCGGGTATGAGTTTCTATAGCGCGGTATTAGCATTAGTAGAAGATTTCTGGTAGCTGGGACTGTTAGGCGAGGGTCTAACGAGCTATGAGCAAAAAAAAAAAATCCGCAGAGACTTGTAATGTCGGATATTTTATTTTTTTATGAAGAAACAATTTTTTCCTTTTTCCGCAACTTTGTCACACTCATTCGCTTGCTGTGCACATACACTCGACTGACTTTGCAAGTTATCATGCAGGATATCCCGGGTATGAGTTTCTATAGCGCGGTATTAGCATTAGTAGAAGATTTCTGGTAGCTGGGACTGTTAGGCGAGGGTCTAACGAGCTATTAGCAAAAAAAAAAAAAATCCGCAGAGACTTGTAATGTCGGATATTTTATTTTTTTATGAAGAAAATTTTTTTTCCTTTTTCCGCAACTTTGTCACACTCATTCGCTTGCTGTGCACATACACTCACCTACTACTACTTCATGTGACAAGGTACTACTCGGGACTGGAATAGTTTGAAGTGTCCTCTGTACAGGTAATTGGTGTAGATAAGGTGTGTTGCCATATAGACAACATATGAAAGGACAATGGGGTATTGGCATACTTTGCGGAAAAACTAAATTCACTGCCCCGACATACTGTTAGTATGGCTATTGAAGGTGTGGATCTAAGCTTGCGATGGCTTCACCGAACATATCCGGGCCCATCGGCAGTAGAGGAGGGTATTAATCGAGGCCGGGACTAGCGAGTGGCCACTCTAAATTTCCCGCGCATGCTTCACGTTTCGGCTCGCTTCAAGCCCTCGTCAGCTAGTCTGCGTTGACTAGGACGCGGGGAAACCACCAGTCCCGCTCTCGACCTCCCTCTCTCTACCTATCCATATTCTGTAGGATGCTTCCAGTGACGTTTTCGAAGCTCTCTCCATATATGAGCTTAGCGTCGATCTAGAGTGATTTTTATATGCCGGAAAAGAGGCAATCCTAAGTCGCTACTAAAACTGATTTGTGTGTGAGTGACATTGAGAGAGAGACAGAAGTTTGTGTGAGTGTGTGTGTGCCCCTGCGTGTGTATATGCACACCCTTGTTTAATCAAATGTATTTTTTTATTTTTATTATCTATGGAATCTGACACGGTTGGCTACTTCACCTACAATATCCGTGATGTCAGACCATAACACCGGGTGAACTTGGTGCCATGCTAGTGCTTCCCTTCGGTCGTGCCGGCTACACTGAACTGGACGGAAACCACAAACTATTTACATAGCCGTTTCGACAGACGTTTCATTCAGTGCGGTGGTACCAACCAGGGCGGGTTGAACCCTACCACCTAGTAAGGTAAGAAGGGAAGGGGAAGGTGTGGAACTAAGCTTGCGATGGCTTCACCGAACATATCCGGGCCCATCGGCAGTAGAGGAGGGTGTTAATCCAGGTCGGGACTAGCGAGTGGCCACTCTAAATTTCCCGCGCATGCTTCACGTTTCGGCTCGCATCAAGCCCTCGTCAGCTAGTCTGCGTTAACAGTTTAACGTGGAATCCGAACCACGGTCAGCCTCCAACGGTCGAGCGGTCACCCATCCAAGTACTGACCGGCCCAGCGTTGCTTAACAATCAATAGCGACAGTCAACTGTCTGCACCACTGAGCTATCGAGGCTGACATTGACATTGTACAAAATGTAATTTTACAAGTGTTGGGTGCAACCTTGTCGCGCTAAGTAGTAGGTATGCTGCAGTATGTGTGTGCAGGATGCGGGTGAGTGTGAAAAGTGTGACAAGGTCCATTGATTACAATTTGTTTTTGCTTTCCACACTTGCCCCCCTCCCCCTCCGCGGGGGGACCACCCCCAAAAGAACCCTCCCTCTCCCCCCGGCTGCGCTATACAAACTCCCGCCCTATGTTCCAGATCGACCGCATATTATTACCACCGCGCGATTCCTTAGCTCAAAAGCGATATATTGTTTTATTAAGCGGCTTGACATGCGGTCGCTGGCAATAAACCGAGTAACATATATAGATAGCTATCCTTTTCAAATTCTGTTGATGGTTGTGAGCATATTCGAACACATGAGACCCGCGCAAGGCAGTCGCCGGCGAATTGAGTCAGTGCTTTGTATGCCGTTTCCTGATATTTTTTTATTGTCACCCCACCGTGCTAATTGATATTATATATAACCCTAGATCAGTGCTTCCCAATTATATGAGGTCTTTTATTAGTAGGTAACGATACGCTATACACCCCGTATGGGTATCAGATACTGATCACTTTCCCATACAAATTTTTTTAAGATATAAAAAACCTACTCACTCCTCAAATTTAATACGTGAAGTGCGCGTATTTCACCTTAATAAGTTTAATATTGTAAAAAAAAATTGGTATGGGAACGTTATTAGTATCTGATACACATACACCTCTTAGCGTATCGTTACCTAATATTGAAAGACCTTATATTTTAATCCGTACCCCTTAGAAAAATTTTCTGAAACATCCCTAAGCAAAATGTTTTGAAATATAACCATTATCATATGGCTGTAATTTTTACTACGAAATAGGTCCCAACGTAATCAACCATTCATCAGTGGAGTTAATTTTCACCCATGAGATATGTGGGCCCCTTGTAGAGGTAAAAACGTGGCCGTCAAGTGCGCCCACGCATACCCATTAACTTGAGCCTGCTTACCCCGGGGACTATTTGGGAACCGCTGCCCTAGATCAGCGGTTTTAATTGATACCCCTTAGCGAATATTCTGAGATCCAAGTACCCCTGAGTAAAATATTTAAATAAAACAATTTTCATATGGTTGTTATTTTTACATAAGTAGGCCATAATGTTGTTTATCCATTGTATCACTACTTAATTCGGTAAGGAAGGGGAAGGGAGGGGGAGAGGGGGGGGGGGGGGAGAAAGAGAGAGAGATTATAAGAGAAGCATTCATTTATTATCATATTTGCATATCATTTATCCACTCTTGGATACATCGAAAATTCTGCCAGTTTTAATTCAATGCGAAGAAGAACTGACGAACAAACTTCGCAAGTCACAATGTTTTGTTAGTTCTTTATAAGTATTATTTATTACTTGCTTACAAATATAGTTGCTTATATGTATGTCAGCAACATAACTCAAAATAGAAATATGTGATAAGAGCCATCCTGTACGCAAAACGCTCTTAGAATGTGCGTCACTGGAAACGAGATTGCGACTTCGGGATCAAAGTCATAGAGCACTTATCTAATTCATATTTAATTCATGAACCTACCTATTGTAGGTTGATTAAAATTTTAGGCTAAAGTGTTTGCCTTTCTGTTAACCTACAAAGCTTTCGAAAATACTATACCACAAATACTTACCCAACGCACAGTGGTTCATAACCACCACGGAAATATACCAGCTTCTCGAAATGTCGACAGTCTACGAAGAAATAGCTTCTGTCACCAAAGCCTATAAACAAAGGCTCATTAAACACCCCAACCAGCTGGGGACCTTGCTTAATAAATCAAACCTAATTTAGTAATTATAACATTAATAGTAACTAAGATTGAAATGTAGCATGGTCAAATAAAGGCTTTTTTATTTTTTTTATTTTTATTTTATTTTATTTATTATGGAAAATGACACGGTTGACTACATCACCTACCACATCCGTGATATCCGTCCATAACACCTTGGCGAACTAGATGCCATGTCATGCTTCCCTTCCGTCATGCCGGCTGCACTGAACTGAAAGGAAAACACAAACTATTTACATAGCCGTTTCAACCGACCTTTCATTCAGTGCGGTAGTATCAACCCAGGCGGTTTAAACCCTACTACCTAGTAAGGTAAGAAAGGAAGGGAGTTTTACAAGCAGCAACTTTAAGTTCAATCCGTACCACGGTCAGCCTACAACGGTCCAGCGGTCACGCAACAAAGTCCTGATCGCGCCCAGGTGTGCTTATGATCACGACCAACAGTTGACCGACCGTACCACTGACTACAGAGGCTGACAAAACAATTATTAAAACATTTATTAAACTGCTACTATCCGAAAGGTTGATTGGAAGAAATCACTATTAATAAGTTTTTTATGGAATCTGACATGCTTGGTTACACCACCACCACAGCAGGTGGTGGTGGTGTTTTTTTTATTGTTTGGTCTGTATGTTTTCTTCTCGTGTAAGTACTCTTTTATATATTGAGGAGTAATAATAAAGAATCTTATTATTAGTGATTTTATTTTCAATTCTCATCTTCAAGCCTTTTGATTCCTACATACCTAATTACATTTCACTATATTAATCTACTCTCAAACATCCAAAGCTTGACTGGAAGAAATCTCTGTAAGGGACAAGTCCTTATTTGCACATCATGTGAATTTCATATCGTGCTTGTTTCTGCAAAATGTTTTTGGAACAATAAAATCTTTTCTATCTATCCTATTCTCTTCTCCATAGGCGTGCCGAGGGAGGGTTTTGGGAGTTCAACCCCAATAAATGGTTGATTTTTTTGCACAATAACTAGGGATTAAATAATTATTGTTCATAGTTCGACGACCTAGAAATTTTTTCGGCCTCGTGCCAGTATTGGTATATCCTTTGATAGATTCTGAAACCACGTTAGTAATCTGTGACCACGTCCCCAGGAACCGAAATGTTCTGTTCGCTATTATAACAAATTAAAGATTAATATATTAACTAATATGTACTTACTTACGTTCCAGTACTTTCTATAGGTATGAAAATTAATTCAGTCAGATCCAGACCATGAGTACTAAGTATTGAACTTGGCAGCTTTACGAGGCTACTGCCCACGACTACTACTACGTGTCTTGTCTTCTTAGTGAAGCGTAATGCTAATGAGTGATCACTAATGATTACCTATAGCTTTTTACAACACTTAGGCTGTTGGTCTGCCAGCCTGATTCCTTATTCCCCATACATTATCACTATACATTATTCCTTAACTCCGAGGATTTGTCACCTCTGTGGCCAGTCCATTGTTATTTTGGTCAGTTATATGTTTGCATCCGAAGGCTAAGGCTGCACTTATCTACCAATAATAATTATGCCCTGTTATGGGGCTGACCAATTTTATTAGGTATTTTTATTCTATTGGCCAAGACTATTATTATATACTAATATAGACTAAGACTATATTATTCTAATTCTAAAATATCGGACATATTTTTTTCGAAAATCTGTGTAACTCTCTCTGTGATGTAACGAAACGGACGAAAAAATGGTCAAGTGCGGACTATGTTCACACGCATAGGGTGGCAATTCCTTAAGTACAAAATGTTTTCCCACACATCTGTCTACATCACGGTCGATGTTCCAACTGCAAATGTAAGGTTGTATTGTAATAGCAAAAAAAAATATTTTTAGTGATATAACTACAAATTAACGATTTCATGATATTTTCCTTTACTTGTGCTGTGAGACCTTACTTCTTGCCAAATTTCACGATTCAGGTAATTCAGGTCAATGGGAAGTAGCCTATAGGTTTTGATGAGTGAGTTTGCGAGTAGGTATCAAAATATATGTGACATAAATGGCCGTATATTTTGACTTAGAAGCTTTAATTGTTTACACCTCCAAGGGACCGTAGACGTAGAGTATTTGATATTAATTTAAACGAAAAAGGGTCTTGACATACGGACGGACGGACAACAAAGTGATTCTGTAAGGATTCTGTTTTATTCCTTTTGATGTATACGGAACTCTATATATTAAAATCAGGTGTTCTCTAGGTCTTCGCACTTCCACCAGTCCTGAAGATGACTCCAGAGCGGTAGACGAAACGTTGACTAAAGTATGTTGTCTTTAATTTACCGCATAACCGAAAACATTACCATTATGTGCACTAGTGGTAAAAGCTTAAACGAACATATAGTTAGGTAGTTAACCAAAAATCCCCATGAAAATCCTAACCAGCAGCAGTTCTATCTATTGTTTCGTGAGCACTTTCGGAAATTCCCACGAATATAGATACTAGCAAGATAAAATAATAATAATAACTAAGATTCAGTTCGAACACATCGTACACATCGTAGGAGGTGATTATGATACATTCGGTAAACATTGTGAAGACCAGAAACACCTTTAGTAGTATCAAAGCAAGGGCCCTGGCAGGTGGGTCAATAAAGTTTTATGACCTAGGGAAGTGAATCTGCGCGCGGTGCTTTGTCGATAAAAAGTCGCCTTGGTCGATAGAAAGTTATTCAGTTTTTTTTTATTTATTTGAATTAATAATATTCTTTAAGATTCAGATTTTTTTGTTTTTAGGTTTCCGTATCTATTACTAAGCCTACTCCGTCTATCTGTCGGTCCGTCCGTCCGTCCTAGGGCTGTATCTTTTGAACCGTAATAGGTAGCAGGTTGAAATTTTCACAGAATGTGGTTATTATGGCGGATATGCCAACAAATAATAAAAAAAAGCAAAACGTGAAAATAAAGGAGTGTCCCCATACAAGAAATGTGCTAAGAATAGCTTAGTTTAGTTTAGTACATATTCACGCTACTAAATAATACATGGCGGGCGCCACAGTATTTATATTTTGCGTTGCAGACATACCTACAATAGATAGACAAATGTGGTTTTTTACAGGTATGGTATAGCGGATCTACGGAACCCTCCGTGCGCTAGTAAAAACTTGCACCTGATCGATTTTTTTAAGTCTGCTCCTAAAGTAATCAAGGTTACGGATTTGGTGTGGTGTGCGTGTGATGGACGATTAAGTATTACTTAAAAGCTGCGTCGAGGAAATGCGAATAATTTTTGCAAATGGCGATGAGCTGCATCCAATTGAGAGGCAGACCAGACCGCGCGAGTTCGGGGCCGGGCGCGGCGGCGGCGGCGCACGGTGGGGTATTTGAGCGATTTGGGCGGCCAAAATTATTTTTGTAGTTTAATCGGTTGTAAGTGTACTATCCAACTAATTTATAGCAATTTTAGTGATAGGTACTATTTTTACATTGAATAAAATGATTTTTTTCTTATTTTCACTCCATTTAATTATGTACAAGAATATTTATTTAATAAATAACAAAAAAGTAATACTAATAACTAAAGAAATAAACCTACCTAACAAACATTAAAATAACTATCAAAAGGGGCATTTTCAAATGTTCCTAGAACACTTGCTGCATTACCCCGCTGGATGGCAAGGCTTACCCTTTGAATGAAGTAGGCCCTTGATTGCGGGACGCCAGTAGCGTCCACCAGCAGAAGCCCAAGCCTCTTCAAGAAGCTTTTGGCTTCACTGCTCCACGGACCGAGGGTTTCAACCACAAACGCAACAAATTCGAAATCTTGAATAATATTTGAATATTTATTGCGTTTGAGGGTCTCCGCTCCGGCCGCGGCCGCGCCAGCCGCTCTTGAAGAGGCCCGAACGTGACTTGGAGCCAATGTGTCGACACAAGTGGCGTCCCACATCAATGACCTACCCTTAGCCCATGGCACCAGGGTGATACCATCGGGCCTCTTGCCATCCAGCCGGGAATAACCGCAAGGTTCTAGGATGCACGGTATGTTTGCTGTCAGAAGCGTGGACTTTATAATAAAATTTAAATTTTGATGCCTGGAGTTTCTACCTGCACTTTTGATACATGATAGTCCGTGGTGGCCATATATGTCGACTGGTGACCCACACACACAAATATGACTTTCACAAATTTTGAGGCCTAAACGAAGTGCAACCGAAATTTTGGTGGTTTTCTGATCTAATAAAGTCCCTAGGTGACTCGATGGGTAAGCTTCAAGCCACGCTCCAGATTCTTTTTCTGAAACCGCCAAAATACGTGCACGATTAATTTCATTACAATTTTCAAGGAGAATGTTATGTTTCATTTTGACTATTGGAATATCCCACTTGGACTGGGCGACAGCTTGGCTTGGACACGGTGGTTGTTCGTCGGGACAAAGCACCTTCCAAGCAGAAACGGCTTCTTCGAAGTACGAAATCTCAAACTCACATAGTGAGGGACTTAATATCGAACCAATGAGAGCTGACGTACTATTAATTGAAGAAATGAAGGCCGGTAGACAAATATCCTCCACCTTTCTCAGACCGATTCCACCGTATTTTACGGGTAAAGTTGCTTGTTGCCAGGACGAATCAGACAATTTCGAATTCAGCAATTTTTCCAAGTTACAACGCAGAGAGTTATCAATTGAATTAATCAAATCGTTTTCCTTCCAAATCGGACTTGAGCGCAGAAAATAAGTGAGTTTCGGCATGTATATACAGTGGCGAAGCAAAAATAAAGCCATATGTGTATTAATGTCTTCCAATCGTTCACAAAATTTCGATATCGTCTCTGTTTTCTTCTCAATCAGTGGGCGTATACCTTCGGAAGTAACTGGAGCACCAAGAAGATAAAAGTTATCGTTTTCTAGAACTTGTATGTTTGGCGCTATTTCGTTGAACTTCTTAATAATTTCATCTTTTTCATCGTCCGATTTGAAAACATAAATTTCACATTTAGAAAAATTTAAATGAAGCCCGATTTCTTTGAAAGCAGTGATTATTGTATTTAAGTCTGTCAATACTGTGTCAACTTTCCCGCCCAAAGTTCCGTCGTCCAGGTACCATATATTCAGCTCTGAAGTTATTTGTTCAATAATACTATGGATTGACAGACTGAATATAGCCGGGCCCAGTGGACTCCCTGCTGGCAACCAACGCTTGATGAAATTGGATCATTTTGATTGTAGAACAGATGAGTTGGTGAAGCATAGCATTGCCAGAGGTATGGGTAAATTTCGGGGATATTGTTTTGTATGGAATTGAGCATTGAGTCTCGTTCTAAACTGTTAAAGGCATTTTTTACATCAACTTTTATTATAACTTCAGCTTCTTTTTTTCTTGTTTTGTATGTTCGCACTGAGTGTACCGCTGCTTCACATCCTCCCTTGGTAGCAAAGCCTAGCTGTATTGGGCGAAATTTGGAGCCAAGCTTTCTGTAGATGCGGTTGCAGGCCAGTTTAGAAACCAATCTTCTGAAAGTACAGCCGACAGCTATTGGACGAACGCCACCACATTTTTTGTTTAAGGCAAAAAGGCTGGCCCCATACAGAAAAGGCACAAACGAAGCAATGACTTTGCCGGAAAGCATCAGGTTACATAATTTAGATAATTCTATTAGAAGTTCTGTACCCGCAACACCATTTGAGGTTGATGTTAGATCTTTCAAATGCTGTGGTCTTAGACCGTCGATTCCACCAGCAGAACCATTTGGAAATGATGCGATTGCTGCTGCCACTGCTTGTTCGGTCACTATCATGTAATATCAAAAAAACGGTTATGTACATGAAATAAGAATAACCAAATTTACAACGTAGATCAGTCAGAAGATGAGAATTCCTCGTCAGATGACAATTCAGATTCACCTATATTTTCCCCATCATCAGACTCTTCGGTGTCTTGTCCTTCATGGGGTTCCGTAGGAAGCAGCATATCTTTTGTTTCTTTTTTCCATTCGAGTCATTATTTTAGCATTTGCTGGCCCTGAAAAAAAAACGGTCAAGAGCGAGGCAAGCTCTCACAATTAGGGTTCCGTACTAAAACAACAAATAAACTTTCTTTATTTATGTACATAATAGTTTTTCTTTTTTTCAGCAACTATAACATATTCGAAAAAATCTGCCTGTTTTTTTCCTGTTTTCCTGTAGTCTATGGCCTAATGTCTACAAACCCTATTAAAATAAAAAAAATTGCTTTAGAAACCTAGGAGAACAGGGGGGGAACGGTAATTTTTTTCACATTTTTCGGTATTTCTTTAAGACCACTACACTAAAAATTCAAAAAAATCCAATCTTTTTAAAATCCTTACAATTAGCTCTTTTCAACGATACCCCACACGATATGTTAATAAAAAGATTTTTTTTTCATTCTAAACTGACCCCCTTAATAATCTAAAATAAAATTTTATCTTGTTATTGGCTAGCGATATATGTGCGCGTCATCAAAATCTATCATTATGCCAAATTTCAAGTTTCTACGTTTCTTAGTTTTCGAGAAAAACCTCTGACAGTCGGACGTACGGACGGACGGACGGATGGACGGACGGACGGACGGACGGACGGACGAACGGACGGACGGACACCGGAGTGATCTTATAAGGGCTCCGTTTTACCTTTTAAGGTACGGAACCCTAAAAATACAAGGAAAACTTACACTTCGTAATTAAATGCAATTACGACCTATGACGTTCTATGACCATTTTTTCCCAAGACCAAGTGATTCCGGGGCTACTTTTTACAAAATTATATAGTAGAAAGATCAAGGTAGTTGATACATAAAAAAGAATTGCCGGGAAATGCCGGGAAGTGCAACTAATCATCTCCGATATCTGTAAAAATGGGACAAAAACAATAATTATTTTAGAATTATTAAAATTTTTTCTACAGTGGTCATAGTAGTACTTATTTCAATGAAACTATATAAAAACTATACACACTTACCCGCTCTGTTAAAATCCATAAAGCTTCACTGTTATCAAAAACCCACGGTTCTAATATTAAATTAAGAAAATGTTGTTTCGCACGGAACTCAAAGAAATACACGTACGCTCGAACCGACAATCAAGTTTCGACCCACCTGTGCGGGCCTGTAGTTACGCGGGCAACGTAACGAATGTTACTGGATAGTTCCCTCATGTCATGAGTCATCTTTGGTGCCCTGCCCGTATTTTCAACTTGCGTTCATTTTTACAAAATGTACTTATGGCCGCCCAGATCATTCCAATACCCGTTAGTGCGGCGGTTGCGGAGGAGCAGCGCAGCCGTGGCGGCGCGTCGGCGGCGGCGGTGCGGTGGTGGCGGCGAGGCGCGCGCGGCGGCCCCACCACGGTGGGCGCGCAACCCGGATCTCGCTCGTTTGACTTGTGCCCCGCTTCCCCTTCACCTACCGTCGACGGCGGCCGGCGCGCGGGGCGGCAGTGCCGCCGCGACGCAACTCACGAGCGCTTGCCTCGCACGCGCCATGATTCGCCGCGCAACCTCTCGATACAGATGAACGCGTGTGATATCGTTCAGGTGAGGAACTTCTTCTCACAACCCATCGCAGGCACCACCCCGCCGCCGTCAGGCAGGGCAGGACACATCCTTCGGTGTCCACCGACGCATTCGATCTAATATCTTCGGTTCTCTACCCGTGTTCCGGGAACTGAATGTAAACAGATCTACGCTTTAAAACCTGTGGTCACGCGTACGAACGGTCAGTGTTAATGGCTTCCTTGTTTCGATCTCGATTCATTTCAAAGTTGTATAAAATTGTTATTGAGGCAGAATGTGATGGAACTTTTTGGATGCAAGTGTGATTTTAACATAACAGTGCGGTGCTCTCGAATTCAGCCAGTCTGTTTGGTATTGGAGTCTACTAGTACGCTAATTGGAATTGTTTCATGTTTGGTTTTTCTTCACTATAATACTTACATATTTACTATTTGTTTGATTTGTAGACTTGATTTTTGTTTTATTTGTAGAAATATTTTTTAAACTAGTGCACGGTTTTATGCTTTGGTCAGTAGATTAACTTTATCATAGTTTTAAATGTAATTTCAACATTTACTGATTGTGTGAATTTAGCTTTACTATCAAGGAATGTGGATAATTTGCTGCAGCGAATTTTTTTACCATAATACCAACTAGATTCTTATTTTTATAGGTAGGTACATAATTCTTCTCAAATTCTTCGAAAATATATTGACCTAGAGAATAGAGGGGGATCCCCTAAGTGGCTATTAATTAAGTATCAAATTGTCGCAGCTCCAAGTAATAGGTGTCGTCGACGCAAGCTTCCTACAATATTACCTATTTTCTGTTGAGCGCATTCCAATTTATAATCGACTGTAGTATTTGTAGTATATTTTTTAGAGAATCTGTCGAGGCATCTGTCTAACGACATTCATCATTGAGGTGAATTGAGTTTTACTATCAAGGGTTGTTGCAGTGAATTTTCTTACCATAGTACCAACTAGATTCTTACTTTTATAGGTAGGTACCTAATTCTTCTCAAATTTTCGAAAATATATTGACCTAGCCTAGAGAATAGAGAAAAATCTGCTAAGTGACTATTAAGTATCAAATTATCGCAACTTCCCACAATATTATATTCTGTCGAGCGCATATCAATTTAGGTATAATCGATTGTAGCATTTGTAGTAGGTACCTATCTTTCTTAGAGAACCTGTCTAACGACGTTCATCAATAGGCAATCTTGTGGTGCTTATTCGCTCGATCTTAATAGTCGTCAAAGATCGTTATTATAAATTTATCAGACATGGAAGAACTGACTCGAAATCATCTTGTTCAAAGCAACTCGCCTGTTCGCGTACCTACTTTTAGATTTTTATTTTATATTATACCCACAGCTGAGGGGTTATGCGACAATTTAGCATGTTAGTCTAAATCCTGCTGGCTGTCCTACTAGCTAGAAAAAGATCTAATAGGTTTTTTATGCAACCCTAGGTCACTATTAGTCAGAGGGGCTGAGTATATGCTCCGAGTCCGACCAACCAATATCACCTTCGGAAGGTGCAATGCCGGACACTTTAGATTACTGGTTGTATTGGACTAGAGGTGAATGCGCCGAAGCTGCTAAGCGAACATCTGTCGGCGGTGTGGTTCCAACTAAGGTATCAATCCAGTGGGCTACTATTTAAGCCTACCGCCTAGTAAGGGGGCAGAAAGGTACCCACAGAAGCGGCCGGTGTAGTTATGGATGTAATATTTCAATTGGAAAAACGCACGTCGGGTCGGCCGCTTTCAGATTTAAGCTTGGATTTTAGTGAAACCACAACCACAGCCCAAACTTAAATTCAGTGCTTGCCTGTTATTGAATTCCTGTATTCAAACATAAACCCCCTGTCGTGGGGCTGAGATGCCCCGCTGCTTAACATCATTTTTGTTTTGATTGCTTTTGTATCATCTCTAGGTAGTACACATTATGCCCTATCACATTCTGGCAGATCCTACTTTCATGTCTCGGTGAGATCGAACTGTCACACGACCTGAGCTTTCGGCGCCATATTGAGGGCGAGGGCAAGCTGGCTTCGACATCACCGAACTTTTTCGGATATAATTTCTCATTCATCTGGCTGGTGCGACGACGCGACGACGACGGTACTCACGCCACCACCGCCGTCGTCGCGCCGGGCCAAAGGATGTTTTTGTATAAAACGGATATTAGGTAGGTCATGCTTTGAGTACTATGCTGCTTCTTGTCGGACGGCTTAGCTAAACACCAGCTTATGCGTCTCTGGACTCTGGACTCGATCCGGCGCGTCGAGAAGTGCGACTGATGTGTGACCTTGATTGAAGTGTCCCGAGATCTAGAACCACTGCAACTTCGTAAATATGTCGGCTCCCTCAGTGAGTTCTACCACTCATTCCATGTGGAGTACTCGGAGGAGCTGTTTGACGTGACCTCGCCATCCCCATTCCACGTCCGCGCCACGCGCACTGGGCAGATCCTTCACACGAGACCTTCCGCTGATGCGTACTATGTAGGTCATTTACCGGATAGAACAAATTGTGACAAGTTCGAGTGCAGTCTAACTGCCATATGAATGATCAATAAACAATGCAATACAATTCAATTTATATACAGAGCTAGTTAAGTCTCCCTGCCGGATTCTGCAAGTACAGTTTCGAGTCCGAATGTCCATGGGCGTCGTCAGTCACCATATGGGCCGCTGAGCGCCACGTCGATATTCTCATTGCGTCCATACCTCGTCTGCGTGTTCTATTGCGTTTTCCCTATCGCTTTAGTTATCATTTTCACATGATTAGTCATTACAATTCTGCAATACATAATCAATCATCAACACTTATCATATCACTATTGATTGAATCGCAGTCTGGATTGAACCTGATGTTGAATTTCCAAGCCATTAACGTGGGTACAGTTTAATGCCAAGTGCATATCGTTATTCTTAATGCGTATCTTTGATAGCGGTATTGTTTTAAACAATACTTGGGATCATCGTTATGTCAGAAGTCAGACCGACAACAGCTGGAGAATCAGCCCACTTCAGAACACTCAACACATACGTACCTACCTGTTTATTGGGTGTAGTTTTGTGTATTATAACCTGTTTCGTGAATATTTCTCGTAAGCATCTATTTCAACAACGATATGTATCAAGTGACAGTGACATCTTTATAATGTGGTCACAATCTATACATATAATAAAATCGTAAAGACAAAAAAAATATGTATAATGCGCGGGGCGGATCTCGGCGTGTCGCCGCCGCAGCGGTTCGTCAGTGTTCTCCCTCGCACCCGCACCGTACTTGTATAGTGTATTCGCGTGGCGGGTCGCCCGCTGCGGCGACGACACGCCGAGATCCGTCCCGCGCACTATACATTGAATATATTCGGAAAAAAACAACCAGGGCGCCTTAAAATGAGTAGTTGAACATGTTAAAATAGGTTTTTAAATTGTTTTTCTTTCTGTACGCGCATAGCACAAACTTTTACACGTTGTAAACTACCTATATCCTTTCTCGATGAAAGTAAGTGACTAATAGAGAGGCCGAAGGCCGAGTTGAGTTCAGGAAAACGATAAACCTACTCGAATAAAGTAAGTAACTAAGAACGAGGCCGAAGGCGGAGTTCGTTTAGGTAAACGACATTCTTTCTCGATGAAAGTAACTTATGTTATGGCGAGCTGCGTTCAGATAAATTATAAATTTTCTTAAATAAAGTAAGCAGTGGCGGCTGGTGACCTATGGGACTGGGTGTGCGGCGCACAGCACGCACACCCAGTCCCATAGGTACCTAGCGCACGATGTGCGCTAACTTACTCGTAGTACTAAACCCAAACGTGAATCTAATGGATACCGAGACGTGATTTTTTATTTTATTTTCATGTCTGAGTTAATTGCCCAAATTATGTACGACTGACGTGGCACCAAGTTCATCCGGTGTTATGGGCTGACATCACGGATGTTGTAGGTGATGTAGCCAACCGTGCCAGTATCCATAAAAAAAAAAATGTAAAAGTATTCTCACTCAACAGATACATATAGTTGAAAGACAAAATAAGGTAATAAAATTAAATAAATTAATTAATTAAATAAAAAAAATTAAATAAATTAATTAATTAAAGTGATAAAATTATTAAAATATATGTAATAAAAATGTACTCACTTTTAGATTGAAATATGTAGGTATGGTGTTTTGAAGAACACGCCAGCGAATTTATGAAAATTATGAAGAAATCAGTCACATACACACACACACCACACACACTACAGTTTGATTGGGTAGGTCTAATATTGTTCTATTTATAATGTAAGTCTATTCGTCGGGTTTTATCTTGCGCAAATATTTCTATCACTTTTTTGTCACGCACTAGAAACACAACCAGAGTCCTAATTGCTCGAAGAACCAAAGCGACACTTCACTGCGCAGTGGCCGGCCACTGAGCCGCGGCCGCCGGGGCGCCGCCGCGCGCGAGGCGTGGCCGGCGCTCGCGCCCGCCGGCCAGCCTTGCCGCGCCGGGCAATGAAGAAAACTTCACAATGTACTGTTAACTGACGAAAAGTCGTTCAAACTGCTAAAAAACTTATTTGCAAAACATCCCGGCGCGGCAAAGATATATTACGTTCAATATTTCATCTATATTACGTACAATATTTCATCTAAGCGGCGCTGCGGCGCGGAGCGGCCATTATCGGTCGACGCGACGACGACGGGCCTCGCCCCGAACTGAGAAAGATGGCGCGGCGCGACGAGACGCAGAGTTTAGATCGCTCCCTCCGCGCCCGCGCCCCCCGCCCGCGCGTGCCTGCGGTCGGGTTTACGATCTCGGCTTACATCGGCTCATCGTCGGCTGGCTCGGTCGCGACGTGTCGCACGCGCGTCTATCCACAATATACTGTCCTTCTTTTTCCGTCGTGTGTCACACGCAGAATGCATCCTTGTTCCACACATAATCGTATGAAGAGTGTTTTGTTTCACACGGCGGGGCAGCGGCGTTTAAAATTTTTTCATAGTAACACGTTCGCGGTGTTTTGTGATGCACACGGCGGCGAGCTCGGCGGCGATACGAAGTAAGTAGTACGTATTACGTACAGCAAAATCGTGCCTTGTTGTCTAGGAAATAGGAACGAATTCAGTTTGATATTTTTACTTCGATCGGCGAGATTCATGGAGAATGTTTAATATTTTAATTTATTTCTTTCTTTCGGGTGAAGGCGCTGTTTGGTGGTAGTGCGGCGCACGAACGCACTTAAGGGCCAGCCGCCACTGAAAGTAAGTAACCAAGGCCAAGGCCGAAGGCCGAGCTTCGTTCAAGTAAGCGATATTCTTCTTGAAGAAACTAAGTAGGTAACTTTCTCAAATCAGTAACTAAGGGCGAGGCCGAAGCCCGAGCTACGTTCAGGTAAACAATAACCTTCTCGAAGAAAGTGATTAACTAAGGGTGAGGCCGAACGCCGTGCTGCGTTCAGAAAGACGATAAACCTTCTCCGCCCTCGGGACTTGCTTTCTACGATAGATATACTAAACGAAGCTCGACCTTCGGCCTCGCCCTTAGTTATTTATTTTTATCGGGAAGAATGTCGTTAACTTAAAGGAAGCTCAGCCTCGCAATTAGTTACTTGCTTTCTTCTTTTGAAATGCGTATTTCACGCGAGCAAAGTCGTGGGCAATAGCTATTGGGAGATTCCCTTCACTGAGCCATAAAACTTTATTATGCGAACTGCACGTTTGTTTTGATTTGAGTTATAGTCTTAAATAATGTCTTCACTCCTCGTATCTGCTTTCTTTTTACCCGACTGCGTGAAGCAAAAATGAGGGTAATGTTTATATAAAAGGAGGGTAAATAATTTTTGTATACATAAGAAATTATCAAAATATCTATTCCAGATTTATTCACCAGGATTCGTGCGTTCATAAGGACTATGTACCTGAACAGCTCAGCTACAAATTGTTTTAAATATTACATTGCCTATTCATTTGTTTCGTAGTTCACGGTTTCGTTGGGTCTTTCCGGGCCATTATTAACAGTAGTGGGGAAATTGGACCACACGATTTAGATACGCCGATAATGTGTTTTTCCTTGAAGACTCGTAGTTTTTCCAGTTACGGACAAATGGGTTGTCCTCGTTGAAAGATGGCGGCGGCGTAATTAGTTTGACGCAAGCTAGCGTTTCTTTTTACTGAATAATGCTGATTTTGGGACGTTGAAAAACCGGCCAAGTGCGAGTAGGACTCGCGCAACGAGGTTTCCGCACCAATAAAAAATACGTTTCTGGTACTCTGCGCCCCTACCCCTTAATGTTTACACTTTTTTATTATTCGTATCCGGCTAGCTAATTACGCTGCTTACAAAGATACAGCCATCGGACGGTCGGACAGACAGAAGGAGACGTTGTAGACTTAGTAATAGGCTTCCGTACGGGTTACGGAAACCTAAAAATTACTTTCTAAGACTTACACCATACGATATTATGCACTACCTACCTACGTATAGTATCGATTCTACAAGACTTGCTTTAGCGTGCAGGCTTAGGTCTTGCCATAAGCGTTCTATTCAACATCACAACATCAACATTCAACCACCGAACTCATTCAACAGCATAGGCTTTTATTATTTCTGTTAGTTATATGAGGAATTTATTGTTGCTTGCTGGGCAAAGTGCTAGCAGGTGATCAAAGTAGGTTTAATTTGACACGACACGGCGGCTTATCTTGTAGAGATTTTTTCCTATTTATTTTATTTCATAAATTTTTGCGATCCGCTCTATTCTGAAATCGCTATAGGTAATCAATGAATAAATTAAAAACAGGATGCAATATTGACTATATATATATATATATATATATATATATATATATAAGTATTTTCGAGGCTAACGATTCTGCGGGTCGATTGACAAATATTTTAATATACGTATGAATATTGAGATGATATCTCCAGCGCACAGTATGAAATTTGACCTGATTTTCGGACATGGTATTTTTATTCCCAAACTAGTTAGTCTTTACTATTTTAAAAGCTAGAGTAGAACTCCCGTGTGTCAGTTACGTATAGTTGCAAAGTTATGAATTTTTGAAAAAGGTAAGTTTTTTTTGGCCGAAAAATAAAAAAAAAATATTACTCCGAGATTATGGAAAATATTAATAATAATATTTTTTTATATACAAGAATGACTATAGCCCCATTTTTTGAAGCAATTTCGAACCTTCTACAGTTAGTACAAAACGAGCAATAATTTATTTTTTATTTTTCATTTTTATTTTTTTTCTCCTAAACCAAGTCGCATTAGCACAAAATTCTTACATTACAAATAACTCCAGACCTTGTTTAATAAGTGCTAAAAAAACTAAAAGATAATCCCGCTTGGTATAGGAGTTTTAACTAAATAATGTTTAGGCCGACAATTTTACAGTCAGGGTTGGCACTTTTCGAATCGTAGTTTAATTTTATTTTTTGGCCGAAAGTGAATTTTTTATTAAATTATGATTAATTATCATGATCGGATACGGTAAAGCGATTTTTTATAATTGCGTTATGCAGTCATTATATTGATATGGTTCCTTTTGAAAATAATGAAAAATTCCCGGGATTAAAAAAAATATTTCTAGTAGTGATATACCTAGTTAGTAACTTTCGATTGTTTTAACGTGCTCTGATGCACGTAGGTATACGTTAGCTATTGTAAACATTCCAAATTATATCAATAAAAACATTGGTAAGAAATTAGCTGTCATACCCCAAAGCTTTTCTGTTAGAAAATGCCTAGAGATCCTCTCATCTCCAACATTAGGTTGCGCCACAGACAGAAAAAGTTGCGAAAGTTACCACTTCCAGCTCAGGCATTAGCATTGCTAAAACCGGCAGATGCCAACACTTTCGCCGAAGAATCTGCACCGAAGGATGCTGAGGAAATCAAAATCGATGCGGAAAATCAGGCGCTTGATGAGTGTCTAGGTCTGGGAGAAGGTGGCCTATTTCTCAGTGCTGAGGATTAACATCATCATCATCATCATCATCATCATCATCATCAGCCCGTATCGGTCCACTGCTGGACATAGGCCTCTCCCAAGGCACGCCACCACACGCGGTCTTCCGCTCTTCTCATCCATCCACTTCAATTGGATTAAGAGGATTAACAATTGTTTTCATTTCGGAAATATTCGTAGCCTATACTCCGTTCATCCTAGCAACTAATGCCGAGCGGTTTCTCGCTCTCGCAACGGTTATTACCCTTCTTTACACAGGACACAACGTTGTATGTGTGAGTCATAGGTGTATGCGTAAGCCATCTCAAAACCATAACGGCGCGTGCGCCGCTGCGCCTGGGAGTTAGTATTGCGTTTTTATTCTGAGTCAACGCATTACAATCAGTAGCCTTTCATAGGCGTCATAGTCATAATAATAAAATTGTTTTGCATATTTTTCACATGTTGTTTTTCACAAAAACTGAATGGCACTATGCAATGCATGCATGCAACACTCATAAGAAAATTACGTTACTCACTTTATAATAATTAATGCGAAAGTAAATTGTTTGTTTGTTTGTTTGTTTGGTCATACATAACTCGAGAACCACTGGTGCTAGACCCATCGTGTTGGCACTCAAACTTCAGGTCTCGGTGAGATCTATCCATCTGTCACATGAACTTTTGTGTTGGTCATAACTCGAGAACCACTGGTGCTAGACCCATCGTGTTGGTACTCAAACTTTAGGTCTCGGTGAGATCTATCCATCTGTCACGTGAACCTTTGTTTTGGTCATAACTCGAGAACCACTGGTGCTACACCCATCGTGTTGGTACTGAAACTTCAGGTCTCGGTGAGATCTATCCATCTGTCATGTGAACTTTTGTTTTGGTTATAACTCGAGAACCACTGGTGCTAGACCCATCGTGTTGGTACTCATACTTCAGGTCTCGGTGAGATCTATCCATCTGTCTAATGAACTTTTGTTTTGGTCATAACTCGAGAACCACTGAAGCTAGACCCATTGTGTTGGTACTCAAACTTCAGGTCTCGGTGAGATCTATCCATCTGTCACATGAACTTTTGTTTTGGTCCTGAAGAGACCTGAAGTTTGAGTACCAAAACGATGGGCCTAGCACCAGTAGTTCTTGAGTTATGACCAAAACAAAGGTTCACGTGACAGATGGATAGATCTCACCGAGGCCTGAAGTTTGAGTACCAACACGATGGGTCTAGCACCAGTGGTTCTCGAGTTATATAGTTATACCAAAACAAAATTTTATGTGACAGATGGATAGATCTCACCAAGACCTGAAGTTTGAGTACCAACACGATGGGTCTAGCACCAGTGGTTCTCGAGTTATGACCAAAACAAAAATTCATGTGACAGATGGATAGATCTCACCGAGACCTGAAGTTTGAGTACCAACACGATGGGTCTAGCACCAGTGGTTCTCGAGTTATGACCAAAACAAAAGTTTATGTGACAGATGGATAGATCTCACCGAGACCTGAAGTTTGAGTACCAACACGATGGGTCTAGCACCAGTGGTTCTCGAGTTATGACCAACACAAAAGTTCATGTGACAGATGGATAGATCTCACCGAGACCTGAAGTTTGAGTGCCAACACGATGGGTCTAGCACCAGTGGTTCTCGAGTTATGACCAAAACAAAAGCTCATGTGACAGATGGATAGATCTCACCAAGACCTGAAGTTTGAGTACCAACACAATGGGTCTAGCACCAGTGGTTCTCGAGATATGACCAAAACAAAAGTTCACGTGACAGATGGATGGATATCATAAATCTACGTGAGGATAGCAGCGGCAGTGACGAGGACCTCTGTGACGTGGGGGAATCATCAGACAGTGATGAATATGGAATTACCCGGTATTACGGCACTGCGTTAACTTAGCCACCTACAATACAATAGAACGAACAGCTGAAACGGTGGCTGAAGTAAGTACATTAGGCACAAAATTTAAATAATATATAATTTTAATATTTAATAATTTACCGTGAAAATATAAATATTTAACATGATTCCAAGCAAAAAATAAACAGGTTTATTGCAAAATTTCATTCATCAAATAAATAAACAATAATAAAATACATTTTTTAAATTAAACTATATTCATAACCTCAGTTCACAGTCACTTCAATCACTCTTTGCGAGAGCGAGAAGTATAGAGAAAGAGAAACCGCTCGGCAATAGTTGCTAGGTTGAATGGAGTGTAAGTATTCTTCAATACTGTTATTATTGAAATTATTATTAATAAATTGGCATCATTATTTTTGTTCATCCCCTGCCTAACCCTAAAATAATAAATGTAAAGAAATATGCAAATAAATATTATATTCCATAAAACGTATCTTGTTTTTTATTTATTATTTTAATTACTCTGTACTTATCTGTAGGTATATTTTAAGAATTTTTTTTACTACATACATACATACATAACGTCACGCCTGTTTCCCAGTGGGGTAGGCAGAGACAACGGATTTTCACGTTAAAATTAAAAATTTCTCACAATTTTTTTTACTGTTGGTCTATTTCAAGTCTTGGTTAATTTATTCATAGATATATTTGGACAAACTATTATTTAGTTGTTTAAAATTTTCGGCCAAACTTGGGCCGAAATTTTATGGCAACCCTAACGAAAAAACTTGAGTAGCTATAACTCCTATACCAAGCGGGATTATCTTTTGTTTTTTCTGGTACTTATTAAACATGGTCTAGGGTTTATTGTAATGTAAGAATTTTGTGCTAATGCGACTTGGTTTAGGAGAAAAAAAATAAAAACGAAAAATAAAAAATAAATTTTTACTCGTTTTGTACTAACTGTAGGAGGTTTGAAATAGCTTCAAATAAGGGGGGTAAAGTCATTCTTGTATATTGAAAAATATAATTATTAATATATTCCATAATCTCGGAGCAATAATTTTTTTTAATTTTTCGGCCAAAAAAAAGTTTGTTTTTCAAAAATTTATAACTTTGGAAGTATACATAACTGACCCACGGGAGTTCTACTCTACCTTTTAAAATACTAAAGACTGACTAGTTCTGGAGTAAAAAAACCATGTCCGAAAATCAGGCCAAATTTCATACTGTGCAGCGCGACTGTTGAGACTATTTGAATACAGTAACATTGTTCTCAGCGCACAATTAGCATAGGAACTCAGCGCCCATTAGCGAGAAGATAAAAAAAAAATACAGCAGCAGCGGTCGGACGGAGCGCAGCAACCTTCTAATATTTGAACGTATCCGGCATGATTATACAATGATGTAATTAGCTTACAACTGCTCCGTGGGTCGAAGCAGGCGCCGTCGACCGCCGAGCCAAATAGGTGCGACACAGCTCTGCCAAAAGCGTGCCACCGCGCAAAGGTCTTGTTGGTGACCCGAAACATAGACGGAGGTTACACGCTAGGTTTGGCATCAGTTCAGTCCATCAGTCTGGTTAAACCATGATCCAGACCAGACTGACCGTTTAATCTACTTTGATGGATGGATGGATTGGAATGATGGACCAGGCTGATGGATTTTAAAATATTTTGATACTAGACTGATGGCAGACTGATGGCAGACCGCATGACTCGTCGCAGAGAGACTCAGCACCCTTTTGTTGTTGAAATTGGGCTTTGGAGAACCCATCGGTTCTCTAAATCGTTTCTTTGTCGCACCGCTGCTAGAGTGTGTTTCCTGTGTCCTTTAACCCACATATCTTCAAGCGTCGTATTAACGGGCTAGACAGCCTAGCAACAGTCCGCAAACTGCTGCCATGGAACCTAACTGAGCGTGGTTTCGTATTAACGGGCTAGACAGCCTAGCAACGGTCCGCAAATCTGCTGGCATGGCACCTACCTAACGGAGCGTGGTTTCGCGAGGAGAGGTGATTTTGGCTCTGTCGACTGCACCATTGGTCTCTCGGCACAGTCACCCATGCTGGTTTACATAAAAAAGGCTCTGCCGCTGCCGGAATGTAATTTTAGTCCAAGTGGCGGTTTGCCGGCCAATGCAGTGCTGTGCAGAGTCCAACCGAATCAAGTGCACCCATCCAATCATTGGTTCATTCAGACTACCAAGGATAGCGCAGCGCCATCGCTGTTTTTCCTTATCACATCGGTGTTGGTTGTACTTGAGTACAATGATGATTAGATGTTTTCCAGGGTTAAATGATTTAACCTTGGAATTGCTTGGAGATTCAGTATCGATGGCGAAGTGATCGAGCAGTACCCTAATCACGAGATTTAACCTACACCGCGTACTACACGCTACGCCGCCCGTGTTCTCCGCATCATTTTGTATGGAGAAACGGAGAATTCGCAAATCTGTCACTAGAGGCGCTGCTCCGTTTCTCCATACAAAATGATGCGGAGAACACGGCGGCGTAGCGTAGTACGCGGTGTAGGTTAAATCTCGTCATTAGGGTACTGGTTAAAGAGTACGTAAGATACGGTACGTCAGTCAAATTCTGCGGCCTGGTAGACAACGCCCCTGCACGAGGAGTTCGAGAGACGAATTCAACTAGGTTGTGCTGTCTTCGGATAGAAATACGCTCCGAGGTCTACTAACCTGCCTCAACATTTTATGACCTGCATATTAGTGTGCCCTCCCGGTTTTTATTATGTAATCCGGTATGGGTGACTTAGTCGGAGGGGCCAAAGCGCATGCTCCGACCAGCCAATATCCCCTCCGAGAAGGTAGGTGCCATACCGAAGATTTCACTGGATTGCTGGCTATACTGGACTAGAGGTGTGAACACAACCGAGGCTGCTATGCGGCCATCTTACATCCAGTACGGTGGTACCAACCCAGTCGGCTACAATTTGAGCCTACCACCTAGTAAGGGGAAAGGTAAGGGACCACAGAACACCTATTAATAGCTACTTATAACACATAGAACACCTATAAATACTTCTCTGATCTGTGGAAGGGACCTACAGTTTTACACCGGTTCCGAACGGTGAAGCAGCAGGTGTATGCAGGTTATGACGATATTACCTACAATATTGATAAACAGTTGTTATTTATTAGTGGGTGATCGATCTAACAACCTATCGGAAGAATTGAGCTGTGCACCTCCTTCGAAAAAAAAAAAATGGAGCACGCTAAAACAGTCACGTACTGCACGATTACAATACGGATGACGCGATTGTGCAAGGCACAGCACATGTGAGGCCAGTTCAGGTTTGTGCAACTCAATGAGTGTGAACTGTGAGCTAATGGATGTATGTATGTACACCTTGACATTCCAACGGCTGCGGTGCTCATTAAGAACACATCTCCATTCGTTCAGCTCGCATAGTAATGCGTTTTATCATCCAGAAATCGGTCAGCCTTCGAAGGCTTCTTCAAAACATTCGATAAAATGTACTTGTGCGTAAACAATCGTAAGATAGCCGCACATTTTCAGTTGTAGGTACCTCGTAAAGCTTTGAGGTGAGAGGGTGTTCGCACTTTAGTGCGATATCGGCTCGCATCGAAGGCTGCAGACAGATAAGCCGGGTCGTGCGTAAGTAAATATTTGGCAAATAATTGCTTTGCATCGTCCTGTGTACTTCGCAGTTGTACAATACATTCGGCTCGCGTCGCCGTATCCTGTTGCGCGGTGACGACACACATCGCGCGAGGTGAGACGAGTGACGCGCGCGGCTCACTCGGCCGCCCATTGGCCGCGCTGTTATCGCTCAAAAGCGACCGATTGTGCCGAGGCGAGCTCGCCCGCCAGTGTGCGGGCCGTTATTGGATCGTTCAACTGTTCCAAGTAGTTCCAACTCGTTAAACTGAACCGGAACCGCGAGTGCAGGGACGAGAACACGAAAACTGGGGCGATGGGCCCCCTACTAATCCAGGTATGGGGAACTTACTGTCCTGTCCGTCCGAGGCTCGACCTTTTACAAAAATCTGTTTTACACTTTCTGAGTCTGACTTTACGATGGTTTCTGTCTGCGACTTCGAGAGGTTGTTTGTTTTGATCGTGGCTCTTCTTACACCAGCTGTTTGAGGTTTGAGCGCGAAATACTTCGGAAGCTTTCGTTAATCGCGTTCGCGTCGCACCTCTGAAGTAATTTAGAGCCGATGGGGTAGAGTTTCTGCTGGAACGAAGATAGGGCGGCCGGGCCAGCTCCCGCTCCAGCAAGAACTCTAGCACGGCGCAAATTTTCTTACGCTCGTAATCGTTCTCTTGAGTTTAAATTAGGTGCATCTGAATGAAATGGGCTGAGTTCAAACATTGCAGCCGCATTGGATTAATGCATTGGCTAGGCTGAATATCATTCACGACGCGATCAATGGAACATAAAGCGGATCATCACTCGATCGTGATGGTTTGACCATCACAGTGATTTCGATTAGCCGCCCGAAGCCGCACCAACAGCGTGATCTCGCTCGAGTGCTGGCTGCACCGACCGAGCGAGCGACGCAAATTTTTTTAGAAAGTTGCATCCGCGTTCGAATGTGTGACGGCGCGCGGGCTCGCTTCGCGGCCGACCACGAGCTCTCCAACGTGCCAGAGCGAGACTAGGCGAGCGGGCGGAGGCGGCGTGCGAGTGAGATGCAGGACCGGATGTGTGCTCGACATCGCGCTCTGTCCGTCCGCCTCGCGACTGAGACGTAAACACAATGTTAAAGGTCAATGATCATCTCTAGATCCGCTTTGGCGATCTCTCGACCCATAGGCAGACACGAGTGTGCCCCTCTGCTCAAAAGCTGGAGTCACTCCTTACGGCGCCTAATGAAAACAGGTAGCAGTAGAGTCGTTTGAACCAAAAAATGCACTTGCCATTGTAAAAACTATGTCATACGCGAGGTCATGAGCTTCAAAACCAGGTTCGGATGCTGCATCATAACGTCTGGTTTCCACCACAGTCTTAGATAGGTAGGTATTTTTGGTGATATATTAATTCGACATTGAAGTCCTATGAGTCAAGTTTCACACGATTACTATCATTCAAAGTACCTACTACGTAGTTATTATCTAATACGATGTCTAATACCAAAAGATATGGCAGTGTAGTGCACACCGTGTACCCAGTGTAGAGTGTAGATACCAACAGACCATGTAATAATCTCGGACACGAAACACTCCAAATAGATGAGGAATATATCAGTCTCGACAAGTTTGATTGACCAGTTTTATGACAACACTTTCGCAATTGCACTGGAGACGAGGCTGGAGATAGGTAGTTACTTTTTATATGCATGATTGGTGTCGCCTTGAGGAGCTTAGCGTATCGTAGATTCGTAACCAATTCAATCACATTATCCAATTAGATAGAGCATATTATGTTGCATTGTGTACGAGAGAGACAGTGTCGCTCTAGTCTGCGAATTACGATAGCACCTTTCTCTCATTAACATACATATTACTTGTCTGTTTCTGGTTTACCCTTACCTCGGCCCGCGCTGTCTGTTTCTGGTTTGCCCTTACCTCGGCCCGCGCCTCACGCTACACCCGCTGACGCCCAGCCTTGGAGGAAATGCTGGGCGTCAGCGGGTGTAGCGTGGAAGCGCGCGAAGTGCGGAAGCGCGGGCCGAGGTAAGGGCAAACCAGAAACAGACAAGTAATACATACATACATTAGACATTACATACCACACTCTGTATCCCGACAATCGAGATTACCAGAGTAATCGGTGATGTGCTGCAAGGGTTCTCGTAAATTACAGTACAACACCGACCACCACGTTTCGCAAAGTATTCGGACAAGCATATCTATCAAGCAGCATGTAAGGTAGCAGCAAGTAAGACCCAGCTGCTGCATGACGCGATGGAAGGACCGCGCCAATGTGAGAGGTGGCTATCCTGTCGCCTTTTATCACGGCATCTTGTCCTTATCTTTCAGTCGCCTTTTACGACATGCACGGGAAGAGATGCAGTGGGGCTTTTCTATCGAAGTACCGGGCCCACACGGATTGTGTGTTTGTAGCATATAACTAAGTAATTTATATTGCTAGGTAGCTTATTATGGCCAATCTGAAGAGGTCTCCTCTGTTGGGTTGAACTAACCCTATTTTGTCGATCTTTCTTTTTTCAATGGGACTGTTTTATTTGCCTGATTGGGGAATCAGGCAAACAAAACTTCTTAAGCCGGCCACACACGCTAGGTTATGCCTGTCAGATAAACATGTGCAAGCAAAACCTACAGGCACGACCGAGTTCCATAGGGCACACACACGTAACAACAAACCTGCACAAACACTCAGTCCAAACCATCATGGCACCGGCAGAGGTCGACGACGCAATAGCGCTAATAGGTCTATTACTTGTGATTTTAAAAAAGCAAGATATGCGACGAAGCCGTACAGAGTGGTGTAAAAATGGTTACAAAAGAGGAGAAAATACAGCCATGTTAACTTTAACATTGAGATTCCTTGCCACAGGACGGCCATATGAATGCTTAAAATATTCGGCTCTGATATCGCCTCAAACTCTCAATAAAATTATACCTGAAACTTTCGCTGCAATTTATAAAGTTTTAATAATTTATAAAGGATGACTGAAACCTGAAGACTAACGCCTGCCACACACGCTGGGTTATGCTTGCGCAAGCGAACCACGCAAGCATGACCAAGCGGCAAAAATATCAATTTCTATATTTCCAATTTTGCTTACGCACGCAAGAAATTTTGTCCCACACACGTATCGGTATAACACGTTCGGTTATGCTTGACCATCGGTATAACCATCGGTTATAACCTAGCGTGTGTGGCCGACTTTAGAGGAGTCATCCAGATCGCATTATATATAACGTCGCTGTGTGTTGTTGCAGAACTATGTGGAGTGGTCGCTGGTGTCGTCGCAGGCGGCGGCGGCGGCGGCCGAGTGCGGCGAGGACTCGAGCTACGACTCGGACCACGAGGCGGAGCCCGGGGACGGCGGGCACCGTGCCGCCTCGCGCACCCCCTCCGACACGCTAGCCGCTGAGTTCGCCGAGCACGTGACACTCGCCAAGCCCAACCACGCCAACGTCGAGTTCGCCTACAGGTAGGGTTGCCAACAATGATATTTTAGGAAAGATAGGTTATCAATATGACATTCAGTGCTCACACATGGCACGTCCTTGAAAAGCTGAGAGGAAGAACTATAAAGTGATGCGCCGATTCGAATAGTCTTATTTCAATTATTAGAATTAGTGCAGAATCTCATTCATTACACACGACGGCATTTTCGATGTGTTAGCGGCTCGTGGTTAGCGGTCCGAATGCGTGCGTAGTTGGTGGGCGACTAACTTCAGACAGGACTGTGGTCTTGTATTTAATGTGCCGCTTGGGAGAGATAACCTATCTACCTCCTTTTATCTTATAATATCATTAGTTGCCAACCGTACTTTAAAATAAAGTATCTTAAGTTATTTTAGGTCTCCGTACTTTAAACTTTTGAAGGCAATAAAGTATGCGAAAATAATTTTATTCAACCTTAAAGTTCAAACAATGTGTGAAACGAAACGTAAACTGACAGCACCTCAGTAATCGAATGCAGTGCATCATTTTTTTTTTTTTATGGAAACTGACACGGTTGGCTACATCACCTACAACGGCCGTGATGTCAGCCCATAACACCGGGTGAACTAGGTGCCATGTCAGTGCTTCCCCCTTTGATTGTGCCGGCTACACTGAACTGATCGGGAAACACAAACTATTTACATAGCCGTTTAGACCGACGTTTCATTCAGTGCGGTGGTATCAACCCGGCGGGTTAAACCCTACCACCAAGTAAGATTAGGAAGGAAGGGACCTACAGTTTTACGAGGAATCCGAACCTCGGTCAGCCTCCAACGGTCAGCGGTCACCCATCCAAGTACTGACCGCATCCAGCGTTGCTTAACATTCAATAGCGACAGTTGACTGTCTGCACCACTGAGCTATCGAGGCTGACTGATCATAAAGTGTATTCAAACATACCTGATGACTACTGATGTTGATGCCTGATGTTTTAAAATTTAAATAAATAATACTTTTTTTTAGACTGTACTTTTTATTTGCCATCCCTAAAATCAGAAATACGTTATTTCTTCTAAAAAAAGATGGCAACCCTATACAGGCTCGGCTACTCGGAGAAGACTGCGCTCGCGGCGCTCCAGCGGCTCGGCCCCGACCCGCCGCAGAATGATCTGCTCGCGGAGCTCGTTCGCATCAGCGCCGGCGACACGTCGCGCCCCGACACACCGCCGGAGACGCCCGCCAGCCCCGCCAGCCCCGAGCCGCCGCTGCAACGCGCCAAGTTGCGTCACATCGTCGTTGACGGCAGCAACGTCGCCATGAGGTACCGACACCACCACTTCCGCTAACACTTTCCCATTTTTTAAACGCATCTTAATTTTTAGAAGATTGGGTGTACCCATGAAGCTACGAAGCCACGCGCGCCCGCGCCCGCTATGGAGAAGGCATGGCGAATTATTTTCTCCGAAACGCGTGCGCAGGAACGACGTGTGAGGAGTGCCGAGCGGGGAGTTTCTTTATCTCAACCATCTTGATATATTGTGCACGCGACAGAATGAGAAAGAGCATGGATACTGACGCGCTTTTGTTCGTGCGATGACCAATATTGGTAGGCGCAGGTGGCTCGGCTCGGTGGCGTTTTGGCCTCTCCATAGCGGGTGCGGGCGCGCGAGCGTGGCTTTAGTACCTCCATGGGTGTACCTATAAATAATTATGGAGTAAATGTTCATTCAAAATAGGCGTATACTTATACCTTATAATTTTGTTTCAGTCATGGCAATAAAGACGTGTTCTCATCGCGCGGCATCGAGATCTGCGTTGAGTGGTTTCGCGCGCGCGGCCACACCGACATCACCGTGTTCGTGCCCAAGTGGCGGAAGGAGATGCGAGCCGACAACCCGGTGACGGACCGAGACATACTCGACCGGCTGGAGCGCGAGCGTGTGCTCGCGTACACACCGAGCCGGCTCACGGGCGGCAAGCGGCTCGTGTGCTACGACGACCGCTACGTGCTGCGCCTCGCCGCCGACACGGACGGCATCGTCGTCTCCAACGACAACTATCACGACCTCGCCGCCGAGAGCGCCGACTTCCGCCGCGTCGTCGAGGAGCGTCTACTCATGTACACCTTCGTCAACGACCGCTTCATGCCGCCCGACGACCCACTCGGGCGCACGGGGCCCACGCTCGACGTGTTCCTGTCGACGCGCGAGCTGCCGCCGCCGTGCCCCTACGACCGCAAGTGCACGTACGGCAACAAATGCAAGTACTACCATCCCGAGCGCGCCGGCCGACCTCACAAATTCGTCGCAGAAAGACTGAGCGAGCGTGCGGCGCGAGCGCTGCGGAATCGGAATCTGCACACGGTCAGCCTGCCGCCGGCGCCGAGCGCACTGCCTGTACACCCCGACCTGAATAAGCGACCCCTCGCACGCGCCCACTCAGCCACCCCGCGCCTGCCCGACGCCAGCCTCGCGTCGCACTTCGACCGTGCACAGCTGCAGCCCCCGCCGCCTCCACAGCACCGCGTGCATTCCCCGCCTGACTCCAACACGCACAGGAAGCTCGCTCGCCAGCTCACGCTGAACCCCAACTGCGACCCTCGGCTCGCCTCGCTCGGTACGCTGGCACACGCGGCCGCCTCGCGGGTCGCGCACGCCGCCGCCGCTCGCGTCGCATCCGCGCCGGCGGGAGCTGTGCCCGCAGTTGAAGCCGCGTGGCCTCAGCATGTGCGCTCTCCGTGGGCGGTAGGCACGGCGTGCGCTTCCGAAAGTGCACTACCGCTGTGGGAAGCGCGGCGGCGCATGCACTACCACCTATCGGGCATCTTCCCCGAGGCGCAGGTGTCGGAGGCGATGGCGGCGTACCCCGACGAGACAGACGCGCAGAACATGTGCGCCATCATTCTGGCGCGCTACCGTAGCGAGCTGCCGCGGCGACACCACGACTATCGCAGGACGTAAAGTCTCCTTCGGCAGGTGTCGCCGCGCCTCGAACCGTGCTCGATTAGCTCTGCAAGAACTAATTGATAGCCAGTGAAGAGTTCACTCGTGCAAAGTGCAGGTCGCCCAATTCAGGTTGCATAAAGGTGGATCTACAATACTCAACTCGGAACGCTGATGGGAAACCGGCCTAAATAGAACTCGGCATGACGTTAAAAATCATGTGAAACATACATAGGAGGTACTTATTTGTAAGAATTTACAAATTCAGTCCGAATATCTACTTTTGAGTTTAACTCACTAAGTGGACGAGTGCCTATTACTAGGCGGAGTACTGATTAGAATATTGGTGCAGTGTTGTTTGGTTCTTTGCTTCAATTTTCGAAGCCAGCAATCGAACATTCTGCATAGATGTGATCATAGACTTACGGATGAATGCGTGTACATACGGAAACGTGTGTTGGAGAATTTATTATTTTGTCCCAGACAAAATACTGTAATTTGTTGGCATTTGGGAACATGATAGTCATGTTGTCAAGTGTGCATTGACTTACGTGGAATAAATTATCATAATTTATTCACAGCACTTGTTTTATCATATTGTATAAAACAATTGTATGTGTGAAACGTAAGTCACTATAATGTGCGCGTGCAAACACCTTATGACAGTTTGTTATAATGTATGTGTAATCGGTACTGTGTATCGAGAATGTAATATTAATTTTTAGTATAAAATGTTGTTAGCGGAGTAGTTTCTATACTGATTAGATGTATTAATTAGGTTTGAAAAATTCAGGCGAAATATTTGGCCCATCCGTTTAGATCATATTTATCTATGGCTAATGGGCAGAGGTTCAAACCTCTACCACGACAGCGGTCCTGTTAATCCTTATGGTTCCCAAAATATTTCAGCCTTCAAATAACCAGTTTAGCTCAATTGGGGGCATGGGAAATAATTTTTGGAAGATCTACTATGTAGATGACGAATTATAAAAAAATATATAATATTAAGTTTTAAATTGGGCCAGTGGCACCAACTCTTTATCGAGGAGTCACTATAATTAAGTACTTGTTAATGAACACTTTGTTATGTTTGATTTTATTGAATGAAACATTATTTTAACCAATCCCATTATTGTAATGCAGTATAAGATAGTTCTGTAAGATAATCTATCTACATAAGTGTGATGGGCTCCAAGAATCAACATTTATATTTTAAGATCTGTAAACAATTTTAACTTGATACATTCTAACAATAATAGCTGATTTTATAATTTACAAATTGGTGTTTAATTTTTTTATTCTGGAACAAACTGTTGGCTAAGCCTTGATGAACTAACATGACTCTCATAGATTTATCATTGCTGGAATTCTATTAAAAGTTTTATAATAAAGTACATATCTTCCTGAAAATGGTTGTTTCTGTTCATTATAATAAAAATTTGGATTTATAATTTATGAACTTTTAATTATTTCGATTTATGCCCATATTCATCACCTCCGACTACAATTTAGCTACCAGTTAAATCCTGTCAAATCTATGAGAAAAATGTCACTATATTGAACAAACAACGTCACACTTGACTGGAGATGGTGAAAACGGGGTACTGAATCGCACTGCTATGATTTCTATATTGCGTACCTAATGCAAAATAAAACCACTCAAGTGATACAATTCAAGTTTTATTCATTTTTCGCTTTGGATTATTAGTGACTCGTTTCAAAATCATTCCTTTATACCTGGGCTCCTTCGTATCCTTTGAACAATCACTTAACTTTATGTAATTTTCTCCGCTGAAGTCTTTCCAATCGTCGGCCCTTTTTTCTGACGAAGGCGGTACGAAGACTCTGTAGTTTTTCGAAGTTCTTATCAGGTATTTAAATGTGTCCTCCTTTTCTATATCCTTTGTTGGTGATTTTCCGGCTTCCATTTGATGACAAAGTTTCTTTTCTTTTGTGTTATCCTGCTGTGTCACTTCCATTTCACAAGGTAGCTTTTTTTGTTTGTTATCCTGCTGTGTCACTTCCATTTCACATGGTATCTTTTCTTTTGTGTTGTTACCGTCCTGTGCTGCAAAGATATTCCAATATTCTGTAACTTTATCCTTGATATCTTCGCATACATCAGTTTTGGTTAAAGCGATGCAGCAAGACGGAAATCCAAAGTTACACGAAGTTGTCTTCTTCAGATCGGCCATACAGACGACTGGTGCTTTGTTTTCTAATGCACCTTCTATGATATGTGTCACCAATATGCGAGGGTTTACGTTGCCATCTATTATGACTCCTTTGCAGTCTCCAGATTTTATCAGCCGGGCACACTGTGCTAACCCAAACAAGAATCCTGGGATGTTTCTAGGTAAAACAAAAGTTTAATGCAATTAATTCCAGATGAAGCAAGTGTACTTTAATATGCTTACCAAACTAAAAACCGGTCAGTGCGAGTCAAAATTGTCAAACTAAAAACGGAGGGTTCTGTACCACCGCGTAATTGAGCAATTTTTATTATTTTTCTTGTTTTACTTTAGCGTTTGCACTATAATAACACAAAGGTTGATGCTTGTATGAGTTACTGTTTTTATGATAGAGCAAAAAAAAATTTTTTTATGTGATATGACTACAAATTAACAATTTTTTTAAGTGAGATCTTGTTTCTTTCCAGATTCCATGATTCTAGGTCAATGGGAAGTACCCTATAGGTTTTGATGAGTGAGTTTGCAAGTATCAAAATATGTGAAATAAATAAATATTTCATAAATGAAGTCAGATCAATAACCTCTATGTGCTCTTGACAGCTAATGAAGTTCCCCACAAAATGATATATACCTACACACACCTACAACAAGTGAGAATTCACTTATTTAGAAGCACTAAGCAGACTTTTTTTTTGAACTTCAGGAAAAACAAAACACGCTAGAAATTGCCGAATTACCCTATGCGAATCATACCTATATTGACGTGTAGATCATGAATTTAAAAACACGTGTAAGCAGTTTTATTATTTGAACACAAGTCACTTACTGAACTCTCTTTACTTTTGGCCGTTCATTTTTAGGGATAGATTTGAGAACGGACCAGGGCGGTCGTTTGTTTTCTGGAATCTCCACTTTGTATTTAGTTATTAGATTGGCGAGATCCCCACTCTGCTTCTCGCTCAAGGCTGGCCTGGAAGCAACAGATCTTTAGTCGGAAAAGTACCTAGCGCTCAGCTGCACCAGCTGCACGGAGGGTTATCTTTATAAGTACCTACAAATTCCATCGTATATAGGTAAGTACAATTATAAATGTTCTAAATACACTCACCAGAAACTGGGGTCAGGACGACATAGTACGTTTTTAATTGTCTGTTTGAGTTTTGTTTTTCCAAGTTGTTTACTTTTCTTACCAATGACTTTGGTCGCTGCCTCGACTTCCATATTCAACTAAACTAAACGTTGAATTGAATATAAGAAAGAGTAATTGAATGTAAATACAAAAAAACACGTGATATAAGTTACTCTATGCACGTGATGATGCCGAGGGCGGGAGAGTGGTTATTTTATTACCAGGCGGGAGCGGACCCGCACCGTGGCGAGGCGGAGGCCAGGGTGTTTGCAGTCAGTACAAAATTTATTTCTATGAAAATTCTATGTGCAAAAGTACTTTGAGACCATATATATAGATGGCGGGTCAATCAAGGACAAGGAACGCAGTGTTGTCAGATCTGGAGCTTTTCCTCAAAAAATGGAGGTATTTCGTTTTCGGGTTTCTGGAAGAAGATAAAATCAATGGAATGAAGGATTTTCGTAAAAATGTAGGTTTTCCGGAGGTTTTCATTATAAAGTAAAAACATGTCGTGAACTACAACTTCACGAGTTGTATTTAGATGTTAATAATTAACAATAGTTCAGTTTCACTCGTTCATCCTTCCTTTCCCTATTATCCTTATTAGCAATGATATTTTAGTAAAGATAGGTTATCTATATGATATTCAGTGCTCACACATGGCACGTCCTTGAAAAGTTGAGAGGAAGAACTATAAAGTGATGCGCCGACTCGAATAGTCTTATTCCAATTATTAGAATTTTTCTCCACTTCGAATGCATTCGAACAGTCGTCGCGGCGGCGATTCCGATTCAGCGTTTGCATTCGTAAATTATTTATATTCAACCGGAGTGACATTCATCATTCCGACTGCCGGACGAATGAACTGTGATGAGACTGACTCTGATGACTGATGATGATGAGATTGCAATTTAATTTTTACGTTTTAAACCATCGAATTGACCCATCACTATTATCATAGCCAACAATATTGCGAGAAGAAGACGGACGGCACGTCTAAGGTTGAGAGAAAAAAAGAGACAAGTATATGTTGCTTTGCGTCGCCCTACATATCACAGTCCGCGTAGTGGGAATGAGATCGCGTATGGGGCACAGCGCGGGAGGGAGAGAGAGGGAGTATCTTTTCTGATGCGCAATATTTCATGGAAGTAGTGTTTGAATTTGTGAAAAATAATAAATATAATGGTGGAAATAATAATATTTACACATGATATGTGATTCCTTGATTTTTGGTAGCGATTCTCGAAGAATTAGTGCGGAATATCACTACACACGACGGCATCTTCGAAATATCATTGATTTTCGATGTGTAGCGCCTCGCGGTGAACGGCTCGTGGTTAGCGGTCCGAACTGTGATCTTACTTTTGTTGTGCCGCTTAGAAGCTCAGATAATCTATCTACTTCTTTTTAACTTATAATATCATTGCTTATTAGTAAGTAGGTACCTATCCTTTTTTGAGAATTAATGTAAGAGGTTTTCATTTTAGAAAATATGGGAAACATTTTTTCTAATGGTTTGGAGGGATTTGGTATAACTGATCTGGGAACACCGAAGGTACGGTGCGGTATAGATAGTTTATAATTTTTGTCAATCAAGTTAATGTGATAAGCGTAGTTTGTGGTTTTTATATGTTTTGTTTGCTCGTGGTGTTTTCTTCGATTATTTGTGATACGTACCTGTGACCCGGCTTTGTTTTTTTGGTGTTTTCTACTTTCTCTCCGACACCGACCTCGGTTACGTTTATTGGACTGATCAGCGGAAATAGCAGCAGGAAAAAAATTTATAAGGTGATATCATCCTAAGAGAAGTATTGTTATTAGGAAACAAAAAAATAAACATTAAATGATATATTTTATTCATTCAATTGTTTAATTTCTTTCCATTCCTAAAAAAATAAGAAAATATTGAGGTTATGAACCTACGTACCTATACCTACCTAAGCATACGTACTATCTAGTATAGAAAGTTATAGATAGATATGAGCTACTTGGAGATTATATCAATAGATGGCGTATAATGACGAGTGAAGCTGATGCCTCTAAACCCCACCATATAAGTTACTCTATGGCGGAGGCGACGGAGTCTGTGCGACGGACGGAGTGAGTGAGTGACTTCTTCTTCTTCTTTTTTTAAATAGTGGCAACCAAACGAATAGGAAATTCGTTTATTACTGCCAGTATCCAGTGACGGAGTTGCACGGTATAAATTTGTGATTATTTTTTATAATATAATAAAACAAAATAATGTTGAAAGGAACGAAGCATTTGAAGTTACTAGTTTGCATGCACAAATTCTGGAAGACACATACTTAGTTGTAAATAAGAAGATGAAAATAAATAACTAAAACATTATACATATATTTATATATAATTAATTACAGTCTTACGTCATTACATTTTATAAATTTTAATATATATTTTATAACATGGGAATTGTTAGTATACAGTATCGTTTGTATGTTAGTAGGAAGTGGGACTTTAAACAAATGTAAAGTGGCATATAACGGAGGGGAATTAACCGCGAGGGTAATTGGACAACCAAAGAGGATATATAAATATATGGTCTAGGGTTCCTTCGTCCAGTCCGCACTCGCAGATTGATGAGTCAAGTATACGAAGTCGGGCTAGATGCACTGGAGTGCAGCAGTGTCCAATTCTCATTCGGCACAGAACTGAGGTTTCCTTTTTATTAGCCGTAATTTTAAAAAACCAAGGCTTTGCGGGTATGACCCGCTGAATGGTGGCATAGTAAGACCCTCTCGCTCGACTGGACACGGACCATTCATCGGACCAGGAATCATGAAGGTATGTTTTTGGGAGTGCCAACAAATCATGGGGAAAATTAATGAACGGAGCCCTATCTCCACACACCACCGCCTCCTTGGCTAGAGCGTCTACACGCTCATTGCCTCGAATGCCGGTATGTGAAGGTATCCAGGCAAAAACAAGTTGTTTTTGACCTAAGGTGAGTAATGTATCTTTAATACATAGAACTATGGGATTATGAATTTGGCAATTGAATGGGTTCTGTACCAATGCCTGAAGAGAACTGCGGGAATCTGAGAAAATTATGGTCCGTTCCAGTGTGTCGGAGAGGGACACAAATCTGACAGCCTCCAGTAGAGCCATACACTCGCCCGTATAGACCGAGGACTCGGGTGGGCACTGAGTGCGCATGTAGTCGTTGCTTCCGGGCTTATATACGGCAACTCCTACGTTACCTTTTGGTGTTAATTTTGAGGCATCCGTAAAAATTACATCCCACCCGTGCCAATCTCTATCAAGAATAATCTTGAACGATTCTTCAGCGCGTGGCATGTCCTTTTCAAGGCCAAAATCTAAAATTACATTCGGTTTTAAGATTACGGCCTCATATTTCGATCCGTGCAAAGGCAATGTCGGAGAGCGATAGGTAGGGGCTTCAAGGTTGCTAAACCTAGTGACGCTCTGAATGAGTCTGGGCTTCAGTTTATTAAACCAGTACCTCCCATTCAGAGTGTGTTCTGCGAGTAGGTTTAGCTTCGGAAACAGGGAGTGATTAGAAAATCTACTAGCTCTGAACAAATACCTGTCTGCCAGAAATTGCCGGCGTAGATGGAGGGGTGGATCTACACATTCCACCTGAAGAGCATTGACTGGGCTGGATTTCATTGCGCCTGTGATTATGCGGAGGGACTTTGACTGTACGAGGTCAAGCATTCTCAATGCAGATTTGTTGCAGGGCTCTAAAAGGAAAATACCGTAGTCCAAGTGACTACGAATCACGGCGTTGTACATGAGTTTTAAGGAGAAGGGGTGGGCTCCCCACCATACTCCCGCCAGGCAGCGGAGTATATTGATGTTGCGCTCACATTTCTTTACAACATAGTTAATATGAGGGGCTCCAGACATTTTGGAGTCCAGTATGACACCCAGGAATTTAACCTGGTTCTGAACGGGAATGCGGGAAGAGTGGCACACTATATCAATACGGGGTCTGAGCCGCTTTCTTGAAAACACCACTATATTGCTCTTAGCTGCGGATAGGTCCAAGCCATGAGCAGTTAGCCACGAGGTCAAAGATCGAATGGAATAGCCAACGGACCCAGAGGCCCTCACGATTGATTTGTGGGAAGAATAAATAAGAAGATCATCCGCATATTGTAGTATACGGGAGTGAGAGATGATGGACTGTTCCAGGTCATGGGTATAAATGTTGTACAGGAGGGGACTAAGGACGGAACCTTGGGGAAGGCCTTTCCAGATGACTCTGGGGTCAGTGGCTTTCCCGTCGGTGCGGAGAAAGATCGTGCGTTGAGTGAGGAGATTGCAGATGAATTGTATCATCTTCTGTGGCAACCTCAGTTTTTGCATCTTATGCCTGAGGACGGGAAGAGATACGTTGTCGTAGGCTGCCGACACATCCAAGAAGGCAGCTACAACTGATTCGTCTCGACTGAAGGCCAAACGAATGTCCGTAGTAAATATACTGAGGCTGTCCATCGTACTCTTACCCTTCCTAAACCCGAATTGGCTTTCCGCCAACAGGCCTCTACTTTCCACAAGCCATTCCAACCTATTTTTGACCATGTGTTCGGTTATTTTCAAGAGGGTAGGCGAAAGAGCAATAGGGCGGTAGGATGATCCATCATTTGGGTCTTTGTGAGGTTTAAGAATGGGGATAATGAGTTGTGTTTTCCAGGACTCAGGAATAAGCCCAGTATCAATAATCAAGTTTATCATGTCCAGATAATATTTTCGAGTTTCTGTGCTGGACGTTACGAGAAAAGAGTATGGAATTCCATCAATACCAGGGGCTGAATCCTTGACGTATTGAAGAACGATTTGAAGTTCACGAAGAGTATATGGGGAGTCCATAGGGTCGAGAGATTGACAGGAGTATGATGAGGCGAGTTCCTCAATTTGAGGAACGGATGGGGGAGCTAGTTTATCCAGAAATGCGTCTTTCCATGCGGGGGACGATGCTCTAGAGCTACCATCATCCACCCACGAAGCCCTATACCTCCTAATATTGGTCCAGACAACTGATGAGGGAGTGGACGGTGAAATGGAGCTGCAAAACCTTCGCCACCTCAAACGCTTCTTCTCAAGAAGAAGGCGCCTGGTTTTTGCCTCAGTCTTTCGCAGCTCCAGATAATTTGAGGTAGACATGTCGACCTCGTACAGTCTCTCTGCATCAGCCCGTGAGCGAACAGACGCGGTGCAGTCCCGATCCCACCAAGGAGGCGACGATCGTCTGTCCGTAGACGTGTTTTTGAGTGGGATGGATTCATCAGCTGCAGCAACCAACGCGTCACTAAATTTAGTGTAGCAGGTTAAAAGGGAGTCTTGTGTGACATCTGGGAGTTCCAAAACACTCCTATCTACGGCTGCTTCGAAGTCCTCCCAGTTGGCACCATCCAAACGATATTTTAATAAGGGGGTTTTTTGAATTGAATATGATTGTGATGGGAGGGTTATAATAATAGGGAAATGATCACTGCCGTGGGAACTCCTCAGAGTTTTCCACGACAAAACTGGAGCAAGATCAGGGGTGCTCAGAGATAGGTCCACTACACTTTTATTTTGCAATGGTGCAGAGCGACGGGTGGGAGACCCGTTATTGATTACACATATGTTGAGCTCGTCCAACAGTTCGAGCAATCTGTTGCCAGATGCGTCACTGGTGGACGAGCCCCACACCGTGCTATGACTGTTAAAGTCACCCAATATTAAATAAGGTTTCGGCATCTGTTCGACCAGCAATTTCAAATCAAGAAAGGTGGGAGGGGATGGGTGGGAAATATATATGGAAAGAAAGGTGATACCCTTCACCGTCGCGGCCACGGCATTAAAGCCATCACCACGAGGAGGTAGGGAGACAATGGAATAGGGGTAATTTTTGTCAATGAATAGGGCAGATCCGCCATACCCGTCGCATCTGTCGTCCCGAAGCGTGATGTAGCCAGGAACTCGAAAACGAGAATCCGGCTTGAGCCAGGTCTCCGAGGCGGCAAATACGATTGGCTTATATTCATTAACGAGATACAATACTTCAGATTTATTTCGGGACACACTTCTACAATTCCACTGTAGAACGGTCTCGTTCCGGTTGAATGTTCACGATGGGCAATGGAGTGGGCATGTTAATGGCAGCGTTGGACGGTAAAAAATTTTGGGAGGACATAAATTGAATGAACGCCGTGAACAGCGTTTGCATGTTATAGGTAGGTACTTGCATAGAGATTGCTTCGGCTGGATAAGCACAGCCATTTTGAGATGGGGGTGGAGCCATTTCACTCAGGAGGGCCTGATGGGCTTTCCTGTCGTAGCCAGCGGCGAGCGGAGCGCGAGAGCGTGGCTGAGAAAAGGTAGTTTTTTTGGAAGATGTCGTAGGCTTAAAACTGGAAGACTGGCTACGAAGGGGGTTTGGCGTGAAGGAGTGAGTGCTAACTGAGGTCGCTGTTACCTCTGCGAAGGAGCGTTTCACTGCAGGAAACTTGGAAGAAGCCTCCACATATGAAATGCATTCCTCTGCCATGGTCGCTTTGATGTTTTTCTGTCTATTCTGCTCGGGACATCCCTTATACGTAGAAAAATGATTTCCCTTGCAGTTCATACAGGAGACTTCTGCCTCCGAGAGACTACACTCGTCACCTGAATGCTCCTGTCCGCACCGATAGCAACGAGGCTTCGACCGACAGGCGTTCTTAGTGTGTCCGAAACGACAACACTTGTAGCACTGTATTGTTGGGAACTTGTACAACTCCACAGGGAGGGAGTTGTACATCAGAGTTACTCTATTCGGCAGCTTTTGACCGTCAAATGTGAGAACCACAGTTTGACTCGGCTTCCAGATGGCTTCGCCGGAAATGTTTTGCTTGTAGTTAAGCCTACGGGCTTTGATAACCTTACCAAAGCCTTCTGGTACCACAATGTCATCCAGAAGTTTTTCAGGCGTCCACTCTATTGGGACACCCTTAACCAAACCCAGACGTGTAACGTTGTATGTAGGGATAAAAGCCTTATAGTTGGCTCGAGGGACGTTCTCATGTTCGATAAAAGAGTTTGCAAAAGCTGCCGATTTAAAATGGACTGCAACTCTGTTCCGTCCTGCACTCTTCACACCATCGTGAACAATTCCGTCGAACGAATTCCGCATTAGAAATTTCCCGAAATGAATCGGGTGCAGTGTCTCTCCTGATGTAGGCGTTATTTCCACACGTTGTACGTGCACCACGAAAGGAGCCCTATCGTGGTTCCTGTACAGTGGGGTAGAGGGAGTAGACTGAGATGCAGACTGGTTATGGGTTTGAGGCTGGGTGGTATCGGTCATGGTGGGTTTGGGTGGGGAGGCATCGCTCTCCAATCCTGTCTGAGTGCCAGTTGAGTCCGAGCTACGCGATCGATCGCGTTTGGTAAGTTTATTTTTATTTTTTTTTGCCTGATTATTTTTTCTTTTTCTTTCAGTAGAATTTTTTTTTAACAATTGCGTAGACATGGCCGTTTCATTTACGTCCATATATGCAGCTACTTCCATCATCGGGGCGTTAAGCGTGAGCTCCACATCCTGCGAGCGCCGGCTGGACGACGTTCCATCGGGCGGGTCGGGTGGTTGAGGCGGTGGGCGATTATCCATCGCAACACCACATCGACGCGTCCTCAGATTAATTACAAGTGGACTTACCAAATTCGGAGGGTTAGTGGGACCAAGAAACAGATAATGACTAAATACAGACTATGTCGGCAAACTTTAGAATAAAATGAGGAGCAAGCCGCGAACACGTGCAAACACCTTCAACCTTCAACCGGCCTTCTCCAGTAAATTATTTTCCAGTGAGTTGAAGCTTGGTTGGTTCCTTTCTTTCTTCAATTTTCTTTTCGAATCTCGCACTCGCAGCTTGTAGCAGGAAGGTAGCGCAATTGAAGAAGTTGATAGTAGAAAGCGAAAGACAAGATGTGGAAGTGGTTCTTCAGCAGTTATATAATATTATCAACAATTTTGTGAAAAAATTTTCAACGGAGCTAAATTTTTCACATCCGATGACAACCAATGTCAGTTGATGTCCTCGAGAGAGTGACTTAAAAATAAAGTTAATTTGACACTTTTGACTTGACAGACATCTGACAGTTCGCTCTCTCTCTCTCTCTCTATCTACCTACATATATCTCTCTCGCTCATTATGCCAGTGTTGCCAGAATTCTAATGTTGGTATTTATGCTTTTTTGGTTTGGTTTTTCTTCTTTAGAGTTGGACGACCACTGTCTCAATCACTATCTTCCTATCTTCACTGCTGCCAAATTGAAATCAAAATAGGTATGGGGTCTGTACTTTTTTTTACTGACGCCTACGCTAAAACGTAATACAGACAGACTCGTTCTATCGCAGTAGATTCTGCGCTATCATTATTGAATTCATTTATATTACCTATATAAAAAAAATCGGATCCATGAAGTATGTAGTAATAAAATATGGTTGCTTAGAATGTATTGTGAAAAAATAACCTCCAAACCAAAATGTCATTGTCAGATTACTTAAATACTTATGTCAGATCGTCAGTCAGCGCGTGACTGCAACATCTTGGAGACTGCCTACCTGCTGAGATTTTTTGGTTGTGTTGTATTGTATCCCGAATCACGACCATTCGCAATTTGTTAATTCAATCCTATTATATTCTTTGATTGAATCACAGAAAGTTGCCGAATGTGTTATATAAAATAGGTAATTGTGTGTGAGGAGCATTGACTGGCAAGTCTGAGAATTTAAGTCTAATCAAGACAGGCTTCACTATGGACGACACGGAGGATATTGACGAGCGCTCGCACGCACTGCTCGCCGCCGGCATATCAAAGCTGGACCGAACGCAGCATATCAAGGCGCCCGCACGCGGTGAGCCGACCCCGCTCACCGGCGAGTTCGACCTCGTCAAGACCAATCGCCTCTACGTGGACGGGGTTGTGAATGTGCTAGAGAATTCATCACGTCACGTCGACATTGGAAAAACTATAAAAAAGACGCAGGCCGCTTCGAAGGTCTTGCCGAAGCCGCTTGAGAAGCCTCAAGCGGAGCGTCTCAAGCGATCTACCGCTTTTGATAGCGCTCGGAAAAAGCTCGGCCGTTGGGACGCGACAGTCGCTCGAAGTAGAACAGTCGATTTCGTCTCGTTTCCTTTGAAAGGAGTTGAGAGCAAAATGATACCCACCAAGGAGTACCTATCGAAGTTGAAGCTTAAGTCGGAGTTGGAGCAGGAGTTAGATGCGGTGGAAGGTCGCGCGGAGGTGACGGAGGAAGGAGATGAAGAGAATGAGATCCCGATGACGTACGAGGAGATGCTGGAGCAGCGGCAGGAACTGGCGAAGCTGCGAGCGCAACAATCATTCAAGGCCGCCAAGGCGAAGCGACAGAGCAAGATTAAGAGCAAGAAATATCACAGGTTACACATTCACTTTAAACATTACCTACTAACGTAAGGACATATCCATACTATAGTAATACAAACTCTATTATGTACTCACTAAAGTGGTGGTCAAAAATAATGCTTACAAAATTATTCATTCAAACTATTTAAAAAGAAAATAAAATACCTCTGCCAAGGAAGCTGCTAACAAAGATGACGACCTCATAGCTGCCAATCCATTCATTACTTAGTTTGTAATTCATTCAAACTAGTCTCAAATTAATTTGCCAAATAAAAAAATCTAAATATATAGCATAATGTAATTATGTGATATCAAGTTTCCAAATAGTTTTTTGATCATTGTTGCTCTTACTATGGTTTGACCGCCACTTTAGTGAGTACATTTATTGAGTTTTTATGGGCATATCCTTACATTAATAATATAATGTCAATGAGATTAGGTTACATTATTAAAAGTTTTGCAATTGTTCTCCGAGCTTTGTGGCTCATCGTATCAGGCCAAGTGTACAGTCCATCCTCATGAGCAATCTGCCGGCATGTCGGGTCGGCAACGTGTCAAGCTCGCACACAACTCGACCTATTAGAATTATTTTATTATTTATTTTAAGTTTTTTTTTATGGGAAGCACAACTTATGGCGCTCGGCAGACACGCAGAGGTGTAGTCCGTCGGCACCCGGCCATGTCGGCCGGCTAGGTGCATCTTCACGTTATGTTTGAAGGACCCCAGACTGTACATTAGTGAAATGAATGCAGAATGCATTCCACATGTTGGCAACCCTGTGAATAAAGGATTTACAGGATCAATTTGTCCTAAGTGGGGGATATCGACAACTTGATGTTTGCGGCCCCAATATTTTTTTTTATAATAATGGCAACATGTGGGTCCGAACCACCCCTTAAGGTGTCTAACGATGCCCACATTCAGTTGCATGCGGGGTTGCGAATGCCATGCCGGCGTAACAGGTGCCTATTCACGCCTCTTGAAGGATCCGAGACTGTAATATTAAACATAGTTGAGAACACCTGACTTTGCTTATACATTAAATTTTGTTGCCTCCTAGAACTCTATAAATAAAATTTTCAAGTTTCGATAGGATTGCTTGAGCCGTTTAGGAGCTACGGACTGTGACAGACACGTGACCGATTTTATAAGATTCCTGCCAGAGTACGAAACCCTAAAAACGGAGCTACAGCACAGATTACTTAATAGTTATTTCGTAACAGATAAATCACTCCATAGAAAAAGTTCCATACCTTCGGTTTTAATAGCCTAATGTTTCACGTCGCCAATCGCTGCGTGCGAAAATGTACCTAAACGGTCGAGTGTAAAGTGCATTATTGCTTTGCAGCTGCGCGCGTTAGCATAGGCGAGCGTGTAGGTATGTTTCGCGCGGCTGATGAATTTCTACTGAATTAGACCGCTGGCGGTCGACCGGGCGATAGGTAGTTAGCGCGCGCAAGTACATAGAGTGCGTGAGGCCTGGTTACAGTTTCATACCAAAATGTCGTTCTCACGCACACACTCACAGCATCACCTCTTGCAGAATATTGAAGAAGGAGCGGATGAAGCAGCAGCTGCAGGAGTTCGAGGAGCTGCAGCGGACGGACCCCGAGGAGGCGCTCCGCCGGCTCGAGAGTCTCGAGCGCGCGCGCGCTCAGGAGCGGCACACGCTGCGGCACAGGAACACGGGCAAGTGGGCCAAGAGCAAGCTCGTACGCGCCAAGTACAATCCGGAGGTGCGTTGTATTCATTTTACGTAATTTATATAATGTTTACCCACAGAACAAAAAAAAAACAGCTAGACGTAGCGGGATGACTGACTGATGAATGTAACAAATAATATGCAAGATATACATTATATGTACTATAAGTCAATAATATAATATGTACAATTTGTCCTTGTCCTTGGTTGGAAAAGGGAGCTCCTGAAAATCAGCTTCGCTGTCTCGGATAGTGAGTCAGCTGAGTGTTGAATGTTATGTTCAATTGTGTTTCTAATTATTTGAGTTCCTGTGTGACGAAAAACAATCATTTCATTTCAATTTAAATTTCAATTCATAATTTTTTTTTAAGAAATGTTCATATTATTACATAATAGTTTTTTAATTACAACGATTTTTATTCTATTTCATATGCTGTTTCAATTGACGAGGTGAAAATATTTTTTATGCTCATTTTATAATATCACCACTGAATAAATTATTTTAATTGTTATTTTGCCTTGTTACTACGAAGACCAGTCTAACCCAATTCCCATACAAAATATGTGTTGGTTTTGACAGCAAATTATAATTTACTACTTTTAGATATACATTATTTTTGCGGCGATCATTTTTACACTATAGTGGAATGGTACATAATAAGGTGTTTATTTTTAGCTTAATGTTTCTAGACAGGCAACCGATATGGGTCATCAAGTGCGCGGAGCTACGCTTACTTATGTTACACCTACGAGTTGTCGCACTACTCGTTTATGTTCTGTGGTTTTTCCTACACTTTTAGATACAGGACATACTGCAATCTTTTGTAACACAGGCCAAATTAGCAGGTGCGAGAACGTTATCACACTCATTAGCTTGGTGGTGTTATGCATCAGCGTTCGTTCTTTGAAGTTAAGCACTTCAGTCAGACTTTGGATGTGGACCATTGAGGCTGGCCGTGGTTCAGATTCCATGTAACTGTAGGGATTTGCGTGCAGCGGGTCTAAAGGCCGGGTAACCTGAGTCAGGATCCATAAAAAATGTTCTTAATTTTGTTTCAGGTTCGACAACAGCTCGCGGAGCAACTGTCGGTGAGCAGGAACCTCACGCACAAAGTGCAAGTTGTCGAAAGCACAGATGACGAGAGTGAGAAAGATGAAGCCATCCCCGATCTAACCGTCTCCCAGGACCCTACCAACTCCTGGATGTTGAAGAATTCTGGAAAATCTAAGGAAGAAGAGAACTTTGATTTCGGTTACAAGAAGTATGTGAAAGAGAAGTTAGCTCGTGATAGTTCATCAGAAGATGATGAAAATGAAAATAATGATGATGAAATGACAGTTCCAAATGAAGAAGATATTAACAATGACAGGAAACAGAATTCTCACGATAAAGAAATAGAAATTAATTGTGACAATAAATATGAAAATAATGACAAAATTAACAATATTGACAATGATGTGAATGTTATTTATGATGAAAAAGAAAATAATGATAAATCAACTGAAGGCAGAATTCAACCTAAGGAATTCAAACTAAGGCAAAAAACCAAGACAAATAAAACTGTAGCTACTACAGAATGGGCTGTTGAAATTGTAGAATCCAAGATGCCTATGAAAAAATCTCAGAACAAAAGCAAGAAGCAAAGTGATTTGACACAAGCATTTGATTCTTTGGAGAACGAGCTCAGTAAGAAAATACAGGACAAGATACATAAACTTCGCGAAGACATTGAAAAAATTGACACGAGTGATGGTCCAAATAAGAAACGTAAAGCAAATGAAGAAGACAATTTATCAAAACTTGGATTCAAGAATAAGAAATTACGCCCAATTATAGACATTGAATTGAATGAGACTTCAGAAAGGAACCTCACTTCTAACACTGATCAGCTAAATAGGCGATCGCTAAAAGATCTTGCAAATGCAACAACAAATATTGAATGGACAACAACAGATATTGACCCCAAAGGCTTCATCGCTGCCAAACCTAAATATTTAGCTACGTCTGTACCTGAAGACAATGATGGGTACAACAACCTGGACGATGAAGAGCAAGTTGTACCTAAAGTGAACATTGAAGAAGTTTTCGAAGAGGATGATGTGGTAGCCAGTTTCCGTCAAGAGAAGGAAGATGAAATAAACAAGGACAAGCCTACAGATGTTGATCTTAGTTTGCCTGGATGGGGTAGATGGGGTGGCAAAGGCGTGAAAGCTCCTAAAAGGAAACGAAGCAGATTCGTCTTCAAAGTACCCCCTAAACTGCCACGCCGAGATGAAAACAAAGGAGATATCATCATAAAGGAGTTCAAAGATCCCAAGCTCGCTGCCCACAAGGTAACGGAATTGCCGTTCCCGTTCACGAGTGTGAAAGACTTTGAAGCATCAATCCGTGCGCCCCTCGGCAACACGTTTATTCCGGAAACGGCGCACAAGAAAGTTATAAAGCCAAGCGTCTTCACTAAGGCCGGAGCAATAATCGAGCCGATGGATGATGACGAGTTACTGGTGCCGAGGAATCAGAACTTTAAAAATAAGGCAATTCTAAAATTACTTGGGAATAAATAAAAATGTTTAAAATTTTGGTTTTTGTTTTATTATATGAAAATAGAGACGAGTTAATTAAGCACCTACTCGCGCAGGGGGTGATACTAAAATTACTCCGTCCCCTCTCACGAAAAGCATGGCGATATTCCTTTTTGTTGTTCGGTAGACTTCCTCGTAGGTTTCTTCATCAATTTCCACAGTTGTGATGGTCTCCTCTGCATCGCCCAGAACCATGTTGAGATGCTGATCGTATGCCTGCAGAAAAATTATATTTGTGAGCACAATAGCAAGTAAACATGAACACGGAGTAGTTCTCTTGAAAATTTAATCTCTTGAGTGCATGTTAGAGGCAGTGTTCGACAAACTCAACACTTCAACAGCCTCACCGGGCCCATTGCAAGTAGGAGAAGGTTTCTATCGAGCAGGATACCAGCGATTGGCAAATCTTGCTCGCTTACAGAGCGATAGACGTTTTGGGTCGCGTCGAGCGATGCTTACCGCAGATGCATACGTATCGGTTCTGCAGATCTTTACAGAACCGGTAAACACTGGAATGCTCTTCCTGCCCATATACAACCCCCCCCCTCCAGTACAGTCTCGGGTCCTTCAAGACAGGCTGTGTATAGGCAATTGTCAGGCTAGCATGGCATTCGCAACACCCGCATATGAATATCCATGGGTGTCGTTAAAAACCTCATAGGTTAGATGGCTTGACGCCACTTGTCGCACTTTCAATTAAAAAAAGTCCTCGTTCATGTCTATTACAGAAGACGATGTAGTATTCAAGTAGATATAATCTCACTAATATAAATGTGAAAGTATGTTTGTTTGTTTGTTTGTTTGTTCCTCTTTCACGCCTGAACGGATTTGGACGAAACTTCGTATATGGGTAGTGTATATCCCGGAGTAACATAATTTTTTAAAAAAGTGGTCAAGTTCGAGCCGAGCTCGCGTACAGAGGGTTCTGTACCATCGCGTTTTCTGTGAGAACTAGAAGGATTGGGATTTTCGTTTACGTTTTCCTGTAAATTAAGTGTCATATCCCATGGTAACAATTTTTTTTTTAAAGAGGTCAAGTTCGAGTCGAACTCGCGTAAAGAGGGTTCCGTACCATCGCGTTTTCTGTGAGAACTAGAAGGATTGGGATTTTCGTTTAAGTTTTCCTGTAAATTAAGTGTATATTACAGTAAACGGGGCGGGGGAGGGGAGGGGGGAAGGGGGAGGGAGAGGGAGAGGGAGAGGGAGAAGAAATTCATATTTCAGGCGAGGCCGAACGTCGAGCTGCGTTCAGGAAGTCCTTCTCGAAGAAATTAAGTAACTAAGGGCGTGGCCGAAGGACGAGCTGTATCCAGGAAGACGCTAAACCTTCTCAATGACAGTAGGTAACTATGGGCGATAGTTACTTACTTTCTTCAAGACGGTTTATAGTCTTCCTGAACGCAGCTCGGCCTTCGGCCTCGCCCTCAATTACTTAATTTCTTCGAAAAGGTTTATAGTCTTCCTGAACGCAGCTCGGCCTTCGGCCTCGCCGTTAGTTACTTACTTTCATCGAGAAGGTTTATGGTCTTCCTGAACGCAGCTCGGCCTTCGGCCTCGCCCTCTGTTACTTACTTTCTCCGAAAAGGTCATCGTCTTCCTGAACGCAGCTCGGCCTTCGGCCTCGCCCTCAGTTACGTACTTTCATCAAGAAGGTTTATAGTCTTCCTGAACGAAGCTCGGCCTTCGGCCTCGCCCTCAGTTACTTACTTTCATCAAGAAGGTTTATAGTCTTCCTGAACGAAGCTCGGCCTTCGGCCTCGCCCTCTGTTACTTACTTTCTTCGAAAAGGTTATCGTCTTCCTGAACGCAGCTCGGCCTTCGGCCTCGCCCTCAGTTACTTACTTTCTTCAAGAAGGTTTATAGTCTTCCTGTACGCAACTCGGCCTTCGGCCTCGCCCTCAATTACTTACTTTCTTTGAGTAGGTTTATCGTCTTCCTGAACGCAGCTCGGCCTTCGGACTCGCCCTTAATTACTTACTTTAGTTGAGAAGGTTTATCGTTTACCTTAACGCAGATCGGCCTTAGTTACTTACTTTCTTCCTTTGAAATACGAATTTCACGCGAGCGAAGCCGCGGGCAAAAGCTAGTAAAACATATACAGCAGATGTACTCGGAGTTTGTTCCCAATGTGGAATGGTAAATAGCGGGCCGCAAGTCGGCCACCCCTGTTCCATACTCACGTGTAGCTTTCCACGCAGCTCGCGTTCGTTTCTCATCTTGACGTATATCCTCTCGTCCAGACTCAGGCGGATGAGGTCTAGCGGCTCCTTAACAGTCAGCACGGGTACCTGCAAAATAATGGAAAATAGAGAATCAACACAATTTTACCTATGTGTCTTTATTCTATATCAATATTTTAGATATACTACAGTAGAGCCTTGATAATCCGAACTACCAAAAAACTACCCCTGTTCGGACTCACAAAGCGTTAGGATTATAGTATGTTAGATAACAAATTAAATAAAACAGCTGTATAGGTACTTTGAAAAAATATATTGAGTGACCTTCTGAATCAAAAAATACACAAAAAACTTACTTAGTTATCAACTGATCTATTTTAGTCTGGCGGGGTGTAGGAACCATATTCATAACCAACAATAACAGCAGGGGCGCACGAGTACAGCACAGAGTAACGAGAACAGTGGACACGTCGAAATAACCAAAAAACGGCGCGAGTGCAGCGAATACGTGGCGGGCGAGTGAAGCGCAGAGTACAAGTCGCAATAGCACATTCGTAACTAACAAAAAAACCTAAGTTCACCGCGGCCTCCCAGAGGCGGGTGAGAAGGGGTCACTTGGGGCTGTTCGGATTATAGAGGCGTTCGGATTAGCCTGAGTACGGATTATCGAGGCTCTACTGTATAAGTTATGTTTAGGGCTGTCATCTCTGAAGTAATTAATCCAGGATAAAAAGAAGTAAAATTGTGGATTTTCATACAAAAACTCGAACATTATTTTTACATTTTTAATTCCTCCTACAAGGAGGGTGGGACTCGCGTCTCAGTCGTGATTGTGAAACGTTCAACTCTATCACAGAGTTGAGATAGGTAATTTTTCTTGAACTTGTGCCATGCGTTAGTGCGAGCTTTTTTTATTTCATGTGCTTAGGTATACGGTTCTTTTTAAGTACCGTGTGGGGCTGGTACTTAAAAAGAATAGCCCCATTGCATCTCTCCCCGTGCATGTAGTAAGAGGCGACTAAGGGATAAGGACAAGATGCCGTGCTAAAGGGCGACAGGCTCGCTACCTCTCACCTGGGCACGGTACTTCCACCGAGTCATGCAGCAGGTGGGTCTTCGTGCGTCACTTACTGCTTGATCGATTAAATCTTGTTCAAATACTTTGTGGTGGTTGGTGTTGTGCTGTAATTTACCAGAGTTTTTGCAGCACAACACCGATTACTCGGCTTACCCCGATTGCCGGGATTTAGCGTGTGTGATATGTATATGTATGTAGGTATACGGACTAAGCACTACTTTCTGGGTACTCATGTAAATTTACTTCCGCATTAGTTATGTTACATAGCTACATTATGACCTATAAGCCTAAAAGGATACAGTTACAGGCATTACAGCGATACGCAAAATCTCAATTCACTCTACCCCCAGCATAAATGTTAACACATGAAGACCTGTTTCGGCGGGAAGTGGGATGCAAGAGAGGTTAGGAAAATGGTTCTCACAACCACTCAAAGATCAACTTACAGCCTCGGCGTCGTCAGCCATTGTGGAGTAAAATAAGAGGATATATTGGTTTTCAAGAGTGTCGAGTTTTATAATCAGCACTGATCGACACGATTGCCTCTGTTGGAATTATTTTCCCTAAAGAATGCACATTGGTTGGAGTCGCGTACACTTGATTGAGCAGCCTAGTAAGTCTGCCACAAAGTTTGAATCTCGGAATAGCGCTAATAGCACGAATTGATAAATGTTCAAATGTTTTCCATCAGCCCACAGTAAGCCACACAGATAAATAAAATGTAAGCCAACAAAAAACAACTCAAACATGATCGCGCGCACAAATAAGCAACCGGCCCGGCCTGCAAACAAACCAAAGATACTGTCTGTCAGGTCAGTCATACTCATACATGCCCACTGTTATGTTACGAGCGTCTCTTTGTAGTAAGCACCTGACAGCTGACGCTGCTGAAAAAAAAAATTACTAAAGCCTGCCTGCCCTGCCTGCCTGACCAGTGTGTGTGGGTGTCCCTATAGACGGTAAAAAAGATGGCGGACGGCGGAAGTTTGTCGCGTCGTCGTTGTAATTAAAAATATATATTTTTGTGGTTCTCGCGGTGCGAGAACTTATACAACAGACGTTAAAAGCTACGACAGAATTGGCTGTATATACTCTAATGAGTTGTGGCGGTGACTCATTGGGCACATTGCACATTTCATGACAGTGCAGCAAGGTGGGGCACTTTCCCCCACGCGCCAGCGGACTTACGTGCCCTACTAGTACCACCACGTCGCCCCAGCTCCTCAGTCTTCGGCTAAGCAACCTAACGTGTATACATGCACTGCGCCTGAGCATCCGGCTCGCGCTTACGTTGTACTCGTGGGCAATATAAAGTATTAACATAAACTGTTGCGTTTACTTTAGCGCCCACACACCGAGACTCAAGTTAAGTGGACACGGACATATATTACTTATATCACTCCAACACTTACAGAGTTTTGCCTGTTTCGGGAGGAGACGAATTAATCTAAAAAAAAAAAAAATCTAAAAAAAAATTTTAAAAAATGTCTCTATATAGTCTGTGGCCATATATATTTGTAATCTGTGGTCTGTGGGGTGGGGGTGGGCGATGGTAGTAATATATTCTTTGGGGCGATGGTTCCAGAGTGATTGATTGCTTTGATTTGCTATTTTTTTATTTTATACCGTTTTCGCGTCCACAACTATTGGGTAGATTTTTTTTGCTGATGGGGACGGTTGACGGACTGACGGTTGCACTTGTTTTTTCGAAAACCCGAATTTTCTCATAGAAAATATTTACGAAAAAAGCATTAGCTTGCGTGCAAATTGTTAAAAATATTATTTTATAAGTGTAAAAATCGTAAGTAAATAGCTTAAATACATAAGTAGAATGGTGCTGGAGGTAAAAAAACCGCCTGACCCTCCCGATATTCGGTCTAGTATTCCGCCGATGTATGATTCGCAACTAGGCCCCAACCCTCTTATTACTGGTTCTGGTATTGTTACTCTTTCGGCAACAGATTTGCCCGTAGCGGAGTATGTCACCATTGAAGATTCAACGCAACGAGTACAGGGATTGACAGGAGGCAAAATGAAATGGCGTAAACAGGCCGAGCGTAAGCGCAGGCGGCGGGAGGTTCGTCTTGCGGATAAGAGCAGTTCCACCAGCTCTGACTCCGAGACGACCTCCTGTCATACAGTCAAGTCAACAGAAAGTGTTGCCATCACTCCACAAAAAACTCCTGCTGAAGTGACTCCCCCTCTCACTTATAGGGCTCATGATCGGGCTCCATTTGTAGTGCATGTTCAACGGGTGGAGACAGACCCCTCGTCAGGGGCTGTGCTCCACCCAATAAATTTCGGTAAGTTTCTTAAACAATCTGCATTCCGCGGTATCAAGGACGGAGGGGTTGCGCGCGCTGGGCGCAATCGGGTCTCCGTAGAGTTCATTTCAGGAATATTTGCGAATACTTTTTTAAATAATATACACCAACATCATCTCAAGTATAAGGCGTTTGTGCCTTCATTTAACGTTACTAGGCTCGGCGTGGTCAGGGGTGTCCCGACCGATACAACTCCTGAAGAGCTTCTGGAGGAACTTGGAGTCCCCGAGGGCGGGAAGATTCTAAAGGTCAGAAGGCTCAATTTTAAACAATTTGTAGATGGCAACCCAGTGTGGAAACCCACCCAATCTGTTGTCCTGACCTTTGATGGTCAAACGCTCCCTTCTCGTGTCACTCTAATGTATAACTCCCTCCCGGTCGAGTTGTACAAGTACCCCACTATCCAGTGCTTCCAGTGTTGTCGATATGGACACACCAAGGTCCAGTGCCGTTCAAAGCCTCGTTGCTTCAAGTGTGCTCAGCCACACTCTGGGGACGAATGTAACCTAAAAGAGGAAGACTCTTGTTGTTTTTACTGTCAAGGGAATCATTTTTCAACAAGTAAAAAATGTCCAGAACGCTCTAGACAGGAGAACATTAAGTCCATAATGGCTCAAGAGGCTATTTCTTACGCAGAGGCTGCCAGTCGTTTCTCGGCTCCTAAGCGGTCATATGCAGATGTTGCTTCGTCCTCAACCTTCTCCCAGGCCCGTAGACCCGTGAGCTCAAAAATTAATAATCCTTCCATTCCGATCTCTTCTTACAGGAAAACTGTAACTTCTCCTCCTCGTGTTCGTGCCCCTCTTCCACAGGGTTACGACAAGAAGGCTCATCAAAAAATCCTGAATGACTTTAATTCTACCACGTACCAAGATGGGTGTGCCTATCCATCTCGGAATTCGCCGAGACCAGGGAATTTTGTCGACCTTGGGGACATCCATGGTCTATTTATTTCCTTTTTAAATTTTTTAAAATCAACAAATACTTTACCGTACCACGCTGCTCCCAGTACGCAAACCTCTCTCTCTCTCACTGCCAACGATGGCTCACTTCGAGTCAATTCTTCAGTGGAATTGCCGAAGTCTGACTAAAAATAAATCAGATTTTCTTTTTCTTTTGAATAAATTTAAACCTATCGTGTCTGCAGTCTCGGAGACTTGGCTCAAGCCAGGCACTCATTTTAGAGTTCCTGGCTATGTCAGTCTTCGGGACGATAGAGACGATGGGAAAGGCGGTTGCGCCTTATTTGTAAATAATAAAATTCCCTTCTCCATCATAACACTTCCTCCCCTCAGAGATGGTATTAATGCCGTCGCTGTGGGGGTGAAGGGTTACTCATTTATTTCTATTTATATCCCTTATCCTTCATCATCATCACTTACTGCCTTGAAGTTACTGTTTGAATCCGTTCCTAAACCTTTTCTCCTTCTCGGTGATCTAAACTGTCATCATACAATGTGGGGTTCATTCGAGAGCGACTTAGCTGGAAACAGGTTGGTTGATATTTTGGATGAACTCAATATTTGTGTTCTTAATGACGGGTCACCGACCCGTCGCACCTCTCCCTTTCAGAATCCTAGTGCGGTTGATTTGTCTTTATGTTCCCCGGTGCTGGCATCACTTCTCTCCTGGAGGACTCTCGTCAGCACACATGGGAGTGATCACTTTCCAATTATCTTGTCCCTTCCCTTGTCTGGATTCATTAGCCCTGATCAACCTCTTCCTTTACTAAAGTACCGATTAGACAGAGCCGATTGGTCCAGCTTTAGCTCAGCAGTTGAAGATAGTATCATATGTCTACCTATTCCTACAGCACATAACGTATTATCTTGTTATTCACAGTTTGTTGTTACTCTCACTCGGGTTGCTGATGAAATTTTCCCTATTAAACAGTTCAAACCTCTCCGCTCGTCTCCCCCCTGGTGGGATTCCGACTGTACTGAATCGATTCGCTCCCGAAATGAAGGCGAGAGAAAATATTCACAGGACATGTCTTGGCATAATTACTTGGAACTTCAGAAAACTCAAGCAAAAACCAAACGTACTCTTCTGAAAAAAAAACGTTTGGGCTGGAAACGTTTCTGTTCATCCATCTCTCCATCTACTCCATCCAGTCTTGTCTGGCGGAATGTAAAGAGATACCGTTCCGCTTTTATTGAAAACTCAAATTATAAAGCTCCTTCTGATTTATGGAAAGATTCTTTTTTAAATAAACTAGCTCCTTCATCAGCTCCTCGGTTTGAAGAATTACCTTTATTATATGCTTCTCCTCCTTCCAGTTCTCCCATAGATGCCCCTTTTTTGCTCAGAGAACTTAAGATAGTTACTGATCATGTCAGGGACTCTTCGCCTGGTTTAGATGGTATCCCATATTCTTTCCTTACGCATGCTAGTGATACCACACTTAACTATTACCTCCAAATCATTAACATTATTGTTGAGACAGGTTTAATTCCAGTTGATTGGAAAAGACAATTAATTATTCCCATTCTCAAGCCGCAGAAAGACCCCAATGACGGATCATCTTATCGTCCTATTGCCCTTTCAGCCACTCTCTTAAAGATTACAGAACATTTGGTGAAGAACAGGCTGGAGTGGCTGTTGGAAAATAGAGGCATTTTGGCCAAAAGCCAATTTGGTTTTAGAAAAGGCAATAGCACCATGGACAGCCTTTCCATATTCAGTACGGATATCCGTCTTTCATTTAGCCGTAATGAATCAATTGTCGCTGCCTTTTTGGACATTTCAGCCGCTTATGACAATGTCTTACTTCCGATTCTCAGACAGAAATTGATTCATCTCAGAGTTCCAGTTAAATTTGTTTCTTTTATCTTAAATATACTTACTGAGAGAACCATAGTTCTTCGTTCTGAAGGGGTTGTGACTGATGCCCGAATTGTTTGGAAGGGTCTGCCCCAAGGTTCAGTCCTGAGTCCTCTTTTATACAACTTGTATACCCACGACCTTGACAGAGCTATAAATCCCTTTGGTCGAGTTCTGCAGTATGCCGATGATTTACTTATTTATGCTTCTCATAAATTAATTCCGGAGGCTGCTGGCTCAGTCAATCGTTCCATCTTTTCCTTGTCATCGTGGCTTGATACTCATGGACTAGACTTATCTGCGTCCAAGAGTTCCTTAGTAGTATTTTCTAGGAAAAGACTCATTCCTCTAATAGATGTATTTTATAAAAATGTCCGCATTCCCACTTCTAATCAGACCAAATTCTTAGGCGTTATTTTAGACTCTAAAATGTCTGGTTCTCCTCACGTTGAACATATAGTTACAAAATGTGAAAAAAACATTAACATATTACGAACTCTTGCTGGAGTGTGGTGGGGAGCTCATCCATTTTCATTAAAATTAATTTACAATGCGATCATACGGAGTCATCTTGATTATGGAACTTTCATATTGGAACCTTCAAACAAATCTGCTATGCAGAAGCTTGACCGTATCCAATCCAAGTGCCTCCGCATCATAACGGGAGCTATGAAATCCAGTCCAATCAACGCCCTTCAGGTTGAGTGTGTAGACCCTCCTTTGTTTTTACGTCGTCAGTTTCTGGCTGACAGATTTCTATTTAAGGCCATACAAATTTCGAATCATCCACTTATCCCCAAATTACGACTTCTTTCAAAATTTTCATTTGAAAAACCCTACTGGAATAACAAGCCAGCTACTAGGCTAGTCCGTAGTTTTCGTAAATTTAATTATCTTCGAGCTCCAGTGCAACGATCTCTTCATCTTCCCCTATTCATGACTCCATACGAGGCAGTCATATACAAACCAGATGTAATTAAAAATTTTGGTATAGACAAAGATTCTAAAAAAGCTGATAAATTATTTAATTTGCTCATCTCCAAAAATTGGCAAGGTTGGGATCTTATCTTTACAGATGCTTCAAAATTATCAGAGAAAGGTAGTGTAGGGGCTGCTGTATATCATAAATCCAGCAATACTTATCAAATAATTAAATGTCCACCGGAGACTACAGTCTATACGGGAGAGTGCACAGCTTTACTGGAAGCAGTAAAATTTGTGCATCTGTTTCAAAAATTAGAAAAAGTTATCATATTTACAGATTCACTTAGTGCTCTACAGGCCCTAGTGCAAAACCCTTTTTACTCCAAATTACATAATCCCATAATTTTCAATATAAAGAATTTAATTTTCAATTGTCTTAATAAAAAACAAATCACCCTGGCTTGGATTCCGTCTCACTGTGGCATCGCAGGCAATGAGCGTGCTGATGCCCTTGCTAAGGAGGCTGTGGTGCGAGGGGATAAATTTCCCTATGTCAATTATTCACACGATCTGGTTTCTCTCTCTCAAACATATTTATGTCAATCTTGGACTAATGTCTGGAAATCATCCAGTAAACACAAAGGCTCTCATTATGCACAATTTCAGACAAATATTCCAGCCCGACCATGGTTCTATAAGCTAAACGTCTCGAAATTTGCCACTTCTGTAATCTGCAGACTTAGGCTCGGTCACTGTTGTACTCCAGTTCACCTGGCCAGGCTCCGTATTCTCGACTCTTCCATTTGCGAATGTGGTCTGGAAGAGGGAGATCTTAATCATATTTTTTTTTCCTGTCCCTTAAATAATAATTCTCCGCCACTGTACTCTTCTTTATCAATTCTTAAGGTTCCCCTCCCCACTAACATTAATTGCTTACTGTTGATTAATAATGTTAAAATTTTGAAATTATTAGCTAAATTTATTGTTGATAACAATATAAAATTGTAAGTGGGAATGATGATGAAGATTGTATATAAATTTTTTCATATTTGTTATAGTACTATTGTGTTTAGTTATAAGTTCTTTTACTATTTTCATGCACGCAAGCTACTCATTGTTAGCTTGGTTCGTAAGTATGCACGCGCTTAAGTTAACTTCATAATTTTTTCTGCTTTTATGTTAAACTGCTGTATGTTTTTTTTTTTATATCTTGTTGATGCAACTACTAAAGACGTGACTATGGCTTAAATACGCTAAACTAAAAGCGTGATCGCCAAAAAAAAAAAAAAAAAAAAAAAAACTATTGGGTATCACGCGCTACACTTGTAGAAATATATTATAAAGAATGCACGCGAAGTAGTTAGTTTGTACATTGTTGACGCCTATCAGTTTTGGAACTGTGATTTCCTCATCTGGTGTTCGCGGGAGGCCTGCTTACATAGATGGCGACTGTTGGGGTACACGCTTGAAATTAGGATAGAACGAGTGTCTCCGAGGATGGACGGACAGAACATTGCTGATGGCGGCGGTGGAGATCGCGGCAGGTACATAAATCCTTATTTTCTTTTTGGCTCTGTGCGTGCCTGGAATTTCACATAGAAAAGTTACAACTATTTACATCCGAAGAATCTACAGATATTTATACGAGGAAATAAAATATATTTCTTCTTCTTCTGTTGATGTTAAAAAGATGCTCTGTTTAACCTAGCTAAGTTCCCAATCAGAATCAAATTAGCAGTTTTGCTGCTACAGGCCGTGAATTTTTTCTTCGCTGGGGTTCGCAAGGCTGCGGCGCAATTAGCAACTCACTGATAGCTAAATAATAGTTTTACTCACAAGCAAGGAAGTGTCTATTCGTAGGTAGGTATACCTGCATGCAGGTATACCTACAAATAGCCGTCATGTCATACCGAGGCTATTCGCAGGAAAACAAAAGTTAACAAAAACGACATGCGCCGCCTCAACATTACGTTGGTTATTTTGTTTTTAAACCACCAAAATATAAACCTCATACCTACGAATAGCCCTGTCTCCCAAGCAACATGTGGGTGAAATATTTATTTTCGAAAGTAACATTTTTTACAAATAGGTAAGTCTTACGGTATTTTTTTATGACCATTCAAATACTTATTTTTGCGTCATAATTACATATTTGTAATTATATAGAAAACTTGCTTTCGCTATGACGAGACGACATATTTATTAGAAAATTCAGCCTTTCACTATATTGTCCAACTGTAAATAACTTTCTATTTGTTTGAATTTTGAAATTGAATTGATTCAACAATATCTAGAGCTTGAAACGGAAATTTCAAAAACATGTCACATTTAATGGTTTAGAACTAAAAAGAATGAAATAAAAAATAAAATAAAAATTGTATACAACCCAACTACGAAAAATTAAGGAAATAACAAGGAAAGTTGATCGAAAATGGTGAAGTCGGGCTCTCTGTCTATTAGAATCCTTCTACATCATTTTCTGTTATTTCCTTTGCTTTTTCGTAGTTGGGTGTCATAGCATTTTAATAAAAAAATTTTAGCTACATTATTGCAAATTTATACAGATATCTCGAAGAATAAATTTAAATATTAAAGTTTATACCACCTAAGCCAAAGTCTGACAAGGATTTATTGCCTTAAGCAATTTCTTCCAGTTCTTTATAATTTAATTTTTTTTTTTCAGTAGTATACGTACCCTACTTTCGAGGATTTTATTTCTTATGATGGTACCTTGTTAAGTTCTACCACGCACTGAGTACTAACTATTATTAATTAAGTAATTTTTTTGTTTTGTATACAAACACTTTCAAACTTTGGCACATTTTGAGATCTAAAAACTGGAGTTATACCTATCTTTTCAACTGCATCAACCAATATAAGTATTACCTATATCTAAATAAAACTATGTGAGAAACATTCTTTTAACCAGTGCAATATGTGTGTCATATAAATACACATTCTTATAGACACATAGGTACACTGCTTAATTGTTTTCTGAAAATCTGGATATAGATACCTAACTATATGAATAAATGGATGACTAATGAGCTAATTATTAATAATTATGATTTCCTACATTAGTAGGAAAATATTATTAGTAAGTCTAATGTAACTATGAATTAATTATCATACACAACCCACCAATCAGGAGCCTCCAAATTATTTGGGGCTAATTTGAAATAAACAGTTTAACATTTTTTAGTTCATCACCAGCACCGACCCCAGTGAGTGAGAGAGTGAGTGTAGGAGGTCTGTATAGGCTTCACCATCTAAACTCAGCGAAAACCTATAAATGATGTAGGTACTATCATTAAAAAAAATATGGCTTTATTCACCATCCTTCTCAGGGGTATGTGGCTCGACGTTTTGGGCCAAACGTATGGCCCCTCTTAAGGTTTAACATCAATTTTAAAACCCAGCATGTACTGTATTGTTATTTGGTAAATTGGTATTGTTCATTTGAAGTGTGATATTTTTAAATTATCCTAAATTGAACTTTACATCAATACACAGTTAACTTTTATGGCTTCTTTTTTTATTTGAAAACATCCCTTTGCCTTTTCTAAGAAAGGTTCAAAACAAAAGGCTTTACCTGTAGCCTTTCAAAGTCATGTGGTAATTTTTTTTAACATGTTTTTGCTGTGTACTCTGAGTTCTGACCACCATCTGTGTTTAGTATTCACTGAGTATTCAAACAGTGAGGTTTTGCGATTGATGAAAGAAAAATGGATTTCAATCGAATTTTTAATGCGAATAACTTGAGAGAGAACGCGCGTAATTTGGTGTTGAACTTTAGAAGGAGGCTAGAGATCAATGATTTGGCCATGCAAGAGCATCTGATCCCGAGGCCGCATGCAATTTTGGAGATGCAAGTGATTGAAACTGTGCGGCCGCATGAGTGAGTAACCTTGCTATAGTCTGACCATTGTTACTTGGTGCGAATAATATGATAACCATTTTTTTAAATCTGTGTCTAGCCACTCTGATAATAATAGCACACTAAACAATCTTGATAAGTAGGTACATCAGTAAATTTTTTTTTAGGGTTCCGTATCCGGTACGGGACCCTATTACTAAGCCTACGCCGTCTGTCCGTCCGTCCGTCTGTCTGTCCTCTTCTGGCTGTATCTCTTGAACCGTAATAGGTAGCACGTTGAAATTTTCACAGCATATGTGTTATCATGGCCGATATAACAATAAATAATAATATAAATAAGAAAAAGTAAAAAATTCACCGGGGTTCCCATAGAAGAAACCAAAAAGTGTATAAAACAGCTTGTGAGATAGAGATGGTGCGCGCCATCTACCGAATAGATTATGAAGCATTTTAACTAATATGAACCATTTCATAACACGCCATAGATGGCGTGAGTGGCGCTAGCCATGACATGGCGATACGGAACCCTCGGTGCGCGAGTTCGACTCGCACTTGGCCGGTTTTTTATAATTTCAAAATTAATTTTTAATTTGCTTAGGCACTGCTTGTAGGATTAATTATTAATTAATCCTACAAGCAGTTAATTAATTATTGATTATCCATTTGATTAATTATTATGTGGTAAAGTGATAGATTAAACTTGTTTGATTAATTTTCAAATTGAAGGATTCAAGTTTTTTATTCTCATTGTTGTAGAAAGTTCATCCAAGCTCTCTGAAAATAATTCATGTTTATCACAATGTTACTTTTGTAATGCAAAGTTATCAAGTAGGTACTGCAACTTAGTAGACCTGATAGTGAGAAATGGATTCACATCTGATGTCTTCGCTGTGGAAGTCGGGACTAACAGTTGTAGATGTTTGGTCGAATGCGGGGATTGCGAATGCCATGACGGCCTGACAGGTGCCCGTTCACGCCCCTTTTGAAGGCCCGAGACTGTACTTGTGCGGAGGTGGAAAGGGGACGATGGGATCTCGTCAAAAAGCTCCTCCGACGACTCCCCATGGAATTAGAGATGGAACACATATTGGCGCTGACATCCCTATGGAGTTGCAGTGGATCTAGATCGTCAGGGCTAGTGTCGCACGGCTCCATGCTGGATTGAGTTCACAAGCTGGTATTTAGCTGAGCCATCCCACAAGTGCGAGCTGTACTCCAAGCCGGACCTAATCTGTGATTTATTGAGTTTCGCCTCTTTTATTTATTGAGTACGTTCAGCTTTGTAGTAGGTATTAATAATAATTTGAATTTTATTCTCAAAATGTCCGTGATTAATATAGTTTGTCTTTCTTAAGATGGGCAATGTGAACAAGCAGGCAAGGTCAAGCATTTTAATTGGTTAGTTTAAAATATAATCTTTAAACATTCCTGATGTTAATTTTCCTGTCCATTTTGTTCAAATTATATCTTAACTGCTCTCCTCTCTCTTATCTCACAAACTGTTTTATTTACTTTGAACGCAGGAGCAATTTGTATATCTATCAATATTGTCTTGGAAAACTTGAGTTTGATAGTACATCGTCTTAGTTATACATAGGTACATAGTAGAGTTATACAATTTGTTACAATATGCGTCACTTTTGAAAGTAGATATTACCTATATTATATTTTATATTATTTTATATATTTATTTTCAAGCTTTTATAATACAATAAAATTTATATCCTATTACTTTAAGTGAGCTAAACTTGTATATATATATATATATACAATTGGTTTCTCGGAAACGGCTCGTAACGATTTGGATTAAATTAAGTATTTAGATAATGTTATTTTTTATAAGTTTATCTCGATAGGTGTAGACGCCGAGCGAAGCTCGGTCGCCCCGTATTCTTTATACATAATAAAATATAAACACAAGAAAACAAAAACCGTAATACCGCCGGCGGCGGGAGACAAGCCTCCAAGCGCGCCGGCGGGTGCAGGCCGTGGCTACGGAGCTCTCCGAGATGACGCGAGACTTAGCTCCCATCTCAGAGAGCTGCGTATCCGTCGGACCGCCAGGCGACGTCACGCAGCTCTTTTATTGACTTCGATCGTCGTACGTGCATCGCCGTTGCGCACTATACCGCCACACGGGTAGCGGGGGCTGTAGACGGAGTACGGAGCCCCGATAGTACCAAGCAGATTATTATATTATTATTAATAGGCTAACAGCTATTAGCTGATGCACCTACATATCTCAAAACACTTATTTAGTTACTATTATATATTTTTGTTTTTGTTATTTTATTTATTTAAAAAAAAATTTTTTATATAATTTTCCAGTTTGCTTTTAAAATTATAACTACATAAATAAATAAATAAATAAAAATAACATTAATTTCCACAAAAAAAAAAACAACAAAAAAATTAATTTAATAACATAAAACAATATATAACAAAGGAATTAATTGATGACAATGACCATCTCAGCATGTGCTAGGTATATTATATTTTACATTCTTACACTCAAGTCTTTTGCTACTACCTACCCATTTATTTCACAACATACGACTCTCAAAGATGACTGGAAAAAATACAGGTAACGATTAAGTCCGCCTTTGCCCATCATGTAAATTATATAACGAGCATGTTTCTGTAAAATGTGTTTAATTCAGTGCAGTAGTATCAGCCCGGGCGGGTTAAACCCTACCACATGGTGTGGTCGAAATATTTTTTGATTTTTTTTTTATTATTTTTTTATATTACTTACTCGGTTGGCTACATCGCCTATTACATCCATGATGTCAGCCCATAACACCTTGGTGAATTAGGTGCCATGCCAGTGCTTGCCTTCGGTCGTGCCGGCTACACTGACCTGGACGGAAAAAACAAACTAAATAGTCGTTTCAACAACCTTTCATTCAGTGCGGTGGTATCAACCTGGGCGGATTAAACCCTACCACCTAGTATGGTAAGAAGGGAAGGGACTAACAGTTTTACTTGTAATCTGAACACCTCCGTCAGCCTCCAACGGTTGAGCGGTTAGCCATCCATCCACTGAATGCGCCCAGGTGTTCTTTTGATCCGACCGACCGCACCTCTAAGCTACCGAGTCTTACGAAATTGATTACAGTAGAGCCTTGATAATCCGAACTACCAAAAAACGACCCCTGTTCGGACTCACGAAGCGTTCGGATTATAGAATGTCAGATAGGAAAATTCAATAAAACAGCTGTATACTTTGAAAGAATATATTGAGGGACCTTCTGAATAATAGAATACACAAAAAACAGTTACTTAGTCTGGAGGGTTCAAATATAAAGCCTCAGGGAAATAAAAAGCCTTGTCCCTCAAATTACGTAGCATCATCTTTTCAGATAACGAGAGGTCATTTTCGTCAGTCCAGTTCAAGCAAGTGTTAAGTGCTGATATGGTTTGCGAGTGGGGTATTTTCTTGACATTTGGAGTAAGAGAATCGTCAATAAAAGATTTGTCATTCCTAGATTCGTCAGCGAGAGGGGTCACTTGGCGCAGTTCGGATTATAGAGGTGTTCGGATTAGCCTGAGTACGGATTATCGAGGCTCTACTGTATTAAAGTTAGGCCTTGTTGTCGACATCAAGGACAAACTGTCACCTTTATCGCTCCTGATATGTATCTATATAGTAGAGCCTTGATATATCCGAACTACCAAAAACTACCCCTGTTTGGACTCATTAAGCGTTCGGATTATAGTATGTTAGATAGACAAATTCAATAAAACAGCTGTATAGGTAGAAAAAATATATTGAGGGACCTTCTGAATCATAAAATACACAAAAACAGTTACTTACTTATAAACTGATCTACTTTAGTCTGGCGGGTTCTATTTATTGACAAATGAAAAGCCTTGTCCCTCAAATTACGTAGCATCATATTTTCGTATAACAACGGGTCATTTTCGTCAGCCCAGTCCAATATGTATTGCGAGTGGGGTATTTTCTTGACATTTGGAGTAGGAGAATCGTTAATAAATAAAAGATTCGTCATTCCTAGATTCACAAAATGGAAAGCGCTGAGCCAACAACTCAGAAAACCTTACTGGCTGATGAGCCGTAAATCTCAACTCTCCATGGAAAACAAATTGTTGCTGTACAAATGTAACCTCAAACCTATTTGGTGCTATGGTATTCAACTATAGGGCACTGCGGCCAATTCAAACCTCGAAATCCTACAGCGGTTCCAATCAAAAACCCTTCGCATGGTTGTTGACGCACCTTGGTATGTCACCAATAATCAGCTGCTTCGGGACCTTGAGATTCCAACGGTAAAGAAAAATTCCTAGATTCGTCAGCGAGAGGGGGTCACTTGGCACTGTTCGGATTATAGAGGAGTTCGGATTAGCCTGAATACGGATTATCGAGGCTCTACTGTATTTTAGTTTTATGTCAGAGAAGAAAATAAACAATTTGTTATTGTTTCGATGTGCAGCAGCCTGCTGCTGCGGTGCGCCAGCCAGAGCTCGCTGGACGAGAGCTCGCAGCGGCCGCCGCAGACGTCGCCGCCGCAGCCGCCCGGCCACGCCGCGCGCGCCCTCACCATGCTCAACAACATGCGCAGGTTGTTGTTGTTGTTGTTGTTGTTGTTGTTTGCTGCCCAGCCTCTTGGGAAGGTGGGTGGGCCATTCGCCGCACTGAGACCTCAAGACGGTCCGTTGTACGTTGGCGCTCGAGTAGTGCTACTCCAGCCACCCGAGCTCTTTCATAAATTGGAACACTCTTCTTGGTCGCTTCCACACTCCATGGGCAGTTCCCACGTTCCCAAGAAACTGCAGTCGTTATTCTGCCACCACCGGGCACTTCAGGAGCACGTGGGTGGCTGATTCGTCCTCCGAAATGCTGTTTGCGAACCCCTGTGCAACTTTAGCAGGTGCTTCCTGAGTCGCAGGTCCAGTTTGGGAATGGCTTCCCGGGATTGCCTGCAGTCCCTGGTGTTGGCCCAAAGAACATGTGCAGGTATCTACCTAGCTATTGTCAGAAACCAGTGCTCGCTTCGTCGCCCAGTGCACCATGTATGCAGGAACGAGATGACCGACACCGGGGAAGGACTACTACCACAGATTACTTAATAGTTAGTTCGTAACAGATAAATCACTCCATAGAAAACCCTACCACCTAGTATGGTAAGAAGGGAAGGGACCTACAGTTTAACGTGGAATCCGGACCACGGTCAGCCTCCAACGGTCGAGCGGTCACCCATCCAAGTACTGACCGCGCTCAGCATTGCTTAACAACAGTGGACCGCCCGCACCACTGAGCTACCGAGGTGCTTGACTCTGTTCGTGCCGGAAACACTGACTGGCTAAACTGTTAACAGGCAAGGCATGCTGTGCGACGTGAGTCTGGGCGCGGGCGGCGGCAGCGCCGAGTACCCGGCGCACCGATCTCTGCTGGCGGCGTGCTCCCCGTACTTCCGAGCCATGTTCACGCAGTTCGACGAGCGGGAACGGGCGGTCATTACTATACAGGTATGGGACCCATTGTTGTGCGTGTCGCCCTGGCTGCTACTCCATCCAGCCCAGAGCAAGCATTCTCTAACGTCCTACCGTCAACGTAGGTGACGCTGACTAGTTATGTCTCTGTCTAATTATATGAACTAGACAGAGACATAACTAGTCAGCGTCACCGTTAGAGAATGCCTGCCCAGCTCTTCTTCTTCTTCTTCTACTTGATGGGCATTTTCCGCATGTAGGTCGCTCTTCTTGGATCCGTTGTGCGTATCACCCCGGCTGCTACTCCATCCAGCCCAGCTCCTTCCAGAAGCCAATTTTGTAGAATTTTTGTTTCCTATTTTCATGATGTTAGAATATAATTTTAAATAGATGTGTTATAGGCTTCCCCTCAAGGGGCATCCTTAAAATTATTGCTAATGTAAATTACATTTATCTACACATCCTGGCAGATAATGTACTTGACGGTTCAAAGGGGAATCTGTTTTGTATATAAATATACACGGTGTTGTAACCCCAACCGTAAAACCCGAAAGGGGGTGATTCTGTAAGTGAAATAGAACAGCTTTTGTTCTACGACTTTTTTATTTGAAGAAAAAAATAGTTTTTTTCTCCATACATTTTGAGAATAGGCATTTAAAATTTGTATGGAAAAAAAATTAATTTTTTTTTTCAAAATTTTTTTTTCTTCGCACTAGTTGTTTAGTTTCACATATAGAATAACCCCCTTATGTCAGTTAAACATATTACGGGGACAACTGCAACATCCATTGCGGAGCTAAAAAAAATAATTTAAAAATATTTGAAACCTGATTTTGTTATGGCCAACGACTTGACAAATTCTTCATAGCCGTTTACGGATGTTGTGTGTAAATTGGTGACCTTAATTGGCGAATACTTGTTTATCTTCTGCCTAAGGCCAATTACAGTCGAAATAGGAAGTAAAGAGTGTCTGTTGCTAATATTAGAACTAGTGTTGTAACGGATAGTGGTTTGGCTGGATACCCTTCATTCCGCCTATGCGTGAATCGGATAGCCCGATATCCCGATATCTGGTTGCCGGATATCCGGCCTATGTGTGGATCGAATGGCCGGATCTCTCGATATCCGGCTGCCGGATATCCAGCTTATGCTTGGATCAGATAGCCGGATATCCAGCCTATGCGTGGATCAGACAGCGAGCGCGGGCGAGGTTAATGACGCTCGCGCTGCCCTGGTTTCACTGGTGCGCAAATTTGTTACGACAGTCGGTGGTCGATCGCGGCATGTTGCATCGCTGCATGCGTGCGTGCATGTTTTTATTTTACCAAATAAACGGTTTTGCTATCAAAGTGATGCGATTGTTCCGTTTGATTATTACTTTTCATACGTTTTTTTATATATTATGTTCATATATCTTTTTGTAAACCAGCTTTTTATTTAAATATATCCGGCATTGGCCGGATGTTTGTAAACTATCCGGCCATCTGCCTGATAGCAAAAGCTTTTTATTTAAATATATCCGGCATTGGCCGGATGTTTGTAAACTATCCGGCCATCTGCCTGATAGCAAAAAAGTGGCCGGATAGGCCTGATAATGGATAGTAACCGTACATCTGTTACAACACTAAATTATAATTTCTAAACCGGTTCGGTCAGTTTCTGTGTTCAACATACAGAGAATGTTTACCTACATAACTATTGACAATAAATTATTTTTATTTACAAAATGTTTGTTTGATGAATTTTTATATATTAATATTATTTATAAAATTACACAATTAATACAGATATTTCGACTGTGTTGTCGTCATCAGTGAAAAATATACATAATATACACCATACATAATATGTTATATTTTTCACTGATGACGACAACACAGTCGAAATATCTGTATTAATTGTGTAATTACCTACATAACTATGAGAGTTATGTAGGTATTATTTTATTAGTCTAGCTAATGTTTAAAATCGCTCTGAACGTTGATTATTGAGAGCTTAGACTCTTGCCAGTTTTTTTTTTGTCAAACCGCAGAGTGCCAACTCACTTTTGTCAATAAAACTGCTAATTTTCAATAAATACTTTAAATTATAATATGAAACTTTGCATAATAACTTATGTCAATATAAAGTAGGTCCTACCCGTTTTATATTAAAAATTATTTTTTTTTTATAAAAAAAAACTGTAAAATTTTGACTTAACTATGATTAAATCATTGAGTATGTCTATCCCTTTCCTTCTCTCCGATTCTCTATCATTCTATCCCGCCCTTTGTTATCCCCGCACTTAACTATGAAAAAAAAAAACAATTGGCAAGTTTTCTAATTATACAAGCTGATCTCAAACTTGCCAATTAATTTTTTATTTTTTCATAAAATCATTAAGAAAATAAAGTTAATCTTGAAAGTTTTATTTATCTTCTTCCTCACATTAAATGTATAAGAATCCGAGGTAACATTTACATCATTTTTTTCTGGAGCGATTCGACTTGCACGTAACTACTGTAGTAGAACGGTGACTTAGGCGGGTAATTGCGGAAGCCTGCGCTCACGCTGTCGCTTAGCGACACACTAACCTGTTGCGTAATTTTGTTTGCGAGGCTTATCTAGGGGCGCGGGGGGAAAATTCAAGAAATGACAAAGGGCAATGCTCAAAAATGCAAGTGCATTCTAGGATAGCAGAGCGCACGTAGACTACATACATACAAACCACACGCTGCATCCCGACAATCGGGGTAAGCAGAGTAATCGGAGTTGTGCTGCAGGTACTCTTGTAAGTTACAGCACAACACTGAACACCATGCTTAGCCAAGTATTCAGACATGATAACTATCAAGCGGCAAGTAAGGTACGAAGACCCAGCCGCTGCATGGCTCGGTGCAAGGATCGTTCCAAAGTGAGAGGTGGCTAGTCTGTGGCCCTTTTTAATATAATAATAATATAACGTTTATTTTGGGCACTAGTCCCACATTTTACAAAATAAGTACAGTACAGTAGATACAACGTAATACTTTAGTCAAGTAATAAAATCTTAAAACAAACATTAAAACATTACAACAACCTTTTGCCGTTGGAGCGGCCGATATCGGTCGCTTTATACATTATACCTTTACGAATGGAGCGGCCGATATCTTTTTTTTCTTTGTTTTGTTGGGTGGCCCCAACGAAATTATTTTATTCTTTTATCTCACTTAGCCGTGTGTATTTGAAAGTGACGAATTCAAATAGTAGAATAAATTTCCCTTTAGGCGACAACCATTCCCCCATAGAGAAATGTCAGATTTACCGCCCTGTCAGTGTCATCAAGACAGCGGTTATAATAGGAGGGCGTTGTACGTTGCTCTTCTGTTTTCGGGTTTGCTGAGTGTTTTTTTGTGCAGATGAACCCATAAGTGATGTTTTTTCTCTTTTTCATTATATTCCGGATGTATTGAGTGCATTTGTTTGTGCTGAGTTGATCTGAATTTTTCGTAAAAATACTAAGAAAATGCCTCCTTTTCGGTACCAATTTCGGCTGTTTTTAGAGGCTTTTTTCTCGATATAAATCCGTTTTCTGGATAAAGTGAGGTGATAGAAGTGTTATTTAGTTCCTGTAGTTGAAATAATATATGCCGTATAGTGTTTGTATACAGTACATTTACGAGAAATAAGCAATTTTTGTGACCTAGTTTTCTCCATTCAAATAATACAAACCATACAAATTTCCACATACAAATTTTATTGTGAACGACACGGGGGGCTGCTGATACACAAGAAAGGTATGATTAGGTCCGTTATTTATTAGTGTTTATAATAAAAATACTATATGACCGATTGGCGGTCTAATAAATTTATAAAAAAAAAAAAACCTGAGAGAGGTCGCGATTTTCACATAGAACAACTTTACAAAATAATTTTGTCACCTAGAATACGTAATGTAAATAAAAAAATGCCATTTATGGCTAGAATATTTATCTGTAAATACAATCCATATGTTAGTTCATGAAGTTTTATGGAAAAATCTTCCAAAATGATTTTTTTTCGAGAGTAATGCGCCGGCGCCGATCGCGGCGCGCCACCTGGTGTAGCAGAAGGATTGTTTTGGTTAATGCTTCCAGAGGCAAAGGGTTAAAAGTATTAAAATCAATAAAATAAAAATAAAAAATTACAATAATGATTAAATATTTTTGTATTAATTTTGTGTATTTTTATTACTTTGTATTTTTAATACTTGTAGTATAATATAATATGTAAAATTAATAGAAAATTTTGAAAATGTGAAATAAAGAAAATTCAATATTAATAAAATGTTTATAATATATATCTGATAGACAACTACGAACTTATACATAGCACGACATCTTATCCATATCCCTTAGTCGCCTTTTACGACATGGACAGGGAGAGGTGCAGTGGACTCTAGTGTTAAAACCGCTCTGAACAGTGCTCTCGCCGAAAGTGTTTACAAGAATATCACGTTTCCCGCGCATGCAGATAACCTAGCATATTTGTGAGAGCAAAAGTTAATAAATTATCATAAATTAGTTTATTTACTCGGGACCAAATTGAAAAAGAACCCACTTAATGTATCTTATCTTTGTCGAACGAGACAGCTTATTATGTTTGCAACAAATTCACACATGTGAAAGTTGAAGAATACACTTTTTGACTCATGATGACTCCCTTCTTATATTACTAGGTGGTAGGGTTTCACCCGCCCGGGTTGGTAACACCGCACTGGATGAAAGGTCGGGCGAAACGGCTATGTAAATAGTTCGTGTTTTCCGTCCAGTTCAGTGTTGCCGGCACGACCGAAGGGAAGCACTGGCGTGGCACCAAGTTCAACCCGGTGTTATGGGCTGACATCACGGATGTTGTAGGTGATGTAGCCAACAGTGTCAGTTTCTATAAAAAAAAAACTTACACACCTTGTTCATTTTAACAACGGTCCTGTGACAGCTTGCAAGGTTTATTTATAGGCGCCCGGCAGTCAGTATTGAACATGGAGCTTTAGAAAGAGGCAATCCGGTTGTAGAGCGTCGTCTCTGTCGCATAGCGACGTGCGAGTTCGTGCGACAGAGACGGCGCTCTACAACCGCATTGCCTCTTTCTAAAGTATTACTTACTGCCGGATACTGTACATTACTGTACATTCATTTAGGGCAGAAGTAGTGTCTATTTTTTGGTTTATTTATCTGTCTTCAAGTCGTCAATATTGGACACCGGGTGGCTAAGCTCAAGTGGCAGTGGGCTAGGCACGTTAGTCGAAAAGACGACGACCGTTGGATTAACCGTGTCGTACAGTGGACAGGAAAACGGAGTGTGGGGAGACCACCCGCCAGGTGGGAAGACGGTATCCAGTATGTCGGCGGAAAGCAGTGGTTCCGTACCGCTGAAGGCCGGGAGAACTAGAGGAAAATTGGAGAGGCACATACACGCTGACTGACTGACACCTGTCTGCTGATAGAGAGCGTTCCATATAAATCTTCCCTTCGCCGTTATGTTGGTTCCACTGTCTATCTGTCAAAACAGCGTTGAGGTATGTGTACAGATTTACCCGTAATTATCAGTATTTACCGTATTTATTATACGGTAAATACCTATTACATTATTAGGTAATATAATCGTCACAATCTGGCAACAGGAATTTAAGCACTGACAGTGACACTGGCAGTGGAGCCAACATAACGGCGAAGGGAAGATTTAGTTGGAACGCTCTATACATTGTGATGACGAGTTTGTAGTATGAAATCAGTTCTTATGATATATTTTTAGCGTTCCGTAACTATTTTAATAATCTGCCATGCTTAGTACAGATCAATATAAAGGAGTAAAAAATAAATTAAATTACAAATAAAAAAATCCCCGATACATCAACAACGCTTAAAAAGTAAAAAATAATTTCTGCTTAGTTAATCAAGGGCGCCGGGGGACCGAGTTTTATTGTTTTTTTTTACGTAGCGGTCCCGAGACGTCTTTAATTAACTAAGCGGAAATTTTATTTTTTATTTTTAAGGGTAGTTGAGGTTTCGGGGGTTTTTTTAATTTGTAATTTAACTTTTATTTCAAGCTTTTTAGAGACGTAATTTGAACTACAAGTTCAAATTATTTTGTTAGGTTTGTTTACGTTAGGTTACAAGTACATGAACCATAGAAGACAGTATTGTTCCACATCATGGTGGTCCATTCATAAAAATTTTACATGTATTTTTTTTTCAGAATGTTGACCCACTAGCGCTCGAAGCCCTCATAGACTACATCTACGACCCTGACTCCATCGAGGTCACAGAAGAAAACGTTCAGGTAAGAAATATGGCCCATTAATATCAGTCCTTTATTTTAATACATATTCTATTTCTCTTTACGCGTTCGGTGACACAAAATTACTGAACCGGATTTATTTAATAAAAATGATCAACTGAAAACAAGTTTTCGTTTGTTACATGTTGTAAATCTTAAAAACAAGAATTAGTTATACAACCAAAGTTGTAAAATCTTAATCCATCTTTTATGACACATAACATGTGTAGTGTAGTCCCTTCGACGATCTATTGTTACTGAATATGTCTGCTGAACCCTCGAATATGTTATTTCATACTTGTTAATATATATTTTTTTAATATTATATTTGTTGCGATATTTTAGATATACTGGCATATCCTACCTTAACGGTAGTAGGTACTGTACTGACAAAATGTAAGGGTCTACATGTCCGTTCAGATTCCACGTAAAACAGTAGGTCCCTTCCCTTCTTACCTTACCAGGTGGTAGGGTTTAACCCGCCCGGGTTGATACCACTGCATGGAATGAAAGGTCGGTCGAAGCAGCTATATAAATGGTTTGCGTTTTCAGTGTAGCCGGCACGACCGAAGGTCCTAGTTCACCAAGATGTGATGTGCTGACATCACAGATGTTGTACCTAGGTGACGTAGCCAACAGTGTCAGTTTCCATTTAAAAAAATCACACACCTTGAACGCATCGGATTATTCTTGAAAATGTGTTTTAAATTATTTTACTAGAAGAAACAGCTTGAGTACCTTTATAGTTTTCTGCAAAATCACAAATAAAAAATATGACTTCGATGATTCAAATTGTTTTTTTTATTCACGTTTACTGAAGGTTCAAAGTTCAATGTTTTTATTGACATTATATTTATTAATAGTAATATACAGATTTTGTACCGAAATAACCTTGAAAAACCTGTTTATAAAAAAAAAATTATGTGGTAATATTTCTATATTTCAATCTTTGGCTGATAAACAAAGTTAGTTTTCACATGGCTCAGACTTGCCTTGATTCATAGTAGAACTTGTTTTCAAATAATATAAAAATGGAACGACTAACTCGTTTTATACGATCGATGGACAATATTTACTCTTCGAGAAATAAATAACCCCCGCCTGGGTTAGGTTATCTAAGGAGGATGCGACAAAACTTCCCCACCGACCAATAACCGGCCCGGACATATGTATTTGGAACGTTCTTCTCATGACTATCATTTTTTACTATAACTAGGAAGGTGTGGATCTAAGCTTGCGATGGCTTCACCGAACATACCCGGGCCCATCGGCAGTAGAGGAGGGTATTAATCGAGGCGGGGACTAGCGAGTGGCCACTCTAAATTTCCCGCGCATGCTTCACGTTTCGGCTCGCTTCAAGCCCTCGTCAGCTAGTCTGCGTTGACTAGGACGCGGGGAAACCACCAGTCCCGCTCTCGGCCTCCCTCTCTCTACCTATCCATATTCTGTAGGATGCTTCCAGTGACGTTTTCGAAGCTCTCTCCATATATGAGCTTAGCGTCGATCTTGGGAGCCCTAGATTCTTGAAGAGACTGTAGAGCGACTTCGCTGGTAGTCCTCTTGCTCCGACTTCCACAGCGAAGAGATCAGTCTTGAATCCGTTTCTCACAATCCGGTCTACTAAGTTGCAGTACTTGTTAAGTTTGATGTTGTGGCCTTCGGTATGTTACTTTCCCATGGAACTGTAAGTTCAACAAGTACTACATGCTTCGTCGCTTTTGAGAATATGAGTATATCCGGTCTTAATGCTGTGCAGTAGCGATTCCTGGTGGTGAGTATTGGGTTGGCTCTGGCTAAGGTTTTTTTTTTCATAATTTCATAACTTACTCGTTAATTTATTTCTACCACAATGAGTTCAAAAACTGAAAGACCATATATTCCCTTTTGCTGTCTTATGTACCTACAGAGTTTAAATTCGACAAACTTGGGCAAGGCCGACCGTTTTGAACAATTAAAAGTTGTTCAGAAAATGGCCTCGTAGGGAACAGTTTAAAAAAAAAAATCACATTTGTTTTTGCTTAATACTTAAATATTAATGCTGGCATTCATTTTATTTGGCTTGGCGGCGCCAACCTAGCCAACTAAAAGGAATCGCCGCTGATGCTGTGGTACAGATTTCCGAAGGCATTTGGTAATGCTTCTCATGTGTGTCCATCAACAATTCCCAATCCTTTGCTGCTCCCAAAATTGAAGGTTTAGTCCTATCTTTGGGCAGCTTATTGGCTCCAGGTTTCACAAAGTTGACCTTCTGGAAGCCGCTACTGGTTTGCCCTTTCCTGGTCCGTGCAATTGACAGGTTGATGGCCTCTCTGATGATTTGGAGGACTTTATCATGACGGTAGGAATACTGGCCTCGCTCAAGTAGTATTTTGCATCCGCATAACAAATCTTTGGCCGTGCCTTGCTTGTTAGGGTTCCGTATCCGTCGTACGGGACCCTAGTACTAAGCCTACGCCGTCTATCTGTCTGTTTGTCCGTCCGTCCGTCTGTCCGAGGGCTGTATCTCTTGAACCGTAATAGGTAGCGCGTTGACATTTTCACAGAATATGTCTTATTAATATTATGGTCGATATAACAACAAATAAGAAAAAATAACAAAAAGTAAAAAATTCATGGGGGTTCCCATAGAAGAAACCAAAAAGTGTATACGCCATCTACCGAATAGAGCATGAAGCATTTTAACTAATCATGAATTTTAACTAATATGAAGCATTTCATAACACGCCATAGATGGCGTGAGTGGCGCTAACCATGACATGGCGATACGGAACCCTCGGCGCGCGAGTTCGACTCGCACTTGGCCGGTTTTTTTAGTTGACATATCTATCGATTGGCGCGTCTTCAGAAGCTGATACGGCTGTGTTAAACGCTTCTTCTTTTACATATGTGTTGGCGCGTCTTCTGTTGGCAGAATTTCTATTGGCGCATCGTTTTCAATGGCACATGATGAATGTGAATGATTGTTGGCAGACGTTGCTGCCGGCCGCCAACCTGCTGCAGATAGCGGACGTGCGCGAGGCGTGCTGCGCGTTCCTCGCGGCGCAGCTGCACTCCACCAACTGCCTCGGCATCCGTGCGTTCGCGGACCTGCACGCGTGCCGCGACCTCGCCGCGCAGGCCGACCAGTTCATCGAGAGAAATTTCGCGTGAGTGAAAAATTGGAGCATACAGTAGTCACAACGTACAAATGTGGGTCCAAAGTTCAAGCGCACTACAGACCGCGTCCCGCGCCGCCCCGCGTTGCCTGAGCCGATACCCCTCCCGGCCCTTCCCACCCGCGACGCGCGACCTTTGGACCCACATTTGTACATTGTGACTACTGTACATACATACATACTACCTGGTGATTTAAATTAAAGTAAAAATTATTTATTCGATAATCATACACTTACAATGTAGGAGGTACTGTCCCCTGAACTAGTCCGTAGACTGTGCTGCAGAGGACGGTTTGAAAATGGCGGCGTTCCTATTTTCCTTTCGCTCACATAGTATTGCCGTTTAAAGAAAATAAAGCAATTGTTCGAAAATACAAATTTGCAAATAAAAAAATATATTATGCAAAAAAAAAATTTCCATGCGGACTGTACAGCTTTAAACTGCCGCCATTTTCAATCCCTTTCATTAAATAACCAGGTTATACATACATACCACACGCTGTATCCCGACAATCGGGGCAATCGGCGTTGTGCTGCAAGGGCTCTGGTTAATTACAGCACAACACCGACCACCACGTTTCGCAAAGTATTCGGAAGAGATAACTCCGCTATTAAGCAGCAAGAAAGGCACGAAGAGCAAACTGCTGCACGACTCGGTGGAAGGACCGTGCTAAAGTGGGAGGTGGCTATCCTGTCGCCCTTTGTCCTCATACATTGCTAAACGTTGTAGTCGGTGTAGTGCTGTAATTTGCAAGTGTACTTACTTGTTTACCCCGATTGTCGGGATACAGCGTGTGAAGGTATAAAATGAAAATGAAAAAAATAAGTTAGTAAGTTATCAGTTAAGTAAAACAGGAAAGCATATGATATCTCTGACCACTTGATAACATACATCGGAAGAGGTGTAGTCATCATCGGATAAAAGATTACTCAAAAATTCTTCATTCCAGTATTCTTCATTATCTTGTCGCAGTCATCACAATAACAAACGTTGCACAGTCTGAGTGGAATGACTAAGTATTTTTTTTTATTTCAGCGATATAATAGAATGCGAGGAGTTCCTCACACTGACTCATCCGCAGCTGGCCAAGTTGCTGGCGAGCGACAGACTGACTGTACCTTCTGAAGAGAAGGTTAGTACACTGAAGAAAAAAAAACTTTGTTTGGAGTACTGCTCGCACTTGTGGGATGGCTCAGCTAAATACCAGCTTGCGCCGCTAGACTCAATCCAGCGTCGTGCCGTGCGACTAGTGGGTGACCCTGCGGTGACCCGCGACTTAGAACCACTGCAACTCCGTAGGGACATCGGCACCCTAAGTGTGTTCTATCGTCTATTCCATGGGGAGTGTTCGGAGGAGCTGTTTAACGCGATTCCGCCGTCCCCATTCCACCTCCGCACTACGCGTACTGGGCAGGGGATGCACCCCTATTCAATCGACCTACCACGGCAACCAACCGGTTCTGTAGGTCTTTTATTCACAGAACCGGGAAAATGTGGAACGCACTCCCTGCCCATCTATTTTCTCCCAAGTACAGCCTGGGGTTTTTCAAAAGGGGCGTGAAAAGGGTCCTGTCAGGCCGGCATGGCATTCGCACATGCGCGGCATGGCGTTAGACACCTACTTGTAGGTGAAACGATGCACTATCAATAATAAAAACCAAAAAAAAACAGTCAAACTCGTGTCGGAATTGCGCACCGAGGGTTCCGTACAGCCGCGTAATTGGCCGTGTTTTGAGTACAATAATGTGTAATGGTGTGCTGGTGTTTTGAGTACAATGATGTGTGATGGTGTGCAGGTGTTTTGAGTACAATGATATGTGATGGTGTGCAGGTGTTTTGAGTACAATGATATGTGATGGTGTGCAGGTGTTTTGAGTACAATGATGTGTGATGGTGTGCAGGTGTTTTGAGTACAATGATATGTGATGGTGTGCAGGTGTTTTGAGTACAATAATGTGTAATGGTGTGCAGGTGTTTTGAGTACAATGATGTGTGATGGTGTGCAGGTGTTTTGAGTACAATGATATGTGATGGTGTGCAGGTGTTTTGAGTACAATGATGTGTGATGGTGTGCAGGTGTTTTGAGTACAATGATATGTGATGGTGTGCAGGTGTTTTGAGTACAATAATGTGTAATGGTGTGCTGGTGTTTTGAGTACAATGATGTGTGATGGTGTGCAGGTGTTTTGAGTACAATGATGTGTGATGGTGTGCAGGTGTTTTGAGTACAATGATATGTGATGGTGTGCAGGTGTTTTGAGTACAATGATATGTGATGGTGTGCAGGTGTTTTGAGTACAATAATGTGTAATGGTGTGCAGGTGTTTTGAGTACAATGATGTGTGATGGTGTGCAGGTGTTTTGAGTACAATGATGTGTGATGGTGTGCAGGTGTTTTGAGTACAATGATATGTGATGGTGTGCAGGTGTTTTGAGTACAATGATATGTGATGGTGTGCAGGTGTTTTGGGTACAATGATGTGTGATGGTGTGCAGGTGTTTTGAGTACAATAATATGTGATGGTGTGCAGGTGTTTTGAGTACAATGATGTATGATGGTGTGCAGGTGTTTTGAGTACAATAATATGTGATGGTGTGCAGGTGTTTTGAGTACAATGATATGTGATGGTGTGCAGGTGTTTTGAGTACAATAATGTGTAATGGTGTGCAGGTGTTTTGAGTACAATGATATGTGATGGTGTGCAGGTGTTTTGAGTACAATGATGTGTGATGGTGTGCAGGTGTTTTGAGTACAATGATATGTGATGGTGTGCAGGTGTTTTGAGTACAATGATGTGTGATGGTGTGCAGGTGTTTTGAGTACAATGATATGTGATGGTGTGCAGGTGTTTTGAGTACAATGATGTATGATGGTGTGCAGGTGTTTTGAGTACAATAATATGTGATGGTGTGCAGGTGTTTTGAGTACAATAATATGTGATGGTGTGCAGGTGTTTTGAGTACAATGATGTATGATGGTGTGCAGGTGTTTTGAGTACAATAATATGTGATGGTGTGCAGGTGTTTTGAGTACAATGATGTATGATGGTGTGCAGGTGTTTTGAGTACAATAATATGTGATGGTGTGCAGCTGTTTTGAGTACAATGATGTATGATGGTGTGCAGGTGTTTTAAGTACAATTATGTGTGATGGTGTGTGCGGGTGTTTTGAGTACAATGATGTGTGATGGTTGGTGTGTGCGGGTGTTTTGAGTACAATAATATGTGATGGTGTGCAGGTGTTTGGGTACAATGATGTGTGATGGTGTGCAGGTGTTTGAGTGCGTGGTGTCGTGGGTGAACTACGCTCCGGACGAGCGCAAGCAGCATCTCGCGTCCCTCATGGAGCACGTCCGACTCCCGCTACTGCCTCAGGTAAGTACCATATTAAATCCTATGTTGCCATAACTAATATGCGTAATAATAAGTATAATTGGTTGGTTGAGCTCGACGCTCTAGTCTCAGGTATACACCTCACCTTCAGTCACCCCGTTGTAAATAAATCGTAGGTAGCTAGTAATTAAATATGGTATTTTTACCGTAGAATTATGGTACAGGGCATAAAAATATGGTATGAATACCATAATGTGGTACGTACGACAACACTACCCCCGATATTGCCTCTGATTGCAGGGACGGAATTATTTGTTACTAGACCACTTGAAATGATAAAAAGTTTCATGCAGGTACCTGGTCAATTATTTTCTATTCCAATTTAGGTCCCGTCCCCTCTTACCTTACTAGATGGTAGGGCTTATCCCGCCTGGGTTGGTACCACCGCACGTGTTTGCATCGCGTTCGTGTTTTCCGTTCAGTTCAGTGTAGCCGACATGAAATCAGGGGAAGCACTGACATGGCACCTAGTTCACCGGGTGTTATGGGCTGACATCACAGATGTTGTAGGTGATGTAGCTAACCGTGTCAGTTTCCATTAAAAAAACTTTTTTTTTTATTTTTTTAAATTTATATGGGCCTCCTTCGAGGTTTGGGCCCAAGGCAGGTGCCTAGCTCACAATAGATTTAATTCTTAAAGATAATAGAGTAGAATAGAAACTATTGCAGACAACTGAAAGAGAAGCAGTACACGAAAAGAGACAAGAAATACGGGATGTTTCGCTTTCGCACAGTAGCGGCGCGGTATGAATGCATAGTAAGCGGCGGGTGGCCGAGTGGTTTGGGCATCGGCCTCTCGTACGAGAGGTCCGAGGTTCGAATCCGGTCGGGGTGTACCAATGAGTTTTTTCTGACGAAAAAATTTACATATATACCTACACCTGCTGCTTCACCGTTCGGAACCGGTGTAAAACTGTAGGTCCCTTCCCTTGCCCTTTACTAGGCGGTAGGCTCAAATTGTAGCCGATTGGGTTGGTACCACCGTACTCTAGTTCAGTATAGCCAGCAATCCAGGGAAGTGTCCGGTATGGCACCTACCCTCTCGGAGGTGATATTGGCTGGTCGGAGCATGCGCTTTGGCCCCTCCGATTCAGCGGCCCATACCGGATTACATAAAAAAATTAATAAAAATAAATTGTGGAACGTCCTTATTTTTATATGTTAGTACTAAGCATGTACTTGCTTTTTATATTTCTTCATTAGAGAAAATGCAAAGTCGAAAATGAAGAGAAAAAGAATTGGCAACGCGCTGGCAGCTCAAGCCGGAGTTCCAGGTTCGATTCCTGGTCGGGACGTATTTTTTCTCTTCATTTTCGACATTGCATTTTCTCTAATGAAGAAATGTAAAACGTCCGTTTGGCCCCGGCAGGACTGCCTGGTGTCGCGGGTGCAGACGGAGCCGCTGTTGGGCGCGGACCTGCGCTGCAAGGACCTGCTGATCGAGGCCCTCACCTTCCACCTGCTGCGGCCGGAGCAGCGCGCCGTGCTCTCCAGCACGCGCGCCAGGCCGCGCAGGCCCGTCGGACCACCCAAGGTGCCTTTCAGATTATATCTAAGAAAATTCCAGTGGTGGAACGAGCCTAGAAAGTTTTCTAGGAGGTATTATGTATTATATAAACTGTATAATTATATTATATAGTGAGAAGGATTGAGAAAGGGATGCTTCGGTGGTTCGGTCATGTTGGAAGAATGGATGATATGAGACTAACGAAAGAAATTTATGAAGCAAATGTGAGTGGAAGAGTCGGGAAGGGTCGCCCTAGACGCCACTTACCTAGACCAGATCGGCCATGTGCTCAAAAAGGGGCAAGTGCGAAGTACCCGTAACCGACGAGCATGCATGAAGAACATTATGGGAGTGGAAGAGGCGGCAGAGGTGTGTCAGGATCGTGGCACGTGGAGATCCGTTGTCTCTGCCTACCCCACCGGGAAACAGGCGTGACGCTATGTATGTATGTATGTAATTCATATGTATTTAATTTATAGTTTTATGTATTTAATTTACTTAATAATTTTCGATTTCTACGTTTAATTAACCAGTATGTACTTATATGTAGTGTATATTATAGTTTATCATAGTTATTTTCCATATATTATATTTTACATTCCCACACTCAAGTCTTTTGCTACTACCTACTTATATCTCACAACATACGACTCTCAAACATCCAAAGGTGGGAGAAATCCCTGTAAGGGATAAGTCCGCCATTGCTCCTCATGTAAATTACTTATCGTTTGTTACTGTTAAATGTTTTGGAGCAATAAAGTATTTCTATCTATCTATCTTGAACCATTCCATGCCTAGTTAGTGTGCAAAAAAATCCTAATGAAATATCTTTTGCCAGCGGCTTCGCTCGCGTGAAATTCGTACTTATTTAAAAAGAAGAAAGTAAGTAAGCCCGCTACCGTACCTTTATTTCGGCCCGCAGAACAATTCGGTTTGTATGAGAGCCACATCTTATTGTAACCGGAACTGAATTTTATTTAGCCTATCCTGTGTCCCGTAAAGTAAAATGTGCTTGTATTAAGTTTCATTTAAGTTTCATTTTAGTTTCGTTTGAATGATCGGTTTAAGAGTTATGGAGGAACATCCATACATACATACATACAGAAATTAAAAAAAAAAATCGTCAATTTAGTTTTAGTATCATTCATAGGGTCTACAAACGCAGTGTCTCATGAAACAAAGTAACTTACTCCATGACCATCCCCTATAGATTTATTATTAATATTGATGATTGATATAACCCCCAAAACCAAGCCTATGTTTTCACTTGTTTTCTGCTGCATCTATCGCTTCTTAATATTATATATTTTATATAAGATGAGACTGAACTGGTTGTGGTGAAAACGACCAGGAAGGCACTAATTGCAGATAGTCAACAAATTAGAAAAATTATCCTTTATCTGTAGGTCCCTTCCCTTGGCCCTTACTAGGTGTTAAACTCAAATTGTAACCAACTGGGTTGGTACCATCGTACTCGATGTACAATGGCCACATAGCAGCCTATTCTGTGTTCTATAGTGCAGTATAGCCAGCAATCCAAAAGGAAGGCTCCGAAATGGCACCCACCTTCTCGGAGGTGATATTGTCTGGTCGGAGCATCTTCTTTGGCCCCTCTGATTCAGCCACCCGTACCGGATTACACTAAAAAGAAAAATCTGTATGAGATGCGGCCTCACATATTTTGTAATGGCCGCAGGTGTTGCTTGTGGTGGGCGGTCAGGCCCCGAAGGCGATCAGAAACGTCGAGTGTTACGACCTGGAGGAGGGCAAGTGGTACAACGCCGGCGAAATGCTGACCAGGCGCTGTCGGTGAGTTACACTTTCTATGTGTTACCATGTGAAATGCACCATTTATTCAAATTCTCACATGTATATACGATTGCCCTGAGCTGATCTAAATGTTCACATTGATCCAAAGCGTTCATCTTTGAGGCAACAGCATGAAACTAAGTCGAACAGTCTTTAACGGCAATATTTGCAAACATATGTGGTGGACGAGTGGAGCCACCTTTCAGATGAAGTAATGAACACATGTAATACCGACCAGGAGTGCAGTGTGCTTGACAACCAACGAAGGGACATACTCCGTTCTCCATCTTCCGTTGCGGCGGTCTGCAGACACCCCGGTCGACTTGTGGCTTTCATGGCAGACATAGGCTGGCTGTGATAGCTGGAGATCGCGGGGGTTTTGCACGAAGGTCCCCAACCAAGCGGGACTAGTTTGCAGGAGCCAACCCCAAACAAAGCAACAACAACAACATAGTACGGACCAATTAAAAAATTGACTTTATAAATATCTAACAAATAAAACATTAATTCTCAAAAGAAGAGTGTACAAGAATGATAAGTACTGGATGTAAGAGCATAGCAGCCTCGGTTGTGTTCTCCTCTAGTCCAGTATAGCCAGCAATCCAGGGAAGTCTCCGGTATGGCACCTACCTTCTCGGAGGTGATATTGGCTGGTCGGAGCATGTGCTTTGGCCCCTCCGACTCCGCCACCCATACCGGATTACATAAAAAAAGTATATATACATAAAATATAAATAATTCAAGAAAATGATAAAATCAACAACTTTTAATCGGAATTAGACATATCAGCCAATGCTAGGCTAGCAGTCTAAAATAAATAAATACATAAATTTATAGTCTAAAGCAGAAGGATTGCTCGCTCTAGAGTCTAGAGCAAGCAATCCTTCCGCCAGCTGTCATTACTTACTGTCTAGAGTCTAGACAGTAAGTAATGACAGCTGGCGACCATATTGTCACGGCAGCAGTGAAGACAACAATCGCACTCATACACCTCATGATGTCAGGCCATCAACTCGTTCCCGTCAGATTGAAACACATTGTGGACTGCGCAGGGCGGGTCTGGGCGCGGTGGAGGGGCGCGTGTACGCGGTGGGCGGGTTCAACGGCACACTGCGAGTGCGCTCGGTGGACGTGTACGAGCCCACCACGGACACGTGGTCACCCGCCGCCGGCATGGACGCGCGGCGCTCCACGCTCGGTGTGGCGGTCATCGGACACTGCATCTACGCAGTGAGTACATTTTTTTTACTCTGCGGCATTTTAGTTTTAGTTTTTTTATTATCATTCGCGGGCAAATACATTTTGCACCTGAATTCATTATCTTTTGAATAGCAACTGTAGTATGAAATGTAAACAACAATGTAAAAAAATTAAAAACAATTAAAAACAATGACAAGGGCTGTACAGAACCAAAACAAAAACAAGCTATCTTATGCTCATAGACTACTACTTACCTAATACTGCTACTATCAATTTAATTTAGCGCTAATTATTTAATGTAGCGTCAATAAACTTGTCAATGAAATATTTAAAGCATGGTACAAAATAGCATTAAAAGAATTGTCAATATCCCTATCCTAAATCACAGATCAGCTACGTTAATAAAATAATTTGATACAATAACATTAGTCAAAAATTTACAATAGTCAAGGAATATAATAGTAATTAATTTAGCATCAACAGATTTGCCCCTAATTAAAGTAGCGTCAATAGACTTGTCAATGAATTATTTAAAAATGACAATACAATGGCATCAATATAATTGTCAAATATTGGTATCCTAAAATTTTAAATCACAGATCAGTCGAGTAATACTCGTTTATATTGTAGTATTCTTGACATGTAAGTAATTTCTTTAATTCTGATTTAAAATGTTTATCTGTCAACAATTTTATATTATCCGGCAATCTATTGTATGTACGTTGGAACACGCACACTTGTGTTAGTATCACCACCGTTCTAAAAGGCTGTCAAAATTACCGCCACAAGATGGGTCTTTGTGTTTTTTTTTTTCAAAGACATACTTGCCCTGCAGTCTATGTGGTAGGTAGGGTTTAACCCGCCTGGGTTGATACCACCGCACTGAATGGAAAGTCGAAGTGCCTATGTAAATAGTTTGTGTTATGGAATAGAATAGAATATATACTATATTGCTTTCCAATACAATATTGTATTGGAAAGGAAGGCGGCTAAGGCAACCTCTGCCAACCAAACCTAAGGCATTCTCTGCCAGTCAACCTGACCTTTTTATGAACACTTATAAGGATAACAAACAGAGAAGAAAAATTACACAAACATAATACTATTAAAATAATAAAATAAAATAAACAAGACGCCATGTTATGCATTCGGACAGTGTAGCCGTGCAGTGCAGTGTAGATGTTATGGTCTAATCCTAGTAATAATGTGTTGTGTGTAAACCATGTCATAAAATAATAATAAAAATACAAAACAGGTGGGCGGGTTCGACGGCGCGACGGGACTGAGCTCCGCTGAGGTGTACGACACGCGTGCGGGCGCGTGGCGCGGCATCGCAGGCATGAGCACGCGCCGGTCGTCTGTCGGTGTGGGCGTACTCGACAACAAGCTATATGCGGTTGGTATACAGTCAAGTTGCTATACAGTCAAGTTGCTATACAGTGAAGTTGCTATACAGTCAAGTTGCTATACTGTCAAGTTGGTATACAGTCAAGTTGGTATACAGTCAAGTTGCTATACAGTCAAGTTGGTGTGCAGTCAAGTTGCTATACAGTCAAGTTGGTATGCAGTCAAGTTGCTATACAGTCAATTTGGTATACAGTCAAATTGCTATACAGTCAAGTTGGTATACAGTCAAGTTGCTATACAGTCAAGTTGGTGTGCAGTCAAGTTGCTATACAGTCAAGTTGGTATGCAGTCAAGTTGCTATACAGTCAAGTTGGTATACAGTCAAATTGCTATACAGTCAAGTTGGTATACAGTCAAGTTGCTATACAGTCAAGTTGGTGTGCAGTCAAGTTGCTATACAGTCAAGTTGGTATGCAGTCAAGTTGCTATACAGTCAAGTTGGTATACAGTCAAATTGCTATACAGTCAAGTTGGTATACAGTCAAGTTGCTATACAGTCAAGTTAGTATACAGTCAAGTTGGTATTCAGTCAAGTTGGTATACAGTCAAGCTGCTAAACAGCTGGGAATATCGTTACGTGATATGGTGCGTAACGAGGCAATTCGCCGACTCAACAAAGTTTTTTTTTTTTTTTTATTGTTATTGTTAGCGCGACATATGGCGCCGAGCCACCCATAAGGTGTCTAGCGACGCCCATGGACATTCGGTCGTATGCGGGGGTTGCGAATGCCATGCCGGCCTGACAGGTGCCCATTCACGCCCCTCTTGAAGGACCTGAGACTGTACTTGGGGGGAAATATATGGGCAAGGAGAGCGTTCCAGAGTTTACCGGTTCTGTAGAGGAAAGTTCTGCAGAATCGATTTGTACGCATCTGCGGTAAATCCAGCGTGTAGGGATGCAATCCCTGCCCAGTGCGCGTGGTGCGGAGGTGGAAAGGGGACGGCGGGATCGCATTAAACAGCTCCTCCGAGCACTCCCCATGGAATAAGCGGTAGAACACACTTAGAGAGCCGACATCCCTACGGTGTTGCAGTGGTTCTAAGTCGCGGGACACTTCGGGGTCACCCACTAGTCGCACGGCTCGACGCTGGATCGAGTCCAGAGGCACAAGCTGGTATTTAGCAGAGCCATCCCATAGGTGCGAGCAGTACTCCAAGCAGGACCTGATCTGCGATTTATACAGAAGCAGCTTTTGGTCCGGCGTGAAGTACCGTCGCACCTTATTGAGTACGCCCAGCTTTTTAGAAGCCAGCTTGGCCTTCCCCTTGATATGGCGACGAAAGTTCAGGTCGTGCGACAGTTCGACTCCGAGGACCCCGAGGTGTTCGCTTAATTTAAGCGACGTGCCTTGGAATGAAGGAGCCGGTGTGAACGCCGCTCTCTTCGCACTGAACGCGCATACTTGTGTCTTGGAAGCGTTGAACTCGACCAAATTACTACGGCCCCATTCGGAAATAGAGCCGAGTGTATGTTCGAGCTCAGACACAAGTCTTCGCCTCTTCTCATCCACAACATCCCGACTGGCTGAAGGGTGACTGGTGTAGGATCCGTGTGCCGTACTGTCATCTGCATAACAATGTATGTTGCCCAGAGACAGCATATCATTGATATGCAGAAGAAACAGCGTGGGTGACAACACAGATCCTTGTGGTACGCCGGCGTTCACTGACATGGCGTCCGACGAGCAACAGTCCACTAGGACCTGAATGCTACGCCCATGTAGGAAGTCGGCGACCCAGTCACAGAGGCCAGAAGGAAGTCCGTAAGCCGGCAATTTGCCCAAGAGCGACTTGTGCCAAACCCGGTCAAATGCCTTGGCAATATCAAGGCCAATTGCCAAGGATTCACCATGACCTTCAAGCGATTCCCCCCAAAGGTGAGTGACGTACGCTAGGAGATCACCAGCAGATCGTTTTGGCCGGAAGCCGTATTGCCGATCGCTGATGAGGTCATTCATCTCCAGGTACTTCATGAGCTGCGCATTGATAATGCGCTCCATCACCTTACAGAGAAGGGAGGTAATCGCTATAGGTCGGTAGTTTGACGGGTTTGAGCGGTCACCCTTTTTGGAGACCGCTTGCACAAATGCAGATTTCCAGGCCGCCGGCACACGACCATTGGAGTAGGAGAGACGGAATAGGCGCGTCAGCACTGGAGCCAGCTCGGGAGCACACCTTTTTAGCACCAGTGCAGAAATCCTATCTGGCCCACTCGCTTTCCTGACGTCTAGGGAGAGAAGCTCCGCCCGTACAGTCCGTTGTCGAAACTGCACACAAAGTATTGGACACCGTATAAGTATAAGTATATTGGACACCGGGTGGCCTAGCTCAAGTGGCATTGGGCTGGACCCGTCGGCCGAAGAGACGGCGACCGTTGGAGTAACTGTGTCCTACACTGACGGCCTTGGAGAATGAAAACGTGTGTATGAATGTGTGAGAAGACGACATCAAGTTCGTCGGCGGAAAGCAGTGGTTCCGTACCCGCTGAAGTACTGGAGGAAAATTGGAGAGGCGTATGTCGTCGTATAGCCGTTTTGTGCGACGTTTCATTCAGTGCGGTGGTATCAACCCGGGCGCGGTGGTACCAACACCTACACAGCCTGTAGCTCCTTAACGGTACAAGCTATCTGTATGTACAGCTACGATATGTAGATAGAAGTTATATCTATGTGTCGGTATTAAACATGGAATATTTATAGATTTCCTGAAGGTAACAAAATTTCGTGTGTAGACATTGTTCAAAACAACAAAAGCTTTGACATGGCACCTCGTTCACCAAGGTGTTATGGGCTGACATCACCGATGTTGTATGTGATGTAGCCGACCGTATAAGTTTCCATAAAAAAAACTATCCCTAACTTGATATTTTGTCTATGATACAATGTCCCGCTCTCAAGGAAGAGAACGGCGAGTGAGAACTATGTCGTTGAAGAGTGATCGATCACTGAGTGGTGATTGTTGCAGGTGGGGGGTTACGACGGTAACAGCCGGCAGTGCCTCAGCTCGGTGGAGTGCTACGACCCGGAGACCAACAGCTGGACACCGGTTCCGGACATGTCCGCCCGGAGGAGCGGCGCCGGTTAGGCCAACATACCGTATTTATATATAATCTTTTATTCAACCATTTAGGGGTCACCGAGACGAAATCCTGTCCGAATACGCAAAACACGGTGGTCGGTGTTGTGCTGTAATTTACAAGAGTCCTTGCAGCACAACACCGATTACTCTGTCTACGCCGATTTTTGGGATACAGCGTGTGGTATGTGTATGACGAGGGCTTGATGCGAGCCGAAACGTAACGCATGCTGGAGAACTAAACAGAGTGGCCACTCGCTAGTCCCGAACTCGATAGCACCCTCCTCTACTGCCAATGGGCCCGGATATGTTCGGTGAATCAGTTCGACACATTCTAATGTATGTAGGTATGTAATACCTAAATATACAGGTTGACTGGAAATTATATCTATTCCTTGAAAGGGGTTATACTAGCTAGAGGTTATTTGGAACAAATAAAGTCCCATCAACTGGGGGTCGGAAATAAGTGGTTTCCGAGATATCGGGGTTTCAGATTTTTTTAAATTTCTGACTTGTGTAATCGAAAAAAAGTTGTAAAAAAATATCCTTATTTTTGGGCACTCCATTGATATTTTTCTGAAAGCTACCAATCATTTCAAATAAAAATATCGGCCCAAAATTCTCAATATCTCAGAAATAAAAGGTATTTAAAAAAAAAATCATGCAAAAAAAATCAGCTGATGGGGATTAAATTGTTCCAAATAATAGTGTAACCCCTTTCAAGGAATAGATCGAATTTCCAGTCACCCTGTATACATACAATGCTTGTGGAGCAATATAGGATTTCTATCAATCTAACAACGGCTTGTGTGTACGGACGCCAGGTGTGGGAGTGCTGGAAGGTATTCTGTACGCGGTGGGGGGCCACGACGGGCCGGCTGTGCGCCGCTCGGTGGAGGCGTGGGACGGCGTCGGTTGGCGCGACGTCGCTCCCATGGCGGCCGCGAGGCGCAACGCGGGCGTGTGCGCTCACGCCGGCCGCCTGTACGTGGTGGGGGGAGACGACGGCGCTTCCAACCTGCCTAGCGTCGAGGTTCGTTGCTTTTATTGTTCATTCATTCATTGCTTTCTTGAGCAACTAGCGGCTTCACCGCTCAGGCGTCGCACGCCGCGCGACTTCCGACTCCTTAAAACGTCGGAGATATTCGCGGCAGCAATTTGTTACGCAAGGAAAGAAAAAAGATTTTTTTTTTCAGAAAAAAAATTTATGAAAACCTATAGCAAATTCAGCATGGTTGTTACTACATTTCCTGCAAAGTTGTTTATAACATATAAGGTCTTTCAATAGTAGGTAACGATACGCTAAGGGGTGTATGTGTATCAGATACTGATCACGTTCCCATACCAATTTTTTTTACGATATAAAAAAAAATTAATTGGTTTGGGAACGTGATCAGTATCTGATACACATACACCCCTTAGCGTATCGTTACCTACTAATGAAAGACCTTATATAGTGCACTGACCTTTGTTTTGATTCCAAATTGTGTGTTGAACATTACAGGAACATTGCACTTCACAAATATAGTGAGGTAATAACCTCCAATAATAACACTTTCACTTCAGAAATGTTCCATTCTATCTAATGAACAGTTATCCTTGCACAGTAGACCCTGTTTTCATTAAATTGCCTACTCTTAGAACAAATATAAAAGAGTAGAGATTCCCCGCTAGTTAATTCCACATCTTTGCAGTGTAACACAAGAGCAAGCGTTTGTTTTCTCTATATTATATTACGGCTTTAGCCAGCATTTGACTCTGCCAATACATATACAATAGTGAATATTGTAATAGTGCATGCATTTACAGACCATTCACAGTTATTTAACCCCTAGCTATAAAGTTGACTAACTTGAGCTCTGTGTTACCATATTCGGTTCATACGACTCCCCTAGGTACAAAATTTAATATATTTATAAATTTATTCATAACAATAGTTCTAACGATTACGCAGTCCTTCCATAGTAATCACCTATGCAATAGAAAAATCCGAGAGCTTGCACGAAATGACCCTGGTACTCGACAGCATGCAATGCTGACCTAGCGGGTAGATACAATGACATATGTCAAAAGATACAATGGCATATGTCAAAAGATACAATGGCATATGTCAGAGGTAAAATAATGTGAACGAAGCTAAAACTGGTCTCGTTTATTTGCAGGTGTACGACCCGACCAACGATAGCTGGACAACTTTGCCGAGCACGATGACGATCGGGCGCTCGTACGCGGGCGTGGCGGTGGTGGACAAGGCCACATGATGCACGCCGCGCCTCGCCGCACCCGCTGCGCTCCCGCCCGGCGCTCAGCGCCTGGGGTACGTACTCATGCTACTCATGCTACTACATACAAACAAACTGATAACAACATCATTGATTTTATATTACTAACGTAAGGATATGCCCATACGAACTCAATAAATGTCTTCACTAAAGTGGTGGACAGACCATAGTAAGAACGCTTAAAATGACAAAAAAAAAATCATCAGACGGCTGCATGTACACATGCAGCCGTCAAACTTAGTTTGTGAATTTGATGTTTGCGCAGTTGGAAACAATTTTTTCGTAAGAAAATTTTTCAACCTTGCTAGCCAATATTGCCCCACCTAGGCTTCATACAACGTTTTGATTTAAGTATCGAATAAAGTTAAAACCTTTGTCTGTTTCGTTAGAGTTTGTCTGGGTTATGCAGCGTTTACGACTTAAGCGCGAGAGGTGTTTGAAGTTTGCGTGTTTTCGCATTTTTCAAAACATGCCAACTTGAAGGGCTGATTTGGGCCAGAAGGGATGGAATGACAAAATAAAAATGTATTACGTATTTGAAGTCGTCAGATGGATCTTTCATCCGACATATTTAGAATTGTTGTACGTAGTCTGGTTGATGAGTACTAAGCGTCACAAAGTACAAAAAAAGTCTTCATTTTTTTTTGTCGCACCCCCTTACCCGAACCCAAAGACGTTGCATCAAATTCACGTCAAAAACAGTTTGGAAACTGAATATAGCATCATAAAATTACACAATGTTATATTTCGATTATTTGTATTTAGAAAATTAGTTAATTTGAGTTCGGAGTTTGAATGAATAATGTTTTAAGCATTATTTTTACCACCACTTTAGTGAGTACATTTATTGAGTTCGTATGGGCATGTCCTTACGTTAGTAATATGCGCTATGATCAAGAAGTTTTGGGAATTTGTATTTTTTACACTTCTGTCAAATGTGTGTTCACATTGTTGAACTGTTCACTCAATCATTTGTATGCTTATACATAGTCACATAATGTTTATTGTTTGTAATCAGATATGCCAACGTTACGTGGAGCGCACCGGAGGCGGGCGAGGCGCCGGAGGGCAACGCGGGCCCCGCGCCCGACGTCGAGCCGCGCCCCTCCACCAGCCAGCAGCGGCCCGCGCACGGCCCGCCGCCGCGCCGCCGCCTCTTCCACCTCGACCTCAGCCCCAACCTCAACCGCTCCACCTCCGACGACAGCGAGAACGTCTACGAGCAGATCGGTGACTCGAGGAGCTCCGCTTCCTCTTGGAGGTTCAAGATGTTGAAGGCGGCCCGCGCGGGCAGGGCCCTCACCAACCGTCGCCCGCGAGGCTCCCCCGCTCAGTCCGCCCCCATCGGCTTGAACGTGTGCTGGAGGCGCGCGCAGCACTCGCCGGCCGGATCGCAGACGCTGGAGTTTAACGACCGCAGCCCCTCCCGACACGAGGCCGGCGATCGTACCGTACCGAGACGACGGCCGCCGAGAGACGCCGACCCCGAACCGGCCATCCGCGAACCTCTCTACGAGAACTACGAGGCTCTATCGCTGCAGGCGGTGGGGTTGAGAGCGGCGCGCGCTCAGTTCGAGCATGCCGGCCGCGTGTACGGACATCTCGACGTGATCGGCAGCGGCGTCGGCAGGATCGAGCGGCACCTCAGCTCGTCTTGCGGCAGCATCGACCACTGGCGAGCCGGCTACGAGCCGCTCGGCGAGGAAGGCTACCGCATCGGCCGGAGGCTGCAGTGGGTGCTCCTCCAGCGCTGGTTACCGCGCGAGTTCGCTACTTACGACCGTCCGCGCGCCTGCATCGAGCCCTACTGCCCGCACCACCGACGCGCGCCGCCGCCGCGACACAACGACACACCCGATCCCGTTCGCCGACCGAACAACACCCCCCGGCCCAGCTGCAGCTTCCACAACCTCCCGGAGAGCTACGAGAGCGAGCGCGCCTCGTCCATTCTCAGGGGGAAGGGGAAGAAAGTGTCGCCGCGCACCGAGAGCTCGGAGCCGGAGGATCGGTCGGAGGGGACGGAGGGCGAGGGGGAGGGTGTTGAGGAGGAACGGACGGACTGGTCTCTCCTGATACCGGAGGAGGAGGGCTCGTTCTTCGATGATGCGGATTACGACAGCGAGAGCGATAACTCGCCGCCTCGCTCCCCCGACAAGGACGCCACCGCCGGACCGTCCGCGTCCCCGCCCGCCCCAGCGCCCCCCTCCGCACCCGCACCGCCCTCAACCGAGCCGCCGGCGCTGGACAAGGAGAAGTGAACATGAGTAGGAATAATGAAAGGATACTCTTTTGCTTGGCCAACTTTTCTGGTCAGAAAAGAAGATTCACCCTAAGTATGATCGCAGGTCTTGTGAAAGAGCCCTAAAAAGACAGCTGTCAAGATAGGGCATGTTCATATTAGAACACGAGACTGAACGAGTTGTTTAGGAGCAACCGTAATGAAGAAATGCTATGTGTGACAACCATCACATCAACTGTGAACGGAGGCAGTGAAGATTTTCTTGATGTTTTCTGAAATTTTTATATATTTCTAGAATGAAATTACTTTTTCCCGCCGATTTGTTGCAATTTTTAGAATAAGTCGGAAGGCTTTCAACACTCCGTGAAATGGAATATTGAATATTTTATGGAATGTTTGCTTGAATGTTTGTTATGTATTTTTTTTAATGTAATCCGGTATGAGTGGCTGAGTCGGAGGGGCCAAAGTACATGCTCCGACCAGCCAATATCACCTCCGAGAAGGTAGGTGCCATACCGGAGACTTCCCTGGATTGCTGGCTATACTGGACTAGAGGAGAACACAACCGAGGCTGGCGACCTTACATCCAGTACGGTGGTACCAACCCAGTCGGCCACAATTTGAGCCTACCACCTAGTAAGGGGCAAGGGAAGGGACCTACAGTTTTACACCGGTTCCGAACGGTGAAGCAGCAGGTGTAGGTATGTATGCACGTAAATTTTTCCGTAAGAAAAAACTCATTGGTACACGCCAACCGGATTCGAACCTCGGACCTCTCGCATGAGAAGCCGTTGCCCAAACCACTCGGCCACCCGTCGCTTATAGTATCTAGTACTTTGGATATTTTGTCTAGAAATAGGCTCCGATTATTGGAGATGAGATTCTCGAGTCAAAATAACGCTTATAATGTTTCTGTGTTCGTCTTATCGTAATAAATATGTATGTATGTAGTTAGATGAACTTACTGATGCAAGTTTACACAATTTCTGTCTTTTTTTTGTTTTTTTTTATGGAACTGTCTACATTTATATGGAAATTACACCAAAAAGAATCCTTATTGTAGAATACAATAGCAAAAGAGAAAGGACAAATAGAAAGAGTTGCCTGATGAAATATTTTACCATGAAAATATTGCCAGTGGAAAACATAAATTTAAGGGTGAATTGGTTAGTTAACATGCCGGCTCCCAAATGTTCTGCGCGGAGCAGGTATTTCGAAAGTCTTTCGGCGCCCAACTGCTCCGCGCGGAGAGGGTATTACGCCGCCGGCTGCAGAAGAAGCCGCACTCAAACAGAAAAACAATATATTATTCTGATACCTCTTTTTTTAATTTATTCTGATTTTTTTTGCTTTTCTTTCTTTTTTAGGGTTCCGTATCGGGTACGAGACCCTATTACTAAGCCTACGCCATCTGTCTGTCTGTCTGTCTGTCTGTCCGAGGTCTGTATCTCTTGAACCGTAATAGGTAGCCTGTTGAAATTTTCACAGAATATGTGTTATTGTGGCCGATATAACAACAAATAATAAAAATAAGAAAAATAAAAAAATTCACGGGGGTTCCCATAGAAGAAACTAAAAAGTGTATGCGCCCGCGCCATCTACCGAATACATAGATTATGAGATGAGTGGCGCTAGCCATGACATGGCGATACGGACTCGCACTTTTTTATAATTTTTTTATGTGAATAAGATTCAGTGGCCGTGTACGTACGTTGTGACATTGATGTAAAATGTTTAGTTGCATTGTCAGCCTCTGTAGCTCAGACTGAGCTACCGACCGCACCACTGAGCCGCGCAGTGGTGCGGTCGGTCGACTGTTGATTGTGATCATAGGCCTTAGGCCCTGCGCATTTGTCGCAATTAGGTACCGTCTAAATCACAGAGCATGAAATGCGCGCGCCCGCCCCTACTAGAGGCGCCGTGAGCGCGATTTCTCTACAACGGCGTTGAAGCCTGTGGGCGTGGCCTATGACTTACATATGTGTGTTGTGCGTGTGCATTTGTTTTGTGCGTGTGCCTAACTTGCTCCTCTTTGTGTGTAGTGTCGATACTAGCACACACACACACATACGAAGCGCTAGCAGCTCAGCGTACGGTTATTGGGTTTCAAATATCATCGCTTAGGGCGGCTCTAGTAGGGGGCGCGTGCGGTAGGTATTTGATGCTCTGTGGTCTAAATAGACGCAATGCAAAGTCAGTATGTCAGTAATAATAAAGCGTAGTGGTGTAGCGGAAGGCATTTAGTCGCCGGAGACAAAAGTTGGCCGTTGCGCGCCGCCCTTAGATAGATCATTGTGATTTTTCTCTTATACATGGTGTTGCAACCCCAACCGTAAAACCCGAAAGGGGGTGATTCTGTACGTGAAATAGAACAACTTTTGTTCTACGACTTTTTAATATGAAGAAAAAAAATATTTTTTTCTCCATAAATTTTAAGAATAGGTATTTAAACTTTTTATGAAAAAAAATTTTTTTTTGTTTCAAAAAAACAATTTTCGCCACAGAAGTTGTTTAGTTTCACATATAGAATAACCCCCTTATGTCAGTTAAATATATTAAGGGGGCAACTGCAACACCGTGTATAGTGTACGAACAAATTTCATTATGGTATAAATATGTCCTGAGATTAAACTAGAATATTAAGATTGTAAATTTCCATTACAATGAATCTTTGTTGAGTATTATATTAATTTCCTAAATAAAACCTGCAATCATTTCACCTTTAATAGGTTATTTAAATGTTTAAATAGCCTATTGTTATTATAACTATGTATTGATTGTATGTAGAGATTTATTATATGTAGGTAGGTAATCTTAGAATAAAAGATTAACTTTGATTGTTCCATCTGTATACTTCGGTATTTTAACTTTTAGTCAATTATTTTTGAAGTTCATACAGTTGTCCTTAAAAAAAATTATTTGTAATTGGTAGACAAGTTTAGTAAGAGCAAGTTTTCACTATAGAAATAATTAATTTTGGTGGATTGATTTGGCTGATTGAATATATTTTTTTTTTATTAAATGTTTGATTCATATCAAATTGTTCATAGGTAGGTACATAAAGTGACACAATATCACTTAGTCGCCTTTTACGATACACGGGGAGAGATGCAGTGGGGCTATTCTTAATAAGTACCGTTCCCACTGGATACATATTTGTTCTTTGTATAATATACTGATATTCTATCTATGGATTATTATTTTTCTTAATGAAAATCAGAATTTCTGACTGGGTCATGCGTGCTGCCAAATAAATGAACATGTATGAATATTTTGGCAGTAAGGATGTGCCGGCCGAATGTGTTCTAATAGAGTTCGTGCAAACATTCATGTGGATTTATTTCTCGTTAAACAATTAGGTATGTAAGTCATAGATAATAGAATTATTGTATCTTTCATCGAATTGTAAAATTAAGTAAGTACAATACATTTTAAAATAGTCATTTACGAAGTTTCTTAGCTAAGAAACGATAAATACGTACATTCACTAAATGTATTGAGGTGTCTTCGGCGTCATGTGAATTCACATTGGTTCATCTATTCATCGGGATATTTCTCGAATTTGATATTGTCATAAAATTTTGAAAGATTTTTTTTATCTCCCAGAAGCGAGACACGAAAAAATCAATTGTAGACTATTAGAAACTAGTCGAATGCCAGTTAACAAGTCTGTCAATTATTTTTGAACATGCACCACAATGACCCAGTACATTTAATTATGTACCCACTGTATATATGAGTGTAGTCACTATACGCTCACTTCGTTGTAGAAGAGAGTGTTTCTGCAATTGTGTCATTAAAGTTAAATTATGCAATTTGTAGATAAATGTAGTGTAAACATTTGAATATTAAATGCAGTTATAAATTTTTTCAAGGTTTTATTTACTAAGTGTTATGGGTTTGCAGTGGTTTGCAAGTTTCAATGCCTTACGTCTTAGGCACATAAAAAAGGCATAAAGATGCGGTTTTTAGGCTTCCTTAGCCAGCAACGCTGGCATTGACGGTTAAAAATCGATGGCAGGTGTCTGTCCGTCCGTCCTAAATAATAGCTCAAAAATAAACATCTTTATGAAACTTGGAATGTGTTCTATAGATGCCCAACCAATGCCCAACATACACAGGCAACAAAATTTAAGAGACAAAGTTACGCGTCCTCAACTATGGACTTGGACTATGGAGAGGCCTATGTCCAGCAGTGGACCGATACAGGCTGATGATGATACATACATAGACGCACGTAGCGTTACACCTGTTTCCCGGTGGGGTAGGCAGGATCTCCACGTACCACGATCCTGACACACCTCTGCCACCATTCCACTATTCTTTATACATGCTCATCGGGTACGGGTACTACGCAACGCAGTTGTCCCTTTTTGAGCACATGCCCGATCTGGTCCAGTCCAGGTACGTGCCTCTAGGGCAGTGTTTCCCGAATAGTGGTACGCGTACCCCCAGGGGTACGCAGGCTCAAGAGAAGGGGTACGCGTGGGCACACTTAATTGCCACGTTTACCTCTACAAAGTAAAAAGAACTTATTAATGAAAATTATCTTCACTGTTGAATGGTTGATTCGTATTATATTGTGATTACTAAGTAGATATTAGAATCAAACAAATGACTAGAAATGGATACACAACTTTATGTGAACATGGTTCAACAACAACAACATATATGAAAATAGTTTTATTCAAACATTTAACTCAGAGGTACTTGGTTTTCAGAAAATACGCTAAGAGGTACCGATTAAAATTTAGGAACCACTGCTCTAGGGCGACCCTTCCCTTATATAATTGAAGACGTGAGTGGACGAAGGTACTATGTAAATTTTTTTTAGAAATGCATTTTTTACCGTAGATGAAGGTGTTATGTGCCTATTATTCAAGTGGCACTGACAGAAAATCCGAAATCACGACGGAAATAGGAGTTATTCAAGTGGTGAAGGTGTTATGTACACGAAATTGTAGGTGAACCATAAACTTTGACTTCATTTTTCTCAGCTTTTTGTTTTTGTTACAAAGCACCTTTGTCACCTGATGTCTTCAATTAATTAGGGCCACAAAAATCCAGTTAAAAGTAATAGATATGTATGTAGGTAGAAATTAATGATATTATTGTAGATGTATTGTCCGAGCTCCGCAAGTAGCGCTTTAAAACCAGGGCAAATGTCCCGCCTGAACACAGGCTTGTCTCTTTTTTGCTCTCAACAGAATTTTTTTTATTTTTTTTTATGGAAACTGACACGGTTGGCTGCATCACCTACAACGTCCGTGATGTCAGCCCATAACACCGGGTGAATTAGGTGCCATGTCAGTGCTTCCCCCTTTGATCGTGCCGGCCACACTGAACTGGCCGGAAAACACAAACTATTTACATAGCCGTTTTGACCGACGTTTCATTCAGTGCGGTGGTACCAACCCGGGCGGGTTAAACCCTACCACCAAGTAAGATTAGGAGGGAAGGGACCTACAGTTTTACGAGGAATCCGAACCTCGGTCAGCCTCCAACGGTCAGCGGTCACCCATCCAAGTACTGACCGCACCCAGCGTTGCTTAACATTCAATAGCGACAGTTGACTGTCTGCACCAATGAGCTATCGAGGCTGACATGCCGTCCTAGTTCCTACTTCCTCTTCTAATATTGTGACGGTCAAGGTCTCGTTGCATTTGTAAACACCGAATGTCATGTACGACACAGGAACCATTTCGAAAAGCGATGCGTTCTCAGAAGTTTGGTGTCACCAACGTGGATGTTCCGTGCGAGTCCGGCGTGTATGACGGATCGGGGCGGGAGAAATGAGGGAAGCCAGATCATCTGAGCATCGGCAATGGTAGTACTTACCCATAAAACAAGGCTAAGGTAACAAATTGTCCACCCTGTGGTGCAATGATTGAAGTCCCTCCGCGGCGCTGGATGAGTAAAGGGCGCATCATTTCCACAGATGACTGCAGTATTCCATCACAGGGCGAACTTGCGCGTTGCATAGCTAGCATAAGAAGTTGCGCCGGTGATAAGAATCGCCTGCTGCGGTAGAGGACGCCCAATTTCTTGGAGACAAGGATAGCTTTTGACTCTGTAAAGCTCCTAAATCCTACATCTTTGGTCATTTCCACGCCCATCCTGAAACGTGGTGGCTTAGGAGGGAAACCTGTGTCGGTCTTGGACATCTTGGTAGTGTAGCACATGCGTTTTTAGGTAGTGGCAAACATTTTTGTAAACTGCTACTAACTAGCGCAATGAAAAAATAATCTTTTTTTATTTATATGTAATCCGTCTGGTAGGTATGGGTGGCTGAGTCGGAAGGGCCACACAGAGGCGGACTTTCCTTAAGGCCGACTAGGCCCGGGCCTAGGGCGGCCAGATATTAGGGGCGGCCAATGTGTGCCTGCTGCTGGAAGCAGTGAGCGCAGGTATAGAATAGGAAGGGTGGCGGCCGGAGTGCGTGCGTGCGACGTGCGGGAGTGGTGAGCGCGGCGGCGGAGACGGCGCACTATTTACGCGGACAAAATAATTTAGCTGTGACGATAAGGTCAATATTGCCGCAAAACTTATAAAAAATACTTTTGCTATATGTAAAATAAACCGAAAAATAATATATTTCTGACAGGTGGAACCGAACGCAATACTGATTTTCGTACAACTTCACATTTGTATCTATGCTGTAAACTTGAAAGGGGCGGCTGCATTGAATTGGGGCGCCTGGTACTAAACGGCCTAGGGCGGCTAAGGCTGCTAGTCCGCTTCTGGGGCCACAGCACATGCTCCGACCAATATAACCTCCGAGAAGGTACCTAGGTGCCATACCGTAGACTTACCTTTGGATTGCTGGCTATACTGGACTAGAGGAGAACACAACCGAGGCTGGCGATCTTACATCCAGTACGGTGGTATCAATCCAGTTAGCTGCAATTTAGGCCTACCACCTAGTAAGGGGCAGTTCCGAACGGTTAAGCAGCAGGTGTAAGCAAGTATGCACGTAATTTTTTTTTCGGCAGAAAAAACTCCTTGGTACTGTTGGTACCACCGACCGGAATCGAACCTCGGGCCTCACGCACGAGAAGCAGACGGCTCGACGCAGCGTACTGCCACAGAAGTAATATATAGGGGTAGGAGATGATAAATAAACAATACACTTTGTACGTTAATGAATCGTTATAAAAGATGTATTGCACTGGTAGTTGCCCTTTGCAAGATTTTATACTTTTATCTTATCATAGAGTCTATCATAGTTCAGTGTAGCCGACATGAAATGAAGGGAAGCCCTGACATGGCACCTAGTTAATCCGGTGTTATGGTTTGAATTCACGGATTTTGTAGGTGATGAAGCAAACCGTGTCAGTTTCCATAAAAAAAAATCTATGATATTAGATTTTTGAAAGGTAATCGTCGAGTGTTTCTAATGCGATCGTCGTTCGTCCTGTCAGTAGTTTGAGAGAAGCGGTTTTGTTTTGTTCTAAAATTGTTTGTTGTTGTGCGATTATTTCGGTTTTGAAATACATTTTCTACTTGGCATCGTCCAAAAGTGTTTTATTTACAACAAGACTGTTCAGAAGCAACCGACAAGTGGTGCAATATTTACCAATAACTACTCAAAGGAATGTAAGCTTATTAATGACAAACTTCGAGCTGCGTGTACGCAATATTTAGCATACTTGACTGACATATTATTAGAATATGTCATACATTTCTTTCAGTAGATCAGATAGATTAGGTACTCAGGTTTACTTCTGCCTTGATTGTACCCCGTTCGGCCTCCGGCCTCGTTGATAAATACATTTCTTTATCTATCTGATCTACTGAAAGAATCTTTCAGTAGATCAGATAGATTAGGTACTCAGGTTTACTTCTGCCTTGATTGTACCCCGCTCGGCCTCCGGCCTCGTTGATAAACAGAAATGTCTCATGCTAGACGCACGCGCGCACCTGCGATGATCGCGAGCGAAAAATCTCGCACTTGCAGCACCTATAGCAGGTTCGAACGAACCGTTGTTCGTTCCTTCTGATCGGTTGGAGTCGGAGTCGGAGTCAGCCAGCCGGACGCAGCGCGCAGCACAGTCGCGTTCTGACCTCGCGGCGCGTACACGTGCTGTCGGCGATGTAGCGGCGCGCTCCAATTCGAACTTCGAAATTCAAACATTACGGAAACCGCGTGTCATGTGATCGATCTTTGCTTGCGATTGGTGTAGAGGAGAATGGTTTTGAGAAAATGCATGCGATAGGAACTTTGTAGGAAATATTGAAACTAATATGCGAATTTAAAACAAAGTGTTTGATTGAAGTGAGAATTTGACTCATAATAAAAAAGCTAATTACTTTGCATATCCTACATAAAACTTTTCTATAAGGTGAGTTGGGAGTGTGATTTTAAGGAGTACATTGTCAGTGTTTACAAATTAGTGAAACTTGCATAAATTCACAATTTCCTATACAATTAGGCAATTCATAATTAAGTGAACGGCCTTACGTGATCGAATAATGCGACATACGTTGATAATTGCAGTGATGTGGTCTACGATTAATTAATTATAGAGTTTGATTAGGAGAGTGAACTGTCGTCGGTCTGTTGGTGACTGGTGGTCAGTGACACGGGATTGGATCCGCCGCCGCCGCCGCTGTTGCTTGGTGGACTGAGACGGAAAGCGGACTGTAAACTTGTGAGTGTTTTAATGTTTACATTATTCCACTCGATTCAATCTCATATCAGTGTACCTACGGTTGATTTTACATTTTACATTACATTTTGATTAAACTTCAATACATACATACATATCACACAAGCTGAATCCCGACAATCGGCGTGAGCAGAGTGATCGGTGTTGTACTGCAAGAACTCTAGTAAATTACAGCACAACACCGACCACCACGTTTCGCAAAGTAGGTACTCGAACAAGATTCAATCGATCAAGCAGCAAGTAAGGCACGAAGACCCACCTGCTGCATGACTCGGTGGAAGTACCGTGCCAAAGTGAGAGGTGGCGAGCCTGTCGCCCTTCAGCACGGCATCTTGTCCTTATTCCTTAGTCGCCTTTTACGACATCCATGGGGAGAGATGCAGTGGGGGTATTCTTTTTAAGTACCGTACCGGCTCCACACGGTATTAAACTTCAAATACCTACATTAAACTTAAACGCCGAATCAGGGTCTACGTAATAAATAAGCTAGGTGTTATTTATTATATTGTACTACATGTTGTTGTGACTAAAGTATTTTAAGTTACACCTGACATCATCTGCTAGACTGTGATGTCAGCACATTACACCACGTTCCTGTCGGTAGTAAGCTTGAAATAAAAGTTAAATTACACATTAAAAAAAACCCCGATCCCCTAAAAAGTAAAAAATAATTTCCGATTAGTTAGGTACTTAAGTCAGGGGAAATATAAAAACTCAGGGCTACGCAGGTATTTACTTAGCGGTCCACCGACTCCTAAAAGTAACTATGTAAATGGAAATAATTTTTTACTTTGTAAAGGGGTCTGGGGTTTTTAAATTTGTAATTTTTCCACATAGAATCAATGACGATAGAATACGCAATTGAAAATAATATATTACATAAATAGATAAAAAAATTTTTTTTTTTTAAAGAAATAGGTATTAATTATAACAAGAAAAAAAACATAATATATAATATAATATACAATATAACATAGAATAATATAATTATAAAATAATTAACTAATCTAAAAATTATATAAACTAACTTAGGAAATAAACTAACTTAAAAAATAAATTTCATTTAGTGCTTTTGTCCCCGGGATTGTGCCGAGGATGCCAGCCGCGTTACCCCTCTGAATTGCCAGGCTTATTCTTTGGCGAAAGAAGGTGAGGCAAGAGGGGTGACCTATGGCAGCAGACATCCTCGACCCTATCTCGTGGACAAAAGCTATCGCCTCCTCAGACCAGGAGCCGAAGGTTTCGACCGCGAAAGCCACAAACCAATAATTTAGGCTGATGTTTTCATATTTTTTGTGTTTTCTTTTGGCTGCAGCCTCCGCAGCCGAACCCGGCTTCATGGCCGATAGGGCGAGGTTGCTGGCACAGATGGTATCGACGCATGTTGCGTCCCAGACTAGCGCCCTTCCGTTCTTCCATGGGACAATCGTCATGCCGTCGGGGCGCTTTCCATCATCACGGCATAGGCCTGGTGGTTCTAGAATACTCGGAAAATCAATTGACACCAGACCTCTTTTGAGGATATCATTTAAAGCGTGATGTCGAGCGTACCGGCCCGCGTTTTTGGCACAGCTCAGACCGTGGTAGCCTAACGGGTCGACAGTAACTCCACACACGCATGAATGTTGTTCATAAATTTTGCACCCAAGCCTGAGTGCCATTCCAATGCGAAGTGAATCTGGGTCTAGCAGCGTGCCGATTGATCGGGATGGGATAGCATGCAACCAGGCCCCAGACTCCCTTCGAGTGGAGGCACTCAGACGGGCTTTTGTAGTGGCTGATGGATTCATTAAACTGTTAAAAATTATTTTGACTAGAAATACAAAAACATTACATAAATAAAAATCTGGCTGAAAAAATTCACAACCATTGAACCTTTCAGTAGATGAATGCTTATATACTATTAAACATATTATTTAATGAAGGAATTAGGAATTAGGAATTAGAATTAGTTTTATATAATAGATACAGATAATTGTGTAATTGTACTACTATAGAGTACAGTGTAGTCTTAGGATTTGCTTAGTTAATTTTTTGGGCATAGCGTTTGGGTTATATATTTATGGGTAGTTATTTTCTTATTTGTTAAGTATTATTTTATATTGGGTGTGGCTTAAAACCAGCGATTCTATGTAGCTACCTAGCTATATGGAGTCACATGCTGTGTCACATCCTTTTCCGGTCATGGGGGTGGGCACTGTATGTATATCTTTATTTTTTAGGCTAGCTTCGTATTGTCAACTTGTTATTTTAAGGTGTATTTATTGTACTGCCTCGTGATCGAGAATTAAACGTTTTTTACTTACTTTACTTTACTTTAGAATACACTACATATTGAATTCACATCACGAATTGAAATAAATATTTCACTTTTATTCCCGAAAACAATTTTCTTGGACTAAAAGATTTCAACGCGCGCGTTTGAGGAGGAAACCTCGAACTTTTGGGGAGTCAAATGTCGCATAGGTAATCAAACTATTTTCCAAACTTTTTTTTTATGGAAACTGACACGTTTGGCTACATCACCTACAACATCCGTGATTTCAGCCCATAATTCCGGGTGAACTAGGTGCCATGTCAGTGCTTCCCTTCGATCGTGCCGGCTACACTGAACTGGACGGAAAACATGAACTATTTACATAGCCGTTTCGACCGATGTTTCATTCAGTGCGGTGGTACCAACCCGGGCGGGTTGAACCCTACCACCGACTAAGGTAGGAAAGGGAAGGGACCTACGGTTTTACGTGGTATACGAACCACGGTCAGCCCCAAACGGTCGAGCGGTCACCCATCCTGAGCTATCGAGGCTGACATTTGATGGTTTGACCATTGAGTATTTTAATGTTGTTGCGTATTTTACTAAGAATTGCCGATAAAATTTCAAAATTATAATCTGCTATGGAGATTGATTTCTCTTAACTTCAATAATAAGTTTTTTTTTTATGGAAACTGACATGTTTGGCTACATCACCTACAACATTACTTGATCATTTATCATACATTATTAAATAAAAGTACATTCTTATGTTTTCATTTTTTTAAAAATCACTTTCTACAAGCCGCAAACTGTATGTGCCCAAGGGCCACTGCATGGACTAAGACGGCCCCTGGTCTTGGCTGAAAAACCGGCGCCAGTAGTGTAACCACAGCACGCTCTGTCTCTTTCCGGCTGCGGTCTCGAAGATGAACATCGCCCTAATGTTAGCAAACAATATACAACTATATACCACATAGTATAAGTAAAGATATATATTATACTAAATTTACCTACTTTTACCTAAATATTTATTAACTCTGAACATGGGAGACATCGTTTGTATTGTAGATGACAAAAGTTACGAAGACACGAAATGCTTCTTTAAAATAATGTTCGTCTCCTGAAGATATGAATTTGTAATTGACTGTAAGTTTGGTATATTAAGTACATATAAAGTACGTATATTTCGGGTTGTTCCGATTTTTTAAATTAAATACCAATATAAGTACATGTTGATAAAAACATTTATTGGACAAAACAGAATATTTACAACCATAGATGTAATAAGAAAAAATCATTATGCTTTTGTTGTTTCCAATACCTACTAAATAATTTGTTTAATCGAAGTATACAAATGAATAATATTGATAAAATTAACCTAATAAATAAATAAAAAACTAAATACTAACATTTAGGTTTACTGTAAGTAAAAAAATTCTAAAAAAAAAATCCTACTAAAAATGTGAACTTTTTTTTGTAGTAAACTTTACTTAGCTCCGTGAACAAGTATGAGGCTGTACCTATCTAAGTTTGCATCTGGCGAGCGTGTTATCTCTTCCAGTTAATGTTGGTTGAACTAGCACCACGGTGCGCATGCGCCGCCCGTATGCGGCACACAATGGCCGATGTGACTCGAAATCTCGCTAGTATTCCTGAGATACTTCCCGTGGGAACACTGCGCCGGTATGGAGACGGCTTCTGTTTAAATTTTAAAAGATTTCTCCTTAGGGCCCGTTTCACAACCTCCGCTTAAGGCCGCCATACAAGGTGGAGCACCATTGCTCCCTCGGCGCAACCACCCATGTTGGTTTACAAAAAACAAAGCACGTTGCAAACTCCATGCGTGCAAGCAAAATAGCGACACTTTTTTTTCTGGTTGGCGTACGATGAATTTATTATTGGTTAGTAGCAACATACAAATAGGTACAATGGCAAACATTTGATCCTTCCAGTATTCCCGCTACTGCAATCGCTACGCTACTACAATTGATAAGCGTGATGATAGCGTCTATTTACCGTAAAATTACGGTTTTCAAATTCTCAATGGATAGGAAAACTCACTATCCGCGTCAAGGGTTCCGGATCGAGAACAAACGGCATAGGAAAAACTTAGAAAATTGCTATAAACTTAAATAAATCGAGATATGAGAAGTGAAGACTCGCGAATGTGTTCGCTAACATCGGGACCTTGAGAGCCTTGCAGATAAATGCCGTAATTTATGTTGGTTTTCCGCTTGCCGCCGACATGTGGGCATGGCTCGTCATTACCGAGTCTGCTCTTCTTTTTATACACAGATAAATAATCATAAAGGGATCGTTTTAAGAAGAAACCGAGCGCAAATTTGATGTTTGCTCAAAATACTTCTTTGAAAGCCAATGGTGGAGAAATTTTGAGAATGTCGAATCTAAAACTTACCACCCATAACGTGTCCAGGGACGTACGAATACATATAAAGTTACTACCTACCGAATTGTAATGCATTTAAGGTGAGTTTTGTCATTTGAAGTATGCAAACGCAGTCAGAGGCAATATAAAATATAAAAAAAAATACATTATATTAAAAAGACTTTAGCAACAATAAAATACTTTTTAAAATATAACTAAAATGCCAAAATATGAAATGAAATAATTTAAACCAAAAAATCACAATTTATGATTATATGCTTATAAGGAGCCCGCAAAAAAATTTATAGGATATAATTTTAATAAGACTAATGAACATAAACCAACAAACCCAATGTGGCTTGTTTTTGGCGCCTGAGGAGCCCACAAAAATAAAATATTCGACTGTAATGAACCCGAACCAATCAAGTTTGCTTATTGCTGGCACCTGCAAAGATTAGTGCAAAATTAAATATCAAATACGAAATGCAAACCAATCAATAATTTGGACAACTGTTTGTTCAAGGTGCTGAAGGCGCCCGCAAAAATTGCTGTTTGCAGCAAATCGAAGGCTCTAACTAATAAAATTACGCATTTTACAAATTATTCATATTTCATTCTATCTACTCTAAATGGTTTCTCGATGGGTGGGGATTTGATTGAACTCCTTGAACCCTTATATACGTCCATGAACGACGACCACCCTGAGAGGAGTCTATCGACACGTACGAACTTCACAGCGTTCACCACCTGAAGGCCTCAAAAGTACCTACCTACATATGTAGTTAGTTCGTGGAAATTAATTAGAGCAAGCTCATTGAAATTACGTTCATGCCACGCTGAATAAGTTTGATTTATTGACATTGCATTTCTGCAATTGCGGCAATTTTTAAAATTTTTTTTTTATGGAAACTGACACCGTTTCCTACATCACCTACAACATCCGTGATGTCAGCTCATAATACCGGGTGAGCTAGGTGCCGTGTCAGTGCTTCCCTTCATTTCATGTGTTTTCCGTCCAGTTAAGTGTAGCCGACACGAAATGAATAAATATACTGATATAGCACCTAGTTCACCCGGTGTTATGGGCTGACATCACGGATGTTGTAGGTGATGTAGCTAACCGTGTCAGTTTCCATAAAAAAAACATATTATTTTTAAATTAACAACATTATTATGAACATAGGTGTGTACCTTTCCAGAGGTCGATTTTAAATTGATTAATCATGTCGAAAAAAATAAATTATAACGTAAAATGTAACAATTAATTTCAAGCCGCTTCCATATTATATGAGCCCCCGACTTCGAAATTCAAATGTTATAGAAGCTGCACGGAATTAGCCTAGGACACTTCGACGTGAATAAACGGACCGCATACAACATTGCCGATGTAATATAAAGCCGGCTTTCACATTTTCAAAGATTCGGGGTGAACACTTCGATTTGTTGTTAACGTTATAGACGTGTAGGTATTTTAATACTATTCCAGACTTTTTCGTAGTTTCACCACGGTAAAATAGTTCTGTTGCGCGACTGGGTATACTGCAGAGATTGTCTTACTTCTTGAAGAACGTACCTATGTAAAATAGCAAATTGATTTATGTAATGTTTTGTCAGCCTCGATAGCACACCGTTGGAGGCTGACCGTGGTTCGGATTCCACGTAAAACTGTAGGTCCCTTCCCTTCTTTTCTTACCTTACTAGGTGGTAGCGTTCAACTAGCCTGGGTTGATACCACCGCACTGAATGAAACGTCGGTCGAAACGGCTATGTAAATAGTTTGTTTTTTCCGTCCAGTTCAGTGTAGCCGGCACGACCGAAGGGAAGTACTGACGTGGCACCAAGTTAACCCGGTGTTAAGGGCTGACATCACTGATGTTGTAGGTGATGTAGCTAAACGTGTCAGTTTCCATAAAAAAAAATTATTTAATGTTTTACTTTATTATTATTTTGTTTTTATGTTTTAAACTGTGCTTCCCGACTAAATTATGTTTAAAATATGTTTAAAAGGTGCTTTCTTATTTTAAGAATGCCGTTGATGTTTTTGTTTTCTTTTGTAGTTTTTATTTTCGAGCATTTGTATTATTCGCTAATATTTATTTATTCTGAAAACGGACGCCGCTGAAAACCAGCTTCGCAGTCTAACTGCGTCTCATCAGTTTCCCGTTCCCGTGTCTGATATTGTACAAATTGTATTTTATACTAAACAGGATTCTGAATAAAAAAATATATATACTTTCTTCTTTCATACCAGTACTTCAATTTGGTCGTAAAGTATATTGTGGTACTTTACGACCAAATTTATTTTCGGCAGATGTTTCCGAACTGTAAGGTCGTAAGGATATACATACATATACACGGTGTTGCATTTGCCCCCGTAATATTTTTAACTGACATAAGGGGGTTATTCTATATGTAAAACAAAACAACTACTGTGGCGAAAAAAAATTTTTTGAAACAAAAAAAAAATATTTTTTCCACACAAAATTTTCATATAATGCGCGGGACGGATCTCGGCGTCTCGTCGCCGCAGCGGGCGACCCGCCACGCGAATACACTATACAAGTACGGTGCGGGTGCGAGGGAGAACACTGACGAACCGCTGCGGCGGCGACACGCCGAGATCCGCCCCGCGCATTATACCTATTCTCAAAATGTATGGAGAAAATAATTTTTTTTTTCTTCAAATTAAAAAGTCGTAGAACAAAAGTTATTCTATTTGACGTACAGAATCACCCACTTTCGGGTTTTACGGTTGGGGTTGCAACACCGTGTATTTACGCGATCGAAATCGTGTATGTAACAGCGGCCTAACAGATTCGGAGACATAACGGCGCGCGCGATAACCTGGCGCGCACGACGACGCGACGACGCTCGCGCGTTAACGGGACGCGCGCGTCTTCCCACTGCGCGCGCGCATTCTTTGCGGCGCGCATGCGAGCACCTGCGCACAACGGAACTTATCGTCGTGCTCTCCGCTCGCTACTGCTTCCTATCCGTTGCTGATTGAGGTTGGCGTAAGCGCCATCATATTTTGCTTTATAACTTCCTTGGATGACAATTAGATAAATGGAAGTGTCGAAAATATAGAGGTCTTCCGGTGAGTGTGTCAACTATAATTTTTTTTTATGGAAACTGACACGGTTGGCTACATCACCTACAACATCCGTGATGTCAGCCCATAACACCGGATGAACTTGGTGCCACGTCAGTGCTTCCCTTCGGTCGTGCCGGCTACACTGAACTGGACGGAAAACACAAACTATTTACATAGCCGTTTCGACCGACGTTTCATTCAGTGCGGTGGTACCAACCCGGGCGGGTTGAACCCTACGACTACCCCTTAATTTTTCACTCTTCAGTTTTTTATTATTTATTGTCATATCCGACAAAATGACACACATTCTGTGAAAATTTCGACCGGCTAGCTAACGGCCGGACGGACAGACAGACATACGTTGTAGGCTTAGTAATAGGCGTCCATATGGGGTACGGAAAATCGTACAAATCCCCATACAAGAAACGTGTTTGCAAGGTTTTTTTTTTGGTGGTGCGGAAACCTCGGTGCGCCATTCCGACTCGCACTTTGCGGTTTTTACTCCACGTGCGCTGTGTCGCGTCGCGCACGCCCCCAGTTTGTGGCGAAGCACCCAGTTTTTTTTTTATGTAATCCGGTATGGGTGGCTGAGTCGGAGGGGCCAAAGCGCATGCTCCGACCAGCCAATATCACCTCCGAGAAGGTAGGTGCTATACCGGAGATTTCCCTGGATTGCTGGCTATACCAATTTGAGCCTACCACCTAGCAAGGGGCAAGGGAAGGGACCTACATTTTTACACTGGTTCCAAACGGTGAAGCAGCAGGTGTAGGTATGCACGTAATTTTTTTCGTCAGAAAAAAACTCATTGGTACACGCCGACCGGATGCGAACCGCGGACCTCTCGCATCAGGAGCCGATGCCCAAACCACTCGGCCACCCGCCGGTTAAATGACCAACGCATCTTTACCTTCCTTACCGGTGATAGGTAAAGATGGTTTGTGAGCGGAGAAGCGAATGCACTGCGCACGCGCGGCCGTGTTGTTACATAAGAACAACAGACGGACAGACAGACGGGCGGCTTATTAGAGCGTCTCGCGGTACGCTCGCGCGTCCGCCTCACACGAGCTCGGTTGCGAATTCTCACCAGTCAGTTATCTTTCACGATCTAAGAGTTCTGTTCAACTGTCTTGCTGGATCCCTTTTTTATGTAATCCGCTATTGGTGGCTGAGTCAGAGGGGCCAGAGCACATGCTCCGACCAGCCAGTATCGCCTCCGAGAATATAGATGCTATCCCGGAGACTCCCCATTGGATTGCTGAATAGGTATACAGACAGAACTAGAGAACACAGTCGAGGCTGCTATGCGGCCATCTTACATCTAGTACGGTTATAGCAATGTTTCCGGTTACGCGGTATAACTGAAAGCGACTCACTTTCGTCGACGTTTCGTCCCTCGCTCTGGGGACATCATCAGGACTCGCGGTACTGCGACGACCTGCAGGTACTCTCTGGTACAGCATGGTACTCTCTTCGTTGTGGACTCCTCTGCTGGCGAAGCATGGCTCGGGTGGTAACCGCAGCATCAAGCTCTGGCAGCCATAGACACAGTGAGCTACGTGTGCACCGACCTTTTCCAGCAACAGATGTCAAACCTATCCGCATCGGCCGAAGTACCCTCGCATCGCTACAATCTACTTCAGCGGAGACCGGCAGTTGACATCCTGACTGGATGATGACGTGTCGGGTGTCCTCAAGGTCTTCGCAGTACCGCGAGTCCTGATGATGCCCCCAGAGCGAGCGAGGGACGAAACGTCGACGAAAGTGAGTCAATATATCGCTTAACCGGAAAAATTGCTACAATGTGTAATAGCGGTAAAAGCCTAAACGAACATATCTAGTACGGTGTTTGCGCAGCTCCCTAGTGTTTGCTACGTCTCGCCTTTTATTACGAATCGCCGTAATAAAAGGCGAAATGATAGCCTCTCACCGTGGCATTGTCTGTAAACTGTCTTCGTGCCTCTTGCTGCTCCTAAACTTGGTGGTCGATTATTCTGCTTACAGTCCAAGTACAGGCTCGGGTCCTGCAAGAGAGGCGTGAATAGGCACCTGTTAGGCCGGCATGGCATTCGCAGCCCACGCATGCGACCGTATGTCCACGGATGTGGATGTGATGCATGTGATGGTGTTGATGGTTCGGCTATTAAGTATTCTGTGGTTCGGCGTCACTTCGCGCTTACAATAAACCAAAATTATAATCAAGTCACATTTGGCGCTGTGTTCTCACCGCAATTATGTCAGCTTATCGTACATACGGCTGACATCATCAAACTATGAGGTGACGTGGCCAACCGTGTTGGGTTTTGTAAACACCTATATACATACATACATGCTGTATCCCGCACGCTGTATCCCGTCCCGACAATCAGGGTAAGCAGAGTAATCGGTGTTGTGCTGAAACAACCCTGGAAAATTGCAACACAACATCGACCACCACGTTTAGCAAAGTATTCGGACAAGATAACTTATCAAACAGCAAGTAAGGCACGAAGACCCACCTGCTGCACGACTCGGTGGAAGGGCCGCGCCAAAAAGAGGCGGCAAGCCTATCGCCCTTTAGCACGGCATCTCGTCCTTATCCAGTCGTCTTTTACGACATGCACGTGGAGAGACGCAGTGGGGCTATTCTTTTTAAGTACCGGCCTTACGCAGTACTAACGCCTCGAACACCTACTAACTTTAAAACAACGTAAAATTCACAAGTAAGCGATAATCTTCGTATATACGGTTAAAAGTGTCGGCGTAGGTGGACGTAATATTTCATAATAAGTGTGCAAGCAAGGTCACCTCACCGCGCCATTGAGTCGTCCGCACGGCCATAGTTTAAACAGACTAGTTAACCGTCTTCATACTAGCGTACTGATTTCGCACTCACACAAGCGCGCCCAGCGCACGCTGTCCGTACACAAACACTACTTACATTCTCATCTCACTTCCCTCGCATGTGATGGTCAGTGATGGCGGCCCCGCAACGCGATTTTTTTTGTTTTTTTTTTTTTATGTAAACTGACACGATTGACTACTTCTCTCTCTCTCTTTTCCTCTCTCTCTTTCTATCTCTCTCTTTCTCTCTTTCTCTCCCTCTCTCTCTCTCTCTCTCTCTGTCTCTCTTTCTCTTTTTCTCTCTCTCTTTCTATCTCTCTCTTTCGCTCTTTCTCTCTCTTTCTTTCTCTCTTTCTATTTATCTCTCTTTCTCTCTCTCTTTCTCTCTCTTTCTATCTCTCTATCTCTGTGGAATTGCATTTCCACCATAATGGCCTGTCAATTGTGTTAGTATTGTGACATCCCTGGTGGCTCGGCGCATCGTAGGTCGTTATTTTAAAAATGGGCTCCAGTTACCCTACTCGTCTCCTTTTACTATGGCACGACTGGCTGTAATTCTGTTTATAAGATGTACTTAGGTATTTTTATGTTTGCTGAAAAACGTACGTTGCCGTGTCACTTACTACCTTCAAAAGTCGCTTGTGTCAAATTGTGTATACCTCTACTTCTTATAAAAGGGAACGTCCGTCTGTCTGTCTGTCTGTATGTACGTTTTTTTCTATGAAAACTGACACGGTTGGCTACATCACCTAAAACATCCGCAATGTCAGCCCATAACACCGGGTGAACTAGGTGCCATATGGTAGCGTAGGAGTGGGAAAAGAAAACCAGAAGCTTGTTCCACACCTTTGCAGTGCGACACAAGAACGATTGAACCTACGAAGTGCCCTACGAAGAACTCTTCTGTCGACTATAAAGAGGTGTTCCGCCAGTGTATCGCGGGTTTGACGAATACGAATAGGAGAAGGAGGGATCAGGGAGGGTATCGCCTCAGAGCAGCGGCGACAGTGCCTAGCACTGTAGATGTCGAGTTTACTTGAAATGTTTACTGACGTTGTACAAAACACAGGTTAGGTCCTGCTTGGAGTACTGCTCGCACTTGTGGGATGGCTCAGCTAAATACCAGCTTGCGCCGCTTGACTCAATCCAGCGTCGTGCCGTGCGACTGGTGGATGACCCCGTGGCGTCCCGCGACTTAGAACCACTGCAACTCCGAAGGGACGTCGGCTCCCTAAGTGTGTTCTATATCGTCTATTTCATGGGGAGTGTTCGGAGGAGCTGTTTAACGCGATTCCGTCGTCCTCATTCCACCTCCGCACTACGCGTACTGGGCAGGGGATGCACCCCTATTCAATCGACCTACCACGGATGAACCAACCGGTTCTGTAGGTCTTTTATTCACAGAACCGGGAAAATGTGGAACGCACTAACTGCCCATCTATTTCCACCCAAGTACAGACTGGGGTTTTTCAAAAGGGGCGTGAAAAGGCTCCTTTCAGGCCGGCATGGAATTCGCAATCCCCGTGCAGCACAGAATGTCCATGGGCATCGTTAGACACCTACTTGTAGGTGAAACGATGCCACATGTCGCGCTATCCATAAAACAAACAAAAAAAATTTGTTGATTCGACACACTCGTTGATTCCGAACAGAGTTGTGTTGTAGTTAGTTACAATCGAACATCGGGAGGTTTTCACGCAGGGTGGGGGGAGCAGAGAAAAGGGAATGGGAAAATAATTTCTTCAGTTGGCCGTGCCACTACCACTGCCTCGGCAATTTTTTTTTTATGGAAACTGACACGCTTGGCTACATCACCTACAAGATCCGTGATGTCAGCCCATAACACCGGGTGAACTTGGTGCCACGTCAATGCTTCCCTTCGTTCGTACCGGCTACACTGAACTGGACGGAAAACATAAAATCCATTATTAGGAATCGACTGCCATGATGGACTCAGGTGGAGGAAAAAGTTTACTAGGATCCATCAATGGACCCATGCAATGGATTCAAGTGGACGGAGCGGTTTCGGCCGACCTTTCATTCAGTGCGGTGATACCAACCCGGGCGGGTTAAACCCTACCACCTAGTAATATAAGAAGGGAGTCATATCCCTTAGTCGCCTTTTACGACATACACGGGGAGAGATGCAGTGGGGTTATTCTTTTAAACCACCGGGCCCCATACAGTTCTAACAATCTGTCAACATTGGCCATAACAATAACGGCCAAAGTTGCAGTCTCTCGCGTCCATCAAACTGACCGGCAATTCCTTACGTTCGCATATCTCGCGGAGCACTCACCGCGTTCCGAAGAGAGATTGTTATCGGCCGGCCCGCGGGCTTGAACCCCGCGACAACGGGCTAATCCCTAGATCTGGCGACAGTAAATTAAACCGAAACACGGCATAAACAAGGGTTAAATAGCGAACAACCGGGAAGAGAGCCACATTCCCGCGCCTTGTGCGATTGCGATCCGAGAATAATGCAGGAGCAAAGCTCCGTAGGCAATGAGTCGGTCGCTAGCCACTGGTCCATTTGTGTTATACTTGTACTAAAGTCCCGCCGCTGAGAGAATGCTTTCCTGACGTTGCCTGTCAGTTGGTCATGCATGACTAGTGATGGGCAATAAGATTTAATTACACACTCCTGCAACTGCACGCACGTTCGAACTAAGGTTATGAACGTTTTCTATTGTTTATACGGTTTCGTACTATTTTGACAAGTTTGTCATACTTTTTGGGCAATCCAGACACTGGCATCACTGCGATCAACTGACAGACGACGTCAGGAACGCATTCTCTCAGCGGCCGGACTATAGTTGTTATACGAACACGTGTACAATCAATATAAGCATTTGAATAACACTCCGATTCTATAGACCAAAGCGCACAAAAATGGGACTACCTCCTCTTACGCAATGTTTACGTTAAAGGATTTATGATACTACTTAAAAACACCGCATAGGAGGAACAGTATAATAATGTTTGTATCGCGGCACATTTTTAGGTTTGCAGCAGGGGGTTAATAAAAAGATTCGTAATCACAAGGTTCCATCTGCTCCAGACCACAGTTCATCGTCACTATAACAAAACACCGCAACTTTCTAAGGATAACTTGAAGCCGTCAATTTGTTATATAGCTTGCGGGCAACAACAACGCGATCTTAACTTTCGAGAGTGCGGTGCTGCAGCCGACCTAGTCCCGTAAAATTGTTTAAATCACTAGTGTTTTCCTTATTCTGATCTTCTACAAATTCTCAAAGACCTCCCTCTGCTGTTAGATGTTCAATTTATATATCATTTCGTGATCGAGCGTCAACTATAAATTTAGTATCTCATAAAATCTACAGCAAAATCGAATTCTACTACCCGATGCTCAATCGGCCAGAATTGAAAACCCATAATTTCGAAAATAGCCTTTTCCAAAGCACCCAGTTCGTCGACCTCTCACGATGTAACGGAGTTACAAAGCGGCTCACCTTCGTAGTATGTAATTGGTCACGCGGCGTTTATATTATTCTTAAATCTGATCATGAATGGAATTCAATTATTTCGATTGCCGTTCGCGTCATCGCGTCCATAACTGCGGCATTTTGTTTATTTTAATTGAAGAATCTTTGAACGGGGCCGCTGCATTCACACTGGTAGATTACTTTCGGATACAATTTTATATTTTCGATTTGTTGTTTTGTTCCTTTCTATAATTCCTTTTTCCATATTGTTTGGCTCTTCTATACAATCTGTCTATAAAAGGATCTTCAGGAAGTAGTATTTTTGTACTTTCATTTCTGGTTTCCTCGTTTTGAAAATTAAGTTGAACTGGTTAGATCCAATGGAAAGAAGAAGTTTTTAATGTGCCCTATTGTGGCTGATTCTTCTGACTTATCTCCTCATTGTGTTACGAGGTTATTTCTAATTGGTTCTTATGACAGTTCTTTACATAAATTAAAGTGATTCGCTAACAGCGCAGTCATGCACAGACAACATCCTCGAAGCATATTTGCCCGCATTGGCATTCCTCTGACACTGGTTTTCTGAAATTGACAACCAAAGTCACATAACTCAGATAACAATGACATTCAGTACGGCGGTTAATAGCGCTCTAAACATTGCAAGGTGGCAGTCGATTTCAAGGTGACGTCTTAGAGAAGACATTCCGAAGAGGATGTCTAGTTGTTATTTGTGTTCAATCTATGAATGAACTGAGAAACAAAGCGATTGCGAGATTGTTAAAGCGCACTGTTTGTGTGGATAAGATTTTGTTCTCATACGTGCTCTTCGGTTTCTGGTACTACACGCTTGATTATTTTAGAGCGCATACCCGATCTGGTAAGAAGTACGTGCGTCTAGTAGGGTGACCTTTCTCGAGCCTTCCACTCACATTCACTTCAAAAATCTCTTTCGTTAGCTATATAGGATTCTTACCTTACACATGATCGAATACGTTGCATTACATTTCTTTGTAATAAACCTCAAGTGAACCATATTATATAGGTAATGTGAATACGCTTGAGTGGTCAGATGCTTAAGTATTCACGTTTATGCTGTAAATAATAATGTTCTTGTGAGCAAAATATTGTGACTTGCGAAGTTTGTGTGTCAATTCTTCTTCGCATTGAATTAGAACTGGTGGATTTTTCGACGTATCGAAGAATAGGTTACCTACCGATGGATGAAATTATACAATAAACAATTGCATTTTCCTCCCTTCTCACTATACATATTTCAGACTGTAAAGTTCTCTCACTACACTAGCTGTTTATCATTCCGGCTTCAGCAGAGCCTCCCTTCCCTCCCTTTTACCTCCTCCTCCTGTTCGCCTTCGCAAAAATCCGCCATACTCTCGCGGAACACCCCTTTGTAGTCGACAGAAGAATTCTTCGAAGCGCACGATTGTCTAAATCGTTCTTATGCCGCACTGCAAAGGTGTGGAACGGGCTTCCAAGGAATATCTTTCCCCACTCCTACAATCCACGGATCTTCAAATCGCGGGTTTAGTTCACATTATCACATTAGCGACATTAGTCCACCTCCAAGCCGGACTGGCACCTCCTCGGGGGTAAAAATTGGCTGCGTCTGAGGCTTCGACCTCGGGCCGAGCCACCCAGTTCGGAAGGAATAAAAAAAGAGCAGTAAGGTTGTCGCGGTAAGTATTTATTACATCATGTATGTACACAATGTAATGTATACATGTGTGTCTATAGTAGCTGGCATTGAACGTCTTCGCGTGGACAGGTGTTTTCGTCAAATATGGGACGACTTCTTGTTAATTGACACTATTCAGCTACTGCACTTCGTCGCGGTTCTCTGTACAAACTCAATATTAAAGTCTGCTTGTATAATATGGTAAAGAACGTCAGTTTAAAGTAGGCATAGTCTAGTTGGTTAGTAATTAATGCTATTAAAAGTAATTATTGCGGTAAAAAAACTGCAAGTATGAGCTGTTTTGGTGAGAAAACTGGAGTTTGGACAGATACTCTGTAGAGTAACTGCGACAACTTTAATTATTCGTCTTTTCGGTTATAATAAAATGATTTTGGTACATATTACATTTGTTTTTTCAGCCTCTGTAGCTCAGTGGTGCGGTCGGTCGACTGGTACTTGGATGCGTGACCGCTCGACCGTTGGAGGCTGATCGTGGTTCGGATTCCACGTTAAACTGTAGTCCCTTCCCTTCTTTCCTTACTAGGTGGTAGGGTTTATCCCGGCTGGGTTGGTACCACCGCACTGAACGAAACAACGGTCGAAACGGCTATGTAAATAGTTCGTGTTTTCCGTCCAGTTAAGTGTAGCCGACATGAAATGAAGGGAAGCACTGACATGGCACCTAGTTCACCCGGTGTTATGGGCTGACATCACGGATGTTATAGGTGATGTAGCCAAACGTGTCAGTTTCCATAAAAATAACAAAAATTAAAATCTCCCACACCGACACTGAACGTCAAGATTCAACACGACGTCTTTACAAAATAAAATACATAGTTGTGCAACAAATAAAACTTCAAACCTACAAACACACTTTTGCTTATTTATGAAAACAGTACAATTTCAGCCTGAAATTCAATTCGCAATCTCCGTGCAACACAGAATGTCCATGGGCATCGTAAGTCACCTACTCGTAAGTGAAACGGTGCCACATGTCGCGCTTTATATAAAAAAAAAAAAAAATCAGCCTGAAATACACACCAACCAACAAACGCAACTTTGCTAGTCAATACAATAGCGCCGAAGCGCCCGCAATAATTATAAAAACAATACAATTATAGACTACAGTGCACCTCAATCAACATGCACAGTATTGCCATTCTTGGCGCCAAAGGCGAATAGAATACCTCACTGCATTAAGCTCGCCTATTTTGGCTAATTTGTATAAATTGTTGTCCAATAAAGAATCTTTAATGAACCTATTCGTAAGCACAACGTTGAATGTCACACGTAAAGTGCATAGTATTTCTCTAATGGCAATGGGCTGGCCACATTGCCAGAATGGTTACTGACTGGCATAATTTCCGTTTTAGGTGCGACAACGCGCGGCGGTGGCATAATATTCATTTTATGTTTTTATATGGATGCTTGATTAACTGGCTAAATCATCTATTAAACCCGTGATGATTCAGATTCAGATTCAGATTCACATATTTATTTCGCCATAAACAACACAACATTTTTTAATTTTTTTTATTGAAACTGACACGGTTGGCTACATCACCCACAACATCCGTGATGTCAGCCCATACCATAGGGTGAACTAGGTGCCATGTCAGTGCTTCCCTTCATTTCGCGCCGGCTACACTGAACTGGACGGAAAACACGAACTATTTACATAGCCGTTTCGACCGACGTTTCGCTCAGTGCGGTGGTACCACTCCGGCCGGGATAAACCCTACCACCTAGTAAGGTAAGAAGGGAAGGGACCTACAGTTTAACGTGGAATCCGAACCACGGTCAGCCTCCAGCGGTCGGGCGGTCACCCGACAATATTTCAATATTTCATTGAGACATTTATATTACTTGCATATTCAGTATGGTTCGTTATGATATTTTTGTCATGCCCCATTCAGCAATGTAATCTATAAGGAAGAACTGAGCAAGAAACCTTATACAGCTTTTTAAGGGTTCCGTACCTCAAAAGAGAAAAAAAATGGAACCCTTATAGGATCACTCTTGTGTCTGTTTGTCTGTCCGTCTGTCGCAGGCTATTTTCTCCGAATCTACTGGACCAAAGAACTTGAAATTCGGTACATGTATAGACTTTGATGACCCAATCACGGACATATAATCCATTATCTCCGAAACTATTGTGTCTAAATTTAAAAAATTATAGAGAGAATATAGTTTACAGGAAAAGCGAAAATCCTACGCCTTAAAGTTCTAACGGAAAACGGTATGGTACGGAACCTATCTACTCGTATATACCTAATAATTACATCATTCCATAAAAAAAAAAATATAATTTTCAATAATCCTAATCAATGAAATTTAAGTTTAGCAATGTATTAGGACACAAGATAATTATTAAGCAGCAAGTAAGGCACGAAGACCCACCTGCTGCACGACTCGGTGGAATGACAGACCGACTAAAGCTCTCCTGAAAATTTTCCGCGAATACGTTTAGAGAGGTAGATTTACATGAAATCCAACCGGCGAAGCAACGCGAAAATAAGCTACAAAAATGCAAAGAAGATCTTGGAAGCAAGACTACCATAAATTGAATGAGTTTAATCTTCAAACAAAAAATAAGCACGTAATGCGTTATGCTCTGGTCGGTTTGTACCGGTAGACCGTAAAGTAGGTATTTGAGGCTCCGAATACTTTAATGACCTACATTTTAGTGTTCTTCTCGGTTGTCTGTGTGAGTCTTCGTTATGTGCTATTGTTAGTTCGGCCTATTCATTTGGAAAATTAGTGTTTTAATAGCTTGCCAGTCCGTGTCAGTATTTTGATAACAATAGAGCATGTCGTGAGCAAAAAGATATAAAAATGGAATAATACTACGAGTTCGCAAAACGGACAGGAATAATACTGCTAGTTCGCAAAACGGGCAATAATAATACTGAAGAGAAGGGACCTAACAGTTTTACTTGGAATATAATACAGTTTCCTATGGACAGAAAAGGGGAGTGGATGGATGAGAAGAGCGGAAGACCGCGTGTGGTGGTGTGCCTTGGGAGAGGCCTATGTCCAGCAGTGGACCGATACAGGCTGATGATGATGATGATGGACAGAAAACAAATTATTTTTGTATTTTTTGGCCTACTGGTTGGGGGTTAGAGGAAATGAAAAAAAAGCCGATCTGTGAAAATTATCTAATTTCTACTAGAGATTTTTAAATCTCTTATTTCTCTCTATTTTACTTTTAATAATATATTGAGTTAAATCGTACAATAGTTTTTCATATCCAATAGTATCCCTCCTTATAAAGTTTTCCGCGCCCAGACGTGTCATCACGAACGACAGTCGACCGATCGCACCACTGAGCTACTGATGCTGACAAAAGGCCGAAGCTATTCTTGCTGATTGATAATAATTTGCCTTGTCCTGATATTTTGCTAAACATGGCGGTCGGTTGCAGTTCACCCGAGTTCATGCAGCACAACGCCGATTACTCTGCTCATTCCGATTATCGTGATTCAGCGTCACGGTATATGTAGGAAGGTTCGACGAGTTCGACAACTGAGCTTACGATGGCTTCACCGAACCGAACATATCCGGGCGTATTGATTGGCAGTAGAGGAGGGTGTCAAGTCAATGGAGGTCGGGACTAGGGAGTGGCCACTCTATGTAGTTCTCCAGCATTCGTTATGTTACGGCTCTCATCAAGCCCTCGTCAGCTAGTCTGCGATGACTAGGATGACGCGGAGAACCACCAGTCCCGCTCTCGACCTCCCTCTCTCTACCTATCCATAATCCATATTCTTCAGGATGCCTCCACTGACTTTTTCGAAGCTCTCTCCATCCACGAATGTATGTATTATTATAAATAATATGACGAGTCTTAATAAATTAACTTTATTTGTTTCAGATTTTGAACTTCTACGAAAGATGGCCTCATTCCGTTGACGTTCTTCGGTTGCAAAATTGCACCTCTCCGTTCCCTGTGATTGGTCCAATCGAAAAGTGCTTAGTGATGTGTTTCGAAAGTGCGCGATCTGTGATTTTTTGTAACGAATTTTGATCGAATGTGATCTGAAAGTGGGTTCATAGCATTTGTGTTATCCTTCAAATGTGATCCGATCCGTTCAAAATGAAGAAGTTTATGCGCACCCAGAACCAGTCTGGGATTGCGGCCAATCCCGCCGGTCCCAGACTTCGGCCGGCCATATCCAACGGCCAGGCCACGACGAATGGCAACGGGCATAGCCACAACGGAAATGGTCACATGTACAGTCAGAATGGTCACGCAAACGGCCACGGAGCGCAGTACCAGATGAAGGCGACCAAACTCAATGGACACGCAAGTGAGTAGTATATTTTTATATGACTAAAGAGTCGACCTCAGTATCTCGGCGCTTCGTGGATCAATCGTCGAAGTTATTTGGGCGCGGTCAGACTTTGGATGGATGACCGTCCGACCGTTGAGGACGCTACGGTTCGACTCAATAATTCGACACGACTCAGTATTGCTGGTTTTAAGCCCAGCCTTCTTGTTTTAAGATTTTAAAAGATTGCATATAGTTTATTTATTGTTTATTGTATAATTTCATCCAAATATTTAAATTGATAGATAGAGCATAGTCTAACATGGCGCACTACATACCATGTCACCAATGAAAGGGCCGCATGCGGCTACTTCGCATCAGACGCAGCGCCACGCGCGTGTTGATAGGTCGTTTCACGGAACAGAACAAGTTGTAACTAAAAAAAGTGGTCCCAACTTCTGCTATGACTTCGTGCGTGTTTCACAAGTGCAAAAAACACTGGACGTAACACTACTGAAGAAGAGATAGGTGTGACATTTCATAGGTAAGTGTAAGTTGATCCCCTAAAATATTCATATTTTAGATCTAGGATTTAGCGCTTAACTAACACACTATGCCACGTTCGCTCACGTTCCCACGCAAGGACAACCACAAACATATGAAAGTTCGTAAGTCCCTCATCCCTCATCAATATCATGTCCGCCGGTGCGTGAGTGCATAGCGTTAGCATTTTGTTAACATGAGGCAACTTTTAATGCTGTACACACCTTTACGTCTAATCGGCGACGAACTCTTGAGCGCTGTAAACGATCGATTTAAATCTTTGATTTCATCTATAGGTAGGTAACCTACGCTTGGACAGGTCAATAATTCAGCTCTAATTAAATGCGAACAAGAACTGACATACGTCGCAAGTCACAATGTTTTGTTATTACCTTATAAGTATTATAGTAATTTTTCATTTATTTACACGTATCTTTTTATATAAATTTTACATAAAAAAAAATTAAAACCTAAAATTCATGTAAAATAAACGGAGTTTCCACCACACCGGCGGCGGCGCGGCGGCGGCGGGGCGAACTCAAGCTACCGATGGTCGGTACGGTATTATAGTTAACTTTAATATTTTTATTTTCATAACTGAATAATACATACTAATATTAAATAAAACGAATTACAATAAAATTAACCTAATGAAGAACATATTACAAATATACAAAAACTAAATAAATGTAAGGCGGAAAGAAGGAGGAAACGGGATGTGTGCTGACACTGTGCCGTTGACGGATAAAGGTATTATAGCTAGGTACTTACAAATAATTAAACCATACTACCGATCACATGAACATTAATATTTACAGCACGAACGTCGCTACACGTCTACACATAGGTATGGTTACTTCGTTACATACAGGGTGTACCCGGACTGGTGTGTAGTTCCTTTAAGGAGTATTCTACGCTTGTAACAAAAGCACTGGTGAAATGATTTTTCAAATATGTGCTTTCATTAAAATTTTAGGATTTCCTAACAAACTAAATGCGCACTAGTACTACAATGTGTAGGGTGTAGGCGCCTTTAGCGGCGCGTCGTCGGGGCGCGGGCGGTACGCGGGCGGGGCGTGCTATCTGTTTGCGTTCACTCGCGTCGCGTCCATACGTATTCCCGCTGCCCGCTGCTCCGCGCCCCGCGCGCGCCCGATTAGAGCATTACAACATTACACTACATTAAAAACTTTAAAAATTTATATCTCCGCAACGGGCCTACCTAGAACCCTACTTTGTTTACTAATTATGTTTGTGACAAAGCGCAGAATAGCTTCCGTAAAGGAATTACACCAGTCCGGGGACACCCTGTATAGTACAGTACTTATCTGTTGCATCAGGTAAATCGACTATCTCGGACTGTCGAATCGAGCATTGACTCTTGAAGTGTTGCAAGTAATTTGAATGTTCTCACACGCGATGAAGTTTCAGTGAACTTGCGTGCAAGACCTCGCGTGATGGCGTGCTCGCTCACACATGCTAGTTCAAACGCCATACAGCTCGCATTGCCACGCCAGTTGCTCGAATCCAAGGAGGTATAAGAATAGAAGGGGCAGCAACGAAGCGGCTATGTAAATAGTTCGTGTTTCCCGTCCATTTCAGTGTCGCCGGCACGACCAAAGGGAAGCACTGATATGGCACCTATACTAATCGCAAATATAAAACAGGAGCGTGGAGGCTGAGGAGCTGACTTTTCCTTGCTGTAAAATATTGATAACAAAGAATGATGTATGGTATGCAATGACGTTTCTGCGGTATAAATGTCTTTGTGTAGAATCTCAAAGAAATTGACAATTTATAGGTACGCTCTTGATATTTTGAAGGAACTCTTATGTTATGTATCGACGGTTTGATACATAGATGAACAAGAAATTGAGTAATGAAAGTATCACATATCGATCTGATACCGGCACGAGGATCTGTTCGCTCGCTCGTTGAAATTATATCTCGATTTCATCTGCGCTCACGCACAGAGGGTTCCTTAGATATTTTCTTGTTGCTTGTGCAAAGTTTTCTTGTCTTGTGCAAAGTTATATGCGTTGGTATATGTAAGAGTGTGCGAGAGGGTGTACGTGCGACTCGTGCGAGGGTGTGTGTGTGTGTGTGTGTGTGTGTGTGTGTGTATGTGTGTGATGTTTGTTTTGTGTTGTTTTTAAGTGTCCGTATCTCGTAAGGAAGCCTGTTACGACATCTGTCTGTCTGTCTGTCCGTCCGTCGGTCCCTCCTTCCGATGGTTGTATATTTGGAACCGTAAAAGCTAGCCGGTTGTAATTTTCACAGAATATGTATTATTTTGACGAATGTAACTACAAAAATAATGTGTAAAATTACAAAAATAAACAAAAAAGTGAAAAATTACACGGGGATACAAGAAAGGTATTTTTAATGGTGCGGAAACCTTGGCGCGCGAATCCGACTCGCACTTGGCCGTTTTTTTTATACCTTTTATTTAGTAACTTTTTCGTTCGTCTCAGTAGTGAGCGCTTCAATTATTATTTGTTTCCTATACGCATGCATTGCCATTATACACGGTGTTGCAACCCCAACCGTAAAATCCGAAAGGGGTTGATTCTGTACGTGAAATAGAACTATTGTTCTACGACCTTTTTATTTGAAGAAAAACAATTTTTTTTTCTCCATACATTTTGAGAATAGCAATTTAAAATTTGTATGGAAAAAAAATTTTTTTTTGTTTGAAAAATTTTTTTTTCTTCACAGAAGTTGTTTAGTTTCACATATAGAATAACCCCCTTATGTCAGTTAAAAATATTACGGGGGCAACTGCAACACCGTGTATAGCTATGCAGCTAAAGACCGGCGCGGCGCGGCAGCACTATGAAGAATTTATCTAACCTGTCGGCGAGTTTGAATAGCCTCGGAATAGCACCATACCGCTCGTCGTGATTCATTAAACGATTGATTGATTGCATAACGGGAATCGACGCGCTGCCGGCGAAGCGACGGCCGATGATGCCCCCACTTGCTCATGGCTCCGGTGATCACTTGATCGTGAACGTTTTTATCTATTACTAAATCTGTTTGTTAGGTTTCCGTAACTGGTACGGAAGCCTATATTACTAAGCCTACAACGTCTGTCTGTCTGCATGTCTGTCTGTCTGTCCGTCCATCCGATGGCTGTATATTTGGAAGAGTAATAGTAGCCGGTTGAAATTTTAACAGAATATGTGTTAATTTGGCGGATAAAACAACAAATAATAAAAAAAAATCAAAGTAAAAAATTAAGCGGGGTCCCCTATACAAAAAACACGTTTCTTGTATGCATATCCCCCATGCAAGAAACGTGTTTTTTGTATGGGGTCCCCGCTTAATTTTTCACTTCTTAATTTTTTTATTTTTCTTTATATATCCGGCAAAATAACTTATATTCTTGTTATATGTATGTAAAATTAATATAATATATTTTAAAAACGTGAAATAAAGATTATATTGATATATTATTATGATATTATTACCTCCGAGAAGGTGTATTATCGGAGACTTCCCTTTCAGTTGAACCATACGGATGGGGGCAGGACAGGAGGGAAGAGGGAAGCCATTCGTCAGAGCCTGAGTCTGACCTAACCTCTGGATTTTAAGTACGAGTACTACAAGATTTGTGTAAAAGGTTGATTGGAAGGAATTTCATGCTGCGCCAAGGTCACCTTCTGCATGACAAAAAAATATTATTTTCACATTCATTAATAGTAGAGTGGTTTCATACGAAATCCTAATTTTTCGAACACTGCGCTCGTTGAGTCTTCCATCGGTGATGGTGTGAAAACTCTGCATGGCTATAGAGCCGCTTCATATCAAATAACTGCACTTTTTGCTATTTTTTCAATAGACAGCTTAGCAACGGTTTAGGTTTTTTTGTGGTTGTTTTAGATTTATGCTATGTTGAATAAAGTGTAATTACTCGTTCATTAGTTATCTGTTCACTAAGAAACTTATTTCTCTTTGTTGAATGACATGAAATTCCGTTAAAACATTCGAATAATAGCGAAAAAATGAACCGATAAAAAAAATGGACCATAACTACTAAATTATAGTTGAAAACGAATGTCTCTTTTGCATCTATCGGCAATCATAATAATTATAATTTTATTGAAACTTTATTAAAATACAGAAAATAAATTTAATATAAACTACTTAAAAACAGATCAATTTAAGTACCTAGGTAATTACATTTATGAAACAAATGTTTTATCTAAAAATTAAAACTATCTTATAAATTATATGTACATTTTCCTCGTGTGACCTCGTCCCCGGGATCGCTCTGTATGGGGATACATTCCCGAAGCCCGACCTACGTTCAGGTAAACAATAAACCTAATCGAAGAATAAGTAACTAATACTAATACGTTGAGAAAGACGATAAACCTTCTCCCGCCCTCGTTAGTGACTTGCTTTCTTCGATAGAATATAATAACGTTTACCTAAACGCACCTCCGCCTTCGGACTCACCCTTAGTTACTTACTTTATTCGAGAAGGTTTATCGTTTTCCTGAACGCAGCTACTCGCTCTTAAGGCTAAGTCACACGCAGCGATTTCACTCGCTGCGAGCGAACTCGCAGCGAGTGAAATCGCTGTGTGTGACAACCTACTCGCGGCGACTACAATCCACTCGCTGCGAGTAAAAAAGCTGCGAGTACAATTGAACATGTTCAATTATACTCGCGGCGAGTTCGCTACTCGCCGCGAATGAAACCTACGCGCGAGTCGTGGGACAAGGCACTCGCTGCTAGTCGCCATTCGCGCACCGCGCCGCTCCCGTCGTGACGTGTTGACGGACGACATTTTCCCGCGGTTTAAGCCAATCGACTGTAGAAACTCGCGCGGCGCACGCGAGTCTACTCGCTACATGTGACTGTAATAGCGAGCTCACTCGCTGCGAGCAAACTAGCAGCGAATAGATCGCAACGAGCAAACTCGCTTCGTGTGACTTAGCCTTTAGTCACTTACTTTCATCGAGTAAAGAATATCTTTTACCTGAACGGAGCATGACCTTCGGCCTCCCTCTTATTTACTTACTTTATTCGAGAAAGTTTATCGTTTACCTGAACAAAGCTCGGTCTTCGGCCTCGCCCTTAGTTACTTACTTTCTTCGAGAAGGTTTACTGTTTTTTTACCTGAACGTAGCTCGGCTTTCAGCCTTGCCCTTAGTAACTTATTTCAATAAGATTTCAATGCATCTGCATATAGGCATGTACATAATCACACCAAGTTTGACGCTTGCATGTATTACCATTTTTACGATAGAGCAAAAAGAAACAAAAAACGTTGATTTGGATTCTTGTAATTTTTTGCATTTTTTTATTATTTGTTAGTAAATATAAAGCCATAATAAATAACATGTATTCTGTGAAAATGTCAACCGGCTACCTGTTACGGTTCTAAAGATACAACACTTTAAGGATAGGACAGACAGACAGACAGATGGATGAACAGGCGGACGGACAGACGACGGCGGCGTAGGCGCGTCCGGATACGGAACCCTAAAAATCAATCAATGAATGCAAACCATATGCAAAGGAACGATTCCATCCGAACATAATGACATGAGGCTATTTCAGTCCAAGTCTACCTATGACCTAAGACCGACGCGACGCGGGCGCGGTGGAATGCCAGGGCGGCTCATCGCAATATTACCAATATTTATGTACAAGCAATAATTCATACTTATAAACAAAAAGTGACAGCGGAATATTCTGCCAAAAAACTTATAAAATTTATAAAACACTCATTAGTCCACGGGTGGGTCGGGGGACACTGGTAGGTAGGGCTTACATAATGTAGGTGGGTGGGAGTCTCAACTATTATTTTGAAATAGCCCTGTTGAGATATTGGTTGTACCAACGGTCGAATGGTCACCCGTAAAAGTACTGACGGCGCCGCGCCTAGGTTTTTTTTTTATCGAAACTGACACTGTTGGCTAAATCACCTACTAATATCCGTAATGTCCGCCCATAACATCTTCGTGAACTAGGTGCCAGCCATGTCAGTGCCGGCCTACGGTCGTGCCGGCTATACTGCACTGAACGGAAAAAACTAACTATTTACATAGCCGTTTCAACCGACCTTTCATTCAGTGCGGTGGTATCAACCACCTAGTAAGGTAAGAAGAGAAGGGACCTACAGTTTTACGTGGAATCCGAACCACAGTCAGCCTCCAACGGTCGAGCGGTCAACCATCCAAGTACTGACCGCGCCCAGGTGTGCTCATCATCACGGACGACATGCGACCGATGAGCTGCCACCACCACTGAGCTGCCGAGGCTGACTGGTGTAGATGATGTCTTGTTATTCCATATAGAGCCTGGTGCCGAAGCCTGGCCCCGCGCAGTAATCACTACGATTCGTGTTAAAGATCCGAGTGCGTTCATAGAAATACCATCACGTGCCGTTGTGTTTTGAGAGCGCGCGGCTGAGTTCGAACGGGATTCGCGTGTTAGTTTGACGGATATTTAAAAGTATGGTCACGTGACCATTTTTCTCCGTACAAAATCGTCTTTCCCAATCCCTAAATCTTGACCGATTTTTATAATTATTTTTTCTTGTTATAAGGACAGTCTAATCTACGTAGATGCCATTTTTTAGGGTTCCGTATCCGGTACGGGACCCTATTACTAAGCCTACGCCGTCTGTCTATCTGTCTGTCCGTCCGTCCGTCCGTCCGTCTGTCTGTCCGAGGGCTGTATCTCTTGAACCGTAATAGGTACCCGTTGAAATTTTCACAGAATATGTGGTATTATGGCCGATATAACAACAAATATTAAAAATAAGAAAAAGTCAAAAATTCACGGGGTTCCCATAGAAGAAACCAAAAAAGTTTATGCGCGCGCGCCATCTACCGAGTAGAGCGTGAAGCATTTTAACTAATCATGACATTTAACTAATATAAAGCATTTCAGAACACGCTATAGATGGCGTGAGTGGCGCTAACCGTGAAATGGCGATAAGGAACCCTCGGTGCGCGAGTTCGACTCGCACTTGTTTTGTTTAGGTTAAATATACGACGCTAGAGTTAAAAATAGAATAATACCATAATATAGTACAATAAGTTCCTGCAGCACACTAGCCAGTGGGTTCCTAACTTCCTAGACTAAACGTAATCTCCTCGTCGACCTTCGTCGACCTTACACGTCGTCTCGATCACACAACATTCGACCCTAGAATTCGACCTATCGCTTGTGTCCCGTTCCAAATGGTTCTAACATGTAGCGCGCGTACGTGAGGTTAGAAGACCGACTTATTTCGATGCTAATGCTTAGTAAACGGTCGGTAAACGGTGGAGCGAATCGTGGAGGAGGCTTTGAACTCCATCGCTAGTGGTTTTATAACAAAACCTCGGTAATGCCGGAGAGGTCGGAACACCCAGGCGTCGGGCGATACCGTTTGGAACGCATCGTAAAACTATTGCCAGTTCCGGGGAAAGACGAATACATGAACGAAAGTAAAAAATAAAAAACAAACAACAAAACAGGTTCTACTCCTAGGGCAGTGAGCAGTACTTCCCTTGCCCCTTCCTTAAAAAAAAAGGTGGTAGGCTTAAACTGTAGCCGACTGGGTTCTTACCACCATAGTGGATGTAAGATGGTCGCATAGAAGCCTCGGTTGTGTTCTCCTCTAGCCCAGTATAGCCAGAAATCCAGGGAAGTCTCCGGTATTGCACATACCTACGTTCTCGGATTGGCTGGTCGCAGCATGTGCTTTGGTCCCTCTGACTCAGCCACCCATACCGGAATACATAAAAAAAAGCGGCCAAGTGCGAGTCGGACTCGCGCACCGAGGTTTCCGCACCACAAAAAAAACATTGAAAAAACACGTTTCTTGTATGGGAACCCCCTTAATTTTTTCCCTTTTCCATTTTTTATTACTTGTTGTTATATCCGCCATAATAACACATATTCTGTGAAAATTTCAACAGACGGACTTCGGACAGACGGACGGACGGACGGACGGACGGACAGACAGACAGACGGCGTAGGCTTAGTAATAGGCTTCCGTACGGGATACGGAAACCAAAAAAAGTGAGGCACTGGCGATAGGTGAACTCACTCGAAACAGAAGCGTGAGGGCGATATCTTCACTCCCACGAGTGAAGCAAGAAACAAGACAGAACGAACTTCACGCGAGCGAAATAAACTTTGAGTGAATCCTTGAATCGCAGCACTGAAACGGTTGTCCGAATCACATACTACGTCAACCCATAACACCTTTGTGAACTAGATGCCGTGTCAGTGCTTCCCTTTGATCGTGCCGGCTACACTGAACGAACTATTTACATTGCCGCTTCGACCAATATTTCGTTCAATACGGCGGCGGCGGTCGGTACCAATTCGGTACAACAGCACTTAGTTGGTCTAGATAGCGGGTTTAAGAATAACACACAGATGACAAAGCCATTTAAAAAAAAAAATTGTATGGAGCCCGACTACGAAAAACGAAGGAAATAACAAGGAAAGTTGATCTAAAATGCTTTAGTCGGGCTATCATCCTACTGACGGGTCTCGATAAACCTTCTCTCGCCTTCGGGCCTAACTTTTAATGACATTTAATGATTTTCACATTTTAAGGAGGGAATGGGAGTGACTCAGTGACAGTGCCCTCGCCCTTAGTTATGTACTTTCTTCGAGAAGGTTTAATTTATTGTATTCCAGAATGCAGCTTAGCCTGAAGCCTGGCCGTTAGTTACTTTACTTACTTTATTTAAGAAAGTTTATCGTTTACCCAAACGCAGCTCGGCCTTCGGCCTCGCCCATAGTTACTTACTTTCACCGATAAGGTTTATCGTCTTCCTGAACGCAGCTCGGCCTTCGGCCTCGCCCTTTGTTACTTACTTTCTTCGAGAAGGTCTACTGATCCTAATGAATCCTTCTATAAGGCCGAGTGATCAATTTTCCTTGTTGTTACCTGCGTTCTTCGTAGTCCGGTTTTATAAAAATTTTATTAATTTTTTTTAGTTCTAAACCGTTACTCCTAAGTGTGGTATATTTTTGAAATTACTTGGCTCTTGACAACAATAAATAAGTAACTCGATGGGGATAGAAGCAAGAAAAAAAATTATAAAAATTTTACAATTTGGCACCTGGATTCCGCCTTTTTTAATTTTTCACATTGTTGACATTGTGTATGCTGACCATGGTGTGTTCAGGTTTTGCCATACACGTTTGCCGATCGCCATTTTTGTCGACTAGACATAATTTGTTTTAATGAAGTCGCATGGACTATTACCTACTGAAATAAATACATGATATGTGTGTGTAGACACCAACTGTTATATTATTTATTCCCTAATAATAAAATAAACTGCCTTTGGCATCGCATCCGGAATAAATTGTACGACAGCACACAATATTATGTTTCCGGGAATATTTTTTGCTTAGCTAACGAAATCCCGACAGGTGTATACAAGGGACGTGACGTGTGTGTGGTTGTCGATTAAGTAATATTTTATTTATTATTTATTTATTTATCTCCACGATCAGTCAGCTCTCCAAAATTTAAAGTACACAACATGTTGGAATTGCTAAGAAAAAACAATAATATTGACTTTATATATTCTGAGTATAAAGCCAAAGCTACACTAATAAATACTAAAGACACATAGAAAAAAAAACGGATACAACGCATGCTGTATCCCGACAATCGGGGCAAGCAGAGTAATCGGAGTTGTGCTGCAAATACTCTTGTAAATTACAGCACAACACCGACCACCACGCTTAGCAAAGTATTCGGACAAGATAACTATCAATTAGCAAGTAAGGCACGAAGACCCACCCGCTGCACGACTCGGTGGAAGGACCGTGCCAAGGTGAGAGGTGGCTTGCCTGTCGCCCTTTAGCACGTCATCTTGTCCTTATCCCTTAGTCGCCTTTTACGACATGCACGGGTAGAGATCCAGTGGGGCTATTCTTTTTAAGTACCGGCCTCACACGGTACCAAAGATCTAGCTAACTCAAAATTTTGACAAGTATTATACCACAGATTCAGCGGCGACTCCTCTCAGTTGGCGAGGTTGGCGCCGCCAAACCAAATAAAATGAATGACACCATTAATACAGAAATATCAGGCTAAAATAAATGTGAAAAAATTTCGGAGTTATATTATTTATGTCATATAATCCACGATTAATAAGATAAAACGTCAATCCCGTACCCGTTACATAATTTGAAATTTCGCGCGCGTCAAACGCGGGCGACGACGAATGACGACACATAAAGGCATTCATTGGCCGGTTGGCTACATTTTGAAGCGCCATCGTATTCCATACAAGGCGGAAGCGACCGATGTCCCCCCCGTCCCGCGCGGACCCGCTGCTCAGCCTTTCGAGTTGGCGCAGCGGGGAGTGCATTTAGTGACGCGGTAGCGAGTAGAGCGAGCTAGCGAGCGAGCTAGGTGTGTGTGTTGCGTGTGCGGGTGTGTGCGCGCTGCGTCCAAACGACGAGTATTCTTGTGCTGTGCGAAGTGCGATGCGATGCGACTAGCGAGCTAGGCTAGGTGTGTTGTGTGCGCGTGTGTGTGCGCATTGGCTCGCGAGTTGATAGCTGCATATATTCCGTTATGTAGGTATGGACTTTGTATGGATGAATCCTGTGCAGTGTTGTGATTTAAAGTGATTTATTGGTAATTATAATGGCAAACTCCTACCGAGCTATCTACGGAGCACTCAAGGACAAGAGAGACTCAGTAATTTGGCACTCTTACATATCTGTGGAAAAGGAGTTGCTAACAAAATTGAGGAAGAAAGAAGATTTTCACGATCGAGTCATCGAAAATTTCTTGTCTGTGGAACGAAGAGTGGACTTCATGTACAAATAAAATGTAACAATTCAAGCTTGTATGCCTGTCTCGTCGTCGTCGTGCCAGAGGAGACGTCGCTGTTGTCGGCTGCAACTCGACAGCTTTGACACAACCAGTAGGTACCTATCTACAGACAAATAAATCGTAAGTGAGCAAAATAAATCATTTAAACTAAATATTATAAACTATCTATATCGTAATCGTCTTTCAGTTTTTGGACTCATTGTGGTAGAAATAAATTAACGCGTAGGTACCTAAGTTATGAAATTATGAAAAAAAAAATCCTTAGCCAGAGCCAACCCAATATTCAGGACCAGGAGTCGCCGCTGCACAGATTACTTAATAGTTACTTCGTAACAGATAAATCACTCCATAGAAAATGTTCCTACCTTCGAGCTTTAATAGCCTACTGTTTCACATCACCAATCGCTGCGTGCGAAAATGTACCTTAACGATCGAGTGTAAAGTGTTTATTGCTTTGCAGCTGCGCGCAGTTGCGTGGGCGAGCGTCTATGTATACTTCGCGCGGCTGACGAATTTGTACTGAAAAAGACCGCCGGCGGCCCGTCGGGCGATAGGTAGTTAGCGCGCGCAAGTACATAGAGTGCGTGAGGCCTGATTATACTGTGAGGAAACTTCAACACAGTTAGGTAGCTATTATAGCGATAAAAAAAGTCATATCGATATAGGTAATTATTTCGGTGTAGCGTCTCGCGTCAGTGTGGGCACGCGCCAGGTTGCACCTTGCATCTCACCGCCCCCCCGCGCCCGCCGCCGCTCACTTCGTCCTGTCGACTCCACCTCGGGCACCTGTTGTGATAAAATAATGTGATATATAAAAATACAAGTTATTTTGTTGGCGTGAAGGATAAATTAGGAAATGTATGAAGTGTTCGTACAGTGTACACAAAAGTAGGATTGTATAATTATAATTTTTTTATTAGTAGTAATAGAATAGAATATAGTTTATTTCTGGACATGTTAGGTTCCTTTAGAAATAAAGGATAATAATATATATATATTATTTTTATGGAAGTTTTTTCTCTTTTGTGCTTTTGTACCGCCTTCAACTCAAGGGTCCGAATATGAATCAAAATATGTGTTCTTTGAAGTCGGTGCAATGGATTTTAAAACAGTTTTTTATTATACTTTATTTTAATTCTTTTCCCATAGTCTGTTTTACTTATAATTGTATTGTCCGCCCCAAGCGCTTCTCCACAATATCCCAAACGTTTGTAAAGAATGCTGCACTGCATTAAACCCGCCTTTTTTACCCGACTGCGCAAAGCAAAAAGGAGGGTAATGTTTTTGTTCCATGTTTGTTTACAGTCATGTGTATTTTGATTTGATTTGATTTGATTTGATTAATTGTACTTTTTAAATTGTAATAAATTTAAGAGATTTATCTCAACCACCCATTTCGACCAAGTCAAGTTAGTTCGTTGAGTAATAAATAAACCGTTGCCTCAACATAATAAGGTTTTCTATTAACTGACTAGATTTTGCCCGCGGCTTCGCTCGCGGTAGACTCGGTTTAATATCAAAGCCGATTTAAACGCAAATATAATAATAAACGATTGATTCTCTTATATATTATCCCTCTCTCCCTCCCTTCCTCCCTCGCTCCCCCCTCCCCTCCGTCCTCCTCAGCCCTCTCCATCCGGCACTACCATTCGACACAAAATTCCGTTAATACTATACTTCCTTTCATACTGCTTATTATTTAGCGTGATGGTGCTTACCCTATAGTGAGCCTCAAGAACTACTCTTTATATTGGTGGAAACCGCATCAAAATCTGTTCAGTGGTTCCGGAGGTTACCTTAAACATACATACAGACACGTTCCCCTTTTACAAGAAGTAGAGATAGAGAAGAGATAACCCATACTACCGCTCACCAGAACATTGTTATTTACCCCATCATAATCTGTTCAGCTCAAAAATTGTCAGCCTCGATAGCTCAGTGGTGCAGACAGTCGACTGTTGCTATTGATTGTTAAGCAACGCTGGGCGCGGTCAGTACTTGGATGGGTGACCGCTCGACCGTTGGAGGCTGACCGTGGTTCGGATTCCACGTAAAACTGTAGGTCCCTTCCCTTCTTACCTTACTAGGTGGTAGGGTTCAACCCGCCCGGGTTGATAACACCGAACTGAATGAAACGTCGGTCGAAACGGCTATGTAAATAGTTCGTGTTTTCCGTCCAGTTCAGTGTAGCCGACACGACCGAAGGGAAGCACTGACATGGCACCAAGTTCACCCGGTGTTATGAGCTGACATCGCGGATGTTGTAGGTGATGTAGCCGATCGTGTCAGTTTCAATAAAAAAAAGAAAAAAGAATAAAAACAGACAGACGTTCCCTTTTATAAGAAGTAGAGATAGAGATGGTATCTTTCATTTAACACATTTTGCCTGGAAATAAAAAAAAACACGATAAAAACTACACTAACTTGACTAGACAAGATGAGGTAGTAGATTATAATGAAATGTTATCGTGTCGATAATTCGCATGATAACGACGAAGTGGGTCGAGAAACGGAACCGTGGGTAACTCGCGACCGCGACAACCAACAGCACGTTTTGATCGATCATTAGAAGCTCTTGTGTTTTTGGCTGACTGTGCCCGCCGCGCCGCAACGCACCTCGGCTGGATTTTTAATCCCCGACGCAAACGGAGGGGTGTTATAAGTTTAACGTGTGTGTGTGTATGTGTGTATGTATGTATTCTTTTAGGTTTCCGTATCCCGTACGGAAGCCTATTACTAAGCCTACGCCGTCTGTCTGTCTGTCCGTCCGTCTGTCTGTCTGTCTGTCTTTCTGTCCGAGGGCTGTATCTCTTGAACCGTAATAGGTAGCCTGGTGAAATTTTCACAGAATATGCGTTATGATGTCGGATATAACAACAAATAATAACAAATAGAAAAAGTAAAAATAATTATTAATTAATTAAAATACAAGAAACGTGTTTTTTTTCAATGTTTTTTGTTGTGGTGCGGAAACCTCGGTGCGCGAGTCCGACTCGCACTTGGCCGGTTTTTTATTAATTAACAAGTAAAATTTTTTAAACGAAAAACATAATAAATTTATAACAGAATTTCAGTGTTTTGTTTTTAACCTCTTAACATAACGCCACTGATCACTTTCCCCGAGTAATTATTTCATTTGCGCTATAATCAATCATACTAAGTAAGACGCTTGTATATTATATTACCGTTTTTACGATTGAGCAAAAATACATTTGAAAAACCACATTTCTTGTATGACGACCGGGTGGTTTATTATTTCTTAGGATATCGGCCATAATAAATAACACATGTGGAAATTTCAAACGGCTATTACGGTTCATAATCGCTTTTCCGGGGTTTTCCTACAGAAACCTATCAGTTGTGAGAGGCATGAACTCTGGTCCCTTGAGCCGATATACACTTTTAAGTTGGTAGCAATCTCGACTAAAACAAAATAACCTGCAATTCGATTTGACATAATCACCTCTAATAGTAGCGAGACGAGATCGAAATGGCAACACAGCGAAATGGGCAACTTCCAAATGGCGGGATTTTCAAATGGCGAAGTGTCCAATGGCGGAGATGGGATGGCGAATGGCGAACAGATTGGATCACGCGCGACGCGCGTGTTGGCATTTTGGAAACTGAATGTTGTGCTCTTATATCACATGAAGATGATATTAAGGTCGGTCTGCACCACGGCCAGGACGTGATCAGGATGTGGTCGAGATTAAGTATGAGTGGACCTCAGCATTTAGGGAATCGGGTTCTTTAAAGCAATGCACTGTGCTCAGTTGGAATATTTTTATTCTATCTATTGTTTATTTATATGAGCTCCTTTATCGAAATAAATAATTTTAGAAAAAAAAACAAGTTTTTTTTTATTGAAAGCTCGACATGTCGGTCTAAATTATTAAGACTAAGCGAGATCGGTACCTACACCTGAAAAACAAAATATTTCCACTTGCATGTACATTTTGTTTCATTGAAAGCGCGACATAATATGGCGCCGAGGGACCCATAAGGTGTCTAACGGCGCCCATGGACATTCGGTCGTATGCGGGGGTTGCTAATGCCATGCCGGCCTGACAGGTGCTTATTCACGCCCCACTTGAAGGACCCGAGACTGTACTTTGGGGGAAATATATGAATAATTTATTAACTATACACTTACTTGAAATATTTATATTGTAATTCATGCATGACTATACGTATGAGAACAGTTACCATGTGCACAATACTTACTTATGTATGTGTATGATCAATATCATCAATACTAATAATAAATCTGCAAGGGATGGTCATGTAGTAAGTTACTTTGTTTTTATGAGATACTGAGTTTCTAGACTCTATGTATGAAACTAAGACTAAATTTACGATTTTTAGAAATATTTTCTGTATGTATGTATGTATGTTCCTCCATAAGTCCTAAACCGATCATCATAATTCGATGAAACTTAGTACAAGTACATTTGATTATACGAGGCACAGGATAGGCTAAATAAAATTCTGTTCCGGTTACGCTAAGATGTGGCTCTCATACAAACCGAATTGTTCCGCGCGCCGAAATAAAGGTGCGGTAGCGGGCCTACTTACTTTCTTCTTTTTAACGAATTTCACGCGAGCGAAGCCGCGGGCAAAAGCTAGTTTATAATATGTGTGTAAGATCCGTGCGCTTTAACATTGTGCTCACGTATCCATCCACCTCTAACCGCTAAACAGCGTCGTTCGGACACGTTATGCAACCGATTACATTAGATTATTTTTAACCGACTTCAAAAGAAGGAGGAGGTTCTCAATTCGACTCTATATTTTTTTATTATATATTTTTTTTGTTACCTCAGAACTTTCGACTGGGTGGGCCGATTTTGAAAATTCTTTTTTTATTCGAAAACTGGTGCTTCCCGTATGGTCCCATTTTAATTTGGTCAAGATCGGATTGGAAAGCGAGGCGGAATCGCGAGGCCGAAGGAATGACTAAAAAAACTATGAAATAAAAAAAACTATTTAAAAAAATATAAAAACCGCCTTAAAAAATTTCCGCCTTCAACTCTAGGGTTGGATTTTTTTTTTATTTATTACATTTTTGAAGGCGGTTTTTATATTTTTTTTAATAGTTTTTTTTATAGTAACGCGCTCGATGCTTGGTTCAGTATTAACTTTGTTAAGTTAAAAACCGACTCCAACCCCGGAACTACCTCCTTTCCAACATAAAAAGAATCATCGAATTATTCGCCCATATGTCATGCACGTGTTAATGCAAATTTTCGAGTTTGATGATTTTCTCATGGATACTATTATCAGAACTTGATTAAATTTATATGGGACCACGCCTGAGCTACCCCCTTTTTAATAAAACAAGACTAATCGAAATCGGCCCACGCGGGAAAGAATTATCGCTGAACATGCATTGAAAAAAATTCCGACGAATTGAGAATTTCCCTCCCTCCTTTTTTGAAGGCGGTTAAAAACATTTTTTTGATAGCTGTCTTGAAAATTAAAGGAAAATCATCAGACTAGGTGTACAGACGACCTAAAAAAGGTAGCACACCGCGTCTGGATTTTTTTTACTCATGCTCTCCCGCATGCTCCCGAAATGGATCGTGGTCGAAACCTCAGGTGCAGAGAATTTCACACCCAAGTCCAGTGCCAGTCCGGCTTGTAGGTGGACTAAAGCCGCTGGGGAAAGGCTATTAACTCGCGATTTGAGTAGGGAAAAATATTTCCCGGAAACCCATTCCATTTACGATTTAGAGAATGGCACCATCACCACCACGTTCGAGCATCTGTCAAACAAAGGGGTGTTCCGTGAGAGTATGACGGGTTTCGGTTCTGCGGGCAGTGGTTCAAGGTCCTTCCTTGAGACGAATGGCTTATCGTTGAATAGAATCCAAGGCTGAAAGAAGGTACTCGGGGGATGCCTACCAAAGATGACTCCAATATTCCATCACCGGTCTTACTTGCGCTTTATAAAGCGTAAACAGTTGGACCGGCGTGAAAAATCAGAATCCGTATAGACCAGAAAACGTCTGCTCCCCCAAACTCCAGGCTTTAGTTCAGTCCATTGATCAAAATGGTGGAATTCACCATGTTCAAACCAATGAATGGTTATGGAACGACCCACTTCACAAAGCTTTAAATAACGTCCTATAGTCGTTGTTTTGTTAGAATACCGAGCTAGTCACTTCATCAAATGACCAATTCGCCCTTTCGACAGAATCTCGAACCGTTATGGCAAATGAGCCAAACAAAAATGCCCCTAACATGTCGTAAAAAGCTAAATTAGCCAAGTCTGAAAAATTCCTCAACATCCTAACTGCACACATCAAAGTTCTCACGGATCAAAGTTCACACAATTTCCATAACCCTAAGCAAAAACGGTCAAAATGCGACACCGCTACCGTTCGAAAGACTAACGGATTCAGATAACGCGTTCGCAGTACTTCACAGTGACCGAGCATTAAGTAACTGTATTACAGCGTGTCGGTAAGGCGACACAGACCATATCTATTACATCTCAAGAGCTGACAGAGAAGCTGAGAACGTTAGCAAGGCTGTTGAACGTGAGCAGACGCAACTTTTAGCTTTGCAATCATGTCGTCCTGCTCCCACAACGACCGAAGTGACATTGTGTGAGAGAGCATGCGTGGTCGTGAACATCTGAAGAGCCTTGTACGCTTATACCCAGGAGTGGATTAATCTAAAATCTAAAAGCTACGAAATAACACGATCTATTTGCCAATAGATAATGGTATAGTTATTAATAAATCAAAGATGTTTGAAGGAGAGTAGATATGCGAAGGAGTTGTGTCCGCGACAGGGTAATATGGGCAGATTTCCCCATATTAATGATCGATGTGTGCGCTCACGCACGTGGATGCAACGCTTTGGATTGGCCAAAAATCGCTGGTGCGAATGTGTAGGTACGTGCGTTCGTGTGTGTGAATTGTGATTGTGTGCGTTCGGAAACTGGAGACAGCGGTTCCGATACGAGTGGGCGTCCATGACACATTTTCTCTCCTTCCAAAATCTTTGCAATAAACAAACAGAATCTCCTCCAGAAAAATGCTTGTTTTATCTTTTTCGGTGAAATGAAATTAAATGAAACGAAAACGTTTATTTATCGCCATTTCCTATTACAATTTAAAATAAAACACAATATAATGATTCAGTAATATTGGCGACAAATTGGTAAACCCCAGTCTCTTTGGTGAACCCCCCAACGTTGATTACATCCACGGCTATTTATTTAATGAATTGCATAGAATTCCTGTATAGCTGGAACATTGGTCATGTTTTTCAACAGTATTTGCTATTTGTTCAACTACATTCTAATTAAATTGCCTTGAAAGATCGAAGACGCACTAAACGTGCACAAACCATCACCTGCTGGCCAATAAAGCGTCAAATTGCCCAACCTAGCGCACCTTTCCATTCGATAGTGCTCCGATATATTGGATAAGCTGACCTACATACTGCGCCGCTTTAGTATTCGTTCCCACAAGCCACTCCTTTAGTTTGAACAAGTGCTGTTCACATACCATCAGCCTATTCTCGGATTGTCGACTATATTTCGTCATACGGTATTCGGTATCCGACGTTGCATTTTGAAAGTAGAATGTGCGATTGTCGAAAGCGATCTGTGTTCTGGTATTAAATGACAGCTTTAATAATTTTAAATATGGAATTAAACTAGGCTACGCATAAGTTGAATGTGCTCGTTTTTGCGAACGGTCTTTAATCGAGGATTAAACTAAAGATTAATAAGGTTAACTCGGCCGCATTCTTACTGAGGTCGTATTCTAAGACGTTATTAATATAGAAATTAACATTAACGACATTAGGCTCGCCTATTGTGCCTAATTTGTATAAATTGGTGTTGAATAAAGAATACATACATACATACATATAATTTATTAGTTTACAATTTAGGGAAGTAACACCTCTCGTACTCTACTAAGAGCGATTTTTTTAAAGAATATACATCCAATGTTTTTAGTAAATTATTTTATTAAAAGACATCTAAATCGAATTTATGCTACGAGTGCTTCCTTCTTAGTCTGAAAATAAAACATAAAAACCGGCCAAGTGCGAGTCGGACTCGCGCCGTTCCGTCGTTTCGTACCACCACACAGTATTTGTTTTGTTTTACTTAGTAATCACACCAAGTTTGACGCTTGTATGTAATACAGTTTTATGATAGAGCAAAAATAAGAAAACGTTGAAAAAACACGTTTCTTGTACTCCCCTTACTTTTTTTACACTTTATTTTTAGGGTTCCGTATCTAAATGAGGAAAAAATCTAACCCTTATAGGATCACAGGTCTGTCTGTCTGTCTGTCACAGATTATTTTCTCCGAATCTACTAGACGAACGAAATAAATTTCAACCATTCAGTCAGAGTTGACAGCCTTGGTATTTCAACTTCCACTTGGTGTCAGTAGTACGTTATTTCTGTCATATTATATCTGTCACATAACGTTATTCTTACCCCTAAGCGAGGTATTTAAGTAGTTATTCGGTGCTCTAAGTGCGCGTCATGCTGTCAAGCTGTGTTTTCGATAGACTGTGGGCGATGTTACCTATTATGTTTCTAGTCACTAAAATACTTGTAATAATATGTATGAAAAAAAAAACAATACCCTGCGAAGTTTCTTACCGGTTCTTCTTCGTGGGTGTAATCGAACCGGATAGAATAAATTGTGACAAGTTCGAGTGCAGTTTTACTACCATGTGAACGATCAATAAACATTAAACGAAAATATATTTTAAGAAATAGTCTTACTTTACACCTTGTTTACACTTTTATACCTTCCTACAAGTTTACATTTTTTTGGTTCCTTCATTTAATTTAATTTATTTTATCTCATTCATTACTTTACATTTTCTTTTTCATATAAGTATTATGCTACACTAATTGTAATATTTTGCACGTTATATCTAAATACTGTGTATTAGGAGCTAAGCGCTTATTGGCTAAGCTTAAAAACAGCACCAATGTGTCTAGAGACGCATGCATAGGCACATTGAGCTGCGCCTAGGCCATTTTTACCAAAGTGAATTTAATATAATTAATTATATGTATAAGTAATGGTTTTTTTCGTGTAAATTCACTAAGTTGAAATAAAGATTTTCTATTTCTATTTCCATTTCCATTTATATTTCCATTTCCATTTCCGTTTCTGTTTCTGTTTCTGTTTCTGTTTCTGTTTCTGTTTCTGTTTCTGTTTCTGTTTCTGTTTCTGTTTATATTTCTGTTTCTGTTTCTGTTTCTGTTTATGTTTCTATTTCTATTTCTATTTCTATTTCTACTTAGAGGCACTCGAAAAAATTCCAACAAGTGAAAGCATTTTGAATAAGCCTCAACAATACAGCGAGTCGCTCTTCCATAAAGCGCAATACAATGTGTTTCTACTCTGCAATTAAAGATCTAACCTTTTCTAGAAATAAAACAACTCCATCGCACCACTTCTATCCCACACTCCTCGACGCCGAAGTGCGCGCCTCAAATCTGTACCGGTATGTTGAACTCGTCATGCAGAAAGGATTGAAGTTGGAACGGAGAAATTCGGCGAGGCTTAGTGAAACGGACATGATCTGTAATTTACCAGAGCTAATTTGTATGTAAGACCCCAGAGGCGGATGACGCGGTTTTATAGAGTAATGGCGTTAGAAATGCTTAGAAAAGCAATGCGGTGGCTGGGATGTGCTGTGGGCATAATAAAAATAAAAACCGTTGATTTGAAAGTAACAATATTTTTTTCTTTGTCAGACACAGCCAATGACACCTCTCCTCGCGAAACCACACTTAGTGACGCGTCATTCAAACTCAAGAAAAACGTGGCAACGTTTTGGCGAAACTTCGAAAAACGTGGCAATGGATAGGCGAAACTCAGAAAAACGTGGCAACGAACTCAGAAAAACATGGCAAAGGATAGGCGAAACGTAGAAAAACGTGGCAACGGCTAGGCGCAACTTATAAAAACGTGGCAACGGCTAGGTAAAACCTAGAAAAAAGTGGCAACGTTTAGGTGAAACTCCAAAAAACGTGACAACGGCTAGGCGATACCAAGAAAAACGTTCAGGCGAAACTCAGAAAAACGTGGCAACAACTAGACGATACCAAGAAAAACGTGTAACGGATAGGCGCAACTTATAAAAACGTGGCAACAAACTCAGAAAAACATGACAACGGCTAGACAAAACTCAGCGTGGCAAGGGCTAGGCGAAACCTAGAAAAACTACAAAATAAAACAATTGTTTACATATTTATTTTATATTAATATGTATTATTATCTTACGTCTCAAGAAAATCTGCATTTGTTCAGTGAAGCGCGCCAAGTTGCCACCAGGCGCAGGGTTCCGTGATTGATAATGTTATTACAGCGAGATATCTGTGCGTCTCGCTGGTGGTACCGCCTGTGCGCACCGTGCGTGACCCTAGCTGCGTACATTTCTCAGTTATGCATGATTGATTAAAACAGCACACAAGGGGTTGAGACCATGCAAACTTTAAATTAAAAAGCTTCATAGTTGAATAAACTAAAATCGGTTATAATTTTATCAGTTCTGCAAATACCTACATTCGTTATGTAGTTTTAGTAATTTAGCTATGGAGTATTTATAGTATTATATATGATATATTAAATATTAAGTAAGTATCTGTGTATTAATATTTAGTTTATTTTTATTTATGTTCGTGTACGTGCATCGCATTATTTTAGGATCTCTCTTTGTTGTTTCGTTTACTTTATTAAGTAACAAATACTTCCTCATTCATTTTTTAAGAGTTATTTCTGTAAATATGCTTTAAAATGTTTCAATAAACAGGCTAACAGGCACCGATTGCCTTAGGCAATAAGTCCGCCGTTTGTAATATATTTTAAATAAAACAGTAAACCATATTACATAAATAAATAAATGAAATATAAACACTTCACACGTAGTCACAAATATGTATTTTATGGAACGACATTTATTTTATGGATTTTATCGATCGACGGTTCACGGTCGCTTGTCGAACTGCGTGACTAGGCGCTTCGGGCCAAGCCTTAGCCCTTAGATGCTCCAAGGGCCAAACGTATGGCCCATATTCATGAACAGTTACAGATGTTCTATCTCATGAAGTCCGTTTCGCTATGAATGTTGCCAGGCGTGCACATGCACATTGTTTTAGTGTGCGTAACCTCGAGAGCGCTCAGTCACGTCACGACTCACGATCGCGACGCGGTCCACACACACAACACACACAGCACAACGTCACTACTACAACCAGAGCCAAACGGACTTCGTGAGATAGATCATGTAACTCACTATCTATAAACAGTTTCACAGTAATTTTAGAACAGATAAAAGCATCGATATCTATTTTAGAGATCGAACGTCGTACGATGCAACTTGTGCTAGACGTCGGTACAAGTGTGCGTGCATTCACACGCAGTATTGTGATACGTGACACGATCCCTACGACGGTGCTATCGTGCTCTCGCCCCCCACCCGCCCACAGATGACAAGAGCGAGCGGGAAAGACGTCATTGCTCGCCCACCGGCGCGTTTGCCGTTTTTCCGCCCACTCCCATCACCAGCAGGCAAACGAGAACGAGAACGCGATACCACCGCACCGTCACACGATCCTATCCGTGACAGCATTGCTTCTTAACACGCCATAACATGCTCAGGCGAAACAAACAAGAACGTTTGTCACTGTCACTCATTATAACAGCAACCGGGCATGCTGCACACACGCGTCACCGACTCGCAGACTTGCGTGCGTTCAACACGCGCCGCATACGCCGTATGAAGCGGCTGTCCGTGAAATCTGCACTATATGCAGGTCTCGTCTAGAACATATTTTTTCGGGAGTGATGAATGGGATGGGACAATCTATAAAATAGATATCGATGGATAAAAGAGGATATGTTTATTTGATTTCTGAGTACAAGTGGTTCTTCAGTTCAGTGTATTGGGCAGAGAAAGCTATATCACGATTCCCGCTCTAATAATATGATCCTCCGATTCACGATGTCCGATTCTATGCATATGATGACACTAGAGAAAGCCCAGATAGGGCAATAGAGAACCGGTGAGAATACTCAATGATTTAATCACATGTCGAAAATTTTGTAGTATTTTTTTTCGGTGTTTGAAAAAAATAAAAAACATTGTTATTATTTAAAAATATTTATTGAATAATAGCGGCTTTATTGATGGTTTGGAGGTAACTTTTGCAGATGTTTCTATCGAAAAAAAAAAATGGAATCAAGTTTTCTCCACCTAGGTATAAGACCTAGCATTAGTACACAACTTTGCCATATATTTATTTCAGAGTGATTGTTACAGTATTGTTGATATAACTAGAGGATAAAATAGGAAGCAACGTGAGGTAGTATAGACTCTTAAGGCTTGTGTGATGCTAGTGTTGCGGTGCTCCCGCGGCGCGTGAGAGACTTCTAGAAACGGTCACATTATTCACCTCACTCCAGTGTTCATCGCATAGCTGTTGCATCTCTCGAAGGCACAACAGCTTTGCATTTTCGTTCACTGGTGATCAAAATTGCGTGACTAGGTATATCACTGATGTGCCATCAACAGTTTCTGACAAAGGCTCTATACAACTGATTTTATTTATACTTTTACTTTTACTTTTTAACCGACTTCCCAAAAGGAGGAGGTTCTCAATTCGACTGTATGTTTATTTTTTAGCTTAAATTATAGTTATTCTAGCTCTCAAACTGTATCTTAAAACTGTGAGCTGTGTCTATTGTGTAGCTAGTCACAATGTAATGTAATCGAAGACGTTGAAAAAAAAAACCCTGCGGAATTTCTTGCCGGCTCTTCTTTGTGGGTGTAATCGAACTGGATTGTAAAAACTAAACAGGACAAATTCAAGCGTAGTGTACTACCATACGAATTATGAATAAGGAATAAAGAACAAAGAATTGCACCAGGGAGGGACGCACATACCAAATCCCCTTAGACGGTCGATAAAAATCGCTCGTTCCGGTCGAGATGACGACGACATGGCGAGCAGACGCACGAATTCGCAACTCTTCTCGGCGAACAGTCGACTGGGAGGGAATGGACGTTTACACGGTCGATTTTGGTCACCCAACTCGCGACGCGGCGGCGCGGCGCGGCGCGGCTCGGCGCGGCGTCGCGAGTTGGGTGACCAAAATCGACCGTGTAAACGTCCATTCCCTCCCAGTCGACTGTTCGCCGAGAAGAGTTGCGAATTCGTGCGTCTGCTCGCCATGTCGTCGTCATCTCGACCGGAACGAGCGATTTTTATCGACCGTCTAAGGGGATTTGGTATGTGCGTCCCTTCCTGGTGCAATTCTTTGTTCTTTATTCCTTATTCATAATTCGTATGGTAGTACACTACGCTTGAATTTGTCCTGTTTAGTTTTTACAATCCAGTTGTAAAAACTAAACAGCCAATCCAGTTGTAAAAACTAAAACGCGGCGCCGCGCCGCGCCGCGCCGCGCCGCGCCGCCGCCGCCGCCTCACGCGCACCGGAAAAGTGGCTCGGGCGACTTCAGTCAACTTGCGGCCAGTCGATTTGTCGTTTACATGGTCGGCTTAGTCACTATGTAAATTAATGTTTTTAAGTTGTTGTTTTTGTTTAATGTTTTTATGTTGTTTACTCTGTTATTATTAATTATATTAATTTTTAATTTTTCGGATTAACAGTAGGTGTGAAAGACTTACATTAGTCGACGTTTCGCCCGCTACGTCACGGGCTTCTTCAGGACCTGCGGGAGTTCCTGGAGCCGACGACGTCTGGTGTCCGTTGTACCAGACGTCAAACTGCTCTTTTTCGAAGATTGCTGTGGGTAGGTTGCACTATACACGGTGTTGCAGTTTCCCCCGTAATATATTTAACTGATGACATAAGGGGGTTATGCTATATGTGAAACTAAACAACTTCTGTGGCGAAAAAAATATTTTTTTTTTTAAATTAAAAAGTCGTAGAACTAATGTTGTTCTATTTCACGTACAGAATCACCCCCTTTCGGGTTTTACGGTTGGGGTTGCAACATACGTAGCGGGCGAAACGTCAACTTGAGTCTTTCACACCTACTATGTAAATTCCCCATAACAAATCAAATGACTCCGTGAGATGGAATAGCTATAGTGGTTTAATGGATTTTGGACAATAACAGATTAAAATCACAAAATAAAAAGTGTGTGTTCAAGAAATGAACGTGTAAACGTGTGTTTGATTGTCCAGATTGGTAATGTAATGTGGGAATTAATTATTCAGTTTGTGATAGCGATCTTGGAAGTAACAAGCTCTAAATCCTTAACTTCGTTAGACTTTTCGTTAGACGATAATCCCACGATAAAAAAAAAACATTAACGAAATGTATCTTATAGATCAACCTTTTTCGAGAGGTTGTCACTAATAAGGGTTGCATTCGTTCTCTGCAGTCGAAATGCAACAAATTGTGAACGGAACGAAACGGTAGTTCAAATTATTTCGGCACGATCATATTTTATAAGTATCCCTATATTTTTGTAGGAAATATGATGTGAGGCAAGTTCTGGCCATAATAATTCAGACACAAAAACATTTATCGGATGGAAAATTATAAAAATATAGATTTCACTTTGAAGCGAATGGTACTCATCCAAATTACCTATTCCCAATATTCTATAACATATACCTTTTTTTTTATGGAAACTGACACGGTTGGCTACATCACCTACAACATCCGTAATGTCAGCCCATAACAACGGGTGAACTAGGTGCCATGTCAGTGCTTCCCTTCGATCGTGCCGGCTACACTGAACTGCACAAACTATTTACATAGCCGTTTCGACCGATGTTTCATTCAGTGCGGTGGTACGGTCAACGCTACCACCGGGTAAGGTAGGAAGGGAAGGGACCTACAGTTTTACGTGGAATGCGAACCACGCTCAGCCTCCAACGGTCGAGGGGTCACCCATCCAAGTACTGACCGTGCCCAGCGTTGCAGCAACAGTCGACTGTCTCCACCACTGAGCTATCGAGGCTGACCTATATCAAAATTAAAATAAATTATGATACGATATGTACGTCATTAATTTCCTGGCAACAGATTTCGAACTGATCAAGATAAACACGGTGGTGTTCGCTTATATGCTTACAAATTTCCCACCATAGAAATCCATTCTACAAAGACGAACTACCTACATCCAAAGTTCTTCTTTGATAGGATCAAACTTAGCAATGAGAATAAACCAGCAGAGGACAGTATGTATGTATGACACGACACTTTCAATGATATCCATCTCCACGTCAAGACTTCACAGTGAAGGCCCATGCTAAGATGTGGTTAAGCCGATCGGAATCTGGTTGTTTCTTAAACATAACAAGAATTTAACAAACATCAACATGATGGAGCAATTTGACGCTTGTTTTATTTTAAAATTAACATCCTATTGACAAATGCATTTTTAAGCCTTACTTGCTGCTTAATAAACCATTTTTATCTAATACTTTGTTAAACGTGGTGGTCGGTGTTGTGCTGTAATTATCAAAAGTTCTTGCAGCAGAACATCGACTGCGCCCCGGAAATTGTCGGGATATGTCGTGATGTTAATAAATGAAGTATAGTATTTTGCGTTTGTCATGTTTGCGATCTAAAATCTAGGTTCCTGGAGTGCTGACGCAAAGGTTCAGAAACAGTTCTACATCAGCAAAACTCAAATGCCTGCTTTAGGAAAATTGTTTCACCAAATTGTAACTTTTGCGCTAAAGTCGAAGATCAATTCCATGTTTTATTGGAGTGTGTACGGAACACTAATTTAAGAAATGCTCCTATCAAAGATTTAAAGACGGATAGGTTAAATAAATTTGTTGCTATCCACAGGGCGTTAGGTGATCCCCTCACGGAAAAATGCAAAATACTCACTAAATTTTTCCAAGCATCTCTAGCCCTCAGAGGCTAGAGATTGTTTAGCAGTTACGATGGGGCTGACCACAGAGCATCAAATGCGCGTGCCCCTCCTAGAGGCGCCCTGAGCGCGATTTCTCTACAACGCCGTTGAAGCCTGTGGGCGTACGTATGTGTGTTGTGCGTGTGCATTTGTTTTGTGCGTGTGCCTAACTTGCTCCTCTTTGTGTGTAGTGTCGATACTAGCACACACGCACACACACATACGAAGCGCTAGCAGCACTGCGTGTAGTTTTTGGGTTTCAAATATTATCGCTTAGGGCGTCTCTAGTAGGGGGCGCGCGCGGTAGGTATTTGATGCTCTGTGGGGCTGACATAGTCGACAGTCGACTAAAGCCCTATTTCATAAAGTAGAAAAAAAAGATGGGTAGAAAATACTTTATTTGCTCCAGAAAAAAATTACAGTAATAAGCACAATATAACATTACATTAGGTGCAAAGGCGGACTTATCCCTTATACAGAGTTATTCCATTCAATCTTTGAATGTTTGAAGAGTCTAATAATATAGTGAAATGTAAGTAGGTAGTAACAAAATACCTGAGTGTGAAAATCTAAGAGTCTGAAAATCTAATCTAACTAAATTAAATAAGTAATAATAATAATACCTACTTATCTCTATCTCTTTAAACTGCTTATAAAAGGGAACGTCTGTCTGTATGTATGTTTAAGGTAAACTCCGGAACTAATGACCAGATTTTGATGCGGTTTGCACCAATTTAAAGAGTAGTTCTTGGGGCTCACTATAGGCTATATACCATCACGCTAAATAGCAATAGGGCCGATCAGTATCAAAATTTGTATGTATGAACGGAATTTAGTGACGAATGGTAGCGCCGCCGGATGGAGAAGGGAGAGAAGGACGTGGGGAGGGGTATGAAGGGAGGAGGCGAGGGAAAGAAGGAGGGGAGGGAGGGGCAGAGAAGGGGAGGGAGAGAGAAAGAGAGAGAGAGAATATAATAGAAGCGATCGTTTATTATCATATTTGCGTTTAAATCGGATTGACTATTAAACCGAGTCTACCGCGCGCGAAGCCGCGGGCAAAAGCTAGCTCATAATAAATGTAAGTACAAGCTAGCAATACAATATATACATTACTAAATAATATATAATATAGCAATAAACAGACATGCATAATTGTCGAAAATAAATAGACATGCATACTTGAAGTGTCCTGCGATCTAGAACCACTGCAACACCGTAGGGATGTCGGCTCCCTAAGTGTGTTCTATCGCTTATTCCATGGGGAGTGCTCGGAGGAGCTGCTTAATGCGATCCCGCCGTCCCCTTTCCACCTTCGCACCACGCGCACTGGGCAGGGATTGCATCCCTACACGCTGGACTTAACGCGGATGCGTACCAATCGATTCTGCAGATCTTTCCTCTACAGAACCGGTAAACTTTGGAACGCTCTCCCTGCCCATATATTTCCCCCCAAGTACAGTCTCGGGTCCTTCAAGAGGGGCGTGAATGGTCACCTGTCAGGCCGACATGACATCCGCAACCCCCGCATACGACCGAATGTCCATGGGCGTCTTTAGACACCATATAGGTGGCTCGGCGTCATATGTCGCGCTGTCAATAAAAAAAAAAAAAAAAAACTTGTCCATACTTTATCCGGCAGGCAAGATGGCTATCAGAGAAAACGCCATTCGCTTTTGGCGTATTCGCTCCTTTTCTCCCGGACGCTGAACAGGACGAGACGTAGATAGTATGAACCTTTTCATTCGTCGATGATGGAGACTGGTTTTGAATGAACTGTCTTTGAAAACGTCTTGCATTCCAATGTGTATTGATTCGCTCCCGGTATATTTTAAGTATAGATTGCATAGTATTCAGACTGCATGAAATATAGGTTTTTTTTATGGAAACTAACACGGTTGGCTATAAATCACCTACAACATCCGTGATGTCAGCCCATAACACCGGGTGAACTAGGTGCCATGTCAGTGCTTCCCTTCATTTCATGTCGGCTACACCGAACTCGACGGAAAGCACGAAATATTTACAATAGCCGTTTGGACCGACGTTTCATTCAGTGCGGTGGTACCAACCCGGTCGGGATAAACCCTACCACCCTATCCCGAGCACGTATTTTCCACATCCCAAATGTTAGTTCATAAAAAATGCCTTAAGGCATTAAACTCACCTTTTCTACCCCTTTTATATATTGGTGTACAATAAAGTATATTTTCATTTCATTTCAACTATTGGACGTTGGTCTCCCTTGGACTACCCTTGGATTTTGGTAAATTCCCTCCATTTAATTTTCAAATTTTATCAAATTATGTACCGTGCCAGAGCCGACTGTCATTGTCTCCCTCTACGGAGACAAGCCATGCTGCATCGTCATAGCCCCACTGCGACGTTGCTATCGCTTACTCGCTCTCGCTTGCCTACCGATGACAGGAGCGAGAGAGAAAAATGAAATCGCTCACCCTTCATCGGGCGACCGACGAAATCTTCGTTTTCTCTCTCGCTCCTGTGATTGGTAGGCAAGCGTGAGCGAGTAAGCGATAGCAACGTCGCAGTGGAGCTATGACGATGCAGCATGGCTTGGTCTCCGTAGAGGGAGACAATGATAGTCGGGTATGACCGTGCCAGTATACGCATTACCACGCCCATGCCATGCCACGCAGAGGCAATCTCGATTTTCATACACCGATTTTACACCGGTAATATCCATAAACCAAGTCGTAAACAATTTCACGAACCGATAAACTGCCGTCACCGACATTGTGACTACTACCGGTGTGGTTATTAACTCCTTAATTTATGGTAATTAATGTGTTAATGTTACCATTTCGGCTTCATACATACATCAAAAGGAGAAATTAACGGAGGTCCTGAGGGGTGACATCCGGCATTTGAAATTATCTTTCTCTCTTCTCTTTTTGATCTTATTTTCTTTGATATTAATTATTTGGTACAATCGTTCACCTACACATAATAATGTATATACACATAATAAAATTGTAAAGACAAAACAATCTGTACATTGAATATATTCGGAAAAAAAAACAATATTTACTGAACATGTTAGTATAGTTTTAAAAATGTCTGTACCCGCGTCACTCAAAAACCACTGAAAGGATTTTGTGGAAACTTCGTAAAGTGACAGTGTATATCCCGGAATAACATAATATAATATATAAAAAAATATATTAAAATATTATAAATTTACTGCGCGTTTAAAATCACGCAGTCAAAAGTAGAGAGCGTTTCAACTAAAAGTTTCTTTCGCCGTTATGTTGGTTCCACTGTCAGTCAGTGTCACTGTCAGTGCTTAAATTCGTGTTGCCAGATTGTGAAGATTATATTACCTAATAATGTAATCGGTATTTACCGTATAATAAATACGGTAAATACCGATAATTACGCCGATAAACCCTCAACGCTGTTTTTGACAGATAGACAGTGGAGCCAAAATTTTGAAAATGAAAATATACTTACTCGGTGACGAATTATTTGAATAATGGAACACAAAAAAAATAAAAAAATTCAAGTTGACAACGGAGAACTTCATCACGGTGTCAGCTGGCCAGCCGGTTCGTTCGTTTGTACGTGTTATATGTATATGCGTTTTTTTCCGATTATGATGAGAGTTTGGTGGGTTGTTGTGCGGGCGCCCGGGAAGGCTTTTGAAAAAAAACAAACTAGAAAAACTGGCAGCAAATACAATTTGAATAAAACATTCGTTCGAAATTTAAAAATAAGTAAGTACGACGTAAATGTTAGTTTTTTTAATGGCATCATTACTGCCAGCGTCGAGTATTCATCCAGATCCGCGGGACAGACCTTCTTTCTATTTCACGACAAGTGGAAACAGATAATAATTAGTGTCTAAGTATTTTTGCTTTCAGTAGCATATTTTTGAGAAAGATGCATAAAACTATTATTGAAATAGTAGTAAGTATAGTTACTAAGGGCAAGGCCGAAGGCCGAGCTACGTTTAGGTAAACAATAAATCTTCTCGAAGAAAGTAAGTAACTAAGGGCGAGGCCGAAGGCCGGGCTTCGTCCAAGTCAACGATATTCTTCTCGATGAAAGTAAAAAAATTACGGGCGAGGTCGAAGGCCGAGCTGGCTAGACCGAAGGTCGACCTGCGTTTAGATATAAACGTTATTACCTATATTCTATCGAAGAAAGGAAGACAAGAGAAGTGAGTACAATTAGGGTAGTTTTTTCAATTGTCAGTTAAGCCCACATTTCACTCACAACACAAATTTTTACCGAAGGTGATAAAATTGAACCTTAACGTTTAAGTCGTTTTCACGAAGAGAATAGTTAGAAAAGAAAATTGAATATATAGAAAAGAGAAGAGATAGAAATTATAATAGAAGAAATAGAAAAGGAAAAATAAGAGGTAGAAAAGTCGAGAGAAGGGGTATAAAGTAGAACAGAAGAGGTACAAAAGAGAAACGTAGATGTACAAAAGATAATAGGTATAAAAAAGAAAATAAAGCGTTAGATATAAGTATAGAAACGCACTACCATTTCGGTGTGGTCCCACGCCGACCAGTCAGAAGTCCAGCAATCACATGGCGCATCGCATTCCTCCACCGTGCCACAGCTACGCCGCGCCGCGCCGCCGCCACCGGGGGCCATCGACAAAAGTTGTTACATCTTCCTGTATCACACTTAATTATATGTCTGGGTTATTTGAGTCTGATTTCATGTAACTTCATGTGTTATGGTTAAAATTACGGTTGACAATTTGTGTTTTTTTTTTCTTTTTTCAATCACTAAACTGTACCCGAAATTACTATTCTATAACCCTTTATTTATTTAGTTCGAAAATTATGTTGTCTTTTGTCAACAGTCATTCGAAGATATATAAAAAAAAGAGGATATAATTTAGGAACATTTGAAACCTTATTCTTTGAGTGTCTTAAAATGAGGTTTCAAATGTAGAGTTAAGACTGTTGAGGAAAACGTATGGGAACGGCTTTTTGGGGTTGGATGAATTTATTCTGTTTGCTTTATCAAGATATCTAAACTGACAATTGACGTAAAGTAACATTGATTTACATAAAAACATCTAAAATATTAGGTACAGGCATTTCAATATACTCAATGAAACCATTCTCGACGAACCGTTAACTTAACTCGTTCAGTTATCTGGATAGAGACTCGAGACGAAGATCGGGTTCGGATCGGAGGGAACCGTTCGCGGGTCAAGGTCGACCAGTAATCGATCTTGTACGGTCAGCTAACAAAGTAGAAATACATCTTTGGAACCTTATCATTCTGACTGTAGTTGGCCGCGTGATTTTTTTTTCGCATAGTAATAAATAACCTAAAAAGTCTATGGTTTTTCGGGGCGGGGTCACAAATCATGGAAGTTTTCGACGTATAAACAGAACATAAACAGATAAACTCCCCGAAAAAGTCGCAAGCTCAAATAAATGTAGCATAACTGCATTGTTAATGCAACCATTTATGTAGATTCTATAGAAAAATAAATTATAAGTACGAACGTTATTTATACACAGATAGTTCCATTGAGGGTTCCGTATCCATTATCTTCTTGCAAGCATAGCGAGTGCGCGCAGCGATCGATCGATGCGATGTGTACTGCGACACATGAATACCTACTATGTTCTCTATAAAAGTTTAAGATAAAAATTATAAAATAGTTTTCGTGCCATTCATTGAGTTATTGATATTTATTGAGCTTTACGTTCCGGAGTAATCGCCTCGGACGCCGCGTGGGACAGACAGACAGACGGACGGATGAACGGACGGACAGACACTTCACTAATTTTATGAGGATCGGATCGGATTTTGGTGTGGCGTCCGGTATTGAGCCTGAAAATCATGGCAATCGTACTGATGGCGTGAAGTAATTTAAAATGTTTGTGCCTGACGTAGAAGGAAAAAATTAATAATTATTTTTATGATCGAAGGTGTCCACTAAGAGGTGTACCAACCGCGCACAGTGCAAGAACAGTGTCAGTTGGTTACCTCGATTACACAAGAATTAATCCACAAAATAGCCCATTGAGACACCACACCCTGCGAGTGTTATGCGAAACGGCGCCTAATGTTGTATTGTTGAATAGTGTTCACGAATTTTGTGTTGTGAGAAAAATTCTTATCGTTCTAAAGTGGACGGAATAACGGTTAGTGGTTCTAGATTTCCATTCCTATAGTTTTTGGGGTTCCGTAGCAAAATAGGTAAAAAAAGTTTGTATTAAGCAGATACAAAATTCTTTAAAAAAAAATCTCCCCACACGGTACTTCTGGTCGTCACGGTCTTTCACATGATTTTTCCCAACGACCCCCCCCCCCCGGACAAGAATAAGAATTTCATCGAATTTACGTCAACACAGACTAGAGTACCGTCCCAGGAGGAAGAGACAGTGTTTAGTCGTTCGTGGAGTCAATGACACTTCTTGCAGCGTAACAGTTGACCGCGCGCTGGCGGGGGCGAGTCTGCGGTTTGTCGCTACGCTGCCTCCTCGCGTACACATCCTCCCTTCTATCCCTTTAGATCAGCGGTTCCAAAATAGTGGTACCGGTACCCCCAGGGGTACGCAGGCTCAAGAGAACGGCTACGTGTTGGCGGCGCACTTAATGGCTACGTTTACCTTTACATTCTAAAGTAAAGAAAAAGGGACCCACATATAAGAGAAAATTATCCCAACTGATGAATGGTTAATTGGACCTATTTCGTGTTATATTGTGATTATTACTATGTCGATATTAGAACCTAATAAATTACTGCTACGATGGATAAACACCATTATTACCTGTGCAAAAATAACAACCATGTGGGAATTGTTTTATTTTAACTTTTTACTCGGGGGTACCTGGGTATCAGAAAATTCGCCAAGGGGTACGGATAAAATATAATTGGGAACCGCTGCTTTAGATGTTGTTTGTTCTTTATTGTATAATTTCATCCATAGGTAGGTAACGTACGCTCGGATATGTCGAAAATTCCGCCAGTTCTAAATTCAATGCGAAGAAGAACTGACAAACAAACTTCATGTTCAACAAACAACAAGTCACAATGTTTTGTTAGTACCTTATAAGTATAAGTATTGCATTAAAGCAATTTCCAATAATTAACTACTACCGCTCACGAGAACATTAATAGTTGCTTGCGAAATGTTTGTTATTTCTTCCTCGACGTAAATTTTCAGACGCAGATAAAATAACTATTTTTTTCCGTCTACGAGATAAAGTCATTAGGTAAATCTTCGATGCAGACATTTCTCAAACACACATGAAGCTAATGTTTATTTTTTATAGTACCTGGGCGACCGAGCTTTGCTCGGCGTCTACACCTATCTAGATATATGTGAAAAAAAAGGATTATTTAATAAAAAATTGAGTCGAAATCGTTTCCGAGAAACCAATTATATATGTATATAGGTATGGCAGTAGGTTTATATATAGTTTAGGTAATTTTAATTTGATAGGTAGTTTTAATTGCTATATTAATTTGTAATTAGCTTTATTTGTCAATATTAATTTAAAATTAATAGGATTGTTTTTATTAGGTTTAACCACACAGAATCATTCTGTACATACTAAAAATGCAAATCTTAAAATATTAGGAACATGGATAGAATGATATACACAATATGACCAAATGAAAATACTAAAATTAAGCTAAAATTAAAACTGAAACTAATAGAAGAACAAACAATACAATTTTACAACAATAACACAGGATTAGGTACTTTCTTTTTTTACTTTTTTTTATGGAAAATGCTCTTAATTGGCTGGTCAGCGCTACGCAATGCTTAGCAAATGACGAGCTTGGCAACTTTCGTTCGTACTTTCATGAAGTTTCCCTTTTTCTGAGTTAGCTCCACATCCCAAACGTCCGTTAAAAAGCTTCGCTTCCAAAAACATATTAGGAGTATTTAAACTCAACCAATCGTAGTACTTTCGAGTCCAGAAATTTACCTGAATAAGGGACCATAAATTTGTGCCCGCCCACAACAGTAGACAGTGCATTTCACGGAAACGAATCTGCGTTTATGACCTCAAATTAAAAGTACTTACTCAAAAAAGATTAATTTAACGATTAATCAACTAAATGAAAATCTCCAAACGCGAGCGGGGCTAATGAATATTTAGTGCTGGGGCGAGTCCTCCTCGTTAGTTCCAATTTGAAGCCATTAAGTTATCCATAAAATGCTCTTCCCTAATATCCGTGTGCCTGCACCGGATCGCATTAGGACTGGAGCATAATGCTACTTTCAGTTTGTTTTCAAATTTATTTCAAAATTTACATTTGATTACATTGTTCGAATTTATTTATTTATTTATTGTTACAAACAACAAAAATATGTCATAACAAGTTAAAAGAAAAATTACACAAGATATAATTTACCGACATAGCTCCTACGCATTTGTAGGTACACTACTGGCTTTATTTAGTTCGAGCAGTAACAAAAGAAAAGAAAAGAGAACAATAATTAGAACAAAAGAAATTTATATAAAAAATAAATTAACTATTTAAAAAAAAAATTAACTTGAGTAGAATTATGATTTGAATGTTTACGTGCTACACAATCGCATTCTAGGAGCAATGCATTTATTGAAAATAGCCTAAGGGCCAATTGCTCCAACACAGACTTTAAAAGTACTTAAGTAACCAGTAAGTCCGCTTGTGCTTATCTTAGAGACACGATAAAAAGTTAAATTTCAAATTAAAAAAACTGCCGACTTTTAACAGTCAAAAATAATTTCCGTATACTTACTTAAAGGAATCGGGGGACCGCTAAGTAAATACCCGCAGAGTTCTGAGTTTTTATATTTTATTTACTTAGCGGTCCCCCGACTTATTTCAAGCTTTAAAAAAACCGCATCCAAATAGGTCCATCCGTGAGACCAAATTTTTTATTACTTCATAATTACTTTATTACTTGTTTACTAACATAGCTACGAACCATCCCGGTTAAACCAGCTTTCTAATAAAAAAACCGCATCCAAATCGGTCCATCCGTTTGGGAGCTAGGATGCCACAGACAGACACACGGAGGCCTCAAGCTTATAATACCCCTCCTTTTGTGTCGGGGCTTAAAAATCTGTTGCGCCAAAGGTGTCATTAGAATCCTAAGCTAACTTAAAGGTAAGTGTGGATGTTCTGCCATTTAACTTTTTAACAGGCACATAAAGTCCAATTTACATCTGCCATGCAGGCAGAGCGAATAAACTGCGTCAGGTGTCAGTCAGTTTGTTTGATGGAATATTCAGGCGTTATTTCACATGTAGTGTGACAGCATCTCTGTCTTCTTAACGTTTCTTCTATCTTTATAGAGAATACACTTCGATAGAGAAGACTTATCGAGTTACGGATTTAAGCTGTCGTTAGTTAACGGACCTCTAGAGATATTTTCGTCTGCACTCGGCGCAATCGGCTCATTGTGTGCAATAAACCTTTTAAATTACCATACTTAAATCGATAATAATGCAGCGTTTGCTTGTTATTGGTTTATGATATGCATCAGAAAAAGTAGTTACCTACAAATTCTTCTTTGATTTGGTTTTTTTTTTGCATCTCGTTAAGTTAATTTAATTAAATAATGTTTTGGTGCGATGTCTTCAGGAACACCTTCAATCTCTAAAATTTTTCGTATGCATTTAATTTAATTACAAAATAAAATAAAAACTAAAACTAACTCTCAAAATAAAATTACATAAAACGAAACAACAAAAATATGTCATAACAAGTTAAAAGAAAAATTACACAAGATATAATTTACCGACATAGCTCCTACGCATTTGTAGGTACACTACTGGCTTTATTTAGTTCGAGCAGTAACAAAAGAAAAGAAAAGAGAACAATAATTAGAACAAAAGAAATTTATATAAAAAATAAATTAACTATTTAAAAAAAAAATTAACTTGAGTAGAATTATGATTTGAATGTTTACGTGCTACACAATCGCATTCTAGGAGCAATGCATTTATTGAAAATAGCCTAAGGGCCAATTGCTCCAACACAGACTTTAAAAGTACTTAAGTAACCAGTAAGTCCGCTTGTGCTTATCTTAGAGACACGATAAAAAGTTAAATTTCAAATTAAAAAAACTGCCGACTTTTAACAGTCAAAAATAATTTCCGTATACTTACTTAAAGGAATCGGGGGACCGCTAAGTAAATACCCGCAGAGTTCTGAGTTTTTATATTTTATTTACTTAGCGGTCCCCCGACTTATTTCAAGCTTTAAAAAAACCGCATCCAAATAGGTCCATCCGTGAGACCAAATTTTTTATTACTTCATAATTACTTTATTACTTGTTTACTAACATAGCTACGAACCATCCCGGTTAAACCAGCTTTCTAATAAAAAAACCGCATCCAAATCGGTCCATCCGTTTGGGAGCTAGGATGCCACAGACAGACACACGGAGGCCTCAAGCTTATAATACCCCTCCTTTTGTGTCGGGGCTTAAAAATCTGTTGCGCCAAAGGTGTCATTAGAATCCTAAGCTAACTTAAAGGTAAGTGTGGATGTTCTGCCATTTAACTTTTTAACAGGCACATAAAGTCCAATTTACATCTGCCATGCAGGCAGAGCGAATAAACTGCGTCAGGTGTCAGTCAGTTTGTTTGATGGAATATTCAGGCGTTATTTCACATGTAGTGTGACAGCATCTCTGTCTTCTTAACGTTTCTTCTATCTTTATAGAGAATACACTTCGATAGAGAAGACTTATCGAGTTACGGATTTAAGCTGTCGTTAGTTAACGGACCTCTAGAGATATTTTCGTCTGCACTCGGCGCAATCGGCTCATTGTGTGCAATAAACCTTTTAAATTACCATACTTAAATCGATAATAATGCAGCGTTTGCTTGTTATTGGTTTATGATATGCATCAGAAAAAGTAGTTACCTACAAATTCTTCTTTGATTTGGTTTTTTTTTTGCATCTCGTTAAGTTAATTTAATTAAATAATGTTTTGGTGCGATGTCTTCAGGAACACCTTCAATCTCTAAAATTTTTCGTATGCATTTAATTTAATTACAAAATAAAATAAAAACTAAAACTAACTCTCAAAATAAAATTACATAAAACGAAACAACAAAAATATGTCATAACAAGTTAAAAGAAAAATTACACAAGATATAATTTACCGACATAGCTCCTACGCATTTGTAGGTACACTACTGGCTTTATTTAGTTCGAGCAGTAACAAAAGAAAAGAAAAGAGAACAATAATTAGAACAAAAGAAATTTATATAAAAAATAAATTAACTATTTAAAAAAAAAATTAACTTGAGTAGAATTATGATTTGAATGTTTACGTGCTACACAATCGCATTCTAGGAGCAATGCATTTATTGAAAATAGCCTAAGGGCCAATTGCTCCAACACAGACTTTAAAAGTACTTAAGTAACCAGTAAGTCCGCTTGTGCTTATCTTAGAGACACGATAAAAAGTTAAATTTCAAATTAAAAAAACTGCCGACTTTTAACAGTCAAAAATAATTTCCGTATACTTACTTAAAGGAATCGGGGGACCGCTAAGTAAATACCCGCAGAGTTCTGAGTTTTTATATTTTATTTACTTAGCGGTTCCCCGACTTATTTCAAGCTTTAAAAAAACCGCATCCAAATAGGTCCATCCGTGAGACCAAATTTTTTATTACTTCATAATTACTTTATTACTTGTTTACTAACATAGCTACGAACCATCCCGGTTAAACCAGCTTTCTAATAAAAAAACCGCATCCAAATCGGTCCATCCGTTTGGGAGCTAGGATGCCACAGACAGACACACGGAGGCCTCAAGCTTATAATACCCCTCCTTTTGTGTCGGGGCTTAAAAATCTGTTGCGCCAAAGGTGTCATTAGAATCCTAAGCTAACTTAAAGGTAAGTGTGGATGTTCTGCCATTTAACTTTTTAACAGGCACATAAAGTCCAATTTACATCTGCCATGCAGGCAGAGCGAATAAACTGCGTCAGGTGTCAGTCAGTTTGTTTGATGGAATATTCAGGCGTTATTTCACATGTAGTGTGACAGCATCTCTGTCTTCTTAACGTTTCTTCTATCTTTATAGAGAATACACTTCGATAGAGAAGACTTATCGAGTTAAGGATTTAAGCTGTCGTTAGTTAACGGACCTCTAGAGATATTTTCGTCTGCACTCGGCGCAATCGGCTCATTGTGTGCAATAAACCTTTTAAATTACCATACTTAAATCGATAATAATGCAGCGTTTGCTTGTTATTGGTTTATGATATGCATCAGAAAAAGTAGTTACCTACAAATTCTTCTTTGATTTGGTTTTTTTTTTGCATCTCGTTAAGTTAATTTAATTAAATAATGTTTTGGTGCGATGTCTTCAGGAACACCTTCAATCTCTAAAATTTTTTTTCGTATGCATTTAATTTAATTACAAAATAAAATAAAAACTAAAACTAACTCTCAAAATAAAATTACATAAAACTACAATTAACATCTAAAACAAAAAGAAATAATACAAATTTAAACAAATAAATAAATATACATTTTAAAATAAATAAATAATCTTACGTAAGGAAAGTGTCGCTAGCTCTCGGCCTAAAATCGCTTTAATACCTCCGCGCTCCGCCACACACGCTCAAGTCATAAACCGGAATATCGTTATACCTGTCGTTGCATGATAAAGTGATATAAGGTACAATTAAACAGTTTGATTTTAATCTATTGGTCATCTCATTAAAGTGTGTCTCGCTCATGGTTACATATCTGTATGTAGATTATACTGTCGATTGTTTGACTAGTTGACTGATGCATTTAGTAATTGGGTGGATCAACTTTTTCTTGTAACGTAAAAACCAGCTGCAAAGTCAAATAAAAAAAAAATTACAATTTATTACTTAGTCGAAAATCAATAAGTATAAAATACTTAGGTTGATAGGCAAATGAAATAAAAGTAGAGAACTATTTAAAATAAAAAATTAACCAAATTTTTAGGGGTGACCCAGGGGACAATATTGTCCCCAGTTTTGTATGGAAAAAGGGGTTGTCCTCAGGGTAACCAATTTTTTTTTTAATTACTCAAAATTCTTTGTGCATCTTCTTTCTTATTAATCAATTACTTATCTGAGAGTTGCTGTAACTATTAAAAGGAAAATATATTTATTGCACAATATGAAATTAACAAATAACTACTAAGACTAATAATAAACTAACCTAAACAACATAAACAATTTCACACAAATTTTGGTCACTCTCTCCTAGTAGGGTACCCAAAACGCTCGCAGCATTCCCGCGCTGGATAGCGATTGCTATCCGCTGTTTAAGGTATTGCCCTTATAAAATAAGGTGAATTTGTCAAGATAATGCTCTGTTTTCAGACAGATACCAAAAACAAGAAAAATTTGATTCACCCAATTAACAGTTAATAATTTTTATTATTTATATGTTAGTACTAAGAATGTACTCGCTTTATATTTCTTCACTAAATACATGCAAAGCCGAAAATTAAGAGACAAAATACGTCCCGCCCGGGCCCGACCGCGATTCGAACCTGGAACTTCGGCTTGAGCCGCCAGCGCGTTACCAATTCAGCCATCGGGTCGATGACTTATTCTCTCAAAGTTTTCGGACAGTTGCATCTTCAATTAGTAGGTACGAGTATGTATGAATGACGTGGCTATGTAAATAGTTTGTGTTTTCCGTCCAGTTCAGTGTAGCCGGCACGACCGAAGGGAAGCACGGACGTGGCACCAAGTTCACCCGGTGTTATGGGCTGACATCACGGATGTTGTTGGTGATATAGCCAATCATGTCAGTTTCCATAAAAAAAAAAAAGGCTTCCGTACGGGATACGTGCGACGGTAGGATATAGGTGCGACGGTACTTCACGCCGGACCAAAGGCTGCTTTTGTATAAATCGCAGATCAGGTCCTGCTTGGAGTACTGCTCGCACCTGTGGGATGGCTCTGCCAAATACCAGCTTGCGCCTCTGGACTCGATCCAGCGTCGAGCCGTGCGACTAGTGGGTGACCCCGAAGTGTCCCGCGATCTAGAACCACTGCAACACCGTAGGGATGTCGGCTCCCTAAGTGTGTTCTATCGCTTATTCAATGGGGAGTGCTCGGAGGAGCTGTTTAACGCAATCCCGTCGTCCCCTTTCCACCTCCGCACCACACGCACTGGGCAGGGATTGCATCCCTATACGCTGGACTTACCGCGGATGCGTACTAATCGATTCTGCAGATCTTTCCTCTACAGAACCGGTAAACTCTGGAACGCTCTCCCTGCTCATATATTTCCCCCCAAGTACAGGCTCGGGTCCTTCAAGAGGGGCGTGAATGGGCACCTGTCAGGCCGGCATGGCATTCGCAACCCCCGCATACGACCGAATGTCCATGGGCGTCGTTAGACACCTTATGGGTGGCTCGGCGCCATATGTCGCGCTTTCAATAAAAAAAAATAAAAAAAAATACGGAAACCTAAAAACATTACGCTCCTTTTTGCTTTGCGCAGTCGGGTAAAAAGGTGTAATAGCTGATGCAGTCCACTGTGTCCTGTTCCATAAAACTATTATAGAACGCAAGCCTATCCCTCTATTCGTCTGGCAGTAACTCGAGAACGCCTCAACAGTTTTTTTTTTTGCAATCATCAAAGAATCAAGGATACAGGAACTTACTCGTATAATGGTTTGTTGGTGTAATGTATACGGTGAAATGTAATAAAACATCTAATTATCACGTTTCTGCCTACCCCGCTGTCAGTGCACTTGCTCGTTATTTAGTCATCAGAAACCTCGAGATATAAAAAGGGATGCATCAGTTTCAACTGGAATGCATGTTGTTTTGTCGATAAAACTTCTTTTTTTTTATATAATCCGGTATGGGTGGCTGAGTCAGAGGGCCCAAAACGCATGCTCCGACCAGCCAATATCACCTCCGAGAAGGTAGGCCCAATACCGGAGACTTCCCTGGATTGCTGGCTATACTGGACTAGAAGCAGCAGGTGTAGGTATGCACGTAATTTTTTTCGTCAGAAAAAACTCATTGGTACACGCCGACCGGATTCGAACCGCGGACCACTCGGTTGAGAGGCCGAATAGAAAGAGGATAATGAGAAGCCGATGCCCAAACCACTCGGCCACCGGCCGCTAATGCAAACGTAGGTACTTTTCTCTTTAGCGGATCTACGGAAACTTCCGTGAGTGCGTGATTTGTACCGTGTGGCCGGTACTTTAAAAGAATAGCCCCACTGCATCTCTCCCCGTGCATGTCGTAAAAGGCGACTAAGGGATATGACTCCCTTCTTATATTACTAGGTGGTAGGGTTTAACCCGCCCGGGTTGGTACCACCGCACTGAATGAAAGGTCGGTCGAAACGGCTATGTAAATAGTTTGTGTTTTCCGTCCAGTTTAGTGTAGCCGGCACGACCGAAGGTAAGCACTGACGTGGCACCAAGTTCACCCGGTGTTATGGGCTGACATCACGGATGTTGTAGGTGATGTAGCCAACCGTGTCAGTTTCAATAAAAAAAAAAAAAAATATGCTCTAGAATGCATCTGTCTTGCAGGACGATATTGTTAAAAACATTACCCTCCTTTTTGCTTCTCGAAGACGGGTAAAAAAGTGATAGATAGATAGAAATACTTTATTGCACCAAAATACCATTTTACATAAACAAACAATAAGTAATTTACATGAGGGGCAAAGGCGAACTTATCCCTCACAGGGATTTCTCCCAGTGAACATTTGAATGTTTGAGAGTCGTATGTTGTGAGATATAAGTCGGTAGTAGCAAAAGACTTGAGTGTAGGAATGTAAAATATAATATAACTATGATAAACTATAATATACACTACATATAAGTACGTACTAGTTAATTAAACGTATAAATTACTATTTATAAATACATATTAATTACAGTTTATGTAATACATAATACCTAAATATATACAGACATACTTGTCCATTCAGAATTAAAGGATTAGCTTTGTGAAAAGTGCTTATAATATAGGAACAATTCCCAAATTCACATGTTCATATGGCAGTACACTTATATATATTTGTATATTGAAGTACAAATATAGGAAAGTAGGTAGATATAATATTTATATCTAAAGGTTATTTTGCACTACCCATCAATGACCTCAGGCATGACTGGTAGATAATTGCTCTGGGCATTATGTCTCGCCTTTTGAAACAATTTTTAGTGTTGCAATAAAGTATGGATATTTTCATTTCAAGTGCCATGAAGGGAATAACTTATGGGTGTGCAATAAAAATAACTAAGTATTTATATGTAATTTGCATCCACATGAATCTGAAAATCGAAATGGTCTTCTTATCTTCAAGAAGTCTATATTACCTTTACAACTCTTAGCTTTACCATTGAAAGATGAGCTAGTTTTTGAAAGCAAATTATGTTTAGCATAAATCGACACTTATTCAATGGATTTATGCACATCACTACGAGTGCAAAGCGTTTTCGAATAGAATTCACATTATAAAAGATCTGCTAGTGCTGTGTAGGGTCATGCAATACATATGCATGAAAAAATAATTCAGGATAACAATGACAGGACTGGTTTACAAGCACGAACCGAGACTGTCAGCTTTTAAAAGAAACGAAAATTTCATTCCGCCTCCGCGACCCGTCAGCGCCCACTATTATGTCATAATTTAGAAAGAGAAATAGAAAAATAATTTATTCATCACACATTTTTAAACAACACAAATAAATCAAAATTGCTTTACCTATAAGCATACAAATGTCAGTCAAATCTGAGTTGCTGTGCCCACTATTCAAAATAGCGGAGCTGGTTTTCAGGAACCTAAATCTGTTTTATTGTAATTAAAAATACATCTTAAAACGATTAACACTTATTAAACTAATTAAAATTTAACTGAAATTAAGATAAAAAATAAATAAGTAAATCTAAAATATAATTAACATAAGAAATAAACCCACCTATCTATAATGTACGTAAAAATAAATAATAACCACAAAAAAAAAATAAAAGCACCCTAAAAAGAAAATTAATAAGTAATAAATAACCCTATTAATATATTAATTTAATATAATTTATTTTATTTTAATATAATTAACACGCGTCTGCATAGGTATGTACGATCCACGGTCCTAGCATCAGCGCTTTAATGACGGTTTTTTCTAACACCCATCTCCCGACGCGAAGATCTTTGGAGACGTGGGAACGCCCATCCTGGTGGGTACATCAAGAGAATAAAACATTTCTATTCGTGAGAAGGCTTGACTCGATAGAATCGACGTGGAATCGACGGTCCACGTACCCGTCGACGATAAGGTGCTTCGTTATTTATGTCAATAACTTCGGGAGGGTTACATAGGCACTCAAACAAACACATTACGTAAGAAAAAAACATATGTTTATAGGAGCATTTTTTCTCCTAACAAAAAAATAAAATCAAATAAGTAGCTGTAAAAACCAATCATAGTGACCTTGTGACTTACTTATAACAAACAGCTGTTCTGCGTTTGAACATAGTACGGTCCCCGTACAATGCAAGTGACCTACTGTTACACACAGGTTAGTTTAGGTAGCAAACATATTTTGTTAAATTTCTCGAAAAGTAATGCTAAAAACATATAATTTTTTTTTTTGCGTAACGTGTTTATTTGAGTGTGTATGTAACCCTCCCGAAACATTTGACATGAATAACGAAGCACCTTATATAAACTATATAAAAAATAACAATGCAGGTACACCGGCGCGTCCTGAATGAAGTTTGCTCAACAGCGAAGTGATCACGACGACGACGACGGGGCGTGCGCCCGCGCTCCTCAAATTGCTCCACTCCCGCGAACCACCGGTCTTTGCTAACTGAACCGCATTTTTACTCTAATGGAATCGTGATCGGACATTGTAGGTCAGAAGGGATCGTTCTAACTTGTGGAGAACTATGAGAAAAGGCTTTACGTACTTGTAATCGTAACTATGAGAACTTAGTAAATAGTTCGTGCGTTTTCCGTCCAGTTCAGTGTAGCCGGCACGACCTAAGGGAAGCGCTGACATGGCACCTAGTTCACCAACGTGTTATGGGATGACATCACGGATGTTGTAGTGGTCGTGTAGTCAACCGTCAAATTTTTTTAAAATTAATTATTGGCTTGGATCCCGGGTCCTCGGTTTTTACATATTACATATTATGTATTTGTAAAGGATTTTATAATGTTTTAGTGCAGTTCATAAATCATTAATTTTAATATTGCACAACTTGTCTTTGTAATCTTCAGAGAATATTGTTATACCTCCCAGTATAATATGCAGCCAGCAATGACGGCTGGAGGGCGAACTTCTGGCAACTCAATTTACGATGTGACAGATCGGCATCGACATGGTTGCAATATTGACATTCGCTATTTGGCAAAAGGTGGTATCAGCAGGTCTATTCTTGTAAATTCTGACAGCGGAATCAGCGCTGTTGTGGCGCTGAGAGCCACTTTATACGACTCTCAAACATCTAAAGGTTAACTGGAAGAAATCCTTGTAAGGATAGTCTGTCTTTGCCCATCACGTAAATTATATTCGAGAAAAGGATGGTAGGGCATGTTTGCTCGACTTGGCGGGGGCACTGCCGTGCCCCAAATAGGTAAGTGGCTCTCAGCGCCACAACAGCGCTGATTCCGCTGTCAGAATTTACAAGAATAGACCTGCTGTTATGATGATGGGCTGGTGTGTCCGAAAAAAAATGTCCGAATCTCATTCTGTTGATTATTGTTATGCATTTATGATTAATTACAGTCCTTGTTTGCAGCAGGGTTGAGATGGTTGTTTCCATAAAAAGAATCATCAAAATCGGTTCACGCAGTCGAAAGTTCTGAGGGGACAAACATAAAAAAACAGTCGAATTGAGAACCTCCTCCTTTTTTTGAAGTCGGTTAAAAATAAACAATCTGCTCAACCAGTAAACTGAAAGCTGTCACGCCGATAGTAACACCAAAAGGTATTATCTAATGTACGCAATATATACGAGTGACCACACCCAGTATTAGTGTTAGCTAAACAGATCCGCTTTCAAGATAAACCCAGTCAATGTTCCGTAGAGAAAGAAACGGTCTATTGGCAATATAGAAATTTACTTTCTAGTAATCGTATATCACTCCACAATCGCCTACGTGAGATGAAAATTAGACCCGAAATTAATACATACATACATACATCGATGTCATACATACATATCACACCACCTCTCACCTTGGCATGGTACTTCCAACGAGTCATGCAGCAGGTGGGTCTTCGTGCCTTACTTGCTGCTAGATCGATTGAATCTTGTTCTAATACTTTGCGAAACGTGGCGGTCGGCCAATTAAAGTAATTTACCAGAGTTCTTGCAGCACAACACCGATTACTCTGCTTACCCGATTGTCGGGATACAACGTGTGATATGTATGTATGTATGTAATAGTGTCATCTATTTCCTCCCAAGTACAGCCTGGGGTTCTTCAAAAGGGGCGTGAAAAGGCTCCCGTCAGGCCGGCATGGCATTCGCAATCGCCGTGCATCACAGAATGTCCATGAGCATCGTTAGAAACCTATTTGTAAGTGAAACGATGCCACATGTCGCGCTTCCGTCTCGGTCGCACGAACTTCCAAGTCTCGGTGCGATAGAGACGATGACGCTCTAAATCCGGATTGTCTCTTAATTATCTATTGTCAGCCTCGGTAGCTCAGTGGTGCGGTCGGTCGACTGTTGTTAAGCAACCCTGAGCGCGGACAGTACTTGGATGGGTGACCGTTCGACCGTTGGAGGCTGACCGTGGTTCGCATTCTACGTTAAACTGTAGGTCCCTTCCCTTCTTACCTTACTAGGAGGGTTTATCCCGCCCTGGTTGGTACCACCGCACTGAGCGAAACGTCGGTCGAAACGGGCTGACCGTGGTTCGGATTCACCGTTAAACTGTAGGTCCCTTCCCTTCTTACCTTACTAGGAGGGTTTATCCCGCCCTGGTTGGTACCACCGCACTGAGCGAAACGTCGGTCGAAACGGCTATGTAAATAGTTCGTGTTTTCCATCCAGTTCAGTGTAGCCGACATGAAATGAAAGGAAGCACTGACATGGTACCTAGTTCACCCGGTGTTATGGGGTGACATCACGGATGTTGTAGGTGATTTAGCCAACCGTGTTAGTTTCCATAAAAAAAAATCTCTTTCTAAAGTTCGATGTGCTTTATTGCTCCAGTAAACATTAAACAGTAACAAGTATATTAGAAATTTTACATAAGGTGCAAAGGCGGACTTATCCCTTATAGAGATTTCTTACACTCAACCTTTGGATTTTTGAGATTCGATTAATATAGTGCAGGGGTTCTCAAACTTTTTTTTTCAGGTACCACTAAAACTAATATGTTTGCCGGCGTACCACATTTACCTACAAGAAGCTAATAATAATACATATCTTCTATATGCACATTCTTAATTCTCTTTGGAGGTTAGCATCACACGAAAGTTCAATTAAATTATCTTTCCTCGAATGCAAGTGATCTCGGAATCGAAACTAAAAATAGATTTCTTATCGAATTTAGTTCTGAAAAATCTTATTCAAAATATTCCTCTATATACTATTTACATTTGACAGTGGATTTTTATATCGCTAAGAACATCGGAATTCAAATTGTATTAATGTTAATCAACAACACTTTCTAAATTAGGATTATGGCACATTTTATTACCGCTTATGAAATTTTGTAGAGCATTATTTTTCATTTTTTCGCGTACCACCTCGAAGAATTCTGCGTACCACTGGTGGTACGCGTACCATAGATTGAGAACCGCTGATATAGTGGAATGTACTTAGGTAGGTAGTAGCAAAAGAGTTGAGCGTGAGAATTGATGATAAAATGATATTAATAAGAATACTTATTAACAATATATGTTTTTTTATGGAAACTGACACGGTTGGCTACATCACTTGCAAGATTCGTGATGTCAGCCCATCACAGGGCGAACTTGGTGCCACGTCAGTGCTTCCCTTCGATCGTGCCGGCTACACTGAACTGGACGGAAAACACAAACTATTTATATAGCCTATTCGACCTTTCATTCAGTGCGGTGGTATCAACCCGGGCGGTTTAAACCCTACCACCTAGTAAGGTAAGAAGGGGGAGTCATACCCCTTAGTCGCCTTTTACGACATACACGGGGAGAGATGCAGTGGGGCTATTCTTTTAAAGTACCGGCCCCACACGGTACAAATGAAACAATAAGTACATGCTAGTTAAATACATACCATACATGTGGTAATACATATAAATTACTAAATATATCAGATGGGTAAATTACTAAATATATCAGATGGGAATTATCATTATTCATTACCCATTCATTTTATAAATTGTTTGTATTCCATTATTATTATTTTTAAATATAATAAATAACCAACTGCATGATAGGCTTCTAGGTGGTAGGCTCAAATTGTAGCCGACTGGGTTGGTACCACCGCACTGGATGTAAGATGGCCGCATAGCAGCCTCGGTTGTGTTCTCCTCTAGTCCAGTATAGCCAGCAATCCAGGGAAGTCTCCGGTATGGCACCTACCTTCTCGGAGGTGATATTGGCTAGTTAGAGCATGTGCTTTGGCCCCTCCGACTCAGCCACCCATAACGGATTACATAAAAAAAAAAACATGATAATTCTAATGAGCGCATGATTATGATTTTTTTTATCTAATGTATATTGTTAAAGAATGCACTCATGCAAGACAGATTTCTCTAGTGCAGGATGCAAAAATGCTATGTACCCGTCGCATGTCGTAAAAGTCGACTAAGGGATCGTCAGCCTCGGCAGCTCAGTGGTGCGGTCAGTTATTGGATGGGTGACCGCCCGACCGTTGGAGGCTGACCGTGGTTCGGATTCCCCGTTAAACTGTAGGTCCCTTCCCTTCTTACCTTACTGGGTGGTAGGGTTTATCCCGGCCGGGTTGGTACCACCGCACTGAGCGAAACGTCGGTCGAAACGGCTATGTAAATAGTTGAATAATGAAGGGAAGCACTGACATGGCACCTAGTTCACCCGGTGTTATGGGCTGACATCACGGATGTTGTAGGTGATGTAGCCAACCGTGTCAGTTTCCCAAAAAAAAAAAATGTACTTTATGTTTTTTAAATAAATAAATAAATAAACATTATTGCGCGTTTAAAATCACGTAGTCGATAGTCCATATAGAATACCATGTACAAATTGTAATGCCTCTTCAAACCTTTTCAACTCGAATGTGTTAACTGCTTTGGCCTAGTTGCGATTGACGCATTGTGGGCCAGTATGGTGAACTCTTCGGACATTGTTTTATATGCTAATTTGACTTTTACATCCGAGGGATAACAGCGAGAGTGCTGCAGCGTAGCGGAGGAGGGAATAGCCGGCGAAAGCCTTTCAGAGACTTTCTGAGATGTTGTAAAAAAAAAAACCGGCCAAGTGACTGTCGGAATCGCGCACCGAGGTTTCAGCACACCAAAAAAAAAGTTGAAAAAACACGTTTCTTGTATGTTAATTTTTACCCAAAATTTTTCACTTTTTATTGTTTTTTGTGGTTATATCCGTCAACCGGCTAGCTATTACGGTTCTCATCGGACGGACGGACAGACAGATAAACAGACAGACAGGCGTTATATGATTAGTAATAGGTTCCGTACGGGGTACGGAAACATAAAAAACTATTTAAAAAAATATAAAAACCACCTTCAAAAATTTGTGAAATAAAAAAAAATCTAACCCTAGAGTTGAAGGCGGTGCTAAAGAAGGCTAGACAAATCAGAAAGGATATCAGCCACTCATGTTTTATTTCATGCATCATTTTTGCTTGCTTTAGCACCGCCGCCTTCAACTCTAGGGTTCGATTTTTTTTTATTTCATACATTTTTGAAGGCGGTTTTTATATTTTTTAAAATAGTTTTTTATTTCACATTTTTTTTTTGTAATTTTTTGCTATTAATGTACTCGGCCGAATCGCAAGAATTCCGCCTCACTTTCCAATCCGATCTTGACCAAATTGAAATGGGACCACACGGGAAGCACGAGCTTTCAAATAAAAACTATTATTATCGTTAAATTAAATTGTTATTATCATATTCGGTTCACCCAGTCGAAAGTTCTCAGGTAACAAACATAAAAAAAAATACAGTCGAATTGAGAACTTCCTCCTTTTTTTGAAGTCGGTTAAAAAAGGCAACTCCCAAGGCACACCACCACACACTCGCGAAACCAGAAACCAAAGCCAGGCCTTCGTCACTCGCTCAAGGTCGCGAGTTAAATGCCTACCGCTTGGCGTACCGACTAATCTACAATTAACAGTGGGCTGCCGCTATCCAGCCAGACCGGCGCGTGGCGCTTTCGAATTTAGAAAATGTCGAAATCACGTAATTATTGTGCAGTGGACGGGTGCAAAAGTCAAAAGACAAATGAAAACTTGTCTTTTTTTTCATTGCCGTGAGACGAAGAAAGGTAAGTGTTTTGTTTAGTAGCATTTTGATTTATTTCTAGTAATTTATTTATTCATATTAGTAGGAGGTCATAGATTTAAAAATAATATCATATTGCCAATAACATTAGTTAGATGACGCCGAACAGCGTGGTATGTATGGCCTAATTTGTATAAGGATAATAGGTACATTGTAGATGATCATTGATCATTAAATTTATTGATCAAACAAAACTATCACTGGAAGGTTGCACGCAATGCACGCTTCGATGTGAGAAACTAATTGTGACGCTAACGCATGCATGAATTTGTTCGCATGAATTTGCCGTACCTAAATATCGTATCGTTGGTAGCTAGAACGATAAAAGTTGGTAGGTATCATCTTCATTTTATTCCTCACAATAAGACAGCACAAAGACACAGCCCTTAGACGCGCTGAACGACGCGCTTTCGAGATAGAGTTACACGACAGAAAGAGAAGCGAAATGTAGGCAGTTATCGTGTTTAGGCATGCAGCTCTGTGCGAGTCAATTTGTACTTTATCGCGTCGTCGCAGAGTAGCTATTTCTTTGTGAGTGTTTGTACAGAGCAGCTTCTGTACGGAGTACTCTTTTCTATTCTGTGCCACAGCGCCTATCGTGTCTGCAACAGATGTGCCCAGCCCACTGCCATTTCAGCTGTCAAAATTTACTGAAATACGACTTGGTAAAATGCTCCCATTAAACAATGATAAAATTTTATTTTATTATATCATTCGTATCGTATTAAGTATCTTAACAGTGTCTGAGGGAAAAAGTTTGACAAAGGCTCTTTACACCTGACTGATACACTTAATTAAGTCTTTGTAGTCAGAATTCTCAGCAAAATTGTTAATCTTACTCTCAAGCTGTGTTCTCGATAGACTGTAAGCGGTGTTATTATGTGGCGAGTCACTAAAGTACTTGTAAAAATATGTATAAAAAATAAAATACCCTGCGAAGTTTCTTGTCGGTTCTTCTTCGTGGGTGTAATCGAACCGGAGAGAACAAATTGTGACAAGTTCGAGTGCATTCTAACTGCCGTATGAATGATCATTAAACAATGCAGTACAACAATACAATGATATCATTCAGTGAAACAGTCTAAAGTGTTTCATCAGTCATCCATCACTTATCTATGCAGTTCATTATAAGGATATTTTTCTTTACTCACAAAAATTAGCGCTACTTTCTAAGATACTGCGATAGTAGAGCAAAACAATTCAGCGGCAAACGTACGTCCACCTACGTAATAGTACTGCTCCACTTCAAACAATCATTTATCATTTTCCGTTGAGGCAATCGAACGAATGAAATTTATAGAACTACACTTACCGCCGATTCGTATAGATATCGGTCTGTGGGTTTTTATGCAGTACTAAAGCTGTGTAGAAATAGTACCCTTTTTAGGGTTTCGTACCAAAAGAGAAAACAACGGAACTCTTATATGATCACTCTCGTGTCTGTCTGTCTGTTCGTCTGTCACAGCTTATTTTCACCGAATCTACTGGACGAAAAAATTTGAAATTTAATAAGTACATATAAAGGATGTTTCAGGATAGGGTTTCGTAACTTCAGGGTAAAATAAAATGACTAACTTACATGCTTCACTAGAAGAATTATTGAACTGCATGTAGGTAAATTCCAAACACTTAAATTTGAATGACATCAAAAGGAAAAGGGGACTGGACTAGGTCATTGCACTCTCTAGACCTAGACAGCACTGTGCCAAATCTCACTGTCCATCGAGTTTTTATTACAATTTTCAATTTCAGTATGAAAAAAAAAATACGGAATTTCGATTTGAGTGATAAGGATTTTTTTTTATAATAATGAGTACTTTCTATTCCTGAAGTTTCTCAAGCCTATCCTGAAAGACCCTGTATATAGAGTGTGATGACGCAATTACGGACGTATAGCGTAAAGGGGCGCATTTCGGTTTTGGGGGTCAATTTTGGTGGACAAATTAGAAATTGAAATATGAATAATATCAGTAGAAAGGGCTCGTTATAAGAAATACAAACAATATTTGTTTTATTATTTTAAAATGTAAAATAAATTAAAGAAAATATAAAAAAATCGAGCATCCCTCCCCCAACCTGATCTCCGAAACTTCTGAATTAAAAATTTTGAAAAGGTTCGACTGTTTCGGCTGATTTCGTCCCTTATTTATTAGCTAATATTTCCAGTTCGAGAAAACGGTATCGAAGCTACAAAAAAGAAATGCCTCTGAACCGTTTCAACGCAACCTCCGACGAAAAGGTTTTAAGGACTTCCAGTTGTAGGGCATTGACATAATTGTCTTTGTTTATAATATGTTCTATTTTATATTGTTAAGCTGCATTGAGGTACCGACCTGACCTACAGATTTTTTCTTGCGGTTTTTTGTTTTTATTAAAATTTTCATTTTAGTCTCAATTTTAAATTTCATTTAACTTTTCGACTTATTTCAATTCAAAAACCGATGCGTTATATGTATCCATGTATACAATAAAAGTAATGTTTTTTTAATCGGAAAAATGTACTTAATTCATTTTGTACTGCACAGATATAAAAAAATTACAACATTTCGAATGCAAAAATCTCCCTTTAATCGTTCTTACGTTCAAAATGTGTAATTAAAAATGTATACAAAAAAAACTTTATTATGAATTAATAAAACCTTGAGCCCTTTTTCATTCAAGCTGAACCCACTGGGCTATTCAAATTTCGCAAATTTCCAAATAAAATATAAATAAAAAAATTACGGTCATCAAATATTGCGATAGCCTGTTTTTGCAGGGGTATAATATTATATGGCTCCAGAGTCCAGATATTTCAATTTGTCAAACTCTGATTGTCTACGGTTCCACTAATATGTAGATCATCACCGATACAGAAGAAGATATTACATATTTCCGCGAGATAATCTCGAGATTTGCGCAACCAACAATAATTCTGCTACTCGCTATAATTGGGTCCGGTACATATTTCTAATCAGTAATCCCTATGTTTTTGAAGGGGTTTGGTTTTGAATATTATATCGCTCCAGATATTTCAATTTGTCAAACTCTGATTGTCTACGGTTCCACTAATATGTAAATAGATCATATCACCGATACAGAAAAAGATATTACATATTTCCGCGAGATAATCCCGAGATTTGCGCAACCAACAAGTCTGCTACTCGCTTTATTTGGGTCCGGTACATATTTCTAATCCCTATTGTATAATCTTGTTACCTTTTGTAAGTTATGTAATTAGCAGCTAAATTGTAATCGGTTATGAAACTAAATTCACGATTTTGATAAAAATACACAATTTCCTCTAAGTACAATTACTAAGATAGCGATCATTTTATTTTGTTGCGTCAAATGAATTTAGGTAGGTAAGTATTAAGTTTTTTTGTGAAATCTTAAAATAGTAACAATGCATTATCAGTGGACACATCTGTTTAATTTTTTATTATATAACTATCAGATTTTGGCATAGTAGCTCAAAAAGGGTCAAGTGCGTACGTATTATACGTAAAGTGTATTAAAATATATATATTATTTTGTTCTACATTCTTCTTTCTTCTACTTTGTCACTACCTATGTACGATCTCCACGTTTTTTTTTTTTTTTTTTTTTTTTTTATGGAAACTGGCACGGTTGGCTACATCACCTACAACGTCCGTGATGTCAGCCCATAACACCGGGTGAACTAGGTGCCATGTCAGTGCTTCCCCCTTTGATCGTGCCGGCTACACTGAACTGGTCGGAAAACACAAACTATTTACATAGCCGTTTAGACCGACGTTTCATTCAGTGCGGTGGTACCAACCCCACGTGCCACGATCTTGACACAGCTCTGCCGCCTCTTCCACTCTCATGATGTTCTTCAACTCGTTGGTTACGGGTACTAATATAGTACCCGTGGCACGTGGAGATCGTACATAGGTAGTGACAAAGTAGAAGAAAGAAGAATGTAGAACAAAATAATATATATATTTTAATACACTTTATGCCACTTAATGCGTGGCAAGGGCGAGTTTATTTATTGCCTTAGGCAATTTCCTCCAGTCAACCCGGTGGATCTACATTTTTACATGGAATCCCAACCTTAGATCAGTGGGTGAAGTGCACGTACATTTTATTCAAATCAGAAAAATCTCATTGGTACACACCGCCGGTTGGATTCGAACCTCGGACCTCTCGCTAGAGAAGCCGACGCCCACACTCGGCCAGACGCCGCCCGCGATAGAAGAAAAGAAAAAAAAAATACTCAGAGAAAAAAATACACACATTATGATACACATAATTAGAAATCTGCCAAATCATTATAGAAATACAATTTGTAGGTTCGCTTAGTCAGTTTTACAGGTACTATGTCGGGCGCTGCTTTGTGGAACTAGCATCCCTTATTCCCCTTCCAACCGTCCGACTCAGCGCCCTTTCGTTGTTGTCATTGGGCTTTTGAGAACTCATTGGTTCTCAAAAAATTTTTTTTGTGACACCGCTAGGATCTTTTGATCTTTCGGCGATTGTGTTTCCCGACAATCCGCAAATCTGCTGGTATGGCGTCTCTGGGAGCGTAGTTTCGCGATGAGTGGTGATTTTGGCTCTGTCGACTGCATCATTGGTCCTCGGCACAGCCACTCATGTTGGTTTACATAGAAAACAAATTTTGAAATAAAGAAAAAAATAAAAAGAACGTATGTCATTCATTCATTACACATCTGCCAAAAACCACCAGCCGGTTGCCAAACGTCCACAACTCTGCTGCCTTTCCGCAATCGTGTTCCATTCATCTTCTCAACAAAGAGGCAACAGCTACGTATCTATCGTCGATCTGCGCGCGCGCCGTTGTCTTCGGTTGCCTAGCAACCGTCAGCTGTTTGACCTTGTTCAACTCTTCGCCTTTTAAGAGTTTCCTCTCCTAGTTCTTCGTTGTTTACGTTGACTTCGTGTTTATTGTGTTCGTTGCTTGTTAAATCTTATTTTTTCGTTAAGTTGTGTTCATTCATGTTAGATTTAATTTTATTTAGTATTATTTCCTTTCAATGTTCCTTTCATTACTCTATTCTTTAAATTTTTAGTATATATTCTTTAATAACTTCTTGAAATAAGTAATAATAATTTTCTTCCGGTGAGCCTGTTTTATCGGTACTACTATGGCCTCTGCTCTGACGAACTTGCTTCCCTTCCATCCCTCCTCCTCCTGTTCGCCTTCGTCAAACCCGTCATACTCTCGCGGAACACCCCTTTGTAGTCGACAGAAGGGTTTTTCGAACCGCACGATTCTCTAAATCGTTCTTGTGCCGCACTGCAAGGGTGTTGAACGGGCTCCCGGGGAATATATTTCCCCACTCCTACAATCCACTGATCTTCAAATTGCGAATTCATTAATAGCCTTTCCCCAGCGACATTAGTCCACCTCCAAGCCGAACTGGCACCTCCTTGGTGGTTGAAATTGGCTGCGCCTGAGGCTTTACCCTCGGGGACAGCTATACCCAGTTCGGAAGCAATAAAAAAATTCCTTACTCCTTTAGTAAAAAAATTGTCTGATTACTTATTTGTTCACCTCATAGCTGGCATGGCGCCTCACTGAGCGTAGCTACGCGACGAGAGGTGTTATTGGCTGTGTCTGACTGTGTCGTCATTAGATTTACTATTGAGCACATCCACCATTGGCTGTTTTCTATAATTTTTTTTTTCGTTTTTTTTCTCCATCTTAAAGACAGTAATACAAGCGTCAAACTTGGTGTGATTATAGTGCCAACTCTAAACTAAAACAACAAATAATAAAAACAGGCCAATTACGCGGTGCGCTAGTCCGTCTCGCACTTGGTCGGTTTTTCTTTTAGACAACGTTGATTTGGTTGTTACTTGGCTTAAAGTATGTTTATATTTTGTTTTTGTTTTCTTCATTAGCGTATTTCTAATTAGTTCTACCAAAGCATTTGCATAACGAATTCAGCAAAAAAACAAAACGACCTTAAACTGCGTGCTTCGTCATCGCATGGTAATTTGCTTCAAAGTCGTGAATTTCCTGTGTCGATCTGTTCATTGTTGTATGTATGTCTCTGTCTTTGTATATGTCTTTATGTTTAACGATTATCAATTTATGGTAGAACTTTGAATTTGGCAAAGAACAGAGCGGGGCGGTGAGCCTTAAAACGCTTGTCACCACTGGTACACGCCTGGAAGACTGGAAGAAATTTGGAGAGGCTATGTCCAGCAGTGGACGCATGCGCACTGACTGACTGACATAATGTTTAACTGAATGCAGCTGTGTGCCTACCTTGACATACTAGATAACCTGTTTTTTTAAGGGGTGACGTTGTCATTGTTATTAATTTGAAATAACACACGTTTAGTACATGTAAATCTTCGCATAACATCTTCAGCGTCAGTAAAGCCTATTGTTTTCCCAGGCACGTTGCAACACGAGATTTTGCCATCGGCAATCATAAACCAGTGGATTCCAAACTTTTTTTTTTAATTCAAGTTAACTGTCCTTCTTGAGAAGTAAAGACGTAGGTAACAAAATCTCTAAAACGAACGCATAAATACTTAGAGAGGTATCATGTTCTCAATTGAAAATGAAAAAAAAATAATGAAAGGATGTGCGTATTCTCACCAAAACAGTTACCGAAATACACTATATTGTACAATAAAGGCAATTTGAGGAAACCTTGAAAAAAAAAAACGGAACATCGCGCGGAAACATATTATTATGTTTTTGTTTTTATGTAATCTGGCATAGATGGCTGAGGCAGATGATCCAGAATACATGCTCCGATCAGCCAATATCACCTCCGAGATGCTGCTATATCGAAGACTTCCCTTTGGGTTACACACTTTACTTGACTAGAGGAGAACAGAGCCGAGGCTGCTGTGTGACCATCTTTCGTCCAGTACGGTGGTGCCAACCCAGTTAGCTACATAATTGGAACCTAAGAGGCAAGGGAAGTAATCTACAGATTTACAACGGCACACTATGATTGCTAGTTTGTTGCCAATCTGGAGGAAATAATTCCACCTTTTTCATCGCAAAACTTGTAAGTGTAGTGTGTATACAAATACATTATCTGAGCAAGATCGCAGGTGAGGGCTCCAAGCAAGTTGAGAAGCACTGCCCTAGGCTCTGTAGGACACGACTTCTTCTCCAAGTCACGTTATGTGAATTCAAATTTGAGGTTAAGGCCTGACTGGGGTTAAACACGTAATGATATTTGCGAGGGCCGCCGCCTTCTTCGTGACAAGAGATTTGTACACGAAATGGAACGATGCATGTAGCTTTTTAGCGCGAAGTCTAAGTCGCTCTGTTATTAGGTGTTTTGTTCCTAGAAGTATGGTTGTAGATGTTTGCCGTTTCGACTTAGGATCACTGCGCCTCTGAGCAGTGATCCTAAGCAAGTTCCTCTGAACTTGCATCCCTTATTCCTTGTCATCCAACCTCAGCACTCGTCGCAGAGGAACTGAGTACAATTCTGTTGTTGACTTGAGGCTTAGCAGTCTGCAAATCTGCTAGTATGACAGCGTGGTTTCGCGAGGTTTTCGGGAGGTGAAATGTAGCTAGTCCCAAGCTGGTCTTCCAGCAGTAAAACTAGTAGTAATTTCCATTATATATTTGAGAAAATTATTCAGTCACAACGCCATGACAACAGATTGACCGAACATTATTTTTATACAAATCATCTGCATACATGCCACCCTCACACTTAATTAACATTAACATTTTAAACAATAACTAAACTGAATGAACTGAAAAAATCACTATAACAATATAGCATAACCTAATACACCTTCCCCCTTGAAAAAAAATAAAAATAAATAAATAAAAATACAAAAGAAAAAAAAATTATCATGATCCGTAACGATCTGGTGGTTTTCGTTGCCGGGTTGAACGTCTCACAAGCGACGGCGGCGCCGAAGGTTCGAGTATATTCGCGGCCGCCGCCACCATAGGCTGTGCCACTGTTGCCGCCGGCTGCGTACACACTGCCGTCTGCGGTGCGGGTACCGTCCGCAATTGTGTTGGTTTTACTGTGTCGTGTACAGTAGTAGGCAAGATTTCAGACAGAGAATCACCTTCGTCAAAATTGATTGGTTTGTGAACACCTGCCTTTAATTCCTGGGCGTTTGGCATACTACCCTGATACGTATTCGTGACAGTTCTCTGTTTAAGTTGATCCACGTGTCTCTTAATTACCTGACCGCCTTCCCGTTTCACAAAATAGAGTCTAGAGCCCAAGACTTCAGTAACCACTCCCGGCACCCATCGATCATTACCCTGGTAGTACCGTGCCCAAACTCTGTCGCCTATTTGGAAACAGCGCTCAACTCCTCCAGTCGATTCAACCAGACGTTCTTGTGCCTCACGCACCCTTTTCTCTACGTCGGGTCTTAGAAGATCTAGCTTAGTGCGGAGACGTCTACGCTGCAGTAACATGGCCGGCGATGAGCCGGTTGAACTGACATCTGTATTCCGGTATGCAAGGAGAAACTGCTGTAAAGCTAGTTCCTCATCTTTACCTTCCCGAATGGCCTTCTTGAGAGTTTGCTTAAATGCCTTCACCGTGTTTTCTGCGGCACCATTGCATTGTGCAAACTTAACTGGGCTAAATGACTGTTTAATGCCGTTCATCTTTAGAAATGAGCTAAATTCTTCTCCATTAAAAGGAGGTCCGTTATCAGAAACTAAGTGCTCTGGGAGGCCGAACCTTGCAAAGAGCTCCCGCAATTTTCTTATTACACTGGACCCAATTGTTTTGTTCATTTTGAAAGCCTCTATCCACTTACTAGACGAATCAGTGACAATCAAGTACATAGCTCCTTTAAAAGGTCCCAGAAAGTCAACATGCAGCCTACTCCATGGCCTGCTGGAATAATACCACGGTGCTAATGGAGCACGAGGCGGCATCGATGCCTCGGCCGCACACACAACGCATTCGCGACACAACCGCTCGACATCTGCGTCTATGTTTGGCCACCAAACATAACTCCTCGCAAAGCACTTAGTCTTGACTATACCCATGTGACTTTCGTGTAACTCCTGAAGAATTCTTCCTCTTAGTTTTTCAGGAACCACTACTCTGTGTCCCCACATCAGGCAACCCAACTCTGAGTATAACTCGTTTCGTCTACAAAAATAAGGCTTCATTTCTGTTTCTGGACACAATGTAGGCCAACCCGCTTGAACGTAATGCAACACTTTACTTATAATTATATCCTTCTCAGCGTACAACTTAATATCCTTACTATTGATCGGTATTTTCTCTTCAACGTAATGTAAATATGTATACTGGTTCGATTCCGGTTGAGAAGGAATTTGACACGGCAGGCGCGATAGAGCGTCGGCACTGTTGCCCTTGCTAGTGACGTATTCTATGTCATAATCGTAACCTCCTAGCAAAACTGCCCAGCGCTGTAAACGACTAGCGGCTATCGCAGGTATTCCCTTTTTAGGCCCAAATATAGAAACAAGCGGCTTGTGATCTGTTCTCAACGTGAATCGTCTTCCGTAAACATATTGATGATATTTTTTAATTCCAAATATGATACCTAAAGCTTCTTTATCGATTTGAGAATACGCTCGCTCTGTGGAGCTGAGCGTACGCGAGCTGTACCCGAGCGGCCGCTCTCCTGCCTCTGTCATCTGTGACAGCACCGCGCCTACACCTACCGAGCTAGCGTCACAAGTCAAAATCAAAGGTAGTGCAGGCTGATAATGTGCGAGCACATTCGGCGATATTAATATCTGTTTCACCTCATTGAACGCTCGGTCACAGGCTCCTGTCCATTCATATGAGACATCCTTCTTGAGAAGGGCATACAGAGGGTCCAAAATAGTACTGATGTTTTCCACGAACTTACCGTAATACATGACTAACCCTATAAAAGAACGCAGTTCTGAAGCGTCCTTAGGCGTCGGTGCTTGCTCTATCGCTTGTAGCTTATCTTTGCAACCAGTAACACCATCCTTACTTATTTTGAAACCTAAATAGTTCACGGAATCCTGGAAGAAGGAACACTTATCCCGCTTAACTCGTAAGCCGCTACTTTCTAATCTGTCAAAAACCATCTTTAACGTGCGTACATGTTCCTCGTCGTTTTTTCCTGTAATCAAAATGTCGTCTAGAAAAATGGCTATATTTGGTATGCCCCTCATGATCTCCTCCATTTTTCTCTGGAAAATTCCAGGACTAGATGATAGGCCAAATACCAAACGCGTATATTGGAACAGACCGCGATGGGTATTAATGACGGTGTACTTCCTATCTTCCTCTTTTAATTCGAATTGTGAGTATGCTTGTGCCAAGTCTATCTTACTAAAACGGACACCGCCCCCTAACGTTGCCAACAAATCCTCTATACGTGGTACGGGAAAGCGATCTATGTCTAAGAAACGATTTACAGTGATTTTAAAGTCGGCACAAATACGAATACTGCCATCCTTTTTAACCACAGGTACGATTGGGGTGGCCCAATCAGACGTCTCAACAGGTTGAAGCACGCCTTCTTTGATGTGATTCTCTATCTGGGCCTCTACTTTATCCCGCAACGCAAACGGCAGCGGCCTCGCTCGTACGTAGATAGGCGCGACATCCGCGCGCAGCCTCAACCCGACAGCGCCTCCAGTGAAACGTCCCAAACCAGCCGCGAGCACTTTAGGATAACTGGAAATAAATTCATCCTCATTAAATTTCAATTTATCACAATTTAAATTATACATAGAAAACGTGATTTGAATTTTCATTTCCCTCAACCATCTGCGACCCAAAAGGCATGTTTTGCCATTATCTATCACGTACAAATCCAATCGCCTTTTAAGGCCGTTATACTCGACCAGCGGCCGCACCACGCCTCTGGTATTTACTACTTCTCCGGTGTAATACCGTAGTCTAACTTTACTTGGCATAAGTTTCAGGTAAGGAAACGTTTTATTCAAGAACTCGCTACTAATGAGAGATACCGCCGAGCCAGTGTCTATCTCCATTCTTACAGGCTTGCCATCCAATATAATATACATGTCTATAGGATCATCTACGCCATCTAATCTATAATTAGAACAAATGAATATTTCCTTTACCTCCAAGTCTTCTTCTTGCTTTACCTCAGTTAACATAAAATTGTTTCTCTTAGATAAATCATTCACCTTCTTATTAAGAGGGCACATCTTTTTAAGATGGCCACTTTTGAGACATATCTTGCATACATAGCTGCGGAATTTACAATTCTCTACCTTGTGATTGTAACCGCAAACCTCACAGACTCGTGCCTGAAAAGCTTTTGTACTCGCGGAATACTGCCGTGTTGAAAATTGATTATTGTTTTGGTTAGTGAGTGTCGATTCCTCGACAAAACGTCCTCTGCCTCCGTCGCGCTGTTGGTAGGATGTGATGGCGTTACATCCCTCGACGGCCCCTTCGACCAAGGCTGCATCTTTTTCCGCCGCTTCCAACGCCACAGAAAGTTTGAAGGCATCCGTGAAGTTAATCCGGTCTTCAGCAAATAACCGTTGCCGAATGACATCACTTTTAAGACCGCATATCAACTGATCTCTTAAATTTTCCTCGAGATTGCTGGAGAAATCGCAGAACCTGGATAACTTTTTCAGCTCTTGCACGAATTCACATATAGTTTCTCCCTGATGTTGCTTCTTTTGCCGAAATTTAAATCTTTCAGCCAGCATTGACGGTCTCCGGTCCACATGCTCTCCTATGATTTTTGTCAAGGCTTCGAAAGTCTTCGCTGCAGGCTTCTCAGGATGACATAAATTCACAGCCAACTCATAAGTGCTCTTCCCCATTACCGTCACCAAAATTGGGATTTTCTTGGATTCTTCAACATCATTTGCAACAAAAAATTGTTTAAGCCTCTCAACATATTGCGCCCATATGTCGCTCGAAAGATCGAATTCCCCAACTTTCCCAACAGCCATGCTGGGTTTCGGATTTCACTCCTCGTCGCCAATAGCTAGTCCCAAGCTGGTCTTCCAGCAGTAAAACTAGTAGTAATTTCCATTATATATTTGAGAAAATTATTCAGTCACAACGCCATGACAACAGATTGACCGAACATTATTTTTATACAAATCATCTGCATACATGCCAAAATGGATTTGGCTATTTCTAGTATCTGTGGTCCCTCGGGACAGCCACCCATATACTTATTTTCATAAAATAAAACAAAGATCAGATTAAAGACTGCCATATTTGTTTATGTTTTGTTAGGGCTTTTAACAATGATTTGTCAATATCAGCCCCATAATAGTACAAACCTTCCCAATCACTTAGGGCCCAGAGTTCCTAAGGGATAGAGAACGCTCAACGAAATATTTTCTAACACTAAGCTCACATTTATTCACTAGAACGTCAACGTAGACTAAACACACTTTTTGCAATTTCTTAATTCAATTAAAGACCTTGATTCCTCTCAGAAAAAGCTTATCCACTAAGGAATTCTCCTCCGGACTAAACCCCACAGTGCTCCCATTTAAAATATTATTCTTATTCTCGAATAGCTTTTTTTATTTTTTATGGAAACTGACACGGCTGGCTACATCACCTACAACATCAGTGATGTCAGCCCATAACACCGGGTGAACTTGCTTGCGACATCAGTGTGTCCCTTCGGTCGTACCGGTTACACTGAACTAGACGGAAAACACAAACTATTTACATAGCCTTTTCGACGGACTTTTCATTCAGTGCGGTGGTATCAACCCGGGCGGGTTACACCTTACCACCTAGTAATATAAGAAGGGAGTCATATCCCTTAGTCGCCTTTTACGACATACACGGGGAGAGATGCAGTGGGGCTATTCTTTTAAAGTCCATACATCATAACGGCACCCGCACCGCACATCCCGCGGCTTGCTCTGTTTTAGTTCGGCTAATACGTGCGAAGTCCATTGTCTGCCGAGAGCCGAGCCGGTATGGAGGTCAATGAGGCACTTAGGTGCGAGTGGGAAATATCGCGGCGCACATGCAGCGTGGGGAAACCTTAGTTTGAAGATGTCTTAGAAGAGAAGAACGCCGCCGCCCCGTGCTTGTGCGTCAGGCAAGTCGCCATGAGAACTAACTACATTTACTGGATCTCAATTTTGGTCCGCAATGTCGCGCGGCCGACCACATGTCCATAGGTACACTTTGGCTGAAAATGAATTGGATGAAGAATAGAGTAGAATATAAACACTTTATTGCACTCAAATTGAAGGAAGAACAGTACACGACAAGAAATAAGAAATTCAGGAGTGCGCAAAGGCGGATTTATCACTACAAGTGATTTCTTCCAGTCGACCCTTGGGTGATGATGATGAGGAATAAAATACAGAGAAAGAAATATGGGTAGTGCAAGCGTACGTAAGCAATGCAATGTTATGCAAAGGTGATAAAAGTCGTAAGCTTTATTAAATTTTTAGCTGTGAATTCATCATTAATACGATTTTTTTAAATGTTTTTTATGGAAACTGACACGGTTGGATCGCCTACGACATCCGTGATGTCAGCCCATAACACCGGGTGAACTAGGTGTCATGTCAGTGCTTCCCTTCATTTCATGTCGGCTACACTTAACTGGACGGAGAACACGCACTATTTGCATAGCCGTTTCGACAGACGTTTCGTTCAGTGCGGTGGTATCAACCTGGCCGGGATAAACCCTACCACCTAGTAAGGTAAGAAAGGAACCAAACCGAACAATGTTCTAATTTGAGTGTTCTGTTCGTCATATAATGTAGTTTCTTTTTATTATCTATGTGTGTATGTTCATGTACATTTATCTTATTATAGTGTTATTTTAGGCGTCCAAACTGTTTCTTTGTTGTTTTGTTAATTAATGAACATGTACTCGTTAGTTTTTAAATAAAACATTCAAGAGCTCTTCTCCTTCACGTCATTGTGAACTTTCTCAAAATTGGGAAACAAAGTTTTACCCAAGTCTTTTTGATTTCAACGCGCGATCGCATTACACCCACACTACATTACTTTCTAACTCAAGTCACAAACTGCTTTAAATTCCGTTAACGCACATACATTTGACGCGCTTTTGTAGAAGCTCAAAACGTGACGCGCGCTCTCAGACCCCCACTATCTTTGTTACACCATCTTGGGATATTATTACGAGTTTCGTAATATGAACCAGTTCACATCACAGGTCTCGCTGCCTTCTTCTCAGAATAACAGGATTAAATTTTTGTCAGCCTCGGTAGTTCAGTGGTGCGGTCGGTCGATTGGTTGTTAAGCAACCCTGAGCGCGGTCAGTACCTGGATGGGTGCGACCGTTGGAGGATGACCGTGTTTCGGATTTCACGTAAAACTGTAGGTCCCTTCCTTTCTTACTTTACCAGGTGGTAATGTTTATACCACCCAGGTTGGTACCACCGCACTGAATGAAACGTCGGTCGAAACGGCTATGTGAATTAGTTCGTGTTTTCCGTCCAGTTCAGTGTAGCCGACATGAAATGAAGGAAAACACTGACATGGCACCTAGTTCACGTTCATGCGTCTATGTATTCTTATTTAGTATGTTAATATGTCCTATATTTATGTATTTTATTATATTATTGTAACTGTATATATTATGTCTGGCATCTGCTTATTTACTTTTATTATTTAACTTTCGTTAGTAATAAGTTTCTTTCATTCTTCTTCTTTTATTGCTACCTGATATTATGTTTTCAATGAATACAGGTTGACTGACTGGCAGAGATTGCCATAGGTAATAAGTCCGCCTTTTGTAAAATTAAGTGCAATAAAGGATATTTCTATTCTATTCTATTCACCCCATGGAGGTACCAAGCCACGCGCGCGCGCGCGGCGGCCGGAGTCGTAGCTCCATGATTCACCCGGTGTTATGGGCTGACATCACGGATGTTGTGGTGTATGTAGGTGGTGTAGCCAACCGTGTCAGTTTTCATAAAAAAATGATTTTTTACGATTCCCTGGCCAGCACTGCTGGCTGGAACCCTTATAAAATCTCTGCCTGTCCTTCCACCTGTGTATCTGTCACACGCGCTGTGCGAGGTGATAACTCCAAACCGTAAAGCTAAGTGCAAAGACAATGGATCTACACGCGCCACGATCCTGACGCACTTCTGTCGCCTCTTCCACTCTCATAGTGTTCTTCATTCATCGTCGGTTACGGGTACTATGCACTTGACCATTTTTGAGCACTTGCCCGATCTGGTCTAGGTGTACGTGCGTCTAGGGCGACCCTTCCCGACTCTTCCACACACATTCGCTCCATAAATTTCTTTCGTTAGTCTCCTATCATCCATTCTTCCAACATGCATGGCCGAGCCAACAAATCATTCCTTTCTCAATAAAATTATAAAAGAAATCTATATAGTATTTATTTTATTTACAATACTAAGCATATCTAACTTCAGAAACCGTCCAAACCCAACAAAGCTATCCACCTCTCACCTTGGCACGGTCCTTCCACTGACTCACGCAGCAGATGTGTCTTCGTGCCTTACTTGCAGCTCGATAGTTATCTTGCCATGTGCTGTAATATAAGGTGTTTCGTTAGTCATGTCATTAACTTCGGGAGGGTTACATACACACTCAAATAAACACGTTAAGACGAAAAAAATTATATGTTTATAGTATTACTTTTCGATAAATTTAACAAAACATGTTTGCTACCTAAACATTAACCTGTGTGTTACAGTAGGTAACTTGCTTTGTACGGGGTCAATTACCGTACTATGCTCAAACGCAGAACAGCTGTTTGTTGTAAGTAAGTCACAAGGTCACTGTGATTGGTTTTTACAGCTACTTATTTGATTTAATTTTTTTGTTCGGAGAAAAAATGCTCCTATAAACATATGTTTTTTTCTTGCGTAAAGTGTTTATTTGAGTGTGTATGTAACCCTTTCGAAGTTAATGACATGACTAACGAAACACCTTATATACAAAAGTAGTTGCATCACAACACCGATTACTCCGCTTACTCGGATTGTCGGGATACAGCGTGGGGTATGTATGTACCATTTAGTCCTTACTCTTACTCTCCGTTTAGTACTTGCTATTGGGGCTGGAGCCCGGACGCGATCAGTTTTTTCCAAGAAATTGGGAAAACTACTCATTGACGCGTCTGGTGACCACCGTGCTCGGGCGTATTTCAACCAGCGGATCAGCCTGACGATCCAGAGGGGGAACGCCGCTTCAGTCATGGGGACCATGCCTATGCCCCTACGTACGATTATTTTTATTTATAGTTAGATTTATTTTTATAGTTAATTTAGTTATTTTTAGGTCTAGATTTAATTATTTTTTAAATAAAATAATGAATAGTATGTAATTTGATTTGAATAGTGAAAGACGTTTTTCGCAACTGAGGATAGTTACGAAAAAATTATATTAAGGCTAATCAATGGGCTCATTAAAATAGCCAAAGAAATCGCTCTGCAACCTCCTGCGCGTGAATCAGGGATAATTAATTACGTACAAAGGAATCCGGAAGCGTCTCGCGCATCGTAAAGACTTAACATACAACCTTTTCTCCTGTCACACAATGGATGCGGTTGCGACCGGACAGAATTAGCCGGGAGTCACCTCTTGGCGCTAATTGGCCGCGGAAATTGTTACTCCACGCTCAAGTACTCGTAACAACGTTGTAAGGGGTTCTGCTGGAATTTTTTCGACCTTCGTACGAAGTTCTGACGGGGATTCTGTTTAGTTTCCATAAGATTGTAGAAGAGAAGAAGTAAGTTGTGGTTGGGATCAGGTTTTAAGGTTCTGTAAGAGTTGTTCTTTTATAGCACCAAAAATGCGTTGCACTGCTCGAGTTTGGAGCCTCAGACACAGCCAATTTCACTCCCGAGGAGGTGGTAGTATGGCTTGTAGGTGGACGAAAGTCGTAGAGGAAAGGACCAGTGGATTGTTAGGAGCAGGAAAATTTCCATCTTTGCAGGACACAAAAACTATTTAGTTAGATAATCGAGCCATTTGAAGATCTATTCTGTCGACTAAAAAGATGTATCCCCCGAGAGTATGGCGGGTTTAGCGAATGCGAACAGGAAGAGGAGGGATGACGGAAGCGAGTTCCTCGGGGCAGCAGAAAATTAAAATAAAATTAAAGTAAATTTCATTGCACACCATTAAAACATGAGACAGAACAAATTATAAGAGATTATAAGATGCAAGGCTTGTTTTAGACCAACAGGAGTTTATCACGAAATCTGAAGTTCTGGCACGTTCTGGCTGGAATAAATTTTTCGCTGTAGTTTATTGCTGTTGATAGCTCTGAATAGACAAGTTGGAAAATTTCATTATTTTTTATGTAATTCGGTATGACTGGATGAATCAGGGGGACAGACAGAGCCATAATTTCTATGGTCAGTCAGAGCGCATTTTCCGACCAACCAACATCACCTAAGAGAACTTGCCATTCCGTAGACTTGCCTTTGTTTGATTTGGAATAAATATATTTTGTTTTGCTAAACATTTTTAAGACCGTAAAGTTTTAACAAAGGTTAATCCTTCGATATTTTGGAAGCCAATATAAAAGTCTGTTGTTAGAATCCATATTATCCATGTCACTTACGATTCCATACGTAGTAAACTACCACTAATCAATAACCATAACCTTTCTTTGCGCAGATCCAATCTATTTCCACATATTCGATTCATCAGTCAAGCATCGGACCAACTCCCGCCCAGTTAGATAACTTGCGGCTCAAATTACACGACCAATTCCACTATGCCCGCAGTTAATTCAAGATAATGTAAACCTTATGTTAAAGCATTAAAGCAGAAACTCTCCTGAGTCTAAAAATCTGATCAATTTTCCGATTCAAAGGATTTTGAGTCGTATTTCTCTAGCGTAAAGTGCATTTTACACTTTTAGACATATTCGCGAAGTTGATTTCTGAGCTGTAACTTCACACTGCACTGTGTTAGACCGCACCCGTAACCATTAATAAGGCCTCTTTAACTGAAGTGCACAGTACGGCGGTACCCACCCAGTTATCAGCAATAATAGGTAAATTAGATATTAATATCTTGGAGTTCGTGGAAACTTTGTGTGCGCAATTTCTTTACTTCTTGAATATTTGAGATCAATAGAAACCTTGACACTTCTTAAACATGGGTTTTTAAATTACCATGGTTGTTAAGTACATACAAACATATCACACACGCTGAATCCCGACAATCGGGGTAGCAGAGTAATCGGTCTTGTGCTGCAAGCCCTGGTAAATTACAGCACAACACCGAACACCACGTTTCGAAAAGTATTCGAACAAGATACAATCGATCAAGCAGCAAGTAAGGCACGAAGACCGGGAGTGGAAGTACCGTGCCAAGGTGAGAGGTGGCTAGCCTGTCGCCCTTGTGCACGGCATCTTGTGCTTATATACCTTAGTCGCCTTTTACGACATGCACGGGGAGAGATACAGTGGGACTATTCTTATTAATTACCGACCCCACAGGGTACATTTTTTTTAAATTTTAAGTCTAAATTACCGTGGTTGTTAAATATTATTAGAAAATTTCTGGGCTTTACTCACCGGTCGTCTCCGAGCTATGTGACTCGACCTTTGGGGCCAAACGTATGGGTCATCTTCATGAGGGCTCTGCCTAGTGCGACACGGTTGGCAGAGAACTCTTCAAACTGTTCTCTCCAAAATCATCCTTGATTGTATTAAAAACCGGTCAAGTGCGAGTCGAGCTCGCGCACTGAGGATTCCGTATCGCCAAGTCATGGTCACCGCCACTCACGCCATCTATGGCGTGTTTTATGAAATGCTTTATATTAGTTCAAATTCATGATTAGTTAAAATGCTTCATACTCCTTTCGATGGATGGCGCGCCCGCACACACTTTGTAGTTTGTTGTATGGGTGTGATTTTTTTACATTTTCTTATTTTTATTATTTCTTGTTATATCGTATTGTACCGTGTGGGGCCGTTACTTCAAAAGAATAGCCCCACTGCCTCTCTCCCCGTGTATGTCGTAAAATGCGACTAAGGGATATGACTCCCTTATATTACTAGGTGGTAGGGTAGGTGGTACCAACCCGCCCGGGTTGGTACCACCGCACTGAATGAAAGGTCGGTCGAAACGGCTATGTATATAGTTTGTGTTTTCCGTCTAGTTCAGTGTAGCCGACACGACCGAAGGGGAGCACTGACGTGGCACCAAGTTCATCCGGTGTTATGGGCTGACATCACGGATGTTGTAGGTGATGTAGCCAACCGTGTCAGTTGCCATACAAAAAAAAAAAAAATCGGCCATAACACATACTCTATAAATGTCAACGGGCTACCTATTACGGTTCAAGAGATACAGCCCTCGGACAGACAAGACGGACGGACAGACAGACGGGGCGTAGGCTTAGTAATAGGGTCCCGAACGACGGATACGGAACCCTAAAAGCAAAACCAGCCCGCACTGAACGAACGAGATGCCGATTGTCTTCAGAGTCGCTCTCGGATCCACCGTCGCTTCACCTCTCGAGGCCAAGTGGAAGGCAGTGTGGGATAACCAATAACAATTACGATGTCGTGCTTCCCAGCCCACCGTCTGAACTGATTGAATGAGAATTGAAGAACTAATTTATTAGCCAATACTTCGCTCATAGCAATATCCTTCTGCTGTCTGCCTACGATATGCTTGGGTTGAGAGAGCTGATTGCATTTCGTAGATTTTAAATAATTGATTACCTACGTACATACTTCTGATTCTGTGATTCTGTTTCTGTGAGGTAACTGCCTGGGTACGTGACTACTGCATCACAATACATTACACTACTTTACAATACATTACATTACATTACTTTACACCACATTACACTACACTACACCACATTACACTACACTACACCACATTACACTACACTACACCACATTACACTACACTACACCACATTACACTACACTACACCACATTACACTACACTACACCACATCACACTACACAACCACCACATTACACTACACAACCACCACATTACACTACACAACCACCACATTACACTACACAACCACCACATTACACTACACAACCACCACATTACACTACACAACCACCACATTACACTACACAACCACCACATTACACTACACAACCACCACATTACACTACACAACCACCACATTACACTACACAACCACCACAACACACTACACAACCACCACATTACACAACACTACACTGCATTGACACAAAGTCTAACCAGGGGAAACAAAAATATGGCCAGACTTCAATGTATGTATAACTTATGTTTTATCGGTTTGTGATTAGGCTTTCTGTTATCTAATATAAATACATACATACCGCACAAATTCATACAAATTATGTGCAGTAGGCGAGCTTAATGCTCTGGGGTATTCTATTCAGACTAACTTTTGGGATGTAGGAGAATACCACATGCAGGTGAACAAGAATATTTTGTGACTATAAGCGAAATTACTACGCAAACTAAAATGATAAGATAACTTATTATAAAATATGTTATTGCAAATTATTGTTTCAAAATTTGAAAATGAAACTATTGTCGTGTTTGTCAACAAGTTTGAATTAAAGCTTTTGATTCCGTTTTCTCGTATTCTGGGGATGGACTAGTATGTATCTAAATATGTATATATATTTGTATATTCTATTTATATATTTTTATGTAATCTATATTTATTAACTCAAGCATGACTTTTTATTTATCTAGCATGTACTTGCGTGTATTATTAATAGGTATTCTTATTTTATCTTCAATTCTCAATTTCAACTCTTTTGTTGCTACCTACTTACATTGCACTATATTAATCGAATCTCAAATATCCAAAGGTTGGTAAGAAATCTCTGCAAGGGATAAGTTCGCCTTTGCACCTTACGTAAATGTTCTAATATGCTTTTTACAGTTGAATGTTTCTTGGAGCAATAAAGCATTTTCAATTCTATTCTCGTAATCCTTTATTTAATGTAAAGTATGACGGAATGTTTCACAGATAATTTGCTTCAAAATTTTCAACGAAGCAGAAATTCTCAAGTACATAAATCAAACCTGCAATCAAACAAGACCTAACACGAGAACTAAATAGCAGTATGCGAAATGATCTGTCCAATTGAAAGCAACAGACTTAAATGTCACCAATAAATTTATGGAGCTCCAACAGTTATGAATGAGCGTTATTCTAACATTTGTTTGGAAAATCTTGTCAGCTATTGCTATGAAATTTAAACGTGATTTGTATTGTGTCACCAATGGAGTTTGACAGTTTAGAGAACATAACACAGTTTATTGCTGAAATCGAAGTTGTTATAAATCGCGGAGATACTTGATGAACAATACAGGATAAGGATGAAGAACCGAAAATATTACAATTCTAAGTTTCTACGTCCATCATGATTTGCTTCCAATAAACGAAGAATTTTTCTCAGAGTTTTCCTGCTATTTACGGTTTTAAGTCATATCGAGGAGTTAAATATCTTGTTAAGTTTGCTAAGAGTCTCTCTGTAATGAATACATACATGGTCCCGACAATCAGAGTAACGAGAGTAATCGGTGTTCTGCTGCAAGGACCTCCGGTAAATTACAACACAACACCAACCACCACGTTTAGTAAAGTATTAGCACAACATAATAATAAAATTGTCAACCCTTTGACTCCCACACTATGAAAATAGTCCCATCTGCTGCATGCACCGAGCTGCATGCCTCGGTGGAAGGACCGAGTCAAGGTGCTAGGTGGCTAGCCTATCGCCCTTTAACACGGCATCCTGTTCTTATCTCGTAGTCGCCTTTTACGAAATGCAGAGATTCAGTGCGCTTATTCTTTTTAAGTACAGTGCCCACATGTTACCTTACTTCATAGGATCATTTCTATGACCATGACCTATTTTTGTATTCCCTTTGTCCTTCGAGTGTTTCATATTTTGTCAACATAGGTACTATTCACACGCATACAAAATACTTTCTTGGGGCTTAATTAACGCCATAATTCCTTAACCGTTGAACGTGCAAATTATTGTCATAATTTTTGTAAAATAAATTGTTATTGATGCCTACTTCGAAAATGCATGATTCATTGGTCAGACGATAGGACAATTTCCTCCAATCCACCCGGAGGCGACTACACTCAGCATTGAGCAAGAGTGCTTTGTAGCAATTGGTCGTTGCCTCATCTCTTCACCTACCGAGCTGCGCCCGCGCTTATCTACTGCGGAATTTGTTCTGAACTTTCGCTGTGGCAAGTGTACTTGTCGTGCCCGCAGTTATCTGGTGTTGTGAAACCTTTTTCTAATGCGGGCTTAATATAAAGGACTTTATTGTGAATATTGTGACGCAAATTCTGTAGGGAGCTTTGGGTTGCTTAGATCGCTTCAGTTATTCATTATGTTTTTGAGTTAATGTCTTTGGAGAGGTTCGCATCTGTATAATTGTCACGTTCACTTGGCAAAACTGGATCTTGTACAAAGCGATGGCTAGAAATTATGAAGCAAAGAAAAAATAGGTCGTTCTGGATCCTGGGTTCCAGACTGAGCCCCTGGTATTAGACAACATCCCGGTACCAATTACTACCTTCGTGCAAACTTTTCCAACCCAACTAAGATAACTAAAGGTTCTGCAAGTAACAAAGTGTAACCAAAGTAATATTTATTTATCGACCGTCAAGTGCACGCGCCTATAGAACACTGCTTGACTTGAGACAGAAAACGACAAGTGCAAATAAAAATCGATATGGCGCTTCTGAGTAAACCTTGTTAGAAATAACGAAGAAGGCATTGCGAGTCCCTTATCTGCGCATAACTAGTCAAACACTGTCCCCTTCAAGTCTAAAACCTCCCGCGAACGTTTGCGCAGGTCTCTAATGCATCGCACTCTATCGACATACGCCCAGTAATACACAGCTCACCATTCACCAGATAAGTGTTGTCCTATGAACGAGTTTATGTATTAGAATCCTTATCTTCGGCCGTGTCATGCGAGTCACTCGCTACGCTAAAGCACTCATTTTATGCAGAGATTTCTCGTATCCTTACTCCATATCGACACATTTCTTCCTCTTCGAGCGTTGGACTTTCGTTCTTATCCCTTTAATCATTAGAGCTGCTTTTATTTGGATCGTTGCTTTTGGTTTCGCATCATCAGTAATTCTGTAGAGTAGTTCAATTCTGCCTGCGCATGAAGGATTTTCAATTTTGAAGCGATTAAGCTACGATTTCAATTCCGTTGGCAGCCTCCAGAGTAAAAACTCTAGTTCGCTAACGAGGATTTGGATAAGGTACAAGTGGTGATTATAACTACAATAAATTGGAGGGCGCACGACTGGGCGGCGCGGCGGTCCGCCTGCCCACACACGTTTAAAGGCATTTATCAATGAGTTTAGCTAAGTTGAAGTAGAAAATGGCGCATAGTTGTTAAGTGTCCGTTGTCGCAGTATCCGTCGGGTTTACGGCTCCAGGAGGTGATGATGGCTTTAATGCTGGTAATTTTAGATTTATTTGCGGTAGTTTTTGTCGTGGAGAAGCCGTTATTTCACTCGTGGATAGTTTTATGTGTTATGCCACAACGGAATATATAATGTACGAGAAAATAAATGTATTATTGGAATCTAATTTCTTAGGAAGTCGTAATCATAAAAAATATCAATTAGTATACCTAACTTTGAGTTATATTAGGAACTTAGCTAAGTATAATAATTATGTAAAAACTATGTGATATAATAAATTAATAAGAGCTATAAAACGGTTCAAGCGTGAATATTTTTCTCAATGCAAACATGCCATTGCGAAACATTGCCATCAATTAAAATCTAATAAATACGCCCAAGACACGCAACAGGAACTCCGACAGCACAGCACTTACTGAATAACAGGCGTGTTCCATTTTGTTCTTATTGCATTATATTGAGCGCGAAGTAATAACTACAATCGCAAACACCCTTTTCGATGTATGGTCCATTGTATCGGCTCAGAGGACCACCGGCTGGTTGCAAGATGATTTATTTGATGCGAAAACATTCGACATCCGCACTCCTCTAGTATCTTATTTCTACAGGATTAATTTATGTATATTCTATAAATTTTTTTGTATTTGCATATACTTTTATTTTGCTAAATTTACTTGTATTGCATTCTCGAATTTTGATTGAGCTAAATAAAGCTCATTCTTAATGGCGCTATTTTAAACATAATTGAATATATCTTCTTGAACTATGACAAACTTTACTAATCGACGTATTTCATATTTTCTTAACCGTCCTTCTTGGAAGAATAGATGCTCAAATGGGTTCTAGGTTTTCCGGGTTTCCTACAAGTCTGATTATTGGTATATTGTATCTGAAAAACCCATCGAAAACCTCAGAAAGGTGTCATACATAATTGAGGGGTGATTCTTCGAATACAAAAATTGGTTGATAGTTTTTTTCCATTCACTCGTCTAATCACCCACACTCGTGTATGGTAGGCTCCAAGAGTATTGGACCAATATGCGCTACAGCTTTGCTGTTGTCTATTTTTGATCAATTCCTTTTGAACTTTACTTTGTCTCAATGTATATTGTGAGTAACGTCGATAGTTATAGCATCATCCTTGATCCTCACTATTCTATCCGACTTTTCCTCCAAATGCTCATTTATAAATTCAGCAACTGGCTCTATAAATTCCGTGTTCAACGCTTCTCGAATCGTCACGGCGCGAGTCGTGAACTGGCGACCCCAGTTTTGAGGTGGCGTGTCCCGCTCTCTCTTTTCCCTCTAAAGTTCATTTGCTGAGACACGAACAAATAAATAAACATTACCTTGCACAGGCACTGGGACTATCTCGGGCGGTTTAATTAGAAGCAGCACGGAAGGGAATGACTTAATTAAAGGGACCGTGAGCTCAATGGCTAATCCGGAGTTTCGTCAGTTGAGGTATCTGTGTCCTGGACAACTTGTTTTCTTTTATTTTATAGACGTGTGGTTTTAGAAAGCTCTCATTTTGTTTTAATTGAAAATGCGTTTATTTAATGCTGTAGTTATTTTATTAATGCCAACTAGAAACTAAGAACTTATAATTGGAATTTAAATTTTCATAATCCTGTCACGTGGTCAATCCTCCTAACGTTTTATTATTATTATTTTATTTCGAGAAATATTTATGTGTTTTGGTACTTAGTTCTAACTTCACTATCAACGGTTCTATCACACACTTTTATAGTATTTGGCAATAGGTATGTGTTTAATTGTGTAAAGCACGTTAGGTGGTCGGTGCGTAAGACAGATGTCATGTAGCTCAGGAGGCAGTGATGAAAAAGCGTGTTTGTAAATCTTAAATTTAAAATTTAAAATTAAATTTTATTTATTCTGGCTTTGGGACACCAAAGGTGAGTAAAATAATTGTCTGTTTAATCCAAAATTAAGTACTGCCAAGTTTTCCAAACACTACTCCTCCTTCAAACGTCCGTTGAAGTAGGTAGCCCGATAGATTCAAGAGCTAAGGCATCGGAAACATTTGAATTGAGTGTCTACGATGACTAGTGGAATTGCCACTGTTTCCCGAGGTAAATCATAAAACAGTGCCGTAATGGTGCAAGCTGATGTCATTTTCTGTCACTAGTGATGTTTCTTGTCGATATTCGATATTACTTATTGCTGCGATTTAAACATCCAAAATAACACTTTTGTTATAACACAGTTGTTAAGCGACTCGACTCTTGCGGCCAATTTCACCACCTTCCGATAAAATTGAATGTATCTGCAGGTTAACTCCTGTCAACTGTATGAGAAATTTCACTTTCCGGCAGATAAACGCTAACAAGAGGTAAAGAAATCTTGGCTTAGCCACCAAAAAATTTAACTGTCATTGGTGCTTTGTGAAATGGCTGGTGAAGTACAACTTCAGTAAAGACACACATTTTCATTATGTTTTATTGGACTACTGCGAAGCCAACTTATCATATTGTCCTAACTTCTTTGGGACCATCCTCCCAGGGAATAATTAAAAAGAAACATAAGAAAAGTGGTAGAACTATTATCAACTTCACATGTATATAAACGGCATAAATAAACTCATTAGAATTCATTCAACACAACCAGAGTGCATCGGCTACTCACACGGTTCAGCATCTACAAAGGGAAACACCCGCTCCGGCAATTTAAATAAACAAGAACTCATTAAGAAACAATTTCCTCGTAAAAACTGCACGCGCTCAAACTCCATTTAACCCTCCTCAATCGATAGCTATTTTCTCAACATAAATCAAGTAACCTCTCCAGATTGAACCCGGCCTGAGTGACAGTGCGTAATGATGTCTGCATCTACAGTCCAGTCCTACATCCACAGTACAAATACTCGAGCTTCTTGTGAGGCAAACTCTGTATAACAAAAATCTTCGTCGGCATTTCTCCACTATTCCTTATCTCATCCCACATCCACATCTATCCCATCGTCCATAAGGTCTTCTTTGGCTTGGGCATTAGAAATGATATGGACTTCTAAAGTAAAATCTAGCAAAACTTCTGCGTAATGCAATAAAACGGCTGAAACATCGAGGCATTGTGAAGAGCTGTCATCCGAGAGCCCATGAGTTAAAAGCACGACGAATCAAACTGATGGCTTTTCATCGTCGGTATAGGAAATGCTAAAAATTGATTGGTAGCCGGGACAGGAGTCACTGACGTTGACGGTTCGCCATTTCTCCTTTTGCATTATTAAGTAGACGCTGGCTATTCAAATAATAGCTGTTCGATTCATCCGAGGACTCGTCGGTCAAGAGGATTACGATGTGTGGGAATTGTGTATCTCGATGTTTTGCGCGTTACTTGTTTTATTTTGCGATTTGATTCTGATGTAGAGTATCTCTCCTTGATTCTATGACAATCGGCTTTGACTTTTCGTTGCTGTTTCTTCCTTCGTGAATGCATATCTCTTAGGAAACAACATTATTGTTGTTGCTTACTGAGCATTCATATGGTAGTAAAACTACTCTTGAACTTGTCACAATTTCTTTAACCGGTTCGAAGACACCCACGAAGACGCCAGAAAGAAATATAAATATTAATAAAAGTGTTGTAGTGACCGTAATTTTCGTAAATGCATAACCTCAAAATGTATGTAGGACTTTTTCGTTTTCCAATTTCGCCATTGTTCTTTTTTGGAACCTACTTAGTTTTCGATACAGATTAAACGCCTGTAATATCCGACATTTGAACAAAATTACCCTGTTTATAAAACAATGTTTTTTTTTCAACACGATAAATAAATGAAAATATTTATAAATATAAATGAAAATAAACAAATACAAATTGTCTGGCCATTCAAACTTACTGTTATCAAAGTAAAATAATCTCTAATCATATTCTTATATATTAAATATTTCAATCTTACGCGTGAAAATCAAGCGTCCCCCAACTTCGAATATGACACGTTTGATCGTGTGTTAATGCACCGGTCACGAAGGTAACCTTTACCCGGCGTCTGCGGTTATTTACAATGCTCGATTGTAATTACAACTTGTACCGACGTTCCTTTCATTCTATTAATTGCGCTATTATATTATCGGACCCTCATTGTGAGCCTTTGCCAATTCAAACAGCCGAAGCGACGACTTGGCTCGTTCTCGCTTTGGTTTTGCTTTTAAAAGTGGCCTAGCGTGAGCATATTTTATGTACATAGCACTCTGCCTGCACGCTTTATATAACTCAACATAACATAAAGATATGACTCCCTTCTTATATCACTAGGTGGTAGGGTTTAACCCGCCCGGGTTGGTACCACCGCACTGAATGAAAGGTCGGTCGAAACGGCTATGTAAACAGTTTGTCTTTTCCGTCCAGTTCAGTGTAGCCGGCACGACCGAAGGTAAGCACTGACGTGGCACCAAGTTAGTTAAATGTCATGATTAGTTAAAATGCTTCATAATCTATTTGGTAGATGGCGCGCGCGCATACACTTTTTGTTTTTTTTTTATTTTTTATGGAACCTGACACGGTTGGCTACATCACCTACAACATCCGTGATGTCAGCCCATAACACAGGGTGAACTAGGTGCCATGTCAGTGCTTCCCTTCATTTCATGTCGGCTACACTAAACTGGACGGAAAACACGAACTATTTACATAGCCGTTTCGACCGACGTTTCGTTCAGTGCGGTGGTACCAACCCGGCCGGGATAAACCCTACCACCTAGTAAGGTAAGAAGGGAAGGGACCTACAGTTTAACGTGGAATCCGAACCACGGTCAGCCTCCAACGGTCGAGCGGTCACCCATCCAATCACTGACCGCGCTCAGCGTTGCTTAATAACAGTTGACTAACCAACGGCGCCACTGAGCTACCGAGGCTGACGAATTTTCTTATCCCTTAGTCGACTTTTACGACATGCGACGGGGAGAGATGCAGTGGGGCTATTCTTTTTAAGTACCGACCCCACACGGTACATTTCGGTTGGTTCACGGTTGGTTTCTTCTATCCCGTGATTTTTTTACTTTTTCTTATTTTTATTATTTGTTGTTATATCGGCCATAATAACACGTATTCTGTGAAAATTTCAACGGGCTACCTATTGTGGTTCAAGAGATACAACCCTTGGACGGATGGACGGACGGACGGACGGACGGACGGACGGACGGACGGACGGACGGCGAGAGATACCTCAAAAAGGGGGTCAGCATTGCGACACAGGTGGGAATGCGGCGAGTGTCCTAAGAACATTCCGGCTCCACCCCTAGTCCAAATTTTAGTGAAATTGTTTAAATTTGGTTATGTTCAAGTCTTTGTTAATAAGAATTATTGTTTAAATCTATACATATAATAAAATCGTAGAGGTAAGAAAGTCTGTACATTGAATGTATTCGGAAAAAAACTAACCAGGGTGGCTTAAAATGAGATACTGAACATGTTAGAACAGTTTTTAAAATTTTTGTTTGTTTGTTTGTTTGTCTGTACGCGCATCACGCAAAAACCACTGAACGGAATTAGACGAAACTTTGTATAGTGGCAGTTTATATGCCGGGTTAACATAATACGTAAAAAAAATTAACAAAAATAAAAAAAAATTTACAATTATAAACATTATTGCGCGTTTAAAATCACGTAGTCCAAAGTAAAGGTAAAAACAATTTTAAATGTCATGTTGACAACGGAGAACTGTCATCTCGACGTGAGCTGGCCGGTGACAAATTGTTTGATAAATAAAAATAATAATTGAAAGTCGAAGTTATGTCGCTGTCATTGGTGCAATAAAATTTATATATCTGTTGCCCGCGGCTTCGCTCGCGTGAAATTCGTATTTAAAAAAAATGAAGTAAGTAACTAAAGGCGGGCCCGAAGGCGGGTCTGCGCTCACGTAAACGATATTCTTTCTCGATGAAAGTAACTAAGGGCGAGGCGAAAGGCGGAGCTGATTTCAGGAAGAAGAAAAACATTCTTGAAGAAAATAAGTAACTAAGGGCGAGGCCGAAGGCCGAGCTCTATTCTGAAAGACCATAAACCTTCTCGAAGAAAGTAAGTAACTATGGGCGAGGCCGCAGGCCGAGCTGCGTTCAGGAAGAAGCTAAACCATCTTGAAGAAAGTAAGTAACTAAGGCGAGGCCGAAGGCCGAGCTACGTTCGGATAATTGAAAAACCATCTCGAAGAAAGCAAGTAACTAAGGGCGAGGCCGAAGGCCGAGCTGCGTTCAGGAAGAAGCTAAACCATCTTGAAGAAAGTAAGCAACTAAGGCGAGGCCGAAGGCCGAGCTACGTTCTGACAAATGATAAACCATCTCGAAGAAAGCAAGTAACTAAGGGCGAGGCCGAAGGCCGAGCTGCGTTCAGGAAGAAGCTAAACCATCTCGAATAAAGTTAATTAATATTAAGATTGAGTTAATTTAATTTAAATTTTATTATAAAGTCCACGCTTCTAACCTCAGCTTCTAACGGCAAATATACCGTGCATCCTAGAACCTCGCGGTTATTCCCGGCTGGATGGCAAGAGGCCCGATGCTAGAGACCTTAGTGCCATGGACTAAGGGTAGTTCTTTGATGTGGGACGCCACTTTTGTTCTCACATTGGCTCCAAGTCACGTTAGGACATCTTCAAGAGCGGCTGGCGCGGCCGAGGCTGGGGCGGAGAGCCTCCAACGCAGCAAATATAGAAATATAATTCAAGATTTTGAATTTGTTGCGTTTGCGGTTGAAACCCTCGGTCCGTGGAGCAGTGAAGCCAAAAGAGGCTTGAGCAAAAGCAAAAGAGGCAAGAGAATGCCGCAAGTGCTCTAAGAACATTTGAAAATGCCCGTTTTGATAGTTATTTTAATGTTTGTTAGGTAGGTTTAATTCTTTAGTTATTAATATTACTTTTTTATTTATATGATATAAATAGATTGAGTAAACGATATTATATTCTATCGAAGAAAGGAAGTCTTTAAGGGCGAGGCCCGAAGGCGGAAGAGGGTTTTTGGTTTACCTGAACGCAGCTCGGCCTTCGGCCTCGCACTTAGTTCCTTCCTTTCTTCCAGAAGGTTTGTCGTCTTCCTGAACGCAGCTCGGCCTTCGGCCTCGCCCTTACTTACTTCCTTTATTTGAGAAAGGTTTATCGTTTACCTGAAAGCAGCTCGGCTTTCGGCCTTGCCCTTAGTTAGTTACTTTCTTTAAGAAGGTTTATCGATTACCTGAACGCAGCTCGGCCCTCGGCCTCGCCCTTAGTTACTTACATTCTTCTTTGGAATACGAATTTCACGCGAGCGGAGCCGCGGGCTCAGCTAGTTATAAATACATTGAAATATCATAATTATTTGACCATGTGAACAATGAACAGGGTAGGGTACACTTTCGTTTTTTTTTTCTTCAAAATTTATGCTAATTTAGATTTGTTTGTTTCAGGTATGTTGGAGTATTTCTACTGAATCAGTGAGCGATATCAAACGATGATAATTTTTACCCTATCGTTTAGTAATTTAATAAGGTTTATTTATTACTCTACTTATACTGAGGTACAGTATTACGATCCCTGCGCATCATTCAAAACACCTAATAAGTTTGCGTGAAATCTGTAGAACGAACCATCTGTGCATGGAGCTACCTCATGTTCATGTTTACCGGCGGTTGGCCGAGTGGTCCGAGGTTCGAATCCGGTCGGCGTGTACGAATGAGTTTTTTCTAACGAAAAAATTTACTTGCATACTTTCACCTGCTACTCCACCGTTCGGAACCGGTGTACTGTCCTAAAAAGAATCTGTCGTAAACCTAATCTGTCCTAAAACAAATAAAGGTAAAACTGTAGGTCCCTTCCCTTGCCCCCTTACTAGGTGGTAGGCTCAAATTGTAACCGACTGGGTTGGTACCACCGTACTGGATGTAAGATGGCCGCATAGCAACCTCAGTTGTGTTCTCCTCTAGTCCAGTATAGACAGCAATCCAAAGTGAAGGCGCCTACCTTCTTGGAGGTGATATTGGCGGGTCGGAGCATGTGCTTTGGCCCCTCTGACTCAGCCACCGATCCTGGATTAAATAAAAATAAACCTGAAAAACTGTAGCACGGCCACACAGAACTCTAGGGCCCTTCCGTTACCAAGGCTTTAGTCCATAATTGTATCCCATTACTAAACTCTACATTATTTCAAAGAACTGATCTTTCCAACGCAATGTTACTATTACCAACAATCATTTGCCGAACTGGTAACCCCAATTGATGCTTGTAAATAATTTAGATACTTACAATAATAACCAGTGAAAGTTTCCCAATTTTTTTCTAACGCCCGCATTCACGATTTAGATCGGAATCGAAGATTCGGAACGAGAGTGAAGGCGTAACGAGATGTAGGTATGATAGCGCCAGAAGAGTTAAAACGGATTGGAACTGCCATTGTCACAAATATTAAACATTTATTCACTTTGTTATGAATTGCTGCATATTATGTCATAAACTTTTGCAATATGCAGTCTTTGGATGATGAGGTATCGGAATAGGCAGAGTATAAATACCGAATATATAACACTGAGTGGGTAAAACCGTCGGGAATTCTGAAAAATTCCCGGGAATTCTGGGATTTGAAAAATATTTCCTGGTTGATATTATTAGTAACTTTTGACCTCGCTTTTGACACTTATAACATGGTGTAATGTATGAATATCTTATTAAAAAAAAAATCAAATCTAAATCACTTCCATAACAATAATTTATTTCATAATAATTTTTGGGTTTTTAAATACGGTATCCATACATTACATCACGTTACCATTACCAGGATATATTTTTCAAATTCCGCCATTTCCGAGATTTTTTTCAGAATTCCGGAAAGAGGTGGTTTCACTTTCAACCACTACATGTTATGTCTTCTCGCCAACATTCGGTATTTATACTCCACCTATTCTGATCCCTGATGATGAGTAAATGAGTAATTCATTTGTACCGTGTGGGGCCGGTACTTTAAAAGAATAGCCCCACTGCATCTCTCCCCGTGTATGTCGTAATAGGCGACTAAGGGATATGACTCCCTTCTTATATTACTAGGTGGTAGGGTTTAACCCGCCCGGGTTGGTACCACCGCACTGACTGAAAGGTCGGTCGAAACGGCTATGTAACATTAGGTATTTATACTCTACCTATTCCGATCCCTGATGATGAGTAAATGAGTAATTAATTAGAGATGGTTAGATCCTTATGATAATTATAACGTGTTCTAGATAAAGTCAAGTTGTTTGTAGGTCGTCTCGCTTTGATTGGGTATCTGAATATATTTTCTTTATTATGTATGTACAAGCTGTGCCCGCGGCTCCGCCCGCTCTCATATTTCACTTCACTGCTAACCTCATAAGCCATTTAGCGTGATAGTAAGTAGCCTATAGTTGATGGGAAGAATCAAGCTATCCGTAGAATTTTGTTTTATTAAAATCGGTTCAGTGGTTCTCGAGTTATAAGCGGACAGACAGACATACACTCAGACACTCAGACACTCAGACAGAAAGCAGACGTTGGATTTTATTATAGGTATGTAGTATGTAACTTTTCACCTGCTTCGTGTGTTAATGCCGTTTCTAACCTTTCGAATATGTTCGCCGCCAATCGGTTACGTACGTACGACGATAAAGACGTTAAAATAAATAATAATGAATAATGAGTGAGGCGAATTTGCGTTCTTTGTTCTGTGGCGCTGTTGGCGGTCCGCTACGTCCGCGTCTCGGTTATTCAATTTTGTAGTTTATATTTTATAAACTTTTATTGTCAGAGTTGATCCTTTTGAAAAATAAATTTGGCAATAAAGTTTGTCAAGAAGTATTGAATTCCTTAAATAACAATATTATTATTATTCTGGGAAATTTTCTAAGTATACAAATTTGAATGGAATACTTTTGAAAACCTGTTAATACTATTCGGAATGTCTCTAAGTCGGAATACTGGCAACAATGTTTATAAATTACTCGTAATAATTGCGATGCGCGCGCGACGGCAAGAACAAACGCATGCGCCCGTGTCGAGTGACCGACATCCTATGTAAACGAGCACTCACCCCCTCGGGGGTTGGGATTTTGGGAGGCGCCATAACCTGTGATGAGTCACTCTCATACTCTCCACACTGCCCGAATAGAATATACGGTAATAAATTTTGGAGATTTTTTAGAACTTTGTCACACTCACTTGGTAAGAGTCAATCAGTCAGTCAGCGGTTATGCTTCCACTGCTGTAAGTACGTCTGTCCAATGTTTCTCCAGTCTTCCCTTTCTGCGTATTCAGCGGTACGAAACCACGACGTTAATGTCGTCGTCCCACCTGTCGGGTGCTCTTCCCACACTCCGTCTTCCTGTCCACGGCCGCAAGTGTAAGAGCCCGTTTACTGCAACGGCCGACGTCTTACCTGTGCCTCTTACCCACAATCGTAGATACGACTGGTAGAGAATGCCTTTGGGTTTTAAGTCCGTCTTTTATCACTTTATATTGTGCAATAAAGTTTATTTTCATTTAATTTTTAATTTTATAAAAAATCTGTAAATCTTTATTGAAAGTGTTGAAAAAAACTTTTTTATTACTGAGTATTTGCGTTAATGAAATTTTAACCATTCAGTCTACGATATTCCTTATGAATTGAGGGGTAAGAATTTAGAAATGACCTTCCACTCTTTTTTTTTTTTTTTTATTGAAACTGACACGATTGGCTACATCACCTACAACATCCGTGATGTCAGCCCATAACACCGGGTGAACTTGGTGCCACGTCAGTGCTTCCCTTTGGTCGTGCCGGCTACACTGAACTGGACGGAAAACACAAACTATTTACATAGCCGTTTCGACCGACCTTTCATTCAGTGCGGTGGTACCAACCCGGGCGGGTTAAACCCTACCACCTAGTAATATAGGAAGGGAGTCATATCCCTTAGTCGCGTTTTACGACATACACGGGGAGAGATGCAGTGGGGCTATTCTTTTAAAGTACCGGCCCCACACTTATCGCTGTGTGACTTCCACAGAATGTATCTTCCTATTGCGCGATAGGAATCAATTGGAAAAGATAATGTTATCCTACGGGCACATTAGATAAGTAAATAAATTGGAATCCAACTGCTCTCTCTCACGCGAGCCTACAGGAACTCATTATATATTGATACGTTAACTATATTCTTATCCATTCTATATTAACTGTGCCCGCGGCTCCGTTTGCGTTCAACTTGGACTTAAAAGATCACATCATATGACTCCGATTTCCTCCGACTTTCATCCATCACTACCAACTGTCTGTCTGTGACAAATCAGCACATGCGTGTCTAGGCAGTGGCAAACATTTTTGTAAATTAGACTAATGCCCACTTGCACCAACACGAGTTTAGAGTTAAGTAGCGAGTTATGGATTTAAACGCGGTTTAAACGCGGTTCCCACATACAACGGGTGCTAGCTTAACGAGTTAAACTGGTTTATAGTTAAATTCGTGTTGGTGCAAGTGGGCCTAAGTGTACATTGAAAAAATTTCCAGTGAAGTTTCTTGTCAGTTCTTCTTCGCTGTGATAATCGAACTGGCGGAATGTTACAATGTACATATGGCAAATCTGAGCGCAGTGTACTGCCAATAGATGCTAAATAAACAATAAATAATAAACTCTAAAATAGGATAGAAAGGAATAGTGACACTTTATTGCCCACAACACAATTCACAGAAAAATACAAAAGGTACATTGGTATGACACTTTCTCGAAGGTGATATTAGCTGGTGCTCCCCTATGACTCAGCCGTATAAACATTGTAGTATATAGCGTGATACTACTTATATACATATATAATACTTACTATTTATATGTACAGGCATGTTTCAGGATAGGCTTGAGAAACTTCAGGAATAGAAAACACTCGTTATTAGAACAACAAAATCTTTATCACTAAATCGAAATTCTGTTTTTTTTTTCATACAGAAATTGTAATAAAAACTCGATAGACGTGAGATTTGGCAACAGTGCTGTCTAGGTCTAGAGAGTGCAATGACCTAGTCCAGTCCTCTTTTCCTTTTGATTTCATTCATATTAAAGTGTTTGGAATTAGTCATTTTATTTTTATTTAATAAAGGTGGACTTTTAACCGTCCACCAAATCCCGATGAAACTATTTTCACCAAAAAGTACTATAAAATGACCGAATCTGGGAAAAGTTTCAGAGCTTTTCGTCTTGAAATATGCTCTTATGCTAATATCCCCTTTCGGACCCTGAAGTTACGAAACCCTATCCTGAAACACCCTGTACATGTTACCGTAAACACCCGAAATCAGTAAGAACCCGTTTATAATAGTAAATACGTGAAGTATCTAAGAGCAACAGAAACAACGCGTTTTCAACTAATCGACCACTCCTGATCTGTCCTTATAACGATTGCATGATAATACTAACCTATAAATACTATGCGATGACATTTAGGATTGCATTATTGAAAACAGAATCTAAATCGGTAAACATACAGACACATGGCAAACGTTGCATTATATGCTATGTGGAGACGTACACATAGCTATTTATTTCTTCGCATGCATTATTTCTTCCATCCATTTATCACGAAGCATTCTATGCGATAAATAAATTATATAAAAATAATCGTGTTTTATGTTCCGAATTCCATTTAGACCTTGCATGCCTTTTCTAATAAGTAATATTGATACCTCTAGGCGAAATACTTCAATGAGATTATAAAATGATCGCAACAATTACGTAAGAAAATGGCCTTAATTACTGCACCATTAAATACAGTTTAGGTCGGAAACGTGAGATAACAAAATTGAGCGTTTTGTAAGATGTGATAGAGGCCGTGCGATATTACATTTTACTCGAACCTTGTGATGTGAAGGGGTTTAAATGCGAAATTGAATTTTTGTTTTAAATTTTCAAATACAGAAGGTAGATTATTTTTTTATGGAAACTGACACATCATGTCTGCTACACTGAACTGGACGGAAAACACGAACTATTTACATAGCCGTTTCGACCGACGTTTCATTCAGTGCGGTGGTACCAACCCGGGCGGGATAAACCCTACCACCTAGTAAGGTAAGAAGGGAAGTGACCTACAGTTTTAAGTGGAATCCGAACCACGGTCAGCCTCCAACGGTCGAGCGGTCACCTATCCAAGTACTCTCTTGTTCCAGTTGAGTGATTGGTCATAAATGCACTGATCCGGCTCGAAGGACCAACCGCAAGCACTGTTAGGGCCTATTTCACCACCCCGGCTGAAATGTATCACCAGCCCGCGAGAAATGTCATTTTTACCTACAGATAAATTTTAACCGAAACTTAACTGAAAGTGGTGAAATTCAGGCGCAGTGTACAGATTTCCTTATTACGTTTTTCTTCACCGGAGTGACGGATATGCGCACTAATTCTCCGAAAATCCGAGAATTTCATTGGTGTACACCTGGGATTCCAATCTTCGACCTCTGACATAATAAGAGATGTGCCTACTCACTACGCTGACCCCCGCCGCTTGTTGAAATTTTACCTTCACAAGATTGCAAGACGTTTTTATTGAACGGGCAACATCATTCCATTTGCATACAATTTGTTGTTCGACTTCAAATTCATCGGACGTAGTTATTCTAAATTTGAATTTGGAGTTGGCACCGGACGCGACCAATATGGCGACGAACGTGTCGTTTTGGCGTGTCGTTGTCGTGGTTACAAAATCGGATGCCATTGTTGTTCGAAATTCGAATTTGACATATCCTTCAATGCACACAATATGTCAGACCTTTGTAATCTTGAAGATTTGCTCAGTACCCGGCCGTAAGTAATGAACATAGAGCTTTAGAAAGAGACAACCCGGTTGTTGAGCGTCGTCGTTCCTGTCGCACAGAGATGAGCGAGTTCGTGCGACAGAGACGACGATCTACAATTGGGATAGTCTCTTTCTAAAGCTCGACTTGTATGTTATTTATTACATTTTTCATCGTTGCTGAAAGCGAACTTTAATATTTAATACACTATATAATAGTAAGTAGAGTAATCGGTGTTGTGCTGCAAGACTCTGGTAAATTACAGCGCAACACTGACCACCACGTTTAGTAAAGTGTTAACGCAATACAACTCCTCCCTTGCCCATTACTAGGTGGTAGGCTCAAATTGTAGCCGACTGGGTTGGTACCATCGTACTGGATGTAAGATGGCCGTATAGCAGCCTCGGTTGTGTTCTCCTCTAGTTCAGTATAGCCAGCAATCCAGGGAAGTCTCCGGTATGGCACCTACCTTCTCGGAGGTGATATTGGCTGGTCGGAGCATGTGCTTTGGCCCCTCCGACACAGCCACCCATATCGGATTACATAAAAAAAAACTATCAAGCAGCAAGTAAGACACAATCACCTACTGCACGACTCCGTGGAAGGGTGCCAGGGTGAGAGGTATAGAGGAAAAATCTTACGACATGCACGGGCCCCACTGCATTGAGTCGGAGAGGCCAGAGCACATGCTGCGACTAGCGAATGCCACTTCCGAGAAGGTAGGTGCCATACCGGAGACTTCCTTTTGGATTGCTGGCCATACTGTACCTACTAGAGGAGAACACAGCCGATGCCGCTATGCGGTCATCGTACATCCAGTACGGTGGTACCAATCCCGTCAGCTACAATTTGAGACTAGTAAGGGCAAGGGATCTACAGTTTTATACACCGGTTCCGAACGGCGTAGCCGCAGGTGTGGGACAGGTACTTTAAAAGAATAGCCCCACTGCATCTCTCCCCGTGTATGTCGTAAAAGGCGACTAAGGAATATGACTTCCTTATATTACTAGGTGGTAGGGTTTACGTCGCCCGGGTTGTTACCACCGCACTGAATGAAAGGTCGGTGTCGAAACGGCTATGTAAATAGTTTGTCTTTTCCGTCCAGTTCAGCGTAGCCGGCACGACCGAAGGGAAGCACTGACGTGGCACCATGTTCACCCGGTGTTATGGGCTGACATCACGGATGTTGTAGGTGATGTAGCCAACCGTGTCAGTTTCCATTAAAAAAAAATGTGTAGCTATGCACGTAAAATTTTCCGTCTGAAAAAAAATCTCATTGAAAAAAAAGCTCATCGAACCCTGAGATAAGAGAGTTCGATCCAAAACCGCGCCTACCACCCGCCGCTTATACCTTACGAATCATACATCGATCTGAATTACTGCAACGAAGTTCATCAATCAAACTTAAATTCCGAAAGACAGTTTTTGCTATACTTTCATAACACGAATATCTCTCCCATCATTGTAATTTGCAAAGCTGGCGCCAATGCCGTTGTGTGCTCCAACAATTACACCGAGCAGCCAACCATCACGCTCTCAGCTGAGCCAGACAATGGACTTGTGTCAGAAGATGCAACATTTTTAGGGTTCCGCGCGGGACCCTATTACGCCGACTGTCCGTCCGTCCATCTGTTCTATCTTTAAACGGCTGCATCTTTTGAACCGTAATAGGTAGCCGGTGGAAATGTTCACAAAATGTTTATTATTATGGCGGATATTCTAACAAATAATTAAAAAAAAGTAAAAAATTAAGGGATACGTAAAAGATCAGTTTTTTTAACATTTTTTTTTACTCTATCGTAAAAACGGTTATACATAGGTACATGCGTCAAACTTGGCGTGAATGTGCTGCAAACTCAATTTTTTTTTTTTTTTTATGGAACCTGACACGGTTGGCTACATCACCTACAACATCCGTGATGTCAGCCCATAACACAGGGTGAACTAGGTGCCATGTCAGTGCTTCCCTTCATTTCATGTCGGCTACACTAAACTGGACGGAAAACACGAACTATTTACATAGCCGTTTCGACCGACGTTTCGTTCAGTGCGGTGGTATCAACCCGGCCGGGATAAACCCTACCACCTAGTAAGGTCAGAAGGGAATGGACCTACAGTTTAACGTGGAATCCGAACCACGGTCAGCCTCCAACGGTCGAGCGGTCACCCATCCAATCACTGACCGCGCTCAGCGTTGCTTAATAACAGTTGACTAACCAACCGCGCCACTGAGCTACCGAGGCTGACGAATTTTCTTATCCCTTAGTCGACTTTTACGACATGCGACGGGGAGAGATGCAGTGGGGCTATTCTTTTTAAGTACCGACCCCACACGGTACAAATAACAACAAATAATGAAAACCGACCAAATGTGAGTCGGGTAATATATTATGTGATGATACGGAACCCTCGGTGCGCGAGTTCGACTAGCCCTTGGCCGGTTTTTAGGGTTCCGTATCAGGTACGGGACCCTATTACTAAGCCTACGCCGTCTGTCTGTCTGTCTGTCTGTCCGTCCGTCCGTCTGTCCGAGGGCTGTATCTCTTGAACCGTAATAGGTAGCCCGTTGAAATTTTCACAAAAAAATGTGTTATTATGGCCAATATAACAACAAATAATAAAAATAAGATAAAAAATTCACGGGGGTTCCCATAGAAGAAACCAAATAATGTATGCGCGCGCGCCATCTACCGAATAGATTATGAAGCATGACATTAACTAATATGAAACATTTCATAACACGCCATCTAGATGGCGTGAGTAGCGCTAGCCGTGACACGGCGATACGGGACCCTCGGTGCGGGAGTTCGACTCGCACTTGGCCGGTTTTTATGTAAACGTACCTAACTAGTTTATGTAACCAGGATCCTGCATGGATTACGTTTGAAATATTATAGAAATTATTTTCGAAAATTTTCAAAAAACATTTATAGAGATCGGTATAGCTCTATGTGATATTCCTTTCCACTTATTCTTTCACAACCGACATAGGTAACAACCAATACAATGGTTTGATCTTAAAAGACTCTCATATATAGCCAGCCAATGACGAACGTTGCAACTTCCCCTCGTTTCCGACGTTTTACTTTTTCAGAATTAGGTCCCCATCCCAAATGTCCCTCAAAAAGCTTCGCTTAAAAACAAATTATCTTAGGAATAAATAAGGAACCCTAAAACCATAAAAACATTGCGAAAAAATAATCTGTCTAAAACTAACGAACGGATTTTCCGAATATGCCTGTATACACCATTCTTTGTACGGAGCCCATAAACCAACCACCTGTGGAGTGTGGAGCATTGTTGAAATATTCACAGAACATAGAATATCCACATAAACAAATATTCAACAAAGCTCATTGCAATTCCAGCAATTCCAATTTCAAAATCGCCTCAACCGTAAATGAACTTTAAAAAAGGAACGCCCAACATTCCGCTTAATTTACGCCCGAGACGTCTCGTTTCCAGAAAGCGTACTTTTTTCCGCTGCAGCCGAACGCGGAAGCGCGTCGCGGTTCCACATCGAATGTGCTTCAAAACGCCTAGAACGGGCGCGCTGCGCTGGAGAAGCTGAAATTATGCGCCGCTTCCTAGTTTATGATTACATGAGCAACGTTTGTAATGTAATCAACTGACCGTGATAGGGTCGAGACGATGACGGCGGCGGGGCGGTGCGGTGACTTTTTGCCTAATTATAGGTAATTATCCTCGGACGGTCGGCTAGATTCTCCGATGGTCAAGAGCGGGTAGTATGGCTGTGTGAGTTTTAGGGTTCCGTATCCATTATGGCTACATTAATAAAATTAATATACATGCATAATGTTTTTTTTTATAGATAGCGCGACATGTGACAGCGAGCCACCCATAAGGTGTCTAACGACCCTCGTGGACATTAGGTCGCACGCGGGAGTTGCGAATGCCGTGCCGGCCTGACAGGTGCCTAATTCGAGCCTCTCTTGAAGGACCCGAGACTATACTATGCTAAAACTATTGTGCTGTAATTCACCAAAGTTCTTGCAGCACAACACCGATCACTCTGGTTACCCCGATTGTCAGAATACAGCGTGATGGCATGTGGCAGGGGTGCTGTAAACTGAACTTTGAAGGTCTCCATGCAATAGTACAGGAGGTCATCATTGCCGATTGAGTATTGTCACATGAGATTATGTTTGCACCTTGGAGATCCTATGGGAGCGTAGCCAGACCGTGTGACTAATTTTAGGCCACTTTTGGAACCTAACCTAACCTAACCCCTCCCCCCTCAGTTTGCACTTGGTATTTCATAATTTGCTGTTTCAGCAAGTTGTGAAATAGCAATTTGATCAACTAAATGTTATTTATGTGGATTAAGGATTTACGGTTGGATGTTCACTTTTGAATGTGACCAGACGAAATACGTTTTGATGTTATTGAACTGTGAACGTCGAGTTCTAAGGAAAAACAAATTCAGTTGCAAGGGGACCGTTGGCTTGGGCACATTTAATGAAAACATCAGATGTACTTTTATTTAGTTTTTTTTTTATAGTATTCGCGACATGTGGCGCCGAGCCACCCATAAGGTACGCCCTAGCGACGCCCATGGACATTCGGTCGCATGAGGGGCCTGCGCATGCCATGCCGGCCTGACAGGTGACCATTCACGCCTCTCATTCTCATTCTCTCAGTGGCTTGAATATTTAAAAGTTATTTATACTTTTACGTTATGTATTTTTCAGAATTATGTTTTAGATTTAGTAAAATTTTGTTCACTGCTTAAAAAATATTTAGAAATGTCATCGGGTTTCCGATTTTGCATTCAAATTTATAAATTTTAACTGCAATTCTTGCGACAATTGCGATAACAACGTCGGCACTTTGGGGCCCTGGGCTCGTTTGTGTCCCATGTGCCATTATGGAAAAGGCTTCCCTGAGTACACGCCACCGAAGTGATTGTTTTTGTGTGTCTCAGATCCCCGCCGCTGCGTTTCGTTAGTCTTTTTTAAATACTGTGTGGGGCCGGTACTTTAAAATAATAGCCCCACTGCATCTCTCCCCGTGTATGTCGTAAAAGGCGACTAAGGGTTCTAAGGCGACTAAGGACTCCCTTCTTATAATACTAGGTGGTAGGGTTTAGCCTGCCCGGGTTGGTACCACCGCACTGAATGAAAGGTCGGTCGAAACGCCTATGTAAATACCTAGTTGTGTTTTCCGTCGAGTTTAGTGTAGCCGGCACGACCGAATGGAAGCGCTGACGTGGCACCAAGTTCACCCGGTGTTATGGGCTGACATCACGGATGTTGTAGGTGATGTAGCCAACCGCGTCAGTTTCCATAAAAAAAAAACCAAAAAAACAAAATTATATTTTAAAATATCACGCGACAGGGTGAATAATTGTTACCCAGCGTGGTATTTTGACAAACCCCTCTCTACCCCCAAATCGGTCACGCGGTATGGATACGTTCCCTATTGATAGCTGGAAATCTTGGTAGACACCAATGAAACAGGCTCCCTTCAGAATATCGGAATAGTTTTGTCAGCCTCGATGGCCCAGCAGCGGTGCGATCAGTCGACGATTCTCTCCTCTGTGCGATCTATCGTGCGTAGTGCGTGGTGCGTCTCCGCAGCAAGTGCGGCGCGCGGCGGCAGGTTATGGCGCGCGATGAAGCCTGCGCACAAATTATTACTTGCTACACTCAGTTTGTCGTTCCCCACCCACTCCGCTCACACTCTACTGCAATCGAGAGATCTTGATGTTTCGTTTTAATGGATTGAGTTAATTTCAATTATTAACTGAGGAAATGACACATTTTGCCCGTTATTTAATTTCTTTGTAGATTACTTTTCTCCGAACGATATGGCTAATAAATTTTTTTTATTTTTATGGAACCTGACTCGGTTGGCGACATCACCTACAACATCCGTGATGTCAGCCCATAACACAGGGTGAACTAGGTGCCATGTCAGTGCTTCCCTTCATTTCATGTCGGCTACACTAAACTGGACGGAAAACACGAACTATTTACATAGCCGTTTCGACCGACGTTTCGTTCAGTGCGGTGGTACCAACCCGGCCGGGATAAACCCTACCACCTAGTAAGGTAAGAAGGGAAGGGACCTACAGTTTAACGTGGAATCCGAACCACGGTCAGCCTCCAACGGTCGAGCGGTCACCCATCCAGTCACTGACCGCGCTCAGCGTTGCTTAATAACAGTTGACTAACCAACCGCGCCACTGAGCTACCGAGGCTGACGAATTTTCTTATCCCTTAGTCGACTTTTACGACATGCGACGGGGAGAGATGCAGTGGGGCTATTCTTTTTAAGTACCGACCCCACACGGTACATGGTAATTAATACTTTGGGTCAATTTTATTTATAGTTCACCCGGTGTTATGGGCTGACATCACGGATGTTGTAGGTGATGTAGCCAATCGTGTCAGTTTCCATAAAAAAAAAAAGACGTACTCACGTCACTAGTTCGTAACACAGGGTGTCCGTCCGTAGTAAGGTATGGAATGATGAAAGGGGTGATTGTGCACGTGAGACTGAATAAATTTCCTTTTACTATTTGTTTCGACTTCGATTTCGAGTCTTACAACTAAAGTGAAAATAGTATTGTTTTATTTCTGTGAATAAATGTTATACTAAAGTGATTCAGTTTCACGTACACAATCACCGCTTTCAGTATTCCATACCATACAATGAACACCCCGTGGAGGAACGCACTATAAATCTCAAAGTATCACGAGCGTGCAGCCGCAGTACAGAAGATAGTGTAATATAACATAATATTGCACATTGAAAGGGATTTAAAGAAATGCATTTATCGCAGGCGGGCGGGTTCAATGACAGGTTGCACTCCCGCGCCGCGCCTGCCCGCTAGGGTTGACACTACAAACTGTAATTTTCTATAATTACACATTGCACTTTAATTACATATCGAGACCGGAGTGACAAGTGGTAAGGCGCCGGTGCGCCGCCGCGCGCCGCCCCGTCACCCGTCTGTGAATACGCCTCGAGTTTGAATTCTGGCATGCATTAAATGAGGTTTTCTAATTTACTATAGTAATTCTAGGGCCTGTACTAGTTGGTAATGTAAGGCAGACTTGTTTTTACTACAGTTATTTTTTTAGAGATGTGTTTGTGTAGGCATTACAGCGGGTTATGTATGACTACATGCACGTTCACTGTGTGAGGCCGGTATACTTAAAAAGAATAGCCCCACTGCGTCTCTCCCCGTGCATGTCGTAAAAGGCGACTAAGGGATAAGGACGAAATGCCGTGCTAAAGGGCGATAGGCTTACCACCTCTCACTTTGGCACGGTCCTTACACCGAGTCGTGCAGCAGGTGAGTCTTTGTGCCTTACTTGCTGCTTGATCTTGTCCGAATACTTTGCTAGATATGGTGGTCGATGTTGTTTTGCAAGTTTCCAGAGTTCTTGCAGCACAACACCGATTACCCTGATTGTCGGGATGTATGTACGTCTCGTTCACAATTAGTTGTGGCACTTTTTAATGTCAAAATGCGCTTTGGACGCCACACAAGCTCGAAGTCACACAATAATGTCTTAGCTGTGACACACCTTTTTTTTCCACGTCACTTTTTGCGTGTGCTCAACGCGTTGTGAGCAATTTTGGAATAGCTATCACGTATTCTCCGTGTAATAGGCACAATTAAATGCAAAGTGCTGACATGTCACCTAGTTTCGAAAGGAACGAGGTTTAATGGGCTGACATCACGAGTCTTGCTTGCAGTAAATATATGTATAAATAAAATAATAAATGTAAGTACCTATACAACTATAGCAAGTTAAAAAAAATAACGAGTTTCACTTTAGTTGCCAATGATGACGTGTACCCCTGACATGAATTATTTCACACTGTGTTTATAAAAGGCAGTTGACAGCTGTTGAAATTCGCCAACTGTATGTACTGTACCTACTGTACAGGACACAACAAAGGATCATAATATAATTCACTCATAAATTACGTCACTTCCTAAACGCATTTCCGCTTCATTCACGAAATTACTGCCCATACCGAGAGCTGAGATGTTACACGGAAAAAAATGTATTTCGACACGTGCCAGAACACGCCAGAACGCATCCTCGTAGTTTTTGACGTAGATTACGTCTTTCTGGTTGTATGGATGGCACAAGGAACAATTCGTGTACCTAACGAAAGTTACATTTAAAATAAATTGCAGTGAACGTAGTAGATGTCGCTGGAATAGTGTTCGCAATGGCGTCGTATTTAGCTGAAACTTCAACTTTACGCGCGTACCGTATTCTGCATACCCGGAATTCGTGCCACGGAATTTGTGCACTTAAAATACACAAAATCCGACCACACGACGACGACGTAAGGAGCTGATATGTTGACGTAATAGTTGCTGTCGTTATAGTGACACAAGCCCCTCTTTTTTCGTTTGTCCTAATCCACGTCACAGAAAACTCCGCCAGCTGCCAGCATTGTCAACAAAATCAAGACAAATTAATTCGTGATTTGTACACCCAAACAGTCGACGTTTTTGTCCACATAAAGCCATAATTTTCTTGTGTTTAGCGCCTCCGTCGACGTCGGTGTCGGAAGCGTTGGTGAGACGTGTCAACGATGCTAATACATTGTTACTGCACAGTACACAGATTGAACAGTGAACAGCTCTTCATATACATCAATGACTACCAACATTGTGATTCTTGATTCTGCTTTGGCCTTTGTATTATTGTTTTAAAGTAATATAAATATACAAAATAATTTATGAAACCTATGTATTATTGTGGCGGTAAATTTGAAAAATGTATGTGCGATAGTAAAAATCCTTTTTTCTTGTTTTCGAAAAAACAAAAATGCAAAGGTTGCTAATTTCAGCTCCACAAAATACTTTAAAATGTTGAATCAACCTGTATGCATCGAGTATTTGAAGGTGAATGTGTGTGTATGTTCTTATTATTGAATTATATTATGTTTACGTACTGTTTTTATAACTGGAAAATTAAAAATAACACTAACCTAAAGCAAAACTAACATGATAAATAAATTTCGTTAAGCGATTTTGCCCCCAGAATAATGCCGAGGATGCCGGCTGCAATATATGTTTAATATTACATTAAAATAATATGAATAATAAATTAACATTCCTTTGGAAGCAAAAATCATTTAAAAAAGTTTTTTTATTATTTTAGATAGGTATGCATTTTATAAGCTGCGGAGGGGGCGCGTGGCGGTTGTGTGTCCCAGCTTCGTTTCTTTTTTTTTTTTTTTTTTTTTTATACTAAGCGCGACATGTGGCGCCGAGTCACCCATAAGGTGTCTAGCGACGCCCATGGACATTCGGACGCAGGCGGGGGCTGCGAATGCCATGCCGGCCTGACAGGTGCCTATTCACGCCTCTCTTGAAGGACCCGAGACTATACTTGGGGGGAAATATGTGGGCAGGTAGAGCGTTCCAGAGTTTGCCGGTTCTGTGGAGAAAGGATCTGCAGAACCGATTTGTACGCATCCGCGGTAAATCCAGCGTATAGGGATGCAATCCCTGCCCAGTGCGCGTTGTACGGAGGTGGAAAGGGGACGCCGGAATCGCGTTAAACAGCTCCTCCGAGCACTCCCCGTGGAATAAGCGATAGAACACGCTTAGGGCGCCGACATCCCTACGAAGTTGCAGCGGTTCTAGATCGCGGGACACGTCGGGGTCATCCACAAGTCGCACGGCTCGACGCTGGATCGAGTCCAAAGGCGCAAGCTGGTATTTGGCTGAGCCATCCCACAGGTGCGAGCAGTACTCCAAGCAGGACCTAATCTGCGATTTATACAGAAGCAGCCTTTGGCCCGGCGTGAAGTACCGTCGAACCTTATTGAGTACGCCTAGCTTTTTTGAGGCCAGCTTGGCCTTGCCCTCGATATGGCGCCGGTAATTTAGGTCGTGCGACAGTTCGACTCCGAGGACCCCGAGGTGGTCGCTTAATTTAAGCGACGTGCCTTGGAAGGAAGGAGCTGGTGTGAACGCCGCCCTCTTCGCACTGAACGCGCAAACTTGTGTTTTTGAAGCGTTGAACTCGACCAAATTGCTACGCCCCCATTCGGAAATAGACCGAAGCGTTTGTTCGAGTTCAGACACAAGTCTTCGCCTCTTTTCATCCACAACTTCTCGTCTGGCTGAAGGGTGACTGGTATAGGATCCGTGTGCTGTACTGTCATCCGCATAACAATGTATGTTGCCGAGTGGCAGCATGTCATTGATATGCAGAAGAAACAGTGTGGGTGACAGCACAGATCCCTGCGGTACGCCGGGTTTCTTCTTCTTATAGTGTATTTATGAAGGTTCTTTACTGTTGCTGCTTCATGTACTATGGCACGGCGAGATCAGAGCCTCAATAGGTGCTTATTCATAGCGTAAACTATCCTATATGCTCACCTGGTCTTCCGTACGACGGTCACGATCAATCGGAGGTCAGAATTCGTAAGCAGATTATGAAAACATTAGAGGTAGGTGAGCGAACGCCTTGTTCAACTGTATTTTGAGGTTTTTTGATGCGAGCTGTGATATGCGGCACCATTACGCCTATTAAGGCCCCATGCATGGTAAGCGAGCACGGTGCAAATTTGACGGGTGCAAGCAAGATAGCGACATCCAGTTTTTAGGGTTCCGTACCTGAAAAGGTAAAAACGGATCACTGACGTGTCCGTCCTTCTGTAACAAAAGGTTTTTATCGAAAACTAAGTAACGTAGAAACTTGAAATATGACACTATGATAGATCTTGAAATGAAATGATTTATTTTTTCGTCACACGACAACTCAAATCATTACAAACACAAATAAACATATAACATGTGACCAAAAGGGAGCCCACTCAGCATGCTCACTATCCGAGACAGCGAAGCTGATTTTCAGGGGCTCCCCCTTCCAACCAAGGACCAGACTAAAAACAAACAAACAACAATAGCAATCAACATATTATACAAAAAAAAAAATAACTAACTAACATGACTAAATAATATAACATATAATTGACAAGCGTATGTGTGTGTGTGAGGGTGAGTGTGTGGGTGAATGTTGGATGTGTGATCGTGCCGTGTGTGCGTTGTGTCCGAACCTTTGAACCGATAGATGTCAATAACTAGATAAATATTTATTTTAGATTACTTGCTGCTTGATAGTTATCTTGTCCTAATACTTTGCTAAACGTGGCGGTCGGTGTTGTGCAAAGCACAACACCGACCGTACTGCAAAGAGTATCTACTTGCAGCACAACAGCGATTACTCTGCTTACCTCGATTGTCTGGATACAGCGTGCGGTATGTACGCCTATTCCATTCCAGTCCAGAGTATAAAATATATCTTCAAAACAAGTACTTGTTGTTACATACGACATACTAACACACAATGAGTTTTATTTTTAACTTTCACCATGCGAAAAGTGGCAACCCTGGAGTGCGCATTGGAAACTCGACAGACTCGGAAGCGAACGCGACGAAGACGCAGGCGCGCGCGTGCTCGCCTGTAAAAACATCGTAATAATCAACAGCGATGTATGTATGTAATATTGTATGGTTAAGTATCTCTAAGACGAGAAGGAAGTTGACTTTCTCCATACAAAATCGTCTTTCGGCATTTATGTTTTCTATCCCCGTAAACCTTATCCGATTTGTAATTTTTTTTTATTGTCTTAAGTCCAATGTACGTTCCTGTCATTTTTAATTTAGGTGAAATACATATACCTACAACACCGGAGCTAAAAATTTGTATTTCGAGCGAAAAAAAATTTATTTTTTTATTTTTTGATGTCATGAAGTTCGTTAAGCTTTATTGCGTCATCCATCACTTTAGATAGGTATTCAAAAAATAAAAAGACAGGAACGAGTTATTAAAAAAAAAAGAATTGTAAAAATCGGATAAGGTTTAGGGGGGTAAAAAACATAAATGCCGAAAGACGATTTTGTATGGAGAAAGTTAACTTCCGTGTCGTCTTAAGAACTTAGAAGCGCCTGCCGTGTGTAACACGAAGGCTTTGGCTCGATTTTTAGGGTTTCGTAGCCACCGACGCTGGTCTGTCCGTCCGTCCGTTTGTCCGTCCGCTCGTCCGTCCGTCTGTCTGTTTCTCACACGCGCTGTCTGAGTTGATGCTGCGGAATGTAAAACTCAATAAATAAATAAAAAATATTAATGTAGAACATTTAGTCCTTACGGCATGAAAACTATTTTGAAGTGTATATCGCTGCGAAAATTTACTCCGAGGTCTTTTGGGGCTGGAGAGAATTTAAATTTGCCGTCGGACTACACCTCTGCGTTAGTCTGGCGCGCGCCATATATTGTGCTTTTCTTTAAAAAAAAAAAGACGTTAACCGGAGTTCCGGTATAGGTTATTTTTTTATTACTGTGTCTAACTGTCTTCATTTCAATTCCGAGCTATTCTCAATTAAAAGTTCGTGCTTTTGTCTTACGTGAGATTTTCTAAAGCGAATCTTATGTTTAGTAAATACTTCAAGCGATAAATATTGGTAGACAGCTACTCTGTTTATGGGCTCTGCTATAGAAAGTACTCGTACATCTCGCGCTGGAACAGCTCACAAATAATAATATAAGCTAATTCATTATTTAATCTAAGACCTGAGCAGGTCGATCAATCAGAATGGAAATAGCTATCCTTAGTCTTTGAACCCTTGCCCTTGCTACACCCATCCAGTGCGGCCTCGCTACGTCGAGGGTTAGTTAATTTGCGTTGATGTCTTTGCACTGTGAGATTTTAGCATTTTTATTTTTGGCAGTACAGTTTATGTACCGGGATCTACACAAAAGCTTAACACCTAGTGTTCACCAATGTGTGATAGGCTGTCATCACGGTTGTAGTAGGTTATGTTGCCCACCATGACAGGTTCCATAAAAAAGTGGTATAGGCTCAAATTGTAGCCGACTGGGTTGCTAACACCGTACTGGATGTAGGTAAGATGGCCGCATAACAGCCTCGGTTGTGTTCTACTCTAGTCCAGTATTAGCCAGCAATCCAGGGAGGCTCCGGTATGGCACCTACCTTCTCGGAGGTGATATTGGCTGGTCGGAGCATAATGCTTTGGCGCCTCCGAGTCTGACGCCCATACCGGATTACATTAAAAAAATACAATAATGATCTATAGTCTGTTCCAAATAAGCCTGGATAAAAAGTCATTGACCTTTGAGTGCGCCGTCTCTCTCCTGCGCCGGTGTCGCGGCACAAGAAATAGACGGCGCTTAGCGTTTCACGTTTGTGTAACTCAAAGGTCAATGACTTTTTATCCGGGCTTATTTGGAACGGACCATACAACTGAATTAGTTTTTAGTCCCGCACCGTCACTCATATTAAATAATGAACTCGGCTTACCGGTGCGATAATGGCGAGCGCATCGTGATATCGATCGACATCGCAAGTGATACCTACCCACCACTACAATTTGCGAAGCAGGCGGGCTCCTGTCAGTGACGTGCTGGCTGCCGGAGGAGCTAGCACGTCCTCTTGAGAACGGGTCCCTTAAAAGACTCGGAACGTCGAGCTGCAGCGATGCGCTCGCCATTATCGCACCGGTAAGCCGAGTTCATTATTTGACCATACCACTCGTCGTTCGTCGCAGCGAGGCCGCACGCGCCGCGGGGAGCTCATTATAATTGACCCGCTCACATTTTGATCTTGACGCCAGCCCGTCTAGGCACGAAGCCGCCAATCTGAAACGCCATGAATCATGTGAAAATTCGCCAATTTATTTATTACTTTAGAGATGCGCCCGCCTATGGGAACAGCGCTACGGGGCAGGTGCTACGGTGCCCGTGGGAAAGGCATAGCGGGATTCTAGCGGTCCGCTTTGTTGTCGGGTAGCCTTCGGTTGGCTGCTCGTTAAGAAGCTGTGAAAATTGTAGCCTGCTCGATCAAAGGGGAAGCGCTGACATGGCATCTAGTTCATCAGGGTGGGATGGGCTGACAGCGCGGTTGTAGTAGATGATGTAGCCAACCACGTCGTGTTCCATAAATAATGATCAAATCTCAATTCGCTCCGGTGCCGAAAAGTCCTCTGGGTCCCCGTGTATAACATATAAAAACCGGTCAAGTGCCAGTCGGCTTGCGCAATGAGGGTTTTGTACCACCAAGTAATTTTTTTTTATGTAATCCGGTATGAGTAGTTGTGTCGGAGGGGCCAAAGCACATGCTCCGACCAGCCAATATCACCTCGGAGAAGGTAGGTGCCATACCGGAGACTTCCCTGGATTGCTGGCTATACTGGACTAGAGGAGAACACAGCCGAGTCTGCTATGCGGCCATTTCACACCCAGTGCGGTGGTAGTGACTTAGTGAGGTATCAACCCAGTCGGTTACAATTTGAGCCTATCACCTAGTAAGGGGCAAGGTAAGGAACCTACAGTTTTACACCGGTTCCGAACGGTGAAGCAGCAGGTGTAGGTATGCACATAATTTTTTTCGTCAGAAAAAAACTCATTGGTACACGCCGACCGGATTTGAACCTCGGACCTCTAGCATGAGAAGCCGATGCCCAAACCACTCGGCCACGTGCCACTTAAGTTAAATATTGTAACCGTAACATTTGACCTGTAGGTGCTCCGTGCTCTTATTCCAAACGTTTCCAAAGCAAAAAGTTCTCACGGCTCGATTTCATGCGGCGGCCGTGAAACCCGATCGCTTGCTCCAGTAGCTATTGTAAAAGTGACAACTGACAGCAAATCCGATCACATCCAACGAGCTCAGTCAGATGAAGGCTAACAAGGCTTGCTTTCGGTTGCCAAAATTGAAAATTAGAAAATATTGAGGTAAAATGCGTTTTTATGTATTGGTTTTTGACTAAAAAAAAACTAGTACTAGGTAACTTGTTAACCTGAAAATTTACATTGTGATTACTCACTCACACACGCTCATATTGAACGAAGCCGTCAGCAAACAAAAGCTTAGTAATTAGTAATTTGAAAAAAAAATCTAAGTCCTCGTTCGTACTGCGTAGGTGTACGGAATACTTATGGTAAATAAAATACGACCACATATCATCGATTTACGTTTGCCAATATAATTATGATATTTTAACATAACCGTTATACAAAATTATGGCCGCCCCGAGCTCACCCATAAATAAAATAATGGTTAATCTACAAAATTGGCAGAGAAATCAATTCTTAAAGTCACATTCTTCGCCGGCGGCGGCCATTGATAGAGTATTATAGAATTTAAATTACATAAATTTAATTCATTTTATTGTCTATAGTCTATCGTTCATAGAGTCATTCTACGCTAGAGTCTCGCACCGCTATCTTAGCGGGCGGGATTATCAATTCAATCTATGCTATCTCTCTCTCTAAAAACTGTCACATTCCTTAGTAAAAGGGAGACAGATAGAACATGGATTGCTAGATAAGATAATAGTGGCAGAGCGTAATTGTAGAGTTTCAACAATGTAATTCGTGCAATTTGAATGTTCTATGGTCACATTTTGTTGCACAACAGGTATGAGAATGGGTGAGTCGCCGTATAGATGGGTGGTGCTCAGCTCACAGATAAATCGGAGCGTCATTTACTATCCCAATAATTAATTATCTTTTGTGTGGATTATTTTGAAGTGAATTTGATGAAACGTCTTTGGGGCCGGGTAAGGAGGTGCGACTAAAAAAAAATTAGAATTTTTTTATACTTCAGATTACGTACAACAATTCTAAATATGTCGGATAAAAGATCTATCTGACGACTTCAAATACGTGATACATTTTTGTTTTGTCATTCCATCCCTTCTGGCCCAAATCAGCCCTTCAAGTTGGCATGTTTTGAAAAATGCGAAAACATGCAAACTTCAAACACCTCTCGCGCTTTAGTCGTTAATGCTGTATAATCGAGACAAACTCTAACGAACAGACAAAGGTTTTAACTTTATTCGATGCTTCAAACAAAACCTTGTATCTAGCCTAGGTGGGGAAATATGGGCTACCAAAGTTGAAAATGTTTCTTACGAAAAAATTGTTTCAAACTGCGCAAATATCAAATTCACGAACTAAGTTTGACGGCTGCATGTGTACATTCAGATTGCAGACTCCCTCGATTTTGTTGATATAACTTTCAATATGTTTGTTTAGTGTGCCTCTATAACCTAAATAAGAGCGCCTATTTTTATTCAACTTCGTTATAAGATAATTTTATATTATTCTTATAATTAATATATTTATTATTTGACCATTCAATTATTTTAATTCACATTTATTAATTTATAATATTATTACTACCTACTACAACGATACTGTTTCATAGTCCGCAATGCGAGCAGCATTGCGGACTATGAAACAACTTTAATTAAACCTAAATAATAGTAAATAAAAGTAATACAACTTTAATTAAACCTAAATAATAAAGAGAACACTAAAACAGGAAAACGGAGTGTGGGAAGACCACCCGCCAGGTGGGACGACGACATCAAGTACGCCGGCAAAGAAGACAAGTTTTCATTTGTCTGTTGACTTTTGCACCCGTCCACTGCACAATGTTTACGTGATTTCGACATTTTCTAAATTCGAAAGCGCCACGCGCCCGGTCTGGCTGGATAGCGGCAGCCCACTGTTAATTGTAGATTAGCCGCTACGCCAATCGGTAGGCATTTAACTCGCGACCTTGAGCGAGTGACGAAGGCCTGGCTATGCGGCCATCTTACGTCCAGTAAGGTGGTATCAACCCAGTCGGCCGGCTACAATTTCCGCCTACCACCTAGTAGGGTTAAGAGAATTGAATTGAAAAAAAAAATGTTTGTAAGCATGTTTTTTTATGGTAACTGACACGGTTGGCCACATCACCTACTACATCCGGTGAACTACCGGTGAACTAGGTACCATGTCATCGCTTCCCTTCGGTCGTGCCGGCTACACTTTCAGTATTTCATATCTAAAAAGTTCCGAGATAAGGGAAGTCGAGGTCATTGGGGTCAAGATATAGCTAGGCATCCTATTTAAATCTAAACTAAATCTAAAGCGTATAAATGTACTTTTTTTTTTTATTTTTTTTTATGGAACCTGACACGGTTGGCTACATCACCTACAACATCCGTGATGTCAGCCCATAACACAGGGTGAACTAGGTGCCATGTCAGTGCTTCCCTTCATTTCATGTCGGCTACACTAAACTGGACGGAAAACACGAACACTGTACACAGTAGTTATATATTTCTTCGCCTACAAATTTCTTCAAGCACCTGCGTCCGCGGCCGAGGCGGGAGCAGAGCGGTCCAGTTTATCTCGAGCTGAACTCGTAAACAATTTTATAGAACGAGCATTTCACTTGCCGAGATAGACACCGGCTGTTATCACCTATATCGCGGTGAACGAGGTGTCGCGAGGATATTACGCGACGTTCAAATTCAAATTCAAAATTCAAATTCAAAATTATTTATTTTTCAATTCGCTTACATATTATACAATATAAAAAAATATATAGTGTGTCATATAGATGTGGATTGCAAAAAAGGTGTAGGCGCAGCATGTGGCACTGGCATGTGCCGCTGAAGCCTTGTTAGTCTAGCCTAACGTTGTCACATCGCTACGCTACTATATTTAGGTTAGCTTATATAAACGTCTGGTTGTGTGTTATGTGTGTTATCGTGCTGGTTATAGTAGTTTAGTTACGTAACATGTGCACCACGCGGCCGGTGCTGGTCATGCATGATAGTTTAGTTACGTAGCATGTGCACCACGCGTCTGGTGCTGGTTATAGAAGTTTAGTTACCTAACATGTGCACCAGGCGTCTGGTGCTGGTTATTGTAGTTTAGTTACGTAACATGTGCACCACGCGTCTGGTGCTGGTTATAGTAGTTTAGTTACGTAACATGTGCACCACGCGTCTAGTGCTGGTTATAGAAGTTTAGCTACGTAACATGTGCACCACGCGTCTGGTGCTGGTTATAGTAGTTTAGTTACGTAACATGTGCACCACGCGTCTAGTGCTGGTTATAGAAGTTTAGCTACGTAACATGTGCACCACGCGTCTGGTGCTGGTTATAGAAGTTTAGCTACGTAACATGTGCACCACGCGTCTGGTGCTGGTTATAGTAGTTTAGTTACGTAACATGTGCACCACGCGTCTAGTGCTGGTTATAGAAGTTTAGCTACGTAACATGTGCACCACGCGTCTGGTGCTGGTTATAGTAGTTTAGTTACGTAACATGTGCACCACGCGTCTAGTGCTGGTTATAGAAGTTTAGCTACGTAACATGTGCACCACGCGTCTAGTGCTGGTTATAGAAGTTTAGCTACGTAACATGTGCACCACGCGTCTGGTGCTGGTTATAGTAGTTTTAGAAAAGGATGAATAGGAGGCGGCTACTTTGGCGGCGATACGTTAGTTTTATTGCTCTCGTGTCTCTATGTGAGGAGTTACGAGTTGCGTGTTTGTGAAGCCGATATCTTCTTCTTTCTTTTGACTATATTTCTATCCACTCTCAAATGTAAAGTCGCTCAGCGAGCTATGGAAAGAGCAATGCTCGGCATTTCTTTGATCGATAAAATCCGTAATGGCGAAATAAGAAAATTAGCAAGCTCAAGTGGCAGTGGGCTGGGCATTTTTAGAAGCGCAAATATGAAGTCACCAAGGGCGAGGCCGAAGTAGACGAGATGCGTTCACATGGGTGGCTCGGCGCCACATGTCGCGCTCACTATAAAAACTCGCAGAAATCCTATGCGAATCGGTGCAGTATTTATTGGATAAATCACATAAACGCAAACCGAAGTTAAGATTTTCCTCCGAATTATTTCACTTCTGACCCCACTTATCAGTTCGTATGAATAATGGCGTGATGCTGTATAGCCTATATGTCACGTCGAGTGAAGCCCTATATTTTTCTGAAAGCTCCATTCGAATTGGTTCAGTAGTTTTTAGGAGATGCGTGCTCGAACACACACACACACGCACGCACGCACGCACGCAAGCACGCAAGCACGCACGCACGCACGCATGCACACACACAATTTAAAAAAAATTATCTCAATGCATTCTCTTGGTTATTCCTCATCCCCCCAATTTTTTTTTTTTTCAAATGTCTGAAATGTACACGCTACAATTTTTTATAATAATGTCATAATTATTACACCTAAAATATTTATATTATTATGGAACAATAATTTAGAATGTTAATTTTTTATTATATGTAATTGATGATGACGATTTGAGCCACGGTTAATAGTGTAATTTAAGCATTGATCAGTAAGCGGCTTCGCCCGCGTACGTCTCGTGTGGTGGTGGTGTGCGCGGTCCTAAATAAATAATAACAATTAAGATCTCTATCTGCTGTACTCAGTAACGTTCGGATTCTGTTTCTCGGAGGCTCCGCTGACGAATTACAAGCGCGCTGTCATTAGTTTAGTCGTTGACATTACATCAGATTTCAGATTCAGATTCAGATATTTATTTCGCCATAAAGAACACACAACATTAACAATATTTCATCGAGACGCGTATTTGCATATTTGGTATGGTTCGTCATCATTTTGTTTTGTCATGTCCCCTTCAGCAATGCAATCTATACGAAAGAGCCGGCTAAGAAATGTTATAGAGCTTTTATTATATCAATATATAGGTACATCTTCTTCTTTTTTAATCGACTTCAAAAAAAGGAGGAGGTTCTCAAATTCGTCACAATCCGTCCGTCCGTCCGTCCGTCCGTCCGTCCGTCTGTCCGAGGGCTGTATCTCTTGAACCGTAATAGGTAGCCCGTTGAAATTTTCACAAAAAATGTGTTATTATGGCCGATATAACAACAAATAATAAAAATAAGAAGAGGTAAAAAATTCACGGGGGTTCCCATAGAAGAAACCAAAAAGTGTATGCGCGCGCGCCATCTACCGAATAGATTACTATGAAGCATGGCATTAACTAATATGAAGCATTTCATAACACGCCATCTAGATGGCGTGAGTAGCGCTAGCCGTGACATGGCGATACGGGACCCTCGGTGCGCGAGTTCGACTCGCACTTGGCCGGTTTTTTATATATGTTCAGCGATTATTCTTTACTACGTAGACTGATTTCGATTATATATTTTTTTTATGGTAACGTAACTTCACGTAACATGTGTATCCATAAGAAAGCCTATTACTAAGCCTACGTCGTCTGTCTGTCTGTCTGTCTGTCTGTCTATCTATCTATTTAATTCTAATATTTCCGCTTCTCATATCTAACTGCTCGAGTTCACAGCGAGCACCTGTTCGCTATCTTGACCAGGCTTGTATTACTCACTCGCTCAGCGAGCGGGAGAATGGCAACACTGGAGATGGCGGCGCGGCTGTAGCGAGCGCTGAATGAAAGCCACAGCACCAAGTTGATGGCGTATTGTCGTTCGCTTGTTAGCAACTTTGTTGCTTCGTGCCTAGAATAAAGTTATTGGGCTAAGTGCAGGTTTATTTTTTTTTTATTTATTTGCCCACGGCTGCGCTCGCAGTAGACTCGGTTTAATAGCAAATATGATAGGTAATAAACGATCGCTTCTCATATATTCTCTCTCTCCCGTCCATACTATACTTTCTTTAATACTGCTCAGCCCTAATAGTTTAGCATGATGGTATATAGCGTATAGCGAGCCTCAAGAACTTCTCTTTTCATTGGTGCAAAGCATCAAAATCTGTTCAGTGGTTCCGGAGTTTACTTCAAACATACATACATTCAGACAGACGTTCCCTTTTATAAGAAGTAGGGATAGAGAGTAGAGATGAGGTAGCTCTAACTATAGGGTGGCATAGCTACTCAAGACTTGAGAAACTGAAATAATGTATTTTTATTGCTTCCGAACTGGGTGGCTGTCTATGTCTATTATTTATATATCTGTTTTTGTATACAGTTGCCGGGAGCGTCAGAATAGTCTCAGCTCGACACATGTTACAGTACGAGGCAGTAAATAATGAATATCGAGCTTTAGAAAGAGACAATCCGGTTGTAGAGCGTCGTCCCTGTCGCACTAACTCGCGCGTCTCTGTGCGACAGGGACGACGCTATACAACCGGATTGTCTCTTTCTAAAGCTCGATGTTCATTATTCACTGCCGCGTACTGTACGTAAATTTTTCGGTCGTACTGACCTTCTTTTTTCAGAGTATGACCTATTAACTTGCCTGAAATTCTGCTTTGCGTATGACCTTAGCTACAAGTCGATAATAGCAATTTATTAGTATGATTGATTTTTTTTTATTGAATGCGCGACATTATGGCTCCGACTCCGAGCCACCCATAAAATGCCTAACTCTAACGACGACCATGGACATTCGTTCGTATGGGGGGGTTGCGAATGCCGTGCCGACCTGACAGGTGACCATTCACGCCCCTCTTGAAGGACCCGAGACTGTACTTGGGGGGAAATATATGGGCATGATGAGCGTTAAAGAGCTTACCGATTCTGTAGAGGAAAGAACTGCATAACCGATTGACACGCATCCGCGGTATAATAATATAATTATTTATCTGTGATATTATCTGGAATTGCACTTCTGTTCTGGTATGTTTTTTCTATGTCCTCTGCTACAAGTCGGAGAGCTGGCTTTGATAGTAGCGACACTCAATATCGGCGGCAGGTGGGAGAAGAAAATGCCCACACTAAACCTTCATATTCTAGTATCTAAAGTAACTAGAGGCAGGTTTGAATAAGATCTCGTTATGTTGGTATAGATAGCACGTATGCTGTACGTCTCGACTTCCACGGAACGAAATGACCGATCGAGCGATTTTATCGATTTGTTTATTTATTTGTTCCTTCATATCATAATCTGTAGGTACACAAAATACACTTATATTTAATCATTTAAGTTTTAATTAAAAATAGGCCATCGTCGAAAAATTCAATACACAACATAAAACAATATAACACTACCTATATCTAAACAAAATGCCAAGAAAATATTAAAAATATATCGTTTTCAAAAGAATATACGAAACCAATAACAAATTGTCAAACAAAATTTCCGAGAATTAAAACTGAAATATAAACTAAGTTAATTTTAGAAATTAAAAATATTAATTATAAAATTAGAACAAATCATCACTTCAAAACGATTTCTCCATAGGATAAACATTTTACTTTGTATCGACTACGCAATAATTGTTAGAGCTCCGTATCCGGTACGGGACCCTATTACTAAGCCTACGCCGTTTGTCTGTCTGTCCGTTCGTCCGTCTGTCCGAGGGCTGTATCTCTTGAACCGTAATAGGTAGCCCGTTGAAATTTTCACAGAATATGTGTTATTATGGCTGATTTAACAACAAATAATAAAAATAAGAAAAAGTAAACAATTCACGGGGGTTTCCATAGAAGAAACCAAAATGTGTATGCACGCCATCTACCGAATAGAGTGTGAAGCATTTTAACTAATCATGACATTTAACTAATATGAAGCATTTCATAACACGCCATCGATGGCGTGAGTGGCGCGACCATGACATGGCGATAAGGAACCCTCGCTGCGCGAGTTCGACTCGCACTTGGCCCGTTTTTTTATTGACGAATTTCACGCGAGCGAAGCTGCGGGCAAAAACTAATAAAAATGTAAATTAAAATACGGACAAATCATTCACTTCAAAACTATTTCTCCATAGGATAAACATTTTACTCTATTTTTATTAGATATATAAATATTTTTTTTATACTTAAAATACGCAAGTGAGGAGCATTAGCGCATTTATAGTATGAAATGGCTTGTAATGCGATCCTTTGAAAGTAATCATGATGACAAATTGCATGTGAAGGTACGCACATTTTGTTTACCGACAAGTATACACTGTAATTTACCAGAGTTCTTGCAGCACAATTCCGATTACTCTGCTTACCCCGATTGTCGGGATTCAGCATGTGTGATGTGTATAACAAGTTTGATCGCGCTTTGCCGCCTCTAGTATTTAGTTCGGTGGTTGCGGACACGTGTCTACACCGCGCGCAGGCAGACGCAGCGTTGCCTGTGGCGTTGCTTGCACTGCACCCAACGTCCCCGGTGCGGTGGTTGCACCTGCGCACGAGCATGCTGATAAACTGATATGCTGATAAGCTATTTTAGGAGATGAAGACCCAATAAGTCGATTCATTTCGATGATTCGACCGCGGATAAAATTATTATGATCGTCATGCATGACTGCTCTGGCATAGAATATTCGCAAGTTTTTTTTTTATGGAAACTGATACGATTGGCTACATCACCTACGACATCGGTGATGTCAGCTCCATAACACCGGGTGAATTAGGTGACATGTCAGTGCTTCCCTTCATTCCATGTCGGCTACACTGAACTGGTCGGAAATCATAATAGTTCGCTATTTACATAGGCGTTTAGACCGACATTTCATTAAGTGCGGTATGTATGCACGTTTAAGATGTCAGATTTATTAGAGGCTATACATTATGTGTAATAACATGTTTTTTTAGCAGGATTACAACATAAAACATGTTGGAGTGACCATAGATAGTGGTGATTTGGAAAGCTGAAGTGGACTTTAGGATGTATGTATGAATCTCTGACGTTAGTCTTCCATGGGCGTGGTCCCGTCGTATTTCCTGCTTACGGTTTTCGGTGTATCCAGGGTCGACCCTCTCTTGAATGGAATGTCCTTTAATGAAGATCAGTTCTTGCTCCGGTAAAGCTGATAAAACTTTATTTTTGTCACCGGTTGGTTTGGAGAAGTCAGGAAGAATAATGAAATATGATATGGAGGTAGGTTTGGATGGAAATTTGAATTTTTACTCATATCATGTTTTCGACCTAATTTGCTTGCCATATCAAATTTAGGGGTGCCATTTAAATATAAGTCCCTAAAATGTGAAGGAATAACTAGATAGTTTTTTTTTAAGAAACTGACACGGTTGGCTACAGATTCAGATTCAGATTCAGATATTTATTTCGCCATAAAGAACACACAACAATAACAATATTTCATTGAGACATATGCATATTCAGTATGGTTCGTCATCATTTTTTATGATGTCCCGTTCAGTAGTGCAATCTATAAGGAAGAACCGGGTAAGAAACCTTACAGAGCTTTTTTTAAATATAACTTACATACTAAGTTTTCATTATGTTAAATATAACATACTATATCTAAGCAAAGAATTAAAAATACTAAGTCAAAAATATACCCATTAAAAAAGATAATAACATCACCTACAACATCCGTGATATTAACCCATAACACCGGGTGAATTAGGTGCCGTGTCAGTGCTTCCATTCGGGTGTGCCGGCTACGCTGAACTGGGCGGAAAACAAAAACTACCTATTTACATATCCGTTTCGACCTACGTTTCATTCAGTGCGGTGGTAGCAACCCGGGCGCGTTGAACCCTACCACCTAGTAAGGTAAGAAGGGAAGGGACCTACAGTTTTACGTGGAATCCGAACCACGGTCAGCCTCCAACAGTCGAGCGGTCACCCATCCAAGTACTGACCGGCCAAGCATTGCTTAACAATCAATAGCGACAGTCGACTGTCTGTGCCACTGAGCTATCGAGCCTGACAGTGCTAAAGTTTTTTTATAGGCGTGAGGCCTGAGACCCATGAAATTTCAATGTGATACAAAATCACATTGAAATCCTATGGGAGAACCAAGTGAAAGAATAAGCTACAACAGCATTATATATTAATAACTCTATGCAAGTAGGGTTGCCATCCCCATCTTGGTAAAACTAGGACAAGAAAATCTAAAACCCCTGACATTTTGGACAAAAACCCGGACACAATATAAAAATGTAATAATTTTCTCAGCATTGTATGGAAGAGAAACTAGCATGGGTTCACCGAGCCGAGACTCGAGAAACGGACATTTGGCGCGGTATTTAAAAACCTAGGACGATTAAAAAACCCGCCCGGACTTCCCCGGACACCCTAAAAACCCTGACCCTGTCCGGGGAAACCCGGACGGATGGCAACCCTATATGCAAGCAACATTGTAGCAGGCAGTCTGTCAGTCAGTGTGCATCAGGCGGCAGTACTGGCACTGACACCACTATGAGACATCTGTATGCCAGTGTCTGGTGGTGGGATTTAAAAAGATCCCATGCGTTAGGAGTTGCTATGAGTTGGGAATAGATACTGGTGGTTGGAGAAGAGAGAATATTACAAAAAATGCCATATACGTATATGGAGAAATCTAAAAAGAAAATATAAATATATAGATTTAAGTAGGTGTATTCTAAAGGTTTTATTTAAGTTTAGATTAGGGTCCAGCGAATAGGGCTGGAGATTCAAAGGGGCAACGCGGCTAGTGTTTTGGGTACGGTGCGTGGGGGAGTCGGCGGAGATGGATGACATTTTTTTTATTTAATAGGTGTTAATTTTAGTTTTAGTTTTTTTTTTCATTGTTATAGTGATTTTCTAATAAGTGAATTTGTACATTGTAATATTGAATTAAATATATTGTAATTATTTATAAATTATAAACCTTAAAAAAAAAAAGAAAAGAAAAGTTTAGATTTACGTATTTATGTTGTTTAGTTTTCAATATTTTTTAACACATATTTCTGGATATTGTATTGCATATTATATTGCGGCGGCTAAAAGAGAACAGCATGTACCTATGTCATGTCATGCATGATACAGACATTAAAAATGATTATTAAATTATTATTTCATTATTTTAAGAATATTTTAATTGGCATTGGTCCTAAAAAACTAATGTAACTATGCTAAAGTACATAATATTTAAATTTGAACTGGCAGTCGGGTTTATGTTACAATCGTCGAAATCAAAAGTTTCCCTTTATTAAAGCAAAAATATATATTTAATAAATTAAATCTAACTTAATAATAATTTCTTATCAAATTAAAATTATTAACTATAACTACATTTAAACAAATAATTTGCTAAAGTATGTAGGTAAATCGTTTTCGTAGTTTTAAATAGTTTTCTTAGTTTTAATAATAATAATACACTTTATGCCACTTAATGTGTGGCAAGGGAGGGCTTATTGCCTTAGGAAATTTCCTCCAGTCATCCCGGTGGTGGAACTAAATTTTTACATGGAATCCGAACCATGGAACAGTGGGCTGGGTGAAGGTACGCACGTAAATTTGTCCAAAATCAGAAAAAAAAAACTCATTGTTAGACGCCGCCCGGTTGGAATCGAACCTCGGACCTCTCGCAAGAGAAGCCGAGACGCCCAGACCGCTCGGCTGCTCGTCGCATTTTTAGTAAAAAGATATACCTAACTACAGTCATATACAGGGTGTATTTTCCTTTCAGGGGGTTGTTCTGTATCCTAAACTGAGTAACTTTTGTTCTACAGCTTTTAGAAAATGGAAAAAAAATCACTTTCTCCATACATTTAAGGGCAGACTAACCTCCAAATGTATGGGGAATGTGATTTTTTTTTTAAATTTCAAAAGTTGCTCAGTTTAAGATACAGAACAACCCCCTAAAAGGAACGCAGTTAATTCAAATACACCCTGTATAGAACTTTGATTTTCCGCTCACAATAATTTCAAACAATTTGACAATAGATAGAGCACAGTATATTGGCACATAGTCCTTCTTGAAATCGCAATACCACACCGGTCCAGTAATAAGTCTGTGTTGTCGGCCGCCTCACAAAAACTAGACTTCGCTTCCCATCCTCCGTTACTAGGAAGCCTCGAAATAGAACCTATTTACTGAGCCGATGTAGAAATTTTAACCGCCCATCGTTATGACGATTTATCGACAAGGACAGATCATAGACTGCGAGGCTTTTAGAAATACTCTGTAGAGTTTTTGTCGTCTAATAGAGATTAATTAAATAGGCTCTGATTGCCGCACCGTATTCGTAATAAAATATTTAACGTTTTCTAGAAATTGTATTTATTTTTATGATATTAGTATTTTTTTTTTATGGAAACTGACACGGTTGGCTACATCACCTACAACATCCGTGATGTCAGCCCATAACACCGGCTGAACTAGGTGCGACGTCAGTGCTTACCTTCGGTCGTGCCGGCTACACTGATCTGGACGGAAAACACAAACTATTTACATAGCCGTTTCGACCGACGTTTCATTCAGTGCGGTGGTACCAACCCGGGCGGGTTGAACCTAGTAAGGTAATAAGGGAAGGGACCTACAGTTTTACGTGGAATCCGAACCACGGTCAGCCTCCAACGGTCGAGCGGTCACCCATCCAAGTACTCAATCAATAGCGACAGTCGACTGACTGCACCACTGAGCTATCGAGACTGGCTTAAAAAAAAAGTATTTCCTTCCTCCGTACTATTTAAAAGGAAACTTACTACGGGAACGAACGTAATGAGTAAACTCGTAAACGACCATACCCATTTACGTGTAGTTTTCATTAACAATTTAAATTTGGAACTATCTTCCGGCGAGTGTGTTTCCCCAATCCTTTAACCTGGGTGTCTTCAAACGTCGTATTAACAGGCTAGACAGCCTAGCAACAGTCCGCAAATGTGCTGGCATGGCACCTAACTGAGCGTGGTTTCGCGAGGAGAGGTGTTTTTGTCTCTGTCGACTGCACAATTATTCCCTCGGCACGCCCACCCCGGTTAGTTTGCATAAAATAAAACAGACCGTGTGGAGTCGGTACTTGAAAAGAATAGCCCCACTGTATCTCTCCTCGTGCATTTCGTAAAAGGGGACTAAGGAATAAGGACAAGATGCCGTGCAAATGGGCGAAAGGATAGCTACGTCACACCTTGGCACGGTCTTTCCACCGAGTCATGCAGCAGGTGGGTCTTCGTGCCTTATTTGCTGCTTGATAGTTATCTTGTCCTAATACATTTCTAAACGTGGTAGTTCGTGTTGTGGTGTAATTGACAAGAGTACTTGCAGCACAACACCGACTACTCTGCTTTCCCTGATTATCGGTATACAGCGTGTGTGTAATTGCATGTAGATGCCATTGTTTAGTTAGGGCATTTTAATGTTTACTAATAAAATACCGCATAGAACAAATTGTAAATAGAATAGAATAGAAACTCTTTACACATTAAATTGAAGTAATAACAGTACACGATAAGAAACAAGAAATACAGGAGTGCGCAAAGGCGGACTTATCACTACAAGAATTTTTCTTCCAGTGAATCTTTGCGTGATGGATGAGTAATAAAATACAGAGAAAGAAATATGGGTAGTGCAAGCGAAAGGGAGGAGGAATTGACAAGTTCGAGTGCAGTTCTATTGCAAAATGAATGATTAATAAACAATATTATGATTTAAAAACAATCGTGCATATTAGTTATTCTGTGGTTATTCTTCACATTTTAGGGATTTTCAATATATTTCATAGGCACCACTAAATTTTATATGGCAAGGAGATTATCGTAGGTAGGTCGAAAATTTCATGAGTAAAATTAAAAATTCCTTTCCAAACCTACCTCCATATCATTTTTCATTCGCATTGTTCTCCCTGACTTCCAACAACCAACCGGTGACAAAAAGAAAGTTCATCATCTTTATCGCAGCAAGAACATTAAAAGGACATTCCATTCAAGAAGGGGTCGACCCTGGATACCACCGAAAACCGTAAGCAGGAAATACTGACGGGACCACGCCCATGGAAGACTAAAGGTCTGAAATCCACCCATACATCCTACCAAGGAGCATCCTACAGTCCACTTCAGCTTTCCATATCACCACATATATTCGAAGAAAAAATCGCGGTCTCATCAATCATCAATATCAATACTATAATATATATATACTTACTAATAATACATCTGTAAGGGATGGTCATGGAGTAAGTTACTTTGTTTTATGAGATACTGCGTTTGTAGACTCTATGAATGATACTAAAACTAAATTGACGATTTTTAGAAATCTTTTCTGTATGTATGTATGTATGTATGTTCCCCCATAACTCTTAAACCGATCATCCAAATTCGATGAAACTTAGTACAAGCACATACATATATACGGGACACAGGATAGGCTAAATAAATTAAGTTCTGGTTACGCTAAGATGTGGCTCTCATAAAAACCGAATTGTTCCGCGCGCCAAAATAACGGTACGGTAGCGGGCTTACTTACTTTCTCCTTTTTAAATCCGAATTTCACGCGAGCGAAGCCGCGGGAAATAGCTAGTACAAAATAATTCACAAATATAGACACCGAATTGATGCCCGTTTCTTTACTCCTGTGTTGATAACAGCCACGTACAAAAGTGTATAGAGTTAAATATTTGGTAACACTTTCATGTGACTTTGTTAGCCTAATTCCTCTACTACATTTTCCTCGAAGGTGCGTGTGTACGTTTAAATTCCCCCTAAATCCTAATCAATACTAATAATAAATCTGTAAGGGATGGTCATGGAGTTAGTTACTTTGTGTTATGAGATATTGCGTTGGTAGACTCTATGTATGATACTTAAACTAAATTTAAGATTTTTAGAAATCTTTTCTGTATGTGTGTATGTATGTTCCGCACTGACTCTTAAACCGATCTTACTTTCTTGTTTTTAAATACGAATTTCACGCGAGCGAAGTCGCGGGCAAAAGCTAGTATATATAGTATATATATAGTATAATAATACAATTTATGCGACTTGATGTGTGGAAAGGGCGGGCTTATTGCCTTAGGCAATTTCCTCCAGCCAACCCGATCATATTGGAAAATCACAAAAAATTTTGTAAGTCTGCTTTTGATTCGGACTTAGAGTATCAAGTGATAATTCAAGAAAGCTAGATAAGCTAAAATGTAGTTCAATAGAACTAGGTCAATACGAAATGTTGTCAAAATCGTGAATCTTCTGACAAACCATTGCAAATGCATTTTAGATTGGAAATCGGTTAGCATTCAATTCAAAATAGCGTCACTTTAAAATTAGATTTTCGTGTCATCTTGGCTGTTACACTGTAAAAATGTAACACATATTTTTTAACACCGCCTATCTTGATCTTGAAGCTCAAGTGGCAGCCGAAGAGACGACGATGGTTGGAGTAACCGTATCCTACATTGGCGGCCGTGGACGGAAAAACGGAGTGTGGGAAGACCTCCCGCCAGGTGCGACGACGACATCAAGTGATCAAAAAAAAATAAAAAATTCCTTAGGCGGAAAGCAGTGGTTCCGTACCGCTGAAGGCCCGGAGAGCAGAAGGTACATTGGAGAGGCGTATCTCGAGCAGTGGACGCTTACTCGCTGACTCACTGACTGACTATCTTGATAGATAATTTGCAGAAGAGCGATACATGACTAGAAAAACAAAGAGAAAAACGTTCAATGTCTCAAGAGTCTGTAAGTTTTTAAGGATAGTTTTTTTTATGGAAATCGACATGGTAGGCTGCATCACCTACTACATCCGCGATGTCAGCCCACAATACCTTGGTGAACTAGGTGCCATGTCAGTGCTTCCCTTCGGTCGTCCCGTTGGATAAGAAAATCTGAATCAACTACGTACCTACACATTACTTACAATATCCAAGGGTTCAATGTTTCTGAAAACCAACAAAATAGCAATTACCTACGCTTTATTCGTTTGCTTTATACTGATAAGGAAAAACACAATATGCAAGAAGATAATATAACATTCAAAAGCACAAAATAGGTGCGTCACACACGATCAAGATACTATATTATTGTATTCTTAAGACGAGACGAAGTTAACATTCTCCATACAAAATCGTCTTTCGGGGTTTATGTTTTTTACTCCCCTAAATCTTATCCGATTCATACAATTCTTTTTTTGTTTTAGTAATTTTGTTTTAGTAAGGACAGTCGAATCTACGTTCCTGTCTTATTTAATATCTAAAGTGATGACTCAATAAAGCTTAAGGAACTTCATGACATCAATAAATAAAAAAATATTTATCTATACATATAATAAAATCGTAGAGGTAAGAAAGTCTGTACATTGAATGTATTCGGAAAAAAACTAACCAGGGTGGCTTAAAATGAGATACTGAACATGTTAGAACAGTTTTTAAAATTTTTGTTTGTTTGTTTGTTTGTCTGTACGCGCATCACGCAAAAACCACTGAACGGAATTAGACGAAACTTTGTATAGTGGCAGTTTATATGCCGGGTTAACATAATACGTAAAAAAAATTAACAAAAATAAAAAAAAATTAACAATTATAAACATTATTGCGCGTTTAAAATCACGTAGTCCAAAGTAAAGGTAAAAACAATTTTAAATGTCATGTTGACAACGGAGAACTGTCATCTCGACGTGAGCTGGCCGGTGACAAATTGTTTGATAAATAAAAATAATAATTGAAAGTCGAAGTTATGTCGCTGTCATTGGTGCAATAAAATATATATATCTGTTGCCCGCGGCTTCGCTCGCGTGAAATTCGTATTTAAAAAAAAGAAAGTAAGTAACTAAAGGCGGGCCCGAAGGCGGATCTGCGCTCACGTAAACGATATTCTTTCTCGATGAAAGTAACTAAGGGCGAGGCGAAAGGCGGAGCTGATTTCAGGAAGAAGAAAAACATTCTTGAAGAAAATAAGTAACTAAGGGCGAGGCCGAAGGCCGAGCTCTATTCTGGAAGACCATAAACCTTCTCGAAGAAAGTAAGTAACTATGGGCGAGGCCGCAGGCCGAGCTGCGTTCAGGAAGAAGCTAAACCATCTTGAAGAAAGTAAGTAACTAAGGCGAGGCCGAAGGCCGAGCTACGTTCGGATAATTGAAAAACCATCTCGAAGAAAGCAAGTAACTAAGGGCGAGGCCGAAGGCCGAGCTGCGTTCAGGAAGAAACTAAACCATCTTGAAGAAAGTAAGCAACTAAGGCGAGGCCGAAGGCCGAGCTACGTTCTGACAAATGATAAACCATCTCGAAGAAAGCAAGTAACTAAGGGCGAGGCCGAAGGCCGAGCTGCGTTCAGGAAGAAGCTAAACCATCTCGAATAAAGTTAATTAATATTAAGATTGAGTTAATTTAATTTAAATTTTATTATAAAGTCCACGCTTCTAACCTCAGCTTCTAACGGCAAATATACCGTGCATCCTAGAACATCGCGGTTATTCCCGGCTGGATGGCAAGAGGCCCGATGCTAGAGACCTTAGTGCCATGGACTAAGGGTAGTTCTTTGATGTGGGACGCCACTTTTGTTCTCACATTGGCTCCAAGTCACGTTAGGACATCTTCAAGAGCGGCTGGCGCGGCCGAGGCTGGGGCGGAGAGCCTCCAACGCAGCAAATATAGAAATATAATTCAAGATTTCGAATTTGTTGCGTTTGCGGTTGAAACCCTCGGTCCGTGGAGCAGTGAAGCCAAAAGAGGCTTGAGCTGGTTGACGCAACTGGTGTCCCGTCATCAAGAGCTTATGTACTTCATTCAAAGGGTAAGCCTTGCCATCCAGCGGGGTAATGCCGCAAGTGCTCTAAGAACATTTGAAAATGCCCGTTTTGATAGTTATTTTAATGTTTGTTAGGTAGGTTTAATTCTTTAGTTATTAATATGACTTTTTTATTTATATGAAATAAATAGATTGAGTAAACGATATTATATTCTATCGAAGAAAGGAAGTCTTTAAGGGCGAGGCCCGAAGGCGGAAGAGGGTTTTTGGTTTACCTGAACGCAGCTCGGCCTTCGGCCTCGCACTTAGTTCCTTCCTTTCTTCCAGAAGGTTTGTCGTCTTCCTGAACGCAGCTCGGCCTTCGGCCTCGCCCTTACTTACTTCCTTTATTTGAGAAAGGTTTATCGTTTACCTGAAAGCAGCTCGGCCTTCGGCCTCGCCCTTAGTTAGTTACTTTCTTTAAGAAGGTTTATCGATTACCTGAACGCAGCTCGGCCTTCGGCCTCGCCCTTAGTTACTTACATTCTTCTTTGGAATACGAATTTCACGCGAGCGGAGCCGCGGGCTCAGCTAGTAGTATATAATAATATCTTCATCGTCTGTGACGCGCTTTAGTAAACCTCGGTGCAAGGTACAGCAGCGTGGCTAACTCGACTCTCATTTGACAGGTGACAGTCTAAACATACCGTAACGCCATCTATTAGGGCAAAGTCAAACAGAATGACGCTGATTTGTGGCCTCGTACTTCGTTCTGACATGCAGTATTTATCATATAGACATTTTGAGAATACAGCAACACTTTACAGTTTACTAAAATATCCAACAAACATTTGAATAGACACGTACGTAGAGAGACTTTATTTATAGCTAAAATGAGAACGAGAAGGTTCTCTAGTAAAATCAGATTCAAAACCTTGGGTCTTTGAAAGGTGAAAATGAACCAGTTAAGCCGACATTTTAAACTGCTGTAAACTGCCGAATGTGCATGGCCGTAAATAAAGCAATTACGAAACAAGAAGATGATCGAATGGAATTAAAATTCATGAATCAGTACGAACAAGTAAAAGAAAGAAAGTAACTCAAAATGTTCAAGAGCCAAGACAATAGTTCGAGAGAAGAAGAAAACGAACGAACGCGACGTAACAGTTTCTTCGAATGATGCAAATAAACAAGTTAAAGGCCGTCGACCCACCGATCTTCCGAAAAATAAAAGTAGAATACACAGAAATCGCAATCGTTAACTGGTCTGGATGACCGTGAACTTGACAGAGGAACACTTTTGCTCGAGCTTTTGGTGAATCATTGCTTTAGCAAACCGTTTTCGATGGAATTTTAATCTGGGAACTTTTTGGGTGTGGAGTTTCAATATTATATGTTGTTGATTTAATATGTTTTTGAAAAGGTTAGGGAATTCATCATTTTATGTCGTGGGGCAGATTTCTGTGCATGGTGTCATATTTCAGTTACTCGGATTTTGTTTGTGAGTATCGATGAAGCATTTTAGAATGAATCGTGTAAATCGTGTTCCTTTTGTTGGTATCGATTTATCGAATATTCTGACCAGTATTTTATCGTTTTAGATTTGAAGATTACATTTTAAGATTATTTTAAAAATGTAATGTATTTCTTATTTTATTTCCAAAAGTATTATCCATCGTCTTTCAATATTATTCTTATATCCATCTATCATTATGTATGTCTGATGTTGGATCAATTATATTCTTATCTCGTACGAAATGATCCCATCATGTTGGCTCTGTGTCAACGTGAATTAAAACCACATTCAAAACTTTTGCTATTATATGAATATATATCCAAAGATATCACGGAAAAACTTTAAGGAAGCATTTTATTTATTTTTATAATATTCTATTCACAACATCATTAGATTCACATACAGCATCACAACGGTATCAATTTTCAAGTGCAAAGATCGAGAATCTTTCGACCAATAGATATGATTGACATCTCTTAGCAACTGCGCGAGCAACTGCGGCAGCGGTGACTGCACCGTTATACAATACCGCAAGCTATGTACCGTGACCTACACGTTTCACTGCTGACTGACTCACATAGTCTTCTGCTATTACTGTTTTATGGGTTTTTAAAGCAAATTCAACGATCATTATTTGATGTACTGTTTTGCTTTTTGTTACGATAGGATTCAGCTTGGAGATTTGAGCTTCAGAATTTAAAGTCTCGACGTCACCCATGGATATTAACAAATTAATTCAACGATAATTATTTCATGTCGATTATATACGGGAATTTTCTTAAGAGAATGCTGTGTACCTCGCCTCTCATACTAACGTAATTGAACGGTTGCTTCAAAACACGAATTTTGAGCATTAACGTTTAATTCGGTCCATGAACCGTTTCAAGTAAGTAGTCTCGATGGTGCGTTTAAGAATAGCAGACATACACACGATCTAAATTTAATAACGGTAGAACCACAACAAATTGTTCGTTAATCTGTTTGATTTTCAAAAAATTTAATACCTAAATTTAATGCAATTTTCTAAAAACTATCTCAGGCATTTATTTCTAAGTAAAATGATATTTCTACTGTGCTAGACGAAAATATTCCGGCTGCTTCAATATAAAGGTTTTCCTAGAATTTGTAGAGGTGTAGATTAGACTGTCACCTGCTCGGTTATTGATCATAACGTAGTTGTTTGTGTTGTGTCAGATGGTGCGTTGAACGGGCGTCCTTGGCTGAACGGTTTCGCTGGCAAGCCGGAGGACAAGCAGTCTACTCTGTCGAGGTGAGCGAAAATTCTACAAATCTGCTCCATTTCATTTACCCGCGGAGATTCTAACTATCTAGAACCTGCTCCCTTGAACGACTTCTAGGAATTTTCGCATTTCGCTCGATGCCTTAGTTTCCTAATGGATGAGCTCATCCTATCTAGAATCTTTTTTTTAATACAAAAACATTGTTTCCATTCAATAACGGAATTCTAAAGTTCTAACTCACTTGAAGCAAAGAATGTGTTGTTAATGATATTTAAATTTCGAACGTCGCTCGGGACTTCTACAATGTTCTTGCTTTTACTTTCCGCTCGAATAAACAAAGCTGGAACAATTTTTGAATTTCGAAAACATCAATTCTGGATGTCCATTGTTTTGATTCTACATATAACGGAATTTTAAAGTTGTCTGAAAATCAAATGCAATGTAAACTAAATTCTAGTTGGTGAATGTCTTTGTCATAAATTTACCGGAATGGAATAACGTCAGATTGACAAACAATGGATGTATACACAATATTTAGATAAATAGAAAATGCTTTATTGGTCCAATAAACATTCAACAGTAATAAGCACATTAGAAAATTTACATAACGTGCAAAGGCGGACTTATCCCTTACAGAGATTTCTTACATTCAACCTTTGGATGTTAGAGATTCGATTAATATAGTGGAATGTAAGTGGAATGGACTAGTTAGATAATAATGGAATGGATTAGTTAGAGAATACAGATTATGACTTTAGTTCCTATCAATAATTGAGATGTTCAAAATGAATACAAACATATTTTTTGTGGATCGAGTAGAAGATTATTACATCAAAACGTTAGCAAAAAAGTTACATCTAAAATTACATACTAAGATAACTGTATGCTTATTCAAGAGCTGCCATCGGGTGTGCTCTTGCTACGGAATCAAAACCGACTTGTAGGTAGTTAGATTTTTTCTAAAACCACTGTTAAATTACTGACATATCATTACAAAATTGTGTGATGCAGTGCAGATATTTTTTATATCGCTCTGTAATTTATTACACATTTGTTCACCGCCGAGGAACAATAAAAGAACTGAAAGATGATTATGTTGGATCGAAATGTAAAGAACTAACCGTTTGTTGTAAGGGGAATGAAGAACAGCGAAATAAAGTGGACGTGATATTCAACCACCGAACAAAAGACGATGATTTTCATCGATCGATTGGTCCGCTAGTTCATTTTATTCTCGCATAATCACTGGTCTTTTCATGTTTATTTTTTGTGCATTCGCAGAAATAATATGAATTCAAAGAATTTTAAAATTATAGAAGGGCCATCAATTCTTGAATCAGATGAAAATACGGAATATTAGAAAGAACTTAGTAGGTACTGAAGTTCTGGCGGAGCCCCTTCGAAACGGGCCGTGGGACTGACATCTCAATCTCGTCCCTACCATACTTAGTAGTGGTGTGCCGGCGGGACGGACGATGTTTCGGTCCCGCCTGGTCAAGCTTATTACTGGTGGGTCGGCGGGACTAATGACGTTTTGGTCTCGGCCGGCCATACTTAGTTCTAAAGTGTCGGCTATACTTGGCGGTCCAGGTGACGTCTGTCCCGGTTATACTTAGTACTAGCGTGTCGGCGGGACTGACGATGTCTCGGTTCCGCCCGGCCATGCTTAGTACTGGCGGGTCGACGGGACTGTCGTCTCAATCTGGTCCCGGCAATGCTCAGTACTGGAGTATCGGCGGTACTGACAAGGTCTCGGTCCCGGCCATACTTAGCACTGGCGTGTCGACGGGACTGACGACGGCTTGGTTCCGCCCGGCCTTACTTAGTACTACTATCGGCGGTACTATACTTAGTACTGGCGTGTCGATGGTATTGACGTCTCGATCTCGTCCCGGCCGTACCTACTTAGTACTGGCGTGTCGGCGGTACTGGTAAGATCTCATCAGGTCCCTCCTGTCCGGCTATACTTAGTACTGGCGTGTCGGCGGTACTCACGGCATTAGAATCCGAATGCTTGAAATGCCCACGACAGACGGCGATTTTCCCGTTGATAGGCCGCTTTTTAAAAGTGAATTTAGTTCCTTAGTTTCTATTTGTGTCGGAAAAAAAAAATGCATACATAAAGTACGCTGGAAAGGCGCCTTTTCGTGTGTATTTTTTATTGTAAATTTTGTCCATTCATGGATATGGAGAATATAAAGATATGGGTTCATCCATATCTTTATATTCTCCAGATTGTGTACAATCTATGACAATGGCTGTTCAACAATTTTGAACTCTCCGTATGAATGATAAAACGAGTACAGGGAATGGGCCCGCCACTCACCGCAATGAAAAGTATTGAGCGCTTTTTGCCAGCAAATTGTTCGTCATCGCGCATTTATCTCTGAATGGTGTTTTGTCTTATATACATTCGCCTGAGAAGACCTTTGTGAGATCGACGGTTTCGGTTCCTTTGACTGCGCTTTATTATGCTGAAAGTATAGGTACTTATAAAAAATCGGGGTGGGTAGAAGTCGGGCTTTTACCGCCAGTTCTTTCATGAATTCGAACAAAATATAATTATTGGGTCGCGAAATCCAATATATATATTTTTTTAATGTAAACCAGCATGGGTGGCTTTGCCGAGAGACCAATGGTGCAGTCGACAGAGCCAAAATCATCTCTCCTCGCGAAACCACGCTCAGTTAGGTGCCATGCCAGCAGATTTGCAGACTGTACGACGTTTGAAGACACCCAGGTTAAAGGATTCAGGAAATACACTCGCCGGAAGACAGTTCCAAACTCTAGCGGTGCGACAAAGAAACTATTTAGAGAACCGATTGGTTCTCAAAAGCCCAATGTCAACAACAGAAGGGTGCTGAGTCTCTCTGCGACGAGTCGTGCGGAGATAGGACGGGTGGCAGGAAATAAGGGATGCTAGTTCCACAGAGCAGCGTCCGTGATAGTATCAGTAAAACAGACTAATATAATATTGATCCTACTGTCGGTGTGGGCACTTGTCGTATATTTGTATATAGTTGTATATTTTCTGTGTCCTCATGATCGTCCACGTCCACTGGTACCACATTCGAGTCGATCAGAAGCGTCTATGCCGAGATAGAGGGCTGTGAAGGTGAAGACGTCGAATTTCGTAGTCCGGAGTCCGGGGTGACATCTTGGTCAAGCTGACTCCAGCTGATTGGAATTTCTTGTGTTTCTTTCTTTTTTAAACGGTAGATTAGATTTAAGTGGACGGCACGACTTACCCTTAAAATAAAGTAGACCCTTGATTGGGGGACGCTAATTACGTCAACCAGCAGAGCACCATGCCTCTTCAAAAAGCTTTTGGCTTCACTGATCCAGACTGAGGGCTTCGACCGCAGTCAGTCAGTCAGTCAGCGTGTATGCGTCCACTGCTGGACATAAGCCTCTTAAATTTTCCTTTAGTGCTCCCGGCCTTCAGCGGTACGGAACCACTGGTTTCCGCTGACGTACTTGATGTCGTCCCTCCTGGCAGGTGGTCTTCCCATACTCCGTTTTCCTGTCCACGGCCGCCAGTGTAGGACGAGGTTACTCCAGCGGTCGTCGTATCTTCAGCGCCCAGCCCACGCAAACGCAACAAAATTCAAAATATTGAATGACATTTCTATATTTGTTGTGTTTGAGGCTTTCCGCCCTGCGGCTGCGCCAGCCGCTATTGAAGAGACCCGAACGTGTCTCTTCTGAAATTATGTACAAGTCTGATCTATTAATAAACCTGCGAAGTTTCTTGCCGGCTCTTCTTCGTGGGTGTAATCGAACCGGATAGAGTGCAAGTTTACAACTCGTACAAGTTCGAATCCAGTTTAACTGCCGTGAACGCTCAATAAACAATAAACAACAATCAGTTTCTTGCATCTATTGGATATCTTATCAGTCCTTATTTCCCTACAAATATTATTAAGTCAATTCGGTCGAATGTCAAAGTCCGATCAACGTAAACCAGAGGTCCAGTCTGGTCGACATGAACTAGCCAATGACCAAACTCAGCGTAACGAAACTGACACCAAACACGTAAGCCACCGCAGTTGCATTGCAGCCCATTGCACTTGGAACCTGCAGCTCTATGCCAAGTTTTGCACGACTAAACTCATATTCATTTCTGTTCGTTTAGTAAGTTTTACAGGTACTATCACGGGGCCTGCTTTGAGGAACTAGCGTCCCTTATTCCCTGCCGCCTGTCCTCTCTCCACAACACTCGTCGCAGAGAGACTCAGCGTCCTTTTGTTGTTGACAATGGGTTTATCAGTTGTTTTATCGCACCGCTAGGGTGTGGAACTGTCTTCCGACGAGTGTATCTCCCGAATCCCGAACCTGGGTGTCAGACAGCCTAGCAACAGTCCAAAAATATGCTGACATGGCGTATCACTGAGCGTGGTCTCGCTCATTCGCTCATCAGGAGAGGTGATTTTGGCCCTGTCGACTGTACCATTGGTCCCTCGGCATTCAACCATGTTGGTTTTCATAAACATAAAATATGCCGAGAGTAGATTTGCGGGGTGAGGTGGAGGGCTGTTTTGACAGTACAATTAATCCCTCGACGCAGCCACCCATGCTTGGTTTCATAAAAAAGCACAGCGTTCGCGCGTTAAGAGGTTGCTACATATTAGCTTGGAATCGAACTACAGGGGTACATGTTCGAAAGTAGTCTTACCATTTACAAAGCCATTGAAAGCAACGTGTGTACAGTTCTGCAACGTGTGGCTTCGGTACCCGCTCGCTGGTCGGGTGAAGTGGAATGTGGTTACCTAATGACCCAAAGCTAAAGCTGTCTTGATTCTGTTTGAGGTGAGGCTTGGTACCACAGCTCAGATACATAATGGGTGGACGGATCATCCCTTGTCACCTTCAATGTTAGTAAGACACAGTGATGTGTGTTATCTGCTAAGGTCGATCCCTTTCCTTTCCAAGCTAGTTTTTCATTTCCCCATTTCCATAGACGTAGGTTTCCGGCAGTTAATCGAGGCCAAGGCTAAAACGGCATCCAAAAATTCGGAAAATGTTTCCTTAAATAGGCGGCTCTTTTCACCGGCACAACTATTCATGTTGTACAAAACACAGATTAGGCCGGTGATGGAGTACTGCAGTCACCGCTGCCCCTGGGAGGGTAGTCCCCAATATCTGCGTGCGTCTTTGGACTGGATACAGCGCCAAGCCATCCGACTTGTTGGTGACCACACGGTCTGGAGTCGCCGCGAGTCACAGACGTTTTGTGAGTTCGCTTGGCCAGTTGTACAGATGTAGTTTCTGAGATATTAATATTTTAAATTTACTCTTTGTCTAATGTAATAAATAGGTACTTACCTTGCCGCGGGGTGGCGCGTCGCTTAGCGGCTGACCCAAATTTTCAACCGACTTCCAAAAAGGAGGAGGTTCTCTATTCGTCTGTATGTTTTTTTAAGGTTGCACTCTAAACTAGCGTGCAGTGGTGCACATACTTTCAGACGTGCAGTCGCATTATAACATCACATTGCTTGTACATTAAACTCATGAATTAGTTTGTATGGAAGCTGTATTTTATTCAGGCTAAATTCAGGAAAATGACCATCACTTTTTTGGTTTTATTGATCCCACGAATCTGTTCCAGAAGTGAATGTAATGACTGGTGCAAAATACTTATTAAAAAAGTTTTACTCCTAGCTCTGCGAGCTCTCTTTCGCAGAGGAATAAAACCTTGTTGTGCCGACTGTGGTGGCAACTGATGAAGCTTACAAAATTCAAATCAGCCCAATCTACATTGACCGCAAAGACGTGTGATGTGAACACCTTTGGAGTTAGTTTGTTCGCTTCGCGTCTGCTCTAACTCGACGACAGTATACGGCAGACTGAAGACAAAGGCTCATGAATACCTTTGAACGTGTTGGGAACATGTTTTGGCATCCCTCGGAGAGTCTATTGTGCACTCTTTTGGAGGGACGGGGTGATTTTGTGTATAAAACTAGCGGAGCCCATGGCTACGTTCGCGTTGATTTCTTGTTTGACAATAGACACCAATTTCATGTATTTTTCAGAAAACTATATCCGATTTGGGTCAGTAGTTTTTACGTGATGCGTGTGCAAACAAACAGAAGAACATTCCAAAAATGGTCCCAATTATGTTTTTTTTTTAATTACAGACACGCAAAGTATACAGTTTTTATATGTATTGAATCAATACATATAAAATGAATTAATGAAGATTAGAGAAACAGATGCAGAAATTAGGTTTATAGAATGCATACATATAAAATATACATATATACACACTGCTCGGGAATTTAAAAGTTCATGCCATGATACATATTGTAAAAATTTACGAATTTAATGGAAAATAGCCACAATGTTTTCCCCGACTAAGAAGAATCCAAAACGAGGTTTTTTATTTTGGCCGCGTATGTATGTTTGTATGTATGTGTGTGTGTTAGTTTCTTCTGCCTATAGTGATGATAACTTATTTTAACATATGAGGTATTGTTGGATTCGTCTGAAATTTTCTTTTTTGAGAAATTCAAAATAGCGGCCACCAGACGCCATATTGAATTTGAATTTGAAAACAACCTTTGAAATGTTTTCTTCGTCCATCCCGGATTTTCTTTTTGAGAAATTCAAATAGGCGGCCACCAGACCCGGTATTGCATCTGAATTTTAAAACAAACTTTAAAATGTTTTCTTCGTCCATCACCACCTAGAAGTTTGTTTAAAAAGGCGATATCAAAAATATATCACACATGTTGGTTTAGAACTAAAAGGAGTATAATAAAAACAATATTGTTTTTTTTATATCACCCAAATACGAAAAACCAAGGAAATAAAGAAAGTTGATCAAGAGATTATGCTGTAGTCGGGCGTACAAAAGAAGTCAAATGGAAGGGAGTCCCGACTACAGCATTTTCTACTGCTCTGATCAACTTTCCTAGTTATATCCTTCATTTTCTTAGTCAGGTTTTATAACCACAACAAAAAACATTTTTATTAGTAAAAGTTATTTTGGAAGGAAATGCGCAGAACCTTTTTTCTTATGAAAACTGACACGGTAGGCTACATCACCTACAATATCCGTGATGAACACCAACAACAGCCCATAATGCCGGGTAAACTAGGTGCCATGTCAATGCAAACTAATTTTGGGTTCGCTACACCACCTACAGATGTCACCCATATGATGTCAACCCATCGCACCTAGACCCTGTCTGAGCTTCGTACCTGGTCAGTTTCTGTTCCTAACGATTATTATCCTACCTGCTAATAGCTCAGACTCTTTGTCAGCCTCGGTAGCTCAGTGGTGCGGTCGGTCGACTGGCGGTCGGATAATAAGCACACCTTGGCGCGGTCAGTGGGTGGATGGGTGGGTGACCGCTCCACCGTTGGAGGCCGACCGTGGTTCGGATTCCACGTAAAACTGTAGGTCCCTTCCCTTCTTACCTTGCAAGGTGGTAGGGTTTAACCCGCCCGCGTTGCAACCACCGCACTGAACGAAAGGTCGGTTGAAACGGCTATTTAAATAGTTAGTGTTTTCAGTCCAGTTCAGTGTAGCCGGCACGACCGAAGGGAAGCGCTGACATGGCACCTAGTTCACCAAAGTGTTATGGGCTAACATCACGGATGTAGTAGATGATGTAGACAACAGTGTCAGGTCAGTTTCGATAAAAAATAGCTTTTGTTCCCTGCTACGTTTCGCGTGACTTTTTGCTCACAGCTCAGGCCGCTGATGACGTAGCGTTATTATTTGAAGCCACCGATGTCTATTTTTTAAAGCCTAAAACCATCTTGAGGAGTGAGACAGAATGTAACAGTGAAAATCGTATGTAAATCGATAAAGTGGTTCTCGAGTTATAAAGATATTCCGAGGGATATTCATATATTGATCATTTGTATGTAATGTATCATTTAACAAAGTAACTTACTCCATGACCATCCTTTACATATTTTTTAACCGACTTCCAAAAAAGGAGAAGGTTCTCAATTCGTCTGTATGTTTTTTTTTTAATTTTTTTTTTAATATTTTTTTTGCATGTTTGTTACGCGATTTCTCCGTCAATTGAGGGCCGATTTAGTAAATTCTTTTTTTGTTTGTTAGGTCATACTTCCGAGGTGGTCCCATTTCAATTTTATCGAAATTGGTTCAGTGGTTTTCGAAAAATCAACATAATACTATGGTGTGTGGTTACCTTCAGCAAAACTTGTGATGTGGTCGTTTTCGGCAATTTTCAGTTTGATAAATTAGTATGGTGTGTGGTTACCTTCAGCAAAACTTTTGTGATGTGGACTTATTCAGCAATTTGCAGTCTGACACATATGGCGAATAATTCTGTACCACTTCAATCGATTTCGATTATTCGATTTCGATTATTCTTTTTTATGTAATATTACTAATAATATTACTAAAAAGAATGAAATAAAAACTGTTTTAAAAAATATAAAACCGATTTCCAAAAAACAAAAAAAAAGAACCAAAAAGTATTAAATACCTAATATTTTGAAATTTTCTCTGTCCTATTGAAATACATGAATCGATGTACTAGTGATACATATTCGGACCCTTGTTTCATGAATATTCTAAATTTGAAATTTTTTATCTTTTCCGACCGGCCAGATAATATCCGACCGGCCGGTTTAATATAATATGGGATGGGATGTTTTCTTTTTTTGGATGTTTGTTACGCGATTACTCCGTCAATTGTGGGCCGATTTTGAAAATTCTTTTTTTTTTTATTTGAAAGGTAACCCCTTTCAAATAAAAAAAAACCCTGAGGTATTTGAAGTGAAAAATTCTTTAGCGGCGCTTGGCACTTTTTTAGGTGGGTAAAAAATGTATAACCCACGACATCGCGACATCGCGTCAGCGTCATTTTTAAAATGAAACCTTAAGTCATTGCATTAAGCGTTAAGTTAGAGTGGCACGGGATCTGCCGGCACTCCCGGAGTGCAACTGTTAAGTAGGGTTCGGTAACACGTTTATGTCTGTCCATTCTACTAAGTTCTGCAAAATGAATGTAGGGTTCCGTAACAAATGCATGTATGTCCGTTCTACTAAGTTGGCATTTATTTCAAAATGAATGTAGGGTTCCGTACCAACTGCATGTGTGTCCGTTCTACTAAATTTTACAATTTTCAACCAAGGTCCTCCGACGGTTATTTTATAATAAAAGTAGGGTTCCGTAACACGTTTATGTCTGTCCATTCTACTAAGTTCTGTAAAATGAATGTAGGGTTCCGTAACAAATGCATGTCTGTCCGTTATACTAAATTTAACAAAAAATTTTTTTTTAGCAATGTTGCGGTGTTGTTTTTTTTTATGGAAACTGACACGGTTGGCTACATCACCTACAACGTCCGTGATGTCAGCCCATAACACCGGGTGACGTAAGTGCCATGTCAGTGCTTCCCCCTTTGATCGTGCTGACTACACTGAACTGGTCGGAAACACAAACTATTTACATAGCCGTTTCGAACGACGTTTCATTCAGTGCGGTGGTACCAACCCGGGCGGGTTAAACCCTACCACCAAGTAAGATTAGTAGGGAAGGGACCTACAGTTTTACGAGGAATCCGAACCTCGGTCAGCCTCCAACGGTCAGCGGTCACCCATCAAAGTACTGACCGCACCCAGCGTTGCTTAACATTCAATAGCGACGTTGACTGTCTGCACCACTGAGCTATCGAGGCTGACGTGGTCCTATTTTAATTGGGTCAAGATCGGATTGGAAAGCGAGGCGGAATTCCGCCGAGTACATTAATAGCAAAAAATTACTAAAAAAACTGTGAAATAAAAAAAAAGTTTTAAAAAACATAAAACCGACTTCCTAAAAAAGTAGAACTAAAAAACTATTTAAAATAAAAATATAAAAACCGCCTTCAAAAATATATGAAATAAAAACCTAAAAAAAAAACGAACCCTAGAGTGGTAGGCGGTGCTAAAGCAAGCAAAAATGATGCATGAAAGAAAACATGAGTGGATGATATCCTTTGTGTTTTGTGTAGCCTTTTTAGCACCGCCTTCAACTCTAGGGTTCGTTTTTTTAGGTTTTTATTTCATATATTTTTGAAGGCGGTTTTTATATTTTTATTTTAAATAGTTTTTTAGTTCTACTTTTTTTAGCAAGTCGGTTTTTAGTATCATACATAGAATCTACAAACGCAGTATCACATAAAACAAAGTAACTTACTCCATGACCATCCCTTACAGATTTATTTTATTAGTATTGACGATGAGAGGATATGTATGATAGAATAATAAAGGTTCGCAATGACAACGATCGCCATGTCCTCAGGTACTGGACGACGGAGCGGTCGCGGGACGGTGATGACTACCAATCCATCAGGCGAACCTACACCGAGACCGGAGCGCTGTGGGAGGACCCTGACTTCGTGGCGGGCCCTAAAGCCCTTTACAAGCACAAGAAACCACCGCTACAGCCCATTGTATGGATGAGGCCACACGTAAGTGCTCATTTTTGCGTCTTTTCCTTCCATTTATTGGAAAATAAACCCGCAGAATCATTGCCATCATTTAAGATTCAGGGTTGTCTGATGCCCGGTTTTTATAGACCGGACAGTCCGTAATGCTAATCTTACTGGTTTCTTCGATATTACTGTAAAGCACAGACGTATCGTTGGGTCATTGAGCCTGTTTTATCGGTACTACTATGGCCGCTGCTCTGACGAACTTGCTTCCCTTATCTCTCCTCCTCCTGTTCGCCTTCGCCAAACCCGCCATACTCTCGCGGAACAGCCCTTTGTAATCGACAGAAGAGTTCTTCGAACTGCACGATTCTCTAAATCGTTCTTGTGCCGCACTGCAAAAGTGTGGAACGGGCTCCCAGGGAATATCTTTCCCCACTCCTACAATCCACGGATCTTCAAATCGCGGATTAATAGCCTTTCCCCAGCAACATTAGTCCACCTCCAACCCGGACTGGCACCTCCTTGGCGGTGAAATTGGCTGCGCCTGAGGTTGCGACCTCGGGCACAGCCACCCAGTTCGGTAGCAATAAAAAAATAATAATAATTACATTCAGTTCGATCAATTCAACCATAATACTCTCAATACACAGGTGAGGTCCTGCTTGGAGTACTGCTCGCACTTGTGGGATGGCTCAGCTAAATACCAGCTTGCGCCGCTAGACTCTATTCAGCGTCGTGCCGTGCGACTAGTAGGTGACCCTGCGGTGTCCCACGACTTAGAACCACTGCAACTCCGTAGGCACGTCGGCTCCCTAAGTGTGTTCTATCGTCTATTTCATGGGGAGTGTTCGGAGAAGATGTTTAACGCGATTCCGCCGTTCCCATTCCGCCTCCGCACTACGCGTACTGGGCAGGGGATGCACCCCTATTCAATCGACCTACCACGGATGCGCACCAACCGGTTCTTTAGGTCTTTTATTCACAGAACCGGAAAAATGTGGAACGCACTCCCTGCCCATCTATTTCCTCCCAAGTACAACCTGGGGTTTTTCAAAAGGGCCGTGAAAAGGCTCCTGTCAGGCCGGCATGGCATTCGCAATCCCTGTGCATCACAGAATGTCCATGGGCATCGTTAGACACCTACTTGTAGGTGAAACGATGCCACATGTCGCGCTATCAATAAAAAATAATAATAAATAAATTTCCGACTGCCATTTATTTAATTTCTAACTCTATTTCATTTTCAAAATTAAAGATAATGAAACATTTTGTTTCTGAATCCCCCCACTTTGATTTTTTTTTTAACATTTTTACTTGAAAAATCAAAGGCCCTTTGATGAAAAATGTCCGGTTTTTTTCGGTCCGGTTGGCAACCCTGTTTAAGATGTATTAAATAATCGTAGTCATAAAACGTTATGACATTTTCATTCAAAACATCTCACCGAATGAGTGTAAAATAAAATGTTTAACTCATTCAACGCGAAGTAGCGAGCACGTCCGCCCACACTATGGTGTCATCTTGTTCCGACGCGATCATAATTTGCCGCAACATTTAAATAATGTGTGGTCGCAGACGACTACTGGTCTTCTACTGGTGTCATTGACAATTCGAACTTTCGAATGAAACATCATTCGAAAGTGTTTCTATTATTTTATCTATTAATATATTAATAGATGAATTACATCATTTCATTAAACTATAAACATTAAAATTTATTTAATAAATAACAAAAAAGTAATACTAATAACTAAAGAAATAAACCTACCTAACAAACATTAAAACTATAAACTATTATTTAATGTAATTTCAAAAACTAAATTTATTTAAGAATTAGCATTATATATGAAGATAGATAATAATAGAAATCACCATAAGACTGTTTAACTTTTACATACAACAGAACGTGAGTTTCAGATGCATAATCATCACAAACGTAAATTTTACAATTTATAGAATTTTTATTCTATAAACTTCTCAATTTTACGTTTGTGATGATTATGCACGAATGTCCTATGGATTATTTGGCAATCTTGATATTGAGCCCCTTTGTGTGAAGCAGATGTCATCTGAAGCTAATTAAACAATTATTCGAGTCTCGGTTGAATAAGGTAAATTTTCTTTACCTTATTCTTGAATAAGGTAAAGAATAAGGTTGAAACCGAGACTCGAATTAATCAAATCGATAAGTACTCTTCCATCGTTGTGCTCCATTAGTATTGTTTATTGTATAATTTCATCCATTAGTGGATACGTCGAAAATACCGCCAGGTCTATTTCAATGCGAAGAAGAACTGACAAGCAAACTTCGCTAGCAAGTAGGTATGTAATTATTACTTATTTACAGTTACAACATTTTACAGTGCGTTCTGTTTTATCTTTATTTTCGAATGCAAACACACGTTCTACTTTCATTGATATAAATTTCAGATATTCGACACAGTTACCCCCTGTGAACGCTCATATTTTTTCCAATTAGTATGGCTCCTGAACCATACTCCTTGCATAAATGTGACGCGAAGCGATCTTAAATTAGAGAATAGCGTGAAAGCCATTTTGTGCCCTGCGTTCCACGGAATTAGAATGTTATTTGCTTGCGCTTTTCGACTCTTTCGTAACACTTCCCTACCGCATTTGCTGTTACTTGCTCCGGGATTAGTCGGGATGTGTAATTTGAAGCAATTATTACACAGGCAGGATGTGTGCGCTGCGACTGCGATGGGTATGCGTTGCGGTGAGAATAGAGGCTTAATGACAATATTTATTAGCCATTGTCATAATATACAGTGATTTGTGCGGGCAGTACACATTTATGAAACTTGGAGATTTTCTTTGAGTAGTAAGGTAGTAGGTTCACACACCTTGTGAGGTGTGGAATGAGGTTGGGAAACCAATTGAGGCAGATAAAACGGAACGAATATCAACTACAATATCCTGACAATGCAAGTTAGTTGTCAAATGAAGCCCATCAAATCGGTTACAATTCGAATAAGTGTTTTACTCTTTTTTGTTTTATCAAAACCAGTATGGGTGGCTGTGCCGAGGGACCAGAGGTACCCAGTACAGCCAAATCTACCTTACCTCGCGAAACCACGCTCAGGAGACACCATATCAACATATTTGCGGACTATGGAAGCGCTATCCAGTTTTTAATGCGACTTTTGACGACTCCCACTTCGATAGTATCGGAAACACAACACGATTGACATTTCGACACCCTAGCGGTGCGACCGAAGAACTATATACTCGTATTTTGAGAAACGATGGGTCCTCAATAGCCCAATGTCAACAACAAAAGGGTGTTAAATTTCTCTGCGACGAGTACTGCGTAGATAGGATAGATGTCAAGGAATAAGGGATGCAAGTTTTTCTATCTTCTTAGAACCCTTAATTCGTGCTTACCTCGTTCGTATTGACACCTACAGCCAGTTTAAAGGAAGAGACAAGGCAACTCTCGCTCTTGCTTGTATTTTGCTGAAAATGCTCGAGTCCGAAGAACGGAGTTGGCAATAATTTACTGGGAGCGCGGAAATATAATGCACTTTACGTCCAGTCTCCTCGTATATTACGAGCATCAGTTACTTGAGGTACATATATTACCGAACATTATTTCATCTTCATAGAATTTTCTTTATGGAATTTTGGCCAATATTAAATTGTTTTTTACGTAAACCAAATTGCCGAGAGACCAATCGTCGCTCCAGTTCGGGAGTTGTCTAAGTCACATTTTTAGCGAAAAAGAGCTTTAAATGCAGGTTGATTCAGCAGATTTTTCTGCATATTTCTGCATTTAAAGCTCATTTTCGCTAAAAATGTGACTTAGACAACTCCCGAACTGGAGCGACGCAATGGTGCAGTCAACAGAGCCAAAATCAGCTCTCCTCGCGACTCAGTGAGGCGCCATGCCGGCAGATTTACGGACTGTTGCTAGGCAGGCTAACCCTTAGTTGATATAGGTATGTTATGTAACGCTGTACATAATATCGATGATTTTGTTCAAACATTCGAAGGCCTGTTTTGTTATAAGAATTCAAAAATATACTACATTAAAAAATAATATCATTAATTAGAGAACTCAATCTTGGACGTAATAGTTTTAATTTTTATACTTGGTATGAGTGAATAAATATAAAAAAAAAAAATTATCGTAAAGTGGCACCAAATTTTGACGTTTTATTCGTTTTTCTACTTACTCAAGCATTATTTTGATTTCGGGAAACAACCAAAATATGCCTTATATTAGCATGACGGAATTGTTGGAATTTTTCAAAATTTTAATTTTGCTTCAACAATACACGAAATATGTATTAAATTCTACCAAATTCGCGGCCGCGAATTTTGAATTTGCCGTAGCTCTTGTTATACGGGTATAATCTTAAACGATGTTTTCATTTTAAGTTTATTTCCCTTTTAGGTTTCAGAAGTTTCATTTTATTTCATTAAGTTTTTAAATTTTATAAAGTCTTTTATTTACTGAAAAATTTAATTTAAATGTGTATTCTCATTATTACAACAATACACAAATTACTATACAATTAATATTCAACATATAAGTGAAGGAAATACAGTTCTTAGCAGGAAAACAAATATATGAAGACATAGATCGGAGACATAAGTTTTGGAAATCAATGAAAGAAAAAAATCAATATGGTACAAATATGGACGTATAAAGGTTTTGCCTGAGTTGGGGTTTTGAATATTTGTCTACGGACCGACACAAACAGAAAATCCCACGTTACGTAATATATTATTGGAAATGTGTTCAATAATTTGAAGGGAACATTTTAGGGCCCCCGGGAATGTAGTCCGTGCGACGAGACTCGGTTTAACGATGCTAGTTTATAGAATGTTGGCAGTTCTCGTAAATATTGCCGCTTCAAGTAATGTTCGGTTAATTGAAAATATTTCTACTTCACAACTACAGTCTATTTTCCACTCCTGCTGAGTTCTGGTTCTTCTGTGAGAAATTTGATACGATTTCTTGGAGTTATGAATACTCCTAGTATTCATAACTCCATAGTATTCATAACTTGTTGAGAGTATAACAACATTAATGATAGCATCGGTAGTTCGGTGGTGCCATGGATCGACGCGCGATCGTGTAATTAAACAGATTCGGGTGCCGCAAGAACTTGGAACCTTTGACCGTTGAGGCATACCGTGGTTCGAATTATACAAAGTAGTAGGGTTTAACCCGACCGGGTTGACCGCACTGAATGATTAACAATAATACACTTTAAACCACTTAATGCGTGGCAAAGGGCGGGCATATTCCTTTAGGTAATTTCCTCCAGTCAACCCGGTGGGCCTAAATCTTTACATGGAATCCGAACCATGGAGCAGGGATGAAAAAATTTACGTGCATACCCCACGTAATATTTTTTTTTTTCAAATCAGAAAAAATCATTGATACACGCCGCCCCGGTTGAACTCGAACCTCGGACCTCTCGCAAGAGAAACCGACGCGGGAAGAACTGACATGACTACCAAGGTGTTATGGGCTGTCAACACGGGTGTAGTAGGTGATGTAGCCTACCATGTCAGGCAACAGGTAACTTCCGCTGTAGGTTGTTCGCTTAGCGCGTACACAACAAGGAATGAACTAAATTTGTCCCCAATTTATGATGAACTTACTGGTTAGGTTATATTATCTTTTGTCAGCAAATAAACGAATTAATTCCGTTGTATATTTATCCCTTTCAAAAAATACTTGGAATGGGTGTTACATGCAGTGTAGTTCAATGAAATGTTTGATAATCTAACGAGGTGAAACTTTACCGCAAGCGTTACAATGAAAATATAATTCTGTATTTTGAAACACATTATATTCAGCTTTCAAATGAAAAATCTAGCCTGGAAGCTACCAGTAATGGGTGTGTTTATGAAGAAATTTAATTGCAACGGAATTTTAACGCCCTCATTGTTGTATGCGATGGCACACAATGGCGTGCCGCAGGGCGCGGTACTCGGCCCACAATGTCTCTGAGATTACATACTTGATGCTAGATTAAATTTCGACCTTGGCGAGGGCATCTCGGGTTTAATGAGGAGATCTTGTGAATTGATATTATTATAAGTTCGTGCAAACAACGCTCGACAATGTTATTGCGACAAAGGGTCACGGTTGCGAGGACATTATTTTGAAATATATTGTACCTACACAGTGAGACGTCGTTTGCATACAGATGTTCTGCAACTATTCAAATTACGAGTAAAATAAAAATATTATAAGAAGCACGACAGACGGCACCGTTCCACCTGATCATAGACATGGAGATATTATATAGATAGATAGACAATATAATATTTATATGAGCAAAAAGTGCAAAAGAAACCCGAGCTTGTATTTGGAACGAAACATACTTACGTATCCAATGTTGAAGGCCACCTACTTTTTAAATATCACAATAATTAACTTTTGTATTATTTCACCGTTCATGTCTAAGAAAACTTTAGAACTGCAGTAGGTAAGTATTAGTATAAAATACAGAAATGTACACACCAACCAAACAAACGAAAGCAAAACGACTTGACCCCACGAGGCAGCCCTGGAAGCCCATGCCGCTTCCCGGGCGTTGACAATGTAATTTGTAGGTAGTCCCTTGGCGGCCTGTAATAACATGTACCCACGATAATAGGCCGGCACACGAAGACCCACCGCCTATGCACAGGGTGCTAAACTTACATATTCATCCTTTGTCTCCGACCGGTCTTCGGTGGCGTTTTGCAATTCTAACTTGACTCTAACGCTGTGGGAAGGATTTGAGAGGAAATTGTAATTGTTGTAAGTACAAGGTAGCTTTATACATTTATTTACTGTTATTTCTACAGTAACATAATTTGAGCAAATCTGTGCATATTATTCTAACCTATTATTGTAACTTTTCGACAATTTATTACTCTTAAACGCGCTTTCTGTCGTGCCCTTGCAAAACTATCTTTAAATAAGGTGTACCAAGTTAATAAATATACTTAAATCTTCGCTCTACCGAAGCCACGGACGGTCAAAAGCTGCTAGCTTTTAACGAATATTATTGCACGGAGATCGTGAACAGTCAGTTGATTTCAAGCATTCGACTCTCAGCCGGTTGGGTCTTCAAGTTATCTTTAAAGCTCATAACGGCTGCAGCACCGCAAAGCTCGTTAAATTAACTTTCAGCTATAATCTCCGCGAACAGTAAACCCTGCGGTGTAAGCACCTTGTTGTTTTGACCTACGGAACCTTATGTATGAATTCTAGTTGCCGCAATTAACCCCTGTGGCCGGCGCCGTCGTCGGTTGTATTCTGGAATTATCTGATATCTGCTTCTCGTTTCATATCACTTTGTCCATCGCCTCCACTCGGTTCGGTATCTTCGTATTCTAATTTTAAGTATTCAGTATTTGTGTCTTTTACCTCGTTATTTTCAAATTTTTTTCTATCTTGTTTCTTTCTATTTTTTTTATGTTTTCTTTTACTTCTTAGATTTTATCTACACTAATATTAGAAAGAGGTAAAGTTTATAAGTTTTTAAGTTTGGATGTAGGAGGTAATCTCCGAAAATACTCATCCCATTTTTAAAATTCTTTGACCAATATTTAGGATGGACATTCAGGATGGACATAGGCTATACGAGCAAAGCCGCGGGCAAAAGCTAGTGTAAAATAAAACATAAAAAACATTAACAAACAAGAGTTCCTTTCTATTCAATCGAATTATGTTTAATGTCGTCGACCTGTACGCGTGAATCCACAAAATACACCGAGTGCTTTTCTACCACTTAGAAATGTTCTTCGTTTCTCTTTATAAATTTGTTATAGTAGATTTCGGGAAATCTTATTTCTTCCTAAACTCAATTCGTTCATACATTTCTCATAGAGCTGCATTTTTTTAAATACATTTTTGCTTTCTTCTAGCACTTATACTCAATTCTATCAATTTTTGTGTATTGTACAACAAAGTAGACTATCATGATTGTCCCGTTTACTCGCTATTATGTCTAAATTACTTGCTCATAGTTAGCTCCGTCGATCGCTCCCACAGTTATTATTTAATCGATGCTTTTGATTACAACAGTTTGCGCGTTACTAATACAAAAATCATCAATAACATTACATCAGGCCCTCGCTCGGACGCTCTACATGTTCATTACGAGAGGACTGAGATCGTGAGGCTGCGTGATTGAAATCACTTTACACATAGTCATTAAGCAGCTCTGATCTGATTCTACATATAAGTACATGTATTATATTATAATATAAGTTCTTTTGCTTTCATCTTCACTGGCGTCAATGTCAATTTTTAGGGTTCCGTACCTCGAAAGGAAAAATACCGGCCAAGTGCGATTCGATCTCGCGCACCGAGAGTTCGGTATCGCCAACGCCACTCACGCCATATTAGTTACTAAAATGCTTGATACTCTTTTCGGTAGATGGCGTGCATACACTTTTTAGTTTCTTATATGGGGAAACCCCGTGAATTTTTTATTTTTTCTAATTTTTTTATTATTTGTTGTTATATCGGCCATAATAAGACATATTCTGTGCAAATTTCAACGGGCTACCTATTACGGTTCAAGAGATACATCCCTCGGACAGACGGACAGACAGACAGACGGCGTAGGCTTAGTATTAGGCTCCCGTACGACGGATACGGAACCCTAAAAACACAACCCTTATAGAATCACTCTCGTGTCTGTCTGTATGTTTGTCTGTCTGTCCGTCTATGATACGAAAACCGAGCATTATAGTTATGTACGTGTATGTAAAGTGTACGAACAATATTGGAGAAAATATACAGTTACATACATATATACACACAAACATACCACACGCTGTATCCCGACAATCGGGGTAAGCAGAGTAATCGGTGTTGCGCTGCAAGAACTCTTGTAAATTACATCACAATACCGACCACCACATTTACCAATGTATTAGGGCAAGATAACTATCAAGCAGCAAGTAAGGCACGAAGACCCACCTGCTGCATGTCTCGGTGGAAGGACCGTACCAACGTGAGAGGTGGCTACCCTGTCGCCCTTTAGCACGGCACCTTGTCCTTATCCCTTAGTCGCCTTTAATGATATGAATGGGGGGAGAGATGCAGTGGGGCTATTATTTTTAAGTGCTGGCCCCACTCGGTCGGTACAGAAAATATACAGTTATGATAATAAAATATGTTCATATAACAGCATAAAAATTCGTAATGCACTTATCATGTAGTTAACAGACAACCGTATTTACGTACGGAACAAAATGACCGTGCAATTTTGATTTGATAAATCTACAGAAAGATGCAGTTTATAATGTTTTAAGCAAGGTTTTCTTTTCCATTTGGAATGAATGGTCCATGGTAATTTTAATTACAAGACAAGTGGATCATAAAGAGCAGGTAGAAAATGCTGTCTTGTTTTTTTTTATTTCATAGTCGGGTTTTATAATTTTTTATTTTTTTTATTTTTTTTTTATATTCTAAACCATAAAGTATAGTACATTTTGAACTAGCCTATGTATGAAAATATACTATGTGAGTCGTCGTCGGCGGGGCGCAGGTGGCTGGTGCGGGCGGAGCGACAACAAAGCGTCAAATTACACTTGAAGATGAAACTGACACTTCAGTGAAAACTTTATTTACTTTTTTGTCTCCGAAAAAGCACGAGGATGTAACAACCTGTAGAACAACATTTTCTTTATAATAAAATAATTATATATTTTTTATGGAAACTGACACGGTTGGCTAAATCACCTACAACATCCGTGATGTCAGCCCATAACACCGGGTGAAATAGGTGAAATGTCAGTGCTTCCGTGCTTCCCTTCATTTCATATCGGCTACACTGAACTGGACGGAAAACACGTATTTACATAGCCTTTTCGACTGACGTTTCATTCAGTGCGGTGGTATCAACCCGAGCGGGATAAACCCTACCACATAGTAAGGTAACAAGGGAAGGGACTTAGAGTTTTCCGTGGAATCCGAACCACGGTTATAATTTCCCAGACTAAACGTTCCTATTTAATATTATACAAGCTGTGCCCGCGGCTCCGCCCGCTCTCATATTTCACTTCACTGCTAACCTCATAAGCCATTTAGCGTGATAGTAAGTAGCCTATAGTTGATGGGAAGAATCAAGCTATCCGTAGATTTTTATTTTATTAAAATCGGTTCAGTGTTTCTCGAGTTATAAGCGGACAGACAGACACTCAGACAGACAGAAAGCAAACGTTGGATTTTATTATAGGTAAGGAAGGAGGAAGATGCAGTGCGGATAAAAGCATTAAGATGATTCATATGGCAAAACAAAAGGCAATTTCGGCATACTGAGCAATCGAGCGCAGTGCGCGCGTTTATATGGTGAATTGTGTAGTTTTTGTTATCCTAATAATTTCAAACTTATTAGGATTTGTTTTTTTTTTAATTCCCTATACAATGACGTAAATTTTATTGCAAAATAATTATCCAGTATGGAGCTCGCTCGACATAAGAAATTAAATTCACATTCACAATTTTTTTTCACCATGAAAAAATAGTGTAAATTTAAAAAGCCCTCTTCAGTGTTTAGTTCATAATATTATCTAGTTAAAAAAAAAACTTTTTTTTTTCATATTATGTACTTCATAGAACTAAATTTTTGTTTGAAGTTTTAAAAAATATAAAATTTTTCGTTTAATGTCGTATAGATTCCTCTTAAGATTGATTGGGTTGGCGGATGTCGTGCAGTGCGCATCACAGACGCATGTCGGCGTCGCGTCAGCGGCGCAGGCGCACGCATGTGGCAGGAGTCCACAGAGGAGTGAACACAAATTGCACAAGTTCATTTCGTATCTAATCAGTGATATTACAGTGGCACTTGGAGATCCATGGGCGCCGCCAGAATTTCTTTCAGGGAGGTGCATCTATGTTTTGTAGATAAATGTATGTAAGTAATGTCAAATTCAAATAGCGCGCATTTTGAGAAAAATGATTCCATGTATTCATTAATTGTTTTTAGTCTCGTCGCCATTGTTAAACTAGGTATTTACACACTTTTTAACACAAGAATATTTACACGACTGTTCTGTTGGCTAGGCATCAGTAACTAAATTATTCAACGAAGATGCACAATCCACTTAAAGTACATACAGTGCAGCCTTAAAACAATTAAGTAAACTATTATACGTAAAGATGCTAGCTGCCTCAATCAATACTAACTAGGTAGAAAACTAGGACAAAATGAATTTCATAATACAAAAAGCAAAGCAAAAGAAATTTGTAGTTGCTATCAGGAATGCGCTTCAGCGAATGCATAATTTTAATTTAATTTTTTCTATGTATTTTCTTTCCTGACAGGGGGGTGCAAGCGCACCCCCTTGCACCCTGCTGCCGGCGCCCATGTGGAGATCCGTTGTCTCTGTCTACCCCACTGAGAAACAGGCACGACCACGCGACGCTATGTATGTATGTACAGTGATATTACGGTAAATTTTTATAGCATCCATCATATTGAAATTTTTTTGAAGTTTTACCGTTGGTTACTCGCAGTATATTCATTTTGGCTCACATCTCAGACCGCTGATGACGTAGCGTTATGATTTATAACTTAAAACCATCTGGAGAAGTGACAATAGTGAAAATTTTATGTTAATCAATATAGTGGTCCTCGAGTTATAAGTATTCATATATTGACGTACGTTCCACGGTCGTTGGTCGCCCGTAGAAACTTCGCTTTACTTTATTTATTAGAATTATTTATTAGGATATTGGCAGCCTCTGTAGCTCAGTGGTTTCGACCAATCGATCGACCCCAATTCGTGATCTTAAGCACACCTTTTGTGTGCACACCTTGGATGGGTGACCTTGAGACTGACTGTGGTTCGGATTTCACGTAAAACTGTAGGGCCCTTCCCTCCTTACCTTACTAGGTGGTAGGGTTTAACCGGCCCGAGTTAATACCACCGCACTGAATGAAAGGTCGGTCGAAATGGGCTTTGTAGTTCGTGTTTTCCGTCCAGTTCAGTTTATCCGCAAAAATAGCACATATTCTGTGAAAATTTCAACCGACTAGCTATTACGGTTCCAAAGATACAGCCATCGGCCAGACGGACAAACAGACAGACAGACAGACGTTGTAGGCTTAGTAATTTTTTATGTTTTCAATTTTTATTCTTATTTGTTGTTATCATCGGCCAAAATGATACATGCACATTTCAACCTGCTAGCTCCAAAGATACAGCCATCGGACGGACGGACGGACGAACGGACTGACAGACAGACGGACGTTGTAGCTTTAGTAATAGGCATCCGTACGGGGTACGGTAAAATAAAGATACCATAATCAGAATGTTCGTATGACTTCGTACCGTGTGGGGTCGGTACTTAAAAAGAATAGCCCCACTGCATCTCTCCCCGTCGCATGTCGTAAAAGTCGACTAAGGGATAAGAAAATTCGTCAGCCTCGGTAGCTCAGTGGCGCGGTTGGTTAGTCAACTGTTATTAAGCAACGCTGAGCGCGGTCAGTGATTGGATGGGTGACCGCTCGACCGTTGGAGGCTGACCGTGGTTCGGATTCCACGTTAAACTGTAGGTCCCTTCCCTTCTTACCTTACTTGGTGGTAGGGTTTATCCCGGCCGGGTTGGTACCACCGCACTGAACGAAACGTCGGTCGAAACGGCTATGTAAATAGTTCGTGTTTTCCGTCCAGTTTAGTGTAGCCGACATTAAATGAAGGGAAGCACTGACATGGCACCTAGTTCACCCTGTGTTATGGGCTGACATCATGGATGTTGTAGGTGATGTAGCCAACCGTGTCAGGTTCCAGAAAAAAAAAATGACTTTGCAGTACCGTATATTGTCGTAAAATAAAATAAAATGTTTAATTTCTCCCACGGTGCCGTCTCTGCCGCGCTGGCTTGCCCTGCGAGGCAGCTCTTCGACGGCGGCGCTCGTCTTCCCAACTCGGTCAAGGCGGTCGATTGTCGCCGCACAAAGGAAACGCTAATGTAATCGTTTCAATCATTTTCTTAACTACTCACAAAAAAATAACTATTGAATTTGCAGCAGCGACCGCGCGTCCTCTACCGACGCGCACCTGTGCCAATATACTCGCAAGTTGGCGGGCGGCTTGCATGCAATATGTACAATATATATTTTTTTTTTTCATTGAAAGCGCGACATGTGACGCCGAGCCACCCATAAGGTGTCTAACGACGCCCATGGACATTCGGTCATTTGCGGGGGGTGGCGAATGCGCATGCCGGCCTGACAGGTGCCCATTCACGCCCCTCTTGAAGGACCCGAGACTGTACTTGGGGGGAAATATATGAGCAGGGAGAGCGCTCCAGAGTTTACCGGTTCTGTAGAGGAAAGATCTGCAGAATCGATTGGTACGCATCCGCGGTAAGTCCAGCGTATAGGGATGCAATCCCTGCCCAGTGCGTGTGGTGCGGAGGTGGAAAGGGAACGGCGGGATTGCGTTAAACAGCTCCTCCGAGCACTCCCCATGGAATAAGCGATAGAACACACTTAGGGAGCCGACATCCCTATGGTGTTTCAGTGGTTCTAGATCGCGGGACTTTTTCTTTTCTGATTAACTAGAACACTGTACGTATATCTATAAATATAATAGAATAGTGATTTATTCAAGCGGCGTGTGGCCGAGTGGTTTGGGCATCGGCTTCTCATACGAGCGCGTCAGTACTTGGAAGGGTGACCGCTCGACCGTTGGAGGCTGACCGTGGTTCGGATTCCACGTAAAACTGTAGGTTCCTTCCCTTCTTACCTTACTAGGTGGTAGGGTTTACTATTAAGTAATCTGTGGCCCGGGTTGATACCACCGCATTGGTCGAAACGGTTATGTAAATAGTTCGTGTTTTCCGTCCGTTCAGTGGAGCCGGCATGAAATGAAGGGAAGCACTGAGGTGATGTAGCCAACCATGTCAGTCTTCATAAAAAAGCTCCTAGTTTCGAATCCGGTCGGCGTGTACCAATGAGTTTTTTCTAATGAAAAAAATTACGTGCATACCTACACCGGCTGCTTCACCGTTCGGAACCGGTGTAAAACTATAGGTAGGAAATCCCCTTTGAATTGCTGAGTGTACTGAACTAGAGGAGAACACAGCCGAGGTTGCTATGCGGCCATCTTACAACCAGTGTGGTGGTATCAACCCAGTCGGTTACAATTAGATAAATATTAACAATCAAATCTGCTATAAAGTTTCACAGTTCTTCCAGCAAGAAGCGATTAAATGTGAATACTTTCATAAATAAACGTTATACGCACACATTCCGTAGGGGGTCGCGTCGTTTTCATAAAACATCCTTCAGCTATTTCAATAAAACTCTATAAACTGAGCCGTAATAAGGAAATGAATAAGTTTTACGAGTTTTCTTACGCGGTTAGTGATGCGCCGCTCGCGCGTAGTGGTGTGCTGCTGTGTAGTTGAATTAGACATTAAATTTTTATCGATAGCCAGATAGTGAACGTGAAGATGAGTTTGAAATTGAAATTCGATTTTTATGTCACAGCAATGGCAATATATGTATGATATTATCGTGAATAAAAAAAAAAACAGATGACCTAAATAGGGTAGCCGGGAGTGGATGGATGAGAAGGGCGGAAGACCGCGTGTGGTGGCGTGCCTTGGGAGAGGCCTATGTCCAGCAGTGGACCGATACAGGCTGATGATGATGATGATGATGATGATTATCGTGAATTGTTAAATCCTAATAGGTATCCTGAATTTTCTGCTTTATGTATGACAAGCTGTGCCCGCGGCTCCGCCCGCTCTCATATTTCACTTCACTGCTAACCTCATAAGCCATTTAGCGTGATAGTAAGTAGCTTATAGTTGATGGGAAGAATCAAGCAATCCGTAGAATTTTGTTTTATTAAAATCGGTTCAGTGGTTCTCGAGTTATAAGCGGACAGACAGACACTCAGACACTCAGACAGAAAGCAGACGTTGGATTTTATTATAGTTATATATATATATATAGGTAAGGAAGAATAAACGGTAAATTGCATTTAAAATAAGTAAATAATTATATTTTGTGTTTTTGATATTTGTTTTAAAAGCAAGTTTTTTTTAGGGTTGTATCCATGCCGAAGCTTATTACTAAGCCTACGTAGTCTGTCTGTCCGTCCGTCCGCGAGTGCTGTATCTCTTGAACCGTAATAGGTAGCCGGTTGAAATTTTCACAGAATATGTGTTATTATGGCGGATTTGCCAACAAATAATAAAAAATTAAGGGGTCACCATGCAAGAAACGTGCTAATAATCGATTAATCACGCTACTGAATTAATTGATGACGCCACAGGCTCTCATATTTTACATTGTAGAAAGACAAAAGAGAGACGGATATGAACAGGTATAGCGGAACTACGGAACCCTCTGTGCGCGAGTAAAAGTCGAACTTGGCTGATTTTTAATTTACTGTGAAATGTTGGCGTTCTTCTTCGATAAAATTATTTTTTAATTTAACCTAGAAAGTAACATATATAAAAGAAATAATATAATTAGCAACTACACGTAAAACTACAGTTGTTTCAGGATAGGGTTTCGTAATTTCAGGGTTCAAAAGTGGTCCATATTTGAAGACGAAAAGCTCTGAAACTTTTTCCCATTTATTCTGTCATTTTATAGTACTTTTTGGTGAAAATTGTTTCATCGAGATTTGGTGAACGGTTAACATCTGCCTTAAATAATAAAAATTAAATGACTAACTTACATGCTTTAACTAGTAGAATTAAAGTGCATATAGGTAAATTCCAAACACTTAAATTTGAATGACATCAAAAGGAAAAGGGGACTAGACTAGGTCATTGCACTACCTAGACCTAGACAGCACTATTGCCAAATCTCCCCATGCTCACTGTCCATCGAGTTTTTATTATAATTTTCAAGTTTTGTATGAAAAAAAAAACAGAATTTCGATTTGACCGATAAGGATTTTTTTCTTCTAATAATGAGTACTTTCTATTCCTGAAGTTTCTCAAGCCTATCCTGAAACATTCTGTATAATATAAATAAAGTATTGAGAATACCTGACTTTTTGCTAGAACCAAGTTCTTTATTAAAGCAATAGTATTATTAAAAACATAAAGGAAAAAAAAAATCAAAAGAGAACAACAATAATTACACTAATAACTACATTAAAATAATAAAAAGGATACATTAAAATAAACTGAAATGTTATGAGAGTAAATAAATATAACGTAATACTGGAACAGCCCCACAAGTTACCAACACGCACGCACAAGTTGTGCATGTCCTGTGTGCGTCGTCGTCGCATCGATCGCGTCGCACCTTCGCGCCCATACGATTATTCATTTTCACGCGAGAGCAGAGCGGCGACTATAATATAATTATCGACAAATGTACAGTGTGGTAGCACGCCACTATAGTTTTTATCGAGGATTTTTGTCCTTTTTAAAGTTCCGTATCCGTACGGGACCGTATTACTAAGCCTACGCCGTCTGTATGTCTGTCTGTCTGTCCGTCCGTCCGTCTGTCTGAGGGGTGTATCTCTTGAACCGTAATAGGTAGCCCGTTGAAATTTTCACAGAATATATGTGATCATATGGCCGATATAACAACAAATAATAAAAATAAGAAAAAAACCGCCAAGTGCGAGTCGGTCTCGCGCACCGAGGGTTCCGTATCGCCATGTCATGGCTAGCGCCACTCACGCCATCTATGGCGTGTTATTGGTTCATACTCTAAAGTTCCGTATCCGTACGGGACACGATTATTTACGGCCTACACTGTCTGTCTGTCCGCCTGTCTACTGACTAATAAAAACATTACCGAAACACGTACATGGCATTCGACCGAATGTCCATGGACGTCGTTAGACGCCTTATGGGTGTCTTTCTATAAAAATAATGTGCCAGGAAAAAAATATTTTCAAATTGACGGACACTTAGGTATGTGTTAGCTTATTGAAATCAAATTTTACCTGACTCGGTGGAAGGACCGTGCCAAGGTGAGAGGTGGCTACCCTGTCGTCCTTTAGCACGGCATTTCGTCCTTCTGTCTAAGTTGCCTTTGACGACATGCATGGCGAGAGATGCAGTGGGGCTATTCTTTTTAAGTACCGGCCGCAAACGGTACAACAAAATTATACGACCCCACAAAATATAAAACAATTATAAAATAATTTCATGTACCTACAATTTATTTAAAACACATACAACGTGTCCCAAAACTCAACGTCAAGCGGGAACCAGGGAGTAGGCCAGTTTAGGACTACCCAGGGAAAAATAAGAAAAAAAAATGTGAGTCATTTATTTTTTTAGTAAAAAATTTAACTGAATATTTTTTTTGGTAAAACTACAGGCATTTTGGTTTTATTTGGGATACTTATCAATAGCAGAGTTATTTAGGCTTCTAATATAAAAAAATTGCACAATTATATTGGCAAATATTTTGTAGTCGTAGTACCTAAAATGTTAATTTTCAACTTTTTTCAAAAAATGCTCATATCATAAAAAACAAATGACCCCCAATTTTTTTCTTATTTTTCCCTGGGTAGTCATAAACTGGCCTACTCCCTGGTTCCCGCTTGACGTTGAGTTTTGGGACACGTCCTTCCTTACCTATAATAAAATCCAACGTCTGCTTTCTGAGTGTCTGAGTGTCTTAGTGTATGTCTGTCTGTCCGCATAAAACTCGAGAACCACTGAACCGATTTTAATAAAAAAAAATTCTACGGATAGCTTGATTCTTCCCATCAACTGTAGGCTACTTACTCACGCTAAATAGCTTATGAGGTTAGCAGTGAAGTGAAATATGAGAACGGGCAGAGCCGCGGGCACAGCTTGTTACATATATAAAAAGTTACGTGTGTGTACCTGTGTAAACAACGTAAAACAATAAAATATTACCGCGTGTTTTTCGTTACATTATGAGTGTATAATCAGTAAGCACGTATAAGTAAATTGTCTGCGCGCGCGCCAGTAAAAACGCAAAACAAATCGTGCCAATTTGACATTAGAAAAAAATTACAAAACGTATAATTGGCTTTATAACCACACGATCTCCAAGAGCGTGACTTCGTCGAAGTATTAAAATAATAGGATAATGAAATGTTTTTCTTGAATATATTGCCTGCGATAGTTAAACTTTGTTTGGAGCTCAGCTTTTAAAAAAAATCGGCCAAGTGGGAGTCGGACTCGCCATCGAGGATTCCGCACGAAAAAAATACGTTGAAAAAAAACACCTTTCTTGTATGGGGACCCCCCCTTAATTTTTACCTTTTAAATTGTTTATAATGTGTTGTTATATCTGCCAAAATAAAACATACTCTGTGAAAATTTCAACCGGCTAGCTATTTACGGTTCCAAAGATACAGCCATGCCATCGGACGGACGGACGGACAGACAGACAGACAGACAGACGTTGTAGGTTTAGTAATAAGCTTCCGTACGGAAGTACGGAAACATAAAAACAATAATTAGGTGTGGAGGTACAAAACCTACATACATATTACATATCACACACGCTGAATCCCGACAATCGGGGTAAGCAGAGTAGTCGGAGTTGTGCTGCAAGAACTCTGTTAAATTACAGCACAACACCGACCACCACGTTTCGCAAAGTATTCGAACAAGATTCAATCGATCAGGCAGCAAGTAAGGCACGAAGACCCACGTGCTGCATGACTCGGTGGAAGTACCGTGCCAAGATGAGAGGTGGCGAGCCTGTCGCCCTTTAACACGGCATCTTGTCCTTATCCCTTAGTCGCCTTTTACGACATGCACGGGGAGAGATGCAGTGAGGCTATTCTTTTTAAGTACCGGCCCCACACGGTACAAAACCTAAAAACAGTAATTAGGTAAACGTGGAGGTACAAAACCTAAAAACAATAATTAGGTAAACAATTCTTGGTTTGGGTCTGGGCGAGGTTTTATGTTATTCACGAGGTAGATATATTTTACATCTCTCCCCGTGCATGTCGGGAGAGGCCACTAAGGGATAAGGACGACATGCCTTGCTAAAGAGCACAGGCTAGCCACCTCTCACATTAGCACGCACGGTCCTTCCACCGACTCATGCAGCAGGTAGGTTTCGTGCTTTACTTGCTGTCTCAAGTACGTCGGGGGAAAGCAGTGGTTCCGTACATCGGAAGGCCGGAGGGCTGGAGGAAAATTGGAGAGGCGTATGTACAGCAATGGACACATACACGCTGACTGACTGATTTTCTGTCTGCTTGATAGTTATCTTGTCCTATAATACTTTTGTAAACGTGGTGGTCGGTGTTGTGCTGTAATTTACCTGAAATTTTGCAGCACAACACCGATTACTCTGTTTACCCAGATTGCCGGGATGCAGCGTGTGTTATGTATGTATCTGTCTGCGAGTCGAATTACCATCACATAATATGCCAGAAATCGTAAGTGAAAATCCGATGGGAATTGATTGGAGTACCTAGTTCGCAAACATAGAATCGACGACGGCGGCGGCGGCGCGTCAGTGCGTGGTGAAAATGTTCGCCTTATTTGATAGAATAGAGAAGAACAGAAGAACAGAAGAAGAGAAGAAGAGGAGAAGAGAAGAAGACAAGAAGATAAGAAGAGACGAAGAGAAGAAGATAAAAACAGAAGAACAGGATAAGAGAAGAATATAAGAAGAGAAGAAGAGACGAAGAGAAGAAGAGAAGAAGATGAGAAGAAGATGAGAAGAGAAGAAGAGAAGAATAAATGAGAAGAGAAGGTACAATTTCTTCCAGTCGTATGTAGACTAAAATTCAGTGCATACACATATTAACCCCTGCACCATCTCCGTCAGTTCTCTATCCCGGAAATGGTAGTTAGCATTGAAAATGTTATAATTTATCGCATTCTTGAGGAAATTAAATTAAATATTACTTCGGCCGGCGCGGCGTCGGCGCAGCGCGCGCGCATGTTGCGAACCCCGCAGTCGTAAATAATTACCTTAATATCTGATAACGATGCCGACAGAGTTACAACTCTCTGGGACTTGACTGAAAATGTTAGAACTTCAAAATGTTTTCTTTAAATACAGAACAAGGGAGAAATGTGTATGTGTGTTTCATTGAACACCATTTCATACAAATTAGGTACTATAGGCGGGCTTAATTCCATAAGGCATTCTATTCTAACTGCGAACTAACTAAGCGAACAAGAATATTTTGTAGCAACAATGTATTAGATTTGAAAGACATACAAGTTCACAGGCGAATACCTACTACATCAATATTTTAATTCGCACATATATATTATATCAAATATATAATATTTAATGGGGTGACATTTTATAACACATTATGTGCATTCAAGAGACGCGTAAAAAGGCATCTGTCACGCCGGCACGGCATTCGCAGCCCCCGTTCTAAAACGAATGCTTTTGGGCGTCGTCGGCTCAACAATTCATGCTGACGGCGCCAAGACGTGTCTCGCCTATCAATAAAAAAAAAAAATAATAATTATTAGTGGAACTGGAAATGTCGCTGTCTTTGCTAGTAATATATAAGCCAATGTATCTTTACTAGGTATTTAGGTATTATTTCTCTACAACTTTCGTCGTCGACTCCGACAGTTGACCGATCAAAGAAAGTCAAGCACGTCAGAATTTAATGTATAATTTTTCTTCAAATTTTAATTTGTTTATTCTTAATAGTTTATTAAGCATTGTTATTGAGTAAAACTGCACTCGAACTTGTCACAAGTTGTGCTATCTGGTTCGAACCGGCAAGAAACTTTATTTTAGACTTGTGGCATATAGTTGAAAAGGGCAAAGAGAACTACTTTCTTAATGCTTTCTGAAATATGGTGAATTTGCGGAACTCTACAATAGGCGCATGAAGTATGTTCATGCTTGACAGATTTTTTTATTTTATTTTGGACCGTCGGATTGTCAATTATATTTTTTTTTTTTTTTTTTTTTTTTTTTTTTTTTTATGGAACCTGACACGGTTGGCTACATCACCTACAACATCCGTGATGTCAGCCCATTACACAGGGTGAACTAGGTGCCATGTCAGTGCTTCCCTTCATTTCATGTCGGCTACACTAAACTGGACGGAAAACACGAACTATTTACATAGCCGTTTCGACCGACGTTTCGTTCAGTGCGGTGGTACCAACCCGGCCGGGATAAACCCTACCACCTAGTAAGGTAAGAAGGGAAGGGACCTACAGTTTAACGTGGAATCCGAACCACGGTCAGCCTCCAACGGTCGAGCGGTCACCCATCCAAACACTGACCGCGCTCAGCGTTGCTTAATAACAGTTGACTAACCAACCGCGCCACTGAGCTACCGAGGCTGACGAATTTTCTTATCCCTTAGTCGACTTTTACGACATGCGACGGGGAGAGATGCAGTGGGGCTATTCTTTTTAGGTACCGACCCCACACGGTACAATTATATATTGGTGACCGGTAAATTTCGGCCTTGAATTGTGTAATGAAATGCTAAAATTATAACAATTTTATTAGTCAATCTACCTTTTGAAATTCAGGTTTCGTTGAGCGTTCCCTATCCCTTAAGGACTTTTACACTAGTCAACCAGGAGTTTTGATGTATGGATACCCATACATTAATTCCTCAGTCAATGAAACTTTGATAATATCTTGGAGTAATGTTCGGAATTACGACTGACAAATAATCCAACATTTTTTTTTACGGGAAGTTGGGTATATTCAAAGAAAAGTGAAAATTTAATATAACTCCTATAGACAAATTGCTCCGTCCAAAGTTACTTCGCCATAGGGTAGGTATTATTTATATGAATAAGTACGTAAATAAATCCAACATTTTTTGTATATGGAAATAGTGAATTAAAAACAAAATGTGTTTTTTTACTATATTTTTCTCGGCAAAATTGCTCAGTCGGTTCTTTAATCGGAATATACCTTAGTATTATTATGTACATCAATAAGCATAAGAATCCAACAACTTTTTTATATGCATCATTTTTTTTCAAGGTGACGACCGAAACTCTGTTCCGGAAAATTCCTCCGTCCGTTTTTATTGTACAATTATGATTAAGAATTTTGAAGAAAATTATTTGCAAAAGAATCCAACAAAAAATCCATCGGCAAGTTTAAAAAACAAGCGGGCCAAGACGGGCGCGGTGCGCAGAGGAGCGGCCGGCCGCGGGAGGCGAGAGACGCGGCATTTTCCCCTCCTCTGCGTCCATGCTGCGCCGCGCCGCCCCTGGCGCGCCGCTGAAGTTGGCGTGCGGTGTGTGCTAACCAGGGACTGAAAACCGGTTCGAAATGGGGTTCGGGTTCTCCGAACCGGTTCGAAGAACCTTTTTAACGAGCGAACCAGTTTGGTCGCGAACCGGTTAAAAAAAAACCGAACCTGAAGCCTAAAAACCGGTTCAGAACCGGTTTGGACCTCTAATATTAACCGGTTCGCAGCAGGGTACGAAATGGGGTGGAAACCTATATACATTTTTTTTGGACTTTGGGCTTCTTTTTTAATGTAAAATATTGTTGTTTTATGTATTTAATAAAATAAAAAAATAGGTGGTTGATTTTTATAGCCTAATCGATTCAGTTTCATAACAGTAACAAAAAAGTCTTAATTATCATTATGACATAACACGTGTAAGTTGGTAAAAAAAATTAAATTCTTTCTATTCCATACTAATAAAACTAAAATTGTGGTTTTTCACAATTTCTGAAAGAAAGGGATCTATGTGTTGGAAGACTTTTTTGTTCCTGGCATGAAACTGAAATGATTAAGACATTTTTTTTTACATTTTACATAGAAAAAATGTTTTTGTGCGAACAAAAATTATTTGTTCTTCAAAAGTGATCTATTTCCGATACAGAACCCTCTCTTAGCGTACTATTAACTAATTTTGAAAGACATTATATAAGGTGCTTCGTTATTCATCCCAAGTAAACACGTTACGCAAAAAAAAAATTATATGTTTTAAGCATAACTTTTCGAGAAATTTTCAAACGCAGAACAGCTGTTTATTGTAAGTAAGTCACAAGGTCACTAGACCTGTGTGTAACAGTAGGTAGCTTGCATTGTACGGGGTCAATGACCGTTGTATGTCCAAACGCAGAACAGCTGTTTGTTGTAAGTAAGTCACAAGGTAACTAGACCTGTGTGTAACAGTAGGTAGCTTGCATTGTACGGGGTCAATGACCGTACTATGTTCAAACGCAGAACAGCTATTGTTGTAAGTAAGTCACAAGGTCACTAGGCCGCCGCCGCTCTAAAACTAGCTACCTACCTACCTACCTACCTACGTGTGCGGTGTGTGTGCCTACGTTTCTTGTTTCTTGTTTCTTCGCCGAATTCCTGCATGGGCGTAGCATTCATTCAGCAACCGTGAACTACGGTTGCTCGTCGGACACCATGTCAGTGAACGCCGGCATACCCCAAGGATCTGTGTTGTCACCCACGCTGTTTCTTCTGCATATCAATGATATGCTGTCTCTGGGCAACATACATTGATGACAGTACGGCACACGGATCCTACACCAGTCACCCTTCAGCCAGTCGGGATGTTGTGGATGAGAAGAGGCGAAGACTTGTGTCTGAGCTCGAACACACACTCGACTCTATTTCCGAATAGGGCCGTAGTAATTTGGTCGAGTTCAACGCTTCCAAGACACAAGTTCGCGTGTTCAGTGCGAAGAGAGCGGCGTTCACACCGGTTCCTTCATTCCAAGGCACGTCGCTTAAATTAAGTGAACACCTCGGGGTCCTCGGAGTCGAACTGTCGCACGACCTGAACTTTCCTCGCCATATCGAGGGGAAGGCCAAGCTGGCTTCTAAAAAGCTGGGCGTACTCAATAAGGTGCGACGGTACTTCACACCAAAAGCTGCTTCTCTATAAATCGCAGATCAGGTCCTGCTTGGAGTACTGCTCGCACCTGTGGGATGGCTCTGCCAAATACCAGCTTGCGCCTCTGGACTCAATCCAGCGTCGAACCGTGCGACTAGTAGGTGACCCCGAAGTGTCCTGCGATCTAGAACCACTGCAACACCGTAGGGATGTCGGCTCCCTAAGTGTATTCTATCGCTTATTCCGTGAGGAGTACTCGGAGGGGCCGTTTAATGTGATCCCGCCGTCCCCTTTCCACCTTCGCACCACGCACACTGGGCAGGGATTGCATTCCTACACGCTGGACTTACCGCGGATGCGTACCAATCGATTCTGCAGATCTTTCCTCTACAGAACCGGTAAACTCTGGAACGCTCTCCCTGCACATATATTTCCCCCCAAGTACAGTCTCGGGTCCTTCAAGAGGGCCGTGAATGGGCACCATAAGCAATGCTCGGCATGGCATTCGGAACCCCCGCATACGACCGAATGTCCATGGGCGTCGTTAGACACCTTATGGGTGGCTCGGCGCCATACGACGCGCTGTCAATAAAAAAAACCTTTTTGGGGTCCGCTTGCACAAACGCAGATTTCCAGACCGCCGGCACACGGCCATTGGAGTAGGAGATACGGAATAGGCGCGTCAGCACTGGAGCCAGCTCGGGAGCACACTATTTTAACACCAATGCAGGAATCCATTCCGGCCCACACGCTTTCCTGACGTATAGGGAGAGAAACTCCGCCAGTACAGTCTGTTATCGAAACTGTACTTCCGGCATGGAGTTCTCACACCTAGGTATGGCTGGGGGAGTGGCACCCCCATCGTCCAGGTTGAAGTTCCCCGCAAAGAGAGATACCAGTAAGTCGGCTTTCTCCTTTGCGGAGTGGGCAAGTGAGCCTCCAGGACACTGCAGAGGTGGAAGAGAGGAGCGGCAGAAATTCGACTCGACAGATTTGGCGAGAGACCAGAACTCACAGCTCCCAGTTGGGTGCTGGTTCAGTCTGTCGCCGATGTAGTCAAATTTGGCCCTGGCAATAACCCTTTTGCAGGATCTGGAGAGGCGGTTGTATTCCATCGTCTGTTCGGATACGTTTGATTCACGTCCGGCACGGGCACGCGACCATGCCCGATAAGCTGTGCATTTAGCTGCGACAGCATCAGCACAGTCGCGGCTGTACGATGGTTGGCTTTTACCACCGAGGTGGACAGAGGCGCTGGGAATAAACATTTCCATTGCCCCCAGAACCACATCGGCAACGGTATTACCGCATTTTGACGGATCGTCCGAACTGAAGCAGATCTCTCTCCAAGGGTAGGATGCGAAGTGTTCTCGCATCTCATCTTAATCTGCTGACGCGTAGTGCCAAATTCGACGCGTTCCTCCAGTACGGGACTGAGGAGGCGAAGATGACACCGTGGACCCCACTAAACAATGATCAGAAGAACCCGGCGGGGCTCTCACTGAGACTTTATATCCGGGTTTGTCGTCAGCGGAAGATCCAGCAGAGAGGGTCCATGACCGTCTATATCTGGCAGCCTGGTGGGCTGGTCCACCAGTTGAGACAGGCCATGCGTCAGGGCGAAGTCGTAGGCGGCTCTCCCCGCAAAGTCAGTTCTCCTGAAGCCTAGCCATGCCTTGTGATGGGCATTGAAGTCTCCAAGGAAACCCAAATCCGCGGTGGGGAACCGCTCTTGGACTTTGTCTACCGCTCCACTCAGGTACTCGAATAACCGAGCTGTCTCCGCATTGCCAGAGTGCGACCTATTGGGACCCCCGACACCGTTCCCAGATCCACGTGGGGCCAGAGTATTGAGAGCTCGGAGTCCTCAATGCAGCGCAGGCGACGACAGGAAATATCAGCCCTGACAAACAGGCAGACTCCGGCTCGCCAGCGGAAGGCTTCATCCAGGGTGTAGCCCGGGTGGTGCAGGTAAGAAGTGTCGGCAGGGCGAGATATTTGCGTTTTCGTCGAGACAGCAAGGCCGGCTTCATCCTCTTCACGTGGTGATTGACGGCATTAAGATTGGTGTGCAACCCCCGCACGTTGGTCAAGTCAACGCTAAATAGTGGTGTAGGGGTGTGCACAGCTGATTGAAAGTTGTTCTTTCTTTATACTGCCATGGTTGTAGTAAGAGGGGGGGAAAGAGCGTGAAGGGTGGCTGTGGTGATTCACGGGCAAAGCGTGGACGCTAGCTTATTCGCTTAATGCTCAGGTTAGTGGTGCGCCGACACGGAAGACGGAAGGGCCCCCGGTCCCCCCCCCTCCCCTCCCCCCGGAAGTGGCCGCCGGGACCCCTACTCCGTTCACCAACCGGCACGACGGACCACTCCGGGATTATGCGCCGGTTTACCAGGGCAGCCTCTCGCGTTGGTTAGACGCGATTGGGCCCGTGTACCACCGGCGGGCGGCCAGCGGAATAACCGTCTCACCGAGTCTCCTTGTCAACCGTGTCGATGCATCACGTCGGAACAGCGAATTCGCGTCGGGATTACTGACCTACTCCTCACCACAGCCATCCCCACCTGCTTTTGGGTCCCCGGGAGGTGCACCGGAACACAGTGAATGGCGGTTATGGCGGGTTATGGCGGTATAATAGTACTGAGCTTGCATCGGTCGGCGACGGACGCGCACACGATGCACTCTAGACGCGCCTGCGAAGTAAGCGAAAATGGCGTGCGATAAATGCAATATAAATAATAATATATATAATATAAATAAAGCGGACGTCTTGGATGAAGTCAGCATCATCCGGATTTGTGAGTCCGCCTTCACCGAAGATGACGTTGAGACCGCGAGAGTTCTGCTTTGTGCGTGCATTCCGTCAAGAAGGCCGACTCGCAAGGGAGAAAATCGGAAGAAGAAGACTATCCAGGACATCATCACCATCTTAAAGCAGACAGACCCCGACGACGTGCCAAGGTTCGTGGCGTACGACCTCAATAAGTTGCCGCCTGTGTCCTTCGACCACGTCGACGTTACGGCCTTCCTGAAAGATTTGGTGATCATAAAAGCGGACATAGCTCAACTGAAGGGAAACTGTGGAGCGACAGCGGCGTAGGGGCCAACATCTCTCGTCCCGGAAGTTCAACAGCTGAAACAGGCAGTTGAGAAATTGTCATGTTCCGAGTCACTCCGGCCGATAACCCCGTCTCTGCAGCCTGATCGCATTCCGCAAGTGGGAACACCGAACGAAACGCTGAGTGTACGCAACATCAATATGCGCAGGCGAGGTGCTCAAGTGTCGTCACCCAGCGATTGCACATCGACGCCGGTATGCTACGGAAGCGCTGATGGTGCTGTTGATGCCTCGACTTCTACACTGCGCACCCCTCCCGCTCCTCCGCCCACCCGCCCCGTTGCCGCTCGTCCGAAAAGGCGACGCGGATCTATGACGAAGCGTATCAGTAAAACGGTGGAGAAAACAACAATGGTGTCCCCGCGCTTGGAACCGCGTCCCGACTGTCGGCAGGAGGCTGCACGTGACAAAGACGGGTTCGTACTCGTCGAGAGCAGGAAGAAGAGAAGGAAGAGGTGCAATAAGCGCGGATCTGCGCCCCCTGAAGAGAGCTGTTTGAAGGCAGCTCCCCGCACGGCTCTCATCTACATGTCTCGCCTGCGAAAGGACATGAAGATCGAGGACCTCATCCGCCACGTCCAGGATAAGGGTGAGCGAGTTGAGAGTGTCGAGGCTCTTCCTTCTCACTGGGCTGACACGAACTTTTGCGCTTTCAAGCTGTGCATTCCTGCCGAGAAGGTGAAGACATTCCTTCGCAGTGAGTTTTGGCCCTCCGGGGTGGTGTTCCGGCGCTACAATCGCGACCTTCATCGTGAGGTCGCGCGCCATAAGTATGCTGAGGCCGCGCCGGAGCTGTCTACAACTGCCGTCCTGCACATTCAGGAGACGCAACCCGCGCCGCCGCCGACGACGCCCGCGCCGCTGCCGACGCCCGCGCCGCTGCCGACGCCCGCGCCGCTGCCGACGCCCGTGCCGCGGACGCAATCTGCGCCCACTCTACGCGCACCTGATTCACCGCGTCAGCAGACTAATATGACGCATATGGGTCTCTATTGGGACCCGTACAGACACAAGTGGAGAAAAAGTAATTTTAGTTCTTAGGTTAAGACATTTAATATGTATTGTCAATATGGCCCTAGTTGGCTGAAATAAAGAGATAAATAAAAATAAAATAAAAATTAAATAAATAATTGATTCTCCCAGGGTGTGGTCGCGAACCCAGTCGATCCGAAGATCTCCCACACGCTAACTGCTGTTCATTTGGCACCACCCAGGAGGCACGTGTGACTTAAGGACCATGAGGTGTCACAGACGCGAACAGCTTTAACTCCCTATATAAGGTGCTTCGTTATTTATGTCAATAACTTCGGGAGGGTTACATACGCGCTCAAACAAACAGATTCAGATTCAGATATTTATTTCGCCATAAAGAACACACAACAATAACAATATTTCATTGAGACATATGCATATTCAGTATGGTTCGTCATTATCATTATCATTATTATTTTTTTTTGTCATGTCCCGTTCAGCTCAACACTTTACGCAAAAAAAAACATGTTTATAGGAGCATTGTTTCTCCTAACATCTCCTAACAAACAAATTAAATCAAATAGCTGTAAAAACCAATCAAGGCTATAGACCCTTGCAAACAAGAAACGTAGGCACACACACCGCACACGTAGGTAGGTAGGTAGGTAGGTAGCTAGTTTTAGAGCGGCGGCGGCCTAGTGACCTTGTGACTTACTTACAACAATAGCTGTTCTGCGTTTGAACATAGTACGGTCATTGACCCCGTACAATGCAAGCTACCTACTGTTACACACAGGTCTAGTGACCTTGTGACTTACTTACAATAAACAGCTGTTCTGCGTTTGAAAATTTCTCGAAAAGTTATGCTAAAAACATATAATTTTTTTTTTGCGTAACGTGTTTACTTGGGATGAATAACGAAGCACCTTATATAATGTCTTTCAAAATTAGTTAATAGTACGCTAAGAGAGGGTTCTGTATCGGAAATAGATCACTTTTGAAGAACAAATAATTTTTGTTCGCACAAAAACATTTTTTCTATGTAAAATGTAAAAAAAAATGTCTTAATCATTTCAGTTTCATGCCAGGAACAAAAAAGTCTTCCAACACATAGATCCCTTTCTTTCAGAAATTGTGAAAAACCACAATTTTAGTTTTATTAGTATGGAATAGAAAGAATTTAATTTTTTTTACCAACTTACACGTGTTATGTCATAATGATAATTAAGACTTTTTTGTTACTGTTATGAAACTGAATCGATTAGGCTATAAAAATCAACCACCTATTTTTTTATTTTATTAAATACATAAAACAACAATATTTTACATTAAAAAAGAAGCCCAAAGTCCAAAAAAATGTATATAGGTTTCCACCCCATTTCGTACCCTGCTGCGAACCGGTTAATATTAGACTTCCAAACCGGTTCTGAACCGGTTTTTAGGCTTCGGGTTCGGGTTTTTTTGAACCGGTTCGCGACCAAACTGGTTCGCTCGTTAAAAAGGTTCTTCGAACCGGTTCGGAGAACCCGAACCCCATTTCGAACCGGTTTTCAGTCCCTGGTTAGCACACACCGCACGCCAACTTCAGCGGCGCGCCAGGGGCGGCGCGGCGCAGCATGGACGCAGAGGAGGGGAAAATGCCGCGTCTCTCGCCTCCCGCGGCCGGCCGCTCCTCTGCGCACCGCGCCCGTCTTGGCCCGCTTGTTTTTTAAACTTGCCGATGGATTTTTTGTTGGATTCTTTTGCAAATAATTTTCTTCAAAATTCTTAATCATAATTGTACAATAAAAACGGACGGAGGAATTTTCCGGAACAGAGTTTCGGTCGTAACCTTGAAAAAAAATGATGCATATAAAAAAGTTGTTGGATTCTTATGCTTATTGATGTACATAATAATACTAAGGTATATTCCGATTAAAGAACCGACTGAGCAATTTTGCCGAGAAAAATATAGTAAAAAAACACATTTTGTTTTTAATTCACTATTTCCATATACAAAAAATGTTGGATTTATTTACGTACTTATTCATATAAATAATACCTACCCTATGGCGAAGTAACTTTGGACGGAGCAATTTGTCTATAGGAGTTATATTAAATTTTCACTTTTCTTTGAATATACCCAACTTCCCGTAAAAAAAAATGTTGGATTATTTGTCAGTAGTAATTCCGAACATTACTCCAAGATATTATCAAAGTTTCATTGACTGAGGAATTAATGTATGGGTCCAACTCCTCGTTGACTACATTATTTGGGCCCTAAGGGGTAGAGAAGATTGGTGCTATGGGGATTATATTAACCAAAATTATTAAAGCACTAAAATTTAATAATTAAAAAAAAATTCACAGATCTCATACATTACATTACATGCCCTTCGGGTACATTGAAAATTACTTTTAGGGCGTATTCAAATATTTATTCATTTATTTGTAAAAATATAAGAAACAAGTCAATTTTGAAAAATTGTCAAAAATTTTCTAAAATTAAATTTATTTTTAAACCCCCTAAAAACGGCTATTTCAAGCGCTTTTTTGCGATTTTTTCAAATACTCAAACTTTATAATTTTTTTTCATTCACCATCTTGTAGCCCTCGTTGATATGCGTCATTTGACACCCTAAACATTCACATAACTTACGACACCAGGGCGATAATTCGCACTCTCGCTGGAGATCAAGGACTATACATGACTATATCGAATCGACTATAGCGATCGAAAAGACATTGTCAATGTAAAACAAAATGCAAAAACACGTCACATTAGTCCACCGTCGTATTCGCTCCCATCTCTATTACTTTCCAAACTCTGCGGTATAAATCCGTGCAGAATTTCCCCAGCCCAGCAGCCCGACGAGCGGTGAGCAGGAGTGGTGGGTAGGAGTTAGGGCTGCAGGAGGCACCGCGCGTGAGGGACGCCGTTCGAACGGCGATCAACCAGAATGCTAGATATGTGACCCCATCCATACTATAAGCATATTTCAAAAACCGGCCAAGTGCGAGTCGAACTCGCGCACCGCGGGTTCCGTATCGCCATGTCTAGGTTAGCGCCACTCACGCCATCTATGGCGTGTTCTGAAATGCTTCTTAGTTAAATGTCATGATTAGTTAAAATGCTTCACGCTCTATTCGGTAGATGGCGCGCGCGCATACACTTTCTTGGTTTCTTCTATGGGAACTTTTTCTTATTTTTTTTTATTATTTGTTGTTATATCGGCCATAATAACACATATTCTGTGAACATTTCAACGGGCTACCTATTACGGTTCAAGAGATACAGCCCTCGGACAGACAGACAGACGGCGTAGGCTTAGTAATAGGGTCCCGTACCGGATACGGAACCCTAAAAAACGGTCGCGAAATTAGACAAAAAATCGAAGGAGAACAATCTTACGTTGACTGAGGGAATACATGACGGGGCGTCCCATTTTATGAGTACCAGTATATACGCCGCGGTACCAAATCTAGTATTGTTGTTGATCGATGGGTTCGAACGCGGACTGAGATTGAAACATCTCTTTACTCTTGCTTCTTTAATTGCTTCCACATATGATGCCCACGTGTGCGTTTTATAAAGTGCCGGTGGGAATTATACCTACTCGAATTTATGTACCGTTGAAGAGTTAATAAGATTTGTGAGACTTTATTTTATTTCTGCAAATAAACAAAGCTGGTTATTTTTTTATTTATATGTGTAGACTATATTCAGAGGACAGCACAACTGCAGGTTGGTCCTCGAGGGAAAAGATTGCATTACGTCGTGCACTAGGCAAACCCAAATTATCACAGAAAGTATAATAAATATCTTTTGCCCGCGGCTTCGCTCGGGGTAGACTCGGTTTAATAGCAAATCAGATTTAAACGCAAATATGATAAATCCGCGGGGCACGAATGATTCAAGGTTGTTTAGTGATGGGACAATGTATCCACAAATATCGAAAATCGATCGTTATTTTAGAATAATATGAAATAATGTCGATTATTGAAACTAAGAGTATTTCTATAGAAAATAAGATATAATAAACAAATGTTGTATTTACTTTATAGGTACAATACAAATCTGTTCAAACCCCAATATTAGTTTTATTAGTATGGAATAGAAAGAATTTGATTTTTTTTACCAACTTACACGTGTTACATCATAATGATATTGAAGACTTTTTTGTTACTGTTATGAAACTGAATCGATTAGGCTATAAAAATCAACCACCTATTTTTTTTATTTAAACACATAAAAATATTTTACATAAAAAAAAGGCCAAGGTCCAAAAAAATAGGTCTTACAAAATTAGTTCATAGTAACCTAAGGGGGGGTTCTGTATCGGAAATAGATCACTTTTGAAGAACAAAGAATTTTTTTTTCACAAAATTTTTATTTTTTTTTTATGTTTAATGTAAAAAAAATTTTTTCTTAATCGTTTCGGTTTCGTGCTAGGAACGAAAAAGTCTTCCAACACGTATATCTCTTTCTTTCAGAAATTGTGAAAAACCACAATTTTAGTTTTATTAGTATGGAACAGAAAGAATTTAATTTTTTTTACCAACTTACACGTGTTACATCATAATGGTCATGAAGACTTTTTTGTTACTGTTATGAAACTGAATCGATTAGGTTATAAAAATCAACCACCTATTTTTTTATTTAAATACCTACATAAAAAAATTTTTTACTTAAAAAAAGCCCAAGGTCCAAAAATGTTTATATAGGTTTTACTCCCTATATGATACAGAACCCCCCCTTAGCGTACTATGAACTAATTTTGAAAGACCTTATATAAATATGTATTATATTTACTTAATCGTTAACATAAAGTATACATGTTTATATAAGTACTGTAGGTATATAAGTATTCAGGTCTGAAATATGACATGAATAAAATACAATACACAAATAAATATGAGTATCGATAACAGTGTCGATTGTTTATTGATCGCCGTAGTCAATCCCTAACAAGGTCGTATTCGTGCCCCGCGGATTCCGATGTCTGATGATAATAAACGATCGCTTCTTTCATATTTTCTCTCTCCCTCCCTCTCCCTCCTTCATATCTTATACTTTTATCACATATCTTTTGTAATGTTGTTACGGCTAGGCTGTCTATTTCCCGAATAGAGTAAATAAATAAATAAAATTACTATACATACAATACGGATTAACACCGACTCGTACCTGCACGTGATGTTCAACAAACGATTACCTGAGAAAGACTGGAAGCGCGATTTTCTAAAACAATAAACCAGCGTAGATAAATCACATCGTAATGTTTATTGCCGGAGATGTTGCCAGTTGATTTCTCGAGCTGGTGTTGCCATATCCAGTGTATCGCATCTGTTATTGATTGGGGATTATAGCACTGCGTATTGTGTCATTATTAATTATAAATTACATTGGTGCAAATTTATATGTATAAAGAGATGAAAATATTGTATAGGTACCTCTTTTACGTACCGTGTGGAGCCGGTACTTGTCGTAAAACGCGACTAAGGGATAAAGGCAAGATGCCGTGGTAAAGGGCGATAGGCTAGTCACCTCTCACCTTGGTGCGGTCCTTCACCGAGTCACGCAGTAGGAGGATCTTAGTGCCTTACTTGCTGCTTGATAATTATCTTCTTCCAATACCTACTATGCTAAACGTGGTTATGTGTGTGTGGTGTGGTATGTATGTATGTATGTATGTATTGTTTCGTATGTTTACATGCTTACTACATGTATATGCCTGTAAGCCAAAGCATTAAATACCTACCTACTACAACGACAAAAGGGAAGCACTGACATGGCACCTAGTTCATTAAGGTGTTATGGGGTGGACATCACGGATGTTCTAGGTGATGTAGCCAACTGTGTCAGTTTCCATAAAAAAGTACCTTTGATGTCAATATATTTTTCTCGCAGTGTATCTGATCAGCCTGTGAGTGACCTACCTCACTGTACTGTGAGATACCACCGAACATAGTCCACATTTTGTAATTTTTAGGCTTCCATACGGAAACCTATTACTATGTCTGTCTGTCCGTCTGTCTGTTTGTCCGTCCGTCCGTCCGTCCGTCCGTGCTAGGGCTGTATTTTAACCCTAATAGGTAGCCGGCTGAAATTTTCACAGAATATGTGTTATTATGTCGTATACGCCAACAAATAATAAAAAAGGCGTCTTTTGTATGGGGGTCCCCATACAAGAAACGTGCTAACAATCTATTATGTTTACGTTACTCGATAATAGATGGCGCGACGGGCAGTTTTGCATGGCAGATACAAAATATAGAAAGATTGGTTTTTAGGGTTCCGTATCCGGTACGGTACTAAGCCTACGCCGTCCGTTCGTCCGCCTGTCCGAGGGCTGTAACTCTTGAACCGTAATGGTACCCGTTGAAATTTTCACAGAATATGTGTTATTATGGCCGATATAACAACAAATAATAATAAAAATAAGAAAAATTAAGAAATTCACGGGGGTTCCCATAGAAGAAACCAAAAAAGTGTATGCGCGCGCGCCATCCACCGAATAGAGCGTGAAGCATTTTAACTAATCATGAAATTTAACTAATATGAAGCATTTCATAACACGCCATAGATGGCGTGAGTGGCGCTAACCGTGACATGGCGCAAAGGAACCCTCGGTGCGCGAGATCGACGCACTTAGCCGGTTTTTTACAGGTATGGTAAATCTGAACCATCTGTGCGTGAGTAAAACTCGCATTTAAAAAAATCGTTTTATTGTCCAATGAAGTATTCATTGGACAATAAAACGAGTATTCATTTCTTCTTACATAGATTTGTAATTATCCGGAACATAGGGCGTGGTGCTACATAGACGATTTGATTGAAAATGGTTTGAAAAATAACTTCCGTATATTTGGATTTAAGGTGCGATAGTTTCCTGACTATAATTTTAAAGTTCGTTTTGCTTCGTGTCGGTTTAAAAAGTGTGAATGAAGAATGGTTGGAAGAAAGTTAAATTTTTGTTTTATTTTGGCTGGCTTATATTTTAGAGATTTGTGAAAATGATGTATGAAGATTATGTAGCATTTCTTTATATATAGCAGTAGGCAGCAACACTTTATTAAAATACATTTAAAATGGCCTAAATCGAATAAAAATAATTAAATGTTAAAACTAATACTAAAAACCAATTTAAATTAAAACTTTATACATAGACTTATATAACTATATATTTCTATATCGTTAACGCTCGGTATCTTAAGATATAGTAAGATCGAATACATTTAGTTTCGTCGTGTATGACGGTTTAAAGGATTTTAGGTGAGCGATATTGTGAAATATGCTCTAAGATAAGATATATTTTATTTTATATTATTTTTATCGTGTGTGACGCGCGTATGGTGGTCGGTGCTGTGGTGTAATTTACCAGAGTTGTTGAGAGTGATCGGTGTTGTTGCGATGCAAGCATCGCAACAACACCGATCACTCTGCTAACCCCAACACTGTGATGGTATGTATGTATGTCTAAATATATATATGTACTGTATACATAAAACCTAACCTAACGTACTTATCATAAACATTGAAAATTCAATCATTTAACCTTCAATCAATCAATCACCAGCTCGTATCGGTCCACTGCTGGACGTAGGCCTCTCCCAAGATACGCCACCAAATGTGCTCTTCTCATCCATCCACTCCCAGCTACCGTTCTTAGGTCGACTGTCCACTTAGCCGTGGGGCGTCCCACCACTCTGCGTTTGCTTGTACGTGGCGTCCATTCGAGCAACCGTCTACCCCAACGGTTGTCGGGTCTGCGACAGACGTGACCAGCCCACTGCCACTTCAGCTTGCTAATCTTCCGAGCAATGTCGATTACCTTGATTATTTATCGTATTTCGTCATTACGTATTCATCGATCAAAGAAACACAGAGAATTGCAGCTATTTCCATCATCATTCATATATGTAATCTTAGTCTTGTAGTCCAGGAAACGAATGATTGTAGCCGGAAAACTCGAAAGCAGAAAGTTTGACTTCGGAACTTTGTTCTGACTAGTTAGGAGGTAAACATGTTTTTCTCTTATATCTCGAAAACGGTGCTTCATAGGAAAAACTGTTCAATTACGGAATAAGAGGTGATAAAATTATCTACAACTTTGTTAATATACCCTTTTTACCAATTCTCAATCGTTGTCGAGATATAAGGTCCGAAAAAAGGCCGATTTTATTTGGAAATAAAAGCAATGTATGACAAAAAACGTGAGGTAAAAAACTCAATTTCAAAGTTGTAGAGAATTTTATCACCTCTTATTCCGTAATTGAACAGTTTTTCCTATGATGCACCGTTTTCGAGATATAAGCGAAAAACCGAAAAATGGGACCTTCTTTGTGCCCCCCTAGGGCGCACCCCGCAGTGGTGGGGACTTTTAGTATGTTTACCTCCTAACTAGTCAGAACAAAGTTCCGAAGTCAAACTTTCTGCTTTCGAGCTTTCCGGCTGCACTCATTTACTACGCTATTCGGTAAATCTGGTGAAGCCTTGAACTTCAAGACTGGCAGCCGAGATATAGAGTGAACAGGATTCCTATAACCTTTTAGTTACCGAGCAGAGTTTGTCCAGCAGCGTCAGGTTTGCGAAACGTTTTAAAGTTCAACGCAGTATAGAACAAGTGAATGTATAGTCCGTTCATTTTGCGAAGTCACTTGCGAAAAAGGTTTCGAGCTGCCCAGCGAGCATTGGAGCGACCCATGCTGGGAATATCGTCACGTGATATGGTGCGTAACGAGGCAATCCGCCGACGCACCAAAGTAGTCGATATTGGACACCGGGTGGCTAAGCTCAAGTGGCAGTGGGCTGGGCACGTTAGCCGAAGAGACGACGGACGAACGTTGGAGTAACCGTGTCCTACACTGGCGGCCGTGGACAGGAAATCGGAGTGTGGGAAGACCACCCGCCAAGTGGGACGACGACATCAAGTCCGTCAGCGGAAAGCAGTGGTTTCGTATCGCTGAAGGCCGGGAGGACTGGAGAAAATTTGAGAGGCATATGTCCAGCAGTAGAAGCTTACGCGCTGACTGACTGACTGACTTGCGAAAATATATTTCGCTAGTTGTCTCTCTCACACAGGTTAGTTCATTGGCATGGGCAGTGCGTCTGTTATCGACATAGCTATGCACGTATTGTATGCAGTCTCCCAAAAATATAACGTCGAAAGCGCCGCTCCGAGAAGCGAGTTTTTTGCATTTAGCTTCTGAGACATTGCGTGGCATAATGCCACTGGCATTGGAAAAGGGAAAATTCAAATGGGATAGACAAGGATAGTATTGACGCAGCTTGGTCGGCGTGGTCAGTTGGTGTCGCGTACGTTTTTCGCAAGTGACTTCGCAAAATGAACAGAGTTTAGTTGGTATTTGACATTTTTGCTTCTACTCAACACTAAATACGGTTGACCTATAGGTGTGACTATGTGTGCAATTCATAGCTTACAGTTGGTTCTAGCAGTGACGTGAAGGGAACTTTATATTTTTAGATTACATTTTATTCAAGTATGTACCTATATGTCAACACGCCTTTGTTTTTTTTTTTTAATTTTTTTTATTGAAACTGGCACGGTTGGCTACATCACCTACAACATCCGTGATGTCAGCCCATACCACCGGGTGAACTTGGTGCCACGTCAGTGCTTCCCTTCGGTCGTGCCGGCTACACTGAACTGGACGGAAAACACAAACCATTTACATAGCCGTTTCGACCGACCTTTTATTCAGTGCGGTGGTACCAATCCGGGCGGGTTAAACCCTACGACCTAGTAATATAAGAAGGGAGTCATATCCCTTAGTCGCCTTTTACCACATACACGGGGAGAGATGCAGTGGGGCTATTCTTTTAAAGTACCGGCCCCACACGGTACAGCCGACATTGTTGTTGAAATTGTGCTTTTGAGAATCCATCGGTTCTCAAAATCACAATCGCATGTGGAACGTTTGGAACGTCGATGTCTTCCGCGGGTGCGGGCGCGGGCGCGCGTGCGTGCGTGTGAGACTGCACCATTGGTCGTTCCATCCACACTGCACTACCAAGCTGCATTACCGGTAGTGCTGTTTGGAATTGTTTGTCCCATCTGCACTACTGCACTACCAGCTGCGAAACCGGTAGTGTCGTTTGGAATTATTTCTTCCCTTTTGCACACCCTTTTGTACCGTGTGGGGCCGGTACTTTAAAAGAATAGCCCCACTGCATCTCTCCCCGTGTATGTCGTAAAAGGCGACTAAGGGATATGACTCCCTTCTTATATTACTAGGTGGTAGGGTTTAGGCCGCCCGGGTTGGTACCACCGCACTGAATGAAAGGTCGGTCGAAACGGCTATGTAAATAGTTTGTGTTGTCCGTCCAGTTCAGTGTAGCCGGCACGACCGAAGGGAAGCACTGTCGTGGCACCAAGTTCACCCGGTGTTATGGGTTCACATCACGGATGTTGTAGGTGATGTAGCCAACCGTGTCAGTTTCCATAAAAAAAAAAACCGAGTAGTAGTACACAATGGAATTTCATTCTCAACTGCGCTACCAAACGATTGTGTACGCGAATTGGTGCTATGGTTTTTCCTTATGATACCCGCTACTTATGATTCTGAATGACGTTGTTTGTGAAACCAACAGATCTCGAAGTTCGAATTGCCCAACTAGTGGTAGGGGTTGAGGCCGTTATAAATATCTGCCCGCCAGTATTTTCGAAAACGGTTTATATGTTAATACATCGCGTTCTATAAAAATATCTCAGACAGAAAGCCGCCCAGTTTCCCGTCGCTCGTGGAAAACGTGGAAAGTGATCCGACGGCCGCGGCGCGGCAAACCTGGTCACCCGACAAGGTTTCACTGCAGGCGCGTTGCAAGTTTTTCAAGGTGCTCTCACAGTGAAGTTCTTGCTAATCGTTTTGGCTAATGGGCTGTATGAATTAGAATACGTGATATGAAAGTGAAATTGTGAGAGAAATGCTGTACTTTAATATCCGGTCTTACATTCTAAGCACGACCGAAGGGAACGGCAATGCTTCCGACAGGAACTCGACGTAATGGGCAGACATCGCGAGGCATAAAAGGTAGCCAACTATTAGCCGATTTACCACCTCCGGGTTAATCTCGGTCAAAAGTTATCTGTCGGGTAAAGTTACATGTCGGTGCATTTCTCATAGAGCCGAAGCGAAGTTGGTTAAATCAGGTTCCATAAATAAATACAATACTATGTAAGTTATACGGGTCTTAGTAGTGTGGGGTCGGTACTTAAAAAAGAATAGCCGCACTGCATCTCTCCCCGTGCATTTTTTTTTATGGAAACTGACACGGTTGGCTACATCACCTACAACGTCCGTGATGTCAGCCCATAGCACCGGGTGAACTAGGTGCCATGTCAGTGCTTCCCCCTTTGATCGTGCCGGCTACACTGAACTGGTCGGAGAACACAAACTATTTACATAGCCGTTTCGACCGACGTTTCATTCAGTGCGGTGGTACCAACTCGGGCGGGTTAAACCCTACCACCAAGTAAGATTAGGAGGGAAGGGACCTACAGTTTTACGAGGAATCCGAACCTCGGTCAGCCTCCAACGGTCAGCGGTCACCCATCCAAGTACTGACCGCACCCAGCGTTGCTTAACATTCAATAGCGACAGTTGACTGTCTGCACCACTGAGCTATCGAGGCTGACAAATGCATGTCGTAAAAGGCGACTAAGGGATAAAGGGCAAGATGTTGTGCATAAGGGCGAACAGGCTCACGATCCTTCCACCGAGTCTTGTTAGCAGGTGGGTCTTCCTGCCTTATACTTGCTGCTTGATAGCTATCTTGTTTGCTAAATGTGGTGGTCGGTGTTGTGCTGTAATTTACAAGAGTACTTGCGGTACAACAACGACTACTCTGCTTACCCCGGTTGTCGGGATACAGCGTGAAGAGTAAAATTGTGCGTCAAATCTGGTTGTAACATATTTTAAGCATTCAGTCCTAAGTGGGAGTTGATATACCGGCGCGGCGCTAAAAGTCAGACAACTAATGAATTTATGGTAAACAGCGTGAGAGTCGTCTCGCTCTAACCGCGGCTAATCTCATCACGAACATTAGCGACCGTAACTCGAATCTTCTACAACGTCTTAAAAGCGGCGGGTGGCCGAGTGGTTTGAGCATCGGCTTCTCATGCGGGAGGTCCGAGGTTCGAATCCCATTGGCGTGTACCAATGAGTTTTTTCTGAGGAAAAAATTTGCGTGCATACCTACACCTGCTGCTTCACCGTTCGGAACCGGTGTAAAATTGTAGGTCCCTTCCCTTGACCCTTACTGGTGGTAGGCTCAAATTGTAGCCGACTGGGTTGGTACCACCGTACTGGATGTAAGATGGCCGCATAGCAATCTCGTTTGTGTTCTCCTCTAGTCCAGTATAGCCAACAATCCAGGGAAGTCTCTGGTATGGCACCTACCTTCTTGGAGGTGATATTGGCTAGTCAGAGCATGTGCTTTGGCACCTCTGACTCAGCCACCCATACCGGATTACATAAAAAAAAAAAAACGTGGTAATACAGTATGTATTATAGAACGTACATTACGTACATACTACGTAATACACGTAGGACACCTATGTACGCAGTCGGGTCATAAGTTCTGTCACAACCTTATTATTTTCATATTTCGAATACTGGCCAGAAATGTTTTGATTGATTTTGAATAAGGAACATTTTGCGTCTTTAAAAATAAAAAATAAGATTATATTACTCCATTTTAAAACATGGAGTGGACGCAAAAGGAAGACACAATCGCAGTTATTGCGTTGCACCGCTGCGGTTAAGCGCCAACTGAGATTTTTAAACTTCTAAAAAAAATTAAAAATAACACTGAGGTTTGTTTAACCTATAATCAAACGATTCGGTGAAGATTCGAGCTTCGAACATCCCAAGAGGAGTGGCCGGGCTCGTACGGTTAGGACACCGGCGGTCATCAAGGCAGTGAGGGCGCGAATCCAACGAAATGCTGTGCGCAAGCAACAATTTTTAGCTCTGTAGATGCGGTGAAGCAGAACCACGGTTAAAAGTGTATTAATTGAACACCTGGGACTATGAGCTTATCGAAAGAAAATATGACATTTTTTATATGAGCGTCTGAAAAAAATAAGGATAGTGAGATCTCGGACTTTGTCAAGGCGGTACGCGAGAAAAAAGTACCGCGAAATCGTTTTTTCAGACAAAATTTTTTTTTATTTTGAACAAAGTTACAACATAGAAAATGATAAAGTTTATGCCCATAACAGTGAAGAAGTGGGCAGGCCTATCCCGAGAGTTCAGCGTGGACATCATTCTTCATTATTCATGGTTTGGCTTGAAGTCTCATATTCAGGCCTAACTGAGGTGTTTTTCTGTGAGAAAGGTGTAAAAATCAGTGTCGTTGTCTACCAAAATACGGTGCTTACAAACATTGTGGAACCTCTTTCTCACAAAATGTTCAAAAACAGACACTGGGTACACCAACAAAATTCTACGCCAGGTCATAGGGCAGCAAGCACGCAAAATTGGCCGACCGCGCATGGAATCGACTTCATCAGGCACCAAGAATGGCCCTCCTCCAGCCCATACTTGAAACCATTGGATTACAAAATATGGCAACATTTGGAGGAGAAACTCTGCGCTAATCCTCACCAGAATTTGGAGTCTCTCAAAGCATCCCTGATTAAAGCAGCTGCTGATATAGACACGAACGTCGTGCGTGCGGCGATCAACAACTGGCCAGGCAGGTTGAGAGTCTGCATTCAAAATCTGGGAGGGTTTTTCGAATAATTTTAATAAAATTTTAATCTACTTTAATCTGCCTTTCTTTTCATATATATATTTCAAACTAACATAAAAAGTCGTACAATTTATTTAATAATGTATTTGTGACAGAACTTATGACCCGACCTAGTAGATATACACTATGTACGATAAGAAAGTGACCGATGAAATTAAATAAAAAAACCGAATGTGGCATTTGAAAAAAATTATATATATTGAATATTATGTATACAAGAATGCTTAATTATTAATAACGTGTTCAGTCTCCTCCATTGTCCATAATCGCCTGGCATCTTTGGGGTATACTTTCTGCTAATTTTTGAGTTAAGTCGCGGGGTAAAGATCTCCATATTGACTTTATGTTGCGACTAAGCTCGCGGGCAGTTAGTGCTTTTTTTGCACGAAGTTTCAGCTTCATCCTCGCCCAAACATTTTCTATTGGATTCGCATCAGGTGATTGTGATGGCCAATCCAAGACCTCGATGTTATTTTCCTGCTTCCAGGCGGAGCACAGACGACTTCGGTGTTTGGGGTCGTTGTCTTCTTGTAATATCCATGTTTCATTTTGCCTTGGGCACAACCTTTTGGTAGAAGGCAATAATGCTTTCTCGTATATTTTAGTCATCCTAATAGCATCCAGAGTGCCGGTAAACAAGTGCAAGTTACCAAATCCCCTTTCTGAGAAGCAACCCCAAACATGCACCTTAACTGGGTGTTTCACGGTACGTACGAGCAGTTTGTTATCGGCAGTTGACCAAGCACGAGACGATATACTAGATGCCCAAAATGATGCTTCATCCGAAAAAATTATGTTACCCCAATCTCAATCTTTGTTGTCTCGTGCCCAGGCCATCCTTTTTTTAATGTGTTTCTCGGTAAGGAGAGGTTTCTTCAACGTGCTTCGGTATTTCACGTCAACTTCAGCTAAGCGTCTTATAATGGTGTCGAGAGACATACTTAGCCCCCTTTTCTTCAATTCTTCTTGTCCGGAACGCAATGGTAAAAGTGGATTTTTTTTAAATAGTTGTACTATGCGTTTATCTTCAGTGGGCGACGGTGACGTCACTTTCGTTTTACCGCGTTCTGGTAGGTCATCTACGTTTTTTGATTCAGAATATCGTTTCACCCACTTCGTCACGAATGTCTTAGACTTTTTCATATACTTTGCAGCCTGCTCGCGTGACATTTTCGGTCCTTTCGGATGCGAGCAAAGAACACTGCTTCATGGCGGGAAGCGTACGCGGCACTCATGGCGGGAAACTAGCTCTCTGCGCGAAAAAACGGCGCGAACTGATGTAGTTATCACAATGCATCTTAGGAAAAGGGTCTCACTACATGTTCAAAATTTAAATTTCGCGTAACGGCTGTCAAAAAATATAATTATGCCGGTCACGTTCTTGCCGAACAGACTGTAGGTACATACATAGGTACTGAATTAGAATTGGCGGAATTTTCTACATGCCCGAAAATGCTGTATTCGGGCATGTACTTAGAAGGGTTAAAGCGACAGTGAGCTCGTCAGTCAGTCAGCGTGTAAGTGTCTACTGCTTGATATACGCCTCTCCAATTTTCCTCCAGTCGTCCCGGCCTTCAGCGGTACGAACCCACTCCTTTCCGCCGACATACTTGATGTCGTCGTCCGACCTGGCGGGTGGTCTTCCCACACTCCGTTTTCCTGTCCACGGCCGCCAGTGTAGGACACGGTTACTCCGACGTTCGTCCGTCGTCTCTTCGGCTAACGTGTCCAGCCCACTGCCACTTGAGCTTAGCCACTTAGTGTCCAATATCGACTACTTTTGTGCGTCGGCGGATTGCCTCATTACTCACTATGCACCATATCACATAGCGATATTCCCAGCATGGCTTGCTCCATTGCTCGCTGGGCGACTTTCAACCTTTGGACAACAGCAACTGTCGTCACAGTGAGCACGACTAAAGCATTTTCGACAAAGTTTTCCTGTTTCGTTAGTGTTCTCTTCAACATCTTCAAAATTTCAAAACAATTTTTCCAACAATAGATTACTTTTTTTTTTATGGAAACTGACACGGTTGGCTACATCACCTACAAGATCCGTGATGTCAGCCCATAACACCGGGTGAATTTGGTGCCACATCAGCCTTCCCTGCGGTCGTGCCGGCTACACTGAACTGGACGGAAAACACAAACTATTTAACATAACATAGCCGTTTCGACCGACCTTTCATTCAGTGCGGTGGTACCAACCCGGGCGGGTTAAACCCTACCGCCTAGTAATATAAGAAGGGAGTCATATTCCTTAGTCGGCTTTTACGACATACATGGGGAGAGATGGAGTGGGGCTATTCTTTTAATGTACCGGCCCCACACGGTACTTATTTGAAAAAAAAGGCAGTGTTTTACATAAACGAATCACCTCATACTTACTAACAGGTTTATAGAATGCAGGTAGTATAGAGTAGACAGTGTCGGAGGATCGAGGTTTGTGTCTACTATACACAAACCTCGATCCTCCGTAAAGTATGGTAAAGGTCAAATTGAGAACCCCAGTTAATTCTAGATGAAGAAATTATCCGATCACGTGGTACAGAGACGAGGCCGAGGCATCGGAAGCCAACTTTTATCATAATGATGTAGTAACGTATCTATCTGTTTATATCTTGTGCCCGCAACTACGCTCGCGGTATTGTTGGATTTTGAGAAAGTTTTGTTGTACTTGGTAGCATAGGATAAATTACAGACATTCCATTAATTTATTACTCCATTAGCTTTTGCCCGCGGCTTCGTTCCCGTGAAATTCGTATTTAAAAAGAAGAAAGTACTCGTAAGCAAGCCCGTTCCGTACCTTTATTTCGGCGCGCGGAACAATTCGGTTTGTGTGAGAGCCACATCTTAGTGTAACCGAAACTGAATTGTATGATGATCAGTAAGAGTTATGGAGCAACATACATCAATACATACAGAAAATATTTCTAAAAATCGTCAATTTAGTTTTAGTATCATACCTACATAGAGTCTACAAAGGCAGAATCTCATAAAACAAAGTAAGTTACTCCATGACCATCCCTTACAAATTTATTATCAGTATATATTGATTCATTGATAAACGTTTTGCAATGGTAGAATACAATATTAACAGTGTTAACAGTGTCGACAATAAGTAGTGTTTGAGACGGACCAACCGACCGTCAGACAAGCTGGCGGGCAGACATTGCGGACAGACAAATAGAGATTCAGACAGACAGACAGACAATAAGGCGCACAGACAGACATGTAGACAAACAATAAAGCGCGCAGACAGACTGACAGACAATCTACGTACTGACCGACAGATAGACAGACGTTTACTTTTATAATAGTAGAGAAGAGAAGAAGATATAATATTATGCAGACACTGTGCGCGATAAAACAGCTCCCAAGACGATAAAATAATGGTGGTTGGTTAAATTAGTAGTTTGCGGTTGAGTCGGCATAATCTCAAAGACAAGTTTCACTTTTATCTCACAATAGGTCTAGGAAACAGAAACATTAATTTTAATGTTTTAAGTTCCACTCAAGTCATTCTGGCATCGAAATTGAACAAAAAAAACCGAGTATTCCAACAACTATAATGTGGTCATTTCAATAAAACCTTACATTACAGACACTACACTTGATGGTTATATCACCTAGGCACGCGGGCATGTTAGCCTTATACCTTATTTTCCTGTTGGTGCAGTGATATTGCTTTTTCTTCCTTGTCCTTTGATTTTTTTTGTAATTTTATAATTTGATGAATCATAAAATTATTGTCAAAAAATATATATTAGGATACTCTATAGCATCCTTTCTTACAATGGCATGAAATGAAATTCAGTAAGGTCTCGGGCGCTGGTTTATCTGTCATTGTAACAGGAGCAAGCCCATTGGTGCCACGTAGCCAGCCCCAGTCTTCAGGATTTTTTTTTGGATTCCGTAGCATTTTTGGACTTGATGGTACGTTCTATAAGCATGAATTCATTCATATGAATATCACATAATAAAGAATGAAAGATTTTCTGATTTTTTTCCTTTAGGTAATTGTGCTGTGAGAACTTGATTCTAACTCAATAGCAGGTACCCTATCGGTTTTGATGAGTGAGTTTTGGGTTTGAAAATATGTACATACATGTCCGTATCTTTTGATTGCGTTTTACACCTCAACGATACCTCTACCCACTCTACACTCGCGAAAAGAGTTCTTGACAGACGGAGAGAGTAGAGGCAGGGAAGTCATCCTATAAGGCTCAGTTTTTTTCCTTTTGAAGCACGGAACCCTAAAATATTTACATTTATAATTTAATGTTTATTAAGTATGTGTTATGGCTATTTTAACAGTTAGGGCCCCACTTAAAAAGGCATGATTTCGTAGGTTATGGGAAGTGGGTAGGGATTTCACACATTCAACTATGGTTGTTGGCAGATTTAAAGTGTTTATCTGTTTTTTTTTCAATTGCGCATTAATTTATAGTTAGTCCAAAATATGTGTCACAAACTCCATGTGACACTTTCCTACTACGATTCAAGTTCATAGACCTTTCGGTTGACTCGCGCAACTGCCGTATCCATCTTGTTGCGCAATAGATCTTAGTCAATTATCTAGCAGAATGTTCCAGGCGAAATTAAAAGTTCCTCACGAATTGATCCAGCGGTTCTATAAATCTTCCTTTCTTCGCCGGCCATTCTAGTGAATAGACGAAGCTGTAATCAGGGGACACACTGACAGCGGCGGCGGCGAGGTGCGCGCAACAACGAGCGAAGATAGCATTAGGTGCGTTCTAGCGACATAAAATCACGCCTTGAGTTCTGCAAGCCCCGTCTTTACAGCTGTCAAAGTGCTCCAAAGTCAAGCCCCACTCCCCTCGGCGCTTTGACCTTACGCGCATGCTCTCGAGTATCGTTTAATGCGTTGAACTGTTAAATTAAAATTTAATGATCCAATTTTGAATGGACGTATCTGGAACGATTTAGACCGCAATGACAGACGATCTAGCAACCTCGCGCTACCGTTGCCTTGCGATCGCAGCACTCCTGTCGCTAGAACGCGGCTAATGTAGTTGAATGAATGATTGTTGTATCGTATCATCTTCATCGTCAGATGTTGTAAATCCTTCACGATGAGAGTTATTACTGGTCACTTGATTCTATTGTCCTTTGTAAATGTAAACCTCTGATTCATAAACAATGCATCATATTATGCAATGCAGAGTCAGTATGAAAATTAAGCATAATTGGATTAGCGAAAAGACTACGCCGGAAACAAAAGTTGTCCGATGTATTTGAGATATACTTCTCCGGTCACGTTTCGCTTTCTCTCCCGTTGTCGCGCCGCTCCTAGTGTAGCCTTCAACTCAGCCGCAGTCCAGAGTTAAGACAAAGTACTTTTAGCGTTGCGCATTCATTTAACAAAAGACTATCTTGATTTCAGACAGCCTATCTCCAATCACATCGAGCATTCTTTAAGAAGATAGGCTCTTGGGAAATTCGATACTCCTAGTGGTAAATTCTTTCCATTCCTCAGGCAAAATGCTTGGTATTCTGTAAGTGAAAGTTTCAACAATGAATTCTCGTTTTACCCGACTATTATAAGGGTTATATATATTGGTAAAAATTATAAAAGTATTTTTAGGGTTCTATATCCGTACGGAAGCCTAATTACTAATCCTACGCTGTCTGTCTGTCTATCCGCCTGTCCGAGTGTTGTATCTTTTGAACCGTAATAAGCAGCCGGTTGAAATTTTCACACAATATGTGTTATTATGGCGGATATGCCACCAAATATTTAAAAATCCAAAATTAAAATATTAAGGGGGGTCTTAGAAGTATCATAATATGCAGAAGAGCGCTATCTACCGAATTATCCTAACATTTTAACTACAAAAGTATGAACGGTCACCGATAGATGGCGTGATACGCGGGATATGTGCGAGTGCGTCCGCGTGTTTTGCTGCTCACACTCGATATACGTGCAAGAAGGAACATATAACAACGGAACCCTCTGTGTTTGAACAAGGTGCTCACTTAACAGGTTTTTTTTATATTTTAAATTTTAAATTACTTGCTCATAGTTAAGTTGCATGTAAATAAATATTTTTACATTTATAATAATGAATCATAACCAACATCCTAAATGGCGTGTTAGCTAATACCTAACTTTAACTAGCTATTCGGTAACGCACATACAAGTTGCCCAGTCAACTCAAAATATATTTACGAAATAGAAACCTCTCGAGTTGTTTGCGGTTTGGTAAATAATAGTACCTCATCTCTAGCGTGGTAATGCGCAGTTTTCGTAATATCACTTTCGCTGTGGGACCATTATAATTACGAGTATTATATTATTTTGCTGTTTACCAGTAGCGATTCCTGGTGCTGAGTACTGGGTTGGCTCTGGATTTTTTTTTCCTAATTTCATAACTTACCGTTAATTTATTTCTACCACAATGAGTTAAAAAACTGAAAGACCATATATTCCCTTTTGCTGTCTTATGTACAGAGTTTAAATTCGACAAATTTGGGCAAGGGCGACTGTTTTGAACAATTAAAAGTTTTTCAGAAAATGGCCTCGTTGAGAACGGATTTTCCAAAAAAAAAATCATTTGTTTTTGCTTAATACTTCAATATTAATGCTGGCATTCATTTTATTTGGTTTGGAGGCGCCAACCTAGCCAACTTAAAGGAATCGCCGCTGCTGTTTACCAAATTTTACAGCAAATATTGGCATAAGACGGCTTCATTCCATAGAGCCTTCTGTTCTAAAACAAATATGCGCTTCTAATGTCGTAAAAAGTGTTTACGACTTTTCAATTATAAGGTGGAAAATTCTCAAAAAATTAACGCGGTAGAACTTAAAAAAACACTTTAATCGATTTTTGGTTTGAATGAGAAAAACAAATTGGGGCGGCGGCACATAAAAAAAAATTCAGCGTTTGGGGTATCGATGGATAGGTCTTAAAAATTATAAAGAAGTTTCAAAGTAACTTTTTGGTTTAAGTCAATATTTGGTGAGATATGCGCTTCTAAAGTTGTAAAAAGTGTGTTTTTGCAGTGTGTTGCTGTCACGTTGCAAAATTGCTGGCACGTTGTAAAATTCAAATTTAGAATGTTGAATAAAATTGAAAGTATAATTCTGCGAGTGGAGATGGGGTTTTGTTTTTTCGCGAGAGTCACAAAATGGCTGCCTTGGTGGAAAGCCATTGTGGAAAGCGCTGCTGGAAAGTGGGTGAAATACATAGTAGATTATTGTTGCTTATTCGTGTTTTGGTTTTTGGAGCCTAAACCCATAGCCTACACTACGCCTAATTTATTATTAGCTTTGTATTTTAACCGTGAACATTCTTCCCGACTAAGGACCTTCACGTGGTCCGACATGAACTTGGGAGGTTTGTTTTCTTCTTTTCAGTTTAGTTCAATGTATTACCCAGTCGGTTTTTTTATCATCTGATTCGTATTTCTTTCTTATTTTATCGCCAACGATCGCCATACCTACTGGTCGGAAAACACGCAATATTTTCATAGCCGTTTCGACCGACTTTAATTCAATGCATTGGTACCGACCCAGATGGGTTGAGCCTTACCAGCTGCGTGAAGGAAACTACAGTTTTACGTAGAATACGAACCATGGCCAGCCTCAACGGTCGGACGTTCACCCACCCAAAGTCCAACCGCGCCGCCCGTCGACGTTCTTACCTTCGATGATTTCTCGCCGGTCGTGGAACGGTACATAGGATAACAACCACCACCAGCAAGACAAATAAGGTAATATAATAGTACAAACTAAGCATAAACGGACGTTCGAGTAGACAATAGCTTTCACTCTCCTACGCAGTGCCTGTGTCTGACTGAATAGTACACACATCTACATCTAAGGGTTCTAGTACTGGGTAAAATGGTATAACTTCAATGGTAATTGCAGTTTGTAGAAACTATTTGCAGCAAATAAGACTCTTGTTTGCGATCCGCTTGCGTCTGAGAGACCAGCCTAATGCAGTTGGGACGCTGTTCGCGGTTTACGGTAAATTACTGTATATTAGCTTAGTGCTACAGTTGGTAAATTGAGTTACCTAGGTATGCTAACTGTGTAGTTGAAGCAGTGTAGATTGAACTTGTCAAAAATGTAGGTAGGTATTAATTAATGTAATTTTTATATTACTATTATTATTTGTTTTTAATTAAGGTAAACCGTGAATAAAGTAATTAATTAAGCCAATTAAAGTGTTTTTATGTAATCCGGTATGAGTGGCCAAGTCAGAGGGAACAGAGCACATGCTCGGACTAGCCAATATCACCACTGAGAAGTTAGGTGCCATACCGAAGACTTCCCTTTAGATTTCTGTCTATACTGGACTAGAGTAGGACATAGCCGAGGGGTCATCTTACATCCAGTATGGTGGTACCAACCTAATGGGTTACAATTTGAGCCTTTTTTTTTTTTTTTATTGAAACTGACACGGATGGCTACATCACCTACAACATCCGTGATGTCAGCCCATAACACCGGGTGAACTTGGTGCCACGTCAGTGCATCCCTTCGGTCGTGCCGGCTACACTGAACTGGACGGAAAACACAAACTATTTACATAGCCGTTTCGACCGACCTTTCATTCAGTGCGGTGGTACCAACCCGGGCGGGTTAAACCCTACCACCTAGTAATATAAGAAGGGAGTCATATCCCATAGTCGCCTACCACCCAGTAAAGGGTAAGGGAGGAGACCTACAGTTTTTCACCGATTACTAACGATGAAGCAGAAGGTTTAGGTATGCACGTACCTAAATTTTTCCTTCATATCATGAAGTAACACGGAATATTTTAAAAGAAATACCTATATTATACCGTTATTTACCAACTTTTTTTACCATCATTTCCCATCACTAATACCGACGTAGCAACATAGTATTTGATGAACGGTGTCTCAGTGTTGCCAGTTTGGCCTGTGCTATGTGGGTGTTGCACTGAGTAAAGCATTTTGACACGAATAGAGGCAAATTAGGAACGTGAACTTAAGTGAGACGTTTGCATAATCTCAATTACAGTTAACAATTTACACTCAGTTAAGGGGTACGCTCAGTTAAGCAGATACAGATTGCCTCTAAATGTGGGAAGCTTGTTTCAAAATTATTATTTGTTTTGCCGGCGGCTTCGCTCGCGTTTAGCGTTCAAGGTTGATTAATTTAATGGTAAATTGTTGTATATCGTTAAATTCGTATTCAATTAAGAGCGGTTACAGCGCCAAATTCTCCTTTAAAGGTATCTGGACTTTTAATTCTTGTACGAATTAAAAGAATCAAAAGAAAAAGGAAGCCACTTTAGTAATTAACCCGCGACGAAAAAAGAGGGATTTTACAAGTATAACGCGTATGTGTGTGGGTTTGTCTGTCTGTGGCATCGTAGCTCCCAAACGGATGGACCGATTTGGATGGGGTTTTTTTATTAGACAGCTGCTTTAATCGGGATACTCCAAATTTAGTGACTATACGAACTCCAAATTTATTGAATACACGAACTCAAAAAAATTGTGGCCTCGGTAGCTCATTGGTGAGGTCGGTTGACTGTCGTCGTGATCATAAGCACATCTGGGCGCGGTAAGTACTTGGATGGGTGCGCTCGACCGTTGGAGGCTGACCATGGTTCCGATTTCACGTAAAACTGGTAGGTCCCTTCCCTTCTTACCTCACTAGATGGTAGAGTTTAACCCGCCCGGGTTGGTACCACCGCACTCAATTAAATTCAGTTGAAACGGCCATGTAAAATAGTTCGTGTTTTCCGCCCAGTTCAGTATAGCCGGCACGACCGAAGGGAAGCACTGACATGGCACCTAGTTCACCAAGGTGTTATGGACTGACATCACAGATGTTTTAAGTGATGTAGCCAACCGTGTTAGTTTCCATTAAAAAAAAAGTCGGCAAGTGCGAGTTGGACTCGCGCACCGAGGGTCCCGTATCATCAGCATCACTCAATATATTTGTAGGTATTATGTATGTACAAAAACAATTGTTTTGGAAAATCACGAACCGCCTAAATAAACACTACAGCAATGGTTTTTGACTGTGCGGCATTCGTGAAGTTGAAATATATAAAAATATATTTCTTAATGACATAACGACATATTATCCTTTTCGGATTTTATCTTTACTTGTGAGACCTTGCTTCTTGCCAAATTTCATTACTCTAGCTATGTCAACGGTAAGTACCCTATAGGTTTTGATTTCATTTGAGTGAGTTTGCAATTATTAAAATTTTCCATAAATAGCCGTATCTTTTGATTATATTGATTTAGAAGCTTTCATTTTCTATAGCTCGAAGGGATCGCAGACGTTAGTATTTCATATTAATTTCAATTTGATATCTTGACTCGTTACTGAGAAAAAGGGTCTTGACACACAAAACAAGCAATTTTTTTTAATATCATATAACTACAAGTTTAAGATTTTAGGATTTTTTCCTTTACGTGTGCTATGAGACCTTGCTTCTTACCAAATTTTATGATTCTAGGTTGACGGGAAATACCCTATAGGTTTTGATTTGAGTGGAGTGAGTTTGCGAGCATGAAATATGACATAGATGGCCCTATCTTTTGATTGCGTTGATTTAGAAGCTTTAATATTCTACACCTTAAAGATATCGTAGATCTTAGTATTTCGTATTAATTTCAATTTGTTATCTTGATTCGTTCCTGAGAAAAAGGGACCTTGACATACAAAACAAACAAAAATTTTTTTTAATGTCACATAACTATAAATTTACAATTTTCGATTTTTCCCTTTACTTGTGCTATGAGACCTTGCTTCTTACCAAATTTCATTATTCTAGGTTAACGGGAAGTACTCTATAGGTTTTGATTTGGTTTGCCGGTAGCAAAATATGTGACTTAAATGGGCGTATCTAGTGATTGCGTGGACCTATAAGCTTAATTTTTTTACACCTCCGAGGAAACGTAGACCTTAGTATTTGATATTAATATCAACTTTATACCTCTACCCGTTCCTGAGAAAAAAGGTCTTGACAGACAGACAGACACCCAGCCAGCCAGACAGACGGACTACAAAGTGATCCTATAAGGGTTCCGTTTTTTCCTCCTTTGAGGTACGGAGCCCTAAAAATGGAGCTTAAACTAAAGGTGTTAGGTTCGTTTAGCTGCAATTTCTATTCCATTGCAAAACGTTATATCCTGAATAGCAAAAACGGTCGTGTCGAGGAGGGCTCCACGCGGACAGGGAGATACCATTTGCATCGCATTTAAATAATATTATCCCCACATGTCTAGGCTTTAGACCATTTCCCTTGCGACAATGTGCATGTATACTGCCTGGCGGGCCGCCGGCGGTCTAATTCAGTGAAAATTCGTCAACCGCGCGAAGGATACCTACACGCTCGCCCACGCAACTGCGCGCAGCTGCAAAGCAATAATCACTTTACACTCGATCTTTTAGGTACATTTTCGCACGCAGCGATTGGCGACGTGAAACAGTAGGCTATTAAAGCCGAAGGTATGGAACTTTTTCTATGGAGTGATTTATCTGTTACGAAGTAACTTTTAAGTAATCTGTGGCTGTACGTACAACCGGATTTTCTCTTTCTAAAGCTCGTATGACCTGAGACTATACTTGGGGAGAAATATATGGGCAGGGAGAGCGTTCCAGAGTTTACCAGTTCTGTGGAGGAAAGATCTGCAGAACCAATTGGTACGCACCCGTGGTTAGTCAAACGTATAGGGATGAAATCTCTGCCCAGTGCGCGTTGTGCGGAGGAATATACATTGAAATATTTATATTATGCAACTACTAGCTGTGCCCGCGGCTCCGCCCGCTCTCATATTTGACTTCTCTGCTAACCTCATAAGCCATTTAACGTGATGAAAAGTAGCCTATAATTGATGGGAAGAACCAAGCTATCCGCAGAAGGAAACTGTATTAAAATCGGTCAGTGGTTCTCGAGTTATAAGCGGACAGACAGACAGACAGACAGAAAGCAGACGTTGGATTTTATTATGATATAGTATATGATAGTTTAAAGGAAGTACAGCCGTGTACACAGTTGTAGTCACTGCAAGAGCGCGGGCAACTTTGTGTGAATTGCATTTAGCTTGCGCATTCAATCTTATCTCGACGTATTTATTAATTCGCCCCTAACTAGGTGGATCAAATTGTAGCCGACTGGGTTGGTACCACCGTACTGGGCGAAACGAACGAAAAATGGCCATATAGCACTCTCGGATGTGGTCCCTCTTAACTCCAGTATAGCCGTTAGCTAGCAATCAAAACTGAAGTCCCCGGTATGGCATGAAGATCCTCTCGGAGGCGATAACTGGCAAAGCACGTGTTCTGGCCCCTCTGGCTCAGCCAACCATACGTGATTTTTAGAGTTCCATATCCGGAAGCCATTTGCTAAGCGTACGCCGCCGTCCGTCTGTCTGTCTGTCTGTCTGTCCGTCCGTACAAGGGCTATATCGTTTGAACCGTAATAAATTTTCACAGAATGCGCTTTCACATAATATGGTGGATGTGCCAGCAAATAATAAAAAATTAAACATCTAAAATGTAAATAATTAAGCGGGGTCCCCATACAAGAAACTAGTACTACTACTAGATTAGTACATAATTCACTGTTCTGAATATAGATGGCGGCACAGGTATTAATATTTTGTATTATAGAAAGACAAAATATCGACAAATAGGGCTTTTCAACAGGTATGGTATAGCGGATCTACGGAACACTCCGGGCGCGAGTAAAACTCGCACTTGGTCGATTTTTATTTTTCAAAGATTTGCTGTGTTATTTATTATTAAATTTTATGAATATACCGACTTCTGTTCGATAGGGTTCAGTACTTCAAAAGGCAAACCCCTTACGAGGTCACTCTAGTTTATCTGACCGTCCGTTCGTCCGGCCATAAGTCCGTGGCCACTAAGGGATATGACTCCCTTCTTAAATTACTAGGTGGTAGGGTTTAACCCTCCCGGGTTGATACCACCGCACTGAATGAAAGGTCGGTCGAAACGGCTATGTAAATAGTTTGTGTTTTCCGTCCAGTTCAGTGTAGCCGGCACGACCAAAGGGAAGCACTGACGTGGCACCAAGTTCACCTGGTGTTATGGGCTGACATCACGGATGTTGTAGGTGATGAAGCCAACCGTGTCAGTTTCCATAAAAAAAAGTCCATCAGGTCACTAATAAATAATAGAATTTCAACCTGTGAGGAAAAAAAAATACACTGGAAATGGAAAATCTCCCGAAATCTCTCCGACACATTTTGATTCCATCAAACTAAGAAGAAAACATCTTCCGCCCGCCTCTTAGAAGCGGTGAACAAGACAGCTCAAAACATATATCAGCGGTTCCCAATTTCGAATAGATTTTCAACGTGTGATGAAAAAAATTACACTGGAAAAGGAAAATCTCCTGAACAAGAAACACATTTTGATTCTATCAAACTGAGAAGAAAACATCTTCCGCCGTTAGACCACGCGGAAGTACCGACCACGTCTCGTAGAAGCGGCGAACAGGACAGCTCAAAACATAATATATCAGTGGTTCCCAATTGCGAATAGATTTTCAACGTGTGATGAAACAAATTACACTGGAAAAGGAAAATCTCCTGAACAAGAAACACATTTTGATTCTATCAAACTGAGAAGAAAACATCTTCCGCCGTTAGACCACGCGGAAGTACCGACCACGTCTCGTAGAAGCGGCGAACAGGACAGCTCAAAACATAATATATCAGTGGTTCCCAATTGCGAATAGATTTTCAACGTGTGATGAAAAAAATTACACTGGAAAAGGAAAATCTCCTGAACAAGAAACACATTTTGATTCTATCAAACTGAGAAGAAAACATCTTCCGCCGTTAGACCACGCGGAAGTACCGACCACGTCTCGTAGAAGCGGCGAACAGGACAGCTCAAAACATAATATATCAGTGGTTCCCAATTGCGAATAGATTTTCAACGTGTGATGAAAAAAATTACACTGGAAAAGGAAAATCTCCTGAACAAGAAACACATTTTGATTCTATCAAACTGAGAAGAAAACATCTTCCGCCGTTAGACCACGCCGAAGTACCGACCACGTCTCGTAGAAGCGGCGAACAGGACAGCTCAAAACATAATACATCAGTGGTTCCCAATTGCGAATAGATTTTCAACGTGTTATGAAACAAATTACATTGTACCGCGTGGGCCCGGTACTTTAAACGAATAGCCCCACTGCTTCTCTCCCCGTGTATGTCGTAAAAGTCGACTAAGGGATATGACTCCCTTCTTATATTACTAGGTGGTAGGGTTTAACCCGCCCGGGTTGGTACCACCGCACTGAATGAAACGTCGATCGAAATGGCTATGTAAATAGTGTGTGTTTTCCGTCCAGTTCAGTGTAGCTGGCACGACCGAAGGGAAGCACTGACATGGCACCTAGTTCACCCGGTGTTATAGGCTTACATCACAGATGTTGTAGGTGATGTAGCCGACCGTGTCAGCATCCATAAAAAAATCTACCGAATAGAGTGTGAAGCATTTTAACTAATCATGACATTTAACTAATATGAAGCATTTCATAACACGCCATAGATAAGGAACCCTTGGTGCGCGAGTTCGACTCGCACTTGGCCCGTTTTTTTTAATGAAAAGCAGTATGTATGGCTATGCCGAGTGACCATAGGTACCGGCAGATCCATCTCACCTTGCGAAACCACGCTCAGTGTGACTGAAGCAATTATTAAAATTGAATTTGCACAAGATTCTTAAAAAAGTCATGTCGTGTTGCCGCTGGGGTAGTGCATCGCTTTAAGGTCTTTGCTTACGGTGAAGATTGGTCCGGGTCGCCTCTCACCCTCAAATATGGTTGAGGGAGGCGATGGCTGACCCTGGCGTGTTGCTCGTGAATGGGTGCTGTTTGTGGAGACTGGCCAGCTCCAATTGGCTCCAACGTATTATATGAATGCTTTACCCTTATAGGAAAAATGTTGTATTTGTGATAATTTTTTTGAAATAGAGATGACTCGTATTATGTCGGCAGTGGCATACATTTTTGTAAATGTAGACTAAGTGGACGTAAAAAAATAAGTATCCAGCGAAGTTTCTTGCCAGTTCTTCTTCGCTGTGATAATCGAACTGGCAAAATGCTAAATGTTAAAATATGACGAATCCGAGAGCAGAGTACTTTCTATGGATGATGAATAAAGAATATTAGAATAAAGAATGATACCAGCAGATTTGTAGACTACAGAAGCGCTATCCAGTTTGTTAAGACGCCGGTTGAAGACTGCCAGGTTGAAAATATCGGGAAAAACGCTCGCTGGGAGAAAATTTCTCAAACTAGCGGTGCGTTTTGAGAAACGATGTGTCCTCAAAAGCTCAATGCTAACAACAAATTGCCGGCTTACGGACTTCCTTCTGGCCTGTGTGACTGGGTCGCCGACTTCCTACATGGGCGTAGCATTCAGGTCCTAGTGGACGGTTGCTCGTCGGACGCCATGTCAGTGAACGCCGGCGTACCACAAGGATCTGTGTTGTCACCCACGCTGTTTCTTCTGCACATCAATGATATGCTGTCTCTGGGCAACATACATTGTTATGCAGATGACAGTACGGCACACGGATCCTACACCAGTCACCCTTCAGCCAGTCGGGATGTTGTGGATGAGAAGAGACGAAGACTTGTGTCTGAGCTCGAACATACACTCGGTTCTATTTCCGAATGGGGCCGTAGTAATTTGGTCGAGTTCAACGCTTCCAAGACACAAGTTTGCGCGTTCAGTGCGAAGAGAGTGGCGTTTACACCGGCTCCTTCATTCCAAGGCACGTCGCTCAAATTAAGCGAACACCTCGGGGTCCTCGGAGTCGAACTGTCGCACGACTTGAACTTTCGTCGCCACATCGAGGGGAAGGCCAAGCTGGCTTCTAAAAAGCTGGGCGTACTCAATAAGGTGCGACGGTACTTCACGGCGGACCAAAAGCTGCTGCTGTATAAATCGCAGATCAGGTCTTGCTTGGAGTACTGCTCGCACCTGTGGGATGGCTCTGCCAAATACCAGCTTGCGCCTCTGGACTCGATCCAGCGTCGAGCCGTGCGACTAGTGGGTGACCCCGAAGTGTCCCGTGATCTGGAACCACTGCAACACCGTAGGGATGTCGGCTCCCTAAGTGTGTTGTATCGCTTATTCCATGGGGAGTGCTCGGAGGAGCTGTTTAACGCGATCCCGCCGTCCCCTTTCCACCTCCGCACCACGCGCACTGGGCAAGGATTGCATCCATATACGCTGGACTTACCGCGCATGCGTACCAATCGATTCTGCAGATCTTTCCTGTACAGAACCGGTAAACTCTGGCACGCTCTCCCTGCTCATATATTTCCCCCCAAGTACAGTCTCGGGTCCTTCAAGAGGGGCGTGAATGGGCACCTGTCAGGCCGGCATGGCATTCGCAACCCCCGAATACGACCGAATGTCCATGGGCGCCGTTAGACACCTTATGGGTGCCTCGGCGCCATATGTCGAGCTAACAATAAAAAAAAAAAAAAAAAAAAAAAAAACAAAAGGGTGTTCAGTTTCTCTGCGACGATTGCAGCGGAGATAGGTTGGATGGCAAGGAATAAGGGATGCAAGTTCCCCCGAGCAACGTCCTCGAATGAAAGTACCCGTAGGACAGACTGAGTGACCCTAAAATCGTCTGTGCCTCAGATACCACCTTAAGGGTACAGCAAAGTACACATTTATGATTAAATTATTTCCTGAGGGGTAAAGGCGACACTTGCTCGCACACACGAAACGAAATTTCATTCAGTGAAGTGGTATCAATCTGGACGAGCTTCATACTACCTACCCTACCACCTAGAATGGTATGGGAAGAAATCTACAGTGTTGTTTGAAATCCGTACCATAGGAAATACACTTATCGTCGCTGCACTTACTGTATTCGACTGACAGCTGTCATACGGGAACCCTGACCAGAGTATAGATAGATAGATAGATAGAAATACTTTATTGCTCCAAAAAACATTTAACATAAACAAACAATAAGAAATTTACATGAGGGGCAAAGGCGGACTTATCCCTTACAGGGATTTCTCCCTGTATAGTAGAGTATAGTAGAGTGTTTTCATTGTACGAAGGCAGGAGGGGTACGAGGTAGGAAATGGTGCGAGAGGCAACCGAGCGGAGCTCAGTAGAGAACGAACTCGGTGCCCGGTCGGTACACACGTTCTACCTACACGTCTCCGCATCGCTCCGTCGAACCGAGTCGTTCCCTACTGAGCTCCGCGCGGTCTCACACCACTTCCTACCTCATACCCTTCGTGCCTTCGTAAAATGGAAACACTCTATGTGTGGTGTGGAGCCGGTACTTATAAGAATAACCCCACTGCATCTCTCCCCGTGCATGACAGAAAAGGCGACTAAGGGATAAGAAAGATGCGTACCATAGGGCAACAGGCTACCCAACAACTGACCTCGGCACGGTCCTTCCACCGAGTCATGCAGCAAGTGGGTCTTCTTGTCTTACTTGCTGCTTGATAGTCATCTTGTCAGAATACTTTACTAAACGTGGTGGACGGTGTTGTGCTGTAATTTACCGGAGTTCTTGCAGCACAACACCGATGACTTATTCCTATTGTCGGAATAGAGAGTGTGGTAACGACTTTTTGGGTGAGTGCGCCTGTGTTAGAACGGTGTAAATAGGCAGGTTTCATAAAGCTTGGGAACCACCGGTTCTAGCGAGCAACGGTCCCCCGACGATGACACGCCGAGATTATGGACCACACAGGCTATGAACAAAATGTAGGGGAAATGTATTCCATGTCCTGGCGTCGCCGCTTCCCAATCGTCCGCGCAGCAGAATCACGTATTCTATGAGCTCTTTACTGATTTTACATGAACATGGAAACATTGGCGCCAGTGCTACATGCCAGTTTAAAAATTAAGAAAGAAACAGTCCCCACATCTTCTCCCAGTGGAAATTTTTAGGGTTCCGTATCTGGTACGAGACCCTATTACTAAGCCTACGCCGTCTGTCTGTCCGTCCGTCCGTTTGTCAGTCTGTCTGTCCGAGGGCTGTATCTCTTGAACCGTAATTGGTAGCCCGTTGAAATTTTCACAGAATATGTGTTATTTATTATGGCCGATATAACAACAAATAATAAAAATAAGAAAAAGTAAAAAATTCACGGGGGTTCCCATAGAAGAAACCAAAAAGTGTATGCGCGCGCGCCTTCTACCGAATAGAGGGATAGATTTTAGCTAATCATGACATTTAACTAATAGGAAACATTTCATAATACGCCATAGATGGCGTGAGTGGCGCTAACCATAACATGGCAATAAGGAACCCTCGGTGCGCGAGTTCGACTCGCACTTGGCCGGTTTTTTACAAAATGTTGGGTTTGAAGTTTTTAGTTAGCCACTAAGTTTGCCCGCGGCTTCGCTCGCGGTATACTCGGTTTAATAGCAAATTTGATTAAAACATGATTATAAACTATCGCTTCTCTTATATTCTCTCTCTCTCTCTCGTCCATACTATGCTTTCTTTGATACCGCTCAGCCCTAAGGCTATGTCTTGTCTAATGGTGCCAGCCACATAGTACAGTATTATGTCAAGTTGACTGGCGCCAGTTACACAGCACAGTATGAAGCCTCCTCGCAGGGATACAAGCGTGAGCGTGATGCGTCCATAACGCGCGGACTCCGGACCATTCATTGACGTGTCGTCGTGCTGTCCACTGATTTAATCCATTTCGACAATGTTTAACTACAGCGTCATGAATGTAACTGAACATCTAGCTTGGGTGAGGTGGATGCTAGAAATCTAAGCGAAAATGGCGACCTAAATACTGTTTTTTTTTCTGAGCTGGGTGGCTGTGCCCGAGGTCGAAGCCTCTAGCGCAGCCAATTTAACCTCCGAGGAGGTGCCAATCCGGCTTGGAGGTGAACTAATGTCGCGCGATTACGATTGTATATTATACAAGCTATGTGCCCGCGGCTCCGCCCGCTCTCATATTTCACTTCACTGCTAACCTCATAAGCCATTTAGCGTGATAGTAAGTAGCCTATAGTTGATGGGAAGAATCAAGCTATCCGTCGAATTTTTTTTTATTAAAAAGCGGTTCAGTGGTTCTCGAGTTATAAGCGGACAGACACACACTCAGACAGAAAGCAGACGTTGGATTTTATTATAGGTAAGGAAGGAAGGATAAGGAAGGAGGAAATAAGGAAAGGAATAAGGAATAAGGAATAAGGATATGATATACGACGGATATAAGATTATGCCTTGGGATATTGGGATAATTTTGAGCGAATTTTGAGCGAATTTTGAGTTGGCGTTGATCATAGAGATAACAGATTTAGATTCGGATATTTATTTAGCAAAAAACAAATGGATGGGTGACCGCTCGACCGTTGGAGGCTGACCGTGGTTCGGATTTCACGTGAAACTGTATTGTATTGTATTATTGTATTGTTTATTGATCATTCATATGGCAGTTAGACTCACTCGAACTTGTCACAATTTGTTCTATGTAGGTCTCTTCCCTTCTTACCTTACTAGGTGGTAGGGTTTATCCCGCCCGGGTTGGTACCACCGCACTGAATGAAACGTCGGTCGGTCGAAACGGCTATGTAAATAGTTTTAGAAATAGTGTTTTCCGTCCAGTTCAGTGGTAGCGGACATGAAATTAAGGGAAGCACTGACATGGCACCTAGTTCACCCGGTATTATGGGCTGACATCACGGATGTTGTAGGTGATGTAGCAAACCGTGTCAGTTTCCAAAAAAAAAATACAAATGCATATTCAGTATGGTTCTTCATCATTTTGGTTTGTCCCGTACTTTTGATTTAACATCCCTGAAATCAGAAACACCGTTATTTTTTCTAAAAAAAGTTGGACCTAGCCGTGTGTGATAGATACTTTAACATTTCATCTTAGGGCATCTTCAGATCAAATATAGTGTCTTCATCTTCTGTGACTGTTTTGATACTGTAAGATCAAATATTTATTATGTTCATCGTACGTGTGTGATGGTTCGAAGGATTTTATGGTGAGCGATATTGTGAAATATGCCTTAGCTAAGATATGTTTTATATTATCTTCATCGCGTGGGAAGGATTTTTCATTTGGGACATAAAAGTTTGACCTGTTCTTGAAGTTGAGTCTTATTTCAATATTAGGTTAGGGGACTCAGACCAAGTATTGAAATAAGGCACCTAGTCGAATTCATTATATATCGCTTGCGTTTTAGTTTTCTTTATTGTATTGACTGTTTGTTGGTAAATGATTTTTTTTTATTCTTCCTATGATACTGCAAGCTGTCAGAAATTTGACATTAAATAGTAGGTTATAAATTTTTAAGTTGTCTTGCACGGACAGTATCCATTGATTACACCCGTATTTATATTATTGTCTTCTCAGTAGAGTAGATCTTGTGGAGCTTTTCTCTTTATTCTACTGAAGGTAATCTTGTCTTCCATTAATTCGCAAGCCAGTTCGTTGGGATGGTTTTGTATTCTCACTTTGTATTGAATTGTTTGTTAGTAAATAAAAAAATAAAAATAAAAATCTATTTTTATGTTATATTAACACAACTTTAATCTAAAATGTTAATGACCTTCAAATCTGCTATCACAACATGACACTGACCGTGGTTTCGCCAGATGAGGCAGATTTGGCTGTAGTCTGTGTCAAATTTAAGTCTAGTTATGTCAATACAATATTGCCAACAGTTGCGAAGTCCAATAACCTGCGACTTCGGATTACATAATACATCTTCTGGGTACAGCTGTAGGTAGAGAAACGCGGCAGTAGGCAGGAAGTCGCTTATCTCATATGGAATTCGATTCGATCTAGATATGTAGAGCCTATGGGAAAGTGTATGGGAAGTGCCCACTTACATATTATGACCTGCACTTACATATGTATTGAGGGCTTTTATAAGAGTGAAATTGCGTATTTGCCAACACGCTGGTTGTCAATATTGAAATAGTAAAAGTAGCTAATTGTAATAAGCATATAGCTGCTTTAAACTATCGCGCGCCGGAGGGTCTATATCGACCCAAAACGTCGCATATTGTAGTTAAATCTATAAAGCGTTCCAGGAACATTCGAAAAAACCCTTGATTGTTATTTTCATGTTTGTTAGTTTTATGTTGTTTGCACTAAATAAATCAATTTTTTTTCTGGTTAGTTTAATTTAGTTTTAATTTAACAACATTTTTTTTGCAACAGCGATGTATTTACAGATAAAAAAAATAATAAAATAAGTACACTTTTTTTTCTTTTTTTTATGAAAACTGACACGGTTGGCTACATCACCTACAACATCCGTGATGTTAGCCCATAACACCGGATGAACTTGCCACGTCAGTGCTTCCCTTCGGTCGTGCCGGCTACACTGAACTGGACGGAAAACACAAACTATTTACATAGCCGTTTTGACCGACCTTTCATTCAGTGCGGTGGTATCAACCCGGGTGGATTAAACCCTACCACTTAGTAAGTAATATCAGAAGGGAGTCATATCCCTTTGTCGCCTTTTACGACATTTTTTTTTTCTTTTTTTTATAGACTACCGGCACGGGTGGCTGTGCCCAAAAGTTCAAAGAACGATTAACACACAGCCAATAACCCCACTCCTCGCGAAACCACGCTCAGAGAGGCGCCATGCCAGCTACAAGGCGGACAAAGAGGTTGTTGTCTAATTTATTAACACGCCTTTTGAAGATTCCCAGGTTATAGGACATACACGGGGAGAGATGTAGTGGGGCTCTTATTTTAAAGTACCGGCCCCACACCACCCCACACGGTACTTACTAGGTGGTAGTTTGTATCCAGCCCGAGTTGGCACCACCGCACTGAGTGAAACGTCCGTCGAAACATCTATGTAAGTAAACAGTTCGTGTTTACACCCAGTTCAGTCTAGCCTTTGACATGAAGGGAAGCACTGACATGGCACCTAGTTCACCCGGTGTTATGGGCCGACATCACGAATGTTGTAGGTAATGTACCCAACCGTGTCAGTTTCCATAAAAAAAAGACCTTCCACCGAGCTAGCGAAGCTGACGCTTTGCTAGCACTTACAAAAACTTGTTCAGTTTTATTAGGTATCATTTTTTTCTTCTCACACAGGAAATGTGCACGCGACCCTTGTTCCGAGGCGAGGGTCCCATCCTCGAGTCCACGAGCGACCCCTGCTCGGGGTCCGGAAGCGGATCGCCAGGGCCTGGACTCGCTGGGAGGTTCTCCGTGGACCCCGGCGAGCTGGGCGACCCTCACCTGCTAGCCGCGGCGGCTTCGCTCGCGTTCACGCCTAAACTACTCGACAGAGTGGTGCCGGCCGAGCAGGACTTTCAGGAGAACTATTGTGGCATGTTTAGGTGAGTGTGTTTTGTTTTATAGATACAAAATAGCGCAATATTTAAATTAGTTTGGTATAGGCACTTTTTTTTTTGTTTTTTTTTTGTCAGTTTCGGTAAGTCTGTGGCATGACCGGTCGACTCTCGTCGACATAAGGACAACTCGGCGCGGTCAGAACTTGATTGGGTGACCGTTCGAACATTGGAGGATGACTGTGGTTCAGCTTCCACGCAAAACTGTAGGTTCCTTCTTACCTTACTAGGAGGTAAGAACTACCTTACTAGGAGGTAGGGTTTAACCCGTTCGGGCTGATACCACCGCATTGAATTAAACGTCGGTCGAAACGGCTATGTCAATAGTTCGTCTTTTCCTTACAGTTCAGTGTAGCCGACACGACCAAACGGAAGCACTGACGTGGCACCTATTTCACCAAGGTATTGACATCACGCATCTTGAAGGTGATGTAGCTAACCGTGCCAGTTTTCACAAAGAAACATTTAAAAAACCCAAAAAAATATGTGTAATGTTAAATCAGTAGCACCTACCAGTATTAAATCCAGTAGACTAGTGGGTAATACAGTTGGTCATCAGCTTGATTTCGTCGATTCCGTTCAGTTTTTATAGTAATCATCACCCGGTTTCCTAATGTAGTGATTACGGCCAAAACCAAGGAAATATAAACCTAGAAATGGCATCAACTGTCGAGTAGGCGAAAGGAAATTGCACAAGTAAAGACAAAATAAATTGCACAAGTAAAGACAAAATAAATTGCACAAGTAAAGACAAAATAAATTGCACAAGTAAAGACAAAATAAATTGCACAAGTAAAGACAAAATAAATTGCACAAGTAAAGACAAAATAAATTGCACAAGTAAAGACAAAATAAATTGCAGAAGTAAAGACAAAATAAATTGCACAAGTAAAGACAAAATTACAATTATTTTTTTCATGGAAACTGACACGGCTGCCTACATCACCTACTACATCCGTGATGTCAACCCATAACACCTTGGTGAGCTAGGTGCCATGTCAGTGCTTCCCTTCGGTCGTGCCGGCTACACTGAACTGGACGGAAAACACGAACTATTTAAATAGCCGTTTCAACCGACCGTTCATTAAGTGCGTTGGTACCAACACGAGCGGGTTAAACCTTACCACCTAGTAAGTTAAGAAGGGAAGGGACCTACAGTTTTACGTGGGATCCGATCGGTCAGCCTCCAACGGTCGAGCGGTCACCCATCCATCCACTGACCTCGCCCAGTTGCGCTTATGATCCGACCGACAGTCGAATGACCGCACCACTGAGCTACCGGGGCTGACAAAAACACATATGCCTCTCTTACACATATCCACTACACCACCACTTATTAATGTGTACTTCATGTATACCAGCTCCAGAATCACGCATTACAATTCATTCATTTGTCATTACGATGTACAATTTATGTTTTGCTTTGTTTTGTTTTGTTTTCAACTTTATTGTCACTCGTGCGATGTTCACTCTGCTGCTGTGCAAAAGTCGAGTCCTGACAGATGGGGACGCGGTACATTTAGATAAGTACGCAAAGCTTGTGGAGTTAACATACTACTTCACCACTTATTCATGTGTACTTAGTGTATACCAGCTCCAGAATCACGCATTACAATTCATTCATTTGTCATTGCGATGTACAATTTTTGTTTTGTTTTGTTTTCAACTTTATTGGCACTCGTGCGATGTTCACTCTGCTGCTTTGCAACAGTCGAGTCCTGTCAGATGGGGAAGCGGTACATTTAGATATAGCGCGGTTTTCTCAACCGTTCACTTCGAAAGAATGCGGCGCGCACCCTCCGCTCTCCGCCTCCACCGTACTGACTGGCAATTGCGGTGGTGGCGGAGAGCGGAGGGTGCGCGCCGCATTCTTTCGAAGTGAACGGTTGAGGAAACCGCGCTATACGCAAAGCTTGTGGAGTGAACATCGTGCGAGCGGCAATAAAGTTTGGCAAAAACTGTACGGCAGTACCGTGTCCGGGTATTTCTGTCTTTCTTTCTTGATTGCGTAATGAGTGTGTCGTCGGCTTTCACGGCGGCATCCTGCCTGCTATCAACTGTCCCTCAGACACGCAATGGCTGCTGTATTTTATGAAGAGAGAATGCTTACGATCTTTTAATGATTCAATGTTATTAACATTCTAAGCATATAACTCCATGTTACTCCTCGACATGACATGTTTTATTGCTGCCGAACTGGGTGGATCGGCGGAAAGCAGTGGTTGCGAACGAACCACTGCTTTCCGCCGACGTACTTGATGTCGTCGTCCCACTTGGTGGGTGGTCTTCCCACACTCCGTTTTCCTGTCCACGGCCGCCAGTGTAGGACACGGTTACTCCAACGGTCGTCGTCTCTTCGGCTGACGTGCCCAGCCCATTGAGTTTAGCCACCCGGTATCCAATATCGACTACTTTGGTGCGTCGGTGCTCTTGTAATTCCACATATCTGTAAAAAGGTTCTACAGGTGAGATTCCGCTCCTATAAAGCCTACTTTACAAACACACTGAGACAAATTGAAATTATTAGTTACCGCCACCTCTGTTTAGAGTTGGGAATTATTTACTCACAGTGGGCGGTGTTGCGCGAGTCAGTTTATCATTTACCGCGTACCAATTTAACGTACAAATAGTAAGATTAACTTCGGCAAGCTGGGCTGCACGGTATTGAGAAATATTTGCGCGAACTTAAGCATGTTGGGGCGACAGTAAATTGATATCAACATTAATCATGAATAACTAGGTACCAGAATTTTGATTTAGATACATGATAGTTCATTGTATTGCGTTGCGTTGCGTTGTGTTACGTTGCGTTACGTTGCGTTGCTTTACATTGCATTGCATTGTACTGTATTGTCTTGTGTTGTATTGTATCGTATCGTATCGTATCGTGTCGTGTCGTGTCGTGTAGTGTAGTGTAGTGTAGTGTAGTGTAGTGTCGTGTCGTATCGTGTCGTGTCGTGTCGTGTAGTGTAGTGTAGTGTAGTGTAGTGTAGTGTAGTGTAGTGTAGTGTCGTGTCGTGTCGTGTCGTGTCGTGTCGTGTCGTGTCGTGTCGTGTCGTGTCGTGTCGTGTCGTGTCGTGTCGTGTCGTGTCGTGTCGTGTAGTGTAGTGTAGTGTCGTATCGTGTCGTGTCGTGTCGTGTAGTGTAGTGTAGTGTCGTGTCGTGTCGTGTCGTGTAGTGTAGTGTAGTGTAGTGTCCTGTCGTGTCGTGTCGTGTAGTGTCGTGTAGTGTAGTGTAGTGTAGTGTCGTATCGTGTCGGGTCGTGTCGTGTAGTGTAGTGTAGTGTAGTGTCGTGTCGTATCGTGTCGTGTCGTGTCGTATCGTGTAGTGTAGTGTAGTGTCGTGTCGTGTCGTGTCGTGTCGTGTCGTGTCGTGTCGTGTCGTGTCGTGTCGTGTCGTGTCGTGTCGTGTAGTGTAGTGTAGTGTCGTATCGTGTCGTGTCGTGTCGTGTAGTGTAGTGTCGTGTCGTGTCGTGTCGTGTAGTGTAGTGTAGTGTAGTGTCCTGTCGTGTCGTGTCGTGTAGTGTCGTGTAGTGTAGTGTAGTGTAGTGTCGTATCGTGTCGGGTCGTGTCGTGTAGTGTAGTGTAGTGTAGTGTCGTGTCGTATCGTGTCGTGTCGTGTCGTGTCGTATCGTGTAGTGTAGTGTCGTGTCGTGTCGTGTCGTATCGAGTCGTGTCGTGTCGTGTCGTGTAGTGTATTGTAGTGTCGTGTCGTGTCGTGTCGTGTCGTGTCGTATAGTGTAGTGTAGTGTCGTGTCGTGTCGTGTCGTGTCGTGTCGTGTCGTGTAGTGTAGTGTAGTGTAGTGTCGTGTCGTGTCGTGTCGTGTCGTGTCGTGTCGTGTCGTGTCGTGTCGTGTAGTGTAGTGTCGTATCGTGTCGTGTCGTGTCGTGTCGTGTCGTGTCGTGTCGTGTCGTACCGTACCGTATCGTATCGTAATGTATTGTAATATAATAAGGAGTCAAGGTGGTGTTGGACTCATATGGGACCGACTGGCCGACTGAGAGAAAAACTGTATGTTCTGTGATTTAGCATTATGTTCTTGCAATGCGACTCCATTGCCCGCCCACCGTGAATGTACACTTGCATCCACGCGCAACCCACGACCGAAAGCTCATCAATTGAACCGCACCGAAAACATCTCAACTGTCTCCCACGCGAGTTTCGCAAATCTCCTCCACAGCGAACTACAGTCTCAATTACCAATATACACATTCGGATACTATAGGAACATACTGCACTGATCACCTAATAGACCGGGTGATCGTAGCGATTTATTTTATACTAGCTTCGCTCGCGTGAAATTCGTATTTAAAAAGAAAAAAAGTAAGTAAGAAAGAAGGCCGAGCTGCGTTACCTTTATTTTGGCGTGCGGAAAAATTCGGTTTGTATGAGAGCCACATCTTTGCGTAACCGGAACTTTCGTATCATACATAGAGTCTACAAACGCAGTATCTCAAACAGAAGTAACTTACTCCATGACCATCCCTTACAGATTTATTTATTAGTATTGATTATTGATTAGCAGTTTTCAATCCTGAAATGTATGAAAAAAAAAACACAATTTGAAATACTTAAAATATATATATATTTTTTTTTAATGGAAACTGTCACCGTTGGCTACTTCACCTACAACATCCGTGATGTCAGCCCATAACACCGGGTGAACTTGGTGCCACGTCAGTGCTTCCCTTCGGTCGTGCCGGCTATACTAAACTGGACGGAAAACACAAACTATTTACATAGCCGTATCGATCGACCTTTCATTCAGTGCGGTGGTACGAACCCGGGCGAGTTAAACCCTATCACCTAGTAATATAAGAAGGGAGTCATATCCCTTAGTTGCCTTTAAAGTACCGACCCCACACGGTACAACATTTTTGAATTTAAGTGCCTACAACTTACAGACAGAGGGATAAGTAAATCTCACTATCTAAAGGGTTGCCGCTTTGCACCGTTTTGTTACGGAACCCTTAAAAACGAAATCTAATAATTTTTTCAAATTAATAAATTCATACAAGTGAATGTTTCGCATTGACAATGATATTGCGATGATTGCAAAGTTGTTTTTACATTGTTGAAAAAAAAAACAGAAACAAAGAGAACAGTGGTTCAAAGGCGTGGGAGAGGTGTGTGGCTCTGTCATTGTTCTGTTGACATTAAATTTTACACGGGGTGCTCGTTCGAGTAATGACAATAAAGTGATCCACAGAATTATCCATATAAGGGCCGATTTTTATTTTATTTGTAGATGTCTTTTTTATTTTTTTTTTTTTGTACTTTGGTTTCTCGGTGGAGTATAACGCTGAGCTAGGTCTCTTTTAATTTTTGTTATGCTAATTGTTTTTGGTCTTATGATTATGTACTGACATAGATTAAATCAAATCAAATAATTATGTATTAATTTTGGCAAATAAAATACTTAAATTAATTATGAATATAAAATATGTATGTAAATTAATTATTACAAAGATCTTATTATTGTCATTATATTATTGATATACCTAGTTGAAAAAGTAGGTAATAATTCATATAAAAATTCGGGAACATCGCAATAATAAATGAATAACTTAAATGAGTGAATTAACATTATTAACAGATTAATGTGGAATATTTTTTCTTTTCTTCTTCAGTGAAATGAAAATTTTCAAAATTTTATTCAAGATTAATCTCGCTTGTTTATTATTATTTATTATTTAATCGCTTACAAAACACCCCGTAGAACAAAGCTACCTACACATTACACTGACTAGACAGGCAGAATGATGCATTTAGGATTGTACGTCTGTTCCCAAGACTGCACCGTTTAATTGTTCGGATGCGGTGCAGAGCTCAACGCCTTGGCAATAAGCTTGCATTGAGTTACTTGCACTTCAGCTCTAGGTCTTGGCTCTTTTATTTATTTTATTTTATTTCTTTATTTATATATTTATGTGTTTTTAGGGTTCCGTATACGTCGTACGGGACCCTATTACTAAGCCTACGCCGTGTCTGTATGTCTGTCTGTCTGTCCGAGGTATCCCTTGAACCATAATAGGTAGCCCGTTGAAATTTTCACAGAATATGTGTTATATGGCCGATATAACAAGAAATAATAAAAATAAGTAATGTTTTTTAGATTTAAAATACCATAAAAAAACCGGTCCAGCGCGATGCGAACTCGCACACCGAGGGTTCCGTATCGCCATGTCATGGTCAACGCCACTCACGCTTTTTTCGGTAGATGCCGCGCATACACTTTTTAGTTTCTTGTATGGGTACCCCCTTAATTTTTTTCGTTTTTTTTTATTCTTTGTTAGGATAGCCGCCGTAATAACAAATATTCTGTGAAAATTTCAACCGGCTACCAATTAGGTACAGTTCAAAAGATACGGCCCTGGGACGGGCGGACTGACGGACGGACAGACGGACGGACGGGCAGACATACAGACAGACTGACAGACGGCGTTCGGTATGAATACCGAACCCTTTTAAAATCTGGGTTACTTATTTTACTTTAAATGAAATCTCTCTTCTTTTTCAACATAGATACATATAATAATAAAAGTACAGCGTTAATAAAAAAAAAAACTTTTTTTTTTATTGGAACTGACACTGTTACCTTCATCACCTACACCATCCGTGATGTCAGCCCATAACACCTTGGTGAACTAGATGCCATATCAGTGCCTCAGACACAGATCTTGAGTAGGAAAGTCGATACACAAATCAAAATGTTTATCCTATGCCGAACAGTGTTGGAGGAATCGTTTGAATCGGGAACCGTGGCGCACGGCGGCGGCGCCCCGGCGGCGTGCCCTTAAGACGAGACGGAAGTTAACTTTCTCCATACAAAATCGTCTTTCGGCATTATTTTATGTTTTCTAGCCCCCTAAACCTTATCCGATTTTTTTCTTGTCTCAAGGACAGTCCAGTCTACGGTCCTGTCATTTTTTTTGTTTAGATGAAATATTCCTACAACACCCAGCTAAAAAAATTGTATTTCAACCGAAAAAACATTGAATTTTGTATTTTTTGATGTCATGAAGTTCAGTAAGCTTTATTGAGTCATCATCACTTAAGATATTAAAAAAAATAAAAAGACAGAAACGTAGATTCGACTGTCCTTATTACAAGAAAAAAATAATTATAAAAATCGGATAAGCTTAAGGGGGTTAGAAAACATAAATGCCGAAAGACGATTTTGTATGGAGAAAGTTAAATTCCGTCTCGTCTTAAAATAATTTCTTTTTCTTTTTTTAAATCCTCGGCACGTGTTGATTGCCGGTTCGTATCAGTGTACACTCGGGATAAATAGTGCCGGCACAGACGATACGTTCTCATTACCGGCCCTCACTAAACGTTTACTTTTGTACGGCCTTCCCGTCGCCGCATGACTTTATAAATATATTAGAGGCGGGATACTGTAAATAAGGCAGGAAGAATTTGTATAGAGCTGCTAATACCTTAAGTCAGTGATAGATAAGATAAAGCTACTTATAAACGACACGACTTTCAATTGTAAATTCATACGCCGCATAAGCCTAGAAATTCAAAGAGGGAACGCTATAAGCGTCCTAGGGACTATGGCTGCCTCGGCTGAATTAGAAGAAATTTTTTATTTATAGGTTCTTGTTAATTTTTCTTTTGTAAGGCCCACTTGCACCAACACGAATTTAACGATATAAACCAGTTTAACTCGTTAAGCTAGTACCCGTTGACTGTGGGAACCGCGTTTAAATCCATAACTCGCTACTTAACTGTAAATTCGTGTTGGCGCAATTGGGCCTTAGATAGGTAAGTTATGCTTTAGGTTAGTTTTAGTTATTAGTTTTAGATCTTTATTAATTGTTTTGATTACTTAATTACTTGATTATAAAGAGATTAAAACAAATACGAATATTGTAAATTTGATAATATTTTTTCATACCGGAATCCCGAGGCTTTTTAGGGGCTGGAGTGAATTTGATTTGTTATACAATACTATAACACTAACACGAGCAACAGTTGCGCTCGCGACTAACAGTAGCACTAACTAAAGTAGTCTTAAAGTAGTGAGTGAGATATCATATCACTGAAGTTTACAACATCGTGAGTCCCTCCGACTCTGGTTTTGTCAAAATAAAAAAAAATTACGTTTAAAAATAACAGAAATACTTTTTGCATATAATATTACTTTATTCTAGGTGGACCAAACTGGCATTCCAGCTTAGTATAACGTTCTTTAATTATCTTAATATCGATTTAGTTCTCTTAATATGTGAAAAACGTTGCTGGGTTCTAGCTGTGAATTCCTGTTTGTTTTTCCAAATTAAAAAAGTAATAATAAAACAAAGTACAACACGATAGTACAACATTGTGGTACAAGGTGTAAAATTAAAAAATCGTCAACTTTCTTCCTTTTAACCCCCGCTGAAAAAATAGTTCTTGCACCACAACACCGATTACTCTGCTTACCCTGATTGTCGGGATTCAGCGTGTGTGATGTGTATGTATGTATGTATTATTAGAAAGCTGGTTTAATCGGGATGGTTCTCAGCTATGTTTGAAATAAAGTAATTAAGTAATCAAAAAATTTATTATCTTAAAAATTGGACCAATTTGCATGCTGTTTTTTTATAATATTATTAGTGTAGATGACTTCATTTAAAATTGTGTTGGAGTATGCATGTAGTGATCAAAAACACGATTGTTCTACAAATCCCCTAATGTTTTTCCATACTTAGTCAAACTGCTCTATATAGATTACCCCGTCTAGACTAACGCACTGGCTGCGTTAGTATCGCAGGCGCTTGCTTGCCTGATAGCTTACTGATGTTTATTGGGATATTTGGAGTGATACAGACAAAGGCATTCTACTCTACACAGCGAGAGCCGCCTGCAGCCTCCAAGGTGTTGCCAGATTGTGATTGAGCGATTCTGGGACATATCTGCTGTACTAGTCGATAATTCTTCTAAAATTAACAAAATATTTGTGCGACTTACACTTTAGAAAACTTTAGGTTATTTCTATTGTAATAGCGTTAGATTAAAAAAAATCCCTATGTAATTTTTAAAAAGAAAATAAAATCGATATTAATAATTAAAAAGTAAAAAAAGTAAATTCCCGCGCTGCTCTGATTTATATATATTTTATTTACTTTTTACTTAGCGGTCCCCCGACTTTAAGTAAATGGAAATTATTTTAGACTTTTTAAGGGTCGGGTTTTTTTTTTTCAATTTGTAATTTAACTTTTATTTCAAGCTTTAAAAAAAACCGCATGCAAATCGGTCCACCTTTTAAGATAATAAAATTTTTGGTTACTTAATTACTTGATTAATTGATTGCCAACGTAGCTAACAACCATTCCGATTAAACCAGTTTTCTAATAAAAAAAACCGCATCTAAATCGGTCCATCCGTTTGGGAGCTACGATGCCACAGCCAGACACACACATACACACATACACACGCACGTTACACTTATAATAACACCCCTTTTTTTTCGTAGGGGTTTAAAAAAAGAGTTGGTACGAAAATGGTGATAAGTATTGGCTGGTCGGAGCATGCTTTCTGACACCTCTGTCTAAGCCACCACCGGATTACATATTTCGAAATCAACAATTTAGCGTATTGGGACTTTGGGCACAGATTACTTAATAGTTACTTCGTAACAGATAAATCACTCCATAGAAAATGTTCCTACTTTCGGGCTTTAATAGCCTACTGTTTCACATCGCCAATCGCTGCGTGCGAAAATGTACCTTAACGATCGAGTGTAAAGTGTTTATTGCTGTGCAGCTGCGCGCAGTTGCGTGGGCGAGCGTCTATGTATACTTCGCGCGGCTGACGAATTTGTACTGAAAAAGACCGCCGGCGGCCCGTCGGGCGATAGGTAGTTAGCGCGCGCAAGTACATAGAGTGCGTGAGGCCTGCTTTGGGACACAGCGTACATACACGATTTAAGCGGCGGGTGGCCGAGTGGTTTGGGCATCGGCTTCTAATTGCGAGAGGTCCGAGGTTCGAATCCGGTCGGCGTGTACCAATGAGTTTTTTCTGACGAAAAAAATTACGAGCATACCTACACCTGCTGCTTCACCGTTCGGAACCGGTGTAAAACTGTAGGTCCCTTCCCTTGCCCCTTACTAATTGGTAGGCTCAAATTGTAGCCGACTGGGTTACTACCACCGTACAGGATGTAAGATGGCCGCATAGCAGCCTCGGTTGTGTTCTCCTCTAGTCCAGTATAGCCAGCAATCCAGGGAAGTCTCCGGTATGGCACCTACCTTCTCGGAGGTGATATTGGCTAGTCTGAGCATGTGCTTTGGCCCCTCCGACTCAGCCACCCATACCGGATTACATATAAAAAAAAAGACTATCCCGAAAATGTCAAACATCTGGCAAGCCTAGCATGCAAGATGGTGGCGGCTTGCTTTGTTAATCTCCCGGCTAGGGTGTCGGGGGTCTGTACGCGCGATACGTCTGTCTGTCGGGCTCTTCTACTTGCACAGGTGAATGGGAGACAGTATTGAGAAGAATAAATGTTGGTTTACTAATTTAGCGCTCGCTAGCTTGTTCTGGCGGCTGCGCTCGAGTAAAATTTGGGTTTCGAGACAGTATGGATGTATGTAGGATTTAAGAGAATATTTTGTCGTAAAACTCTACAGCCAAGTTTTAGTGCGCACAATAGTGGAATATAGTACACTCCGCTCCCCGCAACTCGGCGGCATTTGACAGTCCGGCGTCCATGGGCTCTATTATGATCATTTTAAGGTGACCCCCTTAATTTTTAATTTATTTTTTTATTATTTTTTTATTTTATTTTTATTGTACATATCCGTCATAATAAATAACACACACCACCGCACTGAATGAAAGGTCGGTCGAAACGGCTATGTAAATAGTTTGTGTTTTCCGTGTAGCCGGCACGACCGACAGGAAGCACTCACGTGGCACCAAGTTCACCCGGTGTTATGGGCTGAGATTACGGATGTTGTAGGTGATGTAGCCAACCGTGTCAGTATCCATAAAAAAAAAGACACACACAAAATCGAGCAAAAAATAAAACTGGCTACCTAATACGGTTCAAAAGATATAGCCTTCGGATGGGCGGACATACAGACAGACGGCTTAGGCTTAGTAATAGGCTTCCGTATCGATACAGAACCCTATTAATTAATGAAATTAAATTATATAAGTGAGACTTCATCGGAGGGGGTATAGTTCTGTTTAACTTTTTTTTTTATGGAACCTTACACGGTTGGCTACATCACCTTCAACATCCGTGATGTCAGCCCATAACACCGGGTGAACTTTTGCCACGTCAGTGCTTCCCTTCGGTCGTGCCGGCTACACTGAACTGGACGGAAAACACAAACTATTTACATAGCCGTTTCGACCGACCTTTCATTCAGTGCGGTGGTATAAACCCGGGCGGGATAAGCCCTACCACCTAGTAATTTAAGAAGGGAGTCATATCCCTTAGTCGCCTTTTACGACATACAAAGCGATAACTATTACTACTGGCACAAACCTAACAGATTCGATCTATAAAAAGCTTTTAAACATGCATTCGATTATCGATATATCGATTCCAATAAAGTGCCGGTGAGCCGAGCATTCTTGTAAGTGATTTGTAAGTGCTCCAAAGCCAATGTGTCCAACGAAATAGGCTCTTTATCTCCTCGAACAAGTGCAGTTCGCGCTTGCGCACAAGTAGGCAGTGAGGCCAGGTAGGGTTGCCAACCGTAGCTTAAAAGAAAGTATATTAATTTATTTCAGATCCCTACTTTAAACTTTTGAATAGCAATAAAGTATGCATTGAACACTTCCACAATAGGTGAGCTTAAGTTGCTACGCGAAAATACTTTATTTCAACATCAGACTAGTTAAAAAAAAATGCGTGACGTGGAACATAATCTGACCACAGTAATCGAACTCAGTGCATCATAGAGTGTATTCAAAAATAACTCATCACTGCTGAAATGTGAAAAGAGCTCTAAACATATAAATAATGTACTTTTTTTTTTATAGTAAGCTTAGTAGTATATTTTTTTAGTCACTCATACATAAGGTGTCTAGCGACGCCCATGGGCATTCGGACGCATGCGGGGGCTACGAATGCCATGCCGGCCTGACAGGTGCGGATTCACGCCTCTCTTGAAGGACCCGAGACTGTGCTTGGGGGGAAATATGTGGGCAGGTAGAGCGTTTCAGAGTTTACCGGTTCTGTGGAGGAAGTATCTGCAGAACCGATTGGTACGCATCCGCGGTAAGTCCAGCGTATAGGGATGCAATCCCTGCCCAGTGCGCATTGTACGGAGGTGGAAAGGGGTCGGCGGAATCGCGTTAAACAGCTCCTCCGAGCACTCCCCGTGGAATAAGCGATAGAAAACGCTTAGGGCGCCGAAATTTCTACGAAGTTGCAGCTACCATTCACCATCTCTTAAATCAGAAATGTGTCATGTGCCAACTTTTTTAGAAGAAATATCTTCTAATAAAGTTGGCAACCCTAATGCTGGGGGCGCACCGGCGCGGAGGCGCACGCAACTAGAGGCTTGGTTTTAAATACGCGCAGTGTATCGAGGACGAAGATCCGCTAATCCAAAAGTCAAGTTACGGTCGAGCTCATTGGTCTCGAACTTCCAAAGGTTGACTGGAATAAATCGTCGTGAAATGTTTTTAATATCCGACGGTGATTGATTAGTCGTTTATTTTATTTTCTTTAGTTGAATACTAGTGTCGTAGTCGCGGCCCCCGAACCGCGCAGCTCTGAGTTTTATTTTATTTTCTTGGCGGTCCCCCGACGCCTTTAATTAACTAAACAGAAATAATTTAGACTTTTTAAAGGTCGTTGATGTGTCGGGAAAATTTTCTAATTTAACTTTTATTTCAAGCTTTTTAAGAGAACTTAGATTCCTTCACAGACACACAGACATACAGACGTAGGCATCAAACTTATATATAACACCCCTCCTTTTGCGTCGTCGGTGGTTAAAAAATTGCTTTCGCGAACTCCCGTAGTAGACTTTGAAAATATGCACTCCGGTTATTATAATATTCCATACCGGTCATGAAACCCCCGTGAACTATGCGGCACAGGGTCTGGTTACACGTCCGGTTCATCTATCGGTGCGCAACAGACTCGCGCACTGGAAGAGTGCAACGGGAATGCGACTCGTCGTTAGCATAAAGCCATCAGTTTAAATGAATTATCGCGGTGTGGGTGTGCGTTTTCGCTCCCCAGTGCGGTGTTCTAAATCACACGTAGGGTGTGATTAGATGGAGGTAACTGAATTTCGGGAGACATTTTTGGCACACACATAAGTTGCTAAACAATCTGGTCTATACATTGGTAAAGAGGAGCTTGTGTCAATGTAGCCACAATCATAAAGAAAAAAAAAATCATTAAAAAATAATGACGATTTATCCACTATTCACAATTGCAGGGAATATTATTTAACTGAAATTTTATCTTACGTATGAACTATATCTGAATTTTTATTTATTTTTTTTTTTTTTATTTTTATACCTAATTTTGTTACAACTATATATATTTTTTTATGTAATCCGGTATGGGTGGCTGAGTCAGAGGAGCCAAAGCACATGCTCTGACCAGCCAATATCACCTCCGAGAAGGTAGGTGCCATACCGGAGACTTCTCTGGATTGCTGGCTTTACTGGACTAGAGGAGAACACAACCGAGGCTGCTATGCGGCCATCTTACATCCAGTACGTAGGTACCAATCCAGTCGGCTACAATTTGAGCCTACCACCTAGTAAGGGGCAAGGGAAGGCACCTACAGTTTCACACCGATTCCGAACGGTGAAGCAGCAAATGTAGGTATGCACGTAAATTTTTTCTTCAGAAAAAACTCATTGGTACACAGCGACCAGACGTCAACATGGGCGAGATAAGGATTGCTCTAGAGCAGCTTAAAAATAACAAGGCTCCTGGTGAAGACGGAGTTACTACAGAGCTTCTCAGAGCCGGGGGGACAACGGTCCTCAATGAATACAGAGGCTCTTCAACTCTGTCATACACGGTGGCATTACGCCAGAGTCGTGGAACAGGAGTATGGTCGTATTGTTCTTCAAGAAAGGAGACAAAGCCTTGTTGAAGAACTATAGGCCCATCTCGCTCCTGAGCCACGTATATAAGCTGTTCGGGAGAGTCCTCACAAATCGTCTCGCCCGAAGGTTTGACGACCACCAGCCGCCAGAGCAGGCCGGGTTTCGGAGGGGTTACAGTACTGTAGACCACATCCACACCTTACGGCAGATTATACAGAAGTCCGAAGAGTATAATCGGCCACTGTGTCTCGCTTTTGTGGACTACGAGAAAGCCTTTGACTCTATCGAAACCTGGGCTGTTATGGAATCCTTACAGCGATGCCAAACCGATTGGCGATACATTGAGGTGCTGAAATGTCTCTATAGTGCCGCGACAATGACCGTACAAATACAGGACCAGCAAACAAAACCTATCCAATTGCATCGTGGAGTCAGACAGGGAGATGTTATATCTCCGAAACTGTTTACGAATGCATTGGAAGATATATTCAAGCTGCTGGATTGGGAAAAGCACCGCATTAATATTAACGGCGAGTACATTTCACACCTACGTTTCGCAGATGACATGGTCGTGATAGGCGAATCGCTGGAGGAGCTGAATCACATGCTGAACGGCCTCAATGTCGCCTCCCGCCGAGTCGGCCTCGGGATGAATTTGGACAAGACGAAAGTCATGTTCAACGAACACGTCGTCCCGGGGCACGTAACAGTTGTTGCACGTAACATGTCTTGACAGACAGACACCCAGCCATCGAGGGCAAGGCCAAGCTGGCCTCAAAAAAGCTAGGCGTACTCAATAAGGTTCGACGGTACTTCACGCCGGGCCAAAGGCTGCTTCTGTATAAATCGCAGATTAGGTCCTGCTTGGAGTACTGCTCGCACCTGTGGGATGGCTCAGCCAAATACCAGCTTGCGCCTTTGGACTTGATCCAGCGTCGAGCCGTGCGACTAGTGGATGACCCCGACGTGTCCCGCGATCTAGAACCGCTGCAACTTCGTAGGGATGTCGGCGCCCTAAGCGTGTTCTATCGCTTATTCCACGGGGAGTGCTCGGAGGAGCTGTTTAACGCGATTCCGGCGTCCTCTTTCCACCTCCGTACAACGCGCACTGGGCAGGGATTGCATCCCTATACGCTGGACTTACCGCGGATGCGTACAAATCGGTTCTGCAGATCCTTTCTCCACAGAACCGGCAAACTCTGGAACGCTCTACCTGCCCACATATTTCCCCCCAAGTATAGTCTCGGGTCCTTCAAGAGAGGCGTGAATGGGCACCTGTCAGGCCGGCATGGCATTCGCAGCCCCCGCCTGCGTCCGAATGTCCATGGGCGTCGCTAGACACCTTATGGGTGACTCGGCGCCACATGTCGCGCTTAGTATAAAAAAAAAAAAAAAAAAAAGCCAGACAGACAGACAGACGGACAACAAAGTGATCCTATAAGGGTTTTGTTTTTTCCTCCTTTGCGGTACGGAACCCTAAAAACAGTTTTTGGAGCAATGAAGTATTTCTATCTATCTATTTACACCATATTCCACTTGCATGCTTCTGCTGACTGCGGCAAAATCGATCCAGAATTAATATCTGCGCGCGCGCATCCCGGCAACAGCAACAGAGCGCCGCCCCGCGGTCATATTGTAAACCCTCGGCGTGATAATATTGTTCATGTTTGTGTCGCAGCGGTGTGTACGGTTATACAAGCAAGCCACGTGGCTGGCTGGACGACGGGAATGAGGAAGAACGATATTTCAGTTATGGTTTATAGGCTCACTGCTGGATATACGCCTCTCCAATAGTCAGACAGCCTCGGTAGCTCAGTGGTGCGGTCGGTCGACTGTCGGTCGTGATCATAAGCTCAACACTTGGGCGGGGTCAGTACTTTCACGAAAAACTGTAGGTCCCTTCACTTCTTACCTTACTAGGTGGTAGGGTTTAGCACGCCCGCACTTCACACCACCGCACTGAATGGAAGGTCGGTTGAAACGGCTATGTAAATAGTTCGTGTTAGAATCAGTTGACGCGAAGTGGGTGATCGAAAAATTTCTTAAAGTGAAAGTGTTCATCCCTTAATTTCCCACCCTTAGAGGTGATACTCTTTCATAAAATTCCCATTCCTGAGAAATACCCTACTCATGAAAAAAATAATCATTCATATCGGTTGGGAATTGGCTGAGAAATCGAGTAACATACACAAAAAAAAAAACATACAGACGAATTGAGAACCTCCTCCTTTTTGGAAGTCGGTTGAAATGGGTGTTCAGTTTCTCTGCGACAAGTACTACGGAGATAGGTTGAATGGCAAGGAATAAGGGATGCAAATTCCTCCGAGCAGCGTCATGACATGATAGTACCGTTGTGGTCTATACACGGTGTTGCAACCCCAACCGTTAAACCCGAAAGGGGGTTATTCTGTACATGAAACCGAACAACTTTTGTTCTACGACTTTTTAATTTTAAGAAAAAAAAAATTATTTTCCCCATACATTTTGAGAATTTAAAATTTTGTATGGAAAAAATAAATAATATTTTTGTTCCAAATGTTTTTTTTTCGCCGCATAAGTTATTTAGTTTCACATATAGAACAGTTATGTCAGATGTCAGTTAAAAATATTACGGGGCAACACCGTGTATAAACTTATTTTGTTGCAGGTTTCGGTTCTGGCACTTCGGCGAATGGAAGGAAGTGCTCGTGGACGACAGACTGCCCACCTACCGCGGCCGCCTGGTCTACCTTCACTCGGCTAACTCCACAGAGTTCTGGGCCGCGCTGCTAGAGAAAGCTTATGCCAAGTGAGTCTGATATTCATTCTATTGGTATAATTTGTCTAAGACAGCTAAAATTGACCACGATACCTATAATTCCTACCGCCTCGAATGAAAAATGCTCTAAAATGTATACCGGACTCGCACGCATTTTCAGCAATTTTCATACACTTGTAAGTGTTGGGAATTGGACCACAAGTTCCAACTCCCACTCCTTGACATTTATCTGTCAAATTCAAATTTCGCGCCAATACGCAACGCATAAAATAAACTGCTAAAACCTACCTTCATAAAATTAATCGCAACCTACCTACAAAATTAATAGAAAGACGACTAGTCATTCACGTGGACGTAAAAGTGGTTACAAATTTTGCAAAGGACACTTCCAAAATAAGAAAACTCTAAATCAACATAAATCAAGCAACGAATAAAGTTAGAAACATTAACACAAAACACAAACTAAAATTAAATAAAAACTGTTGAAGTTAAGTGAAAGTTGGCGAGTATTCCTGTAAGTACCTTTCCCCTTGTGGTTTAACGAATTTTCATATAAAATTAGCATATAGGCTGGAACAGTAAGTTGTAAGTATAATAGTAGATCCCTAAGTACACGACACTGAAACAAATGAAATCCAAAGCGGCGGATGGTCGGTTGCAGCCTTGGCTTGGACTCTTAATCTCAAGGTCCGAGGTTGGATTCCGGCCCACATGCACCAATGAGTTGTTTTCCACCTATGGTTGGTTTCCATAAAATATTAGAAAACATTGATGAACAGTGTGTGCAGCAATATAACATTTAGCTCAAAATCTAAAATATCCAACTCTGTCTCGCGAATTACGAGCATATATTAAAATGGAATGGCACACGCCAGGTGGTACGACGACATCAAGTGTGTCGGCAAAAAGCAGTGGTTCCGTACCGCTGAAAGGCGGGAGGACTGGAGGAAAATTGGATAGGCGCCTGGACTAGTCTGGAGTCCAGAGTCTGGACAGTGGACAGACGCCTATCCAATTTTCCTCCAGTGTACGCATACACGCTGACTGACTAAAATGGAAGCGAGACGCAGCGTGAGATCACATGAAAGGGAAACGAGGAAGTCCATTTTAGGAAACTGGCTCATTCGATTGCTTGCACTTTCTTGCAACAAGACTCCGGGAAGACAAATGAATGCTTCACCGTGAAAGTGATCTGAAATGAAATAAGAATGTAATAGAGAGAAAGAAAAAATAGAGAGAGAGAGAGAGAGAGAGAGAGAGAGAGAGAGAGAGAGAGAGAGAGAGAGAGGGGGGAGAGAGAGAGAGAGAGGAGAGGCAGAGAGAAAGAGAAAGAAAAACCTAAATACCGAATTTCGCAAAGGCGAAATTACATTACTATAAGTAATATATGTAATCCAGTCAATCCAGCAAAAGGAAAATCCTTGAATATCGTAAAAGGCGACTAAGGGATAAGGGCAAGATGCCGCGCTAAAGGGCGACAAGTAGGCCACCTATCACCTTGGCACGGTCCTTCCGCCGAGTCATGCAGCCTGCTTACTACCTGCTTCATCTTGACCGAATACTTTGCTAAACGGGGCGGTCGGTATTGTGCTTTTTTCCTTGCAGCACAACACCGATTACTATGCTCACCCCGATTGTCGGGATAAAGAACGTGGTATGTATGTATGTAAATCACGAAAATAAACGGTATCGTTTCTTCCAGATTATATGGTAATTACGAAAACCTGCAAGCCGGTTCCACGACGAGGTCTCTCCAAGACCTCACCGGAGGAATCGTCCAGAGTTTCGGCCTCAGCCATCAGGACCGCTACCTCACGTTCCAAGTCCTCAACAGCGCAGTCCCGAGATCTAGTCTACTCATCGCCACTATAACACATGTGAGTCTCTCAAACTGTCTAGAGTCCAGACCTCTTAAAACTGTCTTGGTTTTATATACCAGATCTAGGCTTTTGGACGCAAGTGTTGCAACCCTTTTATGGTATTTGGGTTTCCGTACCTCAAAGGAAGAAAAAAAACGGGAACCTTATCTGTTTTCTTGTGATTTTACTTAGAAATCAAACAGGCGAAGAACACAGGTCTGGGGTCTACCGGCGTAAACTCACTCGCTAACTCTCACTAATACTCGCATAATTCAATCAATAGCCGGGCCGGATGCCTTACTGAGCGCATTCTGATTGGCGGAGTGAGATCGTTTCTCATACTTACATCGGCGAGTTTGTTACGCCGCCGGTACAGGGGCTGCTATGCTTTGCTGAATTTTTTTTGGCAAGACACAGTCCCAGATTATAGTAGAATTGTTGTAAGGCTCTTAGTGAGATAACTTCGCAAAATTCTTCTTAAAAATTGAATTAAATTGAATTCGTTTACTAAATTTCCACATTTATTCGCATATTTGTTTTTAAATTTTGGTCGAATCCACAATATGATATACATTCTTTTGCCAAACCTAAGTTGTCCGTCTAATTAGCTCGGTGGCTCTATAACATCTGCGTTCGATAGTCAAAGTTAAGCACATCGGCCAAGCAATGTCAGGTTCCTAAGGCTTCTGAACTGTTACGAAAATTGTTCCTTGAAAATCCAGAAATTATGCGTTCTCTTGATGACGATTTCCTTTTGTCAGTTAATGATTGGACCTCATATCTTGAAAGCCTCGAACACAGCCAATTTCATCATTCGTAAAGCACATTGCGGGCGCGGTCAGAACTTGGATGAATGACCATTCGACCGTAGAGGCTAACCGCAGTTCGGATTACACGTAAAACTGTAGGTCAGTTCCCTTTCTATCCTCTAAATGGTAGGATTACTCGACTATGCAAATAGTTCGTGTTTTCCGTTCACTTCAGTGTAGCCGGCACGACCGAAGGCAAGCGCTGAAATTACACGCAGCTGGGCACGGGAGTAGTAAGCGATGTAACCAACCATGTCAGGTTCAGGTTCAGTTCAAAATCATCAGAACATCGTCAATATGCCACTCTTCTTCAACAGGAAAAAGACAAGCGTCAACTCAGGCTACGAAATGGCCTGATCACAGCTCAGGCCTATAGTGTGACGGGCCTGGCGCGCGTGCGCGGGGTGGGAGGAGCCACCGGCGGTGACACGCCGCTGGTGAGGCTACGGAACCCTACCGGCAGAGGAGAGTGGGCGGGGGCCTGGTCCAGGGCCTCGTGGGAGTGGCACGGGCTCTCTGATAGGGACAAGGAGTTGCTGAGCGTGAGGGTCACCAACGATGGAGAGTTTTGGTGAGTAAACATTTTATATTTTGAAAAAAAAAACACGGTGGTAGTCCAATGTGCAGATGGCACCTTGCTCCGACAGGAAATAACTAAAGTGGGCTAACATCGTGGGTATGTGAGGTGAAGTGGTTAATTATGAATGAATTTTACATACATACATATCGCACGCTATATCCCGACGATCCGGGTAAGCAGAGTAATCAGTGTTGTGCTGCAATGACTCTAATAAATTACAGCACAACACCGACCGCCACGTTTAGCAAATTATTCGGACAGATAACTATCAAGCAGCAAGTAAGGCACGAAGACCCACCTGCTGCATGACTCGTTGGAAGAACCTTGCCAAGGTCAGAAGTGGCTTTAGCGCGGCATCTTGTCCTTATCCCCTAGAAGCCTTTTACGACATGCACGAGGAGAGATGCAGTGGGGCTCCAATGAATTAAAAAAACAAAATTACTTATTAAAATCAATAGCCATATGTAACAAAAAATTTAGGCGCTTTTAAAAGTGGTTTCATGATGTTGTATTCAGTTGTACTGAATGAAGAACTTCCTTTGACAAGATATACATAAGTACCATCGGTGTTGTGTTGCAAGAACTTGCTAAACTTAAAGCACACACAACACCGAACACCACATTTAGTAAAGCATGTAATTCGGGCAAGAAAACAGCTATCAAGCATCAAATAAGGAACGAAGATAATTAACCTAGTTTCTGTATGACCGTGGATGATGGTGCCAAGGTGAAAGATTCTTCCTTTGACAAACGTATTCTTATAAAACTCTTTACAGTACAAATTTAATTAGAACTAGTTATAATTTCATCCCTTTCGCAATAGAAACTTTAGGGCCGATTTGCACAGCCGGAAAACAAATTGTTGAGGGAGCTGGGCAAGAGGCTGCGCGAATCGTCTGGCGACAGTCAAGCCGGCGCGTTCTTCCTCCAGCGAAACAGTCTGGCCGTGCAGAGGCATTATGGGGGCTTTCCGCCGGCGGCAGTGCCCTTTTTTTGCTTCCGAACTAGGTGGCTGTGCCCGAGGTTGAAGCCTCAGGCGCAGCCAATTTCACCCCCGAGGAGGTGCCAGTCCGGCTTGGAGGTGGACTAATGTCACTGGGGAAAAGTTATTAATCCGCGATTTCAAGATTCGTGGATTGTAGGAGTGGGGAAAGATATGCCCCGGAAGCACGTTCCGCACCTTTGCAGTGCGGCAAAAGAACGATTTAGAGAATCGTGCAGTTCGAAAAACTCTTCTGTCCACTACAATAAGGGGTGTTTCGCGAGAGTATGGCGGGTTTGGTGAAGGCGAATAGGAGGAGGAGGGATAAGGGAAGCAATTTCGTCAGAGCAGCGGCCGTAGTAGTACAGATAAAACAAGCTCAATGACCCGACGATACGTCTGTGCTTTAGAGGTTGAAGGTCCTTTGTGAGTACAGAGTCAGCAATGAGGCGAATGGCTCGTCGCTGGATAGAATCCAAGGCTGAAAGAAGGTACTCAGGGGAACCCAGATGACTGCAATATTCCATCACCGGTCTTACTTGTGCTTTATAGTGTAATTGTTTATTGTTTATTGTATAATTTCATCCATAGGTAGGTAACCTACGCTTGGACATGTCGAAAATTCCGCCAGTTCTAAATTCAATGCGAAGAAGAACTGACAAACAAACTTCGCAAGTCACAATGTTTTGTTAGTACCTTATAAGTATTATATTATAGCAACTTACAAATAATTAACCCATACTACCGCTCACAAGAGCATTAATATTTACAGCATAAACATGAATACTGAAGAATCTGACCACACTGCCTATTTAAATTACATATATCTGGTGTATATTGCCATCGTCAATTTTGATACTTCATATTATATCAAGTCAAAGAAATAAATAAAAATTTGTTTACGTTTATTACAAAGAAATGTAATAAATCATATTAAAAAATCTAATGATACAAAGTGTATCCAAATGTCAAATTGTCAAAGTTTTGTTAGTGGCATAAACAGTAGTCAAACTCTTAGATAAAATTACGGTCAGTTAGACCGGCGTGAAAAATAACCGTTGATGTGATTTTCTATCGCTGCAATTCCGGCTCGTCTGTCCCTGGACGGCTTTGATTATTTATTAATTTTTTTAGGTTTAGTTTGAAATTGTTAAGTTGGTATAACATTGTTTGTTAGTTTAATATAATAGGTTTATATTTTATGTTATTTAGCTTTTTTACATATAAATTGTAATATGTTTTATTGTTACTGAAAATAAGTACAATATTTTATTAGAACTAGTAATTTTGAGTAGGTACCTAATTTCATTTCATTTTAAGTCTTCATCATATCACATAGTAATAACGTCATACTTATCAGTCCCCTAAGTCAATGTGTTCCGCGTCCCGGACTTTACTGGCTAAGTCTAGTTTACGATCTAGACGAGACGGTGTGCGTCTGCGCAGCCTGTCGGTCGGCAGCGTGTGAAAGAGCTCACCTATACGGTCTGCGGGCTGTAACTGTTGCCTTAATTAATTGCGTGACCTAGTGCGGCTGGGGCTACACTTAGGAGCTGTAGAGTAGCGGTGCGACTGACCATCTCCGGTTGCCTCTAGTCCAAAAGTTATTTATCGGTTTTAGTGAAATATATTTGACAGGGATGAATAACGGCGATGAGAAAGTATTCGGTTTTGGGTCCACTGCTGGACATAACGCTTCTTCAATATTTATCCAATCATTCATGGGCTTCGGTCGTACGTATGGAACCACTGCTTTCTTCCGATGCACTGGAGTACTGTACAGTAGTAATTTGTGGGAAGGATGCCCCCTTTACTTGCTGGCGTCCTTGCACTCTATCCCGCCACTCCATTCGCCTAATTGGTGATCCCAAGCTCACGGAGGAACTTGAATCGTTGCTTCACAGGCGAACAATCGGTTTCCTTAACCTGTTTTATAGGTAGTAGATATGTCCATGGGCATCGTTAGACAAGAGTTGTAGGTGAAACGATACCACATGTCGCGCTATGCATGAAAAAAACAGTTTTGACGGAGCTTCTAGCAGTGAGGTGGTAGTGGGCGTTTTTTATCCTTCCACCTATTTAGTAAGACATGGAAAGGTGTGTACCTATCTGCAGTCCAGCGTTCTGAGCTGAATTGACTGCGGGCTGGTCTTACATAGTAGATTTTAATAACATAAGTAATAAAATGTAACATTGTCCATAACTTGGAGGAGAGTTTGCATCACTAAAAAGATCACTAAGCGAAATTAAATCTGATACCACCACCGGAGCATGTTCAGTATTATCGGATCACTCCCTGCCCATCTATTTGCTCCCAAGTAGGTACAGCCTGGGTTTTTTTTTCAAAAGGGGCGTGAAAAGGCTGCTGTCAGGCCGCGCCGGTGTGGCATTCGCAATCACAGTATGTCCATAGGCATCGTAGGACACCTACTTGTAGGTGAAACGAAGCCACATGTCGCGCTATTCATAAGAAAAAAAAATTCTGGTAGGTACTACCATCGAGGGATCGCGTCGCGTCGCTCGCCGCTGCTCCATGTACCCCCGACATTAACCATATGTGGAGATCCATTTGTCACCGACACGACACGTATGTATATCAGTCAACTGTCGTGTCATTTAGTCTGGTGCGATTTACTTTTGTTTGTGCTGATCCTTTAGTCTGCATGACGTCTAGTTTTGCCATAATTTGTGCCCGATGCGAAATTTCTCTGAATTCATTTTTAGTCCTACAGCAGTGTAGTAATAGGTTGTATGTTTTTGAAGTGAAAACTTCTTTAGCGGCGCTTGGCACTATTTTTAGATGGGTAAAAAATGTTAAACTCGCGTCAGAACTCGCGTCAGATCCGTAGCCTGATCGAAAAAGCGTAAGATTCGAAACTTATTTAGCGGCGCTTGGCACTTTTTTTAGATGGGTAAAAAATGTTAAACTCGCGTCACATCCGTAGCCTGATCGAAAAAGCGTAAGATTCGTTGAAATTATGGATGAAAGTAGATTTATGTGTGAAATAAACTTTTTGATGTAAAATAATTATAATAGTTCTGTAGTGTTAAATTTTTTATATAATATAAATTGTCATGTTTGTCTACGATAGCGCAATAAATGAATATTGTATTTTACCACATAAATGATAGTACTTTTATACTGATAAATAAAACAATTCGTGCGAAATTATTCCCTAACCATTCCAAAATATTCAAAAATGCACAACGTTGATGTTTAAGTTTTCACTTCTGCCGGCACTCCCGGAGTGCAACCCGTCCGTTTTTTTTTTTCAATGTTTTTTATTGTGGCGCAGAAACCTCGGTGCGCGAGTCCGACTCGCACTTGTCCGGTTTTTTAATGTAATTCGGTACGGGTGGCTGAGTCAGATGGGCGAGAGCGCGTGCTCCGACCAGCCAATATCACCTCCGAGAAGGTCCGTCATACCGGAAAAAATGTTCTTGCCGGAAAAATTCTGCTGACTGATGATTCAAATTTTTTAAATGCAAGGAGCTTTGAACCAGACCAGTCTTGCCCTGGCGCGGGGGCGGTGTGGCCCGATCGTGGTTCTGTGTTCTGTGTTTAAATGTATAAACCCAACTGTTATTAATGACTCCATCGAACCCTATGTTCTTTGTATATTAGCATCTTTTATTTTATTTTTTACTTAGACATAGTATGTTTTTTTTTATGTTACATTAACTTAGTATGTACGTTATATAAAAAAAAACTATAAAGTTTCTTGGCACTTACGAGACATGACAAAAAAATTATGACGAACCATACTGAATATGCATATGTCTCAATGAAATATTGTTAATGTTGTGTGTTCTTTATGGCGAAATAAATATCTGAATCTGAATCTGAAGACTTCCCTTTGGATTGCTGGCTACACTGGACTAGACCCCAGCATCCAGTGAGGGAAGGGACCATACGTCTGTAAAAAAATTATGTCATAAATTAATTTTTTTCTTCTGAAATGAAGTGAAAATATTCTAACACAGGGGCTGACAAAAGGTGAAATTAATGCCTAAAGACATTCCCTACATATGTCCATGCCTGGAATCGTATTCGTCCACCCTTTCGCTTGCACTACCCATACTTCTTTCTCTGTATTTTATTCCTCATCAACCAAAGGTCTGGATGACTGGGAGAAATCACTTGCATGATAAGTCCGCCCTTGTGCACTCCTGTATTTCTTGTTTCTATTCGTGTACTGTTCTCCTTTCAATTGTGTGGAATAAAGAGTTTCTATTCTAATATCATATTTTCCTTTCAATCTTATTTGCTATTAAACCGAGTCTACCGCGAGGGAAGCCGCGGAGCCAGTAAATAAAATATAACATTGCCCATAACTTGGAGTATTGCGAGTATGCATAACTAAGCGAAATTAAAACGGATACCACCACCGGAGCATGTTCAGTATTATCGGATCAGCATTCCAATGGTTTCGCCGTGGCATAGTAAAACCACACAAGTTAGCCGTCTTCATACAAACGCGCCGATTTCGCACTCACACAAGCGCGCGCCTGCGCACGCTGTCTGTACACAACCACTACATGCATTCTCACTGTCTCTCGCGCGTAGTCAGTGATGGTCGTCCCGTCCCCGCGCTCGGTGACGCACACCACGTGACGGCCGCTGCCTGCCGCCTGCCGCTTCCCGATAGAAAGTATTATTATTCGAATTTTATTTTATTGCACTAACATAATGGCTCCGCGTTTCTGCAGTGTGTACGGCTGCATGAATAGATCAGGCTCGAATCGCGAGTTAACATTATTCTCATTACCTGCTGCCATCGAAAGGTAAGTAACATAAAAAATATTATTAAAGTATGTAGTTAAATTATGTAAGTTATTAATACGAGTAGGTACTAAGCGAAGGAATTGACTTGAGACCTGGCTCGGTAACGTCAGAGCAAAGTACTTATTAGTATTTAATTATAGTATTAATAGGTAGGTATATAGGTACTAGCTGCAAAAACCATTCGCGAACCCCGGCATCGGGCGCGGCCGCGCGGCGCACACGAAGGCCGCGCGGTGCGCGGGCCCGCGGTTGTCGACTTGTTCAGACTTGTTAGAGATACCACGCACAACGGAATTTCGCGCGGTTTTGTCTTCTATAAATGGCCACAGCTCCTACCGCGGACACTTTCATGACTGCCTGCGACCAACCAAGTTATTAAGTAATTCATTAAAATAACAAAAATAAAAATATAAGTTATTAAGTAATAATAAAACAAAATTAATAAATACATTTTAAAATTATTTATTTGATAATTTTTTTATTAAGATTAATAATTATATTAATCTATAATTCTAAATATATTTTCTATAATTTTTATAGTTATAAATTTTTTGCCCACTTATTAATTCTCTTCATCGTCCGCGACTACGAAATGGTTGTCCAAAGACGGACGTGAGTTAAAGTTGAATTTTGACATTGCATTAATTTTTGGGAGGTTAAAGTTAAAAAAAAAAAATTACCCGACTGCGCGAAGCAAAAATGAAGGGTTATCTTTTTAGCAATTTATGTGTGTGTATGTTTGTTTTTACGTATGTTCCACCGTAGCGCCAGAACTAAGCATCCGATTATTGAGTGGGATATCGTTGTCAAGGGCTCAAACATCAAAATAACATCGTTCACTGTCTATCGAAAATACAGCTTTCGAAAATATACCTTAACGCCAGTATATAATAAATCTATGACAACTCATATATTCTGTTAGAGTAAAATTTTGGGAGCTGGCTCTTGGTCTATAAATAAAAAATACATAAATGTACATAATAATTTTAAAGAATAGCATTTCCACCATGATGGGCTCACTGCCTGTCAATTGTGTTAGTGTTGTGAGTTGTGACATCCCTGGAGGCTCGGCGCAGCGTAGGTAGTTATTTTAAAAATGGCCTCCAGTTATCTTACTCGTGGCCGTGGTTCGCGGGCGGCGCGCATGGTACCTAGAACCGTCCGTGTGGTCCGCCGTGGTCTATGGACAGTCGAATGGGGCCTACAGTCTACTATCACGCGAGAACGAAGTCGAATGAAATATTCAGCGATTCTGTGGATGATCAGAGAACTGAAGGATTCTGGCAAGAGCATCGTGTACTGCGAACCGTTTTCAAATTTCGAATTTCCTTTATCGTATTGCTGTCGCTGTGGGCCGCGCCGCTGCCCACGGACAACTGCAGCTCAGAAGCAAACTGCCTACAAAATATTTGTGAATCATCCATCATTCAGGCGAAGCCTTTTTTCGTGTCTTTATTCTTCCTCAATTTAAGTGGTATATTTTTTTGTTATCAACGAAAGCCTACTGGATGTCCCTATGTCTTAATTTAAATTTTTTTTATTGTGTTTCATGTAAAAAATATGAAAGTTAGGTCTATAATTGCTATATTTTCACATTTTAAAATGAAATAACGAAAAAAGGATAACATAGGGACATAGATATTGATATTATAGGACATAGATAAAATTTTAAAATGGTAGTGCGAGATTTACCCGTTGGAAAGAGACTTTCCCTGGTGTATGAGAAAAGTGGACTTCACGATTCTCTTAAGAGGTCAAAAACACTTCTGGCCATTATGTTTTTATTATTTTAGGGCTTTTAATTTTTTTTATTCTTCCCGCACATTTTGTGACAAACTTTTATTCATGATTTTGTTTATTTTAGTACTAATCAATAACTATTATGTTTATATTTGTTTGCATGCATTTCTAGCAGTACCATATAGAAAGTACAGTGCAAATTGTAATATCAAATAATATGCCAACATGACTTTGTGAAATTTTTTATCATCAATATTATGTCAGCCTCGGTAGCTCAGTGGTGCGGTCCGTCGACTGTTGTTAAGCACACCTGGGCGCGGTCAGTACATGGATGGGTGACCGCTCGACCGTTTGAGGCTGACCGTGGTTCGGATTTCACGTTAAACTGTAGGTCCCTTCCCTTCTTACCTTACTAGGAGGTAGGGTTTATCCACCGCACTGGTTGGTACCACCGCTCTAAACGAAACTTCGTCGGTCGTAACGGCTATGTAAGCCGTTTCGACCGACGACGTTTCGTTTTTATGGGCTGACATCACGGATGCTGTAGGTGATGTAGCCAACCGTGTCAGTTTCCATAAAAAAATAATATTTTGAGTTCTTATACATAGGTATCATAATTTCATCACCGAAAGGTTGACTGGAAGAAATCACCTGTATTGATAAGTCCGCCGTTGCGCACTCCTGTATTTCTTGTTTCTTGCCGTGTACTGTTTTCTTCTTTCAATTGTGTGCAATAAAGAGTTTATATTCTATTATATTCTAATTTATTTATTTTAATTTAATTTTACAAAATAAAACACAATTTTAGAGAATACCGGCCGTGGAAGTGTTTCAAGTATTGGTAATAAATAACTCACGTACTGACTATTAGATCGTGGGAACTGCCAAAGAATCCGGCGCACATAGGTGTACTCTTACCAATATGGGAAGTGTTCCTATTACTTTCTAAACTGTCTAAATTTCCAACTATTTTCTAACTATTTCTATTTCCAAACTATTAGTGTGATACCGTCGTCTCAATCTCTGTAATTATAAAATTAATGTAACGTCGATCTGTCTGTAATGTTTACGCGACGCTTACATGGCGGTAGAGAGAGAGATTTATTCCTTACTAGCTTTTGCACGCGGCTACGCTTCCTGTGACGTTTTTGCTCACAGCGCAGGCCGCCGATAACGTAGCGTTATGATATGATTTATAGCCTAAAACCATCTTGATAAGTGACAGAATGTAAAAGTGAAAACTGTATATAAATCTATAAAGTGATTTTTGAGTTATAAGGATATTCATACAACGTGTCCCAAAACTCAACGTCAAGCGGGAACCAGGGAGTAGGCCAGTTTATGACTACATACATACATACATACATATCACACACGCTGAATCCCGACAATCGGGGTAAGCAGAGTAATCAGTGTTGTGCTGCAAGAACTCTGGTCAATTACAGCACAACACCGACCACCACGTTTCGCAAAGTATTCGAACAAGATTAAATCGATCAAGCAGCAAGTAAGGCACGAAGACCCACCTGCTGCATGACTCGGTGGAAGTACCGTGCCAAGGTGAGAGGTGGCGAACCTGTCGCCCTTTAGCACGGCATCTTGTCCTTATCCCTTAGTCGCCTTTTACGACATGCATGGGGAGAGATGCAGTGAGGCTATTCTTTTTAAGTACCGGCCCCACACGGTAACCAGGGAGTAGGCCAGTTTATGACTACCTATAGGGAAAAATAAGAAAAAAAAAATTGGAGTCATTTGTTTTTTATGATATGAGCATTTTTTGAAAAACGTTGTAAGGGGCAATGGAAGGGACCTACGACCTACATTTTACACCGGTTCCGAACGGTGAAGCAGCAGGTGTAGGTATACACGTAAATGTTTTCGTCAGAAAAAACTCCTTGGTACACGCCGACCGGATTCGAACCTCGGACCTATCGCATGAGAAGCCGATGCCCAAACCACTCGGCCACCCGCAGCTTAAACTTTTACTCAACTTTTTAAAGTTTTTACTTTTTTTAATTATTATTTGTTAGTATATTCGTCTTAATAATAAATAACACATCATAATATTATTTTGTGAAAATTTCAACCGGCTACCTATTACTTTTCAAGAGATACAGCCCTTTCAAGGTAGGACAGACGGACAGACGGACAGACCGCGTAGGCTTACTAATAGAGTCCCGTATGGAACCCTAAAGGCATACCTTTATTAGTACGGTACCCCAGGAAATTGAGTTGAACTGTTTTTTTTTTTGTTTTTTTTTTCATTTTTTTTTTATGGAAACTGACACGGTTGGCTACATCACCTACAACATCCGTGATGTCAGCCCATAACACCGGGTGAACTTGGTGCCACGTCAGTGCTTCCCTTCGGTCGGGCCGGCTACACTGAACTGGACGGAAAACACAAACTATTTACATAGCCGTTTCGACCGACCTTTCATTCAGTGCGGTGGTACCAACCCGGGCGGGTTTAACCCTACCACCTAGTAATATAAGAAGGGAGTCATATCCCCTATACTGTTTTCATATACATTTATGACAATCATATTATTATGCAGTGTGCAGTACAAGATTTACATAGGTACCTCAATCAATTTGAATAAAGTCTTTGCAACATTCTAATACTAAAATGTAACGGTCTCATATTTTACCAAGCGCACCTTTTTAGGCAAGCGTGTTCTATTTACAAGTCACTATGTTAAATAGTAACTACTCTAGTTCTTAAACTATCGCTTTTGATAAATCTAACCACTCTCGTACAGTTACTTCAAGAGAATTTATCGCTTAATACAAGTTATAAGGGGTAATTTTGAACATGTGGGAGTAGCTGTAAAAGGTGGAGAGATGTTGATGTCTTGTGTCCACCGGGGCGGCTGCGCAGCTGGATGTTGTGTGGGCTACTGCCCAACGCTCTCAGTGAGCTAACTGTATATTATACAGAGCGTATTTGCACATTTAAGAATGCGTTGAGCGAATGTATGAATTTTTGACATTTTACGGTTCTGCGCCATCTGTTAGCGCGTTCGTGAGTCAATCTGTTGTCTCTGAAGAGTAGCGTCGTAAGTGGTTCTCGAGTTTCGTTCGGCTGTGGCCAGGTGTCGCCACAAACATATCACACGTTATATCCCGACAATCGGGGTAGGCAGAGTAATCCGTGTTGAGCTGCAAGTACTCTTGTAAATTGGAACGCAACACCGACGACTAACGTTTAACAAAGTATTCGTAAAAGATAACTACATCAAGCAGCAAGTAAGGCACTGACTGCTGCATGACTCGGTGGAAGGACCGTGCCAAGGTGAGAGGTGGCCAACCTTTCGCCCTTTAGCACGGCATCGTGTCCTTATCCCTCAGTCGCCTTTTACTACATGCACGGGGAGAGATGCAGTGGGGCTATTCTTTTAAGTACCGGTCCCACGCGGTACCACGGGTAATTTTTTATTGTCAATAAATTTTAAGTACCTCGGCGACCGAGCTTCGCTCGGCGTCTACACCTATCTAGATAAACTTGAAAAAAAAAACATTATTTAGCCTTTAGGCTTTAAGTCCGCCTTTTGTCACTTTTTGTGCAATAAAATATATTTTCATTTTATTTAATTTCATCTAAATCAAATAATTCATCCAATACGTTAAAGCCGTTTCTCTATTCAACTAGAAAACTCTATTCAATTTGTTTTATTATTTTATCCACGAAAGGAGATAAAAATAAAAAACAAAAAACGCCTACATGAAATTATTGACGTAATTCTTCAGTCGGAAGGGTAAAATTTTTGCCTTCGTCAATTAGCAGGCACTTCAATACTAGATACAATTTTAGTTCCGGGCTCGCTTACTCGCTCCTGCCCTGCTGCGCCCGCGTGTCGGTCGTCATTTCTGTCTTCTGTGTTTGGATCGAATGGAAAAAAGATAGGTAGGTTAGGTATATTTGTACCGTGTGGGATGGTAATTTAAAATAATAGCCCCACTGCATCTCTCCCCGTGCATGTCGTAAAAGGCGACTGAGGGATTTTTTTATGTAAACTGACACAGTTTGCTATATCACCTATAACATCCGTGATGTCAGCCCATAACACCGGGTGAACTTAGGTGCCATGTCAGTGCTTCCCTTTGGTCGTGCCGGCTACACTAAACTGGACGGAAAATACAAACTATTTCGGGATATGACTCCCTTCTTTTTTTCCGTCCAGTTCAGTGAAGCCGGTACGACCGAAGAAAAGCACTGACATAGCACCTACTTCACCAGTTGTTACGAGCTGACATCTCGGATGTTGTATTGTAGGTGATGTTGCCACCGTGTCATTTTCCGTACCAGTATACAGTACGACCGTATCAGTAATATCTCTCTTCTGTGGTATCTATCAGTATACGCTCCGGTACGTAACTTGACGGGGCGTTATACGCATGGCTTTCGTTGGTATAACCACAGAATAACTAATAGGTACTGTGGTATAACGCTGTCTGCGCCTCCCGCGCCTCCACCGCGCCGCCGCCGCCGCCGCCTCCGCCGCCGCCGCCGCCGCCTCCGCCGCCGCCGCCGCCGTGCCGCCTCCGCACCGCACGCTGCTACTGAGTTACCGCACCGCACCGCACCCCACCGCACCGTGCCATGCTGCCGCCGCGCGCCCCGCGCGCGCCGGCCGGTACCTATGTTGCTATGATATTTGCCATACATACCTAAATGCCTATCTACCTATTACCTACCTACCTATTTTTATTTTAGTTTTCATCGATAGTCTATTTAGAGGTTTATAAAAAGTGGTAAGTACATGAACTAAAATAATTTGGAAGAAATTACAATAAAATGTTATTTAGGTAAAATAATAAAAAATAAAAAATTAGAATCACGCATCAGTTACATAAGCCACAATCATTTTAATAATTAAAATAATAAAAAAGCAAAAAAAAAAAACATACGAAAGTGGGATTCGAACCCCGAACCATCAACTCTTTAGGCTGATAGCGACAAACTACGCTAAATGTGACTTGAACGTGCGAAGCGAAATTAGCAGTCGCATGGTACATTATGTAGAATTCCCGAATGCCGGTACCTATGTTGCTATGATATTTGCCATACATACCTAAATGCCTATCTACCTATTACCTACCTACCTATTTTTATTTTAGTTTTCATCGATAGTCTATTTAGAGGTTTATAAAAAGTGGTAAGTACATGAACTAAAATAATTTGGAAGAAATTTGGCCTTAAGGCCGTGACAAACGCCAACGACCTTGAGCATTCGGGAATTCTACATAATGTACCATGCGACTGCTAATTTCGCTTCGCACGTTCAAGTCACATTTAGCGTAGTTTGTCGCTATCAGCCTAAAGAGTTGATGGTTCGGGGTTCGAATCCCACTTTCGTATGTTTTTTTTTTTTTGCTTTTTTATTATTTTAATTATTAAAATGATTGTGGCTTATGTAACTGATGCGTGATTCTAATTTTTTATTTTTTATTATTTTACCTAAATAACATTTTATTGTAATTTCTTCCAAATTATTTTAGTTCATGTACTTACCACTTTTTATAAACCTCTAAATAGACTATCGATGAAAACTAAAATAAAAATAGGTAGGTAGGTAATAGGTAGATAGGCATTTAGGTATGTATGGCAAATATCATAGCAACATAGGTACCGGCCGGCGCGCGCGGCGCGCGCGGCGGCAGCATGGCACGGTGCGGTGGGGTGCGGTGCGGTGCGGTAACTCAGTAGCAGCGTGCGGTGCGGAGGCGGCACGGCGGCGGCGGCGGCGGAGGCGGCGGCGGCGGCGGCGGAGGCGGCGGCGGCGGCGCGGTGGAGGCGCGGGAGGCGCAGACAGCGTTATACCACAGTACCTATTAGTTATTCTGTGGTTATACCAACGAAAGCCATGCGTATAACGCCCCGTCAAGTTACGTACCGGAGCGTATACTGATAGATACCACAGAAGAGAGATATTACTGATACGGTCGTACTGTATACTGGTACGGAAAATGACACGGTGGCAACATCACCTACAATACAACATCCGAGATGTCAGCTCGTAACAACTGGTGAAGTAGGTGCTATGTCAGTGCTTTTCTTCGGTCGTACCGGCTTCACTGAACTGGACGGAAAAAAAGAAGGGAGTCATATCCCGAAATAGTTTGTATTTTCCGTCCAGTTTAGTGTAGCCGGCACGACCAAAGGGAAGCACTGACATGGCACCTAAGTTCACCCGGTGTTATGGGCTGACATCACGGATGTTATAGGTGATATAGCAAACTGTGTCAGTTTACATAAAAAAATCCCTCAGTCGCCTTTTACGACATGCACGGGGAGAGATGCAGTGGGGCTATTATTTTAAATTACCATCCCACACGGTACAAATATACCTAACCTACCTATCTTTTTTCCATTCGATCCAAACACAGAAGACAGAAATGACGACCGACACGCGGGCGCAGCAGGGCAGGAGCGAGCAAGCGAGCCCGGAACTAAAATTGTATCTAGTATTGAAGTGCCTGCTAAATTGACGAAGGCAAAAATTTTACCCTTCCGACTGAAGAATTACGTCAATAATTTCATGTAGGCGTTTTTTGTTTTTTATTTTTATCTCCTTTCGTGGATAAAATAATAAAACAAATTGAATAGAGTTTTCTCAGAGCTTTGTGACCTTTGAATCGGTGGTATTGTAAAATTGTAATAATACACACATACTCAGATTTTCAAAAATTCATGCTTTTTTTATATATTTTTAATTTTATGTTTATTACTTACTTTTACTCATTATTAAAAAAACCAGCAATGCACTTTGTTGGTAAGGAACCAAAATATAGGTTGGTATTTTTTTAATTTTCTGAATGTGTGTCAATTGGTCAGTTTTGGACCTTCTATGTCGCACTTTTTGCATGTTTTGCGTATTTGGCGTTTGTCACCGCCTTAAGTAAGTAAACGAAAATAATTTTTGAATTTTTTTGCATCGGGGGTTTTTTTTTAAATTTGTAATTTAACTTTAATTTTGAGCTGTAAAAAAACCGCATTCAAACCGGTTCACTTTTTAAGAGAATTTGAAAGAACTTGATTACAAACATAGGTAAGAACTATCCCGATTAAACCAGCTTTCTAATAAAAAAAACCGCATCCAAATCGATCCATCCGTTTGGGAGCTACGATGGCACAGACAGACACACCCTTACACACACACACACCCTCACACACGTTAAACTTATTAACACCCCTCTTCATGTCTCAACTCACATGTATGTATATAATGAGCTAAGGCTGAGAGTCGTTTCGGAGTAATCACCTGTGACACCACGGACAGCACGTGTGACAGACGGACGGGCGGCAAAGCGATGTCATAAGCGTTTCTGTACGGAACCTTAAAAATTATCACAGTTTGGTTCCTATAAGTCTCTCAACGAATTAATAAATGTATTTGCAAGAGTTCCTACTTCTAATTTCAGATTCGCATTTAATCTCAACCGAGACGTCTAGTTTCAAGCTGACGCCTACGAAACGAGCTTAGTACAACTATCTCAATTCTGAATGAAAATTATCCGACGTTTATAATAAGTTAACCGGCGAGGCTTGAACCCGCGACCCCGGCCTACGCAACTCTACAGCTGCGCCTACTTGCGATATTGTGGGGTCCGCTATTTTGCGACAATTAATCACTTCTATAATCACCTTAATCTGAGATATGAGTTCATCGACGCATTTTAATATTCTCATTTTAAATTTATTTGCATACGAATGATTAACGCGATTTTACACTAGATTAAAATTTATATTAGCTTTTAATTTAGTGCACAACAGTTTTTTTTTTTTTTCTTTATTTAAACACTCGTCGGTAACGTCGGTTATACGGTCTTGTAAACACATTACAAGGCATGACGATCCATTACAAACAATTCTAAATAAAATGACATAATCTATATTCTAAATACTTAATTAATAACAAATCTTAAAACATAATAACCGAAAAATATAATATGCACCTGTTTAAAAAGCCAAATTCAATAAAAGATACATTAGAACAATAAAAAACCTTAATAAAAACCTTAAAAAAATGCAACGCAATCAACAAAATCACCTGTATAAGGCCTTTTCAACTTTGAGCATCTAAGCTTTTCGACGATAATACCTATGTATAAAATAAAATAAGTTATCAAAATAAAATGACTCGATCTATTAGAAAAATATCTTTATTTTCAACTTGATTTTTGCGGCCCCTATTAACTATAGTTGAGGACGCCTGACTGTGTTTGCCTGACCGATTTAATAAGAAGAGGCGCTAGCTACGCAACCCTAAAAATCGCATTAGTCTGACTGAGCGTAGAAGCATATGGGGTATAATTTTGTCTAGGGCGCGGGGCGCGGGGTTTGAGGTGCGGCGCAGGTAAACACGGGCTGCGGTGATGCACAAGTAGGAAATGGCTACGGAATCATCAGTGTGTAAACAACGTTCGCACTTAACAGGCCTTTTAATTTTCTTTAACTGCCTAAAAATTTAAACGCTTTTCTCACTATTTCCATCCTAATAGACTAAAACGGAACACTGGATACAACTGAAACAAGGGATATGACTCCCTTCTTATATTACTAGGTGGTAGGGTTTAACCCGCCCGGGTTGATACCACCGCACTTAATGAAAGGTCGGTCGAAACGGCTATGTAAATAGTTTGTGTTTTCCGTCCAGTTCAGTGTAGCCGGCACGACCGAAGGGAAGCACTGACGTGGCACCAAGTTCACCCGGTGTTATGGGCTGACATCACGGATGTTGTAGGTGATGTAGCCAACCGTGTCAGTTTCAATAAAAAAAAATAAAAAAAAACTGACATTGCATCTAGCTAGTTGAGCAAGGTGTAGTGAACCATTTTAAGGCGCATACAAATATTAATACAATATTTATTGTTGTCTTTATTAGAAAGTGAAAATTCTTCCTCTCAGTTCGTCTGTTCATGGCGATCGCAAAACACCGCGCGACTAAACATCGCTCCTCACGCAGATGTACTACGAGTATGTACGCATATCCACACCAGCCGGGATAGACTTAGATAGTCTGCCCAGATAGTAGTCGAGTGGCTTTCGATTTATCTTCATCCCGAAGAAGTCAAAATGATAGAATGGGCTCAAACTCGTGGTGCTGGGTCAATGGTGTGAACAAAGTGGAAATGTATGAATGAATGCCTTAGCAAGCCAATGCTTCATCCAAAATACAATCCAAGATTAGTTTGGAAGACCACATTTATTAATTTAAAATGTAATTATGTACTAATAAGCAGCAACTTATTCGAAGGAAAGCAGTGACATGGCACATAGTTCACCCGGTGTTATGGGCTGACATCACGGATGTTGTAGGTGATGTAGCCAAACGTGTCAGTTTCCATAAAAAAAAACTTATTTTACTTTACGTTTGCTTCATACTTGTGGATTTACACTTATCAAAACGCGCGTAAACGTCACATGTTCACATCGTTCACATCGTACGCATCGGACGGATCGTATCAAACGGATTTTTTAAAAGTATTACGGCCACTGAATAGCCAGTAATCGGATTGCCGATGCGACCGCCATTTGCATTCGGACTTTCATGACGTTCGACGGTGCGATGCGTGCCTCCGTCCGGTACGGATGAGAGAACGACTTCTATGGCATACCATACAAAGAATACTGAAATAAGGATAATCCGATCCGTCCGATGAGTAATCCAAATATGTGGACAAATTACATTTGCGAGCAAATTGTGTGCATTAATGGATTATGTTGCGGGCTATGCCAATTGTATGCGAAGTATGACAATAGCCGTTCTATTCTTTGGATTCATTTGACTCATCCGTTGAAATTATTGCAGAGGCCAGCAGGTTTCTAGAAATGTGTTCCGATGACTCATCCATGACACTCGTTAAAAGCGCAATCTTTGAAATGACAACTTTGAATTTCAGAGCGAGGACTTGCAGATTTATCCATGAGATTTATCGACATCGAGCCGAGTTCACATTGGCTAAAAATCGTTCACGCCAGTTAAATTTGCCTGCTCCTGCCAGTGACGATTGTATGAACAGCTGGCCGTGGCCGCCATTCTATTATCTGGCTGCAGGATTCATTGCTTTATTTATTCGGATGGTTAATGAGAAGATATCACGAAACACATGGCCGAACTAAGATAGAATTTCCTATTTCTATGTCGCGATCACTTAACAAAGTTATGTTAAATTATCATGGTAAGATTGCCTTAGGCAATAAGTCCGCCATTTGTTATATAGAATTTATATTAAACAATAAAGCATATTAAATAAATAAATAAATAAATAAAATAACTACATATGTTAAATTAAAAAAACTATATTAACTGTTCAATATATGACACGATATCTTCGAAACCCTCAAAAATCGAACTTGTGCAGCTATCTTCACAGAGCACATTTGTTTAATAAGTAGGGCACAAAACGCCCAACTTCAATACGTCAACTTAGAGTTGCAGCATTCCATTACAGCCAACTGATTTCCGGTATCCCACTTTGCTGAGCGTTCGGTTTTACGAGGCAAGATGGATTTGGCGCCATAGTCCGTCGATAGTCCATCGGCACAGCCACCCATGCAAGTGCTTATTACAAAAAAATTGCGCCGGGACTCGCGGTCTATATGACGTCACTCGCGAGCATGTCCCTGTGACTGTGCTGTTACCGAGTCGAAATTCACTACATCCTCGGAGAATTCCCCAAAGTTCCGGTGATATGAACCACAAACGACTTGTGCAAGTGCTACAGCTGGTCTTCCCCGATAGTTCTCGTCTATTCCGGCCATTATTAATTGGCGCCTCGACATTGGAATCCTAGCCCGATTGTGCGAATGTAGATTTGTGTTTGGTTGTTTTTTTTTTGAGACGTCGTCGCTCGAAGAATTGTCACACTGTTATCTATCCATTCCTCCTTTTCTCCCGCGACGGCGAACCTGTTTTAATGACGAAGATTTAGCATTCTTTAGCGCGGCGAGTAATTGAAGATGGAAGAACGCACGGTAGCTCTGGGAAAGCTGTAGATAAAGGAACTCGTTTGCAGGACATTTTTGCTATTCGTCGATACGTTTACATGCCTGTATTAGGGTTGCCAATACATTTGATGAATGTGACATCCGAGGCGTACTGCATGCGCCATACGAATGTCTCAGCACTAGGGATGACCACCAAGACACACGGAGAAAACGGAACGACGCCGACGTGTTAATATAAGGCTTTTATTATTGCACGACGTGTTAATATAAGGCTTTTATTGTTGCACGACGTATTAATATAAGGCTTTTATTATTGCACGGCGTGTAAATATAAGGCTTTTTTTATTGCACGTCGTGTTAATATAAGGCTTTTATTATTCCACGAAGATTTAATATAAGGCTTTTATTATTGCACGACGTGTTAATATAAGGCTTTTATTATTGCACGACGATTTAATCTCGGATTTAATATAAGGCTTTTATTATTGCACGACGTGTTAATATAAGGCTTTTATTATTGCACGACGATTTAATATAAGGCTTTTATTATTGCACGGCGTGTTAATATAAGGCTTTTATTATTGCACGAAGATTTAATATAAGGCTTTTATTATTGCACGACGTGTTAATATAAGGCTTTTATTATTGCACGACGATTTAATATAAGGCTTTTATTATTGCACGGCGTGTTAATATAAGGCTTTTATTATTGCACGAAGATTTAATATAAGGCTTTTATTATTGCACGACGTGTTAATATAAGGCTTTTATTATTGCACGACGATTTAATATAAGGCTTTTATTATTGCACGACGTGTTAGTATAAGGCTTTTATTATTGCACGATATATCGGTACACTGTTGCCTCACAAACGGAAGTAGGATGGGTGGTGGGGTGAGGGGAAGTGTGATGTATTTCCCATTGCCCATAGACATGATAGATCTTGTGCCACAATGGGTTTGTTAAAAATTAACTTTATAACGAAACTAAGAAACTGGTCAAGTGCGAGTCGGACTCGCGCTCCAAGATTTCCACACAAAAAAAAGTATTATTTAAAAACTCGTTTCTTGTATGGGGAATTGGGGACCCCCACAAACTTATCTATCTTTTTTTTATTTTTTGTTATATCCGACATTTCAACCGGCTAGCGCTTACGGTTCCAAAAACATACAGCCATCGGACGGACGGACACACAGACGGGGTAGGCTTAGTACGAAAACCTAAAATTGCTCAATCTAAGATATAAACATGTGTATACAAGGTGTTTCGTTAGTGTCACTTCGGGAGGGTTACATACACACTCAAATAAACACTTTACGTAAGAAAAAAACACATGTTCATAGGAGCATTTTTTCTCCTAACAAAAAAAACAAAATCAAATAATTAGCTGTAAAAACCAATCATAGTGACCTTGTGACTTACTTACAACAAACAGATGTTCTGCGTTTGAACATAGTACGGTCATTGACCCCGTACAATGCAAGTTATCTACTGTTACACACAGGTTAATGTTTAGGTAGCAAACATGTTTTGTTAAATTTCTCGAAAAGTAATACTATAAACATATAATTTTTGTTTGCGTAACGTGTTTATTTGAGTGTGTACATAGGGCACACTAAAAGTTTCCGGAATTGGCCACTTACATACACAATATTTAAAAAGTAATTACAACATTTGAAAATGGAACTCTTTGGCTGTAGAATGCAGTTTGTTTCATCTGACTGTCAATTGTTTTTACATTGTGGCGCCATTTTAAAAATTGCGTGTCTACATTAACATGGATTTAACCCGGGAAAATTTTCGTAGTATGATTTTCTACGATTTTAAGTGTAATTTGACAGCTCATCAGAGCCTCGCTCGGCTTCAATCTGCTTTTGGCGATGAAGCACCATGCAAGACGACTATTTATTGCTGGTTTGCAGAATTCAAGCGCGGTCGTGTCAATCTCAGTGAGGAATCTCGCGATGGTCGCCCGTCCACCGCTGTGAACAACAAAAACATCGATGCTGTGCGCCGTATGATCGAAACAGACAGGCATGTGACCTACCATGAGATTCGGGCATCCTTAGACATAGGCATGAGTCAAATACAATCAATCCTACACAAACATTTGGGTGTGAGAAAGCTGTGCTCGCGGTGGATCCCACACAATTTGACCGAGGTTAAAAAAACGCACCGCGTCACTTGGTGCAATGCCATGCTTACCAGATTCAACAAAGGCGCTTCAAATTTGGTGTGGGACATAGTAACAGGTGACGGCACCTTGTGACTTTTTTCTGTTCTCAAAAATTAAGAACCAATTACGCGGTCAACGATTTTCATCACCAGAAGAGGCTGTCGAAGAATATGAAAAACACGTTTCTGAGGTCACCACGGAGGAGTGGCACAAAAGTTTTCAAAATTGGTTTAATCGTATGAAAAAGTGCATTTACGCAAAGGGGGAATATTTTGAGAAACAATAAATTCATTTTTGACCTTTAATAGTATTTTATTCTTATTAATTCCGGAAACTTTTAGTGTGCCCCACGTATGTAACCCTGCCGAAGTTAATGACATGACTAACGAAACACCTTATATATTTTACGAAGCCATCAACGTTTGTAACACGTTCCTTGTGTTACCTCCGGACCTTCATTAATGTTTTATAAATGTTTTTACTAGTTAGGATATCCGCCATATTAATAACATATATTCTGGGAAAATTTCAACTGGCTACCTATTACGGTTCAAAAGATACAGAGTACAGACGGACAGACTGACGACGTAGGCTTTGTAATAGGGTCCCGTAGCCGTAGGTACGGTACGGAATCCTAAAAGTAAGTGTTTTTCACATATCTCAATTTAAAATTGTCTTTCCGTCCTTTGATTTCTCTTGGTCTGTTAAGACGAGAAGGAAGTTAACTTGCTCCAACAAAATCGTCTTTCGGCATTTATGTTTTTTACCCCTCTAAACCTTATTCGATTTTTACAATTCTTTTTTTGTTGTAATAAGGACAGTCGAATCTACGTTCCTGTATTTATTTTTTTAATATCTAAAGTGATGGATGACTCAATAAATCTTAATGAACTTCATGACATCAAAAAAAAAATTTTTTTTCTGTCGAAATACACATTTTTAGCTCCGGTGTTGTAGGTATATTTCATCTAAAAAAAATTACAGAAACATAGATTGGACTGTCATTAAGACAATATTTTTTTTTTTTGTAAAAATCGGATAAGGTTTAGGGGGCTAGAAAACATAAATGCCGAAAGACGATTTTGTATGGAGAAAGTTAACTTCATACATACATACATAACACATGCTGTATCCCGACAATCAGGGTAAGCAGAGTAATCGGTGTTGTGCTATAAGGACTCTGGTAAATTACAGCACAACACCGACTACCACGTTTAGCACAGTATACGGACAAGACAGGAAGCAGCAAGTAAGGAACGAAGAACCCACCTACTGCATGACTAGGTGGAAGGACTGCGCCAAGGTGAGAAGTGGCTAGCCTGTCGCCCTTTAGCGCAGTATCTTGTCCATATCCCTTAGTCGCCTCTTACGACATGCACGGGGAGAGATGCAGTTGGGATATTATTTTTAAGTACCGGCACAGATTACTTAATAGTTACTTCGTAACAGATAAATCACTCCATAGAAAATGTTCCTACCTTCGGACTTTAATAGCCTACTGCTTCACGACGCCATTCGCTGCGCACGAAAATGTACCTGAACGATCGAGTGTAAAGTGGTTATTGCCTTGCAGCTGCGCGCAGTTGCGTGGGCGAGCATCTATGTATACTTCGCGCGGCTGACGAATTTTCACTGAAATAGACCGCCGCGCCGGCGCGGCGGCCCGTCGGGCAGTAGGTAGTTAGCGCGCGCAAGTACATAGAGTGCGTGAGGCCTGGTACCGACCCCACTTCTTCTCGTCTGTATTTTTTTATTTTTTTATTGCTACCGATTTGGGTGGCTCTGTCCGAGGTCGCAACCTCAGGCGCAGCCAATTTCACCCCCGAGGAGGTGCCAGTCCGGCTTGGAGGTGGACTAATGTTGCTTTGGAAAGGCTATTAACCCGCGATTTGAAGATCTGTGGATTGTAGGAGTGGGGGAAGATATTTCCTGGGAGCCCGTTCCACACCTTTGCAGTGCGGCACAAGAACGATTTAGAGAATCGTGCAGTTCGAAGAACTCTTCTGTCGACTACAAACGGGTGTTCCGCGAGAGTATGGCGGGTTTGGCGAAGGCGAACAGGAGGAGGAGGGATAAGGGAAGCAAGTTCGTCAGAGCAGCGGCCATAGTAGTACCGATAAAACTGGCTCAATGACCCAACGATACTGTGTATGCTGCATTATCCTGTATACAAAGTCTACTGTTTCGTAGATAACGCGAATATCATCGGTTAAAGTTATCAGAGGCCATATTCTATCCTCTTCCAACGCACTCAACTTCCTGGCTACTAAGATAGTACGCTTTCTTACTAATGTTGTACGCCTACACAATCGTACTTACATTTAATTTTATCGAACGATTTCTTGCAGAATTCCTTCAGGAGTTACCTAGCATGGCAGATAATTATATTCTCAAATATCTTTATAAAATAAGGAAATCGAAATCGGCTGAACCGATTTAAATGTAGTTTTAAAATGAGTTTCGTATCTTCCGCGATGGTTATATCTCCAAAAGGCTATATTGAAGGAAAGGAAACAATGTTTAATTTAAAAAGTTGATCATTGTCTTTGACATCATACCACACGCTGTATCCCCACATTCGGGGTAAGCAGAGTAATCGGAGTTGTGCTGCAGGTACTCTTGTAAATTACAGCACAACACCGACCACCACGTTTAGAAAATTATTCGGACAATATAACTACAAGCAGCAAGTAAGGCACGAAGACCCACCCGCTACGTTACTCGGTGAAAGGACCGTTCCAAGGTGAGAGGTGGCTTACCTGTCGGTTTTTACCACGGCATTTTGTCCTTATCCCTTAGTCGCCTTTTACGACATGCACGGGAGAGATGCAGTGGGGCTATTCTTTTTAAGTACCGGCCGACACGTTACAAAACTTAAGGCCCCATACAAGAAACGCGTTTTTTCAACGTTTTTTATTTTTGCTCTATTGTAAGAACATACAAGCGCCAAACTTGGTGTGATTATAGTGAAAGATTTATTGTAAAATAACAAATGATAAAAACTGGCCAATTACCAATGATATTTTAATGCTCTAGCGGTCGATATCGACCGCTCCACAGTCAACGGGTTAAGAAAGATACGTTGTCTATACGACATTCGGTGCTCACACACGGCTCGAACTTGAAACGTTGACAGAAAGAACTATAAAGTGATGCGCCGACTCGAATAGTCTTATTCCAATTATTAAGGGAGGGAGTTCAAGTTATGTGGCGGTTGGTATAACTGATAACTACTTAGGAAGGACGACGCACGTCTGAACGCGTGCGTAGCTGGTGCGCGACTAACTTCAAACAGGACTGTGGTCTTGTATTTAATGTGCCGCTTTGGGAGCTCGTATAACCTATCTACCTCCTTTTTAACATATAATATCATTGCCAATTACGTAGTTGTACGGAAACCTCGATGCGCGAGTCCGACTCGCACTTGGCCGATTTTTAGTATCACTTCCAAGTTCCACCTATAGGGAGGGGTGCGCTGGGGCATTGTGTTGTATCGAATCGACATCCGTGTGCGTTGAATGTCTACACGTGGGCGACATGCGTTGCCATGTACTCCTGCGTCCTGCGTCTGATTTATTTACGAATCGCAATAATCTAAAACTATACAGATTTTGATCATATCTACTATTATAAAAGGCAACACCTAGACAGACAGACGTCTATCCGTCATCTGCACCGATTACTCTGCTTATTCCGATTGTCGGGGATGCAGCGTGTGGTATGTAATATAAAACGCTATCGCCTCGCCAGTGCGCGGAGTAGCGGAGGAAGGTCCGATCTCTCGTAATCCATCAATCGCGTATAGCTTTTCTCTAGGACCGATGCAATGCCACACTCACTTCTATGACGCGTGCGTGCCCCCACCCAGTTAGTGGCGACGCACCTATTTGCTTAAGGCGGAAATAGGACCGAAACACGATTGATTGATTGACCGAACAAAAGGATTGAAACACGAACCGTATGCACATGTAATAGGTGCGAGATTCGTTCTACTCGTGCGGTGGCTGATACATCGCGCCGACGATGATCGTTTGCGCGAAAATCAAACTATTTATTAAATTTCACGTGATGGAAAGATGGAAAACAATATTTTTTTTCGCTACGATTGTAGGGAAAAATATTATCTATATTTCTATGAGGGTCTTGTATTGAAACTATTGATGTTTCTCAAGATATTTCAACTTGAAAGTACAATTTTCGTACTTTTCGTTATTTTTTTGACATTTATTTAACACCTTTCCAAAGTAGTAAAATATATTTTTTTCGCTACGTTTGTTCATTAAAGATCAATACATAATATATATTTTTTACAGATTTGTTATCTTTACCAATAGCTCAATAATTTCGTTTAAACTTGACCTTTTGACCCTTATTCTCGCCTTAAGGTGATGTGAGACTGCGTCTGACTCGAATTTCAATAAGTGTACAGCCAATATTACTCACCTGACAGATTCAACTTTAATATATGTAAAACTTCATCAATCAGCGCAGATCGATAGCTTTTTGAAAAGACGATTTGATTAACTTCGCTCGATAGAAAAAATCATGCCTCTGAATTCAGTTATAAAAAGGTATTTAAGACAACGTGACTAAATCAAGGCTTTGGAAAAAATATATTTTGTTTGTTGAATATATATATAAATCCGTAGCTTTTTACTTTTTTGTTTCGATCCGTAGTTTTGGAATAAAAAAATAAAAACCAATTTTTTTATTGATTGATTGTGTTGCATCCTACTCCAACCAGCGAAAGCGGCGCCTTGAAAGAGGAGTACGGGTGAATACGGGTTGACAGGGCCTTAACAGACGCCTCCGCGCGCAAGCAGGCAGGAAATCAGGACACAGGCCGCGGTGCTATAGGGCTGGGTCCGTGGGAAAATAGTTTATTTCGCAACTACCGACATTCGCTGTGGAGATAGGAGCGAAATTATTGTCCACTTATAGATAACTTGTGTACAGGCGCGTACGGTCAGGCGACTAGCAAGCGCGTGCCAAGGAAGTAGATATGAAGACGACGCATTGAATTGTCGGGGAGGCGTAAGAGACGTATTCAGTCAGTCAGTATGCGTCCACTGCCGGACATAGCCTCTCCAATTTTCCTCCAGTCCTCTCGGCCTTCAGCGGTACGGAACCACTGCTTTCCGCCGACGTACTTGATACCGTCGTCCCACCTGCCGGGTGGACTTCCCACACTCCGTTGCCCTGTACACGGCCGCCAGTATCTAACGGTCGTCGTCTCTTCGTCTGACATGACCAGCCCACTGTCAGTTGAGCTTAGCCACGCAGTGTACAGTAACTTTGGTGCGTAATTTTTGTTGTATTGTATGTATATTTCCAAGTTTGTATTACGTCGCTGACGTAATACAAACTCTTTGTATATTTCATTCAAATATTATCAATAATTTTGTAATGAAGATGGATTATTTTAAAATGCATTCATTCATTCATGTCAGACTTGTTTACTTACGTAGCCCTATCTCATGTAAATGAACTGCATGCCGAACAAACGTTCGCAACAATGTATAATATTTTGGAGGCTGGGTTGGAGGCTGACCGTGGTTCGGAGTCCACGTAAAACTGTAGGTCCCTTCCCTTCCTACCTTACTCGGTGGTAGGGTTCAACCCGCCCGGGTTGGTACCACCGCACTGAATGAAACGTCGGTCGAAACGGCTATGTAAATGGTTTGTGTTTTCCGTCCAGTTCAGTGTAGCCGGCACGATCGAAGGGAAGCACTGACGTGGCACCTAGTTCACCCGGTGTTATGGGCTGACATCACGGATGTTGCAGGTGATGTAGCCAACCGTGTCAGTTTCCATAAAAAAAAATTATAATAATATATGGAATGCCGTTTCTGGATATATATATTGTTATGCTCGTACGCAACATCGAGATGGCGCGAGGGATTGCGAATGGTTTGCAGTGGCCGAGGAGTGGATTGAGATTGTCCTGTGATTTATGCTTCGTTTCTAGGGTTCTTGCATATTTATACATATATTGGCATACGCGTATTTTTCGGGATAATACTTACCCATAATGTCTCCATGTGTGTTATCGCTTGTTTAGAAACTGCATTAGGTATGTATGTATGTATGTATTTGTATTTGTTTATATTGCGTATATGTATGTACTTTTGAACTTGTATGTATTAAATATTCATAAGTTGACGTTGTTTTTGTAGGAATTTTAAAATGAGAAACTTTGTCATTGGCTTGATAATTTTGTAAATTGTTGATTTGTGAAATATGTGTTCTTAAAGCTGTTAAGTTTCCCCTAATAAATAAATAAATAAATAAATCATAAAAAAAGTATGTCACGAATGTATTTAGTTGTATGCTATTACTATTATCTATGTTTTATTGTTTATTTTAAACCTCTTAAAAAAATCTCTCATTGAATTTTCCGCACTACCCATCTACCCTACTCACAATCCCAGGTATGACTGGCAGATAACGCCCTTAGGCTTTAAGTCCGCCTTTTGTCACTTTTTGTGCAATAAAGTATATTTTCATTTCATTTCATTTCATTTCATACATACCACACGCTGTATCCCGACAATCAGGGTAAGCAGAGTAACCGGTGTTATGCTGCACAACATAGACCACCACGCTTCGCATAGTATTCGAACAAGATAACTATCGAGCAGCAGGTAAGGCGCGAAGACCCACCTGCTGCATGACTCAGTGGAAGGAACAACGTACCGAGGTGAGAGATGGCGAGCCTGTCGCCCTTTTGGCACGGCATCTTGTCCTTATCCCTTGGACGCCTTGCACGGCATGCACAGGGAGAGATGCAGTGGCGAGAGACAGCATTATTGCTAAGTACCGGCCCCACACGGCAGGTAATATTTTGGGATATCGGGATAATCTTTATAAAATTATACGTCCCTTCTCTCTTACCTTACTAATTAAGGTGGTAGGTAGGGTTGGAGGCATCGATGCCTAATTTTATATATATATTATTTTATAAATAATATAATATATAATTTTATATAATTTTATAAATATACATCATAAATATACACATTTATATATAATTTTATAAATATACATCATAAATATACACATTTATATATAATTTTATAAATATACATCAATGGTTGGAGGTTTATTCCGTCCGGATTAATACCACAGATCCACCGCACTGAATTTTTTATGCAATCCCGTATGACTAGGGAGGGGCCAAAGCGCATGCTCCGACCAGCCAATGTATCACCTCCGAGAAGGTAGATGCCATAACGGAGACTTCTCTTTGGATTGATTCGCTCGGTCGAAGCGGCATGTATACAGTTCATGTTTGTTCAGTGTAGCCGGCACGACCGAAGGGAAGCACTGACATGGCACCTAGTTCACCAAGGCGTTATGGGCTGACTTCGCGGATGTTGTTAGGTTATGTAGCCAACCGTGTCAGTTATTTATTACCATAAAAAATATTGAAGTAATAAATATAAATATACATATTTTAATAGTAATAAAGACAAATGTTCTTGTCTGTATTGTGTTTTTTTTTTAATCTATTGTGTATGTATTGTATTGGACAAGATAAATAAATACATTTCTTTTCCATCCAGCAGCGGAGTAATGCCGCAGCGTTCTAGTTCTAGGAACATTTGAAAAAGCCCCTTTTGATAGTTATTTTAATGTTTGTTAGGTAGGTTTTAATTCTTTAGTTATTAGTACATATTACTTTTTTATATTTTATGAAAATAAAGAGTTTTCAGTATACATAGGTATATACATACATACATACATAGCGTCACGCCTGTTTCCCGGTGCGGTAGGCAGAGACAACGGATCTCCACGTGCCACGATCCTGAAACACCTCTGCCGCCTCTTCCACTGCCATAATGTTTTTCATATATAAATATATTAATACAATAGTTTGTCCTTCCCAATTGCAGGATGTCGTTCGAGGACTTCGCCCGCGTGTTCACGTGCCTCGAGCTGGTGCACGTGGGGCCGGACGACTGGATGTCGGAGGCCGCGCTGCACGCCAAGAGGCCGTGGCGCGCGGTGCTGGCGCGCCGGAGGTGGAGAGCCGGATATAACGCGGGCGGTGGACCTCAGTATCTGGGTGAGTATTTATGTTCTATTTATATTTGAGGGGTATAGAATCAAAGGTAGCTCTTTACCACTTTTTAGCGAAACGACATATGAATGCACAAATTTTCTTCATACCTACAATTAATTGGCTATTGAATTGTCACAAAAAACTGCTTCAAAAGCAGCTCTTTCCATTAAAAACATAGTTCAGAAATTAACAGTAACAATCAAAAACAGCACTATGCATCCGTTTAGTTTCAAAACTATCACTAAACAAAACTGTCCAAAAGGAGAGCTCCATTAATCCTAACAAAGTAACGGGCCATTTAGAATAAACTGGATCTGAATAAACATTTTTTTTGGTTTACCAAAAATTTGCAAAAGTTGATAGATCTGTCTTTGATTCTATACCTCTCATTTTACTAAGACTGCGGTACTACAGCGTGAGGCACAATTTGCAAAATTTGCCACATTTTCGTTTCGGGTTTTTGTTCAACGAATTTCAAAAATATATATATTAAAAAATCCTGTCTAAATGTTGACCATATTTAAAAGTTGGTGACAGATTTTTATTTTTATTTATGTCAATTAATATGTGAAAAAAAAATCACAAACGTATCACTAAATGGTCCTAAATACTCCGAAATGCTCTCTTTGTTTCGAAATTGCAGCTTCCTAAAACATTATTTTGAGTTTATACTAATTGCAGATGATGTAAAATAAAATTTTACTTCTTTTGACAGATTTGGATATTCGTGTAATGTAAATTGGTTTAACAAACTTTGAACCAATACTATAAAACAAGCGAACGCTTCGCTATTCAAAATGCGCCATATCAGTGCGCATTTTGATGCTGTAGTACCGCGCTCAAGGAAACGTGTCTGCATTTAATGGTGTGTATGTACTCGCATGATTGAAGTAAACTCCGGAACCACTGAAAAGATTTTTTCCCCAATGGAAAGTGGTTCTTGTGGGTCACTATGGATTGGCTATATACCATCACGCTAAAATATAGTCTTAGGGCTGAGCAGTCTAAGAAAGTATAGTATGGACGGGAGAGAGAATATAAGAGAATCGATCTCTCGAATCGAACTCTTTTCAAAGTTTGACAAGATGACGTTTGATTGCCGCCATTTTGAATTTTCACATTTTTATCCTTCCTTCCTTACATTTAATAAAATCCAACGTCTTCTTTCTGTCTGTCTGACTGTCTGTCTGTCCGCTTATAACTCGAGAATCACTGAAGCGATTTTAATAAAACAAATTTCTACGGATAGCTTGATTCTTCCCATCAATTATAGGCTACTTTTGATCACGTTAAATGGCTTATGTATGAGGTTAGCAGAGAAGTCAAATATGAGAGCGGGCGGAGCCGCAGGCACTGCTAGTAGCCTATAATAGGACTTCCACAATTAATACGAATCTAACGACACCTCATATGTTAATCCATCAAGCCGTTTAGGCTACAGCGCATGTCATAGAAATAGACATACAAATGTACATACATTCGAAAAACATTACCCTCCTTCGTGCTTAGCGCAGTCGGGTAATGATTCCAAATCGATTTGTTCGCCGTCTCGTCGCATAGAATCGTGCATCGAGAACATAATTTGTTAGAGGTCCAGTAAAGTTGTAATAAGTCCTTCATAACCAGGAAACTAGCTAGTGAGAACTGAGAAGTGGAATTATGAGCATTATAAACCATCCTCCCTTGTGCCTTAGTCTACAACCATATATAAAGGGTGAACAATTTTAACGCGTTGAGCGGTACGGCGGTTGAGCGATTCATTTCATGTACCTACATACATAGCATCACGCCTGTTACCCAGTGGGGTAGGCGGAGAGATAACGGATGTCCACTGCCTCCTGCCTCTGCCGCCACTTCCAATCTCATACTACGCACTTGACCCTTTTTGAGCACATTATAAATGTTTTTTTTCATGCAAACTGACACGGTTGGCTACATCACCTACAAAATCCGTGATGTCAGCCCATAACACCGGGTGAACTAGGTGCCATTTCAGTGCTTCCCTTCGGTCGTGCCGGCTACACTGAACTGAACGGAAAACACAAACTATTTACATAGCAGTTTCGACCGACGACATTTCATTCAGTGCGGTGGTACCAACCCGGGCGGGTTGAACCCTTCCACCGAGAAAGGTAGGAAGGGAAGGGACCTACAGTTTTACGTGGAATCCGAACCACGGTCAGCATCCAACGGTCGAGCGGTCACCCATCCATGCACTGATCGCGCCCAGCGTTGCTTAACAATCAATAGCAACAGTCGACTGTCTGCACCACTGAGCTATTGAGGCTGACAGTTGTGTTGTTTCAAACTGACATATTTTGACCTTGCAAACACGGGCCATTACTGAAAGCTGTCGAATTGATATATAGGAAACTCGAATTGGACGTCTTTGGATATTGCCTAGAGGTAATTCCAAGTCTTCGACCACATTATCACTCACACCACAACCAGACTTACTCTATATCCAATGCTTCCAGTTTCCTCAATTTATTCACTACGTCTCGGATTGTTTACTCAGGCCCAATTGCGCCAACACGAATTTAGAGTTAAGTAGCGAGTTATGGATTTAAACGCGGTTCCCACAGTCAACGGGTACTAGCTTAACGAGTTAAACTGATTTATATCGTTAAATTCGTGTTGGCGCAATTGGCCCTCAGTGGGACAATTAAATTGATCATAAAAGTCGATACGATTCGTCCAATTCGAGTTTCTCATATTGGCAACACTGTGAATTAGATGGAATTAGACAGCTGCCAATAATGGGGCGTATTTGAAACGTCAAATATATTTGTTTGAAACAACGGATTTATAATGTGCTCAAAGAGGGCATAGGCAGCGATATGCGATAAAAGGATGAAAAGGTGAAATAATAAAAAAGAAGCATCCTATATTAATATTACATATTCATCTTCTCAGTTAGCTACGGTCAATCGGATTGCGCAAGGAATTTATTATAAGGGCCTAATATATTACATTACTCATGTTCCCGGAGCAGTGCCTATACATATTTCGTATTTTAAAAGCGGCGATATTTAGAATAACGATTGTATCGTCGTTTCAATTATTTATATTTAACCCGGTGTGGGTCAATGCGCTTTTAGTTTAACTATTTGTCTATTTATTCTAGTGAAAATAAATCTTAGAATGATCCGCTAATTCTTAGTTAATTGATCTACATTCGGCTAGTTAGCAATAGTTCAAATCAGCTAGTTAGCAATTAGGTCTGTACAGCTAGGTAGTTAGCAATCGTTCTATATGCGGCTTCTTGGCGGTTAGTTAGCAAAAGTTCTATTCAGCTGGTTAGCAACATGGAGTTGGGGAAGCACCTCCATGGTTAGCAATAGCTCTATATTCGGCTTGTTCGCAATAGTTCTATTCAGGTAGTTAGCAAGTAGGTATATACAGCTAGTTAGCAATATTTATATTCAGCCGGTTAGCAATATTTCTATACTCGCCTAGCTAGCATTAGTTTTTCTCAGCCAGTTAGCAATAGTTCGATTCAGCTAGTTAGTTCTATATTCGGCAAATTAGCAATAGTTTTACTCAGCTAGTTAGCAATAGTTTTATTCATCAAGCTAGCTATAGTTCTATTCAGCTAGTTTTATTATATTAGTTGGTAAATAGACCTAAAAAAATTGTGTAGGCACTGGTTTGGTTTATAGTGAAAATTGAAGCTGTAACGCCTAGCGCTTTGAATGCAGCAACGCATTGTCGTTAAGGTCAAATTCAGTCACGTCTATATCGTGGCACTTGCTACATAATAGACTATGTTTTACTTAAGTTTTTTTTCCTTTTCTCCTTACTCAGTTGTAGGTAGGCTCAAATTTTAGCCCACTGGGTTGACTGCACCCACAAGACAACGAACTCCCCCCGCCTCGATGCACTATGATACCTCCAAAAGATAAAAGTGAAGGTATTAAAGTATTTATGTAGTATTCATTTGTAGTTTATCACATTGCTTTACTGCTTAATACATTGCCAAAAAAACTATTCTTGTTCGCCTGCATATACTACTCCCACATCCCAAAGGATAGTTAGAATAGAATGCCTCACGGCATTCAGCTCGCCTATTGCGCGCCTAATTTGTATAAATTGTTGTTCAATAAAGAATTTATACATATATGTACATAATAGCTGTTCCCGTGGGATGTCCCAGAAAGTGAATTAATTTAGTAGTTCTCAACTTATAAGCGAACAGTCTTTGTCAGCCACGGTAGCTCAGTGGTGCGGTTGGTCGACTGTTTGTTAGTCAACCCTGAGCACGGTCAGTACTTGGATGGGTGACCGCTCGACCGTTGGAGGCTGACCGTGGTTCGGATTCCACGTAAAACTGTAGGTCCCTTCCCTTCTTACCTTCTACTAGGTAGTAGTCAGTACTTGGATGGGTGACCGCTCGACCGTTGGAGACTGACCGTGGTTCGGATTCCACGTAAATCTAGGTCCCTTAGAACCTAGAAAAAATTGGTCCCTTCCCTTCTTACCTTATACTAGCTGGTAGGGTTTATCTCGCTCGGGTTGGTACCAACACTAAATGAAACGTGTCGGTCGAAACGGCTATGTAAATAGTTCGTGTTTTCCGTCCAGTTCAGTGTAACCGACATGAAATGAAGCGAAGCACTAACATGGCAACTAATTCACCCGGTGTTATGGGCTGACATCACGGATGTTATAGGTGATGTAGCCAAAACCGTGGCAGTTTTTATTAAAAAAAAAACAAATTCGATGACGACCGTCGAATACGCGTCTAATAAGCCTCATACCGTGCGGAAATTTCCTATAAATCCTTGATTAGAAACTCATTAAAGTTATTCAACGGCTTGTGATGTGTTTCAACGAAATCACCTTTTCAACCGCCCGCGGTGGTGTTCTGTCGAAATAATTGAAAATGTGCTCGCAACATTCTCTAGTGGTTCGTCCTGCGGAATTGACTAAATAATGAGCATCCAAAGAGTTCGAACCCATAGAAATACCTTTATCATACAATTGTTTATTGTTTATTGAATAATTTCATCCATAGGTAGGTAGGTAACCTACGCTTGGATATGTCGAAAATTCCGCCAGTTCTAAATTCAATGCGAAGAAGAACTGACAAACAAACTTCGCAAGTCACAATGTTTTGTTAGTACCTTATAAGTATGTATTATATTAAATTATTTTACAATAATTAACGCATACTACCGCTCACAAGAACATTAATATTTACAGCATAAGCATGAACACTCAAGAATTTGACCACTCTGCCTATTTACATTACCTATATATTATATGTATAGTTTAGATTGCATTTATTGGAACGAAGTTCTTTATCTATCACCTTCGAACTATTTTTATTTCCGCCACCGTCGGACGGTAAAACGATGTATGTTCAAAAGTATTGTTTTGAGACAAACGCGTTTGAAGGATTTGTGCTATGGCTAAACGCTGTAACTAGGCGGTGTTATGGTGAAACGATGTATTGGATATTACATCGTCGTGCCATACCTTAAATGGAGGGTTCTGGAAAAAAATGCATCGTTTTACCGCACAGAATCGTATGTTTTTGGACATACATCGTCATATCGATCTTCATAACTTCTTCAGTGAAGGTCCTACAAAGATAACATTTATATTGGGTGATAGGGCACGCCAAGAACTTTCGATTGAGCCGTGTTACGTAAAAACGCTGTATGTGCTCATACATCGTTTTACCGTCCGACGGCAGTCCGTCTGCTCTTATCGCACGTTACACTCCACAGACACTTGGCGAATGAGCGAGCATGGCCGAAAAAAGTGTAAGACTTCGATCATCACGACACACATTTGCTGTAGTATGTGTGTTTGTGTGTTTACAAGCGTACCACTATGTGTAGACGTCTATAATATATTACTGCAGCTGTATAGACGTCATTTATTTTTCAACCGACTTCTAAAGAAGGAGGTTCTCAATTCGACTGTATGTTTTTTTATTGTATGTTTGTTACGCGATTACTCCGCCAATTATGAATCGATTTTGATGATTATTTTTTTGGTTGGTAGTTCATACTTCTGAATCAATTTATATGGGACTACCATATAAATTGATTCAGCGGTTTTTGAAAAATAAAAAATAAAACTATGGTTTGTGGTTACGTTCAGCAAAACTTTTTTGATGTGGACTTTTTCAGCAATAAAAACATAAGCATGTCGATACCTCAGCACTATTACCACAGATTACATAATGGTTACATAATATACTATACTGCAAACAGCTCAAATAATTTTTTATAATAACGGTTTTCATTTAATTACTCTCAAACATTGTTAATTTATTTCATTGTGCCTGTTATATATATAACACATAATATATAGCGAAAGGAACTTCGTTCCAACCCGGGTGTCCCGCGAGACCTCTCGCCTTTTTTTTAAATAAAGAGCCGGCACACTAGGCTGTGCTCAAAAGTTCATTGGAAAATCAAACACAGCCAATACACCAATCCTCGCGAAACCAGGCTCAGAGAGGCGCTTGCCAGCTATAAGGCGGACAAAAAGGTCGTCGTCTAATTTATTCACCCGCCTTTTGTAGATCCACTGGTTATAGGTAGTAGGGAACACACCCGTGGAACACACTCACCGGAAAACCGTTCAATGTTTTCGTGGTATACAATATTTATTTAATTCGCAACATAATCATTCTCACCTGTCAGACTCGGTAGACCGGTACGGTAAAGCGATGCTTGTCTTAACCCGTTCGCATTGGTACCACCACACTGAACGAAGGTCGATCGAAGCTGCCGTGAACTAGATGCCATGTCAGTGTCTCTTTCCTTTGGTCGTGCCGGCTACTCTGACTGAACTGGATCGAAAAAACATAGGTACTACGGTACTAACATATTTTCATAATTTCGACCGATATTTCGTTCAGTGCGGTGGTATCTACCACCTATTAAAGTAAGGGAAGGGACGTACGGTTTTGCGTTAAATCCGAACCACGGCAGGGAGGAGTTCAGTTTTTTTTATAATAAGCGCGACATACATACATACATACATAACACACGCTGTATCCCGACAATCAGGGTAAGCAGAGTAATCGGTGTTGTGCTATAAGGACTATGGTAAATTACAGCACAACACCGACCACCACGTTTAGCACAGTATACGGACAAGACAACTATCAAGCAGCAAGTAAGGCACGAAGAACCCACCTGCTGCATGACTAGGTGGAAGGACTGCGCCAAGGTGAGAAGTGGCTACCCTGTCGCCCTTTAGCGCAGTATCTTGTCCTTATCCCTTAGTCGCCTCTTACGACATGCACGGGGAGAGATGCAGTGGGGCTATTCTTTTTAAGTACCGGCCCCACACGGCGACATGTGGCGCCATAAGGTGTCTAGCGACGCCCATGGACGTTCGGTCGCATGCGGGCGCTACGAATGCCATGCCGGCCTGACAGGTGCCCGTTCATGCCTCTCTTGAAGTTTGAAGCCTTTCCACTCTTTCGAACTCTGTGCAAGCAGCAATATTACAATTTTCTAACGAGTTGTTGCTCCTAACACTCGGCCAGGATTGCCGTCGGCGGTGCTCAGAACAAAGGCTTTTGTCCATTGTACTGTCTGCTCCAGCGCCGCCCACTGCCCGGGCTGCGTACGTTTGCAGGATATATATTTTTTTTGTATAATTTGTAATGGCCTATCGACTGTACTTGGGCGCGGGCCGAACGGATCCAACCTTTGAACTTGTGGGAATGTGTGACACTACGGATCCGCGGGCTGCGTGACCGTCCGATAGTGACCTACCGTTTGAGTCTAGAACGATAAAAAAGGTATGGACGCCGGACTGTCAAATGCTTGTTTGAGAACTAGCGTCGCCGAGTTGCGGGGAGCGGAGTGTACTTACCAATGATAAGATATTCCACTATTGTGCACACTAAACTTGGCTGTAGTCTTTTTACACGTAAACACAGAGCATGCGGGCATTTTAAACAGGTTTTTGCGAACGCGGCCGATGACAAACTGATGGGCCAGCGCGCGACCGTCCAATGAAACAAGTATGCGTTTACTTATATCGTGTTACGCTGGCGAGGATAGGGTTCGGTGTCCATACCTTTTTTATCGTTCTAGGTTTGAGTGTCGGCTTATAAGCCTCTACCTGCTATAGAATGTTTATATATACAAGTATATCCTTATCCTTACCTTTAATAAAATCCAACGTCTGCTTTCTGTCTGTCTGTCTGTCCGCTTATAACTCGAGAACCACTGAACCGATTTTAATAAAAAAAAAATCTACGGATAGCTTGATTCTTCCCGTCAACTATAGGCTACTTACTATCACGCTAAATAGCTTATGAGGTTAGCAGTGAAGTGAAATATGAGAGCGGGCGGAGCCGCGGGCACAGCTTGTAAGCTTATATAATTACGAAGGTCTGAAATGCTAGCTCGAAGACTTCGTTCTGTCCACATTCCATTGAATAAATTTAAATTCCTGATGAAAAAGAGAGATTCTCCAAATTGTGATCGGTGTAACAAGGAGGATGACACGTACCATTTGCTGATGGAGTGTGGACAGCATGAGGAATTACGGAGGGAATTGCAGACCTCTGAACTGAACTGGAGGCCGTCGAGGGAATTGCTCTATGATTCTGGCGGTAGTCAACCCGGATCGTGGCAGTCTTTCGAGAGGTTAATTATTATTTTTTAGGTTTTGTTTTGTTTTAGTTTAGGCAATTTTAATTTGACAGGTTGTTTTAGTTTCTATTTTATTCTGTAATTAGCTTTAATTTAATAAAATTATAATAATAAATTGCATATAATAAAATTACATCCTGTACATTGAAAACAAAAAAATCTAACAAATTTGTTTGCCAAACACACAACTTAACGGCAGGTGGCCGAGTGGTCTGGGCGTCGACTTCTCTTGCGAGAGGTCTGAGGTTCGAATCCAGTCGGCGTGTACTAATTACTTTTTTCTGAAGAAAAGAATTACGTGCATTTAATTGCATTTGAATGAACAGAGAAAGCATTTTTTATTCCTCTTTAAATCAATGTGCCTTCTTATCTTCGTTTTTCATAGTTTGATGTTATATTTTTTTTTTATTCTTATATTATGTAGTACAAATCCCCTCCTCCATTAATTTAAAAATAGTCATTTCGAAAATGGTCGGTCACGTTCCCATACAAGCCCACCGATCCTTTGTTCTAACATTCACCGCTTCGATTCACGCGTTATTGTAAGGATTTCCTCCCGGACCTCTGGATAACTTCACATCCAAAGAAATACAAGCGTGGAACCGTTTTTTTCCTACATTTCTAGCGGCGAGTGATCGGCGCGGTATTGGCTTGAACTTTCTCATCTCAGGTTAAGAGGCTCGAATCCGGCCGACTTGCATACTTAAGTGATTTTTTTTTCAGACGGAAAAACTTACGTACATTCGTACACCACAGCTTCACCGTTCGGTATCGGTGTACAACAGTAGGTTCCTTCCCTCGCCCCTTACTAGGTGGTAGGTTCAAATTGTAGCCGACTGTGTTGGCACCACCGTACTGGACGTACGTAGCCACATAGCAACTTCGGCTGTGTTCTCCTACAGCCGCGGCAATACAAAGTGAAGCCTCCGGGATGGCACCTTCTCTGAGGTAATATTATCTGCTCGAAGCAAGCGCTTTGGCTCCTCTCACTCAGCCACCCACATCGAATTAATAAAAAAAACATACTTAATTTTTCACTACCCACCCATCAAGATTGCACACAACCCCAGGTATGACTGATAGATATAAACCAGTACGCCTATTGTCACTTTTTTAATCGACTTAAAAAAAAGGAGAATGTTCTCAATTGATGTATTTTTGTTTTGTTATGTATATTTAGTCAGCGATAATTCCCATCGATTTCGATCATAACTGCGAGGAATGTCTTCCCCCACTCCTACAATCCACGGTTCTTCCAATCGCGGATTAATAGCCTTCCCCCAGCGACATTATTAGTCCACCTCCAAGCCGGACTGGCACCTCCTCGGGGGTGAAATTGGCTACGCCTGAGGCTTCGACCTCGGGCACAGCCACCCAGTTCGGACGCAATAAAAAAAAAGTTTATTAGAAATGGGGTACCTTAGGGGTGGTCCCATATTTTGTTCAAGTTCTAATTGTATGATTCATGAGAAAATCATCAAACTCTTAATTTTGAAAGCATGTGCGTGCAAAATGGCCGAATAATTCTTTACCACGCCAACAGATTTCGATGTTTTTTTTTATGTTGGAAAGGACTTCAGGTTACTTCAGGTTGGTGCCGGTTTTTCACTAAAAATTAAAAATTATTATTGTGCAAAAAGTTTTTATTTTCAATTCGTTTTAATAAAATTGCGCAAAGTATACTGAATCCGTATCCGATCCGACGAGCATGTATACAGAACACTATTAGAGTGAAATGGACGGGGCAGAAGTGTGCTAGGTCACTAGGAACGCAAACATCTGTTGTCTCTGCCTACCCCACTCGGGAAACAGGCGTTACGTTACTGTATTAATACTTCGCACCAGTGCGGCGAGCTGATGAGTCTTATAACCTTTTGAATGCTTCGTTCACACCTGGTTGGAAGGCTGTTTGTTCGGGAAGCAGCAGGCTTGAGGCGAGAACAATCGGACGGATGTGACGGCAGCGGCGGAAATGCGGTTTTCGTCTCGAGTGCCTTGGCAAACTGCCTGCTAAGAGTGTGAATGCAGCGTACAGTTGGGAAAAAAAGTGGAGACATACGTGTAGAACCTTGTCAAGCTCTAACGTGGTAGCAATGTGTAGTACTGTTTAGGTTCGATACTTAAAACGAATACCCCACTACATCTCTTCAACACCTTGCGACTCTCCTTTTTTTATGGAAACTGACACGGTTGACCTACAAATGTGATGTCAGCCCATAACACCGGGTGAACTTGGTGCCACGTCAGTGCTTCCCTTCGGTCGTGCCGGCTACACTGAACTGGACGGAAAACACAAACTATTTACATAGCCGTTTCGACCGACCTTTCATTCAGTGCGGTGGCACCAACCCGTGCGGGTTAAACCCTACCACCTAGTAATATAAGAAGGGAGTCATATCCCTTAGTCGCCATTTACGACATACGCGGGGAGAGATGCAGTGGAGCTATTCTTTTAAAGTACCGGCCCCACACGGTACGCAATTTCCTTAATAATATCCTAAATGTTTCAGAAACGACAGCCATGAACCCCCAGTTCCACGTGCAGATTCCCCGCGCGTCGGCCAACAAATGTCACGTCGTGGTCTCGGTCACACAGCACTATGAGACCAGGCCCCCGGGGAAGAAGGGGCTCATCGCTATAGGCTTCGCTGTCTATGAGGTCCCGCCGGCAATGCCGCGACTCACCATGCACTATGTAGCTGAACAGGTACGCTGTTACTTTCAGGGTTTCAAACGGTACACGAGGTTATGTGGAGACTCCGTTCTGTCTTTATCATCGTCGCCCCGTTTCGGTCCACTGCTGGAAATAGGCCTCCCCCAAGGCACGCGAAAACGCGCGGTCTTCCGCTCTTCTCATCCATCCACTCCCGGCTACCTTTTCTTTTTTAGGTCGTCAGTTTGTAAGTTAGTTGTAGTCAGCCCAGCGGTTATCAGGTCTGCGACAGATGTGCTCAGCCGACTGCCAATTCAGCTTGCTAATTTTCGTAGCAATATCGATCACTTTGGTTCTTTTACGTGTTTCCTGAGTACGGGTCTTATGGATCAAAGAAATGCCGAGCATTGCTTTTTCCATAGCTCGCTGAGCGACTTTAAATTTGGCGAACACGCCGGTCGTCAAGAGCCCACGTCTTAGCTCCGTACGTCATTACTGGCGGAAGCTTGTCAGTCTCGATAGCTCAGTGGTGCAGACAGTCGACTGTCGCTATTAATTGTTAAGCAACGCTGGGTGCGGTCAGTTTTTGGATGGGTGACCGCTCGACCATTGGAGGTTGACTGTGGTTCGGATTCCACGTTAAACTGTAGGGCCCGTCCCTTCTCACCTTACTAGGTGGCCCTACCCTACCACCTATCCCGGCCGGGTCGGTACCACCGCACTGTATGAAACGTCGGTCGAAACGTCTATGTAAATAGTTCGTGTTTTCCGTCCAGTTCAGTGTGGCCGAAATTAAATGAAGGGAAGCATTGACATGGCACCTAGTTCACCCGGTGTTATGGGCTGACATCACGGATGTTGTAGGTGATGTAGCCAACCGTGTCAGTTTCCATAAAAAAAGAACCCACTATAGACTTTCGTCGTAGCGACTGTGTCTGCCTGTTTTTATGTAACCTATGTCAGGTTCGGTTAACTACATCATCTGCTGGACTCACTATATTGTCCACCACAGTACAGCGATCAGCATCCGTCTGCTCCCAGCCGGTCGGCGGCGGTGGCCGCTCACCACGTGTTTCTGACTCTGTGATGTCAACTCTGTGGTTCTGTCAGAATTCGGTGACAGTGTTTTCATTGTGTTCGTGCTGGCTGTTGAATATTTCGGAGAACACACCTTTCCATAGCATGTAAAGCGCCTTTCAAGGTTCACTGTTTCACCCAGTTTTGAAAGATCTAAATTTCAAAAATCAAAGTAAGGCACAAAAATTGTTCCCAACTGTAGTGGCCACTCCCTCTCCTTTTGTTTGATACCATGCCATGCCAGTAGGTCCATCCTTTTGGCCAGCTACACTGAACTTTTGAATTGATGATGATTTGTGTATGTTTCTGATGATAATGAAGGCATTGCCGAACGTTCCAGAAACCGCTGGACGTGACGAACCACTCGGTAGCGCGGGAAGTGGTGACGTTCTTCACTCTACCACCAGGGGACTACATCGTGGTCCCGCAGACCAACGCACCCAACATCGACGCCAAGTTCCTACTGCGCATCCTCACAGACGAACAGAGCAATATATGGTACGTACATTATATACATACATACATATCACACACGCTGAATCCCGACAATCGAGGTAAGCAGAGTAATCGGTGTTGTGCTGCAAGAATTCTGGTCGATTACAGCACAACACCGACCACCACGTTTCGAAAAGTATTCGAACAAGATTCAATCGATCAAGCAGAAAGTAAGGCACGAAGACCCACCTGCTGCATGTCTCGGTGGAAGTACCGTGCTAAGGTGAGAGGTGGCGAGCCTGTCGCCCTTTAGCACGGGATCTGGTCCTTATCTCTTAGTCGCCTTTTACATTAATACACACACAACTACATACATATATATATACCCACATAAATTCACGCCTGTTTCCCATTGGGGTATGCAGATACAACGGATCTCCACGTGCCGCGATCCTGGTATAGCTCTTACGCAACTTCCATACTCATTTCTTTATATATGTTTGTCGGTTACGGATTCTGCGTGCTTGACCATTTTTTGAGCACATGCTCGATCTGGTCTACGTATGCGTCTTACTCTAGGTTTCTATGCTCTAGCTCTACCTAGGGCGTTAGGGGTAAGAATGTAAGCTAACCTTAACCTAGTTAAGATCGGTGAAACGCCAAGTGTCTTTTAAAAAACTTATTTATTTCTTAATCGAACTAACAGACAAGATGTACACGCGAAGCGGTATGGTAGAAGAATCCGCGGTCGGCGCAGCGACCGTCGCTTATACAGGGTGTATCAGGATAGGTTTTCGAAATTTCAGGGTTCGAAAGGGGCCCATATTTGAAGACGAAAAGCTCTGAAACTTTTTCCCAGATACGATCATTTTACAGTACTTTTTGGTGAAAATCTATTCTTCAAGATTTGGTGGACGGTTAACGTCCGCCTTTATTAAATAAAAAATAAATTCTAACTCATGAATAAAAATGGGTAGGTTGCAAACATAACTAGTACAATTAAACTGCGTGTAGGTAAATTCCAAACACTGAAAGTTCAATGACCTCAAAAGAAAAATAGTTCTGAATTAGTTCACTTCACATGACTTCACTCTCCAGTCTCACTGTCCATCGAGGTTTTATTACAATTTCCAACTTTTGTATGACCAAAAAAACAACGGAATTTCGATTTGAGTGATAAGGATTTTTTTCTTCTAATAATGAGTACTTTCTATTCCTGAAGTTTCTCAAACCTATCCTGATACACCTTGTATAATGTAATTAGTGCAGAGCTTGCAGTTTCCCTCAACACTACCTTATATGGTCAAGGAAGATGAAATTGCCTTTGGAGGGGGCTGTTCCAGATACCTTAACTACCTAGTGTAGATAGAACTTCTTTTTGTGTTTTAATTTTTGGTAACGAATCTCAGTTATCTCGTTCCAGTGATGCAATAACTTCTTCAAGAATTAAACGATGAACTATTTTACGAAATAGTTCATCCACTAGATTTAAGTTCTAACTCTTCACTCGATATAATACTCTTCCATAGGAATTCTATTTGAGAACTGCATGTGGTTGTATGTTATCAGCTCTGCTATTTGATTGGCGAAACCCATTGCGAATTTTTTCTGGTAGGCTTTGACGTTTTCGCCGACTTTGGCCAAAATTGGCCATATAACTGTGACATCTGAAAATAAATGCATACATTTTATATTATTAAATTTACAGCATATTTTTATTTTATAGTTTTTTAAGGCTTTCAATGTTCTCAAATGTTTTCGGAATACATATCTTTAAAGTCTTCGAATTAGGTAGGTAAGTTAAGTCCCTTCCCTTCTTACCTTACTAGGTGGTAGGGTTTATCCCGCCCGGGTTGGTACGACCGTACTGAATGAAACTTCGCTCGGAACGGCTGTTCGTAAATAGTTCGTGTTTTCGAAGGGAAGCACTGACATGGCACCTAGTTCACCAAGGTGTTATGTGCTGACATCACAGATGAAGTAGGTCATATAGCCAATCCTGTCAGTTTCCATAAAAAAAAGGTGGCTGAGCGCAAGGCTGTAAACTCAAATACGATAATAAGATTTTAGCCACATGAGTGTTTCAATCAAGGAGCTATGAACCAGACCAGTCTTGCGCGGGCACGGGGCGGTGTGACCCGATCGTTGTTCTATGGTTTCAATCCAGTTTGTAGCAAGATTACTGTAGTCATTTATGTATACATTTTGATGTAGGTTTTATGGGATTTGAAGATCAATTTAACTTGAGAAATAGGGAAAGATTTCATGCCCAGATGAAAAGATATATCAATACTTCCTTTGGTCGTGTCTGGTACACTTCAATGTCTTCTATACTTTACGGTCCATTCATCTTAGGACTACCTTTGCTGCGGAAGGTTTCTCCACGCGACTCCTGGCACTGCTCTCTCCTGTCTTAATGTTTATCGTTAGGCAATAAGCGTTTTAGTGTCCACTGCTGGACATACGCCTCTCCAATACCTTTCCAATCCTCTAGGTCTTCAGCGCTAGGTACGTAACCACTGCTTTCGCCGACATACTTGATGTCATCGTCTCACCTGACGTGTGGTCTTCCCACACTCCATTTTTCTGTCCACAGCTATGTTATAGGTACCTTATTGAAATGTTGGCAGTGACTTACGGTTTTTAATATGCTCAATGTCTTCAAGAGATACGTTGTCGTACACTGGATCAATGGGCATTATTACATCTGTCACATTCGTGGTGAGGAGCTGGAGATATTTCTTCTCATTTACAATGCGGTGGTCGAAATCATGGTGCACCACGATGGTCAGGTTGTCTGGAATATGATGACCTTTGTATTACTTGATTTTGATCATTTTTAAGCGTTTTTGCTAGGTACGTCTCGCGTATTTATCGGAAAGTCAGCTACCTATCTCAACAAATTCTTTTTTTAAGTTGATAAACGGACATTTCAGACTTACTTGAAAATTTACACTTAGTATCACCGTAGTATATGTATGCTGGGGTGTATTTTAATTATATGAATGTAATTCTGGTGAATAAATTATTATATTCTATTCAATAGTCAGACAGGAAACCTTATAAAAGTAAGAGTAAGAGTAAAAAAGCGTTTATTTCAATCAGGAGTACAGTGATACATCGTGATACATGATACATCTTTGAAAAATAAGAATAAGTTAGTTCGTATCATTTGTGAGTTTCCATAAAAAAAAGTACCCCCGGCCCCCATGACAGGAAAAGGATGTGGCACAGCAATGTGACTCCATATAGCTAACGAGCTACATGGAGTCGCTGGTTTTAAACCAAACCCGATACAAAAAAGATTATTACTAAGAATAGCAACTTATCCCAGCCCCTACAGCCCAAACGTGTTGCCCAAACTGCAGCAATTAATTCCTAAAATCTACACAATAAAAACCAAAAACAGATAAAAGGCATTTCTAACACATACCTAACCAGATACTTGTCAAGTTCCACAAACAAAACACAATAAAAACAAAGCACAAAACACACTGAGGACCAATCAGAGTTAGAATGTGGAACTGTCTTCCGACGAGTGCATTTCCTGAATCCTTTAACCTGGGTGTCTCCAAGCGTCGTATTAACGAGCTAGACAGCCTAGCAACAGTCCGCAAATCTGCCACCCATGCTGGTTTACACCCATGATGGATACAGCGTGTGGTATGTATGTATGTATCAACTATTACGCATGTAGGTACCAAATGGTCAATATACTTACGGAGCCACATCTTGAAGGAACCTTCGCGCTTTAATTGAGGCTCATTATGGTAGGTAGTAGTACTGATGGCGGATAGTCGTAAGTTTGTGAGGTACTTATAGATTATGAATTTTTCTTCTTTGTTGTACCTGTGCATACAGAAATGCAATATTTTTATAGACAGACGGTGCGGGTGTCTTTGCCCAATACTTCAACGGAAGATTACAGACACAGTCAATAACACCGCTCCTCGCGAAACCACGCTCAGAAAGGCGTCATGCCGGCTATGAGGCGGACAAAAATTTCGTCGTCTAATTTATTGACACCTCTTTGGAAGATCCTCAGGTTTATAGATATACACTCGCCAGGAGATCGAATTTGTTTTAGATTAGGATTTACTACTCGATCTGGACTTTCCAGATCCGATGTTGTACTAATTTTGAGACTTCGCTCCCTATTCTCTATTGGCGATTATCGCAAAAATAGCGGTAGCCGCACAGCTCTGTCCCACTATACGCACTGAGGCGATTCCATTTTGGGGCGAGTGAGACGGATCTTGAGAAATTGCTAGTATCGATGAAGTGCTAATAGAGAACTGCTGGTCACACTCAATTTAAGAAAAGTGCACACATGATGCAGAAAATATGGGTTTTTTAGCTTGACTCCGTATATTTTTTATGGGAAGCTCGACATATGGCGCTCGCCAGACTAACGCAGAGGTGTAGTCCGACGGCGCCCACAGGCATTCGAATATTTACGGGAGCTGCGAATACCATGTCGGCCGGCTAGGTGCACCTTCACATTATGTTTGAAGGATCCCAGACTGTACTTTAGAGGAAAAGATGCAGGTGGGAGTGCATTCCACATGTTGGCAACCCTGTAAATAAAGGATTTACAGGATCAGTTTTTCCTAAGTGGGGGAATATCGACAGTGTGTGGATGCATTCCCAACCTGTTGCGCGTGGAACAATGGTAGAATGGGGATGGAGGGATCGCATCGTGCAGCTCCTTGGAACACTCTCCGTGGTACAGGCGATAGAACACACTCAAAGATCCAACGTCCCTACGGAGCTGTAAGGTCTCTAAGTTCCGAGATACCTCGGGGTCGTTAACGAGGCGTTGTCTAATTGTAACCTCTGTGCTAAAGCGGAGGGCCAGATAGTGAAGTGTGAACGGAACGAAAATCTAAAGTATGAACTGGCCCGAAAGCTTCATACGGATAGCCTGAACCCTTCTTTTGAAATCCACAGGGCATCCAGATACGCTCTCACGGAACTGTAAAATAATAGATTCTTAAAGGCTTCTCTATGTTTAAGACAGGTACTTTGAAGGATATAATTGTTACCATAGGCCTGGCAGGCATAGTCTTAATACGGCTAAAGTCAGCCGGTTGGCGTCTTCCTTAAGCTGAATTTACACTCGTGATTAAAATTGCGTGACTAGTCACCAAGCGACTCGCTGCGCCAGGCCGCACAGCCCAAATCCGTGTAGGTAGACAGTCAGATACAAACATTCAGGCTTAAGCACAATACCCTCCCTGCTTCGCTGTAGTCGGGTAAAAATCGCTCGCTGCAGTCGACATGGCGACGAGAGCAGGCGTACAAACTCAAAGTTCTCAGCGAACGTTTTTTATCGATCGCCTAAACGGATTTGGGCTGTGCGGCCTGGCGCAGCGAGTCGCTTGGTGATTAGTCACGCGATTTTGGTCGTCAGTGTAAATCCCGCAATACTCTGTGATCCTTCAGAACTCTTTGGACTAACAAACTATAAATACTTTCTCAAACTTACTCAAAATCCTCCAGTACAGTATACCGAAGGCCATCAATCGTAGCATTGAGAACCTCCTCCGATATGGTGTACTCGGGGTAGTCATAGACGATCTTGTCCACGAAGAAAGGATCCATTTTTTTGACGTCGAACTTCTCATATCCTGCTACGATCACGGACATGAAGGTTTTCCAGATGTCGAGTACGCATTCTTTGTCTGTCACTCGGCACGGGTCCACTTCTAGTACTGAAACGTGAATATTGTCGTTAGAATTTGCAGATTTCGTCGTCATGGTTGACCCTACTACACCGTGTGGTTCATCCGTCACACATTTTATTTTTATATTTAAACCAACATAGGTGGCTGTCCTGAGGGACCAATAATGGTGCAGTCGAAAGAGCCAAAAACTCCTCTTCTCGCGAAACCATGCTCATTTAGGCGCCATGACAGCAGATTTGCGGACTGTTACTAGGCTGACCTTTGAAGACATCCAGGTTAATGAGTTCGGGAAACACTCGCCGGAGTTTTACATACTGGGGAACGACAGAGAAACTATTTTGATGGTGAAGATTGGAGAGGGGTATGTCCAGCAGTAGACGCATAAACTCTAGCCGACTAGGTACCATAGCATTGCTACTAAAACTATATTTTATTGCATCTTAGACCACCTTGCTACACTTAGGACTTTCAGGGATTTTGATTTACTTAATTCATAATATTACTATAAAATCAAGGTCTGTTTTCTCAATCGAGAACGACTCAATGTATTTAGATACGGTCTTTACCAATGCTATGGCATAGGTATCTCCCGAAGGTTATGTAGGTACCAACTCGTTATCATAAATAGGGACTGGGCAGTAGGGGAAAAAGAGATTATCTTTTAAGTCCAATTTTTTTAGTCTAGTAAATATATGGCAATGTATATGTAGTGCGTAATGAGTTTATAGGAAGAAACCAGCGAATTTCCTTGCTGTATTCACCTAATGTTTGCTTGTTTGCGGGCTCCTTAATGATCGTTTTTAGGTTTCCGTATCCCGTACGGAAGCCTATAATAAGCCTACGCCGCGCCGTCTGTCTGTTTGTCCGTCCGCCTGTCTGTCCGAGAGCTGTATCACTTGAACCGTAAGGTAGCCCGTTGAAATTTTCACAGAATATTATGGCCGATATAACAACGGACAACGGAAACCTGGGTGCGCGAGTCCGACTCGCACTTGGCCGGTTTTTGATAATTTAAGCACATTTTGATATTTTAATATGATTAGTTATTTTATTCTATTAAATTCTTATATCAAATTAAATTTTATTGTATTTTATTTAAGAAATAAGTAACTAGACATTTTAAAATTAATTTTATGGTACGAAATTTTAATGAATGTATATTTTAATGAAATGACGAAGTAAATATATAATTATTTAACTCACCTCCCGGCATTACAACCGCATTCGCAGACGACGCCAATACGGCTACAAAAATCACAATATGTGCCCACATTCCGGAAACAGGTGGAACCCACAGAGGCGACTTTTGGCATTCAAACCTCTGAGATAACTGGACTTCTAGACCGAATGATTACCAAAGCAGTTTAGTAACATCATTAGGGCGCGGTTTCACTGGGCAATGGCGAACGTCGAACACGAGCGAACGAACGTATGTTAAAATGTTCTCCTCTAGTCCAGTATAGCCAGCAATGCAAAGGGAAGACTCCGGTATGGCACCTACCTTCTTGGAGGTGATATTGGCTCATGAAGCATGTGCTTTTTTTTATGGAAACTGACACGGTTGGCTAAATCACCTACAACATCCGTGATGTCAGCCCATAACACCGGCCGAACTAGGTGCCACGTCAGTGCTTCCCTTCGGTCGTGCCGGTTACACTGAACTGGACGGAAAACACAAACTATTTTCATAGCCGCTTCGACCTTTCATTCAGTGCGGTGGTACCAACCCGTGCGGGTTAAACCCTACCACCTAGTAATATAAGAAGGAAGTCATATCCCTTAGTCGCCTTGACATACACGGGGAGAGATGCAGCAGGGCTATTCTTTTAAGGCCCGGCCCCACACGGTACAATCTCTCTCTGTGCTCTGGTCCTTCTGACTCAGCCACCCATACCGAATCACATTTGAAACAATCTCCATGTATATAAGGTAAATCTTACATTATATCGGTCATATCGGTTATATCGAAAGGTCGGTCGAAACGGCTATGTAAATAGTTTGTGTTTTCCGTCCAGTTCAGTGTAGCCGGCACGACCGAAGGGAAGCACTGACCTGGCACCAAGTTCACCCGGTGTTATGAGCTGACATCAAGGATGTTGTAGGTGATGTAGCCAACCGTGTCAGTTTCCATAATAAAAAATATATTTCAACCATGTTCTTTTTTCGGTACGCATTGTCTGCCCCAACAGGCTTTTCCACATCCCAGAGGTTAGTTTGTAAAGAATGCCGCATTGCATTAAACCCGCCTTTTGTGACCTCTTTCTGTTGAACATACATACATACATACATATCACACACGCTGAATCCCGACAACCGGGGTAAGCAAAGTAATCGGTGTTGTGCTGCAAGAACTCTGGTAAATTACAGCACAACACCGACTACCTACCACGTTTCGCAAAGTATTCGAACAAGATTCAAAAGACCCTCCTGCTGCATGACTCGGTGGAAGTACCGTGCCAAGGTGAGAGGTGGCCTGTCGCCCTTTAGCACGGCATCTTGTCCTTATCCCTTAGTCGCCTTTTACGACAAGCATGGGGAGAGATGCAGTGGGTCTATTATTTTTAAGTATCGGCCCCACACGGTACAACAACAAAGTATATTCTGTTGAACAATAAAGTACATTTTTATTAAATGTAATTTCAAATTAAATACGATTCAGTGGTTTATTTAATTAACACAATACCAATCTAGTGTGTAGGGGTCGAATGCTATCTCTTTTTTATATAGCAATAATAATCAAAAATACTGAATGATAAAAAAAGTAACTATCCTTGAGATAAGTCGCACCAAAACGTAAACACACCGAAACTTCTCCACTTATAAAGTAAAAAAAAAGTTAATTGTTTCCATACATACATACATAACACACGCCGTATCCCGACAATCAGGGTAAGCAGAGTAATCGGTGTTGTGCTATAAGGACTCTGGTAAACTACAGCACAACACCGACCACCACGTTTAGCACAGTATACGGACAAGACAACTATCAAGCAGCAAGTAAGACACGAAGAACCCACCTGCTGCATGACTAGGTGGAAGGACTGCGCCAAGGTGAGAAGTGGCTAGCCTGTCGCCCTTTAGCGCAGTATCTTGTCCTTATCCCTTAGTCGCCTCTTACGACATGCACGGGAAGAGATGCAGTGGGGCTATTCTTTTTAAGTACCGGCCCCACACGGTTAATTGTTTCCATCTATATATAACCACGTGGTCCACTCACGTCTTCTTGTATAAGCATTATTATTGACCACCACTTTACTGAGGATATTATTGATGGACATCACCTTAGGTTCGTTATATATTATGCACCTAAGTCAATAATTGTGACTTGATTTCCTTGAAAGTTTCTTCGTAACGCACCCTCTAGTAATATCTTGTCTATGCTGTGCTCTTAATTATTTCTTACCACATTTATAAGGTACTTATTAATTGATTGCAGGGAGGTGAATGAGGACAACATGGTGATTAGAAATATCTCAACGGAATTCCTCGAGGACCGACACCTAATACCTGTACGTACACATTTCCTGAGGTGATTCTTTATAGAAAATCTAGCACAAACCTTAATATTGTCTTAAAACACAATATGATTGATTTCAAGACATCGTAGGTACCTACTTAAATGCTCATGGAAGATTAAATTACATAACTGAATAGCTAAAAAATCCTTTAATTCTGAATGGACAAGTATGTATGTATGTATATATTTAGGTATTATGTATTATATACTCTTTAATACATATGTATTTAATTTATAGTTTTATGTATTTAATTTAATTTCTAATTTGCGATTTCTACGTTTAAACTGGTATGTACTTATATTATAGATAGATAGATAGATAGAAAATTCTTTATTGCTCCAGTAAACATTAAACAGTAACAAATACATTGGAAAATTTACATAAGGTGCAAAGGCGGACTTATCCCTTACAGAGATTTCTTACAGTCAACCTTTGCATAGTGCAAGTACTTTATATAGTGCAAGTATATTATAGTTTATCATAGTTATTTCCCATATATTATATTTTACATTCCCACACTCTCTTTTGCTACTACCTACTTATATCTCACAACATACGACTCTCAAACATCCAAAGGTTGACTGGGAGAATTCCCTGTAAGGGATAAGTCCGCCTTTGCCCCTCATGTAAATTACTTATCGTTTGTTACTGTTAAATGTTTTGGAGCAATAAAGTATTTCTATCTATCTATCTATCTGAATTATGTGTTTCGTGTACACTTTTCTTAATAATGTTTTTCTCTGATTTCTTTTAGTTGTTTAGTTTTTTAATGCCCGGCTTCGGGGAAGCCCAAAGAAGCGTTATGATTTTGAGAGCGTATTTTATGTTTGTTATTGTAAGTGCGACATAATATGGCACCGAGCCACCCATTAGGTGTCTAACGACGCCCATGGACATTCGGTCGCATGCGGGTGTTGCAAATGCCACGCCGCCGGCCTGACAGGTGCCCATTCACGCCCCTCTTGAAGGACCCGAGACTGTACTTGGGTGGAAATATATGGGCAGGGAGTTTACCGGTTCTGTAGAAGAATGATGATTCCATAGTTTTTCATAGTGAGGTCTTATAAAGAAAAATCTTATTTTTAATGTGCAATATTGTTTGTATGTGTGTTGCAGACGGAAGTTCGAGCGACTCTCGCCAGGTTATTAGGAAAAAGGGAAATTGAAGAGGTAAGTTTTCAATCAACAGATTTTTTTTTATGGCAATAATGGAATAATGGATCTCTACTTCTTATAAAAGGAACGTGGTGTCAGTGTTTCCCTTCGATCGTGCCGGCTACACTGAACTGGACGGAAAACACGAACTATTTACATATAGCCTTTTCGAATGGCGGTGGTATCAACCCGGGCGGGTTAAACCCTGCCACCTAGTAAGGTAAGAATGGAAGTGACCTACTACAGTTTTATCAGTCAGCCTCCATCCATCCACTGACCGCGCCCAGGCCACAGAATACTTATTCCCAGGCGTGCTTACGATCCGGCCGACAGTCGACCGACCGCACCACTGAGCTACCAAGACTGACAAGTATGGTGTCGCGCTGCAGGTGGACGCGGCGGGGCTGCGGCGGGCGCTGCGGCGCTGCTGGCGGACGTGCCTGGCGGCCCGGCCCTCGCTGGAGCTGTGCCGCTCGCTGGTGATGCTGCGCGACTCCAACATCAGCGGGCGTATCCCAGCCAGGGACATCCCGCCCCTGCTCCACGTACTCCAGTTCTGGAAGGTGAGAGAGCTTTGATCAAGTACACATCTATTGATGGCATCCTACTACATACACACATACATACCACACGCTGTATCCCGACAATCGGGGTTGCGCTGCAAGAACTTCATCAAGAAACCGGAATTACGTCAAGTTTTACGGAATTACCTCTCTGAGCGTGGTTTCACGAGGAGTGGTGTTATTGGCTGTGTCTGGCTTGGCCTTTGAACTTTTGGGCACAGACACCCGTGCCGGTGGTGTATAAAAAAAAAGTTTAGTTTCAAGCAATAATTTTGGGGCAGCCCTATAATTATCTGTGGTCGCAGTTAGTCAGTCTGTTCTACAGGTACTGTGATGGACGCCGCTCGGAGGAACTTGCATCCCTTATTCCTTTCCATCCAACCTATCTCGACAGCACTCGCCGCGCCGCAGGGAAACTAAACATCCTTTTGTTGTTGACATTATTAGGATTTTGAGGCTCATCGTATCTCAAAATCGTTCCTCTGCCGCACAGCTATGGTAAGGAATTTACCGGCGAGTGTGTTTCCCGATACTTCCAATCTGGGAGTCTTCAAACGTCGTATTAACAAGCTGGATGAAGAAGAAGAAGAAGTCCGTAAATTTGCTGGTCTCGTTTAGCGTGGAATCGCGAGGTGAGGTTAACCTCACCGGCTGTGTCGGATATCTCTGGTCCCTCGACATAGCCAGCCATACTGGTTTTCAATAAAAAGAAAATGGAAACAAGAGACCATGTTGAAAATTACAAACAAGACGACGACGCGACGACACGCAGGGAGCAGATAAGAAAGGACGTATTCTGGATGAAATTTGCGGTCGCTTTGCTCTCCCAATGTTCACATACATACATAGTGTCACGCCTGTTTCCCAGCGGGGTAGACAGAGACAACGGATCTCCACGTGCCATGATTCTGACACACCTCTGCCGCCTCTTCCACTCTCATAACGCTCTTCATTTATTGTCGAGGGCACGGTAGTGTCCCCGCAAGTTCGAGCGCCGGCGGTACTGCCTCGCCACCCTTTATTTCTTCGTGTACTTTTGACATACATACATCTGACCGATTTTAGAAGGGATTTTAGATTTTTCCAGTTTCGTTGGCTGCGGAACCCTATAAACGAATTAAATAACAAGTTCCCTCACAGAGCCTAAATACGCAGCGCTCTCCCTGCTCATGTATACAGGTACAGTCTCGGGTCCATCAAGAGGGGGTTGAATAGGCACCTGTCAGGCCGGCATGGCATTCGCAACCCATTTTTTTTTTATGTAATCCGGTATGTGTGGCTGAGTCGGAGGGGTCAAAGCGCATGCTCCGACCAGCCAACATGACCTCCGAGAAGGTAGATTGCCATAGCGGAGACTTCCCTGGATTGCTGGCTATACTGGACTAGAGAACAAAACCGAGGCTGCTATGCGGCCATCTTACATTCAGTTGCAGTACGGTGGTACCAACCCAGTTGGCTACAATGTGAGCCTACCACCTAGTAAGGGGCAAGGGAAAGGACCTACAGTTTTACACCGTTTGCGAACGGTGAAGCAGCAGGTGTAGGTATGCACGTAAATTTTTTCGTCAGAAAAAACTCATTGGTACACGCCGATGGGATTCGAACCTCGGACCTCTCGCATGAGACACCGATGCCCAAACCACTCGGCCACCCACCACTAGATCTGGGGAGAGGTGTCCGTCCAGGGGTTGTCGGAATAAAGCTCATTGTGAAATAGGAAGATTTCCCACGTTCACCATTACATTATCTTATCATATTCTAAAATGTTTCCGCCAAAAGTCTTTCCCTATTTCTCAAGTTAAATTACTCTTGAAATCCTATAAAATCTACATCAAAATCTATATATATAAATCTCCTTTGTGATCTTTCTACATTCAAAGCCTTAAAAACAATAAAATATAGATAAATATAAAATTTTAGTCAAATAATGAACTGTGTTTGCCGCAGCACGTGTTCCAGAAGTACACGGGCAGCGCGTGCGCGAGCAAGACCTCCTCGTACAACCTGCGCGCGCTGCTGTGGGCGGCGGGCGTGACAGCCTCCAACAAGGTGCTCGAGTGCCTCGTGCTGCGGTTCGCCAAGGAGCGGGTGCTCACCGCCGAGGCGTACGTGATGGCGATGGTCAGGCTGCATTTAGCACACGGTAGGCGCTTGCATTTTGACGTTTTTATTAAGAAGTACACGGGCAGCGCGTGCGCGAGCAAGACCTCCTCGTACAACCTGCGCGCGCTGCTGTGGGCGGCGGGCGTGACAGTCTCCAACAAGGTGCTCGAGTGTCTCGTGCTGCGGTTCGCCAAGGAGCGGGTGCTCACCGCCGAGGCGTACGTGATGGCGATGGTCAGGCTGCATTTAGCACACGGTAGGCGCTTGCATTTTGACGTTTTTATTAAGAAGTATGGTAACTGACACGGTTGGCTCCATCATTTACTACATCCGTGATGTCAGCCCATAACACCTTGGTGAACTAGGTGCCATGTCATGTCAAGCCATAGGTGGCATGTTAAATGGCTGTTTCGACCGACGTTTCATTCAGTGCGGTGGTACCAACGCGGGTGGGTTAAACCCTACCACCTAGTATGGTAAGAAGGGAAGGGGACCTACAGTTTAACGTGGAATTCGAACCACGGTCAGCCTCCAACGGTCGAGCGGTCACCCATCGCAGTACTGACCGCACCCAGGTGTGCTTAACAACAGTCGACCGACCGCACCACTGAGCTACCGAGGCTGACACAAGAGCAGTAAAAATGCTGCACTCAGGCAGGAACGTGGATTCAAATTTATTTCCTTCGTTTTTAAGGGTTCTGTAGCTAACCCGACGACGCTTGACGGAACCCTCATAAAATCGGTCAGGTTTCGGTTGAAAGTACGCCGAAATTGTTCCAGTAGTGCGGCAGTGCCGCCGCCGCCCCGGCGTTCGAACTTGGCGGGCGCACTGCCGTGCCCTCAGATAATGATTTTATTATTCTTGTTTCAGAACGATACCACAACTTAGACACGAAAATGAAAACGAATCCTTTGTCTTTGGAAGAGGTGAGCAGTATGTTAAATGCATGGACTTAGTTGGTTAAATGCATGGACTTAGTTGTTTAAATGCATGGACTTAGTTGTTTAAATTCATGGACTTAGTTGGTTAAATGCATGGGCTTAGTTGTTTGAATGCATGGACTTAGTTGGTTAAATGCATGGACTTAGTTGGTTAAATGCATGAACTATGTTGTTTAAATGCATGGACTTAGTTGGTTAAATGCATGGACATGTTGGTTAAGTGCATGGACTTAGTTGTTTAAATGCATGGACTTAGTTGGTTAAATTAATAGACTTAGTTGGTTAAATGAACGGACTTAGTTGGTTAAATGCATGGACTTAGTTGTTTAAATGCACGGACTTAGTTGTTTAAATGCATGGACTTAGCTGGTTAAATGCATGGACTTAGTTGGTTAAATGAATGGACTTAGTTGGTTAAATGCATGGACTTAGTTGTTTAAATGCATGGAGTTAGTTGGTTAAATGCATGGACTTAGTTGGTTAAATGTGAGATGATTGCCACGACAGTACCAAATTGTTTTACCTGCTGAAATGGTGCTCATTTCATTGCAATAATATTGACCATATCTAAATTATTGTGTCTATTGATTAACTGAGCGTTTTGCAAGTAGCTCATGTTACAATGGCATATTAAATCTTATATTTAAGTACTGTAATTCATATCGCACCAAAAACATATAATATAAAAAGATGCCAAGTCTTGCACGCAACCTTTCCATCGTAAAAAGTTGTAAGATCCCATGCAGAACCAAGTCTTTCATTTCATTGAAGCCCGAATTCAACAATGTTGCCATAAATTATATTTTCTACTTAATAATAATCAATATTTAGTTACTACCCTTATATTTAAAATCTTCATTTCTATAAAAAAAAAACACCTTGACTTGGCAATCGGACAGCACAAACAGATCGCTTCGTAAAGATTCCTTTTCAGTTTATAAGAAACTGGTATTAGGTTCGTTCATATTATTGTTATAATATTAAATTTAGTTAATTTTAGTTTAATTTTATTGTATTCGGTTATTTTGATTAATTTTATTTTGTTAAAATAATAATCAATGGACAGTATCCTACATTTAACAGATGGTAATAAAAAAAACCCGTTTAATATTTCTTCTTTAAATTTTTTTACCTTTAAACTTATTGCATCATAAGTTTATTTATCTTAGAAATAGAAAAATATATCAGCAGAGCAAATAACAAAGCCACGTTTCTTCTTCATGCGTTTAATGCGAGTGAGTATTTCCGTTACAGAAATGTTGCAGTGCATATATAAAAAGTTGCAAACTACCGTCAAACATTACACCCCCACACTTATCTAACAAAACAAAGGCGCATACTGTATATCTTATAATTTAAAAATGTAACCTAAATCTAAATCTAAAAGCTAAATCATAAATCATAAATTTCGAAAAGCAAAACTAAACAAAATATAAACAAAACGGAAAATGTAATCTATAATGAAACTAAACCATTTTGTTAATCAAATTCAAATCCGTATCGTTGTACCGGCTTGGCGGCACGCTTGGATCGCTGAGGGCGGGACACCGGCGTGTCCGTCACAACTGCACCAGCAATCCGATCAGCATTCGGAGAATGTAATGGAGTGGGTTTTGGACTTGGAGCGAGAGCCGGCGATGCCTGTTGTGAAGGCGATAACGGTTCCCTATTCGGTGTCTGTGAAGCGGGTACTTCGTTGTGTAGTGGTTCCTCCGGCGGGAGGGCCACGTCAGAATATCGAGCCCGCCTACGAATCTGATCTATGTGCCGTTTAACGGTGTGCCCGTCTTCCTGTCTCACGATATAGTTGCGAGAACCGAGCCGATCCAGTACCTGGCCCCCTTGCCACTTATCTCTCCTGCCATAATTTCTTGACCATACCTCGGTTCCAACACCGACGGAGCGTTGGATACCGCCGGCTGCTTCTACCTGCTTAGCCTGCGCGGTGCGCACGAGTGCGTCGCGGTCCGCCTGCAGCAAGTCGAGCCGCGAGCGCAGTCGCCGTCGCTGCAGCAGCGCCGCCGGGGACTCGCCCGTGGTGCTGTGCACCGAGTTCCTGTACGCTAACAGATATGTTTGTAAGGCTCTATCGAAATCTATGTGTTCCCTAGTCGCTTTCTTCAATGCTTTTTTTATTAGTTTTACTGCGTTTTCGGCCGACCCGTTTGAAGATTGGTGATAAATAGGAGAAAAAGTCATTTTTATCCCATTGTTTTGAGCGAATTCGGCCAATTCTTTACTGTCGAATGGAGGTCCATTATCCGATACCAGCTCTGTACAGATCCCGAAACGAGCAAAAGTTTCCCTTAGTTTTTTAATAACAGCTTTTGCCGATGTACCATTATTCATTTCAAATACTTCTATCCACTTGGTAGTAGCATCCTTGAGCGTAAAGAAAGTTAAGCCTGATATTTTAAAGAAATCCATGTGCAACCTAGTCCACGGGTTCGGCGGGTGAGTCCACGGCTGCGGCGCCGCGCGCGGTGGTGCCTCCGCCTCCGCGTTGCACGCCTGGCACTCCCTGCACGCACGCTCAATATCGAGATCTATTCCTGGCCACCATACATAACTTCGGGCTACGCTTTTTGTCTTTACGATCCCTAGATGTCCACTATGTAGTTCTTGTAAAATTTGTTTTCTGTATTTTTCCAGTATTATCATTCGGTATCCCCACATAATGCACCCGGAGTCTACGTAGATTTCGCTTTTTCGTATAAAATATGCTTTAAGTTCATCTTCTGGGCAAGTTGTTGGCCAACCTGATTGTACATATCTGTGTACTTTGCTTAAACATGTGTCTACGCTTGAGGCCTGCCTAATATCTGTGTGACGGAGGGGCAGACCGCTTTCTACAAAATTGACATATGTATATTCCTTATTTTCCCTATCTCTCTTTACATATGCCGGTAACCTGGATAATCCATCTGCACAATTGGATTTTGTATTTACATACTCAATCTTATAGTCATACCCAGCCAACGTAACGGCCCAACGTTGAAGTCTACTGGCGGCCATTACTGGGATCCCTGCTTTATCCCCAAAAATTGAAACTAGAGGTTTATGGTCCGTTCTCAATTTATACTCGCGACCATAAAGGTACTGATGAAATTTGCGTATCCCGAACATTATGGCTAGCGCCTCTTTATCAATTTGGGAGTAACCTTTTTCCGCCGATGTGAGCGTGCGTGAAGCGTATCCCACGGGGCGCTCACCCTCCGGCGTGGCGTGAGACAACACCGCGGCGACCCCCACAGAGCTGGCATCCGTCGTCAAGAACAAAGGCAGCTCCATCGAGTAGTGCGCCAGCACTGAGCTGGAAACGAGCATTCGTTTTATTTTTACAAATGATTCCTCACATTTCTTGCTCCAAATGAACTCTTTATCTTTCTTCAGTAATTGGTATAAAGGGGATAAGATAGTGCTGACGTCCGGAATGAACCTAGCATAGTATATCACCAGGCCGAGGAATGCCCGTAACTCCGATACACTCGCTGGGGCTGGTGTATTTTCAATGGCTTCTACTTTGTCTTTACATGTTTCTATACCATCTTTACTTATTATGAACCCTAGATATTTAACTGATTCCTGAAAGAAAAAGCATTTTTCTTTACGTACTCTTAGGCCATATTTAGTGAGACGCTCAAACACTTTGTCTAATGTCTTTAAATGTGTCTCCGAGTCCGGGCCTGTCACTATTATATCGTCGAGAAAAACTCCTACATGCGGTAGATCACTAAACAACTGCTCAATTTTTCTTTGAAAAATTCCCGGTGAGGAACTCAGCCCGTATACTAATCGATTGTATTGATAGAGGCCTTTGTGTGTATTGATGGTTGTGAATTTTTTTGATGCCTCATCGAGTTCAAACTGGGCGTAAGCTTGCGACAAATCAATGGTACTGAATCGGTTCCCTCCTTGCAACTTCGCCAGGACGTCCTCCACTCGCGGCACAGGAAAACGGTCAACTTCGATTACCTTATTTACCGTTGTTTTGTAGTCGGCACAAATTCGCAGTTCTCCTGATCTCTTTATAACCGGCACGATGGGCGTGGCCCACTCCGAAGTCTCGACAGGTGTTAAGATACCACTTTGCACAAGCGCCTCCAGCTCCCGCTCCACCCTCTCCTTCAGCGCATAGGCGAGCGGTCGTGCGCGCATGTAAACCGGCGCCGCAGTCTCCGGTACCCGCAGGGTGACGGGCCCGCCGGTGTACCGACCCAGCCCGTTCTCAAACACATCACCATATCTGCACATAAAAGTTTCTAAGTTAAATTTACACGCACTTGCATTATGACAATTTATTATTGGTTTCAATATGTTCAGGGCCTGGAGCCATTGCCTACCCATTAGTGGTACTTTGCCTAATCGTACAACATACATATCTAGTTTTACCTTTTGTTCTTTGTATTGTACCTTTGGTGTGAATCGGCCGTCGACTTTAGCCGTTACGCCCGTATAATAACTCAGGTACAGATCACTTTTTTCAAGATGACAATTTGAGAAATATTTGTCGTACATATCCCGCCCTATGCAGGTGACCGGGGTGCCTGTATCTATCTCAAACTCAATGTTAACCTGGTTTACACACAGAACTTGCATAAAGGGTTTGCAGTCTCTCACACTTGGTATATTCGCCATGTTGTACAACGGTACTGCCGTTGTTACCTCCGCTGCCGCTGAACTCGAGTCGGACGACTCGCCGTTGTCGTCTTCCTGCCATGTTGCGGTCACGTTGTGGCTGGCGACCGGGTGCCCGCGCGCACCCCTGTCTTGGTCGCACATGCGCTGCAAATGACCCGGACGCAAACATTTCTTGCAAGTGTAGGTACGGAATCTGCACTGCACCGTTGTGTGCCCTCTCGTGCTTCCGCAAACTAAACACAAACAAGTCGTCCCGCTGCCGCCCGCGCTGCCCGTGCCGCCGTTATAGTTATAACCTCTACTCGTATCTGTCACTGTCAATTCACGTTGTTGTTTCTGCCCTCGCGCCCTCTGCGGTGCGTCGGTCGAACGAAGTCCCGGTCCGCGCGCCCCCTGGTGGGTGTGGGTGGGAGCGCGTGCGCTTGCGGTCATCAACCTGTGACACTCCTCCTCGCCGCTCCCGCCTCCTCCGCCGCTGACGTCGCTCCGCCGCCGTTGTTGTATGCCCCTGCCCCCGATTTCTGCTGCGTCTTTTTCAGCCGCTTCCATGGTCACTGCTAGCTTGAAGGCCTGTGCATACGTGATCTTTTCTTCAGCAAATAGTCTTTGACGAATGAGCTCACTTTGAATCCCGCACACGAATTGGTCTCGCAAACTGTCGTCCAGCCATGCTGCGAACTCACAAAATCTCGACATTTTCTTTAAAACTTCTGCGTACTGCGCGATCGACTCGCCGTGTTCCTGCTTTCTCTGCCGGTATTTGTAACGTTCCGCCAAAAACGAAGGAGGCGGTTGGAGATGGTCCGTCATTATTTTGATGAGAGCATTGTATGAATAACTAGCCGGCTTCTTCGGAGTACACAAATTAACTAAGAGCTCGTATGCTTCATTACCCATCAGCGTTAGGAGTTATGAGTGTCGGTACCTTCAAAGTCTCGTCCACTTTACATATAAAATATTGTTCCAGCCTCTCACCGTAAACTGTCCAATTGTCCGTGTGCACATTAAACTCTCCGATCTTTCCAACCGACATTGTCACGCACAACCTGCACACCACTACTATTTCGTTTGTTTTATCTTCGTCGCCAGAAAAATATATCAGCAGAGCAAATAACAAAGCCACGTTTCTTCTTCATGCGTTTAATGCGAGTGAGTATTTCCGTTACAGAAATGTTGCAGTGCATATATAAAAAGTTGCAAACTACCGTCAAACATTACACAATTAAAATTAATTTTTCCACTTTCTCAAATGTTTTAATGCGAATAAATAATCTGCTATAGAATGATAAAAAAATTTACGTAATTTTTTTTTTCGTACTAATAAAATTTTCGTTTCGTTTCAGATGATCCTGATGACTATCTACTCCTGAATAACCACTGTCACTAATATAATATTAAATATAAATCTAAACAATAATTCGTTATACCTAGCTATAATAAGAATAAATTGATTGGTTTTGTTAAAAAAAATGTTAGTTTTGTTGTCAAATTGTTAATATATGAATTGTTATTTATTTGTAAGTAGTAAATTTGGCTTATAAAATTTATTATTTTACTTTAAAATAAATGACGAAATACCTTATTTATTTCAAAGTAAATTCTCTAGTGACTTGTATTAATTTGAATTAGATAATACGCTTGGTATCTCATAACATCTAAATATTTATTAAGAAATGTTTTGTTTCAATTTCTAGTAGGAATTGCAGGTTTGTATGAATGTAAAAAGCTATTGTATTTAATGTACCAAAGATTTCTTCCAATTCCAAAAATGATACCTTTCTTGAGAGTACAAAAAGATTCGTGACTAGAAAAAAAAATCGCCAAATCAATAAATAAATAAGCTATGTGCACGGAAATGTACGCACCATCGACTTTTATATTGACTTTTTAATAATTTACATTTTAGTTGGCCTGTTGATGTTAAATGTCTCTAACAATAAATCATGTGGAGATAGACCTTTTTATTGTGACCGTTTCAATGCAAACTTACATCCGCCTGGTTTTAATATCTCGCTGCCTCAATTTTACGCCGCCATAATTCCGGAAAAGTATACGCACTTGTTTCCTTTAGTGTTGTTTTGTTTTTGTCAGCTTGTTTATTTCAAATAAAAATAATTAAACGTCCATAGGGATCATAAGCATGCCCCCCCCCCCCCCCCCCCCCCCCCCCTAAATTATGGTGTTAAGACAGGCGTTATAAGAGCTGTTTAATAGAGGCCCATTCTTATACAGGTTAAAGTTCTTTAGTGACTTTACAGTAGCGTTAGTAAGTGCTTTATGGGTGGGACGAGAGCTCTACAGTAGTGACGCGTTATATTAATCCAATATACCACTTTAAGATATAAAACAACCTGCCGTTAGCACCAATTTGTTTGTTGGGCCATGACTGAAGCGGCGTTCCCACTCTGGATAGCCAGGCTGATCTGCCGGCGGTCCTCAGACGCGTCAATGAGTAGTATTCCCAATTTCTTGGAAAAACTGATCGCGTCCGGTCTCCATGCCCCAAGAGTCTCTACAGCAAAGGCGACAAACTCGTAGTTGTTCTTGAGTTGGTTGTATTTGGCATGTTTAACCGATTGGGCCTTTGCTGGTGCGTGCACTTAGCTTATTTAGTTGGCGATTTTCATTCTTTATGTTAGACAAAATGCTGCATAAATATATACAATAGATTCTGTTTCGTGTGTACTGAACACATCAATATTATACCTTGTTCTCGTTATTAGTGTAAATTATTAAAAAACTTTACGTAAGTTTGTAAATATTTACGTACCTACATAATATGCGTGCAATCTTATAATAATTTATTAAATTAATATATTATGTTAATAAACTTTGCATAATGAGCGTGTATGCACTAAGTGAAATGAATAAACTCGTGTAAAACATTTCTGTGATTTTATTTGAAACTGACACGGTTGGCTACATCTACTACAACATCCTCGCACTTGTGGGATGTCTCAGCCAAATACCAGCTTGCGCCTTTGGACTCGAGCCGTGCGACTAGTGGATGACCCCGACGTGTTCCGCGATTTAGAACCACTGCAACTTCGGAGGGATGTTGGCACGGGGAGTGCTCGGAGTAGCTTTTAACGCGAATCCGCCGTCCGCTGTCCACCTCCGTACAATGCGCACTGAGCAGGGATTGCATCCATATACGCTGGACTTACCGCGGATGCATACCAATCGGTTCTGCAGATCCTTTCTCCACAGGACCGATAAAATGTGGAAGGCTCTCCCTGCCTACATATTTCCCCCCAACTGCCCCCAAATATAGTGTCGGTTCCTTCAAGAGAAGCGTGAATGGGCACGAACAAAGTCCATGTCAGTGCTTCCCTTAAGGCGGTGACAAACGCCAAATACGCAAAACATGCAAAAAGTGCGACAAAGAAGGTCCAAAACTGACCAATTGACACACATTCAGAAAATTAAAAAAATACCAACCTATATTTTGGTTCCTTACCAACAAAGTGCATTGCTGGTTTTTTTAATAATGAGTAAAAGTAAGTAATAAACATAAAATTAAAAATATATAAAAAAAGCATGAATTTTTGAAAATCTGAGTATGTGTGTATTATTACAATTTTACAATACCACCGATTCAAAGGTCACAAAGCTCTGAGAAAACTCTATTCAATTTGTTTTATTATTTTATCCACGAAAGGAGATAAAAATAAAAAACAAAAAACGCCTACATGAAATTATTGACGTAATTCTTCAGTCGGAAGGGTAAAATTTTTGCCTTCGTCAATTTAGCAGGCACTTCAATACTAGATACAATTTTAGTTCCGGGCTCGCTTGCTCGCTCCTGCCCTGCTGCGCCCGCGTGTCGGTCGTCATTTCTGTCTTCTGTGTTTGGATCGAATGGAAAAAAGATAGGTAGGTTAGGTATATTTGTACCGTGTGGGATGGTAATTTAAAATAATAGCCCCACTGCATCTCTCCCCGTGCATGTCGTAAAAGGCGACTGAGGGATTTTTTTATGTAAACTGACACAGTTTGCTATATCACCTATAACATCCGTGATGTCAGCCCATAACACCGGGTGAACTTAGGTGCCATGTCAGTCCAGTTCAGTGAAGCCGGTACGACCGAAGAAAAGCACTGACATAGCACCTACTTCACCAGTTGTTACGAGCTGACATCTCGGATGTTGTATTGTAGGTGATGTTGCCACCGTGTCATTTTCCGTACCAGTATACAGTACGACCGTATCAGTAATATCTCTCTTCTGTCTGTGGTATCTATCAGTATACGCTCCGGTACGTAACTTGACGGGGCGTTATACGCATGGCTTTCGTTGGTATAACCACAGAATAACTAATAGGTACTGTGGTATAACGCTGTCTGCGCTTGAGATGCAAGGACTATAGAACCGTGCCTAAATAAAAGTAGCCTAGCAACAGCGGCGCGCTGCGGAGCGGGGGCGGCGGCGGCGGCGGCACTGTGGTGGCGCGGAGCGGAGACGACGCGGCGGCGCGGCGCGGCGCGGAGGAGCGGCGGCGCGGCGCGGAGGAGCGGCTTGTTATTGCTTGCTTGCATGCGTGAGTGGCCACTTGTGTCGTGTCGTGAGTTGTGCGTGGCGCTCGGGCCTGACGTCCTGGCACTATTGTATTCACCAAGTTTGAAAATTGAGGGTGAGGATCGTTGTTTCGAATTGGCAGAGTTTATAAATTTGCTTCAATGGGCAAACATAAGGCACAAAGTTGTGTGAAGAGAGGTAAAGCGCTGGCATTGTGGTGAGCAATTTACTTACGATACTTTTTATAACCCTTGCTTTTAATTTTCAATACATGTACCTATGTACATTTACAAATTTATTCTGTCTGAAATAAGAACAACATAACTTTAGACTTACATAACGCAATTTTGGAATGGTGTTTGTTACGGTCGTCCTGGTTCACGAGGGGGGAGGGGGAGAGGGCTTATTAATCCACTATCCACATCTACACTTAGATATCTATTTGTAGCTGTAGGTTTCATTATATTAAAATGTCTAACTGTGTACAAGTGAACCTAATACGAAATTGATATTTCCGCGTGAGCAGGAACAAAAGAAAACGGGCGGACGAGGACTGTAATGGGAATGATGATGATAGAGATCAAGGAAGCTCAGAGTAAGTACATAACGACCTCCATATTTATCTATACATATTATATGTACATATTAGAGCACTACCCTATCACATATTTATTATAGGGGCAGACAGGGGTAATAGGAATGAGATGAAATAAGAGAGCCTATTGAGAGCCAGAATATTCCAGCGGTCTCGCGCGTCGACGCGGCGCAGTTGGTCGGTTGTCTCTGACAGCCGTGGCCCGTGACTAACTTTCCCCATTCATTACATTCCATGACAGCGCCATCTGTTGATCAAACTGTGAAGCAAATGTCAAAAGCGTCTTCACATTCAGAGCTCGGCTCGGTGAGTTTGCAACTTTGCACACGACCGCGCGCGCATACGTACATCACGCTTTCACTAGGTGGCGCTGTTTAGACATGCCGACTTTTCAAGTTAGAATATGAGATGGCACTACTTGTATCAAATTTAAAACAAAGCAAAAAGTTAAAAATAAGCAATTAAGTATAAAGTATAGTTATATTGGCTGCTCAAGCTGTATTTTAACGTATTTTCTGTCAGGCTAGTCAAACTTGGCGAAACATTAAAATACACTGGCCAAGTGCGAGTCGGACGGACTCGCGCACTAAGCGTTCCGTACCACCGCGTAAGTTTTTATTATTGTTTTTTTTATAATATTATTTTTATTGAAAGCGCGGCATGTGGCCCCGAGCCACACATAAGGTGTCAAACGACGCCCACGGACATTCGGACACGTATGTGATTTTTGTTACAGCCCTCGGACAGACGGACAGACGGACGGCAGTGTAGGCTTAGTAATAAGGCTTCCGTACGGATAAGGAACCCTAGAAATACCTGTAACTTATGGTCATAATTATGGTCGCAATCGTTGGTGACCATAATGATGACCATAAGGTACCAAATTTCTTGCTTACCTACCTACCTACCTACGTAGTTTGGCAATTAAGCCCGGGGGATTTGGCTTTAACTCGGGAACTGGCAACACTTCGTCGTTCATAGGGACCTTCCTTTCGTTCCATTCTAAATTTGAAATTAATGGCGCGCTTCGTTTGTTTTTTATGTGTATTTTTCTAAAGTAACTTTTTTAGTGGCGTCGTGAAAATGAGTGAACTCACCGAGAACACCTGGATCTTGCACCACAACGCACCGGCCCATTCCTCGTTCATTGTGCAAGAGTTTTTGGTGAAAAAAGGCATTCCAACGTTGCCGCACCTACCCTATAGGAACTATTAAGTAATCTGTGCCTATAGCCCCGATATAGCCCCCTGCGACTTTTTCTTATTCCCCAAGATGAAGTTGTAACTCAAGGGAACTCATCATGGCCGCGCACAGGAGGTCAAGGAAGCTGTAACCGCGGTGCTGAACGAGTTAGCTTCGGAAGATTACCAAGGATGCTTCCAATCGTGGGAGCGACGACGTTGGAATCGTTGTGTAGAGTTAGAGGAGACTATTGTGAAGGTCGATAATATAATTTTGTTCCTAACTTAATTTGTTTGTGTTTTATTGAAGAATTTCCGGAACTTAATTGCCACACCTCGTATGTAGGTATTTCTCTGTAATATTTTCTGACTTCTTTCTTTTCCTTCCTATTAAATCTGTACCTAAAATGAATGTATCTACATAGGCTTGCGATACAAGTGCCTACCTACCTATTCTTAAAATTATTAAATTTTGCTTAAATATCTTATAATTATTTTAAAATTTCATTATCATTATCGCATACCTACTTACTTTTCTGTAACGGAACCATAGGGATGATTGTCATCATAGGTGGGTATATTATGAGTATTTTCATATCCACCCTAGTCCCTACACGCTCGCGAATACTGCACACTCAGACTGCACAACGAATGGGAATGGGAACCATTCGTAATGTCTGTGGGTGAGCCGAATTCAATTGCACACCATTTCGGAATCTCTGCAATATATTCGCGCTTTTATTGTAATCTAGAATCAGGCATGTAGGGCAAATAGTATGGATAGCCCCCAGGTTACGATCTCTGTGATGTAGGCGATGAAGGTGCAGTACTGGAGACTTCCTTTTGGATTGCTGGCTATACTGGACTAGAAGAGAACACAGCCGAGGCTGCTATACGGCCTCGGCTGTTTTAATCAAACCAGTTGGCTACAATTTGAGCCTACCTAGTAAGCAGCCAGTCAGTCAGTCAGTCAGTGTGTAAGCGTCCACTGCTGGACATACGCCTCTCCAATTTTCCTCCAGTCCACTCGGCCTTCAGCGATACGGAACCACTGCTTTCCGGCGACACGCCACTCACGTCATCTATTTATTAGGTAAAATGCTTCATACTCTTTACGGTAGATGGCGCTCATACACTTTTTAGTTATTCTTCTATGTGGACCCCCGTGAATTTTTTACTTTTTCTTATTTGTTGTTATATCGGCAATAGCACATATTCTGTGAATATTTCAACGGGCTACTTAAGTATTACGATTCAAGAGATACAGCCCTCGGACATACGGACAGACAGACAGACAGACGGCGTAGGCTTAGTAATAGGGTCCCGAACGACGGATACGGAACCCTAAAAATGGTATGGTTTCGTAATTTACAAAATGGTTCTAATTATTATTATAACAAAATTTTTCGCAACATTCACATAAAGCTGATGGTGTGCAATACGTTGCAGTTAGTATTCAAGAGTCGCATTTTGACGTTTGGCACGCGTGCGTGCGGGGCGTCGTCGTCATCGTAGCATAATGGCCCAAACGTGTGTGCGACGGAACCCCTGCCTCGACGTTCCTCCCGACAGGCAGGCAGGACCCACCACCTGGATTGCTGCGCGCCTATGAATAGAGCATGTAGGGTCCCGTATCCGTCCGTGCTCGTCGTGAATACCTAATCTGACTTACATCTGATTCTGCACCGTGGTATAGTGTGCGTCCGCGAAATCCAGCCGAAAGACATAAAGCTCTTGTTCTTATATCTAATGCAGTAAAGTTCAGTTTAGCTTATCAAAAAAGCAACACACTTCAAATCAACAATATCAGAGAACAAAACAATACAGTTCCTCCTTTCGCTGCGATGGTGAAGACTATAGTTACGATATTCGTTTTTACGGTTCCGTAAAAATCAGTTTTACGTGAAATCCGAACCACGGTAAGGTAAGGTCTCTTGAATATTCTTCACCGACACGTAACATGTTTCATTGCGCTTTGCCTGCTCTAGTATTTAGTTCGGTGTACACCATACAGGTTTGAGAATTAAAACGTCAAAGTACCTACTTTAATAGATATTTTATAAGTACAAAAAAAAACACTTCGAAAACAGACTGTCTTTGATCTCTGAAAATAGAAGTGATTGCTGTATCTGATTAGATATGAAAAAAATAAATATTCCAGACGAAAGTAATTCCAAGTAAGGTCCTTTGAGGGGATGAAAAATGAAATACTATTTTTATATTTTACATTACAAATATCCAATACACGAGGAATTAAGAAATCCTAACCAAACTGAATTAAATTTAATATTGAAATAGACATTGTGGCTAGCTCGGGATTGCTCGGGCTGCGTTTTTGCTTAACTGATCTCTGGAGTATATAATATCGATATAGAAAATCTGACCAAGCGCGAGCCGTACTCGCGCACCGAGAGGGTTCCCCATCCATCCATCCAGACGGTCACCCATCCATGGACCGCGCCTAGGTGTGCTCATGATCCGACCGACCGCACCACTGCGCTACTAAGGCTGATAGAAAAAAATCTGTTAAGTGCGAGTTTTACTCGCGCACGGAGGTTTCCGTATCTATCCGCTATCAATAATATCCGCCTATCTTTTGTATTTCAGCAATGCAATGTATAAAAGCCTGTGGCGCCATCTATTATTCAGTAGCGTGATTAATCGATTTTTCGCACGTTTGTTGTATGGGAGCCCACCTTAATTTTTAACATTTTCTTTTTTTTATTATTTGTTGTTATATCCGCCATAGTAACACATATTCTGTGAAAATTTCAACGGGCTACCTATTACGGTTCAAGAGATACAGCGCTCGGACAGACAGACGGACGGACGGACGGACGGACAGACAGACAGCGGAGGCTTAGTAATAGGCTTCCGTATGGTGATACGGAAACCTAAAAAAGAGAAAACATGGAATGAAGCCTGTCTAATTTCAAAGTTCCTTTCGTGCTCGAAATGCACAATTTTCTGATTGTAAAGAATTCCGATAGCATTTCGTGCACACGAAACTGCACTGCAAGTAGGTACTAAAAATGTTTTGGCAGAGCTTTCGAAAATGCCACCAAAAAGTACCAAACGAAAATGGCCCACAAAAATCCGTCCAAAATAAAATAAATTTAGAGTCTGAGTCGACTCGCCGCCGGAACAGTTGTTTACGTTCGCCGAAAACAAATAATTTAATTATTATTGAGCTGCCTCCATACACGAGTTTCACATTAGCGCTCCGCTGAGGATTGTATACTGGTAACCGATTTTGGCAGATGTCAAGATAAAGTTGGCGAAATCCTGAAGGACGATTATGCATATAGGTTTTTTTATTTTTTTTATTATTGCTACCGAACTGGGTGGCTCTGTCCGAGGTCGCAACCTCAGGCGCAGCCAATTTCACCGTCGAAGGGGTGCCAGTCCGGCTTGGAGGTGGACTAATGTTGCTGGGGAAAGTGTAGGAGTGGGGGAAGATAGGTTGTTGGCGTTGCTGCTGAAAGGACAGTAATATAATTCGCTTTCGAGTAAAAATTAAGAGTCGCGGTCTGAAAAAGAAAAATCTGTTCACAAATTAATTGACGTATGGAGAATGACACATGGTAACGCTTTCGGGCGACAAATTTGATACTCTAACTTGCCTCAACTTATTTTTTCCTTATTTTATTTGAGTTGTCCAGCAACGTTTTCACATATTAACTACGTAAGTAAAAAATACAGAAGGACACGAATACAGAATACTTGAGACATGAACATAAAACAAACAATCAAACATAAACCTATAAATCGAGCTATAAATAACACAAAGACAAAAAGACGGAAATAAATAAAGGAGAGAAAGAGAAAGAGAGAAACCGCTGAAAGAAGATGATAATGATAATCGAATTTATCCTATACACCTGTTTCCCAGCAATGGGGTAGGCAGAGACAACGGATCTCCACGTGCCACGATGACAAAACTCTCCCGCCTTTTCCACTGTCACAGAACCCTTAAATACTTTGCGTCGTGCCTTCCTATTTCTGATAATGTAACAATATTCTAATAATAAAATTTTTATTTATTGAAAATGCACTGGTAATTAATAAAAACTAATTAAAAATGGAAAAATAACAACAGATTAAAATCAAAGTAAAACTAAATTAAAATAAATAACTCCTCCATTGGGAAGGTTAAAGCGGTCCCATGAACCGAAGCAGCGTTCCCCCGCTGAATGGCCAAGCTTATCGTTTGAGTTAGGAACGCTCTGGCACGGCGGCGCACTCTGGTTCGATACCTACCAAACGTGGACACGTACACTTTTTTTCGAATTTCGAATTTTTTTTTGCAGAATCTTATATGTCGACTAAATACAAGCTGCTTTTATTCTTTCGTGATTTTCTATAAAGTTGACGGTTACGGAGATAATCGACGAAATCTGATTTCGTTGTATGGAAATAGATGCTTTTTATAAAATTTCTCGAAATGTTAAAATTTGTTAGAGTAGTGAGTTATATAAACGTATTCTACACATGAGCCCCGACACGACTGTAAAAAAAACTCATCCCGCTACGTCCCGCTTTTCGTTTTATTTACATTTAAATATTTTTTTCTTGCTTATTTTAAAAATAAAAATAAAACACCATAGTGTGCCTACGTTACCAAACGAGTAATCCATTTGCAAGAGTCAATGCTTAACTTTAAAGTGAAATAAATAAAATAAGTAAATTTTGTGTCAAACTATAAAAATAAAGCACTCTGTAAACCCAATTTTTCGAGTAAAAAAGTGGTAATAATGTGCATATTACTTGTATTTTGTATTCTATTGTAACAAAATCTACTAGAAATATTGAAACGTACAACATAATGTACCTTCCATGGATTTTTATAACGAAACATTACCTACTACACGAAAACAAATCGTATAAAACGTAAAAACTTTTAAAAATTATTAATCATCCAGAATCATTCGTTTATTTCGTATCTATCCTTAAAACTGCTGCATGCCTGAGTATGCCGATACACGAAATGAATACACAGACGCGTAATAATGTATCTAGTTACATCTATCCTTAAAACTGTGGCATGTCTGAGTATGTCGATACTCTGTAAAATTCTGATATTACATTATATTTACTCATTACGTGTGTATCAAATTTCATAATAATTCATTATATCAAAACAGCTACAGGTCCGGGGCCTTGAGTTGAGGAATTATTGACGAAAATATACTGTACATTTATTTATTCTTATGTTGTCTTACATTTAAGAGTATCGTCATTTGTCATTTGTATAGAAATTTATAAACTCATCTCATCACTCAGTTGTAAAATTACACTTCTTGAGCAGAGCGAAGCGGCAACGTTGCATGAACGGTACAGTTAATCTATGATACAACTAGTTCGTTAATTATATTATGTAACTCGCTCGTTCAATTTTTGGGGAATATGACATTAGTTATGAATTATAGTAGTCAATTAAATGAAATTTATGAAAACGAGTTTCTTTCTTTAGAATGCATGCAGTGTAGCAATCAGTTTCGCAGTTTATATAACTTACAACTGCTACTCACGGGGAGGGCTCGAGTATGAACGTATACTCTTCGGGGAAGCTTGCTACTTCCTCCCCATCAGGATGAATGGATTGATAAAGGGAAAGGATGTTGCAAATAGAGCAATCATTGCAGGAATAAGGCGGCTCCTGAGACAAAGGAAAAAGGAATAGGTGAGATACCAAATTATACAAACTTAAAACAATCTAGCACGTCAGGTTGTGAACTTACATCAATAAATTCTATTTCTTGAATTTATTTTTCCCCAAGTGGAGAGATCAAGAGAGATCGAACCTCTTCTGGCAGTACTTTCGCAGTGTTTGTAATCATTTTTGGACCAATTGTTGTTAAGTATGGATCACATGAAAGCAATAAGTTATTCAAGATATCGTGATTTGATGCGCGTCTACTGATTTTTCGAGAACGAAACTCTCTATAGTTTCGGAAATCCTTATTCCGGGCCTCAGATGCCTCTTCCGATAGGTGTTCTATTCCTATAGGAATAACATTCAAACGTTTAATTATTTCGCTACCATGAATAAGAAGTTTGTGAACGCTAAGTGGCATGCGATACCACCCATACAAAGCTACGAATAGCTTGGCAGTTTCTAAGGCATATTCGTGGAATTTTTCGATATGTATATTCAGACCACTAGAAATACTAATCAGAATAGTAGATAGTCTTTGAATACCTGTAATGTCTGAACTTAATGTGGGATTATCGAAAAAGCGCCGAGCCGTATTTCCGTCGTTTGTCGTCCCTGATCCCTGTTTCGCAAAGTCAATCAAAAAGTCAAAAAGTCAAAAACAAACACTGCGAAAGTACTGCCAGAAGAGGTTCGATCTCTCTTGATCTCTCCACTTGGGGAAAAATAAATTCAAGAAATAGAATTTATTGATGTAAGTTCACAACCTGACGTGCTAGATTGTTTTAAGTTTGTATAATTTGGTATCTCACCTATTCCTTTTTCCTTTGTCTCAGGAGCCGCCTTATTCCTGCAATGATTGCTCTATTTGCAACATCCTTTCCCTTTATCAATCCATTCATCCTGATGGGGAGGAAGTAGCAAGCTTCCCCGAAGAGTATACGTTCACACTCGAGCCCTCCCCGTGAGTAGCAGTTGTAAGTTATATAAACTGCGAAACTGATTGCTATACTGCATGCATTCTAAAGAAAGAAACTCATACATACATACATACATACATACATACATACATACATACATACATACATACATACATACATACATACATACATACATACATACATACATACATACATACATACATACATACATACATACATACATACATACATACATACATACATACATACATACATACATACATACATACATACATACATACATACATACATACATACATAACACACGCTGTAACCCGACAATCAGGGTAAGCAGAGTAATCGGTGTTGTGCTATAAGGACTCTGGTAAATTACAGCACAACACCGACCATCACGCTTAGCACAGTATACGGACAAGATAGAACAAATTGTGACAAGTTCGAGCGCAGTCTAACTGCTGTATGAATGATCAATAAACAATACAATACAACTATCAAGCAGCAAGTAAGGCACGAAGAACCCACATGCTGAATGACTAGGTGGAAAGACTGCGCCAAGGTGAGAAGTGGCTAGCCCGTCGCCCTTTAGCGCAGTATCTTGTCCTTATTCCTTAATCGCCTCTTACGACATTCACGGGGAGAGATGCAGTTGGGCTATTCTTTTTAAGTACCGGCCCCACACGGTACTCGTTTTCATTAATATTAATTTATTTTTATTATTAATCGACTATACTGTAATTCATATCATAACTAAATCTTCCCCAAAAATTGAACGAGCGAGTTACATAATATAATTAACGAACTAGTTGTATCATAGATTAACTGTACCGTTCCACGCAACGTTGCTGCTTCGCTCTGCTCAAGAAGTGTAATTTTACAAATGAGTGATGAGTTTATAAATTTCTATACAAATGACAAATGACGATACTCTTAAATGTAAGACAACATAAGAATAAATAAATGTACAGTATATTTTCGTCAATAATTCCTCAACTCAAGGCCCCGGACCTGTAGCTGTTTTGATATAATGAATTATTATGAAATTTGATACAAACGTAATGAGTAAATATAATGTAATATCAGAATTTTATAGAGTATCGACATACTCAGACATGCCACAGTTTTGAGGATAGATGTAACTACATACATTATTACGCGTCTGTGTATTCATTTCGTGTATCGGCATACTCAGGCATGCAGCAGTTTTAAGGATAGATACGAAATAAACGAATGATTCTGGATGATTAATAATTTTTAAAAGTTTTTACGTTTTATACTATTTCTTTTCGTGTAGTAGGTAATGTTTCGTTATAAAAATCCATGGAAAGTACATTATGTTGTACGTTTCAATATTTCTAGTAGATTTTGTTACAATAGAATACAAAATACAAGTAATATGCACATTATTACCACTTTTTTACTCGAAAAATTGGGTTTACAGAGTGCTTTATTTTTATAGTTTGACACAAAATTTACTTATTTTATTTATTTCACTTTAAAGTTAAGCATTGACTCTTGCAAATGGATTACTCGTTTGGTAACGTAGGCACACTATGGTATTTTATTTTTATTTTCAAAATAAGCAAGAAAAAAAAATTAAAATGTAAATAAAACGAAAAGCGGGACGTAGCGGGATGAGTTTTTTTTACAGTCGTGTCGGAGCTCATGTGTAGAATACGCTTATATAACTCACTACTCTAACAAATTTTAACATTTCGAGAAATTTAATAAAAAGTGTCTATTTCCATACAACGAAATCAGATTCGGTCGATTATCTCTGTAACCGTCAACTTGATAGAAAATCACGAGATAATAAAAGCAGCTTGTATTTAGTCGACATATAAGATTTATTAAATATTTATTAATATTTAAAAAAAAATTCGAAATTCGAAAAAAAGTGTGCATGTCCACGTTTGGTAGGTATCGAACCAGAGTGCGGCGGTCTCCGGACGACTCCATAAGCAGTTTTCCTAACTGCTTCACCAGTTCTTTGGCGTCCGGGCTCCACACCCCAAGAGTCTCCACGGCAAAAGCGACAAACTCGTAGTTTTGTTAATAATTGTATTGTATTGTTTATTGATCATTCATATCGATGGTTCCGGCAACAAAGGTCGTAAAAGCCATTTCGTTTCAGGCAACAAAGGTCGTAAAAGCCATTTCGTCAAAATGTCGTAAAAGCCATTTTGACGAAATGGCTTTTACGACCTTTGTTGCCTGAAACGAAATGGCTTTTACGACCTTTGTTGCCGGAACCATCGATATGGCAGTTAGACTGCACTCGAACTTGTCACAATTTGTTCTATCCGGTTCGATTACAACCACGAAGAAGAACCGACAAGAAACTTCTCAGGGTATATTTTTTATACATATTATTACAAGTATTTAGTGACTAGCCACATAATAACAACGCTTACAGTCAGAACAATAATGTTTAATTTCACCAGAAAATTTAATAACAATGGCATGTATGTCAATCTCTAACACTGGATACCTACTTACAACTCCGTCTGAGAGGAGAGAATGTCAAATTAAATGTCATTAAAATATGTCTTAAAAAGAAGATTGTGAATAAAATAAAAAATAATAATCATTGTGAAATCAATCAAAATCTAAAATTTAATATTGGCATGTATGTCAACCCCTAACATCTCCGTCTGAGAGAAGTGAACGTCAAAAAATAAAGCATTGTGAAATCAGTTAACATTTATTTAAATGTTGCTTATATGTCAACCTCAAACATTGGAGACTTACCAACTCCGTCTGAGAGGAGAGAACGTCAAAAAATAAAGCTTTGTTTGGAAACTGAGTTATTTCGGGCCCGATGCCGCCGCCGCGCCGCCGCGCCGTGTTCCGGACACGCAAACTTCGCTTCTGGCAAACAGAGAGAATTTCTCCGCGGGATTTACGTTGGGCCGCCTAAATTACTTCGTTAGTCTAGCAGTTAGTGGGCGGAAAAGGTACAAATTGGTTATAGCGTGCTATGTTTGGCAGGGCAACGAGCGATATTATAAGTGTATGTTTTAATTCAAAATAGGAGAAAACGAAATAATTTCAACAGTAGATAGGTTGGATGAAAAATGCATTTTAGGTACGCCAAAAGAAAAAAGAACGGGAATAGGGTTACTTGTTCTTATTATAACTTAGTACCTGGGCGACCGAGCTTCGCTTGGCGTCTACACCTGTATAGATAAACTTAAAAAAATAACATTATCTATATACCAAATTTCATCCAAATCGTTAGAGCCGTTTCCGAGAAACCAATTGTATATATATATTTTCTGTATTTATAGATTGTATATATAGATTATTTATATATATATACAAGTTTAGCTCACTTAAAGTAATAGGATAAGTACAAGATCGAGTCAAGTCAACTGCGGTATTGAAGATATTTTCGGGTTGAAAAACTACTCATGTTCAGTACAGCACAAAACCGAAAAAGTTGATACTGTAAAAACAACCACATGAAAGTCCCTTTGGTTATTTCTATGCCCTTTGGTCACAGATCTTTTGTCGTGCCGGCTACGTTGAACTGGACGGAAAACACGAAATATTTATACTATTCAGTGGTGGCAGACATGAGACCTGAGAAAAAAATCTTAATAAATGAAATATCAAAAGAGATATCGGTTATATAAATATAAAGCATAACTTTAATTCAGCGCTGGATATGTGGTGCAATAAGGGTGTTATTGCCAAATCATAATTTTGAGTGTCTCATAGTGCGCTCTCATGTTTTAAATTTACCTATCACGCGCTGGAGGGTCATATCGACCCAAAAACTGCGCATATCTATGTAGGTATACCATAAATCGAAAATTGGCTCTCTCGAGAATCTAGAGATGCCACTCTATGATAATTAAATGGGGACCCTCAATTGTATAAATTTTTGTTTTTGTTATTATTTGTAGGCATATCCGCCATAATAACACATATGTAATTTAACGCCTCAGATGTTTGGGTGGTGCCAGCTGGCTCTCGGAAGAACGAAAGGAAAATACCAACTGAGGTTGAAAAATCTGCAAAAAAAAGGAAAACATAAGAAAGGCAGGAAATTAGAAATTAAAAAAACAGTAACCAAGTTCAATTGCTCGAATAATTCAAATATAATAACAACATGTAGAACCTTGTGTAGAACAGTTGAGGATGACATCTTAGTCCAGCCCAAGAATGACGATGTAAAGAAAAGAAAAATGTTAATACTTGCGGATAAATTCGGTATAAACTTATTCAGTCACGTACATGACGAATTTGAAGCAAGTAGCATGTGTAAACCTAACGCATCTCTTGATAAAATAGTGGATGAGCTTCCCAAGTTGATACAATTTCTCCAAAAAGATGATGTACTTGTAGTCATTGCTAGCGACAGTAGTGCCAATCGAAACGTTCGCCAATACCTAAAATGTGTAAACTACATCCTGGAAATGTGTCACGCACGTGGCATTACACTATACATAAGCTCTTTAATGTATGTCATCAGTAAAAAACTGGATATTCACCGAATAAATAATAATATCATGATTGTAAATAAAAAAGTGCTTAAGTGCACAAAAATGGTAGAAAACGCCATCTATGTAGATATTAATAGCTCAGATGAATCCTATTACAAAAAAGAAGGTATGAGGAACAGGGTTAATTCTTACATTGCAAGCCAGATTCTGTACTCAAACAAATCCATGCGCACGACAAGTCTGAGATATTGTATCAAAGATGCATCTTTTTTAGATTAAGTGACCCATCATACGAAGGTGGATTAAATCTAGATTGTAATGTTTACTGTGATAATAGTTTTAGTTTAAATTTTAATAATAATCTAAGTAGTAATGTATCTATGACAGCTTCCACTGGGGAGAAATATATGACTTTGTTTCATCAGAATATACGTAGTATTAGTAATACTAGTAAACTAATTAATTTTGATATAATTTTGAATAAGTTTAATTATGACATTGTATGTCTCACTGAAACATTTCTTTGCAATGAGAAAATTCCATTAATTAATATTAACAATTATTCCGTCGGTTCATTCTATTGTAGAAGTACCACTGATCATGGCGGAACACTGATATTAGTCAAAAAGGGCATTCGCTATAAAAACAGACAGGATATTGTTGAACAATCGAAAGACAAGGACTTTGAAATCAGCTGCATTGAATTTAACAAAACCATAATATTGTGTACATATAGATCGCCTGATGGAAATCTTGATAATTACATCAATCATCTAGAGGCAACTCTAGTGAAGGTTTGCAATCAATGCGCTGTTATATTATGTGGTGATTTTAATGTAGATTTTATGAAAAAATCTAAAAATTCAGTCAAACTCCTAGACGTATTAGATTCCTTCCTTTTAAAAAAAACTATATCTGAACCCACAAGAGTAACTACTCACTCAGCCACATGTATTGACAATATTTTTATTAGTGAAGATATAGCCGAAAAATGCGCATCAGCAGTAGTAGCCATTTTCCCGTCCGACCATTTTGGTCAAACAATCAAAATTCCAAAACCAGTAATAAAAAGTACGAATAATGAAGGCAGGGTAACAATATTGAGACGGAAGTTACAACTGAATAAGATATCTCAATTTGCTATAAACGATAATATTTGCTATGAAATTTATCCCAAACTCAGACCAAATGAAAAGTACAACTTTTTCTTTAAAAAATTTATTGAAACTCTAGATAGCTGCATGCCGATTAGGAGGAAAACAATTTCATTAAATGGCAATACTGACGGATGGATCACCCCTTGAATACGTAAGTCTCGTGACACTCTTATTAGTCTTTATAAAGAACTTAAAGAATCAAATGGGGATTGCTTTCGCCCATTCATAAAAAAGTACAATAAAATATTCAAGAACGTTTCATTACAGGCCAAACAGATAAGTTTAAGAGATAAAATTTACAACTCTAAAAATATTGTTAAAACTACATGGAACGCCATTAAAGAAGAAACTGTAGGAAGAAACACCCCTAAAATGCAAAAAATTGAACTTAATGTTAACGGTAAAACTATCTCAGACCCACTGTTAGTAGCTAACGAATTTAACAACTTCTTCGGCACTGTTGCACAAAAGCTTACGTCAAATATGATTCCTCTCTCAACTACAGCTAGTCATATTCTACAGTCTTCCATACCTCGAAATCATCACACTATCCAATTTGACGAAGTGACTAGTTTTGAATTACTTAAAATAGCAAGGGAACTGAAGTCAAAAACATCAGTTGACCTATGGGGAGTATCTACCGAAATGATAAAGAAACTAATCACCAAATTTCCTGATCATCCTTGCTTAATCCTCAACGATTGTATGAAAGAAGGTGTTTTCCCAGATATGATGAAGGTGGCAAAGGTCTGCCCCATTTTTAAAAAGGGTTCTAAGCTTGACGTTAACAATTACAGATCTATCTCCATTCTGCCTTGCATAAGTAAAATATTTGAAAAAATTATCTACTCGAGGCTGGCTGAGTTCTTGTTAGCCCATTCGATTATTCATTCCCGCCAATTTGGATTCCAGAAGAATAAGTCCACTACTGATGCCATTTCTTGCATGCTCCAGGGAATACTTCGACACATGGATGACGGCGTAGACAGCGCAGGAGTATTCTGTGACCTATCTAAGGCTTTCGACTGCGTTAGCCATGATGTCTTGGTATCGAAAATGGAACATTATGGTATTAGGGGAATAGAGTTAAAACTACTGGAATCATATTTGCACGATAGAATACAGTATACACAGATCAATGAGACAATGTCAGAGCCCATAAAAGTCACATGTGGTGTTCCTCAGGGGTCCATCCATGGACCACTGCTATTTCTCCTGTATGTTAATGACTTACCAGCACATATCTCGCACGTGGCAGAAGTAGTTCTGTTTGCAGATGATACCTCAATCCTCTTTAAAATAAAAGATCACGATGGGTATAGTAAACATTGCATTAATGAAACTCTGTCCAAGGCTCACAGCTGGTTCCAAAGTAATCAGTTAGTACTTAACACAGGCAAGACACATTATATGAGGTTTTCACAAAAATCTAACACCAACCCGTGTGACATGGAGGTTGGGAATAAAATTGTGCTGAATAGAGTGTCAAATGTCAAATTTGTTGGGCTAACACTAGACGAAAAACTTAAATGGAATAGGCATACTGATAACATTGCAAAGAAATTAAATTCTTCAATTTATGCCATTCGTAAAATTCGTCAACTCTGTGGTACCACGACAGCCAAAACTGTTTATTTCGCTTATTTCCACAGTATTATGTCCTATGGGTTGCTGTTCTGGGGGGGCAGTGCTGGTAGAGATAGAATATTCAGGCTGCAGAAACGGGCCATTCGGGCTATCATGGGCATGAGACCTAGGGAATCCTGCAGACCTGTGTTCAAAAAACTTCGTATTTTGACTCTACCGAATGAATACATACGTCAAAATATTTTGTACGCTCGACGGAACATTCATAATACTCCTGAAAATGGTGACTTTCATAGTTACGACACGAGAAACAGGAAGCAGCTCAGGCCGGTGACGGCGCGACTAGCCAGAGTGTACAAGAGTTTTATGTGTCAAAGTGTGAAGTTTTACAATAAACTACCGCCCGAACTGAAAATATGCGAGGATAAATATTTTAAGAATAAACTTAAGAGCATGTTAGTAAAGAAGCCTCACTATTCAATAGAAGAGTATCTCCAACAAGCAGTTGATTGAGACAACAAAGTGATTAATGAATTAGCCTGTTTTAATAATTACATTTTGGTTTTATTTCTTGTGTTGGTTGTTTTTAATTTTGTTTTTAATTCTGTTTTTAATTTTTATGATTTATGATATTTGTACATAATATGTTATTTTGAAATGTATTGACATGTCTGAGCGGCCAATATGTGTCCAATGATGAAATAAAGAATCTGAATCTGAATCTAAAAGATTCAGGTTCTAAAGAAAAGATGCAGCACTCGGACGGACGGACAGATAGACAGACGGCCTAGGCTTAGTAACAGGCTTTCGTATGGATACGGAACGCTAAAAAGTCGATGGTATCTATATCTATCCCTATCCCCGAAATTGACTCTATCTATGAAAGTATGGTATATCTAGGCAGCTATGGTACGTCGTCGCTTGCAAACAGTCGCGCGCGTCCGAACTGTTATTAGGGGCCGTAACTAGGGTTACCAGCCGCATTTTTAGGTTTCCGTATCCCATACGGAAGCCTATTACTAAGCCTACGCCGCCGTCTGTCTGTCTGTCTGTCCGTCCGTCCGTCCGTCTGTCTGTCCGAGGGCTGTATCACTAGAACCGTAATAGGTAGCCCGTTGGAATTTTCACAGAATATGTGTTATTATGGCGGATATAACAAATAATAAAAAATAGAAAAAGTCAAAAATTAAGGGGGGTTCCCCTACAAGAAACGTGGCCGATTTTTTTATAAAACGTAAGTTGAATGAAATCGTAATCACATTTTAATTTAATTTAAGCAAGCTAGATTAACTTTCCATACTTAAAAATCGCTATCGCAAGTTAACTAAATAATTACTATGCATTATATCTTCCCAACTAAATACATATTAGGCATGGTGGGCTACAATTCTATAGAATGGAGAAGAGATTTAGCCCTCATGTCGTATGTTTACCGCATACTGAATGGCAAAATAAGCAACCCAGACTTTTTACATAGATTTAAGCTTTACTCACCAGACAATTACTTAAGAGCCAGAACCCACGACCTAATGCAACCAATTCCCTCGAGGACCAACTTGCAGTTGTATTCACCTCTGAATAGAGCTATAAATATAATAAATAAAATTAATTCGACAGAACCAGAGTTCGACCTATTTAGCAATAGTTTGAATAAATACAAGAGTTATATAGTAATGTACTTAAATAAGGAATTAGCATAAATACATGTTATGTATAAGACGTAAGCTAGGGAACGCATTAGGTTAAGCCTGTAATGTTTCTTAGATTTAAAATAAGGTAAATAAATAAATAAATAAATAAATAAATACCTTTATGACTAAATATTTACGTAATAAATATAAAACATGGACTTACATATTAAATAAGGTAAAGCAGTCACTAAGGTATCTGATTAAGGCCCACTTGCACCAACACGAATTTAACGATATAAGCCAGTTTAACTCGTTAAGCTAGTACCCGTTGAGTGTGGGAATCGCGTTTAAATCCATAACACGCTACTTAACTCCAAATTCGTGTTGGCGCAATTGGGCCTAAGTTTAACTTTTTTAATACGAGCTGCCCGGGTTATCTTTCCGAGACTATTATGCATGATTCCGGGAGATGGGACACGTTTACAAGACACCCTGGATTTGCTTTTACCTTACTTCTAAGGATAGGATAGTTCATTATCACGAATGAATAACATTAGTTGCTATAATTGCAATTTTGATTTTCATTATTGATAGATAAATTGTAGTCGAGTGTTTTGGTACCACCGTACTGGATGTAAGATGGCCGCATAGCAGCCTCGGTTGTGTTCTCTATCTAGTCCAGTATAGCCAGCAATCCAGGGAAGTCTTCGGTATGGCACCTACCTTCTCGGAGGTGATATTGGCTGGTCGGGCATGTGCTTGGGCCCCTCCGACTCAGCCACCGGAACATACCGGATTACATAAAAACAAATCGATTATGAATTATGAGTTTCGGTAGGGTTGGCAACCCTACTCATCTGGCGAATCGAAAACGAAAAACATCGGAAGATAAAACGAAAAACAGCAATAAATGGGACGCATTTGTTTTCACTTTGGGTCCGGGCTTGCGAATTTATTGAACTCATAAAGCGCTCTGGAATAAAGCTGACATTTTTTGTATAAATAATAGTCGGCACCACTCACATGATATAGCATCATCCCGCCCCTGCATCCTGCGCGGGATCCTTGTGAAATCCCGATTTCAACATGAGAGAGAGAGAGAGAGAGATATATATTTCCAAGCAACCGTAACTGCTTATGTGTGGCAGGCATCTGTGACGGACATGTGTCGGTGGAGTTTTTAAATTTGTCAATCGTCGGTACAGAAAATACCGAAATACATTACTATAACTTTAAATTTACCTTTTCCTACTTATCTACTATTTATTTCAACGTTTCTTTTTGGCTCTATCGTAAAAACAAATGTACAAGTTTTTTCTTGGTCTGAGCATACAAGCGTCAAACTTGGCGTGATTATAGTACGAACTCTAAAGTAGGTAATACAATAAATACAGTATAAATATATTAAATAAATAAAAATCAACCAAATGTGAGTCGGGCTCGCGTTAAGGATCCCGAACTGAATCGATTGGTTCATCTAGTTCAACTATTAGTTCTATGACAGAACAAAATGGACAAAAAAATTAGTAATAGGCTTCCGTACGGGATACGGAAACCTAAAAATGCAGACAGAAAAACCAGTAATATTTTTTTTTGGTAAATACATAACTTAGCACATATTGTGTGGTGGTACGGAACCCTCGGTTTTTTTTATTTAATTTCATATGTACAGATAACAAAGCTAATTTTGTTCGTTTGGTCGACAAAATTAAAAGAAGAAGACCTTTGTTTGGATTGAGTGTGCACTTCCCATGCCTATGCTTATTGATGAGCGCAGGCAGCGTAGCTTGGCGCGATAATTTATAGCGAGCGCGGGGCGGCGATTAACGTACCCCGGCCCCGGCGGAATATCCGCTACGACGCTTGTCAACTCTGGACTATAGAATCTGTGACTATAGCAGGAGTAGAAAGGAATGCCCAAAGAGTTTGTATTACGTCGCTGCGCTCCGCGAGTCGAACTAGCGCACAGAGGGTTCCGTATCGCCATGTCATGGTCGCGCCACTCACGCCATCTATGGCGTGTTTATGAAATGCTACATATTAGTTAAAATTCATGATTAGTTAAAATGCTTCATAATCTTTTCGGTAGATGGCGCGCGCGCATACACTTTTTTTTGGTTTCTTCTATGGGAACCCCCGTGAATTTCTTACTTTATCTTATTTTTAATATTTGTTTTTATATCGGCCATAATAACACATGTTCTGTGAAAATTTTAACGTGCTACCTATTACGGTTCAAGAGATACAGCCCTCGGACAGACGGACGGACAGACAGACAGACGGCGTAGGCTTAGTAATAGTGTCCCTTACCGGATACTGAACCCTAAAAAAGGTAATTTAATAAAAAAATAATTACGCTGTAAAATCGCTCTCCAAGACAAGGGTTGAAAATTTATTAAACAGAAAGAGAATATAAAAAACTAACTTAAAAAAAAAACCTAAAAAATTCATTTCATTAAGCGATTTTTTCCCCGGGATAGTGCCGAGGATGCGGGCTGATGTTGGTATAAATTTATTGGCAAATCTGTTGGCATGGCACCTAAGTGAGGGTGGTTTCGCGAGGAGAGGTGAATTGAATATAAAACATTGGACTCTGTCGACTGCACCATTGGTCTCTCGGCACGGCCACCCATGCCGGTTATCGTATAAATCAATAATATAAAAAAATTACGTGCGTCTAGTCACTTTTTTTATAGAAAGCGAGACATGTGGCCCTGAGCCATCCATAAGGTGTCTAACGACGCCCATGGACATTCGGTCGTACGCGGGGGTTGCTAGTGTTGTTCAATAACGAGACTTAGCCCGTACGTTTATGGTTCTTAATTATTCGTCTAGTTATGCATTTGTAACTTTCTTTTGTATTTGTACTATAATATACATATAGGGTGTTACGATGACCATGTCATTAACTTCGGGAGGGTTACATAGACACTCAAATAAACAAGTTACGCAAAAAAAAATATATGTTTATAGTATTACTTTTCGAGAAATTTAACAAAACATGTTAGCTACCTAAACATTAACCTGTATGTAACAGTAGGTAACTTGCATTGTACGGGGTCAATGACCGTACTATGTTCAAACGCAGAACAGCTGTTTGTTGTAAGTAAGTCACAAGGTCACTATGATTGGTTTTTACAGCTACTTATTTGATTTTATTTTTTTGTTAGGAGAAAAAATGCTCCTATAAACATATGTTTTTTTCTTACGTAAAGTGTTTATTTCAGTGTGTATGTAACCCTCCCGAAGTTAATGACATGGTCAGCGAAACACCTTATATATGTACGCTTATAGTAAAAATGTTGTACTATTTGTGATAAATTTTTAGAAATAATTATGACTCTACTATGTTGGCTGTGGCAAACATTTTTGTAAATGTAGACTAAGTGGACTTAAAAAAAAGTATCCAGCGAAGTTTCTTGCCAGTTCTTCTTCGCTGTGATAATCGAACTGGCAAAATTCTAAAATATGACGAATCCGAGTGCAGTGTACTGTCTATGGATGATTAATAAAAAATAAAGAACAGGTGCAAGGTACAAGTTATGCCTTTGTGCCAGGTCCAAGTATTTTTCATACTTAATCCTACAAAAGCACATCAATCCACGCGGGCATCCCTATTTGCGAATAAAAATAATCCCCGACGCACAAAGCGTAAACAAGAAAGGAGAGTACACCTGTCGTCGTTGGACCCTGTAAGACCCTGACCACTCGAGTGTATCGCATTATGAGATTGGACCGACTTAACTATAGGGTTACCAGATGGAAAATTGAAAAGTCCTGACAAAAAGCCTAATTTCCATAGAAAAATCCTGACATTTTGTTGCAAACGTAATTAACTTTCAAAATATTTGTTTATTGTTTGGCGCGGGGGCAGGACAGGACTCACTGGTCGAACTGCATTTTAACTCAATTTTCAAACTTTATTTTATTTCAAATCAAACGCCACTCAAAGATGGTAAAAGTCTATATGTAATTTAAGCTTACTTAAATTGCCTAATATTACCAAAGTTGTTGATAAAGACGTCAGCCGAAGAGACGACGACCGTTGGAGTAACCGTGTCCTACACTGGCGGCCGTGGACAGGAAAACGGAGTATGGGTAGACCACCCGCCAGGTGGGAGGACGACATGAAGTACGTCGGCGGAAAGCAGTGGTTCCGTATCGCTGAAGGCCGGGAGGACTGGAGGAAAATTGGAGAGGCGTATGTCCAGCAGTGGACGCATACACGCTGACTGACTGACTGACTGTTGATAAAGATGGTTATGTTAATGTTTAAGTTTATTGTGCTGGGTAATTTACTATAATTAGTAATTACATTACCGTTTGTATAACTTTCTAATAATAAAAAATAATTATTACAAAATCTGCTGTACTTCATTGAAAAATCGAAAAATCCTGACAGTTCCAAATACCGGCCGCAATCCTGACAAGAGCCTAAAAATCCCGACATGTCAGGACAAATCCTGACGTATGGTAACCCTAGACTCAACCCAGCTCCCATTCCACGGATCACAATGGGAGCAGAACGATGGCTTGAGCAAATAAAAGCAGAGTTGTGGTATCCTTCCTATCTGCTGTTTATTTTTTCGCCGACTTCAAAAGATGTCCTCAGTTCGAAGGGTGATCGATTTTACAGAAGAAGAAAAAAATTATGGAACGCATCACCTACTAACACCCGTGATGTCTGCCTATTTTTACTGCAGGTTTTTTATTATAAATTAATAGGCTCTTTGACGACGAGGAGCCACGCAGTGTCCGACCCGATATACCTACCTGTTAATATTTTTACTGTTTAAAAATACACCGAAATCTCTATAGCAAATAATTGTAAAGAATATACGACCGAAGTTACCAGGGACACGCTTGCAAAATAAATCGTAGATATTTATTATTTTCATAGCTGGGCGACCCCACGCGGAGATGTGAAACGAAAGGGGAACGGCTCCGAACAAAGAAAAAAAAACTTTAAGCTCCAACGGCTCAACTTTGATGTCTCTTCATAAATTTAATGTTGCTAGATGCACCTACCTACTGTAATAGATTTGTAGGTATTTTTTTATAGATCCTACCAAAGAGTTTGTATTACGTCGCTAGGAGCGCAGCGACGTAATACAAACTCTTTGGATCCTACATCACCTAGTTGGTACATTTCCCGTCGGTATCGTGTGGGGTAGGTACTTAAAAAGAATAACCTCAGTGCATCTCTCCCCGTGCATGTCGTAAGAGGTGACTAAGGTATAAGGACAAGATGCCGTGCTAAAGGGCGACATGATAGCCACCTCTCACCTTGGCAAGGCCCTTACGCCGAGTCATGCAGAGGGTGGATTTCACGCTTACTGCGGCTGCTTGATAGTTGAATCGCTTAGTTTCCAAATCGCACTACTCCAAAATGTCGTTTTTTTTTTATGATGGCAACACATTTGTTTCGCCTTGCCGGATGTTCCCACGAAACTAAACAGCGCTAGTCCCACTATAAGTATGAGCACTTATGAGATCTAGAGCTATTTTATTCACCGTTTATTTTCCAAACAACACTTCTCCGGGACTTGTGCACATTGGAAAATGACAGTTTTTCAGATTATTTTCATTCCCTTGTGTGTGAATGCGACGCACGCAAAATGTAACCGGAAAATAATGTAAACGATGTGCCTGGACCTAGAAAACGAAGAAAAGGTGTGACTAGACCACGTTTAGTTTCCAAAGAACACTCATGTCCAAATTGAATTTTTTTTTTATAAAAAAACCGCAATAGCTGAATAATTATTTTTTTCCAAATTAAATAAGAATGTATTAGAACTTTTTTTTACACAAGCAATATGTTTGCATAGCCATACACTTCACGATTTAAACAGTTTTTAGTCTCTCCTGTAAAAAGAGCTTTTTGCAGAAGTGCGATTTGGAAACTAAGCGATTCAGTTATCTTGTCCGAATACTTTGCTTATCGTGGTGGTCAGTGCTGTGTTTTTTTTTTTATGGAAACTGACTCGGTTGGCTACATCACCTACAACATCCGTGATGTCAGCCCATAACACCGGGCGAACTAGGTGCCATGCCAGTGCTTCCCTTCATTTCGCGCCGGCTACACTGAACTGGACGGAAAACACGAACTATTTACATAGCCGTTTCGACAGACGTTTCGCTCAGTGCGGTGGTATCAACCCGGCCGGGATAAACCCTACCACCCAGTAAGGTAAGAAGGGAAGGGACCTACAGTTTAACGTGGAATCCGAACCACGGTCAGCCTCCAACGGTCGGGCGGTCACCCATCCAATAACTGACCGCACCACTGAGCTGCCGAGGCTGACGATCCCTTAGTCGACTTTTACGACATGCGACGGGGAGAGATGCAGTGGGGCTATTCTTTTTAAGTACCTTTGATTTACCAAAATTCTTGCAGCACAACACCGATTGCTCTGCTCACCCCGATTGTCGTGACACAGCGTGTGGTGTTGGTGGGTATGGCAAAGAGTCCGTGTCGAGCTTTAGAAAGATACAATCCGGTTGTAGAGCGTTGTCCCTGTCGCACGTCACTGTGCGACAGCATTGTCTCTTTCTAAAGCTCGACACGCAATATTTGCTGCTGGGAACTGTACACCCGTGATGTCAGTCCATAACACCTTGGCGAACTAGGTGCCATCTCAGTACTTCCCTTCGGTCGTGCCGGCTAGATTGGTGGTGAAATAGAAAAAAAAACCAGCCAAGAGCGAGTCGGACTCGCGCACCGAGGTTTCCGCGCCACAAAAAAAAACTTGGAAAAATCTCGTTTCTTATATGGGGAGCCGCCTTAATTTTTTACATTTGAATTTTTTTATTAATTGTGTGTTATTAAGGCGTATATATAACAACGCCATAATAACACACATTCTGTGAAAATTTCAACTGGCTAGCTATTAAGGTTCCAAAGATTCCGGCAGTAGGACAGACAGACAGACAGATTGCGGCGGCGGCGGCGGGGGCGTACGCTTAGTAATAGGCTTCCGTACGGGGTACGAAAACCTAAAAATTTTAGTTCTCCCCATACATTTTCTAAAATACCTAACCTCAAAATGTATTGAAGAACTCATTACCGTTCTTATTGGAATCTGCTTAGTTTTTTATTCTGCTGAGTTAGATTTACCGCCTCAAAGGGCTGGCATGATAAAAAAATCACTCTGTATACTATATTAAGTATGTATATGCTGTCTGCCCTCATCCTACGCGGGGGATAGAAACCGGCTGGCGGGCGGCTTCATTGATTTTCAACAGCTGGTCTACCCGGACTTTTATCAGCGAAATATTTAGCCGGCCGGCGGCGGCGCGACGACGGCGGCGTCTTTATATCATCGAAATACAGCTGAAATATGACTTAAAAGCTTCACAAACTTGAGTAGGCCTCATCCATTCTCATATTAAGCCAATAGTGAGAATAATATTTCACCTAGAAGATTAATTTAAAGTACAAAGGATAACGAACAAAACGTATGTCGCGTATTGAACAACGCTCGAACGAGACGGCGAATGCCGGTAGCGAAAGGCCGGCTAAGTGCGAAAGGGAGAGGCGACCCACCGGTCGGTCGGTACCCGCGCGTTGCGCAATGGCTCCCAGCTGATTTTGACGGACGCTGTTGCCAGGCACCCGCCTGGCAACAGGGTAGGGTAGCCATGTCCCGTTTTATATAAACACGGAACACGAGGCCAAAAATAGAAGGACGTTCGAGAAAAATGAAATGAAATTAAAATATACATAATTGACCAATAAAAAAGCCGCCAAGTGTGAGTCGGTCTCGCGCACCGAGGGTTCCGTATACCACCACAGTGTGGTGGTATACGTAGTGGGTACCTGGGTGGTACGTGGTTATAGTGGTGGTCATATACCAACACAAATATATTGTGTGGTGACCACAAAATAAATTTGTGTTATATTGTGTTTAATTTGATTATTGCACTTGTCAGCCTCGGTAGCTCAGTGGTGCGGTGGGTAGACTGTTGTTAAAAGCAACCCTGAGCGCGGTCAGTCCTATTTGGATGTGTGACCGCTCGACCGTTGGAGGCTTACCGTGGTTCGGATTCCACTTAAAACTGTAGGTCCCTTCCCTTCTTTCTTACTAGGTGGTAGGGTTTATCTTGCCCGGGTTGGTACCACCGCACTGAATGAAACGTCGGTCGAAACTGCTACCAGTTCAGTGTAGCCGATATGAAATGAAGGGAAGCACTGACATGGCATCTAGTTCACCCGGTGTTATGGGCTGACATCACGGATGTTGTATTGTAGGTGATGTAGCCAACCGTGTACGTTTCCATAAAAAAATAACAAAAAAAAATGGACTTGTAAACCCAGGACACAATGGAAATCCTCGCCTGGGACGCTCCCGGGACGTGCTAAAAACAGGACATGTCCTGGGAAAAGAGGACGGATGGCATCCGTAGGCGGGTGAGTGCGAGTGTATGGGTTATATCGAGCGATCGCAAGCTTTCTAAACAAAGGATTTAAACTCGAATAATACAGCTTTGTTTGAGATGCTACGCATGAAAACTCAATTAGTTCATTAATATCAGCGTGCATTCGAGAAATCGTGCTATTATGACAAGTAGTTTAAGAGGAATTTGATAAAACAACACAGTGTTTGAGGCCTACACGACCCATACACACGCAGTGGCCGGGAGCGTTAAGTGTCATTTTAACCCTCTTCCTATCGAGCGAATGCTCCCATTGGTCGGGATGTGACCAATGGGAAGCGAAAGGATGTCGATCAGCTGATTGAGGACGCTTGGGCTTTCTCCTTACACCGGGGCGGCGCGGCGCGGCGGCGGCAACGGACGCTTGAAGGACTTTCGTACTTTGTATTGGAAATAAACTTGTTAAATGGAATGGACGGACGGAAGAGGCAATAAAATAAAGTATCCAGCTGCGTCCTTTGGATTTTATTATGGGCACTTTCTGAACCTTATTCCTAGTGGAATAAAGAAGTGTGTATGTAGGTAGATAATAGGCTAATTAGCAAGTGGGTCGTGCTGCTATCAAAGAGACCAGAAGGCTGATATAAACGACTATAAATCAGTTGCTATAAATAAAATGTACGTAGTTGACCTACATTTGGTACCTATTATTATTAGATTGTTTTTTATGCGTCCCACACACCTCAAATTAGGGTATTTTTAACGGATAAAAAAAAATAGGGACGTTGCCACTTCAACACGCTGGGCCTCTAATGTAAGGAGGTGTTCTAGGGTTCTATAATAGGTAATATTATGATAAAAAAAAGGAATCCTTATATAGTGAGACTTATTTGTCAGTCTGTATGTCACACACAGCCCATTTTAACTTCTAAACGGTATACTATAGTATGGAGAACGGAAATTTAAAAAAACCGGCCAAGTGCGAGTCGGACTCGCGCACCGAGGTCTCCACAAAAAAAACATCACCACAAAAAAAACATTGAAAAAAAAAACACGTTTCTTGTATGGGAACCCACCTTAATTTTTTACTTTTTCTATTTTTTATTATTTGTTGTTTTGTTGTTATATCCGCCATAATAAAACATATTCTGTGAACATTTCAACGGGCTATCTCTTGAACTGTAATAACGATTCAAGAGATACAGCCTTCGGACGGACAGACGGACGGACAGACAGACAGACGGCGTAGGCTTAGTAAGCTTCCGCACGGGATACGGAAACCTAAAAAAGTAGATCATTTTATAACACACAGTCAGTCAGTCAGCGTGTAAGCGTCCACTGCTGGACACACGCCTCTCCAATTTTCCTCCAGTCCTCCCGGCCTTCAGCGGTACGGAACCACCGCTTTCTGCCGACGTACTTGATGTCGTCGTCCCACCTGGCGGGTGGTCTTCCCACACTCCGTTTTCCTGTCCACGGCCGCCAGTGTAGGACACGGTTACTTCAACGGTCGTCGTCTCTTCGGCTGACGTGCCCAGCCCACTGCCACTTGAGCTTAGCCACCCGTACAGTTTTATAACACACAAGTGCCAGAAATAGTATTCCCCCTGACCCCTCCCCCCCCCCCCCCCCCCCCCCCCCAATAGTTCCGAAATTGTGTAAAAATCGTATTGTTGTAAAAAAATTTTTTACACTAAATATCATTAAAACTTCATTATTTTTTATTTATTATTTTAATTGGAGCCAAAGTTTAGAATTTACAGATAAGATAAATTCGGATGTGTATAATGATTCGAATGGACAAGGAGACCGATTCCTTGTTTCCTTCGTTGTGTTCGTAGTCTGGTTTTTTTTTTAATTTCTTTATGGCGCTTAGTTTGTTCCAAAGGTGGTGTTTAGTAAACCACCAAACTTCCGAAGTTGAAGGAAAACTAAACCCTCTGGCTTTGTTAGAAAAGACCAAGAACTACCTAAAATGGGATCATTAGTCAAAGACAGAACCGGTCTTTATTTTCCCACCTCGCGGAGGCCACAGTTTTAGCTCGACGGCATTGTTACAGGTACCTAAGGTAATAGAAAGAGGAACGTACGGTAAGCTGCAATAAATAATGTACATGTCAGCCTCGATAGCTCAGTGGTGCAGACAGTCAACTGTCGCTATTGAATGTTAAGCAACGCTGGGTGCGGTCAGTACTTGGATGGGTGACCGCTGACCGTTGGAGGCTGACCGAGGTTCGGATTCCTCGTAAAACTGTAGGTCCCTTCCCTCCTAATCTTACTTGGTGGTAGGGTTTAACCCGCCCGGGTTCGTACCACCGCACTGAATGAAACGTCGGTCTAAACGGCTATGTAAATAGTTTGTGTTTTCCGACCAGTTCAGTGTAGCCGGCACGATCAAAGGGGTAAGCACTGACATGGCACCTAGTTCACCCGGTGTTATGGGCTGACATCACGGACGTTGTAGGTGATGTAGCCAACCGTGTCGGTTTCCATAAAAAAAAAAAAAAAAAACATCGGGATTTAGAAAGAGACAATCCGGCTGTAGAGCTTCGCCGTCTCTGTCGCACCAACTCGCTAGTCTCTATGCGACAGAGACGACGCTCTACAACCAGGTTGTCTCTTTGTAAAGCCCGATGTACATTATTTGCTGCCGCGTACTGTACATGTGGTAACAGCACAGATCAGAGAAGTAATAACAGTGTTCCCATCCCAACTCATCAACTCCAAATACTATAGGTAGTAAAGTTAAACCGTCCTGAGCCTTCTAGGCGTAAATCATCCCGACTAATTCCCATTGAAGACAATGGGTCTGAGCCATAAATCTGTTATCATCATGATCATCATCATCAGCCTGTATCGGTCCACTGCTGGACATAGGCCTCTCGCAAGGCACGCCACCACACGCGGTCTTCCGCTCTTCTCATCCATCCACTCCCGGCCGGCTACCTTTTTTAGATCATCTGTCCACCTAGACGGGGGGCGTCCGTCCCACGCTACGTTTGCTTGTACGTGGCCTTCATTCGAGCACCCATCTACCCCATCGGTTGTCGGGTCTACGACAGATGTGCCCAGCCCACTGCCAGAAATAAATAATTTTAATTTATATTTGTGGAATGTATGTAGGTACTTTACTTTACTTTACTTTACTTTACTTTACTTTACTTTACTTTACTTTACTTTACTTTACTTTACTTTACTTTACCCTACCCGACCCGACCCGACCCTACCCGACCCTACCCTACCCTACCCGACCATACCCTACCCTACCCTACCCTACCCTACCCTACCCTACCCTACCCTACCCTACCCTACCCTACCCTACCCTACCCTACCCTACCTTACCTTATCTTACCTTACCTTACCTTACCTTACCTTACCTTACTTTAACTTACTTTAACATTGTTATTTATGACTGAAAACAACCAAAACTGAATCAGATGAGCGATTTTCGAGTTTTAGCCGAACATACAAACAGGTATACACACCATACGTATGCTTTATAAAGTTTCTCGAACGTATATACGTTCCAGAAGCTTTATAAAGCGCACCATATTTATAAAAGCTCACAGATATACAAGTTCCCTCTATCAACTGCCTCACCCTCCACGAATTCCATTCACACGCTCGAAGGGAGGGTACTTTGGGGGAAGGGAGGGCACGATGGGGGAAGGGCGGGTGGGGGCAATCGATTAGTCGGCGGGCTTCGGGGCGAGCATCAATCGCGATTGCGTTTCCCCGTTACACCCCGCATTCCCCTTCGATATTTTCGAAATAAAGGCGCATATGACTTCGATTGCGAGCTTTAGTATGTACGGATGGCCTAGGAGCGTTTCCCCCCGTAGGGATGTCGAGTGTAAGGTGGTCTCTGGACGTATTTGTTACCAGTCCTTTGATTGTCCCACTGCTGGTCAGCCTCGGTAGCTCGCTGGTATGCGATGGATCGGCATACGATCGTGAAAGTTAAGCACACCCGGGTGCGCTGCGGTCAAAACGGCCGAAATTTGCCCGTTCGAACCGTTCGAGCGATGAGGCTGACCGTAGTTCAGATCCACGTAAAACTGTACATCTCTTCCCTGCTTATCTTACTATGTAGGTGGTATGGTTTAACGGATTAGCGATTACTGAATGATAGGTCGGTAGAAGCGGCTATTTATATTTTTTCCGTTCAGTTTAGTGTAGCCGGCACGGTTTTCCTACGACAAGCGTTGACATGGCACCTAGTTCACCAAGGTGTTATGGGCTGACATCACGATGATTCAGCTAAACATATTTCTCGTGTCCTTCAAGAGGGGCGTGACCTGTCAGGCCGGGCGGCGGCATGGCATTCGTAACCCCCGCATACGACCGAATGTCCATGGACGTCGTTAGAGACCTTATGCGTGGCTCGGCGCCATATATGGCGCTCACAATAAAAGAAAAAAAACTTTTTTTTATTTTATTTTATTTATTTAGAGCAGCGGTTCTCAAACTTTTTTGGTGACGGAACCCTTTTGGAAAGCGAACTATTTGACGGAGCCCTAAAATAAAAAAAAAATTGTTTTTGTGCATTCTTTATTAATAATCATATTACAATGTTACAGTTACTTACATAATATTATAAAAAAAGAGAAAAACAATAATAAAATATCTAATGGGAGGTTTGAAACTGTGACGCCGCGGCCGTGACGTCTGAATCGAGCCAGAGGTGTACGTGTGTGCTCCGGTGTACGTGTGAGTGTGCTCCGCGGAGCCCTAGGGCTCCGCGGAGCACACTTTGAGTATGGCTGATTTAGAGTAACCAACCAAAGTGTGATCAACACAAAATTTACAAAAGTACAATGGGTTACACATACGCCGCTAATAGGTCACTACAGATAAAACTAAGTATATAGCGTAAGAGAAAGAAAAACAAAATTTAAACAAAACAAAACTAATAAATAAACAGTTAAAATAGAAAAAAATATAATAATTTAAAATAACTAATTAGTTAAATTAAAAAAGAACTGTTTAATTTACTTGTCAAATTATGATATAAAATTTTTACTATATTGACGCCAGATAATACTTAGTTCACGTGTGTACACGCCTTAAGATGGCCTATAAGGGCCACGCGTCGCGCGTTCGCTCCTATTCAGAAATTGATTACGCTTTTTGACTGAGTATTTTCGCCAGATTTCACTAACCGAATTCCTTTTTTTTCCGGGAGCTTGATTAGATTCGAGCCAGAATGTCGAATGGTTTCGGATTCGGCCTTTTATAAGATGATAGCTTCGCCTCTGGCTTCGCCCGCGTTGAAATTGTACTCGCCAAATGGCCTTGTTGGGATAGGTTAGTGATTATTGTATGAAAAAGAATATAGCTATTATATTATAATAATAACTAGGTGATCGGGGTTGATGTGCTCATGAGCGGATTACGGTCTCCGCTCATGAGGCATTCTTGTTTGACAATGTCAGTTTAAAAATAATAATTAAAATTACTAATTGCATTAATAAAAATTAAAACCTGGTAGGTAAAATACATGTATACCACACGCTGTATCCCGACAATCGGGGGTAAGCAGAGTAATTGGAGTTGTGCTGCAAGTGCTCTTGTAAATTACAGCACAACACCGACCACCACGTTTAGCAAAGTATTCGAACAAGATTACTAACAAGCAGCAAGTTAGGCACGAAGACTCACCAGCTGCATGACTCGGTGGAAGGACCGTTCCAAGGCTTCCGTACGAGATACGGAAACCTAAAAATAGCAAAAAGATGGAATGATCTTCTGGTGAGCGTATACCTACTACTTTCTATTCTGTGATACTACCTATAACCTGTGGATATTCAAAGGGCATGCAAATTAGACGACGACCTTTTTGTCCGCCTATAGCTGGCATGGCACCTGCCCGAGCGTGGTTTCGCGAGGAGTGGTGTTATTGGCCGTGTCTGATCTTCCATTGAACTTTTCGGTACAGCCACCCATGCCGGTGGTCTATAAAAACAATTTACAGACAGAAGAAAAAAGACACATAGAGAAACGTAGATAAACAGACACCGGTAAACTCATAGACAGAAAAAGATACAACAAACAGACAGACGGACAGACGGACACACAGACAAACAGACAGACAGACATACAAATCGACAAACATACAGATAGAAAACATTCCAAAAACAATAAATACATCTATACACGGTGTTGCAACCCCAACCGTGAAATCCGAAAGGGGGTGATTCTGTACGTGAAATAGAACATCTTTTGTTCTTTTTTAAAGACTTTTTTATTTGAAGAAAAAAAAAATTTTTTTTACTCCATACATTTTGAGAATAGCTATTTAAAATTTGTATGGAAAAAATAATTTTTTTTTGTTTCAAAATTTTTTTTTCTTCACAGAAGTTGTTTAGTTTCACATAATTATAGAATAACCCCCTTATGTCAGTTAAAAATATTACGGGGGCAACTGCAACACCGTGTATAACGTATCGGTCGAAACAACTACGTAAATAGTTCGTGTTTTCCGTCCAGTTCAGTGTAGCCGACATGAAATTATTAAGGGAAGCACTGACATGGTGTTATGGGCTGACATCACGGATGCTGTAGGTGAGGTAGGCAACTACATTGGTATGTCTGTTTCCATAAAAAAAGTGAAATGTATTGAAATTAATTTTTTTATAAAAAAAATTACGAGAAACCTATATCTACAGATTTATAATTAGTACTGGTGGTGATAGGGCCTCCCGACGACTCCCACGCAGAGATCAGCGTGCCATTTGTACCTAGTAAAATAAAATCTACTTTGTGGATGCTTTGAAAAGCTCCCTGTGAGGTAGATAAAATTGGCAGCCTTATTAAGTAGTCTCTTTGGAAGACATTAAATTAAGGCAATATGAACATTGTGTGGCCTCGGGACTCAGACGTCCTCGATCCTATTTTAGAAATGGTGAAAATGTGTGTCATTTCATTTTGTCTTTGTATTATTTATTTGCGTACCGAGAGCGACGTAATTCTAAAATGCAATTTACGATTGCTCGCCATCTGTAATTTCTTTTTTACGGTTCCGTACCGTGTGAATGCTACTACTGTCTGTCAGTCTGTCCGAGGGTTGTACCTAAAATGGGCTATTTCCGTATCCGTCGTACGGAACCCTATTCTAAGCCTACGCCGTCTGTCTGTCTGTCTGTCTGTCTGTCTGTCCGTCTGTCCGAGCGCTGTATCTCTTGAACCGTAATAGGTAGCCCGTTGAAATATTTACAGAATATGTGTTATTATGGCCGATATAACAATAAATAATAAAAATAAGAAAAAGTTAAAAATTCACGTGGGTCCCCATACAAGAAACTAAAAAGTGTATGCGCGCCATCTACCTAAAACAGTATGATGCAGCGCTGACCATGACATGGCGATACGAAACCCTCGGTACGCGAGTTTGACTCGCACTTGGCCGGTTTTTTCATTACCGCTTATCTACCGGCATGTTAAATTTGTGTAGATATAATATTATTATGAAACTCATATTAAACGAAAATGCAACAGAACCCTAACATAACTAACACTAATAAAAGTACAGGCTGGTCGTAATAGCTCCAACAGCACGCCTTTACCATCGTTTACAGTCTCTTGCAAATAGGTATATAGTACCTATGTACGAACCACGGAGTAAGGAGTAGCTGGAAGGGCCATGGAGCGGCCGTAGTGTTAAAAAAAAATCGAGGGAGTCTGCATGTACGTACACATGCAGCCGTCAAACTTAGTTCGTGAATTTGAGAGAAAATTTTTCAAATTTGGTAGCTCATATTGCCGCACCTAGACTTCATACAAGGTTTTGTTTAAAGTATAGAATAAAGTTAAAACCTTTTTCTGTTCGTTAGAGTTGTCTCGATTATGCAGCGATAACAACTAAAGCGCGAGAGGTGTTTGAAGTTTTCGTGTTTTCGCATTTTTCAAAACATGCCAACTTAAAGGGCTGATTTGGGCCAGAAGGGATGGAATGACAAAATAAAAATGTGTTACGTATTTGGAGTCGTCAGATGGATCTTTCATTCGACATATTTAGAACTGTTGTACGTAGTTTGGTTGCTGAGTACTAAGCGTCGTAAAGTACAAAAAAAGTCTTATTTTTTTTTAGTCGCACCCAAAGACTTCTCATAAAATTCACATCAAAATGTACTGAAAACATGATGACAATTTTACTTGCGACATTTTAGTCCGTACTAAGATAAAAGTGGGTAGTCCATACTTATAACATGTTTGAAGGCTGAACGTCAGCACTGAGTAGGGTTGCCAGGTTTTCGCCATTAAAAAAACGGACAACCAAAAACTCAATTATTAATTAGAGAATTTTATTTAGATTTTTAAAGTAAAAGACATGAAATGTTAAGAAAGAACGTTTTATTCATACTTAAGTCACACACAACACAAATAGGTCATCATAGTACAAACAAATCAATATGTAGTCGAAGGTCAATATGCTTTTAGAACAAAATAAAGACTTGCCTACCTATTCAATTTTTTTATTATCGATCCTTGTTAAAATCCCGGCGAATTAAATATAAAACTTGAAAGGTAAGTGAATTTCTGTATCTATTTACTCAAATAAAAAACACAAATATGCAGTCTGCCCCGTCACCTTCCTTCCCCCAAAGCGTGGCGTGCCTAGCAATAGCTTAAATGTATGGCGGGAATAGAAATATTGCATTATTACCGGGCGGGAAATTTAAAAACCGGACAAAACCTGGTCATATTTTTTTACCGGGCAGGGGCTTCGAAAACCGGAATGTCCGGGCCAAAACCGGACATCTGGCAATCCTAGCACTGAGTCATGCGATCTCGTCCCTAGTATGAAGTAAGCCAACCCGTACTTACTTGCGGCGCGCCGATCACGCTTTCTATATCCCTCTAACCGACTCAAATGATCTGTGTTCTGAACATGCATACACATCTATATTATAGTGTAGTGTAGGTAGTAGTAATTGTAAAATTTAGGAACACCAAAATAACTGTTTATTAAGGCCCGTATAGTTCACAACCGTTAGGGGATCACTGCGTAGGATCGGCAGCTTCGATTATCGACAAGGCAGTCGACAAGCATGGCATTAAGTTTGACAATGTGAGACTGTAGAGTTTGTACCCCTAAATGAACCGTTCATTCCACTGTTTAATTTACTTGGTGATATTGTGGCTGCGCATTTAGGTGTTATACATATACACAGACAGTAAGTACATATATTTATTACGATGTGTACAATGTATGTTTTGGATCAACACTCCAAAACATATGATTTTGCACTGTGTTGTCTTATTCTAGTTGTCTTATTGTCTTATGTTGTGTGACGGCGACCATTGTCAGTCCATTTTCCCTTCCCAAGTCGACTCTTCCAGTCCCTCAAAGTCTTAAATCGACATGAAAATGATCGACAAAGATTGACGCCCAAAGACGTTGACCCACGATCTTTTGTCGACAACCGGTTAACGAAAGAAACGTTAATATATATATAAGTATTCTAATTATTATCTTCAATTCTCGCACACAAGTATCTTACGTTTCACTATATTAATCGACTCTCCAAAAGTTGACTTGGAGAAATCTCTGTAAGGGATAAGTCTGAGTTTGGATAGGACCACATGTATTGTGCTTATATATTGTGCTTATTTCTATATTTTTTTTGGAGTAATATTTTTTTACATACATACACACCACACGCCGTATCCCGACAATCGGGGTAAGCAGAGTAATCGGTGTTGGGCTACATGTATTCTGGTAAATTACAGCACAACACCGACCACCACGTTTAGCAAAGTATTCGAACAAGATAACTCAGGTCAGGCAGCAAATAAGGCATGAAGGCCCGCCTGATCCAAGACTCGGAGGAAACACCGTGCCAAGGTGAGAGGTGGCTAGCCTGTCGCCCTTATGCACGGCATCTTGTCCTTATCCCTTAGTCGCCTTTTGCGACATGCACGGGAAGATATGCAGCGGGACTATTTTTATTAAGTACCGGCCCGACACAGTACTTTTTTTTCTATCTACATACAGTACTTGGATGGGTGACCGCTCGACCATTGTAGGTTGACGGTGATTCGGATTCCACGTAAAACTGTAGGTCCCTTTCCTCCTTTCCTTACTAGGTGTTAGGGTTTATCCCGGCCGGGTTGGTACCACCGCACTGAACGAACGTCGGTCTAAACGGCTATGTAAATATATAAAATATGTTTTCCGTCCTGTTCAGTGTATGTAGCCGATATGAAGGCTTGCCATGTCCGGATTTTTTTAAATTTTAAATAGTTTGTTGCGTCAACCGTTTTCGACCATTTTCGATTCGATTTAAGGCTTCACAGTACCTATAGGCAATAGCTGCATAGTCATTAAGAATAATTGTAGTTTTATGAACTATAAAATCGATGAAGCGTTTGATGTACGTGGGCCATTACTTCAATGACACGGTGCTTTCTGCTCGGTTAACCATATGTTTGTTTATTGGGTTCGGATCTTTTACGGTCAAACTGTCGGTCATTGAGATCCATCATGATTGATTGTTGAACGAGGCAAGTCGTTGGAAGCAGCTTTAGGATATTGATCAGGTGAAATTTCGTGCTTATTCTCTAATTCAATTTTTTTTTTATGGAAACTGACACGGTTGGCTACATCGCCTAGAACATCCGCGATGTCAGCCCATAACACCGGGTGAACTAGGTGCCATGCCATGTCAGTGCTTCATTTCACTCCAACGGTCGAGCGGTCACCCATCCAAGTCCAAGTAATGACCGCGCTCAGAATTGCGTAACAACAGTGCACCACTGCGCTACCGGCTAACAATTCGGAACGTCGCTCGTCGTTAGATCATTGTTTTATTAATTTGTACTAACTTACTTGAAATGTTTTTCATTGCGGTAGCTCGTGAAAACGAGCCATAGTTCCAGGCAAAAGCTACAAGTTGTAGCTTTTGCCTGGAACTATGGCCTACAACCTAAAATATAAAATTGTATTTAAATACCGTGTGAGGCCGGTACCTACATAAAAATAATAGCCCTACTGCATCTCTCCGTGTGCATATCGCAAAAGGCGACTAAGTGGTAAGAACAAGATGACGTGCTAAAGGGCGACAGGTTAGCTATCTCTCACCTTGGCGCGGTCCTGCCAACGAGTCATGCGGAAAATGGGTCTTCGTGCCTTACTTGTCTGCTTGATAGTTATCTTGTCCGAACGCATTGTTAAACTTTTTGTAGTATCTATATAGATAATTTAAGCCTGTTTAGTATGTCTTTTTACATGTATTAAACACACACACACGCTCGCACGCACAACATACATACACAATGACAATGTAATTAATTATGTCATTAAATAATGTACAATAATAATGCAGTTGTCAATGAACCGAGTCATAATGACATTACAAGAGGAATATAATTTTACACTCGACAAAACTATTGAAAAAAAAATTATGCAGTTATAACCTTCACGCTATAATTTACTTTAACATCTGTGTCCGGTCCGTTTCCCCGTACTTAACTTCATTAAATCATTTGATGAGCGAAAATAGGTGTTGCTAGCCCCCACGGTCACTGGGACATAGTGCTGTAGAAATATTAAGTAGGTATACAATACTAGGGTTCTGTATCCAATCCATACAGTAGCCTATTAGTAAAGCCTACACCGTCTGTATGTCTGTCTGTCCGTCCAAGAGCTGTATCTTTTAGGTACCTAACCGGTTGAATTTTGACAGAATATGTGTTATTTATTATGACGGATGTGCCAACTGCCAACAAATAACAAAACAAGCAAAATAGTAAAAAAGTTTCATAAAAATCGGTTCAGTAGAAGTAGTTGAAAAAATTGTCGCAAGATTTGAAACAAAGATAGAAACAAACATACGAAGTCAAGCTAAATAAAACCGTTTAATAAAAAACAAGTGCGAGTCGACTCGAACTCGCGCACCGAGGGTCCCGTATCGCCATATCACGGCTAGCGCTACTCACGCCATCTAGATGGCGTGTTATGAAATGCTTCATATTAGTTAATGTCATGCTTCACAATCTATTCGGTAGATGGCGCGCGCGCATACACTTTTTGGTTTCTTCTATGGGAACCCCCGTGAATTTTTCACTTTTTCTTATTTTTATTATTTGTTGTTATATCGGCCATATTAACACATTTTTTGTGAAAATTTCAATGAGCCAGCTATTACGGTTCAAGAGATACAGCCCTCGGACAGACGGACGGACGGACAGACAGACAGACAGACAGACAGACAGACGGCGTAGGCTTAGTAATAGGGTCCCGTACCTGATACGGAACCCTAATAAAATAATATAAAATATGATAATTATAAGGGGACCCCATGCAATTATCATATTCTGTGGAAAACACCATCTATCGAATGATCATTTAACTAAAATTTTAAGGGCAAAAAAAGGGCTCTGAACGGTAACCGATTGATGGCATGATGAATACGAAGGACTCAATCAAGGAATCAATAATATGTCAATACAAAAACATTTTAACAAAAAAAAAATTATCGACCGAAAAATAAAATAAACCATTTTAGTCTTAATAACTAATGTAAGTAACTAATTTTGAGTCGGCGCCCTCTGCGCCCCAATGAAGTCGTCTCTCCAAAACGCCAAGCCCGAGTCGCATCTCTTGGGATTCTCCAACTTCCGGCCGGAACATCCGGAAGTCGGACGGCAAAAAGTGCATTTCGAACTAATTCGAACTCCCCAAATGTCACCGAGACCGCGAAACGGACGAACCGCGGCGTCGCGTCGACGGCAAAAACCGTTGAGGAAATATGTCGCAGGAAGCGGGCGGTGCGGTGGCGCGACCCGTGCGAAACTTGTATTCACACACACATACTTAGCGCCACAAATAAATTTACACAACCCTCATACGGAGTAACCTTTTTTTTTTTTTTTTTTTTATGTAATCATATAGGCTTCCTCTCAATACTGTCTCCCATTCACCCGTGCAAGTAGAAGAGCCCGACAGACAGACGTATCGCGCGTACAGACCCCCGACACCCTAGCCGGGAGATTAACAAAGCGAGCCGCCACCATCTTGCATGCTAGGCTTGCCAGATGTTTGACATTTTCGGGATAGTCTTTTTTTTTATATGTAATCCGGTATGGGTGGCTGAGTCGGAGGGGCCAAAGCACATGCTCTAACCAGCCAATATCACCTCCGAGAAGGTAGGTGCCATACCGGAGACTTCCCTGGATTGCTGGCTATACTGGACTAGAGGAGAACACAACCGAGGTTGCTTGCGGCCATCTTACATCCAGTACGGTGGTACCAACCCAGTCGGCTACAATTTGAGCCTACCACCTAGTAAGGGGCAAGGGAAGGGACCTACAGTTTTACACCGGTTCCGAACGGTGAAGCAGCGGGTGTACGTATGCACGTAATTTTTTTCGTCAGAAAAAACTCATTGGTACACGCCGACGGATTCGAACCTCGGACCTCCCGCATGAGAAGCCGATGCCCAAACCACTCGGCCACCCGCCGCTAAATATGTGGTTAACCTACGTACAGTACCCGCCAGTAAGTAGTGAGCATCGAGCTTTAGAATGAGACAATTCGGTTGTAGTTATATTATTATCTTATTATATTACTAGCTTCTGCCCGCGGCCTCGCTCGCGTGAAATTCGTATTTAAAGAGAAGAAAGTAAGTCCGCTACCGTACCTTTATTTCGGCGTTCGAAACAATTCGTACCGTGCGGGGCCGGTACTTTAAAAAACCGCCTTCAAAAATTTATGAAATAAAAAAATAAAAAATCGAACCCTAGAGTTGAAGGCGGTCGGTTATTTTTGCTTGCTTTAGCACCACCGCCTTCAACTTTTGTTCTTTTGCCGGGTTCGATTTTTTATTTTTTTATTTCATACATTTTTAAAGGCGGTTTTTATATTTTTTTTAAAATAGTTTTTTATTTCACAGTTTTTTTAGTAATTTTTATTTGCTATTAATGTACTCGGCGGAATCGCTCGGCCTTCGGCCTCGCGATTCCGCCTCGCTTTCCAATCCGATCTTGACCAAAAAAAAAAATGGGACCACCTTGGAGCTAGACTGAACCGAACACAAAAAGAATCATCTAAATCGGTTCACAATTGGAGAAGATATTGCTGAACATACATAAAAATTAAAAATACATACAGCCGAACATAGAACTTCCTCCTTTTATGAAGTCGGTTAAAAAGAATAGCCCCACTGCATCTCTCCCCGTGTGTTTTTTTTATGGAACTGACACGGTTGGCTGCATTACCTACAATATCCGTGAAGTCAGCCCATAACACCGGGTGAACTAGGTGCCGTGTCAGTGCTTCCCTTCATTTCATGTCGGTCGGCCCTTTATTGTATGTCGTAAAAGGCGACTAAGGGATATGACTCCCTTCTTATATTACTAGGTGGTAGGGTTCAACCCGCCCGGGTTGGTACCAGCGCACTAAATGAAAGGTCGGTCGAAACGGCTACGTAAATAGTTTGTGTTTTCCGTCCAGTTCAGTGTAGCCGGCACGACCGAAGGGAAGCACTGACGTGTCACCTAGTTCACCCGGTGATGTTGCCAACCGTGTCATTTTCCATAAAAAAAAATCTGTATGTATGAGAGCTGCATCTCACTGTAACCGGAAGTGAATTTTAGACTATCCTGTGTCACGTATAGTTAAATGTGCTTGTAGTAAGTTTCATCGAATTCGGATGATCGGTTTAAGAGTTATGGAGGAACATACATACATACAGAAAATATTTCTAAAAATCGTTTAAGTGCGAGTTTTACTCGCGCACGAAGGTTTCCGTATCTATCCGCTATCAATAATATCCGCCTATCCGCTCAGGTGGCATGGTCTTCGAATTTTAATTTCGAAGATACCTATGTAGGAGCAATGAGGTCGATAGCAATTTACGGTGGGAAAATGACAGCACCTCAATGAGGTCGTTAGCACTTTAGCGGCTTTAACAATGCAATGTATAAAAGCTTGTGGCGCCATCTGTTATCCAATAGTGTGACAAATCGATTTTAATGAAACGTTTCTTGTATGGGGGGCCCCTTAATTTTTAACTTTTTCTTATTTTTCTTATTTTGTGTTTCATCCGCCATAGTAACACATATTCTGTGAAAGTTTCAACGGGCTACCTATTACGGTTCAAGAGATACAGCCCTCGGACGGACGGACGGACGGACGGACAGACGACGGAGGCTTAGTAATAGACTTCCGTCTGGGATACGGAAATCTAAAAATTGTCAATATAGTTTTAGTATCATAGGTACGTAGAGTCTACAAACGCAATATCTAATAAAAAAAGTAACTTACTCCATGACCATCCCTTACAGATTGATTATTAGTTTTTTTTTTTTTATTGTTTCCGAACTAGCTGGCTGTGACCGAGGTCGAAGCCTCAGGCGCAGCCAATATGACCCCCGAGGAGGTGCCAGTCCGGCTTGGAGGTGGACTAATGTCGCTGGGGAAAGGCTATTTACCCGCGATTTGAAGATCCGTGGATTGTAGGAGTGGGGAAAGATATTCCCCGGAAGCCCATTCCACACCTTTGCAGTGCGGCACAAGAACGATTTAGAGAATCGTGCCGTTCGAAGTACTCGTCTGTCCACTACAAAGGGGTGTTCCGCGAGAGTATGGCGGGTTTGGCGAAGGCGAACAGGAGGAGGAGGGATAAGGGAAGCAATTTCGTCAGAGCAGCGGCCATAGTAGTACCGATAAAACAGGCTCAATGACCCAACGATACGTCTGTGTTTTAGAGGTTGAAGGTCCTTTGTGAGTACAGAGTCGCCAATGAGGCGAATGGCTCGTCGTTGGATAGAATCCAAGGCTGAAGGTACTCAGGGGAACCCTCCCAAAGATGACTGCAATATTCCATCACCGGTCTTACTTGTGCTTTATAGTGTAAGCAATTGGACCGGTGTGAAAAATCGCCGACATCGGTAGAGTATCCCTAATTTTCGAGATGCTAGTTTCGCCTTGGATTCTATGAACGATCGAAATCCAACGTCCCTGGACACCTCTATACCCAGGACGCCCAGACTACCATCATTGGGGACTTGGCTGCCCTGGAAAGTTGCTTGGAGTGGAAACGGATCAGCCTTAGTAGAGAAGGCACAGGCTTGCGTCTTAGCTACGTTGAAGTTGACCAAGTTCTCCTTCCCCCATGAGGATACTTTATCGAGAACCAGGTCAACCCGAGCAACAGTTTCGCGTCTCGCGTTTGCTGCTGACGCCTCTCTACCCTTCCAGTCTTTGATGAACCCTTCGTGCACCGTGCTGTCGTCCGCGTAGCAATGTATTTCGCCGAGCGAGAGCATGTCGTTAATAAATAATAGAAACAGCGTAGGCGACAGCACGGATCCTTGTGGAACACCAGCATTGATTGAGTAGTCGGCCGAGCATGCACCATCAAGGGTGACAAAGATCGACCGATTGCTCAAAAAGCTGGAGATCCAAGTGCACAGTTTTGTAGGGACACCGTAGGCCGGAAGCTTGCTTAGGAGTCCCCGGTGCCAGACGCGATCGAATGCTTTGGATATATCCAAAGCGACCGCCAGCGATTCCCCAAAACCATCGAGTCTTTCAGCCCACAAGTGCGTGACGTACGCTAGAAGATCTCCAGTCGACCTTTGCTTGCGGAAGCCGTATTGCTTATCGTCGAGGAGTTTATAGTCTTCTAGGTACGTCAGGAGCGCTGAGTTGACAATACGCTCCATAACCTTACTCAAGAGTGAGGTTATCGCAATAGGGCGATAGTTCGATGGGTTCGCTGGGTCCCCCTTCTTGGGGACCGGCTGGACCGAAGCTCTTTTCCAGCAAGAAGGCATTGAACCGGAGGAATAGGAGCGTTTGAATAGGCGAGTAAGGACTGGCGCCAATTCCAGAGCACAATTTTTCAAGACAACCGCCGGGACGCCGTCAGGCCCGCTACTCTTCGAAATATCCAACTCACGTAGCGTTTTATAGACGACTCTGGGATGGAACCTAATATTATCCATCATACGCCCGCAATGGGGCAATGAAGGGGGGTTGGCGCCCAGGTCGTCCATGTTTGAGTTGGATGCGAAAAGGCGTGCAAAGATATTCGCCTTTTCCTTCGCGAGTATAGCGAGCGAGCCATCCGGACGTTCCAGCGGAGGTGTAGCAGGACGGCAGAAATTCCGACCGATGGATTTGGCGAGAGACCAGAAGGCGCGGCTACCCGAAGGGCTACGCGCAAGTTTCGCGCCAATTCCACGGTCGTGCCTGAACTTGGCCAAGTTTTGCGTTCGTTTGCAGGACCTAGCAGCGACGTTGAGCTCTCGCCTGTTCTCGACAGACCTATTCTGCAGCCATTTCCTGTAAGCCTGGTTCTTTGCGTCAATAGCCAGCCTGCATTGACGATCAAACCAAGGCTTATGGCGGCCGCCGATGGGAACGGCGGAGGTAGGGATGAAGAAATTCATACCCTGTGCGATTACATCGACGACCGATTGGGCACACAGGGATGGGTCTGGAGAAGAGAAGCAAACGTCGTGCCAAGGGTATGCTCCCAAGAAGGAACGGAAGTCATCCCATTGTGCTGACCGGTAGTGCCAAACTGTTCGCGTACTACATTCACGTGCTTCCGCGAGGTGTACAGTTGGCACAGTTGAGCGTACAAGGCAATGGTCGGAGTTACCGAGGGGAGCTTCAACCCTCACCTTGTAACCATTTGGCTCGCTAGTCAGCACAAGGTCCAGCAAACTAGGTCGATGAGCAGGGTTATCAGGTATCCGAGTGGTTCCGGACACCAACTGCGTCAACCCGTGTGCAATGGCCAAGTTGTAAGTCTCCCTGCCGGCATGGTCAGTGATGGGGGAGCCCAACCAGTCTTGGTGTTTAGCATTGAAATCACCCAGCATCACTAACTCCGCCGTAGGGAACTCGCAAAGCAGTTAGTATTGATGATTGATTGATGATTATAGTTCTATTGGCTCTATTATTATCCGGTACAGTTCCCGGTAGCAAATCGAACGCACGAACTCGCATGTGTGCGACAGGGACGACGCTCTACAACCGGATTGTCTCTTTCTAAAGCTCGACACGCTTTATTTTCTGCCGGGAACTGTACCTACGTGTTCCAGTGTCGGGAAGGGTCGGTCGTCCTAGACGCACGAACCAAGACCAGATCGGGCATGTGCTCAAAAAGGGTACCTAAGTGTGTGTGTGTAGTACCCGTAATCGCCGAGTAATATTATGTGAAGAAGATTATGAGAGTGAGGTGTATGTAGGAGAGTGGCACGTGGAGATCCGTTGTCTCTGCCTACCCCACTGCGAAACAGGCCGCGGCGTGGCGCTATATGTATAGTCCTTCCTTACCTATAATAAAATCCAACGTCTGCTTTCTGTCTGAGTGTCTGAGTGTCTGAGTGTCTGAGTGTATGTATGTCTGTCCGCTTATAACTCGAGAACCACTGAACCGATTTTAATAAAACAAAATTCTACGGATAGCTTGATTCTTCCCATCAACTATAGGCTACTTACTATCACGCTAAATGGCTTATGTATGAGGTTAGCAGTGAAGTGAAATATGAGCGCGGGCGGAGCCGCGGGCACAGCTTGTATAGTATATTATGTACGTCGTATATAGTATATTATGTCGTCTCAGAGATGTGCGAGTTTATGCGACAGAGACGACGCTCTACAACCGGATTGTCTCTTTCTAAAGCCTGCTCATTACTTATTGGCGGGTACTACTACTACTACTCATAGCTATGCTCATTTATACTATGTACTTAGCCTCTGTACGTCTGTACGTTGTCTCTGCCTACCCTACCGGGAAACAGGCGTGACGCTATGCATGTATGTACTTAGCTTTATTTTATGGTGACCGCTGTATTAAAGGAGTGAACCTACTAAGCTTCTGTGATTCAGAGACTCTAGCTAGACCAGCGTTTGGTCTCTCGGAGTCTCGGGTCTCCAACGACACTGACTGTTCGGCCGGACCGGACGTCGCATTGAGTTCAAGGAGGCTGCTAGCCGCGTCTGGGCCTTGGGCCTCGCCTTACTACTTTACTTTGAAGAATCGTCAAACAGCACGCAGCTGGGCCTTCAGCCTCGCCGTCTAGCGTCTGGGCGAATTACTGTACGGTCCCCCACACGTTTATACCAGTGAGATGACACAAAAGTTAAACCTGTAAAAAATTACTTAAGCTTTTGACATATGACTAGCGAGGTACGAATACTCAACAGTTGCATAGCAACTGAAACTGCACCACCGCTGGCTGGATACCGTGACCGGCGCCGGCGCATCGGAGAGGCCCAGTAGGCGCAAAAACCCGCCCCGACTTCCGTTTCACACGCACATTATCATCAGTATGCAACCGGCGCGGGGGCGGCGGCTCGGGCTCTGTTGTCGATACCAAGTTGGCCCCGAACAAATAACGAATTCAAATCAATTTCAAATTTATTTTCTTTATTATATACATTTAACAATTATTTAGACATAATTCTCACAATAAAATATAAATTTTGTTTAGTAAGAACTATGTATGTATGTATTTAATTGTGTGTGTATTTAATTTAATCTATAAATAGTAATTTATACGTTTAATTAACTAGTATGTACTTATATGTAGTGTATATTATAGTATATTATAGTTATTTTCCTTATATTATATTTTACATTCCCACACTCAAGCCTTTTGCTACTACCTACTTATATCTCGCAACATACGACTCTCAAACATCCAAAGGTTGACTGGGAGAAATCCCTGTAAGGGATAAGTCCGCCTTTGCCCCTCATGTAAATTTCTTAGTGTTTGTTTATGTTAAATGTTTTTTGGAGCAATAAAGTATTTCTATCTATCTAACTATTACGATGCTTATCCTACTAACTAATTGTATAAATACATCTAACTGACTGAATTAAAGGTAAAATGTGTTTGCGTGTATGTGTGTGCGTGAGAGATTGTGGGAAGGGTGTGGGTTTGTGTGTGTGTGCGGTGACGCATACGCACACACCCAGCCCTTAACAACGCACGAATAATTCGCTTTTTGCCCATAGTACGGTTGTGGTACGGTTCAGCTGTCCGGTCAACCGGACTACGGGAAAAAAATCCGTGGTTATACAACAACAAAATTATAGATCAGTGTGTACAGTTTGAAAAATAAATATACAGGAATAAACTCAAATTAGACTCGAAATTACAGTGTTAGGTAATTTTTTTTAAAGGCAATTCTAATCCAACTCTTGATCCTTACTTCTTCGGTCACGTGATCGGCGGTCAAACATGTTGCTGCCTAGAGTTACATAAGCACACCACGTCACAGATACGAAGGCGTTATGGCTTGTATGAATAGCGGTTCACATTATGTGAATCATATATGGGTCATCTAGCCTACAGTGCGACGACTGTTGAGAGTCACCGTGTCCTACACTGGCGGTCGTGGACAGGAAAACGGAGTGTGGGAAGACCACCAGCCAGGTGGGACGACGACATCAAGTGCGCCGGCGAAAAGCAGCGGTGCCGTACCGCTGGGATGACTGCAGGGAAATTGGAGAGGCTTATGTCCAGCAGTGGACGCATACACGCTGACTGACTGACCCATACATAATGTTAGCGTCATAGTGCGTGTCACACTTGGAAGCGAACTACAGATGTGTTGTCTGGCTACGAGTGTCCTGCGTGTGACGTGTCGGCCCCGTGCGGGCTTGTCTACCTACGCATTGGTGCCATGCGGCGACCAACGCACAGATACCACGCATGGCTCCCTTCTGGTCGACTGGATTTTTTTATATTTATAATAAAGACTTTTCTTGTCTTCTATACATATAATAAAATCGTAGACTTACCGTCTCTGTACATTAACGATTTTTGCAAAAAAAAAAAAAAAAACGGGGAGACGGGAGGAATAAGTAATAGAACGTAAAAAACAATTTTTGGATATGAAGATTTCTTCTGCGTAACATTTAGTGTTTGTTTCATCAAAATCAACTCACAGAATCAAAAGATATAGCACAGCACCACGCCACGCCGCCGCGCCACCACCGCACCGCGCCGCCGCGCCGGCACCGCAACAGCGCCCGGCCAGTCCACGCGGACGAAGTCGCGGGCACAGCTAGTAGTAAATAAAAAAGTGTTGCTGACTTTTTTATATAATAATATGTATAACGTAAAATTTTTTTAATCGTAATTTTTTTTTTTCTTGAGATATTTTTTTTATGGATACGCGAACGTGAGACACTTGTCACCGTCAGCTTGGATTGTCGACGAGGCACAAAAGCATTCGGTTTCGAACGGGGCCGCGAATGCCGTGCGGGCGTGACAGGTGCCTTTTCATACTTCTCTTGAAATATCTTCAGGCATCACACCGGGAGGAATTGCATTCCAGAGTTTCGCAGTGCGGAAGATAAAAGAAATACTGGAGCGTTTGGTCCGCACTTTCTGCCATGAGTTGACCTATGGTGAAATGGTGACGTCGGAATCGTTTCGATAAACTCTCAAAGCATTGGCCGTTGAGGAGTCGACAGAACACACTTAGTGAACGAATGTCTGTCTCTACGGATCTGAAATGCTTCAAGTTTGCAGGACACCTTGGAGTCGTTGGCTTACTGAGCAACCCCGCCCCACCCCTAAGATGCGAGAAATACTCCACGCATGCATGACCTCACACTCACAGTATGTTATAGTTATCTGATGTAATTAAAGTTTAGTATGGAAGTGATATTAAAAAAAACTCTATAAGATTTCTTGCCAGGTTCTTCCCTAGAGATTGCATTGCTAAACGGGACAAGCAAGACAAAACACAAAATCGGTCAGGTGTGAATTTTACTCGCGCACGGAGGGTTCCGTAAATCCGCTATACTATACCTGTCAAAAAACCAAATTATATTTTGTCTTTCTTCAGTGCAAAATATAAAAATGTATTATTCAGTAGCGTGACTAACCTATTCTTAGCACGTTTCTTGTATGGTAACCTCCCTTAATTTTTTTACTTTTTGATTTTTTTATTATTTAATTGGCACATCCGCCATAATAACACAATATTCTGTGAAAATTTCACCCGGCTACCTACTTATTACGTTTCAAACGATACAGCCCTAGGACAGACATACAGACAGACTTATACACGGCTTAGGCTTAGCAATAATAGGCTTCCGTATGGATACGGAACCCTAAAAATGTGATCTTAGATATTTAAATTTGCGCCTTCGTTTGATATGATAATGACGATTTTTTTTTCACGCCAGAGAGTAAGCTTTTCTTCGAGACGACGACGCGCGACGACAGGCGCTTAGAGGTGCAAGCACGAACAACGAGTCCACCATACAAACCCTAAAATTATATTGTCAAGTCCAACTGAGATTGTATCGTGGTTCATTAATACGTTACCTGGCGATACATTAAAAAATATATTTTTTTTTCGAGGTTTCGTTTATTTGATACCTTCCTGGGGAGTACAAATAAAATCCGAAGCCATTCTAACAAGTCAAATAATATTTTTGATCATCTACTAAAGTGTTCGTCGCCCGGGCGGGACCCGCCGGCGGGTCCCGGACGTCTCGAACTAGTAATGCGGGACCCGCCGAGGGGTCCCCGGACAGTGAATGTGTTAATATACAAAACTACAGCTGTTCTCGCGGCGCGCGGCGGCTTCATTTTACGGAAAAATAATCAAATCAAATCAAATCAAATCGTTTATTTGTTCAGGCACTTGTTCCATCGCACACACAACAGATTCAAATACAGCATTCAGTAAACAATAAATATTAAAATATTAAAATAAATACTCCTAAATAATATCCTCCAACCATTCTTACACGTGTACGTACGTACACACGTCTGTGAAAACCCATGCGAATTTATTGAAGTCCTAGTGCTAGCGCGGGAGGGCTACCGGGGCTAGAAACCGAGCAAGTGCAAAATAAATCGGCCAAGTGTGAGTCGGACTCGCGCACCGAGGGTTACGTACCACCACGCAATATTATTTATTGTGTTATGTATTTAAAAAAAAAATAATTGTATCCGTAAACTATGAGTAAATCGAACGTGAATGTGAAGTGTCCCATCCCAAATTCGTCCTTCCATCTTTTTTCAACGGAAGCTTGCTTCGGGTGGGTTAAACCCTACCACCTACCTAGTAATATAAGAAGGGAGTCATATTCCTTAGTCGCCTTTTACGACATACACGGGGAGAGATGCAGTGGGGCTATTCTTTTAAAGTACCGGCCCCACACGGTACAAGTTCATTATTAGCTATACATCCTTATCCTTTCCTTTATTATTATCCTTTCCTTCCTTATCCTTCCTTACCTATAATAAAATCCAACGTCTGCTTTCTGTCTGAGTGTCTGTCTGTCCGCTTATAACTCGAGAACCACTGAACCGATTTAATTAAAACAAAATTCTACGGATAGCTTGATTCTTCCCATCAACTATAGGCTACTTACTATCACGCTAAATATCTTATGAGGTTAGCAGTGAAGTGAAATATGAGAGCGGGCGGCTTGTGTATTATGTACAAGCTGTGCCCGCGGCTCCGTCCGCTCTCATATTTCACTTCACTGCTAACCTCATAAGCTATTTAGCGTGATAGTAAGTAGCCTATAGTTGATGGGAAGAATCAAGCTATCCGTAGAATTTTGTTTTATTAAAATCGGTTCAGTGGTTCTCGAGTTATAAGCGGACAGACAGACAGACAGAAAGCAGACGTTGGATTTTATTATAGGTACAAGCTGTGCCCGCGGCTCCGCCCGCTCTCACTTCACTTCACATTTCACTTCACTGCTAACCTCATAAGCCATTTAGCGTGATAGTAAGAAGCTTATAGTTGATGGGATGAATCAAGCTATCCGTAGAATTTTGTTTTATTAAAATCGGATTAGTGGTTCTCGAGTTATAAGCGGACAGACAGACACTCGGACAGACAGAAAGCAGACGTTGGATTTTATTATAGGTAAGGAAGGAAAGGAAGGATAAGGAAGGAAGGATAAGGAAGGAAAGGAAAGGATTATGTATGAGCACAGCAGGTGCTGTCACGCGTATGTTGCTACCGTGAATAAGGTCCTACCTTTCCTTCTTACCTTACATACAAGGTGGTAGGGTTTATCCCGCCTGGGTTTGTACTAACGTACTGAATTAAACGTCGGTCGAAACGGCTATGTAAATACTTCGTGTTTTCCGTCCAGTTCATTGTAGCCGTCATGAAAATGAAGGGAAGCACTGACATGGCACCTAGTTCGCCCGGTGTTATGGGCTGACATCACTGACGTTGTAGGTGATGCTGATGTAGTATGATGTAGTAGTATAAAAAAACATACTGCATAAGCGTTCCTGCCTACTCCTCCGAGCCCCGGGGATGACGATATAAAAGGTTATATTTTAAAAGGACTCGCCCAGCACTCTAGAGGACGAGCCCTTGCATACTTCACACGCATTACGTCAGCCTACTATTTAATATTCATGATTTTTTTCTCTTCACGTTTTCCTAAAGCGCTCCTCGTGAATGGGCGAAAATTCATAGAGAGGGCTTCTTGCACGGCCGGCGGAGACGATTTTTTTATGTAATATGTACCGTGCGGGGCCGGTACTTTAAAAGAATAGCCCCACTGCATCTCTCCCCGTGTATGTCGTAAAAGGCGACTAAGGGATATGACTCCCTTTTTATATTACTAGGTGGTAGGGTTTAACCCGCCCGGGTTGGTACCACCGCACTGAATGAAAGGTCGGTCGAAACGGCTATGTAAATAGTTTGTGTTTTCCGTCCAGTTCAGTGTAGCCGGCACGACCGAAGGGAAGCACTGACGTGGCACCAAGTTCACCCGGTGTTACGGGCTGACATCACGGACGTTGTAGGTGATGTAGCCAACCGTGTCAGTTTCAATAAAAAAAAATAAAAAAAAATAAAAATAATCCGGTATGTGTGGCTGAGTCAGAGGGCCCAGAGCACAGATTCAGATTCAGATTCAGATTCATGAACATGGACATCTTCCGACCATCGAATATCAACTCCGAGAAGGCCGTTGCCATACCGGAGGCTTACCATAGGATTGATGGCTGTACCAGGCCTCTCGCACTCTATGTACTTGCGCGCGCTAACTACCTACCGCCCGACGGGCCGCCGCCGGCGGTCTATTTCAGTGGTAATTCGTCAGCCGCGCGAAGTATACATAGACACTCGCCCACGCAACTGCGCGCAGCTGCAAAGCAATAACCACTTTACACTCGATCGTTAAGGTACATTTTCGCACGCAGCGATTGGCGACGTGAAAAAGTAGGCTATTAAAGCCCGAAGGTAGGAACTTTTTCTATGGAGTGATTTATCTGTTACGAAGTAACTATTTAGTAATCTGTGGCTGTACTGGACTATAGGTACATACATACTTGTCCATTCAGGCATTAAATGATTTTTTAGCTATTGACTTCACACTGACGGAGATAGTACAACTTTCTCTTGTTTTAATATTTAGTTAAGCGTGGTGATCGGTGTTGTGCTGTAATTGATGTATTTTTATTCTCAGTTGCAACAGTTTGGTTCCTTTTTGCATTCCTGGCTTAACACAATTTTTTTTTATGTGTTCCGTTATTTGTGGCTGAATCGGAGGGGCCAAAGCACATCCTCCGACCAGCCAATATCACCTCTGAGAAGTTAGGTGCCATACCGGACACTTCCCTGCATTGCTGGCTATACTGGACTAGAGGAGAACACAAGCGAGGCTGTGTTGCGAGGATGCGGCCATCTTACATCCAGCACGGTGGTAACAACCCAGTCGGCTACAAATTTGAGCCTACCACCTAGTAAGGGGCAAGGGAAGGGACCTACAGTTTCACACCGGTGTGTCAAGTGTAAATTTCAATCACGGAACGACCAGACTATGAATTGGGCTGCAACTCCCAAATTACACGGCCTATCTTATTTCGGCACCGGACTGAGATCCCTGGGCTAAGAGCTTCCAAGGGGGGAGACGGGTATAGGATGGGAGTGAGATGGCTTTAAGGGAGGAAGTAGGAAAGGAGGGTGGGGGGGGGGGGGGGGGGGGGGAGGTCTCCATCAAAGCGGAAGTAAACAGAGTAAACAGGGCAATTTCTCTCGTAAAGGAAACGAAAAAGTTCTCGCAGCCTGAAAAACATGATCGGAGAAAGAGAGACCGTGCAAGGGAATATTGATGAAGATTGGATGCGAGAGGTATCGGCGATGATGACAGTGAATTGTTTATCTTAGATGATAGCTTCGTGGAAAAAATAAATATAGGCTCGGTATCATCTTTTTTTTTTATGGAAACTGACACGGTAGGCTACATCACCTACAACATCCGTGATGTCAGCCATAACACCGGATGAACTTGGTGCCACGTCAGTGCTTCCCTTCGGTCGTGCCAGCTACACTCAACTGGACGGAAAACACAAACTATTTACATAGCCGTTTCGACCGACCTTTCATTCAGTGCGGTGGTAACAACCCGGGCGGGTTAAACCCTACCACCTAGTAATATAAGAAGGGAGTCATATCCCTTATCTCATTCACAAATACTTTCACACCGAATTTATACTAGCCACTATAATGATATTGCGATATTACATACATATCACACGCTGTATCCCGAAAATCGGGGTAAGCAGAGTAATCGGTGTCGTGCTGCTAGTAATCTTGTAAATTACAGCGTATACCGCGCGGCACGTAACTTGGCCTCTGTGCGAGAGGGACGACGTTATACGCATGCGATCGTTGGTATAACGCTGTCCCGCTCGCACAGCGGCCAAGTTACGTGCCGGGCACTCTAATACTGACCACCGCGTTTAGCAAAGTATTGGGACTATCAAGCAGCAAGTAAGGAATGAAGATGCAAGGCTCGATGGAAGGACAGTGCCCAGTTGAGTGTGCCACTCGGTGTGCCATTTATAGGCTGTCTTAGAACATAATTATAGATTGGATTGCCTGTTGACAGGATTTTTTTATTTTATTAGATTTAATTTAAGTATAATTTATCTAGATTCAAAACAGCTGACTTAATTTTGTACGGTAGATCGAATATATGTAATACGATCGTTGTGTAATTATAAAATCGTATTATTGGTCGTTTGACTATAAGAGCTTTTAACTACAGCATCCCCTCAATCCAGGGTTACGAAGGGTCATCCCCAAAGGATTAAAAACATAGACGGAGGTTACACGCTAGGTTTGGCATCAGTTCAGTCCATCAGTCTGGTTAAACCATGGTCCAGACTGACCGTTTAATCTAAAATTGATGGATGGATGGATTGGACTGATGGACCAGACTGATGGATTTTAAAATATTTTGATACTAGACTGATGGCAGACTGATAGTGCTAATGCATTTTACGTCTGGCGTCAATCTGGTCGTGATCAAGGTCACGGACTGAACTGATGCCAAACCTAGCGTGTAACCTCCGTGATAGGCAAGGCGAAAAAAAAAATGCAGAAGACGAAATATTCATCTGTTTAACTCTCGTCACACTTGTTCACTACACTACACTGCACAGCACTGCACTGCACAGCACTGCACTGCACTACACTGCACTGCACTGCACTGCACTACACTGCACTGCACTGCACTACACTGCACTGCACTGCACTACACTGCACTACACTATACTATATGCATAGCTTTATTTAACTAGGAAGTATTTTTATTATTAATTATTTTACCTTCAATTCTCACACCCTACTACCTATTTGCTCTGAGACATCCAAAAGTTGACTAGAAGAAATATTTGTGATGGATAAGTCCCCCTTTGCATCTCATGTTAATAATATTGCGCTTATTTCTGTAAAATGTTTTTGCAGCAATAACATATTTTCATTATTCGTAAAATATATGACCAATGCGTTCTTCCGGTTACATAAGTGCGCTTACCTCGGGTGTGAAACGTGGACTCTGACGGTCGCTGCTGTCCGAACTTTGAAAGTTGCCCAGCGAGCAATGGAGCGAGCCATGCTGAGAAGAATATCGCTACGTGATATGGAGAGTAACGAGGCAACCCGCCGACGCAATTTGTCGATATTGGACACCGGATGGCTAAACTCAAGTGGCAGTGGGCTGAGAGTCGTATGTCCAGAAGTGGTAGCATACATGCTGACTTATTTTCTATCTATCTGTCTGTCTAGTCACGTATCTTGTCAGCCTCGGTAGCTCAGTGGTGCAGTCGGTCGACTGTTATTATGTAACCCTGAGCGCGGTCAATCCTTGGATGGGTGACCACTCGACCGTTGGAGGCTGACCGTGGTTCGGATTCCACGTAAAACTGTAGGTCCCTTCCCTTCTTACCTTACTAGGTGGTAGGGTTTATCCCGCCCGGGTTGGTACCACCGCACTGAATGTTCATAGTTCGTGTTTTCCGTCCAGTTCAGTGTAGCCGTCGTGAAAAGATGGGAAGCACTGACATGGCACCAAGTTCACCCGGTGCTATGGGCTGACATCACGGATGTTGTAGGTGATGTAGCCAAGCGTGTCAGTTTTCATTAAAAAAATATAATCTTCTGCAAATGGAGTGTATGCATCGTCGCGTTCTTGATGCAGTCTCATGATTTAGTGTGTATGCATGGGACCAATTCCGTGTCTAGATGTTCATTTATTTGGTCATACCCATCAAGATATATCTAGATGAGATGCACTACGATGGAAGTTTCAAATAAATCAAGTCGTAATAACTGCAGTATGAGTGAAGCAATTGCGGGTTTGCGCGGGGCTGAGAGCCGAGCGGAGAAATAATCTGATCCGAAGAAAAAATGTGACCCCTCGACTCGACGATCGTTGTGCTCATAGTCGTTTCGGCGCATGGGCTGATAGCGAAGAGCCTCGACGATCACCTTGAGAGGCTCTCGCTGAGTGGTTGGGTCGAGGGCCAGATCCAGAAGGCAGCCCTGCTGGACACTGCACTGGAGGTTCCTCTCTTTGGGACCCGACCATCGGTAGCCTGGGTTCGCCCCGCCGCCGCGCGCCGGTGGTGGAAGCTCCGTTTATATTTTTTTGTATTTATTTTAGGTATTTATTTGTATTTTTATACTTTGTATATGTAAAATTTATGTAAATATTGTAAATGTGTAAATAAAGAGATGGAATAGGAATATAATTTATTTATAAGGTAAGTAAAGTATATTAAATTAATAAATATTGGATGGCCTCAATGATACGCTGCCTCAGGAACTCGAGCGAACGTTGCTCTCCTGAAGTAGTGTACAGGAACATCCCGACGTCTTTCGCGAGCCGCTCTGCCTCTTCAGACCATGCCCCCATATCGTCTCCACCGAAAAGGTAGAGAAGATAGGATATTGATTGGTTCCCAACTAACATTATGGTGTTAAGGTGATGTCAGACTCCGTCTGACTCGAATTTCAAGAAGTGTACCGCTAATATTACTTACCTGACAGATTCAGTTTTATTATATGTAAAACTTCATCTATCAGCGCAGATCGATAGCTTTTTGAAAACACGATTTGATTAAATTCGTTCGATAGAAAAAAGTCATGAACATGCCTCTGAATTTAGTTCTAAAAACGTATTTAAGGCAACGTGACCAAATCAGGGCTTTGGAAAAAATATATTTTATTCGTTTAATGAATATCTAGATCGAGTGCTTTTTATTTTTTTGTTTAGATTCGTAGTTTTAAAATAATAAAATAAAAATCAAATTGTCGCTTACGACAAATATTCCGAGCAGCGTGATTGCGCTGTGTCCTACTCCAACCTACGAAAGCGGCGTCTCGCTATCTTGCCGGAGTTGCGGGTCGCTCGCCCCGCGCCCGACACGACACGCCCCAGTCACCGCTAGAAGCTCGAAGTGAGAGTACGCGCGCGCTCGTGACGCTCCGCTCGAAATAATAATTATTTATACGATTTTTGCGTAAATTATTAAAATCGTACCTACTACAGCCAGTACTCTTTTCTATTCTGTGCTACAGATATGGGAAACAAAGCAAGACGGTACGTCAGCAAGCTTAAAAATAAGAAAAAGGCGAAATTGATGTGGGAAATCTTGCGGTAAGCATTACTTTGTGAATTATTTATTTACCGCCAATACTATTAAGTGATACTCTCAGACAGTGTTTCTTTCAGAGAATTAGGTTATGATTTAGTATAGCGCGGCATTATTAGAAGATTTCTGGTAGCCCACTGTGGGCGGAGTCTCTTCCCTTCCCCTCGCATTCTCTACCCCTGCTTCACCCCCTCGAATACCTACTGCCACGAGTCAGTAAACCTGGATACGAAATACGGCATCGTTTGTATGAGAACCGAGGTAGCCGCCAAAGGGGTGTGAAGTCTGAGGCGGGAGCGGCGCATGGAACGCCGTGATTGGCTGAGCGAGTAGGTAGCCACGTGACGCCAGTCTTCCATACGTTTGAACGGGATTCATACAATAAGTCGCTCATTGTGTCGATTCGCGATGAAAAGATGAAACGGATTTAACAATATTTAACCCTTCTTTACATCAAGGGAATAATATAACTTTCTCTTAAATGAACAAAGGCAACGCCCCTTTCACAATTTTGCGAATTTGCAGATTTTCGCATAAACACGATAATAGTTCTAAGTTCTGAGATACCTCGGATACTTTATTATAAATCTACATCAAATTTCCAAAACAATGATATGTAAGACCTCGTACATTGGTATTATCTTATTGGAGTATTTGTTATTGGAATTTTCCAAAATTAAAAAAATAATGTTAGAAAGTCGAAAAGTTTTGTAACCAAAAAAAATAATTATTATATTATTAACAACTATTTGCTAATTACTTAGCCAACGATATGACAAATTATATTGCAATATGACTTCGCGAAAAATTCGCGAAAATCTACCCTACCATAAAAAATTTATGAGTACCCACCTCGATATTTAATTTTTTTACGGTAAAATGAGGTTTTCCAGGCTTTGCCTTTTTTAACAAACTAACCAGCCATACCCACCTGGATATTTAATTTTTTTAGGGTAAAATGAGGTTTTCCAGGCTTTGCCTTTTTTAACAAACTAACCAGCCATGCAGCTAGAGCCTTATAAAATGTACCATGCGTCTCTCTGTCAGTTTGACGGTGTGAATTCGTTATATAAGGGTTAATAAAATAACAAATGAAAGGCTGTGTAGTCTGTAATAGAAACATATATTTGAAACAGAACAATAATTTACTTAATTATTTATTTATAGATCGGTATCTATATTAAAATTTTCATTTGGTAACTTTTGAACAATTGAATTAAATTTAAAAGCACAATTTACGACATTTACATTGTTACTGTTTACATTGTTGACATTTACATTGTTATTGTTGAACTAAAGAACTAAAGAACTAACATGTGTCTCGAGAGATGGTCGCGCAACAGATGGATAGATCTCACCGAGACCTGAAGTTTGAGTACCAACACGATGGGTCTAGCACCAGTGGTTCTCGAGTTATGACCAAAACAAAAGTTCATGTGACAGATGGATAGATCTCACCGAGACCTAAAGTTTGAGTACCAACACGATGGATCTAGCACCAGTGGTTCTCGAGTTATGACCAAAACAAAAGTTCATGTGACAGATGGATAGATCTCACCGAGACCTGAAGTTTGAGTACCAACACGATGGGTCTAAGTCCAGTGGTTCTGTAGATATGACCAAAACTAATGATCACGTGACAGATGATAATTCCGACCCCTCACTCGCATGATCGCATCGCATTTCGCATTTAGATGCTAGCTAGCTAGCTAGCAGCGGAGCGCAGGCGCTATATAGCATTTAGCATTTAGCAGTACCACAGATAAATAGCACATACTTCATTGCTTTGTGCGTTCCAAAACAAACGAACCAACAAAGTTTTACGAACGAAACAGCAATGCTAATTAAAATTAAATGTGATTATTGCTTAGCATTTAGCATTAATTTTTATTCATCAGGGCGCTTAGCAGTGCTAAATGCTAACGGGGTATTCATTATGAATTAATTTTGTTACTACTCGGTTTTATATTTAGGACTTGCAATGTATTCAAAAATGTCTCCACTTTCATAACCCTATACTCCTCGTTTGTCAGACCTATTATTGAATATGCCTCCATAGTATGGAACCCGCAGTATGCGGTCTATATAACTGAAATAGAAAAAATTCAAAAAAAGTTTTTAAAATATGTTGGCTATAGAACTCGTAGGGGAAGTGAGAGCGACGATAACACATTTGAAATAATGTCTCTCGAGGAAAGAAGGCAGATCAAGGATATTACTTTCATATACAAGTTGATCCATTATTACATAGATTCTCCTTATTTGTTAAGTAAGTTAAGTTTTCGTTGCCCTACTAAGGCAACGAGATGTCTTAACACTTTTCATATCGCCAAAGTGAGTACCAATTATAGTAAAAATTCTTTTACTAACCGGAGTTGTGCTACTTATGACAACTTCTTCTCCTGTCTTGATTTATTTCATGTATCACTCAGCCATCTCAAAAGGTCAGCGATCGAAACAGTAAATGATGAAACAGGTGTTAAAGCGGGCAGATGAGAATTGTGTGAGGGTAGGTTGGGTTGGTTTTCTTGCTAGGTACATGGTAGGTATGTACTTCTTATCAACGTATCTCCTATGGTTAAGTAATTGGTTGATTTTCGTGTGTTGGTATTAGTTAGTTTTTGATGTTTTCTTTCTTTTAGGTTAATTTTTAATCATGAACGCACTTAATATGGATAACTTTATGTAGAAAACTTTACTGGTCTCTGTGTAATTAATGTTAGTACTTACTCCTTTTTACGATGACTGTATGTTTTCCCAATAAAATAAAATAAAAATAAAATAAAAAAAAAAAATAATGCTAAGCATAACAAGACTAATTCCCGGTAGACGCATGACCTAAAGAAATTAATTCCTTTAGAGTCGCTCAAAAGTAAAAACCGGTAGGTACTGGTTGAATGAAAAAAGCGCGATAAACGAATATTGAACGAGGAAACCTGCTGAGGTTGACTAGAAGAAATGTCCTTTGGCAATAAGGCAGAATGCATGAAATATCTGTATACATTTAACATACATATTTATCAATAAATAAAAAAAATTACAAGAGCTAACTGCATCCAACACGATAGTCGACCTATGGTGGGTAAGCAGAAAAGAGCTCTCCATACATATTTACGCCGATGTTTGTTACTGAAATTCAAGCGAAAAATGCTATCAAATTGAATGAAAGTACTTACTCGTGAAAGGTGACTCCATCTGTGTTCAAGTTTGAATTTTTCGACGACTTTTTGCACCAAAGCACTGCACAATGAGGCATTTTGTGACAGACGCGCACGTTCGCTCCGCCTGAGCGGCGGACGGAGACTAAGATCGGTCGCCGGCGCTAGACTGACGCGCTGGCGCGTGTGCGCCGACGCGCGGCTACCCCTGTCCTCCTATGTATAGCGCCTCCAGCTTACTGACTCGTGCCTACTGCGGTCGATATGACAGGGCGCTAGGCGTTATAGGAGCTGTTTAATAGAGGCCCATTCTTATACAGGTTAAAGTTCTTTAGTGACTTTACAATAGCGTTAGTAAGTGCTACAAGGGTAGGACAAGACCTCTACAGTAAAGTAGTTACGCGTTATATTAATCCAATATACGAATTTAAAATTTAAACAACCTGCCGTTAGCACCAATTTGTTTGTTGGGTTGGCTCTATACCGGAGTTATTGCAGCACAGCATCGATTACTCTGCTTAGCCTCCTTTTACCTGTAATCCTTTAACCTGGGTGTCCTCAAACGTCGTCGTATCAACGGGCTAGACAGCCTAGCAACAGTCCGCAAATCTGCTGTCATGGCGCCTCACTGAGCGTGGTTTCGCGAAGAGAGGAGTTTTTGGCTCTGCCGACTGTACCATTGGTCTCTCGACACAGCCACCCATGTTGGTTTACATAAAAAAAGCCCGACTGTCGGGTCGGGATACAGAGTGTGGTATGTATCTTTTTCACCCCAAACTCTGCTTCCTCAAGCAGTTTGATGTGGTGCGCTCGTGTAGCGACGTCTCGGCGGAACGCGATCGACTAATACAGTTGCGGCTGGATGGCTTCAATTCGGTGAAACACGGCGCGCTGTCCGAGCGCCCTCTCCAGTAAGAAGTATATCTCGCTCGATGTCCATTCGTCCCCCAAAAATTCGTTGCAGTCCTAGTTAAACATATGACAATGATGGGCCGTCGTCCGTCCGCCCAGAAACCTTGATTGTGTTTGATCAGCGGCTACCAATTCATTTGGGGATCGCTTCTGTGGTCAATATTTGACCTAGCCCTTCTCGACGCAGTTGTCCGTCTATAGTAAATAACGGTAGTAGGTAGGCCCTTAGAGATATATACTTATGTATACACATACATGAGTAATTTATATGTGGGTTTACTTACGTTTATTTTGTGCACTACCGTGTGGGCCGGTACTTAAAAAGAATAGCCCCACTGCATCTCTCCCCATGCCTATCGTTAAAGGCGACTTAGGGATAAGGAAAAGATGCCGCGCTAAAGGGCGACAGGATCGCCACCTCTAACCTTGGCACGGTACTTCCACAAAGTCATCCAGCAGGTACCTACTTACATTCCACTATATTATCGAATCTCAAACATCCAAAGGTTAACTGTAAGAAATCTCTGTAAGGGATAAGTCCGCCTTTGCACCTTATGTAAATTTTCTAATGTACTTGTTACTGTTTAATGTTTACTGAAGCAATAAAGCATTTTCTATCTATCTATCTAAAATTTTGATTTACCATTTCTAACGAAACATCTGAAAATTCAGAGCCGGTGTAACATTGTCAACGGTGCTAAAACCTTCCCTTGCCCCTTACTAGGTGAAACTGTAGCCGACTGGGTTGGTACCACCGTACTGGATGTAAGATGGCCGCATAGCAGCCTCGGTTGTGTTCTCCTCTAGTCCAGTATAGCCAGCAATCCAGGGAAATCTCCGGTATGGCATCTACCTTCTCGGAGGTGATATTGGCTGGTCGGAGCAGCCACCCATACCGGATAATTTTTTTTTTTCACCTTTCATTAATTACATAAGTAATAAGTTTTCCGTTGATTTTTCATAAAGCATAAACAAAGGATTTTGAAATTTTTGAACCGAACAATAACATGATCCCTTGTCGAAGAGGTTATTCAGGCGAAATTATTAAACTCAGAGAACGCATTAAGTTTAATTTATTTATTAAAAAGTTACTACAAATAAACATATTTTGGAAGGTAAAAAGGGGATGCTTTGTGTACATCCTTTGGGAAAACTGAGAAGAGGAATATCCCCTGAAAGTAAATATAAAAAACATTTTATATTTAATAAGAATTCCTGACCCTTTAAAAAGAACATTAGGCGTTTTTTATGGAACTTGATACGGCTGGCATAACACCTTGGTGAACTAGTTGCCACGTCAGGTCAGGGGTTCGTTTTGGTCGTGTTGGCTACACTAAACTGAACGGACCAAATTAACTACTTACATATTTATTTATCCGCTTCGACCGACCTTGTTCAGTGTATTTGCGGTGGTAGTAACCCAACCAACTGCCCAGTAAGGGAAGGGATTTACAGTTTTTCGAAACTTTTTCGAATCACGGTCCCGTGTTTGACCCAGATGCATGCATGATAAAAATTCGAAAATAAATTGCAATGCGAATTTGAATAGGATAAGATCACAGAATTAACAGAGCTTTGAAGTTTTTTTTTTATGGAAACTGACACGTATGGTTACATAACCTACAACATCCGTGATGTCAGCCCATAACACCTTGGTCAGCTAGGTGTCATGTCACTGCTTCCCTTCGGTCGTGCCGGCTACACTGAACTAGACGGAAAACACGAACTATTTACATTTAAACCGACCTTTCATTCACTGCGATGGCACCAACCAGGGCGGGTTTAACGCTACCACCTAGTAAAGTAAGAAGGGAAGGGACCTACATATTTCAGTGGAATCCGAACCACGGTCAGCTTCCAACGGTCGAACGGTCACCCATTCAAGCTCTGACCGCGTCCAGGTGTTTTATGATCACGAATGACAATCGACAGATCGCACCATCGAATCTACCGAAACTGACAAAGTTAGTTTAGCCGATCTTTATTCTGTAGACTTTTGCCCTGCAGCTCAGCTTTTGCCCTGAGCTTTTGCCCGCGGCTTCGCTCGCGTGAAAGTCGTATTTAAAAAGAAGAATGTAAGTAAGCCCGCTACCTACCTTTATTTCGGCGCGCGGAACAATTTATGTGTTTGGCAATTCGGAGAGCCACATCTTAGCGTAACCGTATTGAGCCTATCCTGTGTCCCGTACAATCAAATGTGCTTGTGCCTTTTACTAAGTTTCATCGAATTCGGATGATCGATTTAAGAGTATGATGGAACATAGATACATACATACAGAAAATATTTCTAAAAATTCTCTATTTAGTTTTAGTATCATTCATAGAGTCTACAAACGCAATATATCATAAAACTATGTGACTTATGATCATCCCTTACAGATTTATTATTAGTAGTAGTAGTATTGATGATATGGTAATTCCGTAGACGGAAAAAATAGTTAAAAATATTTTTTTATGATCGAAGGGTAATTCCATGGAAGAGCCCACCAATCAATATCGTATCTTTATTATGCATTTTGTTTATCAGATTATTTCTTACAAACAAAATTATCTTTCTCTTCTTTATCTTTAGGTATCGCTTGAAAGTCTGCGATGAAAGTAAAACATAAAGCGAATAGCCTCGGAGAATAATTAAATTGAAAGAGACCTTTTCATACAGCGGGCTCGGTCGCATCTCGCAGCCTAGCGAGCGCAAGGGGGACTTTTTTCATCACATTTTAAATTTCTTTCGGGACGTATTTTGTGAACAGTGACAAGCGACAGTGCGCCAGCCGCGGCAGCGTTGCTCTTTTTCGGGTTCCGTATACATACGGAAGCCTAATACTAGCTACGCCTACGTCGTCTATCTGTCTGTTTGTCTGTCTGTCTGTCCGATGTCTGTATCTTTAGAACCGTAATAGGTAGCCGCCGCCGGTTGAAATTTTACACAATATGTTTTTTTATGTCGGATATCAACAACTAAAATTAATAAAAAAAAAATTAAGCGGGGTTCGCGTAAAAATATCATAATTTCCAGAAGAGCTCAATCTACTGAATTATCTAAATATTTTAACAACAAAAGTATAAACGATCGCCAATAGATGGCGTGATACTGAGATACGTGTGAGTGCTACTCGAAAGCAAAATAACAAATAATAAAAACTGACTCACATACGTGGTGGTAAGGAAACATCGGTGCGCGGGTCCGACTCGCACTTGGCCGGTTTTTTTTTCATAAGTTCCCTTTATGGCTTACCACAGAATAAATGGCTTACCTATGTCCGCAGAGAAAATAAACATCCTATTGTCGTTGACATTGGGATTTGAGGAAACATCGTTTCTCAAAATCCTTACTCTGTCGCACCGCTAGAGTGTGGAATTGTCTACCGGCGAGTGTTTGCCGATACTTTCAACCTGGGAGTCTTCAAACGTCGTCCATAGTTAAGGCGAGAATAAGGGTCAAAAGGTCAACTTTAAACGAAATTATTGAGCTATTGGTAAAGATAACAAATCTGTAAAAAATATTTGTTATGTATTGATCTTTAATTAACAAACCTAGCGAAAAAAAATATATTTTACTACTTTGGAAAGGTGTTAAATAAATGTCCAAAAAATAACGAAAAGAACGAAAATTGTACTTTCAAGTTGAATTATCTTGAGAAATATCAATTGTTTCAATACAAGACCCTCATAGAAATATAGATAATATTTTTCCCTACAATGGTAGCGAAAAAAAATATTGTTTTCCATCTTTCCAACACGTGAAATTTAATAAATAGTGTGTTTTCGCGCAAACGTTCATCGTCGGCGCGACGTATCAGCCACCGCACAAGTAGAATGAATCTCGCACCTATTACATCTGCATACGGTTCGTGTTTCAATCATCAGTGCTCGGGTAGCACGGATTCAGTCTTATTTCCGCCTTAAGTAATCTTGTCTACCAAGTCGCAGAATTTGACCGAGATATATGTACGTACTCTTCAACCTGTTCGATCCGAACTGCTGTTATAAAAAAAAATCCGAAATGTTTAAAAAATATTACAAGAAAATGCTATTGCATAACCCCGTCCCAGCAAGTTATGAGAATGGGGAAGAGCTCAAAAGGGATTCATAAATTAAATACAGTCCTTATTTAGGGCCCCCAACAAAGAGTTTAAATCTAGGTACTTACGAAACTCGGGTGTTATGAAACTTTAGCGTTTGTAAAAGTTTTTTGTAGCATTTTCTGACGATACAAAGGACAAATCCACAGAAAGATAGAAAGAAAAAAAGGAAAATAAGGCAAGAAGGTCCTTTGAGGGTCATCTTTGGTTGTAAAATACAACGTATATTATTATTCTTATAGTCTTGTAGTTTTAGCTGTTTTAGCTTTAAATATAAATATATATATATAGGTATATATTGTTGCGTATATAACATGACCACATTAAAAGCGTGGGTTGGTACTGGCTAAAGTCTGCGATGGGACAATGTCGAGTCTTTTTTTTCAATGTGGTCGTGTTAGTTACAGTTTTATATATATACTAGCTTTTGCCGGTGGCTTCGCTCGCGTGAAATTCGTATTTAAAAAAACAAGAAAAAATTAAGTACCTAAGCCCGCTACTTTCGGCGCGCGGAACAATTCGGTTTGTATGAGAGCCCAACATCTTGCTAGCGTAACCTGAACTGAATTTTATGCCTATACTGTGTCACGGATAGTTAAATGTGCTTATAATAAGTTTCATCCAATTCACATGATCAGTTTAAGATTTATGGAGGAATATACACATACACACACAAAAGATTTCAAAAAATCCTCAATTTAATTTTAGTATCATACTCGTACCTACATAGAGTCTACAGACGCCATAAAACATAAAACCGACTTCCTAAAAAAAGTAGAACTAAAAAACTATTTAAAATAAAAATATAAAAACCGCCTTCAAAAATATATGAAATAAAAACCTAAAAAAAAAAACGAACCCTAGAGTTGAATGCGGTGCTAAAAAGGCTACACAAATCACAAAGGATATTATCATCCGCTCATGTTTTCTTTCATGCATCATTTTTGCTTGCTTTAGCACCGCCTTCAACTCTAGGGTTCGTTTTTTTTTTTAGGTTTTTATTTCATATATTTTTGAAGGCGGTTTTTATATTTTTATTTTAAATAGTTTTTTAGTTCTACTTTTTTTAGGAAGTCGGTTTTATGTTTTTTAAAACAGTTTTTTTTATTTCACAGTTTTTTTTAGTAATTTTTGCTATTAATGTACTCGGCGGAATCGCTCGGCCTTCGGCCTCGCGATTCCGCCTCGCTTTCCAATCCGATCTTGACCCAATTAAAATAGGACCACGTCAGCTTCGATAGCTCAGTGGTGCAGACAGTCAACTGTCGCTATTGAATTTTAAGCAACGCTGGGTGCGGTCAGTACTTAGATGGGTGACCGCTGACCGTTGGAGGCTGACCAAGGTTCGGATTCCTCGTAAAACTGTAAGTCCCTTCCCTCGTAATCTTACTTGGTGGTAGGGTTTAACCTTCCCGGGTTGGTACCACCGCACTGAATTAAACGTCGGTCGAAACGGCTATGTAAATAGTTTGTGTTTTCCGACCAGTTCAGTGTAGTCAGCACGATCAAAGGGGGAAGCACTGACATGGCACTGGTGTTATGGGCTGACATCACGGACGTTGTAGGTGATGTTGCAGAACTTAGTAGAATGGACAGACATAAACGTGTTACGGAAGCCTACTTTTATTATAAAATAACCGTCGGAGGACCTTGGTTGAAAATTGTAAAATTTAGTAGAACGGATAGACATGCATATGTTACGGAACCCTACATTCATTTTGCAGAACTTAGTAGAATGGACAGACATAAACGTGTTACGGAACCCTACTTAACAGTTGCACTCCGGGAGTGCCGGCAGATCCCGTGCCACTCTAACTTAACCCTTAACGCAATGACTTAAGGTTTCATTTTAAAAATGACGCTGACGCGATGTCGCGAGTTATACATTTTTACCCACCTAAAAAAGTGCCAAGAGCCGCTAAAGAAGTTTTCACTTCAAAAACCTCAGGGTTATCCCCTTTCAAATAAAAAAAAAAAGAATTTTCAAAATCGGCCCACAATTGACGGAGTAATCGCGTAACAAACATCCAAAAAAAGAAAACATACCGTCGAATTGAGAATCTTTTAGGTCTAAAGTAAATTTCTCGTGAAGACAAATGCAACGAGCCCAAACACGATGGGTTTATCATGTGTAGTTTAGGAGTTCCTATGGCCACCTTCTGTCTCCATCATCAAACCAGCTCGATGGTACTCGGTACAGTAGGTACTGGCCAGGTACCATAATAAATTAAGCGCCGGTCGGAAAAGATAAAAAATTTCAAATTTAGAATATTCATGAAACAAGGGTCCGAATATGTATCACTAGTATATCGATTCATGTATTTCAACAGGACAGAGAAAATTTCAAAATATTAGGTATTTAATACTTTTTAGTTTTTTTTTTTTTTGTTTTTTGGAAATCGGTTTAATATTTTTTAAAACAGTTTTTATTTCATTCTTTTTAGTAATATTACATAAAAAAGAATAATCGAAATCGAATAATCGAAATCGATTGAAGTGGTACAGAATTATTCGCCATATGTGTCAGACTGCAAATTGCTGAATAAGTCCACATCACAAATTTTTTGCTGAAGGTAACCACACACCATACTAATTTATCAAACTGAAAATTGCCGAAAACGACCACATCACAAGTTTTGCTGAAGGTAACCACACACCATAGTATTATGCTGATTTTTCGAAAACCACTGAACCAATTTCGATAAAATTGAAATGGGACCACCTCGGAAGTATGACCTAACTAACAAAAAAAGAATTTTCTAAATCGGCCCTCAATTGACGGAGAAATCGTGTTACAAACATACAAAAAAAAAATAAAAAAAAAAATAAAAAAAAAATTAAAAAAAAAAAAACATACAGACGAATTGAGAACCTCCTCCTTTTTTGGAAGTCGGTTAATAAAACAAAGTAACTTACTCCATGACCATCCCTTACAGATTTATTATTTACATAGCCGTTTCGACTGACGTTTCATTCAGTGCGGTGGTACCAACCCGGTAAGCTCTGCCCGTATGTCCTACTTTTAAAGTAGGCTGTACCGTAATAGGTAGCCGTTTTAAATTTTCACAAAATATTGTGTAATTAATTAATTATAGCGGATATCATATTTAAAAAAAAGGAAAAACCATTTGGATTTTTTTTATGTAATCCGGTATGTGTGCGGCTGAGTCAGAGGGCCCAGAGCACATGTTCCGACGATCCAATAACCACCTTCGAGAAGGTAGGTGCCATACCGAAGACTTCCCTGGATTGCTGGCTATACTGGACTAGAGAACACAACCGAGGCTGCTATGCGGCCATCTCACATCCACCAGTACGGTGGTATCAACCCAGTCGGCTACAATTTGAGCCTACCACCTATAGTAAGTGGGAAGGAACGTACGTACAGTTTTACACCGGCTCCGTACGGTGAAGCAGCGGGTCAGAAAAAACTCATTGGTACACGCCGACCGGATTCGAACCTCGGACCTTACGCGCGAGAAGCCGACGCCCAGACCACTCGGTCACCCGCCGCTGAAATGGCTGAAATGTCTGTTAGTCATATTTTTCATAGGTAAGTACCTACATTTCTAATTCATATGTTTTAGTCAATGTTGGTGAAGGCTAGCCCCGATTGATAGCGTGATGTCAAAACAGTTTTTCCTAGGTGTATGGGCGATATGTTAAGGTTGGAAAAATCGCCTCATAGTGTCATGTTGTCAGTCATGCATGAGTTCCTGCCGGAACTAGGTGCCGTGTCAAAGCTTTCCTCGTGTCGGGATAGCGAAACAGGTTCTCAGACCCAAACCATATAGCCGCGAACGAAAGGATATAGGTACCTACTCGCGAGCTTGCTCCCGAGAAAATTTTAGGTATAAATTACTAAATAAAGCATCGGAGCCGCGCCGTGCTTGCTATATGGCTGGCTGGTAGCTAGGTGTAGATAGGTGGAGTGGCGGCGGCGTCCGCCGGCCGGGGGGGCGGGCGCGGGGCCCAGCTGCGGCGCGGCTCGCAGCCAGCCGAGCCGAGCCGACCCGACCTACTCGGTCTCAGTCAGTCCCCGCCGCGCCGGCTCGGATCCCGCGCCGCTCGCTCGTCGCTCGCACCCGCACGCTCCGCACCCACCGGCAAGCTGGCGCTCGACGTGCTCGTCATGGAACACTTCATCGAGACGGTGAAGAGGTTCCCCTGCCTCTGGAATACCACCGCCATCGAGTACCGGGACCAAGAGCTGAAGGAGGCCGCCTGGAACGAGGTTATGAAGGAGACGCACCTAGGATCGGGTGAGTGCATCGTCGTGCTGCGGGCATTAGGTCGACGCCGAATCCAACGCGATAGGTCGACGGCTGCGCGCCGGTCGAAGGTCGACATGACTCGGGCGTTAGGTCAACGGTGAAGTGTCGATCGAGAGAGTTGATATGAATTCGTGATAGGTCGACGGCCTTTGTCGACGGCAGCGTTTGTGTCGACCTTCGTTTTTAGCTACCGGTTGGCGACGTGAAACTATTTTAAACTTTTATCTATTTCTAGTTCAACAACCCCTTTGCAAAAAGCTTTTTAAAATGTTTATAAATTTTAAATAATTTAGTTTGACTTTGTCATTAACCAACTTGTTCAAAACATTTGCACAACTGATCGGTTGACCTATTGACCTGCCGATCGGTTGACCTATCGTTACAAAATCGACATTTCATAATGCACGCGAAACTGTTTGCTAGTTCCGATATTTATCAACTTCGTTCTTTCATTGTCAAGCATCGAGTCGATCTGTTTCGTCGACACGCAGTTCGTCTACGTACGGACGCGGCTGCCGCTCGGCTCGGCCGCCATCTTGGTTGCTGGCTGGCTGGCGCGGCGCGGGCCGGAGCGGGCGCGGCACGGCGGCGCGGGGGGAGGCGAGGTCACCCGACCGTCAGCGAGCGACCGAGAGAGGCGGGGGAGGCGGGAGAGCGGCGCGGTGCGGCGAGACGGCTCGCGCATCGCATACCCCGGAGTCCCTCCGTCCGCCGCAGCCGCCAGCCGCGCCACTGCCGCTCTCGATGCGGTGCATGCTCCTCCGCGTCTCCACCGCCGCACTCTGGGCTGAGAATCGGCTTCCGAGGTCTTTCGATTTTTTTTTTACGAACTTGAAGATTTCGAAAAACTTTTTATGCAAGTTTATAGGGCTATGTAAGAGAACACTTTATATGTAACATAAGTTGCTATCCATCAATCACATATTTAAAAAAAAATCTTGAATTTTTTTTTGTATGGAGAAGAAAATGTTTAGGTCATTATTTGAAAAGTCTTAGGAGATCTAGAGTTCTGATTAGTATAGTGATAAAGTGCACCGTAAGTAGAATTGTTCTGAATAAAAAGTGTAACCGTAAGCGTCCATAAGAAAGAACGGTGTAAGTTGGAATTTTTAAATTTTGATAAAATTTCGATAAATTCATTTCTATGTTTTCCAATATTTTTTTTTTACATTTCAACTTCTTTTTGGTTTGTAATTATCTGTATATATTGTAATATATAAATTATTCAAAAACTATACCACTAAATGACGATAATCTGCTTACATATTAGCTATTAGAAATTTCTTTTAAAACATTGAAGTTTTAAATATAATATTTATGCAAGCGTGTAGAGCCACGTTAGAGAACGCTTAGTATGTAATAAAATTTGTTACCCGCCAAACACAAGTTTTTTTTTTAATATTTAACTTTTATTTGTACAGAAAGGAAAAGGTTTCGACCATTTTTTCATAAGGTTTACAAGACCTAGACGTTCTTTTGCTATATTGATGAACTAGAGTATGAGTGGAATCACGCTCCATGAAAAGTGTATCCAAATGCGTTCATATAAAGGAACGGTGTAAGTCTGAATTTATATATTTTTTAAATTCAATAAATTAATTTTAATAACTTACCTTAATAACGTGCTAAGCTCCTCGTAACTAAGCTTAACTAAGCTCCAGCGTAACTAAGCTCAAGTGGAAGTAGGCTGGGCACGTCAGCCGAAAACACGACGACCGTTTGAGTAACCGTGTTCTACACTGGCGGCCGTGGACAAGAAAACGGAGTGTGGGAAGACCACCTGCCAGGTGGGACGACGCCATCAAGTACGTCGGCGGAAAGCAGTGGTTCCGTACCGCTGAAGGCCAGGAAGACTGGAGGAAAATTGGAGAGGCGTATGTCCAGCAGTGGACGCTTACACGCTGCCTGATTGACTGACTGACCTAAATAACTAATATCTGGGTACTTTGATTAGTTTAATTATGGCGTATTAATGTTTTTTATGTATAACTAAAATTCCAATTTTTGGTTACATAATACTATTTTAATGTCTTTCGGAAAGTATCTTAAATTTTGGGAATATTCTAAATTAGAATATGAGTCATAAATCTTCAATTTTTGGAAATTGTAAGGTTTTAAACAAAGAGTAGTGACTCGTATGGTAGTAATGTTTTTAAGTTTACTCTGTTATTCATCTATACTCATTTTTAATTTTACGTATTAATAGTGGATGTGGCTTAGATACATAAGTCGACGTTTCGCCTGCTACGTCACAGGCTTCATCAGGAACCACCGGGAAATCCTGAAGCAGATGTCTGGTGCTAGTTGCACCAAACGTCACACTGATTGAGTCTCAAAGGGTACAGCTTTGCTGGCGATTCTGACACGAAAGGTTCTCCTTCTTCACGATTTGCTTCTTGGTGGATGAGCTGCATGTATACTGGCCACTTAATGTCGGATTCCAACCACGTTTCGTATTTACTTTTGAAATTATTGAATGAATAACTCGCACTTTTCCACTTTGTGTACAAATTTGAGACGAACTTTTTACAAAAACTATTCAAATTAACTCGGATTATCATCATTTCGTGATATAATCGTAGCTCTTTGTATAATCTCTGTAAGAATCCGGTTTTCGTCAAGTAATTCGGCTTCTGATGGGTGGCGAATTTCAGTTTAGTATTTGTTAAGTGCTTGCAAGTGACGGATCTTGGATTTCGAAACGAATTTTCGCTTTTCAATTACGTGCCGCTTTGCATTTACTTTTAAAACGTCGACTAGTTTCACTTTGCTTATTTAAATTCTTAATTTATTAAGTCAGTTATAAGCCGTGAAAACCAATTAGGGAAGAGTTTAAATGTAATATCGATGTTTTTGCTCTCTTGCAAAGTCATCAAGATCTCTCGAACTCTGATATACTATTCGATAAGCTGGTTGTTCATGTATCGGACAAAAACCGAGTTCATTTGAATAGTTTTTGTAAAAAGTTCGTCTCAAATTTGTACACGAAGTGGAAAAGTGCGAGTTATTCATTCAATAATTTCAAAAGTAAATACGAAACGTGGTTGGAATCCGACATTAAGTGGCCAGTATACATGCAGCTCATCCACCAAGAAGCAAATCGTAAAGAAGGAGAACCTTTCGTGCCAGAATCGCCAGCAAAGCTGTACCCTTTGAGACTCAATCAGTGTCATTCCCGGTGGTTCCTGATGAAGCCTGTGACGTAGCAGGCGAAACGTCGACTTATGTATCTAAGCCACATCCACTATTAATACGTAAAATTAAAAATGAGTATAATGAATAACAGAGTAAACTTAAAAACATTACTACCATATGAGTCACTAATCTTTGTTTAAAACCTTACAATTTCCAAAAATAGAAGATTTATATTCTAATTTAGAATATTCCCAAAATTTAAGGTACTTTCCGAAAGACATTAAAATAATATGATGTAACCAAAAATTTTAATTTTAGATACACATAAAAAAACATTAATACGCCATAACTAAACTAATCAAAGTACCCAGATATTGGTTATTAAGGTCAGTCAGTCAGTCAGTCAGTCAGCGTGTAAGCGTCCACTGCTGGACATACGCCTCTCCAATTTTCCTCCAGTCCTCCTGGCCTTCAGCGGTACGGAACCACTGCTTTCCGCCGACGTACTTGATGGTGTCGTCCCAACTGGCGGGTGGTCTTCCCACACTCCGTTTTCCTGTCCACGGCCGCCAGTGTAGGACACGGTTACTCAAACGGTCGTCGTCTTTTCGGCTGACGTGCCCAGCCCACTTCCACTTGAGCTTAGTTACGCTGGAGCTTAGTTAAGCTTAGTTACGAGGAGCTTAGCACGTTATTAAGGTAAGTTATTAAAATTAATTTATTGAAGTTAAAAAATATATAAATTCAGACTTACACCGTTCCTTTATATGAACGCATTTGGATACACTTTTCATGGAGCGTGATTCCACTCATATTCTAATTTATCACTATAGCAAAAGAACGTCTAGGTCTTGTAAACCTTATGAAAAAATGGTCAAAACCTTTTCCTTTCTGTACAAATAAAAGTTAAATATTATAAAAAAAACTTGTGTTTGGCGGGTAACAAATTTTATTACATACTAAGCGTTCTCTAACGTGGCTCTACACGCTTGCATAAATATTATATTTAAAACTTCAATGTTTTAAAAGAAATTTCTAATAGCTAATATGTAAGCAGATTATCATCATTTAGTGGTATAGTTTTTGAATAATTTATATATTACAATATATACAGATAATTACAAACCAAAAAGAAGTTGAAATGTAAAAAAAAAATATTGGAAAATATAGAAATGAATTTAGCGAAATTTTATCAAAATTTTAAAATTCCAACTTACACCGTTCTTTCTTATGGACGCTTACGGTTACACTTTTTATTCAGAACAATTCTACTTACGGTGCACTTTATCACTATACTAATCAGAACTCTAGATCTCCTAAGACTTTTCAAATAATGACCGAAACATTTTCTTCTCCATACAAAAAAAAATTCAAGATTTTTTTTAAAAATATGTAATTGATGGATAGCAACTTATGTTACAAATAAAGTGTTCCCTTACATAGCCCTATAAACTTGCATAAAAAGTTTTTCGAAATCTTCAAGTTCGTAAAAAAAAAATCGAAAGACCTCGGAAGCCGATTCTCAGCCCAGAGTGCGCCGCCAGCGTTGCCCTCCCGCTGCCTCCGCTCCGCACCGCGCCGGCTGCCGACCGCATCGCGTCGCGTCGCGTCGCACGCACGTTGCTCGGTCGGACTCGACGCGTGCATGATACCAAAACGTGCCCCTCCCCGCCCGCTCGGCTCGATTCGATTCTTCCATTTATTTATACATACGTACAGTACAGTAGGTAGGTACTTATTCGCGTAGTAGGTCCCTTGCTACGAATGTCCTTGTAGATAAGCATGCCTTCCCTCGACGCTTTAGTTTTAACATGTTGTTCACGTATTAAATCCCACAGAGAAGAGAATCGACAGTCAGTATACTCGTATCATAGATAAATCACACTCATCGCGCATTTTTGTCTATAGCCAGTTGTAGGAAACGTTTGCTCAATATTATTTGCACAACTTCTAATTTGCACAGCAAGCATGTAGTTATATATGACTGCAAAACCGTATACCGCGCAAATGGCTTGCACAAACGCTATTTTGCTCATAATAAACTTGCACAAGCAGGCGTGTGCTGTTGGGATAGCGGCATAGTGAAGCTCAACATTCGTTGGTAGAAAAGGTTGACAACGCAACGAAAAGGAGCCATATGCCATATGGGGGTTGATATGGGGCCAGAGGGCCAGAGTAGGTACCTTCTCGTCTTCAACGTTAGCAAGACACACTGCTGCTTGTTATAAGGTTTATCCCTTTCTTTTTCAAGCTATTGTACCTGTCTCGTATCACTTGGGCCTTCTGGTCACTACAATTTCCAAAGACATAGATTTTCGACAATTAATAGAATTCAATATAAGGCCGGTGATGGAGTACTGCATCCAAATCTGGGAAGGTAGTCCCCAAAAGCTGCTTGCGTCCTTGGACTTGGCACAGCGACGAGTCATCCGTCTTGTTGGGGACCCTGAACTTACAGATGGTCAGGAGTCTCTGATTCACAGACGATTTGTAGGTTTACTTCATCTAAATAAAAAAATATTGCAAAATATAGTTGGTTCCCTTCGTCTGTTTTACACGTACTATCACGGGCGCTGCTCTGATTGACTATTAGCATCCTTTATTCTCTGCCACCCGTCATATCTCCGCATCACTCTCGCAGAGAGACTCTGCACCATTTTGTTGTCGACTTTGGGCTTTTGAGAACCCACCGGTTCTTTAAACGTCATATTAACAGGCAGTCCGCAAATCTGCTGGCATGGCGCCTCTCGCCGTAAGGTTTCGCGAGGAGAGATGTTTTTCGCTATGTCGACTGCACCCACCATGTTGCAGCACCATTGCAGCCACCCATGCCAGCCAACAAATAAGAGGCATGCGTGTAGCCGGGCCTACTAAAGAAATAAATATCTACTTTTATTTTGTACTTTAAGGTTGCCCGCTGATATCTTAATACAATAAAAATAATTGATTGATCAATGTTTCTTCTTTCGCAGTGAAAGAGGTGAAAAACAAATGGAAGAAACTTCGCGATAGTTACCGAGACGCACTCAAAAGACAGAGCGACATGATGGCGAAGGATCCAGTCAACGCCATGAAAAAGCCATACCCTTGGAAGTATATGGGGTTAATGCAGTTCCTACAACCCCACATGAGTAACAGACCAAAGAAGCTAACCAACAGCTTTTCAGAGTGCCAAAGTTATCCACCGCCGATGGAGAACGGACAGAATCAGAACGGCGTTGAGAACCACTCGACTGAAGATTCTGATTCAGAAGCAGAACTCTCTCCAAAGAGAAAGAATTCAGAACAGCTGACGGTAATCGATAGGAAACTGGATTACCTCTGCAAAGCCCAAAACAAGAAGATGTTCACGGAGGCACATTATCAGGAGATGAAGCGAGAGCCTGTGGTTATGATCCCAGATCCTCTGGACATATTCTTCAACAGTATGTGCCAGTCGACGAAGAGAATGCCGTTTGCTACTCAGATTAAGATAAAGAAAATCCTCTTCAATGCCGTCATAGAAGCGGAGGAGGTGATCACTACGGAGCAACAGAACTACGCCAACATGTGGGCTAACGATGCCGCCAGCACATCCAGCAGTAACCAAGAAGATGAAGACACGGAACAGAAAGAGCAGACGAAAGCTTGAATAGGATATAAAAGGGTTAGACCGGTTAGACAGGAGAAGGTCCATTTGGATTTGTAATTTATGATATTTTCTGTTGCCGACAGTGGGCAATGCCGACGTTTAATTTACAGCAATGAAAATAAATTCTAATAGTTAATGTTTTCGAGTTCTGGAGAAATCTTTGCTAAAGTGTGTTTGCACATCTATTTCGAGCCTACAAGCCGAAAAATTGAAGGTTTTAGTTTTTACAGGTCACGTGAAAAGTAAAAATGTATGTAACTATAGGTTGAAGAATTTAAACTTAAATTCCAAACTGTGAATCAAACGGGATTAATCGCTTGATTCTGATACTTTTCCTTTATGGTGGCAATATTGAAAAATAAATTGAATTCTTTTTGAGGATAAGTATTTACGAAAATGTATGGAGAACTCAAATTTTTTCCCATAATTTCCCCACCGTGATTTTTTTTGGTCTTAGTTTTCGATACAACTTTCCAGCATACTAACAAAATCAACTTGTATCAGTAATAAATCAGTAATAAATAATGTACTTTATTATTGTTTATTAATTGTTATTTCCGTTATTTCGAATGAGTTGTAGATAGAAAATAAGGATGTATACTTATGTCTACCGTAAACATTGGGTATACAAACACTTAGCTAAAAGGTTTATATCTGGTCAGGTGTACCTACGTAAGTAAATCTTGTTTTATTAGGATCTATTGACGAATACAAAATACGAATATAGTACTATATTTTTATAAATATGTATTCTTTTAAAGATATTGATAAAACCGAATACAAATGTACACTAAATGTAAATTACAATGTATTTGAACAAGCAAATTAATTTTGATCCCAATTCAGATTTATGAACGAATGTTCCAAACTATCGTCTACAACCAGAAAGATCTCTTTCTAAAGCATGATGTTCATTATTTACTGCCGATGTTTTGTTTCTGCCGATTGTTTCAACAGATACTTCGGGTATAAGCCTCCTTGGGTATAAGTAACGAAAGTTTCGTCGAGTTCGTTTAAATTGGGCTATCGTTTTTTCGAAGAAATTTCGGCGCATACCTACTCTGAAGAGTAAATTTTCTTTAAATAACCATAAAGAACGCCTCCCATACCTTGATCGACGATCTTTCGATGGATCTTAAAATGATCGTCATTGATTTGCTAGAAACTTGATTTGCTAGAAACCGTGCACTGCACTGTGTGATGCCGGTACTTAAAAGAATAGCCCCACTGTATCTCCCCCCGTGCATGTCGTAAAAGGCGACTAAGGGGTACGGACAAGATGCCTTGCTTAAAGGGCGACAGGTTAGCCACCATTCACCTTGGCACGGTCCTTCCACCGAGTCATGCATCGGGTGAGCCTTCGTTGCTGCTTGATAGTTATCTTGTCCGAATACTAGGCTAAACTTGGTGGTGGGGACCTCCAGCACAACTCCGATTACTCTGCTTCGGCCATAAACGGGCGCGGCAGCGGTCAGATCGTACGATTTTTCAGAGCATGTATCGTTTATCGTATTATTGTTCAATTTATGTATCGGGTTAGGAATAATATTTGGAAAGGCGAATATAAATTTTACTTTTATTTTACTCTGTTTTGCAAGTGATTTCTCTTTCTCTCTCAAACCTTTCGAAAAGCGATAAGCTTTTAATTGTTTTTTTTTTATTGTATACAATTTATATTCCTCTATGAAAGCATTTTATCTTATTATTAATTTAGATTGTCTACAAGTCTGTATACATTTCTCCTATTCATACTGCTTATATTCTACGTACCTACGTAGTAAAATAGTTTTAATTTCAGTATTAAAGTGTACGCGTGTATTTAAGAATATTTTGTGGATAAGAAAATGATCTCTATATTTAGGAAATAAATGATTATAAAATGACAGCGTTTTATTTTTACATTATACATAATGTGCAAATACTTGCACAGTAATTGTGCAAATAGTTTGGGACCCGTGTAATATTCTCTCTCGCCGGCCTACGGCCTACCTACAAAATATATGACGACGATGAGAGATGTGTCTCGAACTTGGTAGCACATTATGGGTGGTAGGCTTACCATGGTTAAACTTCGCGGTCACTGTGGCCGACGTTTCGGACACAGTGACCGCGAAGTTTAGCCATGGTAAGCCAAATACCATCCATAATATTAATATCCATGGTAGACTAAAAGTATTTATTGGTAGCACATTCCTTGGTGGTTTTTAGGGTTCCGTATCAGGTACTGGACCCTATTACTAAGCCTACGCCGTCTGTCTGTCTGTCCGTCCGTCCGTCTGTCTGTCCGTCCGTCCGTCCGTCTGTCCGAGGGCTGTATCTCTTGAACCGTAATAGGTAGCCCGTTGAAATTTTCACAAAAAATGTATTATGGCCGAAATAACAAGAAAATAATAAAAATAAGAAAAAGTAAAAAAATCAGAAGAAACCAAAAAGTGTATGCGCGCGCGCCATCTACCGAATAGATTATGAAGCATGACATTAACTAATATGAAGCATTTCATAACACGCCATCTAGATGGTGTGAGTAGCGCTAGCATGCTAGGCGATACGGGACCCTCGGTGCGCGAGTTCGACTCGCACTTAGCCGGTTTTTTTATGGAAACTGACACGGTTGGCTACATCTGTACATCACCCATAACATCCGCGATGGCAGCCCATAACATCTTGGTAAACTATGTGCCATGTCTGTCAGTGCTTCCCTTGGTCGTGCCGGCTACACTGAACGGGATGGAAAACACGAACTATTTAAGTACATACATCGATTTCAATTTTAAACTTGAAATCGATGTTTACATAATATAGCCGTTACGGACGAATTTTCATTCCAGTGCTTTGGTACTAACGGGCGGGTTAAACCCTACCACCTAGTAAGGTAAGAAGGGAAGGGACCTACAGGTTGTAAGTAGAATCATACAGGTCAGCCTCCAACTACGGTCTAACGGTCACCAATTCAAGTTCTGACCGCGCCCAGGTTTGCAATGTCAGCCAGTCAGCGTGTAAGCGTCCACTGCTAGACATACGCCTCTCCAATTTTCCTCTAGTCCTCCCGGTCTTCAGCGGTACGGAACCACTGCTCTCCGCCGATGTACTTGATGTCGTCGTCCCGTCTGACGGGTGGTCTTCCCACACAAAGTTTTCCACACTGCAGTAGTTTTCATACAAAAGTTAAAATAACCGGAAATACGCGAAGCATTAAAAAATACAGTGGATAGATATAAAAATAGATATAAAAATAGTACTACCGGAGATTTGCCCATGCCCTTAAAAACTATCTATACATATCACAATTCTCTAGACAAAAAATTGTAGTGGTGTTACAATTTGTAACATATTCAAAATTAATATCATTTGTACAAAGACAGAGTTTTCTTGTCGGTTCTTTATTGCCGAGCTCTTATGGGCAAAATTTTAATTACGCGATGTATGTATGTTTGTCCACGTATTTCTCCAAAACTGTACAATGTTTCATCAAAATCGGTTCAGTAGTTTTCATGATATGGACTGTTAAGTGTGTCAAATGGGAACGTTATAAATTCTTTATCGAACATAATTTTTTATAAAACATTCTAGAAACATAGGAAAAAAAATTTTTTTCCCAAAAATCTTTGACTTCCAAGATCTCAGAATGTTGAGTGAGAACTATAAATTTTTTTGCAATCATTGGAAAGATATTTTATGTATTAAATTCTTAATCGAGTACTTTTTCGTGTAATTTCAGGAAAACTGAGAAAAATTCAATTTTATGCGCTCTCACTAGAGCGCATGCTAGAGTTAGTATAACTCGCTGGTGGCTATTGCTACGGCAGTTCGGTCTGTCAGTCAGTCAGCAGTCAGTCCGCAGTCAGTCCGTTGGCACATGCCGACATGAGCGGTTGTGACTTGTGTTACGGCCGGACGATACCGCGAATTGTCGCTCGCAACGCAACTGCAGTGACTATTATCTTCGCACGCTAATTTGCAACTCAAAATAATGGGTAACAAGAGGACTCATAAATTGAGGAAGATATGTGTAAGAAAACGTAAGAGGAAAGTGAACCATCCTGGTTTGTTTGGGTAAGTTTTTATTATTACATGATGATGTTTGAAACACTCGGTTAACCTCCCTCTGCTCCTCGCCTCCGCGCTCCGCCATCCTCTCAATGATCAATATTTGTAATAAATCTGGAGATTTTGGTGTGTAGGCCTTAACCACAGAGCATGGAATATCGCGCGCCGCGCCTCCTAGAGACGCCCTTAGCGCGATTTCCCTACAACGCCGTTGAAGCCTGTGGGCGTGGCCGTTACATATGTGTGTTGTGCGTGTGCATTTGTTTTGTGCGTGTGCCTAACTTGCTCCTCTTTGTGTGTAGTGTCGATATTAACACACACACACACACACACACATACGAAGCGCTAGCAGCTCTGCCACAGAAATGCTAATACTTCTCTGATCTGTGAGCTCTGCGTACGATTATTGGGTTTCAAATATTATCGCTTAGGGCGTCTCTAGGAGGGGGCGCGCGCGGTATTCCATGCTCTGTGGCCTGTACTGAGCAATGTTTACAAACAAAAGACAAGGTAAAAGGACACATTCGAAACATTGGAAAATCCTACTTTGAATTTGAAAATTAACTCTAAATTGGCTCTATGGCAAAAATATAGAATCTCGCGCTGGCTAACTGCCAGTGCAATATAGTGAACCTCAAGAACTACTCTTTCCATTGATGCAAACGGCATCAAAATCTGTTCAGTGATTCTGGAGCTTCGTCAAATATACATACAGACACACACGTTCCCTTTTATAAAAATTAGAGAAGAGATTATTTTTATTTACGCATCAATAAAAGGACTTCACTCTGTTCTGTACCGACAATACGCCAAAATTATTTCAAAGGGATGTCGCCATGGGAATCCCGTTCTAACGATAAATTTCAAATGGTGGTACGTATTTAACGTGTATTGTAGAAAGAGAATGTTTAGACTCACGAGATCACATCATAGAATGACAAATTGATAAATACATACGTCGTGAGTCGTCTGTTTCTCACAATGCTGGAACAAAATTGAATAGCGTAGGTACACCTACCTATGTATTATGTTATGTAGGTATAGGTAATGCCTGCGAATTGTTAGAATTAGGTGTGCTACATGCACACCTAATTCTAACAATTTTTGCATGTGCCAGTAATGACGTACGGAGCGGAAACGTGGGTGGACCCTGACGATGGGCCTGGACCACAAATTTAAAGTCGCTCAGCGAGCTATGGAAAGAGCAATGCTCGGCATTTCTTTGACCAATAAAATCCGTAACGACGTGATACGTCAAAGAACTAAGGTAGTCGACATTGCTAAGAAAATAAGCAAGCTGAAGTGGCAGTGGGCTGGGCACGTCGTAGAGGCGACAACCGATGGGGTAGACGGGTGCTCGAATGGAGGCCACGTACAAGCAAACGTAGGACGCGCCCCGGCTAGGTGGACAGATGACCTAAAAACGGTAGCCGGGAGAGGATGGATGAGAAGAGCGGAAGACCGCACGGTGTGCCTTGCCTTGGGAGAGGCCTATGTCCAGCAGTGGACCGATACAGGCTGATGATGATGATGTATGTTTTTTTATAACGTCAACCTCATTAGCTCCTCGGTCGTGTTCTGAATCGACGTCTGATCGCAAAGATAAGCAAATCGGGCGCGGTCAGAACTTGGTGGGTGACCGTTCTACCGTTTTGGCTTACCATGGTTCGGATTCCGTGTAAAACCGTAGGTTCCTTCCCTTACCGCGTCGGGCCCTAGCGTATGGTAGGGTAGGGTTTAGCCCGTCCAGATCGGTACCACCGCACTGAACGAAAGGCACAGACAAGATTAATGTTCTTGGGCACAGATGTCGGTCGAAGCGGCTATGTAGGTAGTTCGCGTTTTTCGTCCAGTTCAGTGTAACAGGGTTACATGGTTGGCTACCTACACAGAGCATGAAATGCGCGCGCGGTAGGTATTTGATGCTCTGTGGTTACCTACCTCTTTGAGTACCTCTTCGTAATAACCACACTCAAAAACGTCAGTTTATTCAGTCAGTCAGTCAGCGTGTCTGCGTCCATCGCTGGGCACGCATCTCCAATTTTGCTCTAGTCCTCCCGGCAGTCCTGATTTTCCCATTAATTAGGCCGTATAGGCCGCGGCCTAGGGGCGGCAAACTTCAGGGGGCGGCAGATTTCCGAAGGCACTAAAGAATATTACAAGTAACACTTGCGTTTTGGTATTTGTGTGTAAGGCGTCAAGTTCGTGCGCGATTATGGACGCAATACTCAAGCGAGTCACTTGTGGATAGAGTTTTCGATCTATTAAATGCTAAATATCATTTAAGTAAAGGTATTAAGTCCCCATTGTGACTTAGTAATACTCATATCCTATGTTATTTGTGTTTTGCGCGGGCGGCGAATGTGAAGTGGCCTATTTTTATTTATTTTTTATTTTATGTAAACTGACACGGTTGGCTACATCACCTACAACATCCGTGATGTCAGCCCATAACACCGGGTGAAATTGGTGCCACGTCAGTGCTTCCCTTCGGTCGTGCCGGCTACACTGAACTGGACGGAAAACGCAAACTATTTACATAGCCGTTTCGACCGACCTTTCATTCAGTGCGGTGGTATAAACCCGGGCGGGTTAAAACCTAGCACCTAGTAATATCAGAAGGGAGTCATATCCCTTAGTCGCCTTTTACGGCATACACGGGGAGAGATGCAGTGGGGCTATTCATTTAAAGTACCGGCCCCACATTCCGGCACTGCCTTCCGGCCGAGGCTGACGGACGGCTGGGAGGCCTTCCGCAGTACGGAACCACTGTCGTCTTTCCACCTGGCGGATGTTTTCCTGTTCACGACCACCGGTGTAGAACACGGTTACTCCAACGGTCGTCCTATAGCACAGTCTACGGTGAAACCTATAAAAAACGCCCTTTATTGAAACTAGAATGCTCTTCCTAATTGGTTGTTTAGTCTGTAATTCTAGATATCACGGGTAACCAGAGTAATCGGTGTTGTGCGGCAAGAACTCAACTCGGTAAATTACAGCACAACACCGACCACCACGTTTCGCAAAGTATTCGATTCGAACAAGATTCAATCGATCAAGCAGCAAGTAAGGCACGAAGACCCACCTGCTGCATGACTCGGTGGAAGTACCGTGCCAAGATGAGAGGTGGCGAGCCTGTCGCCCTTTATCACGGCATCTTGTCTTTATCCCTTAGTCGCCGTTTACGACATGCATGGGGAGAGATGCAGTGGGGCTATTCTTTTTAAGTACCGGCCCCACACGGTACGGTAATTGCACAGAAATCCTTCTGATCTGTGGGTAATTGTGTCATTTATATACCATACTATCAATCTTTCTATCAATATACCATCACCCACCATCCTATCAATGATTTTAATGACCATACTAATAACGTTAAACAATATTATTATTATTGCTCGCATCAAAATACTATTGTCGAGCACACACCTATTGACTCATATTATAAAAAAAACCGCACGAAAACGGTTGCACTGACGACAGAGACGCACCTTACGATGAAAAAAGTCCACAAGTCCAAGGCCATCTGCAAAATGTGTACCTGCGAACGACGATACGGGATAAGGGTCCAACCAAACCATGGAATTATATACTTAGAAAAGGAATTAAATAATTTTTATACCAATATTGTTTTTAGTTATTTTTATTATATTTACTATGTATATTACTAATTAAAAACCCCATATTTAATATTATATTTCGACCTATTGTCGTCGTCAGATAAAATTTTATTTTTTTATTTTTTATATACCTACATGTAGGTAAGTATATAAAAATTTTATCTGACGACGACAATAGGTCGAAATATAATACATAATAAATATGTGTTTTTTTAATTAGTAATATACATAGTAAATATAATAAAAATACTTAGAAAATGTGTTTTGTCGAGGAGGCGAAGGAAAAGAAAAGTAAGTGCTACGAACGAAGCTACTGACAGCGAGATGTCTTTGTCTAGGGAACAACACGTGCCCGCAGCTATCTCAGACAAAAAGATCAGCCTGGCCATTCAGCGGATCGATATTCCATTGTTCCTGTTTGTATTTAGTTTTTATTTCTAGGGTTCCGTTGCATACCTCAAAAGAGGAAAAAAAACGGAATACTTATAGTATCATTTGTCTGTCTGTCCTTCTGTCACACTCACAGCTTATTTTCTCCGAATCTACTGGACGAAAAAAGTTTAAATTTGGTACATTATATAGAGGTTGATGACCCAATCACGAACGTATATAGCGGAAATGAACGAATTTCGATTTAGGAGGACAAATTGGAATGTTAAAAAAAATAGACTGATTTTATGTAATTAGTAATTACGTACATAAGACGACATGCAATTATTATATGTATATTATATGTCTGACTTGCTTACTCGCGTATGTTCTCTCTCTAAGCGAGTGGAGGGCATGCTGACTATATGTTGGTAACAAGATAAAATGTATGTAGCTTCGCACAACGTCCTTTCTGAGTTTTTACTTCTTTCGGCGCTCACGCAGAGCAGCCATGGAGCTGCTTTTGCTAGGCGGCACCGCCCTTTTCCCGTATGACTTTGAAAAAAAAACCACCACTAATACTTATAGAAGGTCAAATGAATGGCGCCACGTAGGTATTGGAGAATAAGTGAAATTTTACGAAGCATCATAATATTGAGCGTAAAAAATCGTTATACGTAGGTAGGAGTAGTAGGATAGAGATATATAAATTCGTTATCGCTCCACAAACATTTTTCACAAACAAACACATTAGGTAGGTACATAGTTACAGTCTGCAGACTTATATCTCAACTAGTTTTATCCCATAACTAATACATAAATAACAACCTAGGCAGGTGTTTTAAAAACTAAAAGTTGAAGATGCAATTAAATTAAAATATTGCACAAAACAGTTCACAAAAGGCGGGCTTAATCCCTGAAGGGAGTCTCCACAACTTGCGTAATACCCATTTTTGTAGCTTAAGAGCTAATTAACTAATTAAAATTATTGATAAATAGATAGATAGATAGAAAATTCTTTATTGCTCCAGTAAACATTAAACAGTAAAAGTACATTAGAACATTTACATAAGGTGCAAAGGCGGACTTATCCCTTACAGAGATTTCTTACATTCAACCTTTGGATGTTTGAGATTCGATAATATAGTGGAATGTAAGTAGGTACCTGCTGGATGACTTTGTGGAAGTACCGTGCCAAGGTGAGAGGTGGCGATCCTATAAATTAAAGTATTCATTAATAAAGTTCATGGTGTTCTTCAAGAACTTGATAATGGTGTCGAAAACTACAAATTATGCCGTAAAACGTTCTTGTAAATATGACTTTTTTTGCATTTAAGTAATTTTATTATTTTATTCATTTTTATTTATTTATCCCAGGCTGAAATGTCGTTAAAAACTCTCCTTCGCCGATCGAAAGGTAGAAGAATGAAATTATGATCGAAGGTAGAATAAGTCTTTTGAACTGAAAGAAACGCGTTCAATGACTGCAGTATCTGCATCTTTAGTGCACTCTGCACGGAGGTGGGGCACACGTACGCTTCACCAACACAAGCAAGAAAACATATGTTTCCTTTTGACAGAAAACAGCTGTTGAATATTCTTAGAAGTTGGGTCGGAATTTCTACTAAAATTTACGCCGCATCGGCATTCAGCTGTTTTTTCACTGAACTAAGAAGTTCTCGGTAACTGTGAGCCATCAGCTGTTTGGAGAATTTTTTACGATTTTGTTTATTTGTCGCCACCCCTATCGGGACGTCTGGGGACAGAATGACGGGACCATACACGACACAACGATTGCGCCTTTAACGCATTTGTCAAAGAATTTGCGAACTGCTCTAATTTGCCAACAAATCAAAGTGAAGTAATTTGTGAGATGATGTATACACATACATGGTGTATCGCCATAAATCGGGGTAAGCAGAGTAATTTGCGTTGTGCTGCAAGAACTCGGGTAAATTACAGCACAACACAGAACGCGGTGGGCGTTTGGCAAAGTATTAGGACAAGATAAAATACCTTGCCTAATGCATGACTTGGTGGAAAGAACGTCCCAAGGTGAGAGGTGACCATCCAGTCTTGTCGAACTCATTCTCAGGATCTTGTCCTTATATCCCTCGCCTCGGAGATGCACGGGGAGATATAGAGTGGGACTTTTATTTAAGTACCGAAAACAAACCCACACGGTAGGTATATGATATTCTTACAAAATACGCAGCGGACGACAAATTGATGTCATTTTCGAATTATTGCATAATTTTTCAAGTTCTGTTTTATTTAATCTTGATAGTACCTATTACATGATATATGTTGACGTGCCCTCGCGCACTTGGCAAAGGTTCCCGTTGACGCAATCAGGAAATATTTGTTTTTGCGAACATACATTTTTCATCGTTCTATTAACAACGACTGTTCGCCACAAAACAAACACCAAACACATTTGTCGAATTTACGAGTTCCCTCCTATTTGTTTTCTCTAACATTATTTTATTTTACCGAACTTTTTCTATAATGCTTTAATTCTTAGCTTATTGGTCGAGTATGTGGAAGTTATTAAACCTTTCTAAATTATGTAAAACAGCCGATTTCTTTCTTTCCAGTTTTCTTCATACCTATACATAACGAATCTGGAATTTCAGCAGTGTTACTTTGGGCATGTTATTTAGCGAGATTAGTAAATCGAAGCATGATTTCGTATAGCTTTCACGTACCTGCATTATTTACATAACATACATGAATCGATTTTTTTACCTTACTCTAATCTAAATCTCAAAATAAAAATCTAAACTGAACTAAATAAACATATCATTAAAATCTGCCAAACTGTAAATTATTGTAACGTAAATTCATAGAGTAACTTTTGTAGCTCGGCGCTTTTTTTTCTATTTACTTACTTGACTTGCTCATGTCACTCTCCAGTTGCGTCTACGCACACCCAAGGGTTGTTAAAAGCGAAAGGAAACGAATATGTAAATATTGCAGCGCTTCCATTCGTCCTCGCTGTTTAATCACCAGTTTTCGGGAATACGTGGGGCGGTACCACCGCACCGGCTTTATGAGGCTACGGAATTAGAACGGCAATTAACAGATTTAGAAACGGCCCATCCTGCTTTCACGGTGTGTGATAATTGAGAATAAATAGCTTATGGAGCTACTCACTACTTAAGGGTAATCTGTACAGTGTACCGTGTGGGGCCGGTACAAATAATATCCCAACTGCATATCACCCCATGCATGTCGTAAAAGGCGACTAAGGGATAAGGACAAGGTGGCATGCTAAAGGGCGACAGGCTTGCCACTTCTCACCTTGGCATGGTACTTCCACCGAGTCATGGAAAAGGTGGGTCTTCATGCCTTAGTTGCTGCTTGATCGATTAAATCTTGTTCGAATACTTTGCGAAACGTGGTGGTCGGTGTTGTGCTGTAATTTACCAGAGTTCTTGCAGCACAACACCGATTACTCTGCTTACCCCGATTGTCGGGATTCAGCGTGTGTGATATATATATGTACCTATAGGTACACACACCTTATATATGTTTTTAAACAGACAAGACTACTACAGACGTTGTAGGTGATGAATCCAACTGTGTCAGTTTCCATAAAAAAAATAAAATAAAAAAAAAATTAGATAAAAGGCTGTTAAACAATTGCACTGTATGGATACAGAATACTTACTTAATAGTATTTATATTCGGTTTACAAATGTTTTCCTAAATAAACCGTTTTGTGATCGATGAAATAAACATTGTCAAGAATTGGAATAACCTCACCACATTGAGGCAACAAAAGGCAAATAATACGAACGGTTTACGACACAAAATTATCATATTATAACTCCAACTTCCTTCTTAGCCCAATCAATGAAGCATTTCCACTCGATGTAATTCCTCTGTCGCTGAAACTTTGCAGTGTGATAAAGTAGGGTTTAAAATATACATTTGACAAATTATCTAGGATTTTTGATGTTTGGAAGTTAGGTATTTATACCTAAACATGAAAATCGCTTATAACTGCTGGTGAAAAATTGCTCCGTTCGAAATTCCTTCGGTATATGATATTATATATTAATAAGAGTATAAATACAACATTGTCTAGGAAAATTTCGATTTCAAATAGGCAGAAATTTGAAAATACCTATTTTGTATCACAACTTCTTCAGAAAAATTGCTCTGTCAATTTTTATTTTGTTAAATGTCTTAATTTATTTAAATATATCGCTTTTGACACTTATCTAGGAAATTTTCCTTATCGATCACACCTTTACAGATTTTCGGCAATAATTCGCTGTGAAAAATTGCTCCGTCCGAAATTCCTTCGGAATATGATATTATATATTAATAAGAGTGTATATATAACATTATCTAGGAAAATTTAGATTTCGAACAGGCAGAAATTTGAAAATACCTATAAAAATTACTTTGTCAATTTTTATTTTTTTTTATCTCCTAATTTCTTTAAATATATCGCTTTTCACAATTACCTAGGAAATTTTCCTTATCGATCACACCTTTACATATTTTTGGCAGTAAACCAAGCACTGTGAAAAATTGCTTCGTCTGTTTTTATTAACTTATTAGACACAGAACATCAAAATATAATATAAATGTATATTATCCAATAAAATTTCTCCCTTAAACATGAACTTTCGAGTAGTTTCGAGTATCGCAATATAATAAAACAACGTTTAAAAAGCGCGCGCTCGCACTACACTGAACGCGGGGTGCGGGAGGGCTGCGGGGAGTGGGGAAGAATAAGCCCGCCCGCCCGCGCGCCAGCAGCTCATCGTCCCGCACCGCGACCGACGAGACGACACGCGAGCGTCGTCGATGCTCGCGGCTCGCTATTCCGCCCGCCACCTCTGTCGTCCCACTACAACGCCGCTCCGCCGCGCCGTCCTCCCGCCTATGGAACAAAAATGCAGGGCCTATATAGTATTAGGAACTTTTAAAATGTAACTTTCGTTCTGTAATTTAATTTGTATGACAGTATGTCGAAACAACTTATTAAACATATTTCATGCACGTACAGTCTGTATGTAAATAAAGTGTATACATTTTTGTAAAAAAACTATTTAAAAAATTTAAAACCGCCTTCAAAAATGTATGAAATAAAAAAAATCGAACCCTAGAGTTGAAGGCGATCGGTTATTTTTGCTTGCTTTAGCACCGCCTTCAACTCTAGTTAGATTTTTTTTATTTCATACATTTTTGAAGGCGCTTTTTATATTTTTTTTATAGTTTTTTATTTCAGTTTTTTTAGTAATTTTTTGCTATTAATATACTCGGCGGAATCGCGAGGCCAAAGGCCGAGCGATTCCGCCTCGCTTTCCAATCCGATCTTGACGAAAATGAAATGAGACCACACGGGAAGCACCAGATTTCAAATAAAAAAAGAATAATCAAAATCGGTTCACTTGGGGACGGAGTCGCGTGTGTCCGCCTGTAAGAATCTACAGGTCGCACTCAGGCGACGCGGGGACAGCTCGATTATTCGAGCACTTGAGTAGAGCGGCAGATGAAGTGCATGTAGTTTCCCTATATATATATATATATACGCGGATATGGTTCTGCTTGGGGATTTTAATGCCCATCACGAGGAGTGGCTGGGCTCCGGGAGAACTGACTTCGAGGGGAGAGCCGCCTACGACTTCGCCCTGACGCATGACCTGCCTCAACTGGTAGACCAACCTACCAAAGTGCCAGACATGGACGGTCATGCACCCTCTCTGCTGGATCTTCTGCTGACGACGAACCCTGCTGGATACAAAGTCACAGTGAGCACTCCTCTTCTTGAGCGCTTCTCTGACCACTGTTCAGTGGGGTCCACGGTGCCATTTTTGCCTCCTCAGTCTCGTACTGGAGGAATGCGTCCAATTTGGCACTACGTGTCAGCGGATTGGGACGCGATGCGATAATACATCACATCCTACCCATGGAGAGAGCTATGCTTCAGTTCGGATGATCTGCCGGAATGCGCCAATGCCGTAGCCGAGGTGGTTCTGGGGGGAATGGAGATGTTCATTCCCAGCGCCCTCGTGCGCCTAGGTGGTAAAAGGCAGGCCTGGTACAGCCGCGACTGTGCTGAAGCTGTCGCAGCTAATGGCGCAGCTTATCGTGCATGGTCGTGCGCTCGTGCCAGACGCGATCCTAATGTATCCGAACTGAAGAAAGAATACAACCGCCTCTCCAGATCTTGCAAGAGGGCTATCGCCAGGGCCAAATTCGAGCATATCGGCAGAGTTGGTGATAGGCTGAACCAGCACCCAACTGGGAGCCGTGAGTTTTGGTCTCTCGCCAAATCTGTCGTATCGAATTTCTACCGCTCCTCCCTTCCACCTCTACAGTGTCCTGGGGGCTCACTTGCCCACTCCGCAAAGGAGAAAGCCGACTTATTGGTGTCTCTCTTTGCGGAGAACTCCACCCTGGACGATGGGGTGCCATCCCCCCATCCATAACTAGGTGTGAGAACTCCATGCCGGAAGTACAGTTCCGACAACGAACTGTGCGGAGCTTATCTCTCTAGACACCAGGAAGACGAGTGGGCCGGATAGGATTCCTGCATTGGTGCTGAAACGGTGTGCTCCCGAGCTAGCTCCAGTGCTAACGCGCCATTTCCGCCTCTCTTATTTCATTTTCCGTCTGCCGGCTGCCTTGAAATCTGCATTTGTCCAAGCGGTCCCCAAAAAGGTTGACCGCTCAAACCCTTCGAACTACCGACCTATAGCGATTACCGCCGTACTCTGCAAGGTGATGCAGCGCATTATCAATGCCCAGCTCATGGCGTACCCTAGAGACAAATAACATCAGCGATCGGCAATATGGCTTTCGGCCAAACCGATCCGCAGGTGATCTCCTAGCGTATGTCACTCACCTTTGGGGGGAATCGCTTGAAGGACATTGTGAATTCTTGGTAATTGGTCTCGATATTGCCAAGGCATTCGAATGGGTTTGGCACAAATCGCTGCTGGGCTAGCTTCCGTCGTACGGACTTCCTTCTGGCCTCTGCGACTGGGTCACCGACTTCCTACATGGGCGTAGCATTCAGGTCCTAGTGGACGGTTGCTCGTCGGACGCCCTGTCAGTGAATGCCGGCGTACCGCAGGGATCTGTCTTGTCTTGTCACCAACACTGTTTCTTCTGCATATAAATGACATGCTGCCACTCGGCAACATAAATTGTTATGCGGATGACAGTACAGCACATGGATCCTATACCAGTGACCCTTCAGTCAGACGGGATGTTGTGGATGAAGAGGCGAAGACTTGTGTCTGATCTCAAACAAACGCTTCGGTCTATTTCCGAATGGGGCCGCTGTACGCGACAGTCGTTCTCACCCCGTGGTGTTAGTGGGTGGACTGTAGTTGGGTGGGGGTGCGACTGTGCACGTGCAATATCACGCCGTCACCGCAGCGGTACTCATATTCTGGGTTTGATAGTTTCATAAGGGGTGAAATAGGGTAAATAAGAGACGATTGGGACTTTTACAAGTTTCCCCGAGGCTGGTTTACGCGGCGGCGACGGGTGTTGTCTACTGTTATCTATCAGACTGTTCAGATCTAATTTTGCGCTTCGTGATAGGATTAGTTTGCCGTAGCGTCTGGATCCGTCTGGCTGACTTCGGAAATTCGCTTAGGTGTCGGGCTCCGTCTGGATGGGGTCGGGGAACGCAGGGCAGTATCGGGCTCCGTCGGGATGGCGTCGGGGGACGTAGGGCAGTGTCGGGCTTCTTCCGAGCTGCGTCGGGATTCGTCGGACTGGCTTCGAGGCTCGCTTAGATGTCAGACCGCGTCTGGATGGCGTCGGGGGAACGCAGGGGCAGTGTCGGACTCCTTCTGAGCCGCGTCGGGATTCGTCGGGCTGGTTTCGGAGCTCGCTTAGATGTCGGACTGCGTCTGGATGGCGTCGGGGGAACGCAGGGCAGTGTCGGACTCCTTCTGAGCAGCGCTGGGATTCGTCGGACTGGTTTCAGAGCTCGCTTAGATGTCGGACTGCGTCTGGGTGGCGTCGGGGGAACGCAGGGCAGTGTCGGACTCCTTCTGAGCAGCGTCGGGATTCGTCGGACTAGCTTCGAGGTGTAGCGTAAAGTGTGCGGTGGTGTGGTGCCTCCTACCTGGATGTTGATGTCTCCGCCCGCAGCCGCACCTTCGATAGCTCGGTCCTTCAGGTGGTGGTCGTCGATCGGCACGGAAACGTCCCGGTGTCCGAGGATCTGCTGGGCCCAGCTACGCACACACTTCGGGAACTACACTCACTATACTTATACCGTATTAGGTCGCAACAAGCCCTGAGAGCCCGCGCCGCGCTCGATCAGGGTGGATTTTATCTTTTCCAGAGCAAAATGTTTGAACAAAACCGCCCGCTCCCACTTGTATTTTCGGACGTGTCAGATCACAACAGTCCGTCGCCTAGGCAACCGGACTCTTCTCCTTTCCGCCAGGAGGCGCTATGTGCTTCTTGCGTGAAGACCGCTGCAGGTAGAGTCTTGAGGCGAAGAGAATGGAGGCATGTTTTTTTTTATTTATTTTTTTATTGAAAGCGCGACATATGGCGCCGAGCCACCCATAAGGTGTCTAACGACGCCCATGAACATTCGGTCGTATGCGGGGGTTGCGAATGCCATGCCGGCCTGACAGGTGCCCATTCACGCCCCTCTTGAAGGACCCGAGACTGCACTTGGGGGAAATATATGAGCAGGGAGAGCGTTCCAGAATTTACCGGTTCTGTAGAGGAATGATCTGCAGAATCGATTAGTATGCATCCGCGGTAAGTCCAGCGTATAGGGATGCAATCCCTGCCCAGTGCGTATGGTGCGGAGATGGAAAGGGGACGGCGGGATTGCGTTAAACAGCTCCTCCTCCTCCGAGACAGCAGAAGCCGAAAAGAGAAGCGGCAAAAGAGGGGTGGCTGCCTGCGCCCCCACGACGCAGGGCGAGGCATGGTGGGCCAAAACTAGATGACCAGGTGAGGCGAGACGACAGACTGACGCATGCAGACGCCGGGGCGATTCGGGACGCGAGGACCGGGGCGACAAGTCGCTGTTTGTGACGTTGTCTCCCATCAGGGACGCAGACTGACGGACGCAAGACGTAGATGGGGACAATCTTCGGAGTCGGTGTACTCTAAGGGGGGGACTCAGAACGCCTTTATGAGTCCCTCCAACGGGGGGCTGGACCGCACTCAATGCGCGTCACCGGGACCAGATTGGTGGTATCCCGGCAGCGGGCCTCCCTGCGTGCAACGATCTTCAAATGATTGTCCCATGATGAAGTCGTGACACAGTGTGGGTGCTATGGCCGCAAGGCTGGTGCGCTCGGGTCAGTGGCGGGTGAATCAGCTCCTCCGAGTACTCCCCATGGAATAAATAAGCGATAGAACACACTTAGGGAGCCGACATACCTACGGTGTTGCAGTGGTTCTAGATCGCGGGACACTGCGGGGTCACCCACTAGTCGCACGGCTCGACGCTGGATCGAGTCCAGAGGCGCAAGCTGGTATTTGGCAGAGCCATCCCACAGGTGCGAGCAGTACTCCAAGCAGGACCTGATCTGCGATTTATACAAAAGCAGCCTTTGGTCCGGCGTGAAGTACCGTCGCACCTTATTGAGTACGCTCAGCTTTTTAGAAGCCAGCTTGGCCTTCCCCTTGATATGGCGACGAAAGTTCAAGTCGTGCGACAGTTCGACTCCGAGGACCCCGAGGTGTTCGCTTAATTTAAGCGACGTGCCTTGGAATGAAGGAGCCGGTGTGAACGCCGCTCTCTTCGCACTGAACGCGCAAACTTGTGTCTTGGAAGCGTTGAACTCGACCAAATTACTACGGCCCCATTCGGAAATAGAGCCGAGTGTGTATTCGAGCTCAGACCCAAGTCTTCGCCTCTTCTCATCCACAATATCCCGACTGGCTGAAGGGTGACTGGTGTAGGATCCGTGTGCCGTACTGTCATCCGTATAACGATGTATGTTACCCAGAGACAGCATATCATTGATATGCAGAGGAAACAGCGTGGGTGACAACACAGATCCTTGTGGTACGCCGGCGTTCACTGACATGGCGTCCGACGAGCAACCGTCCACTAGGAACTGAATGCTACGCCCATGTAGGAAGTCGGCGACCCAGTCACAGAGGCCAGAAGGAAGTCCGTAAGCCGGCAATTTGCCCAAGAGCGACTTGTGCCAAACCCGATCAAATTCCTTGGCAATATCAAGGCCAATTGCCAAGTATTCACCATGACCTTTAAGCGTTTCCCCCCTAAGGTGAGTGACGTACGCTAGGAGATCACCAGCAGATCGTTTTGGCCGGAAGCCGTATTGCCGATCACTGATGAGGTCATTCGTCTCCAGGTACTTCGTGAGCTGCGTATTGATAATGCGCTCCATCACCTTACAGAGAAGGGAGGTAATCGCTATAGGTCGGTAGTTTGACGGGTTTGAGCGGTCACCCTTTTTAGGGACCGCTTGCACAAACGCAGGCCGCCGGCACACGGCAATTGGAGTAGGAGAGACGGAATAGGCACGTCAGCACTGGGGCCAGCTCGGTAGCACACCTTTTTAACACCAATGCAGGAATCCTATCCGGCCCACTCGCCTTCCTGACGTCTAGGGAGAGAAGCTCCGCCCGTACAGTCCGTTGTCGAAACTGCACTTCCGGCATGGAGTTCTCACACCTAGGTATGGATGGGGGAGTGGCACCCCCATCGTCCAGGTTGGAGTTCCCCACAAAGAGAGATACCAGTAAGTCGGCTTTCTTCTTTGCGAAGTGGGCAAGTGAGCCTCCAGGACACTGCAGAGGTGGAAGAGAGGAGCGGCAGAAATTTGACTCGACATATTTGGCGAGAGACCAGAACTCACGGCTCCCAGTTGGGTGCTGGTTCAGTCTATCGCCGATTCTGCCGATGTGGTCAAATTTGGCCCTGGCAATAACCCTTTTGCAGGATCTGGAGAGGCGCTTGTATTCCTTCTTCAGTTCGGATGCGTTCGGATCACGTCCGGCACGAGCGCGCGACCATGCACGATAAGCTGCGCATTTAGCTGCGACAGCATCAGCACGAGTCAGTTCTCCTGGAGCCTAGCCATGCCTCGTGATGGGCATTGAAGTCTCTAAGAAGAACCAAATCCGCGGTAGGGAACCGCTCTTGGACTTTGTCTGCCGCTCCACTCAGGTACTCAAATAACCGAGCTGTCTCTGCATCACCAGAGTGCGACCTGTACAGACAGGCGTACACCCGCGAGACCGTTCCCAGATCCACGTGGAACCAAAGTACTGATAGCTCGCAGTACTCAAGGCAGCGCAGGCGACGACAGCAAATATCTGCCCTGACAAACAAGCAAACCCCGGCTCGCGACCGGAAGGCTTCTTCCAGGGTGTAGCCGGGGTAGTGCAGGTAAGAAGTGTCGGCAGGGCGAGATATTTGTGTTTCCGTCAGGAAAAGCAAGGCCGGCTTCTTCGTCTCCAGGTGGTGATGGACGGCATTCAAATTGGTATGCAACCCCCGCACGTTGCTCGAGTCAACGCTAAATAGTGGTGTAGGGGTGTGCACCCCTGATTGAACCTTTTTTTCCTTTTTTTTCGCTGCCATGATTTTTGTAAGAGGGAGGGAAAGAGCATGAAAGGGTGGCTGTGGTGATTCACGGGCAAAGCGTGGATCCTAGCTTCATCGCTTACTGCTCAGGTTAGTGTTGCGCCGACACGGAAGACGGAAGGGCCCCCGGTCCCCCCCGGAAGTGGCCGACGGAACCCCTACTCCGGTCACCAACCGGCACGACGGACCACTCCGGGATTATGCGCCGGTTGACCGGGGCAGCCTCTCGCGTTGGTTAGACGCGATTGGGCCGCAGTACTACCCGGCGGGCGGCCAGCGGAATAACCGTTGAACCGGGTCTCCCTGTCAACCGTGTCGATGCGTCACCTCTGAACAGCGAATCCGCGTCGGGATCACTGGCCTACTCCTCACCACAGCCAACCCCACCTGCTACTGGGTCCCCGGGAAGTACACCGGAACACAGCGAACTGTTATGGCGGTGTAATTGTTTCTCCCGGGGTGTGGTGGCGAATCCAGCCGATCCGAAGATCTCCCACACGCTGATTGCTGTTCATTTGGCACCACCCAGGAGGCACGTGTGACTTTTATATTGGATTTCTATTATTAATAATTATAATTTTAATAGGATTCATTTATTATGTTTGATATTATTTTATTTTCTAAATAGAAAAATTTTAAAATATGTGAATGTTAGTTTGTGACTTTTATATGTTATTATACCAATAAATATTCTATTCTATTCTATTCTATTCTATCTTCAATGGTTACGTTAGGCGGCGCGGCGTAGGCACCTGCTTGGACGACGACGTCGATCTACACTCTGATGATATGTCGCGATCACTACGTAGTAGATACATTGAGCCACGTCGAAAACAGCAATTTACTTTACTTCGCGGTCGTGAACTGACACATTCGTCGCGGTAGTGAACTGAACTGAACTTATTTATTATTAGGCGTTCTGTTTCATAGAACGTAGACATGTTTGATTTAATTTTTAGAAAAAGAACTCTTATTACCAATGAAATAAGACTCACTATAGGTCCCCAAAGGCAAACCAACCACATAAATTGTTTCCATTTTTGCAATATACCGTTTGTTTTTATTATAAATGCCAAAAAGAACCACATAAATTGGTTCCGCTTTGCGATATACAGTTTGTTTTTATTACATAATGCCAAAAAGAACCAGATATCTTATCTCTGTTTTGATAAATACTTTTAACTTACTTCATTAAAAACAAAAAAAGTCCATCTCGCTTGGATCTTTTACGCAAAAAAAATCTGACAAGTTAGCTAGTACCAAGTAGCATGAGTCTTTTCTGCTGTTGCGATATACCTCAATTGGGCGGATGGTTCTTAGACGAATGTGTAGAAAACCTATTAGTTTCATACCAAGTAGCCTGCCTGGGTCTTTTCTGCAAAACATAGAGCGGGTGATTAGCTCTCGTTTGGTATATTTAACTCATTTTTGACCAATTTGTGGGTTGGTGCCTTTTGGCATTTATATGGTAAATTTTTCTGAAGAAGTTGTGATACAAAATAGGTATTTTCAAATTTCTGCCTATTCGAAATCGAAATTTTCCTAGATAATGTTGTATGTATACTCTTATTAATATATAATATCATATTCCGAAGGAATTTCGGACGGAGCAATTTTTCACAGTGAATTATTGCCGAAAATCTGTAAAGGTGTGATCGATAAGGAAAATTTCCTAGATAATGGTCAAAATCGATATATTTAAATAAATTAAGACATATAAAAAAATTAAAATTGACAGAGCAATTTTTCTGAAGAAGTTGTGATACAAAATAGGTATTTTCAAATTTCTGCCTATTCGAAATCGAAATTTTCCTAGATAATGTTATATATATAATCATATTAATATATAATATCATATACCGAAGGAATTTCGGACGGAGCAATTTTTCACCAGCAGTTATAAGCAATTTTCATGTTTAGGTATAAATACCTAACTTCCAAACATCAAAAATCCTAGATAATTTGTCAAATGTATATTTTAAACCCTACTTTATCACACTGCAAAGTTTCAGCGACAGAGGAATTAGTCCGAAGAGCCCATACAACGAATTTCCTCGTTTCCTGGACTATCTCCCTTACTTTGATTAAGAAATAATATCGTAATTATATGCGGAGCGTGTGCGTTTTCGGAAATTTATGACCTATAAAACCTTGGAACAGGGCAATGAATATTTTCCCTTATACATAACTTCACCGTAGTGCGTAAACAGACGTTGATTCTGAAGGAATATTTGGGATAAATTCATATGGAGAGCATTTTCATAGTCAGCTCCAGGGAAATACATTTTTAAAAGGGACATCATCTTTTTGAGGGTGTGAAAGATGTTTTAATGAGGTAAATTGTTTTTGGATGTTTATTTCCATGGCCACCTTGGATTCGGTCTACGTAACATGTTAGGTTGAATATGGTGCAAGTTTTACGTAGATAGGTACCTACGTCGAGCTATCCTATCTGCTTCCTACGCCGCGCCGGATTATTTCCGCGGCATACATTCCGGTATCGACTAACCTACCTAACCTAACCTACCACTCGGCATGTATAGGTGAGGAGTAATTATATATCATTGGAACAAAAAAAAAAACCAACCAATCTTCGTTGAGGTCGTTGGCAATTGAGCGGCTCTAACAATGCAATGTATAAAAGCCTGTGGCGCCATCTATTATTCAATAGTGTGACTAATCGATTTTATTATACGTTTCTTGTACGGGAGCCCCCCTTAATTTTCAACATTTTCTTATTTTTCTTATTTGTTGTTATATCCGCCATAGTAACACATATTCTGTGAAAGTTTCACCCGGCTACCTATTACGGTTCAAGAGATACAGCCCTCGGACGGACGGACGGACGGACAGACAGACGGCGGAGGCTTAGTAATAGGCTTCCGTACGGGATACGGAAACCTAATAAAACAACTCAGGTATTCTTTTTGGTACCTTACTACAATGCGTTTGTCAGTATGTCACGACATTAGTGTTTTCTCTTTATCCACGGTAGAGAGAGCTATAGAAAACGAATAACCTCTCAGTGTTGTCACTAGACAGGAACCAGAGGTTAACTAAATACCAGCGAGGGTCACACGATATCGTATGGCAAGTCATCTAGCTGGCGGTATGTAAAGTAAGCGGCCGGTTACATGACCATGTAAAGAAACGTTCACTGAAAAATAAATTCCTACTAAAGAGTTAACTCATAGTATTATTATAAATTGTATGCAACAGTTAAAAAGTTAAATAACAAATTAAAAAAAAAAACCCGACCTATAAAAAGCCAAAAATTATTTCCGTTTACATACTTAAAAAGAAGTCGGGGGACCGCAAAGTAAATACCTGCGCAACTCTGAGTTTTTATAAGAAAGTAAAGGGAAATTATTTTTGACTTTTAAAGGGTCGGGGTTTTTAAAATTTATAATTTAACCTTTCAAGATTAAAACAAAACCACATCCAATTCGATCCATCCATTCATAATTACTTTATTACTTGACAAGCTGTGCCCGCGGCTCCGCCCGCTCTCATATTACACTTCACTGCTAACCTCATAAGCCATTTAGCGTGATAGTAAGTAGCCTATAGTTGATGGGAAGAATCAAGCTATCCGAAGAATTTTGTTTTATTAAAATCGGTTTAGTGGTTCTCGAGTTATAAGCGGACAGACAGACACTCAGACAGACAGAAAGCAGACGTTGGATTTTATTATAGGTAAGGAAGGAAGGATTACCGGCATAGCTAAGAACCATTCTAGTTAAGCCAGCTTTCTAATAAAAAACCGCATCCAAACCGATCCATCCGTTTGGGAGCTACGATGTCACGATAGACACATAGACATACATAGACGTCAAACTTATAACACCCCTCCTTTTGCGTCGGGGGTTAAAAAAAGAGTTCAATTGCATTTATATGAAAGATTTTGGCCACTTTCCGATTGGTCGAGTGTCGCCGGAGAGGCATATGACCAGCAGTGGACGTATACGGGCTTATGACAATGATGATGATATTCTACAAAAGATGAGCTGAAAAAGTTACTCACAATGGAACTCACCTAAAAAAGTTAAAACTAAGGTATTATAAACGTTGGCAAGCCCGCGTGACATGTCGATAAACAAGAGACTTGTTTTTTTTTTCAGTAAACTTAGTTCCAAAATTAAGTTACATAAAATATTGTGTTTGAGTGTCGTATGGTATTCGAAATATGCAGCCTACGGAACAGTAAATTAACCAGGAGTACTGTTAGCAAAACTGAAAGAAGTCAACGCTAGCATGTATTTTTCTCGCTGTAATAATATTTTTGAAAATAACTCATCTATTTCAGATTTCGTAATATTAGAGGTGAATAAGTAGAATATTAAGTTTAGAATTATTTTCTTTAAAGTTTTACTATACATTTAATTACACTTTGTACTTAATAGATTCAAATAAATTTTGAACTAGTTGGGAACTAATTTACAAACTAATATCGACCTCGATCTCGACCTCGATGACAAAATACAGCATTGTATATAAAGATTATATTACGCAGCTAGTTCTTACAGCTTCACTTCGCGTTGAAATATCATAAAACCATCTCTATATGTACCAGAGTACGTCAGTGAAAACGCCATGTTAATTGATTGTGTAGTTTACGACTTACAAACGAACGAACATGCATCGACCATGCCGAAGCCAAAGACGCGGGAACAGGTTGTTCTAACCATCGTTCTAACGGCTATTCTATTCGGCTAAAATATTCATGGGTCAAGCAAGACAGATTTCATCGTCAGTCAGTTAGTCAGCGTGTAAGCGTCCAGCCAGTACTGCACATACGCCTCTCCAATTTTCCTCCAGTCCTCCCGGACTTCAGCGGTACGGAACCATTGCTTTCCGTTGACGTACTTGATGTCGTCGTCCCAACTAGCGGGTGGTCTTCCCATACTCCGTGTTCCTGTCCACGGCCGCGAGTCTGGGACACGGTTACCCAAAGGTCCAACGGTCGTCGTATCTTCGCCTAACGTTCCCAGTCCACTGCCACTTGAGCTTAGCTACCCGGTGTCCGATTTCGACTACTTTGGTGCGTCGGCATCGAAGTCAGTTGTATACTTTTTTGTATACTTTTTCGTGTGCTAGCCGTACGTTCCCCGTTATCTTTCTTGTGGCAGGAAGTAAGTGTTATTTATGAATTATTTTCCCAGCTCGAGCTGTTCGGTGACATTTTGCCTTACCGGCGCCAGTCATGCGACGTGCTTGTAAACCGACCGACCGGTTCCGTGTCTAAAACACATTGGGGCCTTACTTTTAAGAGTCTGCAATATCTCAGATTGTTTTTTTATGGAAACTGACACGGTTGGCTACATCACCTACAACATCCGTGATGTCAGCCCATAACACCGGATGAACTGCCACGTCAGTGCTCCCCTTCAGTCGTGCCGGCTATACTGAACTGGACGGAAAACACAAACTATTTACGTAGCCGTTTCGACAGACCTTTCATTCAGTGCGATGGAACCAACCCGGGCGGGTTAAACCCTACCACCTATTAATAGTAATATAAGAAGGGAGTTATATCCCTTATTGCTTCGCATGATAGTCTATTATATCAAAAATACGGTAACAAACACTCTGTAATAAATCCTTACCTATAAACCTATAATAAAATCCAACGTCTGCTTTCTGTCTGAGTGTCTGAGTGTATGTCTGTCTGTCCGCTTATAACTCGAGAACCAATGAACCGATTTTAATAAAAAAAAATTCTACGGATAGCTTGATTCTTCCCATCAACTATAGGCTACTTACTATCACGCTAAATGGCTTATGAGGTTAGCAGTGAAGTGAAATATGAGAGCGGGCGGAGCCGCGGGCACAGCTTGTATATGATAAAGTTGAGTACTAATGCTAGGTATTATGTTTGGAGAAAACAAGATTCCATTAATTTTCTCGAAAGAAAAAATTGCAAAGTTACCTGCAAATCGGACAATAAAATCGCTGGTATTCAATAAACACTTCTAATTAGATAATGAAACTTTGCATAATAAATAACTGATGTCAATATATAGCAGGTCTGTTGTGTTTTACATTTTAAGGGCCAATTGCGCCAACACGAATTTAACGATAGTGCCCGTTGACTGTGGGAACTGCGTTTAAATCCATAACTCGCTACTTAACTCTAAATTCGTGTTGGTGCAATTGGGCCTTAGGCCCTATTTATTCCGCCGATGCAAAATATGCGAACAATGAGCGTTTTGGCTAATATCCCTTAGACCCTTAAGGGGTAATTTTATATCCCAAAAAGTTTAAAAAAATTCCACTGTATGTATTTCATACCCAATCTCTTTGAAATTTAAGCCATTCCGTAGTTTATGAACAATGTCATATCATATTGGAGTGTTGGCAGCATGATCTGCACCTAACTTTACACATCATTCGGCCATCAAAGTGACTAAGGACGCACGCGTTGTTACTTTTTCGTAAATTTAATTAATTTAATTTAATTTAATTTTACTTCTGTGTGTCATTTTGCCTTTTATTTATAGATTACCCAACACAAAAAAATTATAATCATAGTGTTAAAATAATTATTTTATTCATAAACTACTGCTGGCATATAAAAATCCAACCCATAAACCACTACTGGAATCTATGTCATCACACCTGAAACACCTGAAATCTATGAAAATAGAAGACTGAAAAAAATCAAGTACATCTTTTCACTTTTTTATGTCTAAAAAAAGTGTACAAATTTTCATAAAGGTTGCTCTGCTAGTTCCCGAGATCAAATGCAGGGGTCGAAGGGATATTATGTGCCATTTGGTAGAATAATTTTCGAAGCCAAATACTCATATTTTTCAATCGGATTTTTGAAGTCAACCTTTTTTCTCTTTTAGTTGTTTTGTACCGTTTGTTATTTTTAAGGATTAATTAAGAGAAAATAAAAATCATTTCTTTCTTTCTTTCTTTCTTTCAAGGTACTTATTTAAAACAACGAAAAACATAAACTAACCTAACCCAACCTACTACAAAAAGTTTGTTTGGACGGACTTACGAGTATAAATAATTGCTTATCCCTAGTTTATATGTTGATCAATGAATACAATGCAAGCGATCATAACAAACTTGTAAAACGTAGGTAAAAATATGAGTTTTTTTTTTTTGCAAATTCCGAAATTATAGGGAGGGGGGCCCAACCACCCCCCCCCCCCCCCCCCCCCCTCATAAGCGGTCTTAGCGCAGAAATCATAGCGCATTATTATTATCCCATAATAATGATTCAATCTCATAAATCCAAAGTCCCAAATTGTAAGCATAACTCTAGAGCAGCTGGCGGCGACGACTGTGGAATTCCAACGTGAAATTAATTACAACATCTCTATCAGTGAGATCCGTACAAAAATAATACCGAAAATCCGTTCAAAAGGCAACATCTGTATCCTAAACCCATCGTCGAGCGGAAATAACTCTTAACCCATTGAGGAACTTGCTTCCGATTTTTTTTCTCCCTCCCTATTCCCAAAGGGAGCGTGTGCCAAATATAATTGGGCCACATTATTTACTGCCAGATGTCAACTATTTCAACGAGTTTTGGGGTTTCCATTATGCTTACAGAACGGCCAACACATTACAACAATATACAAAGGTAAGGTCGTTTGGGAAATATTGGGAAGTGATTTTTTTTTTATGGAAACTGACACGGTTGGCTACATCACCTATAAAATCCGTGATGTCAGCCAATAACACCGGGTGAACTAGGTGCTATGTCAGTGCTTCCCTTCATTTCATTTTTACATAGCCGTTTCGACCGACGTTTCGTTCAGTGCGGTGGTATCAACCCGAGCCACAACACACCACAACTGGTACAGTTTTACGTGGAATACGAACCACGGCCAGCCTCCAACGGTCGAGCTCTTAACAACAGTCGACCGACCGCACCACTGAGTTACCGAGGAGGCCAATTCAATTCTTCAGTTTTCTTACTTTTAATACTTTCGATCGTTAATATGATTTTTTTTTTAACGGACAACTTTATCTATATTTCACTATATCAATTGACACTCAGACACCTAAAGGTTGACTGGAAGAAATCTCTGTAAGGGGATAAGTCCGCACTTGCACCTCATGTAAATGTTAAGTATGTGTGTGTTAGTCATGTCAATAACTTCGGGAGGGTTACATAAGTACACACTCAAATAAACAGGTTACGCAATAAAAATTATATGTTTTTAGTTTTACTTTTCGAGAAATTTAACAAAACATGTTTGCTGCCTAAACAAGAAACCCTTCAAAGGTGATCGATCAGACAGAACACAACAAAAGACACACGTCGTCGTCTTTACGTGCACCTTTTTTTGTGGTGCCTTTTTGCACAATACACCATTAATGAGCAAAGTATTTAAAAAGATAGAAAGGGCATCAGCAAGCAGGACACGAAGACCCACCTGCCGCATGACTCGGCTGATGGGCCGTGCCAAGGTGAAAGATGGCTATCCTGTCGCCCTATAGCACGGCGGCATCTCGTCTTAATCCCTTAGTCGACTCTTACGAAATGCACGGGGAGAGATGCAGAGGGGCCATTCTTTTTAAGTACCGGCCCCACACGGTAACTCAAATCAGTTTTTACCACCTAATTGTTACCTACCAAATTTCAAATTCACTCCACCACACCCGAGAAATCCTCTCGGTCCCGGTATAGAAAGATTTTTTTTAATTTATAGAAACTGACACCATGTCAGTGCTTCCCTTCGGTCGTGCCGGCTACACTAAACTGGAGGGAAAACGCTAACTATTTACATAGCCGTTTCAACCGACCTTTCATTCAGCGCGGCTGTATCAACCCGGGCTGATTAAAACCCTACCACCTTGTAAGGTATGAAGGGAAGAGACCTACAGTTTTACGTGTAATCCGAACCACGGTCGGCCTTCAACTGCCGAGCGGTCACCCATCCAAGTACTGACCGCGCCCAGGTGTGCTTATGATCACGACGGACAGTCCGCTTCCTAGACATAACAAAATATATTATCAAAACACGTGTTGCGAGCCGATGATGAAAATTGTGTGCATTTATTGATCATGCATGATGGACGAAGTAAATTATTGTCAAGCAAATTTATCCTTTTAATTTCTATCGTGTTGATACTTTCAAATATTACATGATTATTATTTCTTTATTATCATCACATTTTATGTACAAGATATATTTTCACATTAAGTTTATATATAGAAGTATCTATACATGAAATTAATATAAAAACAACTCCTACCTATCTGCGTCTTTTTTTTTTTTTTTTTTTTTATGGAACCTGACACGGTTGGCTACATCACCTACAACATCCGTGATGTCAGCCCATAACACAGGGTGAACTAGGTGCCATGTCAGTGCTTCCCTTCATTTCATGTCGGCTACACTAAACCGGACGGAAAACACGAACTATTTACATAGCCGTTTCGACCGACGTTTCGTTCAGTGCGTTGGTACCAATCCGGCCGGGATAAACCCTACCACCTAGTAAGGTAAGAAGGGAAGGGACCTACAGTTTAACGTGGAATCCGAATCTATATATCTATATATCCGAACCTATATGTCTATATCTATTATTATTAGATATCATTTCACAATGTCTGTGACAATGTCAAAATAAACCATCGTGTACTTCCAAGCTTTCTCGATGTAAAAAATAATAGTGTATTACTAAGGGGTTAAAAGAAAGTAGATACTTACAATGGACGCATTCATTGTCAATTTTGCGCAATTTTTGTAATATTTTACATCTGGCAAAGGTGTTGCCTTATCTATCATTTTCGGCAGCTTGCCTGGCGAATACATCTGCTGACCGACGTTTATAGTAATACTAGGTTTTGCCCGCGGCTTCGCTCGCGTGAAATTCGTATTTAAAAAGAAGAAAGTAAGTCAGCTACCGCACCTTTATTTCGGCGCGCGGAACAAATTCGGTTTGTATGAGAGCCACATCTTAGCCTATCTAACCGGAACAAAATTTGTATTCTATCCTGTGTCCCGTATAGTTAGGTATATGTGCTTGCGCTAAATTTCATCAAATTCGGATGATCGGTTTAAGAGTTATGGAGGAACATACATACATACAGAAATATTTCTAAAAATCGTCCATTTAGTTTTAATATCATACATAGAGTCTACAAACGCAGTATCTCATAAAACAATTCTGAAAATCTGACAGTCTCAAGTACATTATTTTTTTCGGATTTTTGACTATCTTGTATGCCTACCCCCACCACGAAAACCGGCAGATTAGTATACCGTTGTTATCAGAGGCACTTGGGGCATACGTTGTATGATTATCTGACGTGCTCGAGAATGCCCAAGTAACTTTTTTTTTTTTTACATTTTTGAAAAACCGTACACGCCATACCCACCGCTAAAATGGTTTTTACCATACTAGCTTTTCTTTTCGAAATTACTTCATCATTCGATTTTTAATAGGTCTCGACGGTGCTCGAGAATGCCGCCATTTAGCGACCTCACCTTCCTAACTATAAAACAAATTAACTTACTCCATGCAATTGATACGTCATTGACTCCATGATCATCCCTTAGATATTTATTATTAGTATTGATTCCAATGACGTATCATGTTTCATTCATTACAATGTAAAGTAGGTAGGTTAAAGAGTAAGGTAGTAGGTATACACGGCGGCGTGCAACAACGTTCAGTCAGACGACGACGGGCCCACGCAGATGCAGACATATAGGGAATGTTCTAGATTTTCAATCTACGGGATTATCTTTACTGAACCAAAACGTTGAAACAGCCAAAAACAGCAAGTTTTTTAACTTCGCTCGATAGAAAAAAAAGTACAAATATTCCTCTATTTTTACAGCAATTTCTATTGTAAAAATATAAAGAATTAATGTACATTTTTTATAATTTTTCTCCAAATACAATTTTATATTCTTTAGTGAACCATAATTTAAACAAGTCACAAAGCTTAAAATTTTCATACTTATTAAATTAAAAAAGATTTGCGCGTTATTCGCATTCGCTTTGTTTTATCGTAAGCGCCTTGTGGCGATTCCATCCCGCTCTAGTGAATAGGAAATTGGCTCGCGCGCGCTTTGTCTCTCACTGAGCTCCCCCTCTGGCGTCAGACCCGTTCGATGGGTTGCGCGTGCTTATACTCCGTTCATCCTAGGAACTAATGCCGAGCGGTTTCTCGCTCTCGCAACGGTTATTATTTATTACTCTTCTTTACACAGGACACAAGGTTGTGTTTGTGAGTCATAGGTGTATGCGAAAGTCATCTCAAAACCCTAACGGCGCCGGCGCGTGCGCCGCTGCGCTGCGCCTGGAGTTAGTTTTGCGTTTTTATTCTGAGAAGGTTTCAGGTAGCCAGGTGGCAGTAGGCCGGTCAGTCGGCGCATTAATCAGTAGCCTTTCCTACGCGTCATAATAATAACGTATTAATTTTTTTGCATATTTTTCACGTGTTATTTTGAAGTTTTATATATCATTTGTGTTGGTTGGTTAACTTATCCACCTACAATAGAACAAACAGCTGAAGTAAGTAGATTAGGCACAAAATTTAAATAATACATAATTTCAATATTAAATAATTTACAGTGAAAATATAAATATTTAACTTGATTCCAGGCAAAAAATAAAAATAAACAGGTTTAATGCAAAATTTTCATTCATCAAATAAATAAACAATAATTCAATACATTTTTTAAATTAAACTATATTCATAACCTCAGTTCACAGTCACTTCAATCAGCCTTTGCGAGAGTGAGAAGTACAGAGAAAGAGAAAACGCTCGGCATTAGTTGCTAGGATGAATGGAGTATAGCGGATGCGCGTCGCGTTTCGAGAAAACAAAGAAACAAAATAAAAAAATTGTCAAATCGAGAACGGAAGGAGATATTAGTGGAGCGTGCTCATCGCATGAGAGAACGAGCGAATAATGGAATGTAAGTATTTTGGTATATTTTTTTATTATATACGATAATATAATATTTATGATACATATTATACATACATATCCTTATCCTTCCTTCCTTACCTATAATAAAATCCAACGTCTGCTTTCTGTCTGTCTGTCTGTCCGCTTATAACTCGAGAACCACTGAACCGATTTTAATAAAACAAAATTCTACGGATAGCTTGATTCTTCCCATCAACTATAGGCTACTTACTATCACGCTAAATAGCTTATGAGGTTAGCAGTGAAGTGAAATATGAGAGCGGGCGGAGCCGCGGGCACAGCTTGTACCTATAATATAATACAACGTCTGCTTTCTGTCTGTCTGTCTGTCTGTCCGCTTATAACTCGAGAACCACTGAACCGATTTTAATAAAACAAAATTCTACGGATAGCTGGATTCTTCCCATCAACTATAGGCTACTTACTATCACGCTAAATGGCTTATGAGGTTAGCAGTGAAGTGAAATATGAGAGCGGGCGGAGCCGCGGGCACAGCTTGTGTATTATAAATTATGATGTAGTATATAAGGTCTTTTTTTTTTAACTGACGATGCGTAAATGGGGTGTTCTGTATCGGAAATAGATCATATTAAAATTATAAAAAAGGGGGGTAATATTTTTATATTTTATTAAATATAAAAAAAAATCGCTTTTACATATTAAGCACCTTTTGCTAAGAAACTATGTTTCTATTTCTAATAATTACCGAGATAATAATTGTGAAAGTTTATTAAAGATTGAATTTATATCATAACGAACACGCGTTGGGTACTTTGAATAGGTAGCTACCTAGGGAGCGTTCATAAACCACGTGAGGGATTTTAGGCAAATTTGAACAGCACAGCATCGTGTCCTCATCCTTTATACGACATGCACGGGGAGGGATGCAGAACCTAGTAGTCTTAGAAAAAAAGTAATATCTCTTTCTCATACAGAACGCTATTAAACAAAAGAAGCCAAGAAACAAATTCTTACCTAAAATGGTTACCCAATAAACGCCACCTAAAATGAATATCTAAATTCCATAAATTCACATTGTCATTCTTAGCCCGCCTCCGATGAAAGATGAATGCTTCTGTGACCTTGAATACATAATACATTTCTGCTTACTGCTTATAGCCCGAAAAATAAAACAAACCGCCTAGAATCGTAGGCCTCGAAAGCACGAATAATTCCAGCTATTTTTAGAACACGAAACAAACCCCAAGAGGGGGAATGAGCATTCGATTTTACGTAGGCAAGATTCGCTATTAATGAGCAAAGCAATTTATATCTGAGAACGAAACGGGAATTTTCATCAATCACATTGAAAATTCATCTTCGTCTCAATTTTCGCATTATTGCGTCTTTTGCAAAAACCCCTTCGTTGTTTGCTGGAATTCAAATTGGCATTAGCTCGCAGCTTACTTTCATTATCGTCTTTTCAATGGGAATTATTATTTTCTGGAATTGAACGTTTCTTCGATATTCTATACGTGTTCTATACACAGGCCGATTGAATAATGAGTACCAAAATTTTAAGGGTTGATTAGGAGGCTCAAATGAAAATTGGATTTCCTTTTGTTTTAACAAAACACGTTTTACGTCATACTTTTCTTAATTTAACTTTTTCACGGAACACTTTTATTTTGCTGAATAGTGCGATGTAGAATTTCGTTACTATTTTTACCAAGTTAATCGAGGTTAAGGGACTTTTCCAATTTTCCCCAAGGTTAGCAACGACGCACTTAACAAGATCGGTTGGGACCAAATCCCTTACTAAGGGTTCCACAATGTTCCACATAAGCGAACTAGCCATGAGAATAAATGCATAGAAAGGAGATACACTTGTTGAAGATGCGAAAGGAAAGTGCACGAAAAGAAAACGAAGGAGCAATTGCAAAATTGGGATGAAACAGAACTAGGATGGATGGCCGTTCGACCATTGAGACTGACCGTGCTTCGAATTCCCCGTAAAGCTGTAGGTTCCTTCCCTTCTTACCTTACTATGTGGTAGGGTTTAACTAGCCCGGATTTTTACCATCGCACGCAATGAAAGGTCGGTCGAAGCGGCTACGTAAAAAGATCTTGTTTTCCGTCTAGTTCAGTATAGCCGACACGGCCAAAGGGTAGCACTGATATGGCATCTAGTTTACCAAGGTATTATGTTCTGATATCATGGGTGTTGTAGTTGATGTAGTCAACCATATAAATTTTTATTTAAAAAAACGTACTCTGCCATACTTTCTTACTAACATGTGTTGCTTCTGTCTGATGTACCTGTCTCGGAGCACCTAGCTAGATCTATTGGACTCCAACATTTTCGAAGACGTGGGTTTCCAGACAGTTTGTTGAGTCCAAGGCCAAAACCGCATCTAAAAAAATCAACAAATCTTACAGTACGTATAGTCGCCAATGATTTGGGTTACATTTATTTTAAACTGTGTTTATAAAAGCTGTTCAAATGCTTCAACTGTATACGCCGCAACAAGGAATCATAATATATTCACTCACAAAATGACGTCATTTCCTTAACGCATTTGCGCTTCATTCAAAAAATTACTGCTCATATCGAGAGCTAGGATGTGCTAAGATGATAGGATCTGGGGATCCTATACCGCAATAGGAGGTTCTTCTCGCACGGAACAACTACATACTTCTGTTGTACATATTACGCACTATGCCGGTGATGGAGGAGCCACTTATGGGAAGACAGTCCTCAGTATCTGCTGGCGTCCTTGGGCTCAATATAGCGTCGAGCCATCCCTCTTGTTGGAGCAGTACCCGAAATTTGCCTATGCATCGGTTATCACCATCGCGATGGTTTAGCTCAAGTCTCCAAGTCGCAGACGTTTTATAGGTTCACTCAGTCCAAACTAACATAGTCGCTGCTCTGAGGAACTTGCCTACTCCCTTATTCCATGTCGTCCCACTTAACTGAATACCCTTTTGTTGTTGACATCAGGTTTCTGAGAACCCCTCAAAGTTTCTTTCTCTCCCGCAGCACTGGGTATAGAATATTGTCTGACAGTGAGTTTTCTCCGATTCCTTCACGAGTCTTCAAACGTCGCGTCGTATCAACAGGCTGGACAACCCTGTAGTAATCAACAAATGCATAGTAAGTAACCTTGCTGAGGTTTGCCAGCGCAGGTGTGGCTGTGTCGAACACCTTTAATCTCGCGGCGTATATCTACTCATACTGGGTTTTGTATAAAAAAAACAATATTAAAAAAATTACGTGCATGCCTAATTGCCTACCACTTGTCAGTAACAAGTAAAAATGTATGACAGTTAACTTTTCCGGATATTTACTTCTATGGAACTAGACCTTACGCGGGCGGCGGGATGTGGGCGGGTATACCTTCCTTCCAGTAAGCTGAAAGTTCTGAGAACATGGTTTCTTGCTGCCTAGTTATTTATTAGGAAACTAAGTAGTTCAGTGACTCCATACATAGTTCATTTTGAAAATGTATAGAAAATTCAATGTTTTTTTTTTCAAATTTGCGCGGACGCATCCGCTTAGCTCGGACGTAGATTTTGTGCTCGACGCTCCCGATACCCGAAGTCCCGACTAGATCTCCACGAATGTTTAGTTTGTGGAAAATTTGTCAATGCAGTCGCCGTAAGTAATTTTTTAAAAGAGATTTCTGTTTGTATATTATGACAAGCTATGCCCGCGGCTCCGGCCGCTCTCATATTTCACTTCACTGCTAACCTCATAAGCTATTTAGCGTAATAGTAAGTAGCCTATAGTTGATGGGAAGAATCAAGCTATCCGTGGAATTTTGTTTTATTAAAATCGGTTCAGTAGTTCTCGAGTTATAAGCGGACAGACAGACACTCAGACAGAAAGCAGACGTTGGATTTTATTATAGGTAATAAGGAAGGATAAGGATAAGGAAGGATAAGGAAGGAAGGATTATGAATGAATTTAGTGGTATCGACCTAATTTTGCAGTAATTTCAATGAAGCGTTTAGTTTTGCAGTAATTTCAATGAAGCTTTTTTATTTTGGGTGGTTAGTTAAACCTTTGATCATGATTTCACTGTTGTATGTATGTACATCATAAACTATTGGATAAACCTTGTGAGAAGTCTTATGAAGCGGCTGTCTGTGAAAGGATCTTATAAGATCGAGAAGATAGTTTTTCGGAAATGATGTATGGGAAGGGCCAATCTATACAGGGTTTTTCAGGATAGGCTTGAGAAACTTCAGGAATAGAAAGTACTCATTGTTAGAAGGAAAAAAATCCTTATCACTCAAATCGAATTTCCGTAGTTTTTTTTTAAATCCAAAAATTGAAAATTGTAATAAAAACTCGATGGACAGTGAGATTTGGCAACAGTGCTGTCTAGGTCTAGCTAGGGAGTGCAATGACCTAGCCAGTGCCCTATTTCTTTTAATGTCATTCAAATTTAAGTGATTGCAATTTACCTACATGAACTTTTATTACTTTTATTAGTTAGTCATTTTATGTTTATTTAATAACGTTAACCGTCCACCAAAGCTCGATGAAACGATTTTCACCAAAAAGTACTATAAAATGATCGAATTTGGGAAAAAGTTTCAGAGCTTTTCGTCTTCAAATATGGACCCCTTTCGAACCCTGAAGTTACGAAACCCTATTCTGAAACACCCTGTATAGGATGTCGATGATTTTTTTCTAAATAGGTCGCATCTCGTAGATTCCGCTTCTATGACGGCTGAATGTTATTTCAATGTCATGCACACTTTTTATCGCAAATTGCCATCATTTTTACGACCGGAGATTTGAATATATTTTATGTCAGCCGGCTCCCGGCGAGGGCCCCAGGCGGGATATAAAATATAAATTTTAATCGTAATTCCTGGTCGAAATAGCATATTTTCGTTTTAGAATCAACCCGCCAAATAGGAGCACACGATGCTGGATTTATGGTATTAAATCAATTTCATTCCACATGGGGGTTTTAATTTTCGGAAGGCCCATAAAACGTCCACAAATATGTGTTTTGAATCAGCATTTAATGGCTTTAAAAGTCGTACGTTATCGTAAATCATGAAATGATCGTGAATTTGTCGTACAGCGTACCACCTTCAGCTATCTATATAAATATGGAATTTGCTGTGGATAGAGCTTATCCAAAAAAATTGGTGTTATGTACTTAGTTGATTTATATTATAACTTAATAAAATAATATGTATGTGTTTTATGAACTTTTCTTTAATATAATATTTTATGACATAGGTAGCTGTTATTATTGGTAACCCACCTCTATATCATTTTTAGGGTTCCGTATCCGTCGTACGGGACCCTATTACTAAGCCTACGCCGTTTGTCTGTCTGTCTGTCTGTCCGTCTGTCTGAGGGCTGTATCTCTTGAACTCTTGTGTTGTGCTACAAGTATTCTGGTAAATTACAGCACAACACCGACCACCACGTTTAGCAAAGTATTCGGACAAGATAACTCAGATCAGGCAGCAAGTAAGGCATGAAGGCCATGTGGTAGTAAGGCATGCTGCATGAGTCGGTGGAAACACCTTGCCAAGGTGAGAGGTGGCTAACCTGTCGCCCTTATGCACGTCATCATGTCCTTATCCCTTAGTCGCCCTTTACGACATGCACGGGGATAGATGCAGTGGGGCTATTCTTATTAAGTACCGACCCAAACACAGTATCTGCAGAAAACTATGCATTAAAAAGCTTCGCTTCAAAAGCCGTGCGTTTAATTTCTGTTGTCAGGCACAGAGCACGGAACGCCCCCCGCCCGCGCCCCCTACTAGAGGCGCCCTAAGCGATAATATTTGAAACCCAATAACTGGACGCAGTGCTACTAGCGCTTCGTATGTGTGTGTGTGTGTTAGTATCGACACTACACACAAAGAGGAGCAAGTTAGGCACACGCACAAAACAAATGCACACGCACAACACACATGTGTGTTGTGCGTGTGCCTATGACTTACATATGTATATGTAAGTCATAGGCCACGCCCACAGGCTTCAACGGCGTTGTAGAGAAATCGCGCTCAGGGCGCCTCTAGGAGGGGCGCGCGCATTTGATGCTCTGTGGTAAACATAGACAGATACTAAAACAATGCGCGATGAACAACGTCCGCATTCAACTTGCATGCAACGAACAAATGGACGCATCGTTTGTTATATTACCCGTGTAATTGATGCCATTTGCAAAATCGTAAACCACTGTCAATAACCCAGCACCGAACGTGTGTTTACAGAGCTTATTTGCGGCGCTAAAAGCCAGTTCGGTGCAAATTGATGGTAGGGTCGTGTCTGAAAGTGCTAACTTACGAACGAAGGTCATAATATGTCTTTTGATATTACTGGATCAAGGTGATACTTCTTCAAGGACTATGACGGAATCTTTATTATCACTCTGATATCATACTTATTATGTTACTCACAAGGTGTTGCTCATCTGCATCGTCCAAGGTGGTTGGATGCATAGAGTAATATTGTTATATAAGGGTATAGAGAGGAAGCTTCGATTTCCAGCTTAGTTCAAAGCGCCATCTATAGATTGGGAATATTGTTCCCAATCAATAGATGGCGCTTTGAACTACTACAGCCATGTTACTAAGCAACTACTTATTATTTATTTCTCAGAAGTGTGTAAGGTAATAATGAAACACTAGACAAATTATAAAACTTTATTTATGAATAGGTAATAAACATAGATATGTACAATATTAGTTACAATTTGATTGATTGTTTATTGTTAATCTGACCACTGTGCCTATTTACATTACCTACCTACATAAGTCCACCGGTATAGTCCCATCGTCAACTTTTTACCTTGCCTTACCACACACAACCCACGACACAGCACTTTCGTAGCATCGATGCATTGAATTGAACAATAATATTGAATTATAAACCAAATATTACATCACAGAGTAAAAGAATATTCTTCAGCACAAGCATGTTTCGTGTTTCGCTTTTGAGGATATTTTTGTTTTTTGACGTGACACATGTCATAGAATAATAAATACCGATGGACGACGGCAAGCAGTTATATCCTCTTTGGGCGATGGGTGACATCCAAAACATTAAAAAAATATCTAAAAAAGTAGTGCCGGGCTCGATAAATAGATTATCTCTATTAATGAAATTTATCGTTTTCTTCTAAGTTCCCCCACCATGGTTGGATGTTTGGTTGGGTGGGCCACAGAGCTCGAATTTGCGCTGTCGCTTACATTTTTCCTACATCTATGGGGTGGGCAGTCTATCTAACTATAGGTCGTAAAATATAGCTTGATCTTTTTCAAAAGTCATAATTTTTATTAATATCTGAATAAAAACTACAGTCGGCAAAGTGCTCGTGTAGCATCTTCGGGGATTTCCCGTTAACGTTTTTATATATTTATTTATTATTATTTCTTTTATAGTTTTAGTTTTAGGTAATTTTAATTTAGGTAGTTTTAGTTTTTATGTTGTTTGTTTTAAGTTTAGGTAATTTTAATTTAGGTAGTTTTAGTTTATATTTGTAGTTTTTATTCAGATATTAATAAAAATTATGACTTTTGAAAAAAAAAAAAAAAGCTTGATCTTTTTGACATATGCCAGAGTGATATTCTAGAATAGGGTTGGGTGGGACCTGTTTGACGAAGTTGAAAATCGTACATAATTGTGCAGCTGGCGAACCAAACTGGATGATTTTGATTTTGGTCGAATTTGTTTATTTTGTATTTTTTTTTTGTGAATTTTGAACGTTTGAATTTAAAAGAAACAAACTTTTTGAATGTAAAAAGATATTACTTACATACTTAGATTTATTATATCATCTTCAAGGTCGATCGAACGATATTCGATTTGTTATATTTTCAAGATGGAACATCACTATTCGTGTGCTACCACCAATAAAGTATTACATTGTCTTGCATGGATTTTCATTTTTATACGAAACTTCATGCGCGTGTTTATTTTACGAACTATAGTGTTTAACACAGAGCATCGAATAGCGAGCGCGCCCCTTCGCTACTAACTTCACTGCTCTGTGATGTATATTCTTGTTTGTCACTTTTTTCATTAACTAGGTATTACAATTAATGTGTTACTCCAATCATTACTGTTAAATTTGAATTATTCACTTAAGGCGAGAATAAGGGTCAAAATTGAAAATAGGTGAACTTTAAAAAAAAATTCTGAGCTATTGGTAAACATAAAAAATCTATAAAAAAATATGTGTTATGCATTGGTCTTTAACTAACAAAGTTAGCTTTTCAAAACAAGTTTTCTTATTTTGGAAAACGTGTTCAATAAATTTTCAAAGAATAAGGATAACATACTTTCAAATTGAAAGTTCCGGAAAATTAGAGATAGTTTCAATACGATACTTACATAAAAATTTACATATATTTTTTCTCAACAATTCTAGTTAATTATTTTTGTATTTTCATGTTTTGCAACGCGTCATGATGAATAAATACCCCAATTTTCGTACAATCGGCAGATTTCGCCGCGCGGTCCGAGCGATCTTCGCCTCCCGCCCCGCTAGTCTCGCGCGGGTCGTTGAGTTGGTCGGACGTACGTCGTCGGTTTGCTCCGTGATCGCGATAGCGCTAAATCTGTGACCCACAAGCTCAGCAAGAGATACGAATATTTTAGCGCAGTATTAAAGTGGCATGTAGCGCAGCGGAAAGTGCTTGCTTGTCGTGGTTTTAAATCTTGAAGATTACGATTATTTTTATACCATGGGTAAACACAAAAATAGACATCGCATCAAGCAAGGACGAGAGCTGGCGGCGTAAGTACAAGTATAATTTTTATTGTATTATGCTCTCAATAAAAATATAATGCTATGTGAAGTAATGTGACCATGAATCTAAAAACTGCGAGTTGGTGCGAGAGTAACTGTACTTGCAAATATACTTTGATACAAATCTAATTTTTTATTAAAACGAATTTAATTTTATCATACGGTGTTGCATTAATTGCAGGGGCAATTATTGCCCTAGCAATATTTTTACCATGACTTCAATTTTTATTTTTTTATTTATTTTATTTTATTATTTATTTTATTATTATAACTGACATCAGGGGGTTATTCTAAGTGAAAATAAACAACGTCTGCGGCGAAAAAAAATTTTTGGAACTAAAAAAAATTTGATGTTTTTCCATACCATTTTGAAATACATTATAGAAGTCCCGCGCGGACTCGTTCGGAAGTCTAATAATAATAAATAAATAAATAAATAATAATAATAAAGGAAATAAATAATAATAAATAAATAGTCTAATAATGTTCGACTCACAGCTAACTACTAGCAAACCCGTGTTTCCCATGTTTGTCCACAGATGGCGCTTTTTATTTGTAAATAATCAATACTTTGATATTTGTGTGTCAGCAGGCTATCTTAATGTTGTGCGAGGCTTCAAAGTGGTCGATGATCCCCTTTGCCCCACCGCTGCGGTCGAAATTCAAGGCCACTTGAGTCTTATTTGCGCCTTAATGTGTTTTGTTCTTCCATTACATTTTATATGTTTTAATTATTATACCTATATCTATATATATGTCTATCCATATATCTATCTATTCTTCTGCGGGCTGAGGAGACTGAAGATGAAGGCTTCTGTGGGCTGCGGAGAATGAAGATGAAGACTTCTTTGGGCTGCGGAGACTGAAGATAAAGGCTTCCGTGGGCTGCAGAGACTGAACATGAAGGCTTCTGTGGGCTGCGGAGACTGAAGATTAAGGCTTCTGTGGGCTGCGGAGACTGAAGATTAAGGCTTCTGTGGGCTACGGACACAGAAGATGAAGATTTCTGTAGGCTGCGGAGATTTGATGAGATTGATGGCTTCGGAGGGGTTTCGGTGAAGCAGTTGCCTATGAGCTCTGCTGAGGACGAGGACCGCAGGGGTCTGCTGCTGTGTCAGCCTGTTCCTTTTATGAGTGGAGCTTCTGCATAGGCGATGCTGAGAGTTCGGGTATCATCACAGTGAGAGGTTGCTGAGGCTGTGTCTGTTGTCCGCTGAATCATCAGATCGAAAAGAGACAACCTGCGATCTCGCTGAGGAGGAGGACTTCCAAAGTGGAGTGGCTCCAACCTTTCCCTTAAACGAGCTAATGTACCCTCAGGGGTACATGTTCCCAACTTTGAGAAATCCTGAATTAGTAGGCACCTCGGTAGGCACAGTAAGAGAGAAAAACCTCGAGAAAAACATCGAAACGTACCCGTTCGAATCCATGTTCGTTTTTCAAAAATCTTGAAGCTCACCAGCTTTATAAAATATACCTTTTGCTTTGGGTACGCCCCGCATCGCCTCTATCACCATCGAGCCTAGGTTTCTCTCTGATAATAACAGCTTTGCATCAAATCTCCATCCAGGGATCTAGAGTTTCGACCGCAAACGCGATAAATGATTATTTATTTCCAGATAAAATACCAACTATGTAGGTAACCACGTTGACAACATTTAACTGTATACCTAAACTAATGTGCGTCACTTAAGAAGTAGGCATTCAGAATCACATTCGCTCGAGAAAGTGTGAACATTTACGACTTCAGTGTGAAATTAAAAGCTGCCAGCCACCGATTGGAGGAGTAGTAACGGCCTCAAAAATAGATTTACGAGTCCAAGCGAATCGTAAAACTTATTTAGTTCGAGACGAAATGTTTGTTCCGCGATTTTATTATCATGAAATGTTTGCTGTAATTTTATTCCGTTAATGGTATAAGAGCGATTCTAATGCTTATTTATATACACGATGTTTCAGGGTAGGGTTTCGTAACTTCAGGGTTCGAAAGGGGTCCATATTTGAAGACGAAAAGCTCTGAAACGTTTTCCCAGATTCGGTCATTTTGTAGTACTTTTTGGTGAAAATCGTTTAATCGAGATTTGGTGGACGGTTAACATCCACCTTTATTAATAAAAGTAAAATGACTAACTTACATGCTTAACTAGTAGAATTGAACTGCATGTAGGTAAATTCCAAACACTTAAATTTTAATGACATCAAAAGAAAAGGGGCACTGGATTAGGTCATTGCAGTCCCTAGACCTAGACAGCACTTTTTCCAAATCTCCACAGACTCACTGTCCAACGAGTTTTTATTACAATTTAAAATTTTTGTATGAAAAAAAAAATACGGAATTTCCGTTTGAATGATTTTCTTCTAATAATGAGTACTTTCTATTCCTGAAGTTTCTCAAGCCTATCCTGAAACATCCTGTATAGATATTGTTCCGGATCGACGCTCGGGAAGCGGTGGACTGTATATCTTGAACTGGATCGGCAAGACGCCCGGCCACTCGGTCGACGACACGCGGTACGGGAAACAACGAAACGGGCACGAAATAATACGCTGGTGCTCAGTACCGTAACAGGGCGGCCTGTTACTGGAGCAACCACGGACGTAAACGGCGGGCTTGCGGTTGTGCGGGGAGACGCAAGCGTGAGACGCGCAGCGGAGAGAGAGGGACGGCGATAGAGCACTGGCAAGCTCGACGTAGGCACGACGATTCAACCGCTTCGGCGGGAATGTAGGCTTGCTGGCTCTTGAAGTTTTCTTGCTTTCTTCCTGTTGCTCTTCCAAGTGGTCCTCTCTCTCCGGTTGCTAGCTGCGGTCTGCCGAGCCGGTCGAAATGGCACCTATATTTATATGACTCCCCGCCCGCTCGGCCCAGCGTGCTCACGCCGCTCGATAATGCGCGGGCGGGGGTAATAGGCGCCCGGCTCGGCTATGAGTCCCGTTACGCGACTCTAACGCCCCCTACCTTGCCTCACTCGTCTCGTCCGTGTGTACTCCAGTAAAAGGCCAACCAGATATATTTCTTTATTCAATAAAACTTATATCTAACCTAGTTAATATGTTATAACAGCTAATTAAACCTAACGGGCTAGATCTTACAGGCTAACTTATTCTACGATTTTGTATATATATTTATTTCTTAATAATTAACTTATGTCTAACTTATATGCTATCTTAATTACACCTAGCCCGCGCCTATGCTATACTATGCTAACTTATGAAACCTATTTTTATATCTACGCCGGCCGCTGCCTCACTACTCTATTTCCTACACTAATTTCCCTAAGCTAAGATGCGTCGGCTGCGGAGCTATCGTCGTCCGCCACATTCTCCCGCCGTCGCAGCTCCGCTCGATCCTCTTGGGTAGGCAGGACGACGATCCTCTTGACGGGTCTTCGGAAGAGGTGCCCCGCAGTCGCCAGTCAGCACGTGTCCCTTGGGGAGTCTGCCGCGTCCTCGCGGCTCCCGCCGGTGCCCGGAACGGTTTGCCAGCCTGTGCGCTCTCCGCCACAGCGCTGTAGTTGCGCTGGTACACTGTGCCGTCGTTCCGTCGCAAGTGCCAGTGGATGACTGCGGCGTTCTCGCCGCGGCGCACGCTCGTGTGCTGAGCGGCGGAGGTGGCGTGAGGCCGCACAGCGGCGGCGACGGCGTGCGGCCATGCAGCGCCGGCGGCGGTAGTGTGCTTCCACGCAGCGGCGGCGGCGGCGTGCGGCCACGCAGCGCCCGCGGTGGCGTGCTGCCACGCAGCGATGCCGGCGGCGTGCGGTGGCGCAGCGCGCGTGTCCGCAGCGGCTTGCGGTGGTGCGGCGTGTGGCCCCGCGACAGCGTCGGGCGGCAGCGATGTAGGTGGCCACGCGGCGGTGGGTGGCCATGCAGAGGCACCTGGCTGTGCCGCGACGGCGGTGCGCAGCCAGGTCTCGGAGGCGGCGGCCTCCTCTGCGTCGGCGGCGGGCGGCCACGCTGCGGCGGCAGCGGGCGGCGGCACGGCGGCGGCGTGTGCAGCGGTGAGTGCCGATGTAGGTGGCCACGCGGCGGTGGGTGGCCATGCAGAGGCACCTGGCTGTGCCGCGACGGCGGCGCGCAGCCGGGTCTCGGGGACGGCAGCCTCCTCTGCGTCGGTGGCGGGCGGCCACGCTGCGGCTGCAGCGGGTGGCGTCACGGCGGCGGCGTGCTCAGCCGCAGGCGGACACGCTGCGGCGGCAGCGGGCGGCGGCGGCGTGCGGTGACGCAGCAGCGGCGGCGGCGTGCGGCCGCGCAGCGCCGGCGGCTCCCGCCGGTGTTGCTCCTTGACTGCCCGGTCAGCCCTCCACGCGAGTCCGCAGCTCTCCATCGGCGTTGTCGCCGAGCTCCTCCCGCCGTGCAGAACCCAGCCCAGCTGGGTGCGGGAGGCAACCGGCTCATCGCGGCGGCCGCTCCGTAGCTCCCTCGAGACGATGAGCGGCCAGTTGTCCTGCCCGATGAGCAGGGTCGGCGACGCGTACTCGTACGCCAGCACCGGTTGGAGATCGGCGAGGTGGCTGCACCCTTGCAGCATGGAGCGCGTGACGGTCTGCCCGGGGAACCGCAGCCGGTCCACCGTTCTCGCGCCAACGAGCTCGTGCGCCTCCGTGTCAAGGCGGCCGCGTATCCTCAGGTTGACGCGCTTGGATTCGGCGGCGTTGACCTGGTTGCCGCCGATACCCAGCACTCGCAGAGGTTCTGGTCGGCCTCTCGCGCCCAGCAGTTCGGCGACGGTGCTGTCGATGAGCGTTACCGAGGAGCCCTCGTCCAGCAGTGCGAACGTCTCAATGGTGGTGGCTGGTCCGGACAGGGTAACCGGGACTATCTTTAGCAGCACTCGGTTGGCGTGTCTCGCTGCTGCTGTTACCTCTGAGCCAGGTGTAGCGGTGTCCTCATAACGCGTTGGGTCATGCAGTAGGGCATGATGGGCCCTGGTGCAGTCGCCAACGCCGCACTTCCGCGCCTTGCACTTGTTTCGCCGGTGCCTGCTCTTCATGCAGCGGAAACACATCTTCTCCTTCTTTATTATCTTCCACCGGTTGTCCATGTCGGCTGATTTGAACCGGTGGCAGTCTGGTAGCTGGTGTTCGGCCGAGCAGGCGGGGCAGTTCTCCGACGTCTCTTGTAGCTCGTCTTCGCTGCTGGCGACGTACGACCTTTCCGCGCCGCGCTTGTTCTGTTCGCCGCGGCGCTGTTCGGTCGTGCCTTTTCGCTCGCCGCTGAGCTCGGGCGTCACGTCTGTGGCCCACCTGTCGGCCTCCTCCTCCAGGAAGGCGGACAGCACCACCAGGGCTGGGCGAGGGTCGGTAGCACGCTGAGGGTGACGTAGCCAGTTGTTCTTCATGATGGCCGTGAACTTGTCTGTCACGTCCTGCACCAACTCCACGCTGTGTAGCAGATGCTCGTGTCCGAGCCCCACTACCGCCTGCACGATGTTGGACACCCTGCTCGCGAAGGTACATATCTCGCGAGCGTTGTCTGGCAGCTTCGGCAGGGCTCGGAGCTTGCCCAGCTCCATCTTGACGAGCGCGTTTGGCTGGCCGAACCTCCTCTCGAGCGCAGTAATGAGTTCCTCCGCCCCGGCGGCGGCGGCGAGTCGGCTTGACACTGCCACCTCCGCTTGTCCTCGCAGACTGTGTCCGATCCGCGCCGCGTTCTCGAAGCTCGAGAAGTACCGCTCGGTGTTGCGGTAGGCGGCGCGGTATCGCAGCCACTTCTCCGGGGCTCCGTCGAACAGCGGCAGGTCGTAGAGAAACTTTGGCAGCTTCGTGCGTGCCACGTTCTCATACGGCCCCGTCGCGGCAGCGGCGGCGGCGGCAGCGTGCGGGAGTGCGGACGGCAGCGCTGCGCTGTCGGTGGGCGACGGCACGACAGCAGCGGGCGGTGAGACGGACGGCCACGCCGCGGCGGCGGCGTGCGGCGGCACGGCGGCGGCGTGCCCACATGCAGGCGGCCACGCTGCGGCGGCAGCGGGCGGTGGCACGGCGGAGGCGTGCCCACATGCAGGCGGCCACGCTGCGGCGGCAGCGGGCGGCGGCACGGCGGAGGCGTGCCCAGATGGGTGCGGGCACGCTGCGGCGGCGGCGTGCCCAGTTGAGTGCGGGCACGCTGCGGCGGCGGCGGCGGCGTGCCCGGATGCAGACGGCCACGCTGCGGCGGCAGCGGGCGGTGGCACGGCGGCGGCGTGCCCAGATTGGTGCGGGCACGCTGCGGCGGAGGCGTGCCCAGATGGGTGCGGGCACGCTGCGGCGGAGGCGTGCCCAGATGAGTGCGGGCACGCTGCGGCGTCAGTGGCGGCGTGCCCAGATGGGTGCGGACACGCTGCGGCGGAGGCGTGCCCAGATGAGTGCGGGCACGCTGCGGCGTCAGTGGCGGCGTGCCCAGATGGGTGCGGGCACGCTGCGGCGGAGGCGTGCCCAGATGAGTGCGGCCACGCTGCGGCGGCAGCGGGCGGCGGCACGGCGGCGGCGTGCCCAGATTGGTGCGGGCACGCTGCGGCGGAGGCGTGCCCAGACGAATGCGGCACGGCGGCGGCGTGCCCAGACGAGTGCGGCCACGCTGCGGCGGCAGCGGGCGGCGGCACGGCGGCGGCGTGCCCAGATTGGTGCGGGCACGCTGCGGCGGAGGCGTGCCCAGACGAATGCGGCACGGCGGCGGCGTGCCCAGACGAGTGCGGCCACGCTGCGGCGGCAGCGGGCGGCGGCACGGCGGCGGCGTGCCCAGATTGGTGCGGGCACGCTGCGGCGGAGGCGTGCCCAGACGAATGCGGCACGGCGGCGGCGTGCCCAGACGAGTGCGGCCACGCTGCGGCGGCAGCGGGCGGCGGCACGGCGGCGGCGTGCCCAGATTGGTGCGGGCAGGCTGCGGCGGAGGCGTGCCCAGACGAATGCGGCACGGCGGCGGCGTGCCCAGACGAGTGCGGCCACGCTGCGGCGGCCGCGGGCGGCGGCACGTTGGATGTGTGCCCAGGTGCAGGTGGCCACGCTGCGGCGGCAGCGGGCGGCGGCACGGCGGAGGCGTGCCCAGATGCAGCCGGCCACGCTGCAGTGGCAGCGGGCGGCGGCACGGCGGCGGTGTGCTCAGGTGAATGCGGCACGGCGGTTGCACTCGGCCAAGCGTCACGGGCGATGACTGCTGCGGCGGCGGCGTGTGGTGGGAGAGCGGTAGCGTGCAGCGGTGTGTCTGGCCACACAGCGGGGGCGGCGGACGGCGGCGGCGCAGTCGGCTCCGCGGCGGCGGGTGCCGGCTCGGCGGCGGCATACTGCGCCTCCTGCTCCCGCCGGTGTTCGCTGTGCGCTCTCACCCAGTTTTCGAGCCGACCGCGCTGTAGCTCGTTGTCTTCGTCGTCGCTCGACGAGGCCTGGTCGAGCTGCTCGGCTTGCAAGCGTGCGATCCGCGCCTTCATGACGCTGGCGCGCGCAGTTGCTTGTTTGGCACGCGCTTGCGCAGTTGCCTCCTCGAACTCGACCTGTGCGAGCTCTTCTTGTTGCGCGAGCTCCGCACGTAGCCGCCTCGAAGACGCGGTCGACCGGGCAGATCGCGTTCTGCGCCCGGCGGACGCTTGCGAGCGTGGCGGGGCGACGCGCGACGCGGCGACGCGCGGCACCGGACACTGCACTGAGTCACATTGCACTTCGACGTCATCGCTGCGCGGGGCGCGTACGGGCGCCGCGCTCGGTGCGATGACGTCATCGCGGCGCGGAGCGTCCGCGGGCTCGGTGCCCGGTGCTCTGACGTCACTACGGCAAGTGACGTCGGCGCGCGTCGCGGTACACTGCACTGTAGCACTTGTGTCCGTCGGGGACGACGTCCCCGTTTCACAGCTCGTCGTTCTCCCGTGGCTGTCCGAGGTCGTAGGCGGCGACACGATGAGCCCCGGCGCGGGTGCTCCTCCAACCGGCGGCACACGCGGCACGTCACACGGCGGCGTGACGTGCTCCGACGTAGATGCTCCTCCTGTCGGCGGCACACGCGGCGGCTCGTCGCGCTGCGGGTCGGTCCTCGGTAGCCTCGCGTTCTTCGTAGACCGAGTGATCGGCATCTTCAATCCGGCGCCGAATGAACCAATGTTCCGGATCGACGCTCGGGAAGCGGTGGACTGTATATCTTGAACTGGATCGGCAAGACGCCCGGCCACTCGGTCGACGACACGCGGTACGGGAAACAACGAAACGGGCACGAAATAATACGCCGGTGCTCAGTACCGTAACAGGGCGGCCTGTTACTGGAGCAACCACGGACGTAAACGGCGGGCTTGCGGTTGTGCGGGGAGACGCAAGCGTGAGACGCGCAGCGGAGAGAGAGGGACGGCGATAGAGCACTGGCAAGCTCGACGTAGGCACGACGATTCAACCGCTTCGGCGGGAATGTAGGCTTGCTGGCTCTTGAAGTTTTCTTGCTTTCTTCCTGTTGCTCTTCCAAGTGGTCCTCTCTCTCCGGTTGCTAGCTGCGGTCTGCCGAGCCGGTCGAAATGGCACCTATATTTATATGACTCCCCGCCCGCTCGGCCCAGCGTGCTCACGCCGCTCGATAATGCGCGGGCGGGGGTAATAGGCGCCCGGCTCGGCTATGAGTCCCGTTACGCGACTCTAACGCCCCCTACCTTGCCTCACTCGTCTCGTCCGTGTGTACTCCAGTAAAAGGCCAACCAGATATATTTCTTTATTCAATAAAACTTATATCTAACCTAGTTAATATGTTATAACAGCTAATTAAACCTAACGGGCTAGATCTTACAGGCTAACTTATTCTACGATTTTGTATATATATTTATTTCTTAATAATTAACTTATGTCTAACTTATATGCTATCTTAATTACACCTAGCCCGCGCCTATGCTATACTATGCTAACTTATGAAACCTATTTTTATATCTACGCCGGCCGCTGCCTCACTACTCTATTTCCTACACTAATTTCCCTAAGCTAAGATGCGTCGGCTGCGGAGCTATCGTCGTCCGCCACAGATATCAATACTAATAATACATCTGTAAGGGATGGTCATGGAGTAAGTTACTTTGTTTTATGAGATTTCGCGTTTGTAGACTCTACGTATGATACTAAAACGAAATTGGCGATTTTTAGAAATCTTTTCTGTATGGATGTGTGTATGTTTGTATGTTCCTCCATAACTCTTATACCGATCATCTGTAGTACAAACACTTTTGACACAGGCAGCAGGACACAATGAGGACACATGATAGGCTAAATAAAATTTAGTTCCGATAACGTTAAGATGTGGCTCTCATCCAAACCGAATTGTTCCTAAAATGATATTTCTAATGTATATTTCGGTAGGTATACATTGGTATACATATGTTACCGGCAAAGTATATAATTCAGTCATTGTATAGAATACCTAGTCATTCTATACAATACCGGGTCCGTCTAGTCAATGTATAAAATATTTTATCTGCTGTTAATCATTTATTTATTACACACTATGCCTAGGCAATCTATAGATTGCCTAGTCATTTTATAGAATGCCTAATGGAGATCAGGTAAAGTATAAAATGACACAAATAAAAGGCCTCATTTCCTAAACAGGAATCGGAAATGTATTAAATTTACGTTAATTTCGATTACTTTAGTTAATTTAGTTTTGGTGGTTTAAAAAAAAAATAACCAGGGTTAATTTATAGAAGATGCGTCGCTACGCGACGCATCTTCTATAAATTAACTCTAACCTATGTTGAGACGGCGCATGTCGTTTTTGTTTTGTTTCGTTTCGAGCCAAGTGTTCACGAAAGGAGCCGCCTTGTCTTTCGAGTGTCGTGTTCAGGTTAGGTTAGGTTAAACAAATTTAAAAACACTTTGCCGGCTGGTCATTCATTAGGCATTCCATAGATTGCCTAGGCAAAGTATGAAATAAATGATATTTCATACATTGCCTAAGCGTTTTAAGCCATTATCCGGTATTCTATAGAATGCCTAGGTATTCTATAGAATACCGGATTATACAGATTGGCGGTGACACATACATTCTTATAGCGATTTTTTTTTTAATGGCGTTTAAACGCTTGTCTCATTCCGTATAGGAGAGCCGGACTTTCGGGGTCGCTGTTACCAGGGTAGGGGCAACGAGGTATTATGTTTTACTAGAGCTATCGCTACGAAGAAAGATACAGAGAAACGGCGTCCCAACCAACAGCTGAGGAACGAGGTGAGGTAGCGGGGAGGCGGAACGCAGAGTCGAACGGTAGAGGGGAGTTCGCGCGAGCCGAGGCGCGGCGGAAAGCGACCGGGAGTGGGGCTAGCGGGCGATGAGAGGGGCTCGCACGGGGCGGGAAGTGAGTGGGAGAGGGGCTAGCGGCCGGTAAGCGACAACGCCAGCCAAGGCCAACCCAACATGTTTCAACATGTGAAATACAACCGGGCATAATGACTGGCGCGAGATGCCGCGCGATGCGCGCAAGCGGTGGCGCGTGCGACGAGTTCGGCTGCTCACGATCGATTAATTTCGATGTGCCCCAATTCGTAAATTGTGCCTCAACTCGGCGGAGCAATGCCCGTTGCCCGAGTAAGAGCTCTAGTAAAACATAATACCTCGTTGGGTAGGGGATGTCAGGCCGTCGTCGATCGCTTGTGATAAATAATGACTTAATCATTTATCTGAAGTGCCTCCGCCGCCGCCGCCGCGCGCCGTTCGACACTACGTGGCTTTTCACTTCCGAGCATTTACGACAATTTTCCCTCGAGCGCTGAAAGAGCGGGATAGGAAAAACTCGTTGGGCGGACAATGCAGTAATAAAGATTGGAAAGTCACTTTTTACACGGCGCATAGTTTTGGATTTGGGGCAAAATTAAGAATGAAACCTCATTATTAGGTATAACATTATCGATACTTTCTTTATAATTGCATTAGCAATCCACGCGTACGACCAAATGTCCATGGGCGTCGTTAGACACCTTATGGGTGGCTCGTCGCCACATGTCGCGCTTTCTAAAAAAAAATCTTTTTGCCTCGCTTTTTGCATTCCCGTTTTTTTATGTGTTCAGAGTTTGTAAGTGTGGTGAAGGAGTCCGTTAGATAGGGGGACTTCTTAAAATTTTAAGAAAACAAAATGAGACCAAATTATTAGTGTTTTTTTTTTCTCTCAAAGCTAATCTGTGTAAAGAAATAATTGACGAATTTACAAAAATATACATTGCAATAAAAATATACAAGGTTATGCAGAGCGTGTCCAAGATAAAGATGATGCTGCATAATTTTAATTAAATTTGCAGCTATTTTAATGGTAGAGCCCGCTCTATATCCTTAAGCCATACACATTCACACATAATAATATTAATATTATATTGCACTGTTGCTATTTGGTTTTGTCTTGTTTTAAGTAGAAGTTGAAATAATATTAAAAAAAAAAAAAAAAATAATTTAATGCGGAACTTTTTTATGGGCTTATAATTTGTATCATGTTAGTTTGTAAATTGTTGTTAAGCATAGCTGTTAAGTTTCTTTTCTCAATCAATAAATAAACCACTCGGGTCATCTGTACCGTAGTAGGTAGGATTGATGCAGGCATATGACAAGTTAAAGATACGTAAGTACCTATAGGGAATGTTTTACGTTTTTAATCTACAGGATTATCTTTAGTGAACCTCGACGTTGAAACAGCAAGTTTTTTAACTTCGCTCGATAGAAAAAAAATCCATACATTCCTCTATTTTTGCGGTAATTTCTATTGTAAAAATATAAAGAATTAATGTATATTATTTTTTTATTTTTCTCCAAATACAATTTTATATACATTAGTGAAGCACGATTTGAAAAATTCACAAAGCTCCAATTTTTCATACTTATTAAAATAACAAAAGCGATTTGCGCGAATTAGCATTCGATTTGTTTTATCGTAAGCGCCTTGCGGCGATTCCATCCCGCTCTAGTAAAGAGGAAACTGCCTCGCGCCCGCTTTGTCTCGCGCTGAGCTCACCCTCCGCCGCCTCCGCCATCGTCAGACCAGTGCACATTGCTCTGTAGACCAGTGCGATGCCTTGTTCGGCACAAGGCATCGCCTTGTGCCTATTGGATGTGCGTCGCGTTTCATGAGGAAACCCCGCGAATTAATTCGTCAACATGGTAAATAAAAGAAATAAAATAAAAAGATTGTCAAATCGAAAACGAAAGGCGAAATTAGTGGAACTTGCTCGTCGCCCGAGAAAACAAGCAAATAATGGAATGTAAGTATTTTGGTATATTTTCACTTAGATTTTATCATTATTATGCTGTTTGTATATTATTTTCTTATATACAATACCATAATATAATATTTATGATAAATACGAGTATTATACATACATAATATGTATTAAAATGGTAGGTAAAGGGTACATACAATTACGCAGTGAAGTTGTAAAAAAGTCAATGGGTCATCCATCAGCCATCACATCACATCAAGACGGGAAAATGGAAACATACCCTTCTTCATTAGATAAATGCAAAGCCGTAAATTAAGAGAAAAAAAAATCGAATTAAGAAATATAAAAAGCGAGTAACTAACATAAAAAAACTGTTTTAAAAAACATAAAACCGACTTCCAAAAAAAAAAAAAACCAACTTAAAAGTAAAATAATATTTTGACATTTTCTCTGTCATTGTATTGGAATATATGAATCGATATTGTGATTCATATTCGGACCCTTGAGTAGAAGGCGAGACAAAAGCACAAAAGAGGTCATCTATAAATTTTCAGGTGTGCCTGTGTGTGCAAGCGAGAGCGCGTAACACGCGATAGAGAGGCACAATCGGTATAGTCAAAGTTACCATGGAAACGTCTTAAGAATTAAAACTGTCAAGATCAAACAACAGAAGTTTATTGATGGCCACTCACAAGATGATTAATCTTTCTACTGGAAATATAATTACTGATCTTTGCTCTATGTACAACGATTATTCCACGTCATCACGTAAAACTATCGTCCGTAAACCGACTTTACAGACAACCAATTTTTTTAAGTCGGTTTTATGTTTTTTAAAACAGTTTTTATTTCATTCTTTTTAGTAATATTACATAAAAAAGAATAATCGAAATCGAATAATTGAAATCGAATAATCGAAATCGGTTGAAGTGGTACGTACAGAATTATTCGCCATGTGTCAAACAGTCAAACTGCAAAGAATATTGAACTGGACGGCTAATTCTTTATCTTTGATTGAACTGTTGCAGTCCATGTTCTAGTATCTCATCTGTCTGTGGCACCGAGCATACAGACAGACTCTGTCTGTATCCACCGTGGTCTGTGGTATAGTGCTGACGTATCGATTGCTGAAAAAGACCACATCAAAAGTTTTGCTGAACCACAAATCATAGTTTTTGTTGATTTTTCAAAAACCGCTGAATCGATAAAATTTATATGGCACCACCTCTGAAGTATGACCTACCAACCAAAAAAAGAATTTTCAAAATCGGCCCACACACAATTGACGGAGTGATCGCGTAACAAACATAAAAAAAACATACAGTCGAATGGAGAACCTCCTCCTTTTGGGAAGTCGGTTGAAAATATAATATGGAAATCATTCGTTTCGTAGTTTTAAACCAACGTTTGGAACTATGCCTTTCAAACTGAAAAGGGATTTAAAAAATCGGTCAAGTGCGAGTTTTACTCGCGCACGGAGGGTCCCATAGATCCGCTATACCGTACCTGTTAAAAAACCATAACGGTATATACAAAGACATTAAACCCACTCTCTTTGGGTATATATTTTGTCCTTCTATAATGCAAAATATAAATACCGGTAGCATAATCAATTAAGTACCGTGAATATATACAAATCGATTGTTAGGTTTCTTGTATGGGGACCTCCCGAAATTTTTTACTATTTTTATTATTTGTTGGTACATCCGCCATATTAACACATATCTATTCTGTGAAAATTTCGACCGGCTACCTATTACGGTTCAAACGATACAGCCCTAGGACGGCCGGACATACAGACAGACAGTCAGACAAACGGACAGACAGATAGACAAACGGACAGACAGACGGCGTAGGCTTAGCAATAAGCATCCGTATGGATACAGAACCCTAAAAAATTCAGATGACAAGAAACATATTCAGATCTGTATCTTTCATTTTTATGTATTCAGCCCAATTCAGCCCCATCTCCGCTGTTTACTGCCAATATTCTAAACATGGAACATTGAAATACATACTTACCTAGAAGGGCGTCAACTTCACTATAAGATGCTATATGAATGAGACTATAGAAGTGGTATAGCGCGATGGAATTTGTTAACAGTCTGTCGGTAAACAAAATGTGCGTGCCTTCACATGCAAACTAATACATTCAACCGATCACATTAAGAACCAACTCATGCTATAAATGCGCTAACGCTCCTTACTCGCGTATTTGCACCCACGAGACGAAGGCACGCTATACATATAGGTACTATGAGTAACAGCACAAGTACACAGTTACATCAAACTTCAGGTACACGCCGTCTCATTTCAGTAAATGGCGGCCACCGGAGAACCCCACGGCTTCTGCCACGAGACGCTTTTGCGGTTGTGACTATCACATTTTCAGTGATTCTTTCGGTGGCGGTCGATCTTCGAAAAGGCGAAATAAGCAACACTGTTTGTCACTGTCACTCTTGCACAAAATACAACTTTATTCTTCCTCGTTCACTGTCATTTATACTATTTACAAATTTAAACATGTTTTAATTTTAACATTAAATTTGCAAAAAACCGGCCCATGCCAGTCGAACTCGCGCACCGAGGGCACAGATTACTTAAAATAGTTGCTGAGGGTTCCGTATCGCCATTTCATGGTCAGCGTCACTCACGTCATCTACGTATTAGTTAAAATGATTAATACTCTTTTCGGTAGATGGCGCACATACACTTTTTAGTTTCTTATATGGGGACCCCCGTGAATTTTTACTTTTTTATTTTTATTATTTGTTATATCGGCCATAATAAATTAATAACACATATTCTGACAAAATTTCAACGGGCTACCTATTACGGTTACGAGATACAGCCCTCGGACAGGCGGACAGAAAGACAGACGGCGTAGGCTTGTAATAGGGTCCCGTACAGTGGTCCCGTACGACGGACGTTTTTCTCAAACAGAGGGTCAGCATCGCCATCCAGCGTGGGAATGCCGCGAGTATGCTGGGAACACTCAGCTCCATCCCCAGGCAAAATTTCAGTGAAATATTTTATATAGTTATGTAAGTAGTTTGTTTAGCATTTTAATTTTGTATTCATTTTATATCAAATAAATCCCTATTTTTAAATAATATTGTACTTACTTACTTATGGAAGGAGACACGTTTCTTTTTCTTGTTTCGATCTGAGCTGTTACAATGCCTACAAATTGGCACGATGAACATTAAACACACACACATTCTTTGCCACTGACTTTCGGGACTACTGACGTGTGCTCAATACACGTGTAAGACGCCTTGTGAAGCTGCTGTCTTGTGAAAGGAGCTTAAAAGATCTTTTGGGCGATAAAACACTTTTTCGAGAATGATGTATGGGAAAGGCCTACCTATAGATACTCGTATTATGTCGATTGGTGTACAATGCCAAGACAAAGACCCGAAAAATGAAAATGAGATAGTGTATATCTGTCTGTCTGTCTGTAAAACGCCTGTGGCGACCCTCTGGACCTGATGTTATGCTTTGACTTTTTTTTATGTAATCCGACATGGTTGGCTGAGTGGGAGGGGCCAAAGCACGTGTTCCGACCAGCCAATATCACCTCCGAGAAGGTAGGTGCCATACCGGAGACTTCCCTGGACTGCTGGCTATACTGGACTAGGGAGAACACAACCTCGAACACAACCGAGGCTGCTATGCGGCCAACTTAGGGTGGTGCTAAATCAGTCGGCTACAATTTGAGCCTACCACCTCCTAGTAAGGGGTTCCATGAAGAGCCCATGCTACCTCAGATTGTTTCGTTTCAACCGCTGTTACAACAACAATATTGCAACGATCACTGTGTAATTCATATATGGCAAAGTTGAGTACTAATACTAGTGCCTCTAAGTTTCGAAAACACGATTACGTAAAATTTTCTCGATAGGAAAAAAATTCAAAGTTACCTCCAAAATATCAATAAAACCGCGATTATTAAATAAATACTTTAAATTAGTTCACGAAACTTTACACAATAACTAACCTCAATATAACGCAGGTCCTCTATGTTTTACATTTTCAAAATACCCATTATTTTCACCGTAATAAGCAATACCTAAATTATCGCGCAATTTAACTTTGACTTCCCTGCCGCCCGGCCCCCGGTTCAGTCTCGCTTCGGCGTTCGAACGGGGAACCCGTGTCGCTTGCGCTCAGCCAGCACACACGATTATTTACGCAACGTATTTATTTAGGGTAAATGTCATATTTGCCGGCCAGCAGAATTTAGTTTCAGTTTGACTATTTTTTGTGGTGTAAGAAGAAAGGTGTAAACGTAGTAATGGGAAACTTTCGTAACAAGAAAAAGAAGAAACTGGGTTACCGTAAAGCGATGGTCAAACACATGAACGAAATAATGAAGTAAGTACTCTTTTACCTAAATACCTCTCTAATTAAATGATTAGTGATTAGTGATTACATTAAAAACATATCTAAGGTTTGTAAGTACATAAGAGCCAGCTATTATTACGATTTATGATTTGAAGTTGAGAGTTAGGTAGTCCCAACAATCTGTGCCCTGTAATCACTGCGACTGCGACATAGGTAGATCTATTGTGATATCTCAATAGTTCATTATCATTATAGCTCACTCTATGTACAAACCTGCAGCGGGAGCACAAATGCGTCGATAAGCCTATATCGATCGATAAACATCTATTTGCTTCGTTCGACGAAGTAGAATAGAAGAAGACGAATAGATGTTTATCGATCGATATAGGCTTATCGACGCAACAGTACCATCAATGGTACTACTGACCCTAGTTAGTGTCGCTAGTACCATTAATGGTACTACATACACTAATTAGGTATCACTAGTACCATTACATTCATAACGAGTAACGGCCACATAAAAATACGGCGTGTTGGTCGTGGTCCACCTGGCTGGACCACGGACATTTTTTCAATCAACGAAAGTTGACAAAAGTCGACGAAAGTCAACAAAAGTTGACGAATCTCGACGAAAGTCGACAAAAGTACACGAAAGTCGACAAAAGTAGACGAAAGTCGACGATAAGAACCATCTAAGAACCTAAGAACCATCGCCAATGAATCCAAAACTCTTTACAGAAACCCGTCTCTAAATCGGTTAAACCGTTTTCGAGATAAATGGCAACATTAGTTTGCAACGAAACGTGTCAACTTTGTAATTTTTTGTCGACTTTTGTCGTCTTGGCCGATTTTTGTCAACTTAAGTCAACTTTTGTCGACTTTTATCAACTTTCCACGAACTTTGTAAATTTGTTTTGGACTTTTGTCGACTTCTTAAATTTTTTCAACGTTTGTCGACTTTTGTCATCTTTTTTTTTTCAACTTTTTAAATTGTAAATTTTTGTCAACTTGTCAGCTTTTATCAACTTTTGTCGTTTTTTGTCGACTTTTGTCGTCTTTTGTCGTTCGGTCAAGTCGGTCGGTCGAGTCGGTCGGTCGAGTCGATCGGTCGAGTCGGTCGGTCAAGTCAGCCGGTTGAGTGAGTCGGTCGAGTGAGTTGGTCTAGTCGGTCGGTCGAGTCGGCCGGTCAAGTCGGTCGTTCAAGTCAGTCGGTCAAATCGGTCGGTCGAGTAGGTTGGTCAAGTGGGTCGACCTATCGACTTGTCCAATTTGTCACCTTTTGTCGACTTTTGTCAACTTAAGTTATCGACTTTTGTTGACTATCGTCGATTTGTCCTCTCGTCGACGACGTCGCCAAAATAGTCACTTGGTTGACTTTTGTCCACTTGACAAAAGTTGATAACCAACTGATACAGTATTTTTTCTCATTTCACGTATGAAATCATATTTAGATACATTTTTTTTTGCAGCTCGGTCAGTTTGGTACTGTTTCGCTCTAAGCCTTTCCTAGAAGGATGATCATTGTGCAGAGGTAAGCATATTAATATGATAAGGTTCTATGATTATTATACAACTTAAAAATGATGTAGCTCCTAAAATACTAACAATAAATTATATTTTTGTTAGGTACCAATTTTTTGGCTTTTTATTTAATTTAATGTAATGAATGTACTATGTATATAATATACAAAAACACAAAATATTTCGGCCCTTTATGGGCCGTCGTAAGTTGATTAGATTTATAATATAGATCATAGATTTTTTTATATTATTTTTCTTTTTTTCTTTTTTAATTTTATATTATTTTGTGCTAAAATACTAACAATACATATTACGTAGGTATGTTTGGACAAAATGGTCACCCATTTACGCGTTTGACAGCTAGCGCGGTACCGATACTGCCTACTCGACCGTTTTGCTCGAACTCGATCGTCGAATACAAACACCACGGTTATCTGTCTGTGATCGATTGATCTGTGATGGATGACTGATTACACCTTATAATAATATTATAGCTATTAAGCAACTAAAGTAGTAGATAATCAAAAGGTTTCTATGTGAGGCCGGTACTTATGAAAACCAATACATCTTTCCCCGTGCAGGTCGTAAAAAGGCTACTAAGGGACAAGATGGCGTGCTAAAGGGCGATAGGTTTGCCACCTCTTACCTTGGCGCGGTCGTTCCACCGTGTCAATGTCATGTCTACGTGCCTTCCTTGCTGCTCGATAGTTATAATTATTATCTTGTCTGAATATTTTGATAAACATGGCGGTCAATGCTGTGAGGTACTTTACGAGAGTCCTTGCAGCACAACACCGCTTACGATATCCCCGTTTGTCACTATACAGCGTGTGGTCTGTGGTACGTAAGTATGTAAAAAATATAAGGTTTGATAATTTTATTACTTATAGAGTACCTACCCGGCCGACAACAGTGCTGGTCACCCTAACAAAATCGCTTAGATCTCGCGCGGTGGGGAAGTGGGGGTGAAATTGAAATTTGAGCTAACATTCAATACAAGCTGTGCCCGCGGCTCCGCCCGCTCTCATATTTCACTTCACTGCTAACCTCATAAGCTATTTAGCGTGATAGTAAGTAGCCTATAGTTGATGGGAAGAATCAAGCTATCCGTAGAATTTTGTTTTATTAAAATCGGTTCAGTGGTTCTCGAGTTATAAGCGGACAGACAGACACTCAGACAGAAAGCAGACGTTGGATTTTATTATAGGTATACAAACTGTGCCCGCGGCTCCGCCCGCTCTCATATTTCACTTCACTGCTAACCTCATAAGCTATTTAGCGTGATAGTAAGTAGCCTATAGTTGATGGGAAGAATCAAGCTATCCGTAGAATTTTGTTTTATTAAAATCGGTTCAGTGGTTCTCGAGTTATAAGCGGACAGACAGACACTCAGACAGACAGAAAGCAGACGTTGGATTTTATTATAGGTAAAGGAAGGAAGGAAGGATAAGGATAAGGAAGGATGGGTACCTACCTACCTAGCATCTCTCTCTCTCTCCGATAGAGCTGTCCTCCAATGCTGCTTAATAGGGTTTCGTATCCGGTACGGGACCCTATTACTAAGCCTAGACCGTCTGTCTGTCCGAGGGCTGTATCTCTTGAACCGTAATTACCGGAACTGGTAGCCCGTTGAAACTTTCACAGAATATGTGTTATTTATTATGGCCGATAGAACAACAAATAATAAAAATAAGAAAAAGTAAAAAATTCACGGGGTTCCCATACAAGAAACTAAAAAGTGTATGCGCGCCATCTACCGAAAAGAGTATGATGCATTTTAACTAATACATAGATGGCGTGAGTGGCGCTGACCATGACATGACGATCAAAGAGTGAGAGAGCGATCAAACTCTTTGATGGCGATACGGAACCTTCGGTGCGCGAGTTCGACTCGCACTTGGCCGGTTTTTTAAGGATCCCAACATGGTTACATCATCGCTTGACTTGACACCAATCATGACGTCCGCCCAATAGTTACACATTGGTCTTAGTGTCGTAACTAGATGCCATGTCAGGGTTTACCCTCGGGTTTCCTTTGGTTATGTCAGCTGCACTGGACTTAGCAAAAACATAGAGATTATTTTTCATAGGTATTTCGACAACACGTTCAGCGCCAAAGCACCTCTGACGAGAATGTTGTGGGAATAGCTATATTTTTTTTTTGCATAAATGACATCTTTTGGTTCTAAAATACTATGTGAACTTGATTTTTTTTTTTACTTTTCTTTTTATCCGTTTTTTTTAGGTGTATCATATAATATACACTGGCCCCTGAGAATGACTTTTATAAAAGTCAGTCTCAGGGGCCAAGTGTATATTATGTGATACACACTACTTCTCCTACATTTATGAGTTTTCCCACAATTTTTCCTTACATTTAACACTGCTACACAATGTGTGACCAAAAGGGCAACACAGGCTCAACCTGGCCAAAGAAAGTTTGCTGCTCAAGTGACGACCATTTGCTCCATATGCAATTTTTTCTACTGCCGACCCTGCTTCAACGAAGTCCACAGTAAATATAAATATAAGATTGATTATTAGAATAAGAATAAATAAATAAAAATGTTGATGATTATCGAAATAAAAAGTCTGGTTGTTATGTAGTATCTGATTGAAAGAACAAATAAATAAGTAATAGTAAAGTACAAATAAATAAGTAATTGTTACAAATAAATACTAAGTAAGACTTTTTTGTAATGCATAAACTCAAAATAATAATACATAAGCGAAAAAGGTTGTTAAAGATACCAAAAAATTTATAATCCCATAATTCCTAAACCATATCATATTTTTATACCCCAGATACACAGAACGATTTGTGAGGGCCAGGGCTACAAAGTATTCATACTAAATGTTCGGCGCGGTGTATATTCACTGATACATTAAGGTAGTAAGGTAGTAATAAGGTACTTATGTGTGTAACATCTATAAAGGTTGACTGGACGAAATCACTTGCAGTGATAAGTCCGCCTTTGGCACTCCTGTATTTCTTGTTTCTTGTCGTGACAACCTACCTACTACCTACTACTTACTACCTTGACCTACCTACCTAACTGTTCTTTTGCTATTGTGTGCATTAAAGAAAGAGTTTATAATTTCGTTCTTGTTCGTTATTTCTATATTATATTAGGTTACCTACCTCGGTAGGCACCAATGAAAAAGCTCTTTGGTAGGTACTACCTACCTACCATAGTTTAAGTAGTAAGTACTACCTACAATACAATGCAATGCAAGAAAAAACTGAGGACCTGGCGAACAAAAATGTAATTGCAAGGCAGGCAAATTTTTTTTTCGGTCTGCGCGCCTTTTAATTTATGTACCTAGGTAGGTAGGTACTTATCTATCGAATGGGCGAAACAGTTCCATTCAAAACAGCTTAAAGCGGTTTAAAAATGGCGATGAAATCACCGATTTAGTTCATAACCATCCATGTAGGTAGGTAGGTAGGTAGGTACCTTACCTAATTGCAATAAAGAAATCATTTATTTCAACTGTACCGTAAAATTTAGTTAGGTAGTATATATAGTAGAACACTAACAAATTGTTTAAACTCCTATAACTACATACCTAGGTGAGTACCTATAATACTCGTAATAAATAAGCGTTATCGAACACGGATTTTATACTCCGCACCGCAACTCCGCACCGCACTACACCTATAGTACCTACCTACCTAACCGATCTATCTATCTATCCTACTCAATCAACCCCACAAACCTAAATAACTTCCTACGTGCGGCGACGAGGAAGCATCTAGTCCGCGCATACAGAGCTCTTCTCACCGATACGAGCGTACCCTAGTGCGAGCGAGACGGCTGTCGCGTTTCGTGTCTTGCTTTCTCGCACGTCTCGCTTGCTGTCTGGCCTGGCGTCATGCGCGCTGCGTTCCTCCGCGTTCGTTCGTCGACGCGTCAGCAGTCATGATGGCGGACGCGAACGAGCCGTTCCCCGGCGGCGGCGGCGGCATCGCCATGAGTATTGATCTAACGCGCAAGTTGAACCCGTCCCACGCGGTGGATAGGAAAATAATTCGGCTAGTGAGAGAGCGAAAATTACTTTACGCGAGAAATACAATGTCGGTTGGGAATTATCACGCGAAAGCGGCGCAAATGTGGAAGGAGATTGCGCGGGAAATGCAGTGGACAGGTATGTGCGTGTTTGTTAGCACACTTTGTGACTTGTGTTGTGCATGCGATGTCGTTTTCTTTGCTGCCTCGTGTGTGTGTATTCTCGATGAATGTGTGTTTGTGTGTGACGGACGGACGAACGAAGCGAGCTAGGCGTTCACTCAACCAACGTTCACTACATGGAGCGCGGAAGAACATGGATATACCTACTCTGTGGGTTCAATACGAATTTTATTCATTGCATGGGCTTGTTTTGTGACATGATTATTTGGTTACTTACTGAATTATTCTAAAGAACTGAAAATTCAGTGTGTAAATATAATAATAAGTTTTGTTGCTTAATATGGAAAGTTTTTTGTTGCTAAGAAGATACCTATTTTATAAGTAGTACTTACTTACATTGAGAGGTATGTACCTACTTTCATATACACGGTGTTGCAACCCCAACCGTAAAACCCGAAAGGGGGTGATTCTGTACGAGAAATAGAACAACTTTTGTTCTACGACTTTTTAATTTGAAGAAAAAAAAAATTTTTTTCGCCCTACATTTTGAGAATAGGTAGTTAAAATTTGTATGGCAAAAATATTTTTTTTTTTGTTAAAAAAAATTTTTTTTCGCCACAGAAGTTGTTTAGGTTCACATATAGAATAACCCCCGTATGTCAGTTAAAAATATTACGGGGATAACTGCAACACCGTGTATACACGGTGAACAAAAAACCTGTCGAACACCCGAAGGCAGGAAGTATAGTTTCAGACACTGAATCGGATAGGCTAGTTTTTTTTTCGAAATGTATATGAAAAAATATGCCCTTTTTCAATTATTCCTAAGTATCAAGATGTCTTTAAATAACTAAATTATGTCTGCATGCCATCTTAACAGTGATGTGAAGTTAAACCCTACTACCATATGTCTTAAGCACGTGATATCAGTCTTCTAGGAAACTACCTAGGTAATATTCTAAAACTTATTAGGTATACAAAATAATAAGTTTGTTGCACACTAACTGACCTCAAAGCACTTACCGACTTCATTTCCAGTACAGAAGACAAAAAAAAAATTTAAATCGGCAAATTATATTACAAAGAATTTCACTAAAGACATAAGAACACGGTCTTTGCCTTCACTTCATTCGTGCCGCCTCAAGATAATTTATGACACTGGCCGCGCGGCGAGGCGGTGTCGCGCGCCGCCGCCGCGTCGCCGCCTCGCCGCGTCGCCGCCTCGCCGCCGCCGCGCGCCTCCTAGAGAATTTTGCATTAGTAGTAAAAGGTCGTGATACTAATTCAATTTTTTTATTGAAAAATGTTGTCCGAATTTAAAAAAAAAACTAGGCTGTCCGATTCAGTATCTGAAACTCTACTTCCTGCCTTCGGGTGTTCGACAGGTTTTTTGTTCACCGTGTATATACATATATTTTAAATAGGTAAGTACTACGTAGTAAATACCTACGTAACGAGCGACCGTATTTTAATGAGTTGTTAACGACACCGTTAAGCATTAAACAATTCATAATTTATATCTATTTATTTTGCAGTGGCTGACGTGAAAAGAAAATGGTCACACATACGGAACTCATATTCGCGGCATCTTCGAAACGAAATGAACGGCGCTCGCACTATCAAAGGACGAATGGTGACTAGATGGTACTTAGCTGACGATTTGCAATTTCTCAGAGAACACATGGCTACTGACCTGTAAGTATAATTTCATAACCTTCAAAGTTCAAACCCGTCCGTATTAGTACCGCCGCACTGAATCAATGTCGGTCGAAGCGGCTATGAATAGTTCGTTATTTCCGTCCAGTTAGTTCCGTGTAGCCGACGCGACCGATGGAAAGTACTGACTTGACACCTAGTTCACCAAGGTGTTATGTGCTATATGTTAGGTGTTATGTCACGGATATAGGTAGTAGTAGTTGATGTAGTCAACCATGTTAGGTTTCATAAAAAACATTCCTTCCTAGCGCTCGCCACAAACGTGCACGCAGATGGTACCCCGTAGCCAAGTAGTAAGGGCTTTGCTTAATTTGCCAAAGGCAGTGGGTTCGGCACCCTTTGGGGTGCACCGCTTTCTTTCTCTTTTCGAGTTTGTTTTCTGAGGAAACGTGTTTGTATGTTGTTCGAATTTCTGAAACTAAGAAAAGTCCCTTCCATTTCCTTACTAGGCACCTTTTCGGAGATGATATTGGCTGGGTGGAGCATGTGCTTTGGTTGCTCTGATACTAAGAGCTTAAAAAAGGCCGGTTTTAAAAAAAAAGTTGGTAGAGTAAACCCATCCTTCCTCTTTTTTTAAGTGGGCGAAAAAGACAATCGTATCGTAACACATACTTCCTTCTTTACATAATTGAATGTTACATCGTTGTTTGTATTTTTTCAGGCGACCGTTCTCTTCCTCATTCTCCACGACTACGTCCACGGAAACCTACGAGATCCAAGAAATTCAGGACCACGATCACTGCGAAAGCGCGTCCTTGATTCATTCCAGTACCATCGCCTGGCCCTATAGCACACTTGCTACAGGACAAGCAATATTCGACACCCCAAACAAAAGCAGTCCAAGCAACGACGACAACAGCGTCGAATACAAACCCACTGACGAGAATTCATCCTACTTCACTTTCTTCAGAGGTATCCACGACGATTACATGCAACTATCGGGACATGCACAAAGGATGTTTAAGCAGAAATGCCTCATGATTCTCCACGGGCTTCTAGACGAAGAAGAGCAACGTCAGAGCACTGGCGAAGTCGTCATCGAAGAGGCGACCTCTGGGATGGATGACGCGATGATTATAAAAAGTGAACACGAGCAACGAGAAGCGACTGAAGCGATTCTCGGCGACATCGTTGAAACTACAGTGGAAGTTGTGGCGCAACCTTACATTTCGTAAAGTATTAGTGCGCCTGACGACGGTACGATCCGGGCACCAAATCAGCAGAATGAAAATAAACCACATCGCTTTTATGTGTTCCAAATTAAACCTAATCTAGCTTACAGTGTAATTTATTTAGGGCCTACGGCTTTGTAAAGACTCGAAAGATCTCTTATGTCAAACGTTCTGTAACTTTGAAGCTGCTAGTATAATTTAATTATTCCTACTCTCACTAAGGCCCAATTGCGCCAACACGAATTTAGAGTTAAGTAGCGAGTTATGGATTTAAACGCGGTTCCCACAGTCAACGGGTACTAGCTTAACGAGTTAAACTGGTTTATATCGTTAAATTCGTGTTGGTGCAAGTGGGCCTAAGTCTGATACATAACTGTTATCTCTCTTACTGTGTATGTAGATAACTACGAATAAAACCAGAGCAGTTACTACTTTTAGTGTAAACAAATGATAGTATTTGGTGTACATATTTCCTTATTCGTATTTTAGTTAGCTAAAAATACTCTCCTGTATTGACATCTTGTGAAAATTTAAAATAAATTTGTGGTATTGTGATGCAAGGACTGCGGTAAATTACAGCACAACACCCGTTTTAATTTTGGGTTAATTAATAGTTTTCTATATGTAGATAAAGATATTGACATTAAGTTCAATGTTTTATGTATGTATGAGGCAATTTCCATCAAAATACGTACTGTATCAAAGACCAGTTGGTTTGATAATTGATCTTAAATAAACTATTGTTTTGTGTAACTACCTATTTATTTATCGTTTATTAAAATTAAATTGTGTCAATAAATAAACTATCGTTATATGTCTATAAACTTCAAATCAAATCTTGTCCTCTGTTATAAGTTTACTCTTTCGTAAGTGTCCGAAGTAAATAGGTACCTATAATAAATAGGTAGAAGTGGTCTTTTTCAGGCGATTAACATGTCTGAATTAGTAAAATTTTAAAGTAAATTTTGTGGAAGTATGTATTACTTACGTTAGTAATAATTACTGTGAGTGTACACTACTATTGTGAACTTCAACAATTATTATTCTCATTACTATATCTTCATTGAATAAAATTGATCGATTTAAAAAACGAAGGAACAGTTTTACTTCATCTACTTAAATGTTTCTCTCATATACGAAATAACATTATTTTTTAACTTGAGTATTTTTATTTTTTTAATTTTTTTAGCTTCACGTTAGCATATTTTCTCTGGAAACTTCAGAAATCGATGATGAACGTTTACGAGAGGTAAGTATTTATAGTTTAATTGTATGTAAATACCTACTTAATGACATCAAGATATCAAATATTGTATAATTTTCAGTTTTAATGCTAACAAACAAATTAATAAACACAACTTATAAATAAAAGATTTACTGTATAGGGGCCTAACACATTGGACTCCCTAGTAAAATTGTAAAGTTACGTTGTACTACATGCTAATAAATAAAGCAAAGTTACTACGCGCGACCGTGTAACGTACGACAAAACGCGAATATCCTTAGAACTCGAGAACCACTATCGATTTACATACGGTTTTCACTGTTACATTCTGTCACTTCTCGAGATGGTTTGGGCTATAACTATATAAATCACAACGCTAAGTCATTATGACCTGAGCTGTGAGCAAAAAGGGTCAACCCTAAACATACTAAGCGAAGCCGCGGGCAAAGCTAGTGCAAATAAACCATAATCGTACCTACTCACTCTTATCTTAATACCGATTATGAAAATATTTATTTTGTCATTCTCCATTATCACGAGATTCATTCATTCATGGCGTTGGCATTTGACATACCGCATACGGTGGTTATTGTTAATATATGACGACATAACCTGGTACGATCTCACTCTAGCAATGTGATTAAAGCGAGAGAAAACTACCAATGTAAGACGACAAAATCGAATGAACTCCACTCCGTTTCAACGAAAACTTCCTTTCAAATCTGTGAAAGTCAAGGCTCGTCCTTATCCTACTGCTAATAAAAGAAAGAGACAGACTGTAGCTAGCTAGAGGAACAAGCAGAGTCGCTTCGCATCGTTGGCAATAAAAGCGCTCGCTGTCAGTCAGTGCTGTCTGACTGACAGTTGTTTCATTTTGGCTGGCTTGCCTTCCCCATCCAGGCTTGCTTCTTTCTATTGATTGTTTTGTTTTTTGTTAGAAATAACCTAAGTTTTTTCTCAGCTTGCGTTCGTTTGAATTGCATTTGAGAATAAAATTGTTGTGCCTCTAATTGCCAACATGTAGGTATTGATAGTACGTAAGTGCAGTTGTGTACATCTGTGATTCTTGTGCGCGGGCGGTGAAAAAGGATTGATCATTCGGGTATACCATAATATCTTCATAACCTCAACCGCACGTGACAAACATTCAAAACGAAGCTTTGACTCACGTTTTGTCGTAAGTAGCCATAAAATATGCTGGAGCTCCTGTTGTGTCTTGCCTAGGAACCCAAGAATAGTTGCATGCCTATTTCGTGTATGTATACGACACGTTTTATCCCGACAATTGGGGTTAAGCTGAGTAATCGGTGTTTTGCTGCAAGTACTCTTGCAAATTAAACCACAACACCGACCACCATGTTTAGCAATGTATTAGGACAAGATAACTATCAAGCAGGAAATAAGGAACGAAGGAAGACCCACCTGCCGCATATCTCGGTAGGAGGACCGTGCCACGGTGAGAGGTGGCTGGCCTGTTGCCCTTTAGCACGGCACCTTGTCCTTATCTCTTAGTCACCTTTTACGGCATGCACGGGGAGAGATGCAGTGGGGCTATTCTTTTTAATTGTACCGACTCTAGCTAGCACATTATAACCAGAATTCAATACCCTTACTAAGTAGGTATGTGTTTATCGTGAAAATGTAGGTATACCCAGCCGATCGAACTTTCATTGTTCGGAAGCAACTGCTGAAAATATCCAGTTGGGTGTAGTCGACACGACCAAAGGGAAACAGTGACATTGCACCTAATTCACCGAGGTGTTGTGAGCTGACGTCACGAGTGTAGCAGGTACGTGATGTAGCCAACCTTGCAGTAAAAAAAAAAACAATTTTTTATTTCACACGAAAATTCAACAGTTTTAAAATACATGATGAATAAAAAATATAAGATAACATTAATTATAAGAATTTATAGCCGAAACAAGAACCTGCAAGATTAGCCTGCCGGATCCTATCTGATCCGCGCGGAGCACCTACTGTTACATGCGCTGGTCTGGTTCACAACTGCTCTGTATATTTACATCTATTAAGTGCGTATATTAAGTGCTATTTCAGTAAATTTTTCTTGTTAAAAAGAGATAGCACATTCGATAGAAGGTTAAAACACATTTCCATTGATAACAAATACAGCGGCAAACAATTCCACAAGTAGAAACATCTACAGATCTCACTCGCAACTATCAAGGACATTGAAAATGTAATTTAGAGCTCACGATAAAATTTGACAAATTAGTTTTATTCAACGAAAAGAAACGATCGATCTTACATAGTTAATAGGAATTTATTCTTTATCGTACTGATGATAAAGTGAACGGAGCGTAGGCTGAGCTCGCGCGTAAAGGACCCGCTATCGCCTACAGTTTTTGTCCGCCCGCCTCCTAAGATGACTGAAACTGTAGCTTAATTCAATCCCGAGGTTAAATTTTTTCCGTTTCTTGAATAGCGAGCTCAAAAAAAAATTGCACTTTGAAGCCTTCCGGCAGACGCACATTTTGACTTATGGCCCATCCGCGTACCCTTCATATCTGCGAAACTACAGGCAAATGTCACAATTTCATAAATCGGGGCACTATACTCGATCACGAAAACATTACAATTTTCAATGTTAAAATAAATATTCAGATTTTTTGTCATTTTTGACTGTAGATTCCTTGGTTTTCTATATCTATTAGTGAATTGGACTCAAGTCGCAAATTTTTTATACGATTGTAGCTTCTTAGTGGCAGCGTCGTATACAAAGATATAACTTGTGTATTCGAATTGTCAATTTTAGGTTAGAAAAAATTTTGAAAAAATGTCGGGCCTGTTTTGTTTTTTCTGGAGTTCAAAAAATTCATCTGTGATTCTAAATAAGCAAATCCTCACTTGTTTTACATTGTTTTGTATTACATTTTAAGTATTAGTTTTACGTGGTAAAAGAGTATTTTGATTTAGCTTCATTATTTTCGCGCGGCGAAAATGGCCTGGGAGCCAGCGCAGCATTATTATAATGTGGTATTCAAAGGGAGTCAACAGGTAAAAATACTCTACTTAAAAGCGCATAAAATAATTTAGAGAAAGTAAGAGATTTGTGAAATATTTGAGAATTTCTATAAAACATTTATTCATAAGTTAAAGTTATTTGTCATTAGATGAACATCACGCAGATGACGAACTTGAGCTCTCGGTGGCTTTACCGAACATACCTCTCCGGGCAAATTGCAAGTAGGGAAAGGTTTCAATCGAGCATGTGACCAGCGATTGGTCAATCTTTATCTCTAAAGGTGCGTACACACATTGAGACTTACTTGATCGAGCCTTCGAGCTTCGAGTAATAACTATAGTGTGAACCTCGAACTTGGCTCGCGTCGAGCGGCTCGAATGTATTCGGAATTCCCAATAAGTTTCGAGCCGCTCGAAGCGAGCCTTCGAGTCCGGCCCGAGTGTGCGTATAGCTGTCGAGCCATTTCATTCGGAGCGACGCCACGTGCTTTGCAGATGTATGTTTTATGTGAATGGATTTGCGTGCATTTCCTAAATGTTTTGTGGAGGAATTTATCAACTTATACAGGGAATGCCAGTGTTTGTGGAAGGTAACTTCCAGAGATTATTTGAACAAGAATATTAAGGTGGGGTGCGACAGCTGCCCTCATATGCGTGTCTTTTTTTTTCTGAATAAGAGTATTTTCTCTACATACAGTACTACAATAAAGTTCATAGAACTTAGGCATTACAAATGCATGGCATATTTACAAGGAAATCATATCAATCGAATATGTCGACACAGAGCTCAGGTTAGCCAACTTTATAGCCAGAGGTAAAATAACTGTGAACGGTCTGTAGGTATGTCGTCATGGTACTCAATATATAGGTTTTCAAAATTTAAAAAAAGTGTCCGCCATTTTGAACTTTTTACTTACTGGACCGATTGCTTTCAAAATCGATATCTAAGGGTCCCTGTGGTCTACTATCACGAATATGTGTTCAAAATTTCAAAAAAGTGTCCGCCATTTTGAACTTTTTACTTACTGGACCGATTGCTTTCAAAATCGATATCTAAGGGTCCCCGTGGTCTCCAATCACGAATCTGTGATCAAAATTTCAAAAAAGTGTCCGCCATTTTGAACTTTTTACTTACTGGACCGATTGCTTTCAAAATCGATATCTAAGGGTCGTGGTCTACTATCACGAATATGTGATCAAAATTTCAAAAAAGTGGCCGCCATTTTGAACTTTTTACTTACTGGACCGATTGCTTTCAAAATCGATATCTAAGGGTCCCTGTGGTCTACTATCACGAATATGTGATCAAAATTTCAAAAAAGTGTCCGCCATTTTGAACTTTTTACTTACTGGACCGATTGCTTTCAAAATCGATATCTAAGGGTCCCCGTGGTCTCCAATCACGAATATGTGATCAAAATTTCAAAAAAGTGTCCGCCATTTTGAACTTTTTACTTACTGGACCGATTGCTTTCAAAATCAATATCTAAGGGTCCCCGTGGTCTACTATCATGAATATGTGATCAAAATTTCAAAAAAAAAGTGGCCGCCATTTTGAACTTTATACTTACTGGACCGATTGCTTTCAAAATCGATATCTAAGGGTCCCTGTGGTCTACTATCACGAATATGTGATCAAAATTTCAAAAAAGTGTCCGCCATTTTGCACTTTTTACTTACTGGACCGATTGCGTTCAAAAACGATATCTAAGGGTCCCCGTGGTCTACTATCACGAATATGTGACGATCAAACAATTTATCGATTTAGCTCTCAAAACAAAATTTCTTTTCAGATGGGGCGCGTTCCTTCCTTTAATGTAACGAAAAAGGCAATAAAATTAAAAAGACTACAAAATATGAAACAGGGAAGAGCGTAAGTAAATAATTACATGACAAATATAAGAGAAAGCTGATGTACATAATTTGTAGGTAATGTGTTTATTTCTTTATTTATATAAAAAATCACTGCCGTAACATAAAGAGATGAAACATTTGTTTTGTTGCCTTAATTTTTTACACTCAGAAAGGAAACTTGCCCTCCAGTCAAACTAAACGACGAAGAAATCCCTCAAGAAGATCACGCGAAATACTTGGGAATGCACTTGGACAGAAGATTAACATGGCGAAAGCACATCTGGACAAAGAGAAAACAACTGGATGCTAAACTGCGCAGCCTATACTGGTTAACCGGACGCCACTCTCAGTTGAATGACAACAGCAAAATGATGGTATACAGGGTGTATCAGGATAGGTTTGAGAAACTTCAGGAATAGAAAGTACTCATTATTAGAAGAAAAAAAAATCCTTATCACTCAAATCGAAAATCCGTTGTTTTTTTTTTGTCATACAAAAGTTGGAAATTGTAACAAAAACTCGATGGACAGTGAGACTGGAGAGTGCAGTGAACTAATTCAGTCTTCTTTTTCTTTTGAGGTCATTGAACTTTCAGTGTTTGGAATTTACCTACACGCAGTTCAATTGTACTAGTTATGTATACAACCTACCCATTTTTATTCATGAGTTAGAATTTATTTTTTATTTAATAAAGGCGGACGTTAACCATCCACCAAATCTTGAAGAATAGATTTTCACCAAAAAGTACTGTAAAATGATCGAATCTGGGAAAAAGTTTCAGAGCTTTTCGTCTTCAAATATGGGCCCCTTTCGAACCCTGAAGTTTCGAAAACCTATCCTGATACACCCTGTATAAAGCAATCATAAAACCAATCTGGACATACGGTATCCAACTATGGGGCTCAGCCAGCACCAGCAACATCGAAATACTTGAGAGATTCCAGAGCAAAACCTTGAGAATTATCTTAAATATCCCACAATGCATCAGCAACAAATATATATACCTCGATCTTAACATAAAGACTGTCAAGCAAGAAATAGCCCAGTACAGCATACAATATCAAAAGAGACTATCACAACACGTGAATGAACTTGCACTGGCGTTGAGCGGAGAGGGTGGCCTTCAACATGTGCGACTGAAACGGAACGATATCTCGAGATTGAGCAACAGATTTTCTACAAGTTAATGGGAGTATTCCGTCTGAATCCTTCAAAATTAGGAACTCCCAAATACAACATATACAGATTGACTTAAATCAAACAAATAAGTGGCTTATTGTTTTTGAAACAGATTGCCATGTTGCTGAAAGGAAGAACAGAAAAAAAAAACTAATTAATAATAAATTGTCAATCTTTAACTTCATAGGCTAGGCTTAAAACCAGTACAATGTTCAACTTTGTTACATAGGTTACATTGTAAAACTGCGCCTATACCTACCTTTTTCAGGCATACTGGATGAATGCATGCTATTTATTATGTACCTAGTGACAAAACAAAATTGTATGTCTGAAATAAATGGATATTTTTTTTTATCTATATCTATACCTACAATAAAAAATTACAAAAAAAATATATTTATATTTTTGATAAGATCAGAAGTTCAAAACGGTGGCCACTTTTTTCAATTCTGACAACGTATTCGTATTCGGAAACCCTATGGACCCATATAATTATCAATTTTGATAACAGCCCGTAACTAAAAAGTTCAATATAGCGGCCACTTTTTTTTCAATTATGAATTCAAATTCAAAAACTTTTATTGCAAACAAATTTAAAAACAGAAAAAATAAAAGGATAAAAAAATACTTAATAAAAACTAAAATAATTAAGTACTTATAACAAAAAAAAAGAACATTAAAAAGAAAAACAATACATTGTTCGCAAAAGGGATGCGGCACAGCTCTTATTCCTACGGCGAACCATAGGAACGCTGATTTTAAGCCTAACCCTAATATGTTGACATAATTTCGACTACTTACTAAGAAACTTATTTTAAAAACGTAAAAAGAACAAAACCAAAAAAAAAAAAATACATAAAACAGGGAAAACAAAAAAAAAAAGAAAAAAAAGGAAGAAAGGAAGAAAGTGACGAGTGTGGGTTATAGTGAGAACAAACAAAAAAAAACAAACAAACAAAACAAAACATAAAAATAAAATTGAGGACCGTGATTAATAAATATCATGTTAGCCTCCTTTTTGTACTGACAGTAAGTGTAATTTAAGTATGACAACTATTATTTTTATTTGGAGAACACAGAGCCACTAAGATATCTTTTTTGAAAGCAATCGACCTAGTAACTAATCATCTAAATGTGGGCCACTTTTTCTAGAGATGTGTTATTTTTGGCACTTGTCTCGATTACTTACATTATTGTATGCGGCAGTAAATAATGTACATCGAGCTTTAGAAAGGGACAATCCGAGCGTCGTCTCTGTCGCACGAACCGCGCGTTTCTGTGCGACAAAGACGACGCTCTTAAACCGGATGTCTCATTCTAAAGCTCGATCTTCATTTACTTCATTTACTGCCGGGTATTGTACAACATTTCCAATCTACAGGTCCGGGAACCCATAAAATAAAATAATTTTATTATAATTATATAGAACTTTTTTAGTTCAAGCAAACATTTAATAATCGCAAGGATCGAGATGTCTTGCAATCTGTAAGATTGTGTGCGTTCGGCAGGCATCGCTCCCGCGCGAGTGTAGTGGTGAACCGTGCATGCGATTGGACTGATCGGCCTGACAAATTGGACTGACCTCTTTGAATATTCCCCCTTAACAGAACACTACAGGCAGACGAAACACCTACACCGAATGGGCCGTAGCGACACACCGGTGTGCAGATTATGTATAAATAAAAGAGAATGAAACGCCCATGCACATCTTTTGTGAATGTGAAGTGCTCATTCACAGGTAGAAGCTTCTCTAGCTTAAGCTTCCATCTTGAGACGATAAATTTTAAACCCAAGCCAAATACAGGCACTCAACCCCAAAAATATAACTCGGTTCATAGCGGAAATCGGACTTGAGCTCTAAACTTTTGAGACATCACAATAGATGTTGGGGTCGCAGTGACAACAGGGCTCGGGGGCCTTAACTCTCACACTTGTAATCATAAATAATTGTTTAGTTATGTGTGTGTGTGTGCGTGTTTCAAAGGCTGCTGCAGTATATGCATATAATATAAATATAGGTCAAAAGTATATATCGACGGCGCCCAAAGAAAGTCTAAGTATATAGCGACGGCGCCCAAAGAAAGTCGAAGTATATAACGACGGCGCCTAAATAAAGTCGAAGTATATAGCGACGGCGGCGCCTAAAGTAAGTCAAAGAAGCAACCAGGCTCCGACGTCTCAAATTAGCTCAGAACAGACTGTACATAAGTATTAACAGTTCTTTAAATTAACAATAACCATATCAAATACCTGACAACATAATCACTGATGATCAGGCAATTTATTAGTTAAGTAATACATACTTGTAAATGAAACTTGAAACAAGTAAAAATATACAATAAATAGTTATAATTCTGATATTGATTTTTATTTCTAATCGCATCAGCATTGAATTGGAGTGTTCGCTCGCATACACTGAACGGAAGCGACTTTATGCAATGTTACATTTTGTTGTAGGACCTACTTATATTAATATAATTTTTCTTTTAGTTTCAGGAAACTCAAAGCAGAACAGAATCAAGAAAATTCAACGGGTGAAGTGATACAGGAATCGAAAGAGCCGGTGAGTTTTAAATATTTGTTTATTTCCATTGCAATTTGGCTACAGACCATTCCAATATCCGTCCGCTCGGGTCCAAAAGCATTTGGGATTTTTTTTCCATCAGATTGATGGATACGAGTATTATACAGTAGTATACATTTGGTCGAAAAAAAATATTTTTTTTTATTGTTTTTTTATTTGTTGCACACATGTATTTCGAACCTCCTGCCTTTTGCATGAAAGATCAGTGTTTTTACCACTAGGTTTATCCCTCCTGCATATCGCATATCGTCCTAACTGCATATCGTCATACAATACATCCTGTGTAATTTTTTCACGATATTATCACTAGGTATACATGGTCTTTCCTGGTTGAAATAGGATGTATAAAAAGATTTAAATTGATGTGTATTTTTTAACGGACTTCAAAAAAGGAGGAGGTTCTATGTTCGGCTGTATGTATTTTTTTTTTAGTAATTTCAGTATACCTATCCAAAATAGCATCGGAGTGATATAGAACCACTATATAATGTTTCAGTCAGTCAGTCAGTCAGCGTGTATGCGTCCACTGCTGGACATACGCCTCTCCAATTTTCCTCCAGTCCTACTGGCATTCAGCGGTACGGAACCACTGCTTTCCACCGAGACGTTATCGTCCCACCTGGCGGATGGTCTTCCGCTTCCCACACTGTTTTCCCGTCCATGGCCGCCAGTGTAGGACGCAGTTACTCGGTTGTCGTCTCTTCGGCTGACGTGCCCATCCCACTGCCACCTGTGCTTAGCCACCCAGTTTCCAATATCGATTACTCTGGTGCGTCGGCAGATTGCCTCATTCATTATGCGCCATATCGCAGCGATATTCCCAGTATGCATGCAGCATGTAGAATATAGCAGATCACGAATTTCAACGAACACATCGGGCCCATTGCAGGTAGGTAGGAGAAAGAAGGTTTCATCAAACACGAGAGCAGCAATTGACCAATCTCGTTCTTTATTCTTTATTCATCATTCGTATGGGTAGTATAATGAGAAAGTTCGTTTTCATAATATTATTTACCGGTTTACTCAAGCTATTTTGCTTGAATCGAATTGGTTGTTTTTTCATAAAATTCACCAAATCTTCCTCTCTCTCGTAACAGAGGATTATCCCGATATCAAGAAAAACAAATACATTATGACGACCTTTTTTACGGAAACGAGTCCTCGGGCGGCCGACAAACGCGGCCGGTATCTATCAGTCTGCCTGCCCGCTTCCAACGGGCTGAGCGGACGTGTGATCTGCGCCGATATTTTTTAAACTGCGTTTCCGATGTTTTTTTTGTTTAATAAAATTAACTATAATTCGTAAGTTATATCACCGAAGAGAGTTACTTCATCACGTAGGGATACCTGTGGACCCGTTGGAAGCTGAAAAAGGTAAGGAATTTCTTGATATTTAGTTTTGAAAATAAAGGACATTGGGCATTATTTACCCGGTTTTTGAAAAATCGTAAATAATAACCGAAATACTTTTATATCATAGAGTTTTCAACCAGATAAATTTTCTGTAGTTATTTCAGTTCATAATATTGGGAAAACGGAAATAATCGGTAAATTGTAAATCATTAATTAATAATTATAGAGACATTATAGAAACCTATAAAATCCTAAAAGAATGCTACGATGTACCAAGTCTACAGTCAATGTACGAAAGGAGCACTGAAGAACGTCTTCGCGGTCACTCATTAAAACTAAAATGGCCAACACATAGAACCAACCCCAGGAAGCATTTTCTGACGCAACGGGTCGTAAGGGCCTGGAATAAATTATCTGAGGACACCGTCAGCGCCCCCTCGGTTAATTCTTTAAAAAACCAATTAGACAAAAAAAACAAAACAAAACAAAAAACAAACAAACAAAAATACTTAAAAACAATACAAGTGCACTCATAAATTAATAAACAGAATACACGCACCAGCTGTTAGCTGTCAGTGTTTAAAATAAATAAATAAATAAAATTAATTATACACACGGCCGCCGCCGCGCCGCGCCGGCCGCCGCACTCTTGGGAGTTGCGCGACACATCGCCAGTGTAGTACATTTTTTCATCTTATGCTAGATATCTAGAGGAATTTCACGCACCCGCGGCGTAGATGAAATAATGATGGATTTGGATGCAGCAGAATAAAAGTAAATAAAAAAATATGTATTTTTTATTTTTCATTCCTTTCAAAGAAGTAGAAAAACGTATTAATATTAAGTTTTTGTTTTAATATTTTTGTGTTCATTTTCTCGTTATTCCCACGACCCATAGAGATGCGACCTATACCATTGTAATCTAGATGTAATTACCTATCCTTCTGACCTAATTTTATTTTTGTTCGCCGTGGGTAAATAGTCCCATACAATGCCCAATGTCCTTTGCCGTAGTATTATGTATTACTTAGACACGGCAGAGAACACATAGGATATGCATTTGCTTTCTTTTGTCGGATCACACTCCTCGTAGTTCCGGTGTAGGAAAACACCCGTCACGCAACTATTTCTATTATAGGTATGACCGTATGACTAGCTGTGCCCGCGGCTCCGCCCGCTCTCATATTTGACTTCTCTGCTAACCTCATAAGCCATTTAACGCGATGAAATGTAGCCTATAATTGATGGGAAGAACCAAGCTATCCGTAGAAGCAAACTATATTAAAATCGGTTCAGTGGTTCTCGAGTTATAAGCGGACAGACAGACATACATACAGACAGACAGAAAGCAGACGTTGGATTTTATTAAAGGTAAGCGCGGCTCCGCCCGCTCTCATATTTGACTTCTCTGCTAACCTCATAAGCCATTTAACGTGATGAAATGTAGCCTATAATTAATGGGAAGAACCAAGCTATCCGTAGAAGCAAATCGGTTCAGTGGTTCTCGAGTTATAAGCGGACAGACAGACATACATACAGACAGACAGAAAGCAGACGTTGGATTTTATTAAAGGTAATGATATGACAGCAGCGCTATTAACTTGTCCGGCATCTATGTGAATGTTTACTTTTTAACTTCAATACTACTACAATACAATACAATACTATTATTATTTACACATAGGTGTATTTTGTAATTTATTGTTTTGTTTTATTTTCACACAGACAATGGGAAATCGTCAAGCTGCTAAATACAGAGGAGCTGGGAAAAGACAAACGATTAAAAGGAAATCAAATTTAAAGTTAATGTAAGTTTGAAAAAATCTATTATTTTAATGCAGTATTTACTCACAATCCAATCAGTTTGCATTCGTTAAGACGAGACAGATGTTAACTTTCTCCATACAAAATCGTCTTTCGGGGTTTATGTTTTTTACCCCCCTAAACCTTATCCGATTTTTACAATTCTTTTTTTGTTGTAATAAGGACAGGACAGTCGAATCTAAGGTCCTGTCTTTTTATTTTTTGAATATCTAAAGTGATGGCTCAATAAAACTTAATTAACTTCATGACATCAAAAAATAAATAATTCAATTTTTTTCGGTCGAAACACAAAATTTTAGCTTCGGTGTTGTATATTTCATCTAAACAAAAATCTGTCAAGTGCGAGTTTTACTCGCGCGCGGAGGTTTCTGTATCTATCCGCTATCAATAATATCCGCCTACCCGCTCAGGTGGCGTGGTCTTCGAATTTGACATTTGTTTATGTTATGTATGTTTATGGTCTCCATGTTTGCCCACTGACAGCTGTTACCATAGTAACGTCACTTTATTTTTTTAAAGTGATCTGTCAAACATCAAACTTCCGAAAAAAAATTTTTTCGAACAACCGAAGATTAAGAAGCGGCTATCTTTTGTCTTTCAACAATGCAATGTGTAAAAGCCTGTGGCGCTATCTATTATTCAATAGTCTGACTAATCGATTTTTTAGACGTTTGTTGTATGGGGCCCCCCCTTAATTTTGAACATTTTCTTATTTTTCTTATTTGTTGTTATATCCGCCATAGTAACACATATTCTGTGAAAGTTTCAACGAGCTACCTATTACGGTTCAAGAGATACAGCCCTCGGACAGACGGAAGGACGGCGGAGGCTTAGTAATAGGCTTCCGTACGGGATACGGAAGCCTAAAAACGACAAACACAGGAATGTAGATGGTCTGTCCTTAAGACGAGATTGTTTTTTTTTTTTGTATAAATCGGTTAAGGTTTTTAAGGGCTTAGAAAACACAAATGCCAAAAGACGATTTTGTATGAAGAAGTTAACTTCCGTCTCGTCTTAAGAGAAAAAAAAAACGTATTTGAATGCAGTTTGAGTGAGCGTATTAATGGGCTAATTTCAATATAATATTAGATGTCTAATCAAATCACAGACGTGACTTTAACAAATATTTCGTGTACAAAAGTTTATAAAATTTGGTCGCCAAAATATTTCTTACTTTATTAACTTTGACAATTTTCATTGTATTACACAGGCATTGCCGGACCATGTCAGCCTCGGTAGCTCAGTGGTGCGGTCGGTCGACTGTTGTTAAGCAACCCTGAGCGCGGTCAGTACTTGGATGGGTGACCGCTCGACCGTTGGAGGCTGACCGTGGTTCGGATTCCACGTAAAACTGTAGGTCCCTCCCCTTCTTACCTTACTAGGTGGTAGGGTTTATCCCGCTCGGGTTGACACCACCGCACTGAATGAAACGTCGGTCGAAACGGCTATATACATAGTTCGTGTTTTCCGTCCAGTTCAGTGTAGCCGACATGAAATGAAGGGAAGCACTGACATGGCACCCAGTTCACTAAGGTGTATGGGCTGACATCACGGATGTTGTAGGTGATGTTGCCAACCGTGTCAGTTTCCATAAAAAACCTTCGTCAAGTAAACATGATGCAGCCAACCATATCGTTTTATTAAAAATATTAAAGTATTATTTCTTCTTACAGGCTTTCAGTACGTCACAAAAAACCTTTACCGAATATTGGGCACACCATCGAACACATAGTAAGCGAACATTTTAATATTTATTTTTTTCTTTTAAATACATTATTGTTTAACTCCGAGCATACACGGACAGTCTAGAGGGCAATAAGTCCGCCTTTTGCATCGCGATGAACGCATACAATGTTTTACTATTGTTAATTAAAATTTGTACTTTACAAAATTATTCACGCGAGTTAGAAGAGCGGAGTCAATACGGCGCGCTACATTACTATTACCTAGACATAATCAATTAATATTATTAGACATAATGAAGTGAAATGAAATTACGTGAAATAAAATGATTTATTTATTTATATATAAATGCGAGTCGAACTCGCGTGGAGAGGGTTCCGTACAATACCGTTTTCCGTGAGAAATTTAAAGCTTAGGATTTTCGCTTATGTTTTCCTGTAAACTTTAAGATAGGCTCTATATTCCCTATTTTTTTCGAAATTTTAGACGAACTAGTTTCGGAGATAATTGATGTAATGTTATATTTTTGAATATTTTCTTTAATAGGTTTTGAACTATGCATTTATAAACTATAGAAAAATTATATATATTTCTATTCCAACGAGCCCTTTTAAACGATATATATACTTTCTAAATTTGTCCCCCAAAACTCACACCCAAAATCGAAATTCGATCATTTACGATATACGTCCGTGATTGGGTCACCCATCAAACTCTAAATTTGTACGGAATTTCAACTTTTTTGGTCCAGTAGATTGGGAGAAAATAGGCTGTGACAGACGGACAGACACAAGAGTAATCCTATAAGGGTTCCGTTTTTTTTCCTCTTTTGAGGTACGGAATCCTAAAAAAAACATGCAAAGCGGTTCAAGTATACATTCGCTCCTACAATAGATTTGCATCTGTCACGCAAGCAAGAGCCGTTCTTCAGTAAACCGTCGTGTGTTGTGTAAGCCTTTAGCACTCATATAACTCCAATACTTATAAATTAAACATGCAATGATAATATTTATATTAGAATGTTTTGATTGCTTTTTTACGGATCTCGTGTCTAATCAAATAAATATGTTTTATTTTATTTTGATTTGATAATGCAAAGTAAGAGAAATTTTACCTGCTGTCGATTCTGTATGGGGTTTCCAAGATAAGTGCTAATCTACTATCACACCCAAGTATCGAATTTGCCTCACCCTCTCGAGGCAATCACAGCTGCATGCACTTACCATTGTGCAAGTGGTTATATTTTGTTGCTCACGTATTCCTCTAGCCCTTGTTATAGAAAATACACATGTATTTTGTTTTTCCGACAATTGCCGTTAGAAGATTCATGTCTAGCCACTTCTTCACTGAGCCCTTTGAGCCCTCTCTCCGCCAGTTGAAAGTCTTGGACCAATTTGGTCATGTGAAAAGAACCACCTGTATCATCAGCGTAAGTGACCACTTTTGCATTTGGTAGCTGTAGATCAAAAAGACCATTAATGTATATCAGAAACAGTAGGTACAGGCCCCAAAATACTTCCTTGTGGAACACCGTATCTAATCTGCTGCTTGTCACTAATGAAATCCTTTATTTTTGCCTGTTGAGTTCTGTCCTCAAGCGCCAAACCTCTAATACCCACTTTTCCATATTGTTTATAAGTATAAGGACTGATACCGTGTCGAATGCTTTACTAGATTAAAAAAATAAAACGGCTACACAGAGGTTACCTTTATCTAAGCTTTCGGCAATGCAATCGGTCACAGTTCCTACCGCATTTTCTCAGACCACCTGGGCCTGAAACCGTATTGGTTATCTGATAGAAGTAGTTTTTTTTTCTAAAAATTCAATAAGTCTGACCTTCATGAGCTTTTCCAAAACCTTAGGGAAACACGGTAGAAGTGATATCGGCCTGTTTTTCATTTCTTCGCAATCGCCTGATTTTAAGAATGGGGCCGATTGTTGAAAGCGGTTGGGAACACTCCAGTTGTAGGCTAAGGTTATAGATGTGAGTCAGTGGCTCGAGCACAAATGGTGCCATTATTTTTAGGCTTCTACTAGTGATCCCGATCCGACAACGTTTGGACAAAAGAAAATTGAAGACTCTATTCAGGTAGATTTTAACAATAAACCAATGAATTTTTTTCTTTATGACCTGAAAATACCTTTTCATGTGATAAAGGCTTTAGTATTTATATTATATTTTAATATTTGAGTTGGCACCTACAGTTTTAATTTCTTCATTAGGTTTGAAACATCGTCTGAACCACACCAATTTCCAAGTTCATCCATTGAATCAGAAACGGAAGGCAAAGACAATGATCCCACAACGTTTGACCAAAAGACAATTGAAGACTCGATTCAGGTATATTTGACAACAAACCAATTCAAAATGTTCTTTTAAATCCGAAAATGTCCTTTTAATTTGATAAATATTTAATTATCCTTTTTTAATATTTGTGTCTATCGATACCTAGTTATACTTTTTTTTTGATACCTAGTTATACTTTTTTTCTCAATGGGTTTGCTTTTTTTTGGTAATTTATATAGCATCTCTTAAAAATTATATATCTTACCTAGACATAATAAAACTTGTTTATTGTTATTTTTTTTTCAGATAGATATATCGTCTGGACTACAACAATCTCCAGGCTCACCCATTGAAGGTCGACGAATAATTGATATTGGTTGAAATCGTTGGCGAACGGCAAGTGGGACACGGTGGGACTACATTGTAAATTTACATTGAAATGTCAAATGTGCTAAGAAACATTTTACATAAAGAATGATACTCCTGGAGAGATAAATGTAAACCACTGTGCAGCTGCAGGAACATTGGCAATATTGGGTGTGGGCACTCATAACTTCAAGAGCTTTCCGAAGCCTTGAATTTGCCTATAATGACAATAAAAACATATAAAACATATCATAGCAAGTTATCAGCACATTGAATCTATTAAACATGGCAAAGACATTGAGCAAAAGGCACTAAGACAATTGAAAGTTCAAGAAAATGTAAAATAAACCCCTGTGGTCTTTTCATAGATGAGGAATATAATTTTCTCGGTGCTCCGCCCGATGCGATGGTGTGATTGATGATGGAACCATTGTGGAAATAAAATGTTACAGAAGTATTACAGGTCAGTAAAAATATAGACGAAGTAGTGAAAATAAAAAAAATACTGCCTTTTTACAAAATAATTCACGAAAATAAACTCATTATAAATAAAAACTATCTTTCGTTTTATCAAGTCCAAGGACTGCTGCACGTTATGAAAAAATTAAAATTTTTATTTGCAATTTGGTGCAGAGAAAATATGAAAATTAAAACAGAAATTATAATGAAAGATGACGATGTTTGGGAGCATCACATGAAACGAAAATTAATTAAATTTTATTCAGATTTTTTGCTCCCTGAATTGGTTGATCCAAGGTGATAATAAAACATCCAATATACAGGAAGCGATAAATGTAAAAAAACTAAAACCCGACTACGAAAAAGCTAATTATGAAAATCGTTTAACTAAAAATAACAAAATAATGTTTTCCATATAATTTATCAGATACAGCAATTCTCTTTTTATATTGATTTTACCTTAGCACTAACTCTATAAATTTTGATAAATTTATTATTTTTAACGTTCTAAATATAGAGCCGTGGTCGGGCTTTCTTCGTTCAACAAGACAAGTGAGGCCGTCGTCGTGCATTATTAGAGCGCGGAACTTAGGACGGCCATCGCCATTGTGTCATACTGGCATCTTTTTGTAAGATCAGTTAGAGCCAATCTAAAATTATTATAAGTAGATACATAGGTACATACCGAACTTCAACGGCTATAATGCACAACGACGGTCTCACTTGTCTTGTTGAACGAAGAACGCCCGACCACGGCTCTATATTTAGAACGTTAAAAATAATAAATTTATCAAAATTTATAGAGTTAGTGCTAAGGTAAAATCAATATAAAAAGAGAATTGCTGTATCTGATAAATTATATGGAAAACATTATTTTGTTATTTTTAGTTAAACGATTTTCATAATTAGCTTTTTCGTAGTCGGGTTTTAGTTTTTTATAACTATTTTTTTTTATTTAAACGATTTTCATAATTAGCTTTTACGTAGTCGGGTTTTAGTTTTTTATAACTTTTTTTTTTTATTTTAGGCTTTTTTAAAAACTGTTTGCATACTTTAAATGTTGTATGTAACTCGTATATTGATTTTTTTTTATGGAATCTGACACATCACCTACAGGCTACAACATCCGTGATGTCAGCCCATAACACCGGGTGAACTTGGTGCCACGTCAGTGCTTCCCTTCGGTCGTACCGGCTACACTAAATACATAGCCGTTTCTACCGACCTTTCATTCAGTGCGGTGCGGTGGTACCAACACGGGCGGGTTAAACCCTACCACCTAGTAATATAAGAAGGAAGTCATATCCCTTAGTCGCCTTTTACGACATACACGGGGAAAGATACAGTGGGGCTATTCTTTTATATAAGTACCGGCCCCACACGGTACAAAATTGATACTATCCGTCCGTTTATTTGTCGTGATCTCTATTTGAAACTAAAGTTTTCTGCAAATAGCGCATGAGTGAGTACCTACATTATATACAAATTATGTATAGTTGAACGATGTATAGTCTTGAAGTAAAATGAAAAGTCAGTCAGAGCAAGACCGAAGACTGAGCTGTGTAAATACACGATTTTCTTTGTCTATGTAAGTAAATATATCTGGCTGGGGTGAAGCGGATTCGGGAAGTAAGTAAACCAATCAGTTCAAGGCCGAAGACCGAGGGCGGTTTCAGATTGTACATAGTTGAATAATGTACTCACTCGAAGCAGGTAAGCCACTAAGGCGAGGCCAAAGCTACTGATATTATTTTTATAGTAAGCGCGACATGTGGCGCCGAGCCACCCATAAGGTGTCTAGCGATGCCCATGGACATTCGGTAGCATGCGGAAGCCGCGAATGCCATGCCGGCCTGACAGGTGCCCAGGTTGAAGGACCCGAGACTGTACTTGGGGGAAAATATTTTTCTCTGTTTGTATTTCAACAGGCTCTGATTTAGCTATGTATTCCTACGGAGTTGCAGTGGTTTTAGATCGCGGGACATTTGGGAGTCACCTACTATTCGCACGGCTCGACGCTGGATCGAGTCCAGAGGCGCCAGCTGGTATTTGACTGAGCCATCCCATAGGTGCGAGCAGTACCCCAAGCAGGACCGAATCTGCGATTTATACGGCCTTGCCCTCGATGTCACGCCGGAAGTTTAGATCGTGCGAAAATTCGACTCGGAGGACCCCGAGGTGGTCGCAAAATTTAAGTGACGTGCCTTGGTAGGAAGGAGCTGGTGTGAACGCCGCTCTCTTCGCACTGAACGCGCAAACTTGTATCTTGGAGGTATTTAACTTGACCAACTTGCTATACGGCCCATTCGGAAATAGAGCCGAGTGTTTGCTCAAGTTCAGACACAAGTCTTCGCCTCTTCTCATCCACATCCCGCCTAGTTGAAGGGTAACTGGTGTAGAACCCGTGTTCCGTACTCTCGTATGCATAACAATGATATGTTGCCCCCTGAATGCTACGCCCACGCCTTCAACGTTAGCAAGGCTCAGTGCTGCGCATTATCTGCGAAGGTCGATTTGAAGGTCCTTTTGCTTTCCAAGCCAGTTTCTAAGTCAGCGTCATACCTGTCTGGAAGCACCTGAACCTCCTGGGCACCGCCATTTCCAAAGACGTAGGTTTCCGGCAACCAATCGAGTCTAGGGCTAAAACTGCACCAAGAAAATTGGGAATACTTTTCCGCAATCGGCGGTTCTTCTCTTCTATACATATAATAAAATCGTAGAGGTAAGAAAGTCTGTACATTGAATGTATTCGGAAAAAAACTAACCAGGGTGGCTTAAAACGAGATACTGAACATGTTAGAACAGTTTTTAAAATTTTTGTTTGTTTGTTTGTTTGTCTGTACGCGCATCACGCAAAAACCACTGAACGGAATTAGACGAAACTTTGTATAGTGGCAGTTTATATGCCGGGTTAACATAATACGTAAAAAAAAACGAACAAAAAATAAAAAAAAATTAACAATTATAAACATTATTGCGCGTTTAAAATCACGTAGTCCAAAGTACATAATCATATCTTGAGAACTGGCAGCAAATACAATTTGAATAAAATATTCATTCGAAATTTAAAAATAAGTAGATACAACGAAAATGACAGTTCTTCTTTTTTATAACTTGAACACAATAGTCAATACATATCTATTCTTTCTATACATATCATAAAATCGTAAATGCAAAAATGTCTATTTGTACGCGCATCTCGCAAAAACCACTGAACGGAATTTGACGAAACTTTTTATAGTGACAGTGTATATCCCGGATGAACATAATAATTAAAAAATATAATAAAAATCACGTAATCCAAAGTAAAGGTAAAAAACAATTTTAAATGTCATGTAGACAACGGAGAACTGTCATCTCGACGTGAGCTGGCCGGTGACAAATTGTTTGATAAATAAAAATAATAATTGGAAGTCGAAGTTATGTCGCTGTCATTGCTGCAATAAAATTTATATATCTGTTGCCCGCAACTTCGCTCGCGTGAAATTCGTATTAAAAAAAAAGAAAGTAAGTAACTAAAGGCGGGCCCGAAGGCGGATCTGCGCTCACGTAAACGATATTCTTTCTCGATGAAAGTAACTAAGGGCGAGGCGGAAGGCGGAGCTGAGTTCAGGAAGAAGAAAAACATTCTTGAAGAAAGTAAGTAACTAAGGGCGAGGCCGAAGGCCGAGCTCTATTCTGGAAGACCATAAACCTTCTCGAAGAAAGTAAGTAACTATGGGAGAGGCCGCAGGCCGAGCTGCGTTCAGGAAGAAGCTAAACCATCTTGAAGAAAGTAAGTAACTAAGGCGAGGCCGAAGGCCGAGCTACGTTCGGATAATTGAAAAACCATCTCGAAGAAAGCAAGTAACTAAGGGCGAGGCCGAAGGCCGAGCTGCGTTCAGGAAGAAGCTAAACCATCTTGAAGAAAGTAAGCAACTAAGGCGAGGCCGAAGGCCGAGCTACGTTCTGGCAAATGATAAACCATCTCGAAGAAAGCAAGTAACTAAGGGCGAGGCCGAAGGCCGAGCTGCGTTCAGGAAGAAGCTAAACCATCTCGAATAAAGTTAATTAATATTAAGATTGAGTTAATTTAATTGAAATTTTATTATAAAGTCCACGCTTCTAACGGCAAATATACCGTGCATCCTAGAACCTCGCGGTTATTCCCGGCTGGATGGCAAGAGGCCCGATGCTATCACCTTAGTGCCATGGACTAAGGATAGTTCTTTGATGTGGGACGCCACTTTTGTTCTCACATTGGCTCCAAGTCACGTTGGACATCTTCAAGAGCGGCTGGCGCGGCCGAGGCTGGGGCGGAGAGCCTCAAACGCAGCAAATATAGAAATATAATTAAAGATTTCGAATTTGTTGCGCTTGCGGTTGAAACCCTCGGTCCGTGGAGCAGTGAAGCCAAAAGAGGCTTGAGCTGGTTGACGCAACTGGTGTCCCGCCATCAAGGGCTTATGTACTTCATTCAAAGGGTAAGCCTTGCCATCCAGCGGGGTAATGCCGCAAGTGCTCTAAGAACATTTTAAAATGCCCGTTTTGATAGTTATTTTAATGTTTGTTAGGTAGGTTTAATTCTGTAGTTATTAATATTACTTTTATATTTTTATGAAATAAATAGATTGAGTAAACGATATTATATTCTATCGAAGAAAGGAAGTCTTTAAGGGCGAGGCCCGAAGGCGGAAGAGGGTTTTTGGTTTACCTGAACGCAGCTCGGCCTTCGGCCTCGCCCTTAGTTACTTACATTCTTCTTTGGAATACGAATTTCACGCGAGCGGAGCCGCGGGCTCAGCTAGTCCACAATATTCCGCTTAGCTGAAGGGTAACTTGCATCCGAAAATATTGTAGGTATTAGGTATATTTAATGTACCTACCTTTTTTTTTTTTTGGAAACTTGACACGGTTGGTTACATCACCTACAACATCCATGATGTCAGCCCATAACACCGGGTGCCATGTCAGTGCTTCCCTTCATTTCGCGCCGGCTACACTGAACTGGACGGAAAACACGAACTATTTACATAGCCGTTTCGACCGACGTTTCGCTCAGTGCGGTGGTACCAACCCGGCCGGGATAAACCCTACCACCTAGTAAGGTAAGAAGGGAAGGGACCTACAGTTTAACGTGGTATCCGAACCACGGTCAGCCTCCAACAGTCGGGCGGTCATCCATCCAATAACTGACCGCACCATTAAGCTGCCGAGGCTGACGATCCCTTAGTCGACTTTTACGACATGCGACGGGGAGAGATGCAGTGGGGCTATTCTTTTTAAGTACCGACCCCACACGGTACACCTACGCTACATATTATGCTTACACTAGGTACATGGACATTTAATACCAATTTATTTTAGCATAGTACTGTATCTAATAATAATATTATATATCTATATAAAATTTGCGGTAGATCAGTGAGTAAGTATGTAGGTATATTACCAACAATACCATGTCGCTTCTTCGCGTCGCGTCGTGGCGTGTCGTCGTCGCGCGTCATTGGTGTATGTAACGTATCGAAACCGCGGGGGCGCGCGGCGCGGTGCGCGGGCGACCACGCTTCATCGCGAATAATCGCTATTCATACATGCGCCACACATTTTGCTCTATTTCTCTGTACACATAAGTTTAATAGATAGCAAAGTATATATTTTCGGAATCGTAATTTAATTATCTTTAATTTGATACCCCACTCAATATATTTTGAAAAAATAATTTAACATTTTGAGGCCGTGCGTCCGCTATTTTGAATTTTGAAAATTGTTATATAGCCTATGACACTCCCGTGAATAAGACAAATCCAATAGCACAAGAATTATTCAAATCGGCCCAGTACTTTAGGCTGTAGAGTGGAATATAGATAGTCACATACATACATACATACATACATACATACATACATACATACATACACGCCAAACTCATAACCCTTCCTTTTTTGGCTTCGCCGTAGTCGGGTAAAAAGAGGAAAAAAGAATATTACGTACTAAGAGAAAGCATACATTAAATCTAGTACGAAGTCTAGAACAAGAAAACGAAGAACTAAGTGCAGAACAAGAAATTGAACTTATGTCAAATGAGGAACAAGTTAAAAAACAGAAGGCTTGATAAAGTAAATCTATATGTTTACCGGTTTGAGGATTTACCTAACAATCACAATTTACAAGTGTTAGCGGAACGGAACCGTAATAAACATGAAAGGAAATTAAAATGTAATGATTTTTAAACATTCGAGCGTTTTATTTGTGAATTATTATAATAGTTCTATTAGCTTTTATCCGCGGTTTTACGTGAAATTCGAAATTAAATCGACCAAGCGCGTGACGGATCGGACGACGCAGAGCGTAGGGTTCCGAGGTCGGGAAATACGTTCACAGCTAAAATTCAAAGTGAATAATAAATAATAATTATTTATGGGCTTGCATCACGGATGTTGTAGGTGATGTAGCCAACCGTGTCAGTTTCCATAAAATGAGCTTAAAGTAGTTTTTAAGTTCTACCACATAAATTTTTTTTCAGAATATTCCACAGTAGGTATAGTTGAAAAGTTCGGGGTGAGGGACGCACACTTTTTACGACTTTAGAAGCACATACCTCACCAACTATTGACTTAAACCAAGAAGTAATTTTTAAACTTCTTTATAATTTTGAAATTATAAGGGTAACCGTTTTAACCATAAATGGCTGCGAAACCCTAATAAATTTTGTTTCTTGTACATATATCGCCTTTTTTTGTTGTTAATTACATTTCTTAGAATTAAATGTCTGTAAATTGATTGACATTTACAACTCATATTATACCTTATTGGGCCTTTTTTTATTAAAGAAAGTTGATAATTTTGGTGGACTGCTACGTAATGGACCTTCTTAGCTATTTGCTCAACACGAAACGCGGCTCCCGCGAACGCATTTTAATACGGCGACGGGCGGCGGCAGCGCGGTGCACGGCTTGCCGCCTCTAGTATCGACGCAAGGTTCCTTACACTGTGGTCCCCCGCTTTTGTGGCGATACTTTTGCGTGCGTACGAGTATAGAGTCCGCCGAAGGCGTCCGCGACCAAGGCCATGGACGCCTTGGGCGTTTTTCCTATAGTAATCCCTAGAAAGAAACAAGGAAGTCCTCTACTTTACTTTCTAGGGAACAAATTTGTGATATTTATTTTAGTTTTCTTAATGCAACTGTCACAAATAATAAATTTTTTTCAAACGTAAACTGACCCATAGGTCAATTATAATTAATTTTTACCATACATTTGCAACGAATCATCAAAATTCACCAAATTTCCTATATAATTCATAAAAAAACAATAATATCAATATCCACTTTTCTATCAAAAATATTAATCAAAGTCCGGTCTAATATAATCAGATGACGCTCCGCGATTTCCTCAGTATCCGCTGCGCCTTCGCAGCCTTCGCTGGTTCGTCGTCGCTTCGCTACCGCGCCGCGTCGCGTCATTGTGTCGACCCGATCTCAAGCTTCTGGTGTAGTGTTCACGCATCGACAGGTGCTCTACTTAATTAAAAATGGAACGAAAACGGAAAAAGTACCCTCTCACGAGAGCACGCAAATGGAAAAACAAGATACAAAATCTCTTGAAAAAAGAAATTAAAAAGGTAAGTTTTATACTAATATTATATTACACACGTTTCTTTCACTTTCAAGTCTGTTTGGAATCAAATCTCAGAAGCTCTATTTGAGACACTTTTTTTTTCGAAAAGAAAATAGTCATTATTTCCTAATCTAACCAGGGCTGTATAAGGAATTGTTCATTACTTATAACTATAAAAAACCGTCTTCTTCATACAAATTGGCTCGCCCAGCCCGACAAAATGTATGGACATGGTAAGTTTATTATATACATATATATGCTTATTAAAGTATTTATGTAGTATTCGTACGTAGTTTATCATATATATTTCTTTAATCTAACACATCGCCACAAACTATCCTTGTTAAAAAATGACAGTACTTCAAGCTGAGAGCGAAGAGTAGAAAGAACAAAGAAAAATCAGGTTAACGGCTTAAAAAATTGAATTAATCTGTAAAAGAAGGGACTATATAACATGTGCATCATTGGAAAGATCTATAGTAAAGCCACGAAATATCGAAAATATTCCATCGGTGAAACATGGTAGAGAAAATGAAGTACCAGTACTAACACAGCTGTGTGCACAAGAAAATGTAACGACGTAAATGTGGACTATTTATCGACAAAGACCTCTGCTTTGCAGGAGCTAGTCCTGACGACATATTTAGAAATAAAGAACGGGCATGTGGAGTAGTTGAAATCAAATGCCCCTACAAAGATAAGAACATGGACCCGGACGAAGCCATAAGAAATAAATTAATACCATTCTGGAAATTTGACTCGAAAAACCTATCTGTCAAAGTAAACGGAAACAACTGGTAATTCCAAGTTCAAGGTGAGCTATACATCACAAATCTTGACGTTTGTCTGTTTGCTGCATGGACTGGTCATCAGCATGCACTAAAAGTTACCTATATAAAAAAGGACGATACTTTCTGGCAACAGAAAATATGCCATCAACTAACAAAATTCTACATGAATTGTGTCTTACCTGAATTGGCTGATTCTCGCCTTGACTTGACTTGACAAAGCAATTCCAGAAAAGAACAGACTTGAATCTCAAGCAGATAAACAAGCTAAGCGATCCAAAAAAAAAATAATAGTCAAACATATGAACATTTTCTCTTCCCATCCCCACACACTGCCGAAACCATCAAACTCAATTCAATCAAACCTTCACCACCCGCATCGTTAAGTAATTAGAAATAGAAATGAAATAGAAATAGAAATAGAAATAGAAAATATTTATTTCAACATAGTGAATTTACACAGAAACAAAAACAAACTACTTATACATAATATTTTACAATTCACTTTGGTGAAAATGGCCTAGGCGCAGCTCAATGTGCCTATGCCTAGGGACACATTGGTGCTGTTTTTAAGCCTAGCCAATAAGCGCTTAGCTCTTAATACACATTAGGTATAACATAAAATATTACAATTAGTGTAGGATAATATGTGAAAAAGAGAAAGCAAGGTACCTAACTAATGAGATAACTATAAAATAATTAAATTTGCCGTTGCCAGTTGGTTGACAACATAAATGAAATGAAATGAACAAACCACAATTGTAGGAAGGTATACAAGTGTAAATTGATTTGACAAGGTGATACATGTGCTCACTCAACACTGGGACAGCCGATCAGGTATACTGCATGTATAGTATAATGTGTATCAAGGTGTGTGTGTGAGCGTGTGAGAATGTATGTATGCTTGTGAGGGGGTGTGAGGGATTATGTGTGTGAGAAGGTGAGTGTGTGTGATTAGTTGTGTTTTTATATATAAATGTGTGCTTACCCAATTTATTTTCCAACTATTTATTTGTATTAATCTGTGTATTTAGAATATATATTTTCATGTGATTTTTAAAAGTGACCGTCTTTTCTAATTGTCTGATTGGTGGCGGAATGTTATTTCAACATCGGGTGGCCGCATATTTGAAACTTCCCTCAAATGCAGCCCCCCCGATGCCTTGGAACCTCCAGCAATTTACCAACAGACCTAGAGTTGTAGCGGTGTCCTTCACCGAGCCATTTCAGCTTTTTCCAAAGTGACTCAGGCTTTCGAGTACGTATTATTTTATGCACCAAAACGGCCTGGTGAAGAAACCGACGGTTCTCCATTCGAAGCATTTTAAGGCGGTTTATATGCGGTGTTATGTGTTCTCTTTTTTTTATTATTTTGTCTTCACAGAAGCGGACACACGCATTCTGTATTCTTTGAATACGCTTACCAGTTTTTTTATATATACAAGGCCCATATACCACATCACAATAGTTGAACTGCGAGAGTATCAAGGCGTCAGTGAGCTTATGTCTTACCTCTTTTGTGATGTGATTCCGGATTTTATAAAAGGTTTTTAATTTCCCCATGGAGTTCCTAAATTTATCTGTTATGTGCTCTTCGAATTTAAGTGTCTCGTCCATTTTAACACCTAAGTTTCTCGCCGATCTCACAAGTGGTATGGTAATACCATTGATTTTTAGTTCGGGATTTTTTATAAGTACCTTGTCTACAGACTTTCTGTTGCCCATAACTAACGCCACGGTTTTTACTGGGTTTAATGCTAGTCCGTTTGCTAATGACCAGTTCCATGTATTTATTAAGTCCTTATTTACTTTTATGACCGCCTCATCTAACTCCGCAGGTGGAAAGGAATATCGCAGCTGTGAGTCATCGGCAAATAGAACGCATTTCATATATTGCAGGCAGCTCGGGAAGTCTGCAGTAAATATGGTATAAAGAAGAGGGGACAGCGACGAGCCCTGTGGGCAGCCTCGCTCGACTCGGGCTGCTTCCGAGAAGGCTAACGTTCCGTCTTCTTTAAGTGTTTTGACAATTTGGTATCTGTCTGACAGGTAGCTTTTAAGTAGTTCTACTGCATCGCCAGAGACTCCGTAGTGTGACATTTTTGATAGTAGTAGCTGTGTGTCTATGCAATCAAATGCTCAATAATTCAGCCCACCACTCAACGAAATCGATCTAAGAACCTGGGAATCATCATACATCTGGCTGGAACCTCGGCGCATAATATACTCGTAACTCATAAGGTCTAAATATCGTCCATTAAACGATAGATACGTTCGAAAAATTATATACGGGTGGCCCAGTTATAGTGGTACTCGATTTTGTGGAATAGATATCCAACTAGAGCGGTTTATGTGACTAAAATAGAGAAATTTCAAAAAAAGTTAAAAAAATCATAACTTCTAAACTATTGATTTTCGCGGAACTAATGTTTTTTTAAATGAGTCAGCATGATGTCCTCCATCTAAAAAAACCACTATAACCTAACTTTTTGGACCACTATAACTGGGCCACTCTGTATAAGTATATGAAAAAAAATTAAAAACTTTAAAAAAATGTGATTGAGTTTTAATCAAAAGTTTAATTTAGACCATCTAAAAAAACCACTATAACCTAACTTTTTGGACCACTATAACTGGGCCACTCTGTATAAGTATATGAAAAAAAATTAAAAACTTTAAAAATATGTGATTGAGTTTTAATCAAAAGTTTAATTTAGATTTTAATTTAAATTATTTACGCGACAGTGGGTACCTACCTATTTATAACCTTCTCTGCTTATAGGGAATTATAAGAAAGTAGAGCACTCATTGACACGCGTGACTGTACGTACAGTTCCCTCAAAACTTAAATGCCGCTCGACCTAACTAGTCAACGAATTTTAGGTCATCATTCGTAGATCATAGTGTAGATAATTGCTTCACTGAACATGCGCGAACCCAAGATGGGAGCGACATTAAAGTCTACCTTATGTATGATGTACGAATTATGACCTAAAATTCGTTGACTGCGCGGGTAGGTCGAGTGGCATTAGTTTTGAAGGAACTGTACGAACGCTACCGCGCTGATGGCATGAATCGAGTAAGTTCGACAGCGCGCCAATCGTGTTGGCACTCAAACTTTAGGTTAATTAATGCTTTTTCGCATTAATTAACAACACTACAGCGCGGTGCTCGCTTCTCCCTCCCCCCAACTCCCCGCCTACATCTGCCCGAATCAGATCGCGCGCATCCGCGGTCAGTTCCCCTAACACATTGAACGTCGAACTTCAAAATGAACTATAACTTTTTAGAATTTTTTAAGAGTAGGTACATTACATACCTTGAAAACTAGATATTTTGAGAAACCAAGTTATAATTAAATGTTTTCTGATGCCACGCGGGTGACGTGGGTCATCCACCGTAGCGCTTAGAATCAATACTAATCTGAGATCCAAGGTGAGGAAAATTACATTAGTTGGATGGGAAGTGTCTGCGCGGTCACCGGTGACCACCACGGTCTGAACGGAACAACCGCAATCGGTCACCGTTAGTGTAGGACTTATTTCAAGACACGCGAAAGGCCGTTTTGGCCACAACTTTTAGGGTTCCGTATCCGGTACGTGACCCTATTACTAAGGCTACGCCGCGCCGTCTGTCTGTCTGTCCGAGGGCCGTATCTCTTGAACCGTAATAGGTAGCCCGTTGAAATTTTCACAGAATATGCGTTATTAAGTTATTATTGCCGATATAACAACAAATAATAACAATAAGAAAAAGTAAAAAACCTAAAAATTCACGATAAACCTAAAAGTTCACATAGCACGTACGTCGTATCACCAACAACGAGATGAGAATTGCTCAAGGTTATTGTTTTGTGTTTGTTCCAGGTCGAGGTCAAAGCGCTTCCAGGTGGTTCCAGCAGTAATGCGGAAGTCACGAAAACGAAAAGGTATGCTAGCGAAAAGTATTGTGCAAATTTTTACTAGGCCCGGCACGCTCAAATAATGGCCGACTGGGCTGGTACCACCGTACTGAATGTAAGATAAGATAGGATAATAGTTCTTTATTTCTTAAAATGTAAGCAGGTAGAAATATTAATAATAAATACCACCATGTACAAGCATCTTAAGGGTTTACCTCCCTAAATTGTACCTCTCACTCTAACAATGCGCGTTTTTCATACATTTTATTTTATTATGAAGAAATTATACAACTTATAAAAAAATCCTCTGGGAGAAACATGCATGATAAAATTATTGTTTTTCTATAAAAATATTTGGTACTCCACATATAATAATTGAAAAAAAAAAAATACTAAAAGTGTATTAAGTTTTAGTTTTTTTTTAATTATTATATGTGGAGTACCAAAATTTTTTATTGAAAAACAATAATTTTATCATGCATGTTTCTCCCAGAGGATTTTTTTATAAGTTGTATAATTTCTTCATAATAAAATAAACCGCGCATTGTTAGAGTGAGAGGCACAATTTAGGGAGGTAGGCCCTTAAGAAAACTGTCTAGGCGCTGCGTCTTGCTTGACAGCCAGCTTGCGTCAGTTTTCGCTGAATTTAAGCCCAGCCGGTTGACATTGTGATTCATTCAGTTCACAAGTGGATAAAACTGACCATACAAAACCAAATCAATACAATGATACAACAAAAAATATACAACCTTTCCTTATCTAAAAAAAAATATTTTTTATTAAAAATTTTAATTGTCTTCGATCAGTCTTCATACTATAAGCAGTGGAGTTGTTAAGGCATGGTGAGTGCAGCTTTTATCGCAGATGCCTTGATTCTTGGCTGCTATAGCTATTATATTCAAACTCCTATATTGAGCCTTTTCTCATACGCGAGCGTGGTTTCCGCACAAAACCAAAAACCTCGAAAAAACAGGTTATTATTTTATGGTGACCCCTTTAATTTTTTACTTTTTCCATTTTTTATTATTGGTTATATCCGCTAATATAGAACATATTCTGTTAAAATTCCAATCGGCTAGCTATTACGGTCCCAAAGATACAGCCATCGGACGGACGACGAACAGACAGACAGTTGTAGGCTTAGTAATGGCTTCCGCACGGGGTACGGAAAGATAAAAACACAAAATTTGTATGTGGTCCCACCGATGCGCCAGATTTTTTTTTAATTTTTTTTTATGGAAACTGACACGGTTGGCTCAACAACATCACCTACAACATCCGTGATGTCAGCCCATAACACCGGGTGAACTAGGTATCATGTCAGTGCTTCCCTTCGGTCGTGCCGGCTACACAGAACTGGACGGAAAACACAAACTATTTACATAGCCGTTTCAACTGACGTTTCATTCAGTGCGGTGGTACCAACCCGGACGGGTCGAACCCTACCACCTAGTAGGGTAAGAAGGGAAGGGACCTACAGTTTTACGTGGAATCCGAACCACGGTCAGCCTCCGACGGTCGAGCGGTCACCCATCCAAGTACTGACCGCGCCCAGCGTTGCTTAACAATCAATAGCAATAGTCGACTGTCTGCACCATTGAGCTATCGAGGCTGACGATTCTAGGCTTACATATTTTCCTTCCACACGATCAAGTCGAAAAATACTTTACTTTTGTTTTCAGAACCCCGAAACCGAGACGTTCCAAGTTTGAAAATCTATCCGAAGCCGACTCGTGCAAGCGTCAATCGAGTCGCATCAGCCACCTGCAAGAGTTGAAGCAGAAACAAGAAGTGGCGGAACGGAAGCGTCAGAGGGATAAAGAGAAGGGAGAGGAGAGAAAGAGGCTCAAGGTTGAAGAAGAGAGTGAGAGACGGAAGAGAAAGGAGGATACGGAGAAGTATTTGAACTTTGTCGTTGATATGACGCCGCAGTACGCAGTGCTACCCGGCAAGAGGCAGAGGATGTTCAGGCAGGCCGCCATCATGCTGATGAATGAGTTGCTGAATGAACAGGAAGCAGAAGAAACCTGTTTAGATAATTGAAGTTGCATCGACAACGGCCACAGATTAGAGGAATAATAGCTGGATGCGATTGATGCTGGATCACGCTTAGCGCCTGCTGCGCTATATTCTACTCCTCGGCTTTCCCATACTAACTTAATCGAACAATTATGTTTTTTATTTTTATATGTTAGTACTAAGCATGTACTCGCTTTTTATATTTCTTCATTAGAGAAAATGCAAAGTCGAAAACGAAGAGAAAAAATACGTCCCGACCAGGAATCGAACCTGGAACTCCGGCTTGAGCTGCCAGCGCGTTACCAATTCCGCTACCGGGCCGCCGACGTATTTCTTCAAATTTTCGAACCGTTGCTTGCATTTTTCTAATAGGTATGTCGCATATTAATCGAACGATGCCTATTACCCCTATGCCAAAACCATCTTGGCATAGGGGTAACAATTTTACATTGTATGGACTTATCTACTCAAGATGTCTATGTTTCCGTAGTATGGACAAATTTATTAAGTTAAATTCAATAAAATATTTTTTATGTCAGTCAGTCAGCGTATCAGCGTCCAATGCTGGACATACGCCTCTCCAATTTTCCTCCAGTCCTCCCGGCCTTCATTTTTTATGTAATCAAACTTAACCCGCACCGGACAAACCGCACGCATTGAACGGCAATGCAGACGTGCGTATGACGTCATGAAAATGGCGGTCGCGTCGCCGATCCGATTGCTGCAGACGCATTGGATTTAGCTGTATTTTTATTAAAAATCCATTAGATCCGATCCGTCCGATGACTACAATGTCGACATTGCGAATGTTTAACTTAAATGACCAAAACTGGTCATAAGGCAGACGATGATAATTTCTTTAGGCCGGCTCTCATTGGCTCCAGATGTCGACATGCGATCGCTTTGGGGTTTCGAAGTACTGTGTTGCTGTAATTTGATGTTAGGAATTTTTTTCTTTACCGTATTTCCCTTGACAAGAGGAGTTCGATGTTCCATCTATCTGTTAATTCTCTGATCTGTGGTTACGTACGACCTAAGTGGTCAACATTACGGCCAGAATGAAAATAATTTAGCTAGTAATGTCAATGTTTTGTATGAGAAAGGTGACTAATGATGCGGCCGAAGTGGTTAATGATACGACCAAAGTGGTTAATGATACGACCAAAGTGGTTAATGATACGACCAAAGTGGTTAATGATACGACCTATGTCGTCAATACTGCGACGAAAGTCTTTCAACATTGCATGGGCGCATAAAAAGTCAATTTATAAATTATTATTATTTCTGTGGTGATTTTTAATTTGGTTTTTCACACTGGTCTTTTAATTTTATATACCTACTTAAAAAATATTTTTTTTATTAAAAAAACGTGTAGATATTGTTTTGGAAAGCATACGGTGTTAAAAATATGTGTGTAATAATTATTATTTCCTTAAATTGTATTTCATTGGTTAATTTGTTTTGTAATACTACACGGAGGAAACTTGTTAATTGGCTTAATCTACATTTATCTACAAAAAGCAATAGGTATGACGTTTTCGAAAGTGCTATAAAAGAAAAATACAAAGTAAGCACTTGGCATGAGACTGCAAAAGGTATACGCACGATTTTTAAATCGTGCGCAGTACGAGTTTGTAACTTGTAATAAACGTGATTATCACTATTTCTACCTCACTCTAGTCGATTTTCGTCGTTTATTATAATCAGAACAGAACATGATAATATTTGTACTGAGTGGGTATTTGTACCGCGATAGATGTAAACGGATGTGAACTCGGTGCAGTACTCTTATCACGAGATTTAACCTACACCGCGTACTATGCTACGCCGTGTCACAGAAGTAATATACACGGTGTTGCAACCCCAACCGTAAAACTCGAAAGGGGGGATTCTATCTGTGAAATAGAAGAACTTTTGTTCTACGACTTTTTAAATTGAAGAAAAAAAAATTTTTTTCCTCCATACATTTTGAGAATAGGTACCTATTTAAAATTTTTATGGTAAAAATATTTTTTTTAGAATAGAATAGAAACTCTTTATTGCACACAAATTGAAGGAAGAACAGTACACGACAAGAAACAAGAAATACAGGAGTGCGCAAAGGCGGACTTATCATTACAAGTGATTTCTTACAGTCAACCTTTGGGTGATCATGAGGAATAAAATACAGAGAAAGAAATATATATTTTTTTGTTTAAACATTATTTTTTTCGCCACAAAAGTTGTTGTTTCACATATAGAATAACCCCCTTAGGCCAGTTAAAAATATTACGGGGGCAACTGCAACACCGTGTATAGGGTTTACCGCGCCGTGTTCTCCGCATCATTTTGTATGGAGAAACGGAGCAGCGCCTCTAGTGATAGATTTGCGAACTTTGTTTCTCCATACAAAATGATGCGGAGAACACGGCGTAGCGTAGTACGCGGTGTAGGTTAAATCTCGTGATAAAGGTACTGATCTGTCGCAGTCGTGTCGCAATAGTCGAATTTATTGGTGTTAGGGAGGGAGGGGCGTCTTTGCAGCCCTTTACAACTGACTGTGACGGTAGTTACTAATATCCCGAAACGACACCTGAATGACATTCTGGCTCCTTTCGTGAACACTCGGCTCGAAACGAAACGTAACAAAAACGACATGCAACATCAACATAAGGTTAGGGTACCCACCAAAACATCACTCTTCCTTCGAGCCGAAGTCTGCCGAAGTGTGCACGAAAGGAGCTGGAATGTCTTTCGGGTGGCGCACCGCTAATATCCTGTCTCTGCTACAAATCCTGATATGAGCGGAGGGTCATGCTCATGACATGAAGTTAGGTTACCTTTCTAAATGTTATACAATAAGTAATTTTGATTTGTTATTTGACTGTTACCTTATAAGTAGGTATGATGTAAATTGAAATACAAAAAAATTTAATAAAACGTCAATGCTGTTTTATTTTCCCTACATATAAGATTTAACTTCTACCGTCTGTATGTGTACGTATGTATGGTAGGTATGTATGTTCGCTTATAACTCAAGAACGGCTGAACCTATTCGCTATGTATTGCGACATAATAAGATTATGTATAGTGTGAGTTAGGGCCCCTAAGCCCTGTTGTCACTACGACCTAGGAAGATCTATTGTGATCTCTCAAAAGTTTAGAGCTCACCCCCAAGTCCGATTTCCGCTATGAACCGAGTTATATTCTTGGTGTTGAGTGCCTGTATTTGGCATAGGTTAAAAATATAACCCCCAAGGATACCTACTACGGCTTCTACTGTGAATGAGCACTTCACATTCACAAAGGGTGTGAAGCGCATTGGGCGTTTCATTCTCATAATACAGAAACTGCACACCGGGGTGTCGCTAAGGCCCATTCGGTGTAGGTGTTTGTTTAGTCTGCACTGTCCTGTTAAGGTCCTTATTAGGATTCTTATGTCGTTCCGTTTTAGGTTTAATAACTCGGAAGTGAATTTACGATCAGCTTTCATGTGATTTACTCGAAAACCGCTCAACCTGTTTACATAGAGTTTTCATCGACTTTACCGCGAGCGGAGCGGCCAACTTACATGGTCACGTTATGTCTTTAGGGTTTAATGATGTTTTTTATTTATTTTTTATTTTTAGGTTTCCGTACCCCGTACAAAAACCTTGGTGAACTTGGTGCCATGTCAGTGGTTCGCTTTCTTTTGGTCGTACCGGCTACACTCACTGAACTGATGGGTAAACGCGAACTCTTTTCATAGCTGCTTAGACCGACGACGCTCATTCAGAGGGGTGCTATCAATCCGGTAAGGTAAGGGAAGGGAAGGGACCTATTGTAACCATACCATACGTCCGTACAAGAACATTATCGTCCGTATTTGCCGGAAGAGTCCGGGTTTTTGTTCTTTCGACCGCGTTTCGTCCGAATTCTTCATCAGTCTGGTCTCAACTTTTTAAGTTGCTTGCACTAATTCTAGCTCACACAATTCCTATTTTCCAATTACATTTTATGATACAAAAATGTTCGGACTTCTTCGTGAATGTCAGGCTTTTTTTAAATTTCCATATGGTAACCCTAACACAGTGGACCTGGCATCCAAGCAAAAAATTAAATAAAAAAAAAACAAAGGACTCACGTCTTTTACAAACGCGCTCATTACGTACGAGCCGTCTCAGGCAGATACCCAATCTGCCCATGTAAATTATTGTTGTGTACGAAATAAATTCTTAAATTCTATAATGTTTGACAATAAATAGGACATCTCTCCTTTTGAACTCCTCGCCTTTATCGCAGCGGCGGCCGTGACACCAACCAAGGCCATCAGGCGGACCAAACCGGTTTTCCAAGTCGGTTTTGTAATACTTTTTTATCTTTTTGTCGACATGTCGAACAGCTGACGGTGCAGCGTTCTTACTCTAGTTTTTTGTGTCGCGTCGTTGGGAATTTGGAGTGAAGATCGCCGCCTCCCTTACGCACGGGGCAGTGTCAGCAGATTGGGCTACGTCTCGGAACACGTCGCGGTGACAAAAACATTTTGAATGGGGACTTGAGAAAAATTTTGTCGCCGATTGGGCTAACTTCCCCGAACATGTGATGAGTTTTTTTATATCTATGTGGGTAATGTTTTTAAATTTACTATGTTAAATAATTAATTATACACATTTTAAGTTTCCGGATTAACCATAGACTTATATTATTTCTCTATGGGATTAACAGTAGGTAGGTACTGAAGACTTGTGGCCGCCTGATAATAATAAAAAAAACATTCCTGTCACACACAGATTAAAAATGGAAGCTTGTAAAAACTCGACTGAAAAAATATGTAAATAAATAATATTACATAAGTCAACCTTTTTTGGCGCGGAGCGTGGTTGGACGTTTGGTTCGACGGAGACCAGACACCGGTTCCAGGAACTCCCGCAGTTCCTGAAGAAGCCCGTGGCGTAGCGGGCGAAACGTCGACATATGTAAGTCTTCAGTATGTACCTACTGTTAATCCGGAAACTTAAAATGAGTCTATGTATGTAGGTACTTGTCCTATGTACCCTCCCGAACCACACTTACCGCGATCGCGAAAAACCATCTGGAGACCCTGGCGCACGGACGAAACTTCGATCTTCAATCGCTGAAACACATACGTATTATTGGATCATTGAGTGAGCCTGTTTTACCGATACTACTTCGGCCGTCTATCTGATGAAGAACTCGGTTTCACTTACCCCAACTCCTATGGTCCGTATCATGGTCCAAAGTCGCCAGACGATCGTGGAACACCCTTTCTAGTTGGAACAGAAGTTCTTTAAATAGTTTTCAAAATGAATCCCTTGGGTGATCGATCATATGGTTCTGTCTTTGCTTACTGTGGTGTCTAACGGCGAGTTTCTCGAAACCTTTTACCATGGGGCCTTCAAGCGTCGTATGAATAGGCTATAAAATAACCCAATAGCATGACCATCGCGGCTACGACGAAGCATGAGACATGACAATGCCGTGGAAATTAGTGCGTGGAGGACTATGTGTGGATGGAGGGAGTTACAATGAAATATAGTACCTATATTGAGAAACAGTTTAGAGTCGCGGCCTGAATGAATGAAGATAGCGGCAAGAATAATTGAGAAAGGAGTTCGGTCATGTTGGAAGACTAAGATTATGGAGCGAATGTGAGTGGAAGAGTCGGGAATGATTGCCCTAGCTGCTAGACGCATGTACCTCAAGTACCTAGACCAAATAGGGCATGTGGTCAAAAAGGGTCAAAATGGCGTAGGTACCCGTAATCGACGTGCATGTATGAAGAACTTAGGCGTTTAAACGAGTGGAAGAGGCGGAATAGGTGTGCCTGACATCATCATCATCAATCAGTAGGTCTAGGGAGCAGTAATCTTAGGATCGTGGCACTTGGAGATCCGTTTACTCTGTCTACCCCATTGGGAAACAGGCGTGACGTTATGTAAATATGCTTAGCCGAATAGTCCGCAAATCTGCTGGCATGGTACGTCACTGAACGTGGTTTGGCGAGTAGAGGTGAATTTAGCTCTGTCGACTGTATAATGTTACAATTATCAATGGATCCCTCGGCACAGCCAACCATGTTGGCTCTCCTAAAAGCAAATTGCCTATGACTCCACAACGTCTGCGATATTCAACCTTTGGCCCAGGTAGGCAGATTCTCCTAAGAAATGACGTGATGGACTGATGTTCGCAATAAGGAAAGGCAGTTCAAGAAAGCACATAAATCCAAATTTCAATTGAAATTGTTTTTTGCCACACTTTTTGCCTTCGTTTCGCGTTGCCCGCAAAAACACGCACGAGATGATAATCTACCAGAATTAGTCACGGTTTTTTGTGCGAGGTATTCGCGATGTTTGCTGTCCGGGCAGGTTTCTGATGGGGAAGTTGTTTGACCTTCAAATATCTGGAAAATAAAGCATTATTTATTCTATATTTAGTGAATGGTCTGTCGAAGACCAGTACCCTAATCACGAGATATTTTAACCTACACCGCGTAGTACGCTACGCCGTGTTCTTCGCATCATTTTGTATGGAGAAACGGAGCTGGGCCTCTAGTGATAGCTTTGCGAACTTCGTTTCTCCATACAACATGATGCGGAGAACACGGCGGCGCGTAGCGTAGTACGCGGTGTAGGTTAAATCTCGTGATAAGGGTACAGTAGTCGAAGAGGATATACCTACTTACAACAAACCAGCACCTAGTTCACAAAGGAATTATGGGCTGACAACCCGGTCATTCTCGAAGGTCATGGGTGTAGTCACTACTGTACTGTACTCTACTGTGGAGTATAGGCGTGATGTAGCCAAACGTAACAGGCTCCTCACTAGATGCCATGACATTTTTTTATGAAAACTGACACGGTTGGCTACTTCACCTATACCTACTACATCCGTGATGTCAGCCCATAACACCTTGGTGAATTAGTTGCCTGGTGCTTCCCCTCGGTCGTGCCGGCTGCACTGAACTAGACGGAAAACACGAACTATTTATATAGCCGCTTCGACCTTTCATTCAGTGCGGTGGTACCAGTCTGGGCGGGTTAAACCCTATCACCTAGTAAGGTAAGAAGTGAAGGGACCTACAGTTTTACGTGGAATCCGAACCGCGGTCGGCCCGTGTAGGGCCCGATTTAGGTCGTCGTCTCGTCGTCTGACGTGCCCAGCCCACTGCCGTTCGGTCTGTGTAGCCGAGTGCGATGGCGCTCTTGTTCGAGAAGATAATATCAAAATTGTCTCGGCGTGTCGAAATAATTTATTTATCAATCTCTCCCGCAAACCTTCTTCGCCATGAGAGTTAAAGTGATGCGTCCACATCTGCGGGTTTTTTTTTCTCTACTTTTTTCGTTCACTTTATTACTTCATACCTTAGACTTAATATATAATAGCGTGAGCCAGATTTGGAGTTACGTCAGCCCCGCGGAGGCGGCTCCGCTTGGGCTCGGATCGGGCCCGCCCTGGACTTTTTTTGGCTGGAGCGCCGGATTCGGTAGAGCGCCGATTATCCGAACTAATTGGGGGGCATGGATGTTCGGAAACTAAATTTCTTCGGATAATGGACACCTTAATCTATGACTAAAATGATGTCGCTAGGGAGTTAGGCGAGCTACTACCGCCTGGGTTGGTTTCGTGAATTCGACGATTGTTCCCCGTGCGTGTGCTTTCGTGAACTTGAACTTAACTGAACTTGCAGCACCTCCCAGCCAGGAGTTCTCCCACAACGGTGTAAGACCGAAGACACCAGGAGGTGCGTTTATTTTTCAGGATTTTAGGAAGATACGCTCGAGGATGGGTAAGGAAGTGAAATAATCGACCGGCTTATGTTTCAGCCTGAAGCCAATATGGGAGTATGTGGAAGCCAAGACGGGATATTGGGATTTGTTGGAATGAGCGTTGCTGCGTTATTGGCTTCTCTCTTCTTTTCTTCTGTTTTCTGGTGCACTATCGTTTGATCGGCTCGCTGCTTGTGTCTGGTTCGTAGGTGCCCTCCGATGATTCACTTGTCTCTGAGAAAAATTACGATATTATATTTTTGGGCCAAAATGTATGTTAAGCCTGAATCTCTCCGTGAGAGTTTATTTTGTGAAAATGGAGTACTTTTGGTCATCGGTGGTGGGGGGAGGTCGAGTGCACGGTTTTGCGTAGTCGCCGGATGGGTCTTTAAGGCGTGGTAGCGTTCACGTTTGTAGGTTGTATAGTTTGGCAGCACGAAGCCGTCGAAAGTAGGTACATACTTTATGTCGCCAACTTTCTGGAATGCCCCCCTTGTTGCGAAGCTTAAGACGTTTATCGAATTCACGTCAAAAATTTGGCCATACATACATACGCGTCACGCCTGTTTCCCAGTGGGGTAGGCATAGACAACGAGTCTTTACTTGCCACGATCCCGACACACCTCTGCCGCCTCTTCCACTCTTTTAATGTTCTTTATACATGATGCCGAACTAGTTTCGCACTTTTTACTGAGAGATTCTGAGAGAGTCTTTATTAAAAAAAAAACCATTTACAATGTGTAGGTAGACATTAGTTAGGTATCGTATTAAGTATTATGTAGTATTACTCGTAGTTACTACTTACTTGGGTACGCACGCATCCTGCTAAAACGAGGATTCCGAATGAGTTCGTCGAAATAAAAAAAAAACCAAACGCGCGTCCAGACAACGGCAGAGAAGTTGGTCCGTTCGTCGGAAAGTTTTTCAATTAAAACTCAACTTCGAGAAGCTTTAATGGCGAAATTTCTTCAGCCACATTAACGCATACAGCGCGCGGCCTCGCTCCGTCCTACCCGCGAAGCGCGATTATATTATGGAGAAGACTTAATTGAGGGGTATAGAATCAAAGGTAGCTCTTTACGAACGACATATGAATGCACAATTTTTCTTCATACAATTGGCTATTGAATTGCCATAAAAAACTGCTTCAAAAGCAGCTCTTTCCATTAAAAACATAGTTCAGAAATTAACAGTAACAATCAAAAACAGCACTATCCATACGTTTAGTTTCAAAACTATCACTAAGGAAATCTGTCCAATACGAGAGCTCCATTAATCCTAACAAAGTAACGGGCCATTTAGAACAAACTGGATCTGAATAAAAATTTTTTTTGGTTTACCAAAAATTTGCAAAAGTTGTTAGAGCTGTCTTTGATTCTGTACCCCTCAATTTTTGGGTGGAGTCGGTACTTATTAATTTGTTTGCACAAAGTTAAACATTGTTTCTTAAAGCGACCTACTTTGGTGTTAAACATTGTAACTGCAGCATTGGTCCCTCGGCACAGCCACCCATGTTGGTTTACATAACAAAATCATGTTTGCACTATGGAAAATGTAATTATATAATGTACAACCTATGATACTGTAATTTACAGGTTCTATATAAAACGAAATGTTATTAGACGTGTTTGTTTGTTTGAATATCTGAATTTAATCTCTCTAGTAATTAATGAGATTCGACAGTATAGTAAATGATTTTGTATGAGAAGAAAGTTTTGTATAAATCCGAGGCCTATTCCACACTCTCGTAGCTGAGTGCGATAGCGCTCTTGCTTGAAAACTTCTATGATTTACAATCATTTCTTTATTCATACCGGCGCCTTACTGGGGATGGAGGGAGGGAGGGAAGGGGGTGGAGGTTGGGCCGTCTCCTGCGCAGATATCTCACGATTTACGGCCCCCTCATCCAGAGTTTGTGAATCATAATCGTTTGTCGGTGTGCGAGAGATTGATAATGCGGCAAATTGAAAAGTCACTTTCGTTAATGGGCTTGCGCGGGCTTTTAGCGGGCTGGGTCTAGATTTATGGTTCGTAGTTCCCGAGGCCACGGGCGGCGCGGCGCACGCAGGTCGAAGTGTGCGAATTTCCGAATTGGTGTAGTTAGTTACGCAGTTTTACTTAAATCCGAACTATGTCCAGCCATAAGCGATGTCCAAAAAAAAAAAATTAAAAAAATTATATTACATTCGTATTACGTTTCTCTGCATCTATGTGTTGAGGGTCGGGGTTGCGTCCCGGAGAAGTACCTGAAATAAACACTGACCTCGGGAATGAAATTTGATATTCTTTAGATTCTAATCTGGGAGCACAATCATCCAATCTAGCTAAGAATAAGGGCATCTAAATATCTATAGGTTTAACTGTCCAGGAGTTGCTATCTCCAAAAACTGCTGTAGGAGTAGATTGTTTTTGTCTCCTAGTGTGAGTGGAAGGTTCACCCAGACCGCTACCCTTACTTAATCTACGGATGTCGCTAAGGTTTCCTAATTTAACTTTACGTTCGTCCCCTTTAATGAAGCGGACTGCTTAGAATAGCATCCTACCTTTAAAGGTGTCTTTAAGTACTTTGACGCGTTTCCATGGAGAATATCAAAATAGGGGAAGCAAGACCTTATGAGCAAGTAGTCCTTTAACATTCGTTTGTTTGGATTAAATAATTAAATAGCCTTATGCCAAAAGTTAATGTATCCATAGAAAAGACGAGTTAGCTACATGATACAAATAAGGTCAGGTCAGGAATCTCCGTTGTAAGTTTGGTTCGTAAACAAACTACAGTACAGGTGCACTATGGTTACATACACTTACTTAGTAGGTTGTTCTTGTTATTATTAATTTATTTCTTAATTGTATGTTCCATATAAATCGTATTTATAATTTTTATTGTATTCATAGAAATCCGAAATAGGCTTTATCCTTATATAATCTTATATAAGGACCAAGATTTCTATAACATTAAATAAACAAATTAAATACTTGAAAACCTCTGCATTCAATAATCAAAGACAAAGAGGACAATCGAGGCATTGAATAAGCAGCCAATATAATTTTTTTAACTATACGTTCTCAAGTTTACTCTCACTTTATTATGTAAAAATTATGCAATGTAAGATACATTAAAACCGAAAATGAAAAAAGTCTAACCAATATTTTTAAAGTGCCAAACTTGAATGCAGAAAACGACAATGTAGACATTTTAAAAGCGCATATCGATGGTTTGGGCGCGGTTAATCCTGGAACAAGGATATACTGCTCCGAATCCTTATTCACTATCTACGCTAGTTTTACGAGGGAATTGCCGATCCCCTTGCACACAAATCCAATGAATCGACATCTCCACTTGACGTTTATCGCCCATATACAGGAGCCACTTGCCTCGACTACCGGAATACTAACGCGACGCAAGGGGAGAGAATACTCGGCCTCCATTCAGAAGATTATCTTAGAAAGTTTTAATGTCATTAATATGCCAGCTTAATCGCAGAGGATCTTAGGTAACGCGGGCGCAGCGTTATAGCTTTAGCGGGGAGAACATTTTTGGAGGATTCAACTGTTACTTCAGTTTTGATGCTGGTTACGTTACTTACACTTTTGGATAGTTGGATGTTTTGAATCCATTTATATTAAATGTATTTCAAGCACCGGTCTCCTTTCTCTACCATTCTGATAATTCTTATCATGTTCCTTTTAAAGAGCGTATTTTAGTAAGAACGATGAAATTACCATTTGGACATTCGTCAGTTCCAGTCTTTCCGGAGTATGCTTCGGAAAAACTGTTTAACATTTCGTCATATGGCGAACTATCGCGATTATACGACCTTGTCCTCTGTGTCTGTTCTTGTTTGTACAGAACTTATTTTGGTATGTTAAATCTGTTGATCTACGCTTGAAGTTTCGGACCAGCTTTTCATTCATTTTCATAGGCATAATTATTAACAATATTAAATTAAAATTCTAAACGTCCCAACATACACGACAAATACGTACTTAAAGTCCTCTCAGAACGCGCCACGAAATTGAATTCCCCTTGCAATCTGTATCAAGAGGTGCGATTTCTGGTAGCAGATGCCTCTAACGATACGACACGTCATCTGCAAATGTTTGCCGTAGCACTCGTGCCCGTGTAGCCGACGGTCTATCTCTTTTCTCACCTACCCGCACCCACCCGCACAAACAAACAGGGGTGACGAGAAAACTCTCGCCATTGTGCCACGAGTGCTTCGGTAATTCGGCGAGAGGAAGTGTTTTGTGTATTTTTGTGTGTTTAACTTGGCGTTTTTCTTTTGTTACAGATAATACGGTCTTGCGGAGATATTGAACTGGTAAATAATTTGGTAGGTACACGCATAAAGGAGACGTCTTGTCTTTTACCTTCAATCATTGAGGAAGTCAATTATGATCTTTCAATTTTGCTTGTTTACGACATTGAGAAATGATTCTGAAACAAACAATGTTAAGAACAAGATGAAACAAAGAATGTCAAGAATAAAATGACACAAAGTTTGTGATAACCATTTTTCTGTCTACTGTATAAATTGATAAGTAGGTATATTAGTCTACTTCTCAATTTACTTTATTGTAAATATTTGTAATTAATGCAATGATTTTTTTTAACTGTTACTATAGCCGAATCCATACGTTGGCCAAGCAAGGCAAACGTTTAAAATATTTGCCTTGCTTGGCCAATGTCTCAATGACTTTATGTTGTATTGAGTTTTGAGTGAGACTGTTTTGTTGTAAATATTTTCTTACTATTTAATTGATTTTGTAGGTTTTCTATGGGAGCGTGTAAATTAGTAGTAGTAAAAAGAAAACAAAAAACAACAAAAATTGGGAAACACAATTAGGAAGTTATTATTTTCTATAAAATGAGTCCAAGAAAAACAAATCTTTCTAAACATAGCAGAAAGGCTAGATTTATGAGACTGACTAGGTTTCAAGAATCTCAAGAGCATTACGAGGAGAGGCTTGCTGCCGGCCGATACTACGCGGCCCGAGCACACGCATCCGAAACTTCTGACCAGCGCGAGGCGAGGCTTAAAAGGCAGCGTGCTCACATCGCGACATCTAGGTCCCTGCAGAAGCAGCGCGAGGCGCGTCTAAGGTATTACAGCCTTCGCCCTGGAAACCAAGTCAATGTCCATAGGCTGCTTGCAACTAGACAATAACGGCACGGGACGACGACGGTAACGTCACGGCCACGCCGCTTAAACCAGCGCACCGGTGGTGGTGGTGGGATGAAAATGTATGAAAATACGCATACAATAATAATTTTTATCTGTATGCCCTAGTAGCATATTTCGGAGGGCGGGGGGGAGGGGGGTTGTTGGAATTATAACTTGGGGCATGGGGAAGGATGGAAAGGCGGGGGGGGGGGGGGGGGGGGCATACAAATCCGAAAAGGGGTGCGAAACTGATTATGAAGCATATTGAGGGGGGGGGGGGGGGGAGAGGGGGGAGTAAGTAAGTAAGGGCAAAAATCTATTGGCTAATATAACAACGTATTAATGTTTTTAAGGCTTTCACTGGGTCCCAAGGGCGAAGCTAGCAAAGATTATGTACCTACGGTCGGGCGCGAATCGAAATTCAACGAAATGCAATAAAAGTAACTTAACTTAAACTAATTTAACTATACTTAACACGCCGTTCTCTTTTAATCTGGAAAATTGCACACCATGAGGCGCCTTGCCAATTCGTTCGGATGGTGTTCCAGAGGGTATACAGATACCTTATGGTGTGATACGTGATCTCTAGTAGGTCTAGTTAGGGATTAATTTTATTTTGAGTTCCTGCAAAACTGTGGTAAGTAATTGTTTTTTTTTTTCAGAAAAGCCGAAACTGTATTTCTTAAAATGGAGGCAAACTCAAATATGACAGTGTTTTCACACGTCAAAAAGTCGGACTCACATCCCGTTCCAGCCATGATACAGATAGTGAAAACCGACATTGATGATGGCATGACTGCATCTTCGAGTGACCTGGGCGCTCAACGGGCTGTCATATTCCAAATCTCGAGTGCCGCGGAGACAGTGCAAGCTATTCGAAATATTCCAAATACCCCTGCATCAGCGGTTAGTCAGCCACAAGGTGTTGTTGAGCAAGTCTTTATGTACGACATGCCAATGAATTTGAAAGAAGAAGTACCCGATGCGGTTGAAGATTCAGAATCAAATGAAGAAGATGAACAGAATGAAGGAGATGAACAAAATGAAGAAGCTGAACAAAATGAAGAAGACCAAAACGAACAAAGCGTAGAAGTTGAAGGCAGATCAGAAGTAGAATCAGAGGATGACGCGAGTCCCGAAGAAACTGCCTATTTGAATTATTTCAGAGGACTTCTTCCGGATTATCTGAAACTAAATGCAGACAGGAAGGAGCTGTTTAGAAAGACTTTGACGCAAATACTTGGCGAACAGACGGAATCTTAGGCTTAGAATATTTTTAATGTTATCTATACAATGCAAAATGTAAGAACAATGTCAGCCTGCTAAGACAATTCCGCTTCTGACAGGGAACAGGTTGACTTTTTCATCGTAGGTAATTTCTATATTTTTCTACTTTAATTACAATGCTTTGCATTGTACAGGGTCTTTCATTAAGGGCTTCCTATCTTCAAATTTAAATTTAAAAATAATTGTGTTAGATATCATCAACAATTTATTAAATATTCGTTTGAAAGGCCTATCGATGCCATTATGTGTGGAATATAACCTCGTTCAAATATCCGCCCCGGCTTCTCCGGGTGGCGCGCATCCGAAATGTCCAATTTCGTCGTTTTCAAAGAAATATGGACCGATAATGCCGCCAGCCCAAAATCCACACCAAACAGTGACTTTTTCGGGATGCATTGGACGCTCTTGGATCTCATGTGGATTTGTATCGGCCCAAATTCGAAAATTTTTTTTGTTCACGTACCCATTCATCCAGAAATGGGCCTCATCGCTGAAGATGATTTTTTCGAATTTTTCGTTGCCCGAACAGAACACCCATTTTGATAAAACAATTTTATTATTTGCACGTGTTGTTGAACGCTATATATCCATCCATGGTGATTTGCAATGGTCGGATTTTCGGGGGACATTCCAGGGTCGAACTATCACAACATATTTTTCAAGCAATATTTTTTTTTTATTTTATTTCATTCACTTTAAATAAATTTTATTTACCTAATAATATTGTTATAAACCCTTACTTAATAATTTAAAATTATAATTATTTATATATTAATATTTATGGACAATTTTTTATTTTTGATTACTATAAGGACAGAAAAAAAGTAATGTCATCTGACATTATGCACTATGGTGTCTATCGCGAGTATTTTTATTCTTTATTTTATTTTATTTTATTTTATTACCATCGTCTTGAATTTTTTCCATCTTATATTGAAACGCCTTATTGAGAAAGTGTTTCTTTAGCCACGATTCTTCAGGGATTGTCTGTCCGATGCAATATTTTCTTAAAAAAACTATTTAAAAAAATATAAAAACCGCCTTCAAAAATGTATGAAATAAAAAAATAAAAATCGAACCCTAGAGTTGAAGGCGGTCGGTTATTTTTGCTTGCTTTAGCACCACCGCCTTCAACTCTAGGGTTCGATTTTTATTTTTTTATTTCATACATTTTTGAAGGCGGTTTTTATATTTTTTTAAATAGTTTTTTATTTCACAGTTTTTTTAGTAATTTTTATTTGCTAATAAAGTACTCGGCGGAATCGCTCGGCCTTCGGCCTCGCGATTCCGCCTCGCTTTCCACCTTGGAGCTAGACTGAACCGAACACAAAAAGAATCATCGAAATCGGTTCACAATTGGGGAAGATATTGCTGAACATACATAAAAAAAATACATACAGCCGAACATAGAACCTCCTCCTTTTTTGAAGTCGGTTAAAAATCTCTAAAATGTCGATTGTTCAGTTTTATCCAAGGAATGTTGGCGCAAATCATCATCATTGCAAGATCAAAAAAAATCTTGCTGATTAATTCCTCTCACTTTACCTTCATGCGCAATTGAGCCTATGTGTTTTTCGACATTTGACTTTATTGAACAATGAATCAGTATATTGCACACGTTGCATTGTACCTGCCCATTATGAAAATTCAGCTCAGGATAATCTCTTATCCACCTGTTAACCGTGTTTTCACGGGGCACTCTCTGGGGTGGCATGTTTTTTTTTTACACAATAATATGAATACTAAAATCACATCTGTAAACGAGAAAAACGAGATTTCAGTGAAAAGCCGAAATTTTTTATTATTAACAAGTTGCTAAGCGACGTTTTTTACATTATTCGAATTTTTGACATTTTACAAATGTATTCTTTTCCTTCCTGTCGCGAAGACACATCTAATGCGATGCGACGCTCGATTGCGCCCGCGCCGCGCCGCCGTGTGTAGGTAGGTACTGTATGCTCCTCGAATACTACACACTACACAGGCACAAGAATAGGGAATGTACCCTTTTCTATTCATGTGACAGGTGCGACCGCGCGGAGGCGATGCGGCTAAGCTTCCATGTGCGCCGCGCGCCATTAAAATTTTTCCAAAGATTATCAAACAATATTATTACCTGTCACTTTAGTAGGTTAGTAGGTTAATAGGTAGTAGCTTGTAGGTTAGTTAGGTTTTATTTTCTAAAGAAATTGGTACCTAGTTTGAATTCGGCATTTTCGAAAATTGTGGATACCTACATTTTGTAAGCTAGTTTACATTACGGAGAAGGCATTTAACCTTCTTACTTTTAAATATACTTTTATTAACAGGTATATTTTAAAAGTATATTTAAAACTTATAAATATGAAAGAATTAATAAGTAGTACTTATTAATACTTTCATATTAAGTTCGTTTCAAGTTGTTTCTCGCTAACTAGGTAGATAGAAGTGAAATGGATAATAATCAACCACCTATAGTACAGCCATTAATGGCCAGTTTAGGTGGGAGTGATTAATGAATGTATTAAATCTAGAACATGTAATTAAACATTATTTTGTACAATGAAGCTGTAATGTAATGTTTTAGACACAAATAAAAAACTTTTTTACTTTTTACTTTTTAAAAGTATTAGGTAATTTAGGTATAATTATAATGGCGCGGCGCGCGCGGTAATGCGAATGCGGCCCTGGCATGTCCCCCACAATCCGACCTTTGGTGATTTGGCAAAACAGACTGAATAAATGACAGCCAATTTGACAGATGTAGCTTCAACAAGATGGCCGCTATCAACTGTCAAAGTTCGGAAGTCCCTATTGAAAGACCCGGTAGCTATTGGATGTGTTTACCGTATAAGTAAGAATATTTTACAAACATTTTCTTTTAATTTTACTTCCTCACATATTTCATTAATATTCTATCGTATGTAGGTAGTTAGGCATTTAGTTCGTTGTCTGTAGGTTGCAGGCTTTTTGTGCATCATGTTTGGTTTATTCTTGTGTGTTAGTTGTGTTACATTGAATTATATGCATTTCAACTGATGATTTTGATTTGATTAATTACACCATTTCTAACATAAGCACAGATTTGACATGAACATCGAGCTGTAAATAAAGCGCTGGCTATTTTTCTCTGACGTCATACATAAGTCATCATCCTACAAGAATTGTAACTGGTTTAATTCATTATGTACATATAGGTACCTCCTCTTAAAGGCCCCATACAAATTAAGCAAGCACGGTGAAAATTCCACGATAGTAACTTTTTTTTATGTAATCCGTTATGGGTGGCTGAGTCAGAGGGGCCAAAGCGCATGCTACGACCAGCCAATATCACCTCCGGGAAGGTAGGTGCCATACCGGAGACTTCCCTGGATTGCTGGCTATACTGGACTAGAGGAGAACACCGGTTGAGAACCGAGGTTGCTATGCGGCCATCTTACATCCAGTACGGTGGTACCAACCCAGTCGGCTACAATTTGAGCCTACCACCTAGTAAGGTGCAAGAGAAGGGACCTACAGTTTTACACCGGTTCCGAACGGTGAAGCAGCAGGTGTAGGTATGTATGCACGTAAATTTTTTCATCAGAAAAAACTCATTGGTACACGCCGACCGGATTCGAACCGCGGACCTCTCGCATGAGAAGCCGATGCCCAAACCACTCGGCCACCCGCCGCCAAACCGTTTTTTTTCCTGTTGGATTAGGGTGATTCGCACGGAAATGTGTAGCGTTAGCGAAAATTCGTTGAAAACTACGAAATCAAAAAGTTGAAAGCTATCCACCTAGATATTATTACCTAATCAACGAATATAAAAATAATAATGACTTTTCCAAAACGTTTTTTTTTATTGAAACTTACACGGTTGGCTACATCACCTACAACATCCGCGATGTCAGCCAATAATATCGGGTGATCTAGGTGCCATGTCAGCGTTTCTCTTCGGTCGTGCTGGCTACACTGAACTGGACGGAAAACACAAACTATTTACATAGCCGTTTCGACCGACGTTTAATTCAGTGCGGTGGTACCAACCCGGGCGGGTTGAACCCTACCACCTAGTAAGATAAGAAGGGAAGGGACCTACAGTTTTACGTGGAATGCGAACCACGGTCGGCCTCCAACGGTCGAGCGGTCACCCATCCAAATACTGACCGGCCCAGCGTTGCTTAACCATCAATAGCGACAGTCGACTGCACCACTGAGCTATCGAGGCTGAAAAAAGTATGTGTCGCCCGCACATGTCGCATGTCGAGTAATATTTTTATTTTTGTATTTTTAGGGTTTTAGTTTTTAACAATAATTTGTTAATATCACATCAGACCCATAGTACTCATTTTCTCTATCCCTTAGTTAGGGCAACGGTTCCCAAATATATTTAAATCGGTACTCAACGAGTTTTCTGAGACCCAAGTAAGTACTCCGGACCAAAATTTGTATTCATGTGTTTGTTATTTTTATTACGAAATATGTCAAAGGAGAACATCAAGAGGTGAAGATAATTTTCACTAATAAATAACATAAGCCCCTTTTCTTTTACTTAAGATGGTAGATGTAAACGTGGCCGTCAAGTGTGCCCACGCGTACCCCTTATCTTGAGCCTGCCTGTGTACCCCCAGGGGTACGCGTACCCCTGGGGGTACGCTTACCCCTATCTGGGAACAGCTGCCTTAGGGCCCGGAGTACCTAAGGGATAGGACGCTGAAAGAAATTCAACAGAATTACTAAATCCCTCTCACTTGGGCTCCAACAGTCAGTGGCGGGGCATGAACTTAATTTTGATGTGGGCAAGATAAATTTTGCGAGGCCCTCTCAATTTTGCCAATACTCAATATACATTCAACAACATTATCAAATCGCAATCGTGTAGCCACTGTATTATTGCAATATTCACTGCCTCTGTCCTACTTTCCCATCTTGTGTCTAATAAAGGCTTTATAGTAAGCTTTAGTTTGGGTCGCTTTTAATAGATCTAGGTGAATATTTTTCATCAATCAAAACTTCATGAACTTTCTAGGCGCGAGGCCCCTCGGGCCGCGAGGCCGTGGGCGGTCGCCCACGTCGCCCACGCCTTGTGCCGCCTCTGCCATCAGTTTATATATACTAAAAAACAAATTAAGTCTGTCCACCCTAAGTGACGTCTGCAATTCTCTTCGCAATTCCTCGTTGTGACAACACTACATCAGCAAATGGTAAATGTCATCGATGATACCTATATCTCTCCGAAAGAGCGTACTTTTACCTTGTGTACAGCCTAAAATAAAATACCTATTTGTAAATTAAAAATTGCCATAATATTTTAATTGAGTTTTTGTTAGCTTCTAGTCTAGTATCACATCACGCCAGTAGCTACGCTATGCATGTCGGAAATTATATCTTATAACTTGAACACGCTTACGACACGTGTAAAGACATAGAACTATGTACCCGGGAACGGTGTTGTCATACCATTGCAATTATTGTATCTTGTTGCCAACAATTGGTCGGCCTGCACTCCATTTGAATCAGACCAAAAATAAGTTAGTGAACAAGTAACAGATGAAATATAATAAAAATAAAATATATACTTTGTCAAAAATATGTAGCAAGTCAGTGAAGGCGAGGCCGAAGGCCGAGCTGCGTTCAGGTAAAATATATACTTTTTCTAAAACGAAGGCACCACGGGCGAGGTCGAAGGCCGAGCTGCGTTCGGGTAAAATATATGGTTTTTTGAAGAAAGTATAAGCTCAAAAGAAGAATAAACCGTTTGGTTAGATAAAGAAATGAATGCAATGCCCGCGATGCCAGCCCGTAACACCTTGCTGAAACTACGTGCCATGTCAGTGCTTCCCTTTAGTCGTGCCGGCGTACACTGAACTGGACAGAAAATACCAATTATTAACGTAACCGCTTTGACCGACCTTCCATTCAGTGCGTTGGTGGTAGCAATCCGGTCCTCCTAGTAAAGTAAAGTGAAGGGACTTAGTCCGCCTCAACGACCGAACGGTCGCCCATTCAAGTTTTGATTTCTGCACTTTTATTTTTAACCCTCTGCAAACAGGGCCTCATAAGAATAGCAGATCCTTTTTACTAATGTTACTTTGAACATTGATTTTAACTCTAACTAGATTTCCATAACTTGAGTGACAGAGACACAGATCAAAGTAATCTGGAATTTCACACTTACATGCATACACACATATCACACACCCTGAATCCCGACAATCGGGGTAAGCAGAGTAATCGATGTTGTGCTGCAAGAACTTTGTTAAATTACAGCACAACACCGACCACCACGTTTCGCAAAGTATTCGAACAAGATTAAATCGATCAAGCAGCAAGTAAGGCACGAAGACGCACCTGCTGCATGACTCGGTGGATGGAAGTACCGTGCCAAGGTGAGAGGTGGCGAGCCTGTCGCCCTTTAGCACGACATCTTGTCCTTATCCCTTAGTCGCCTTTTACGACATGCACGGGGAGAGATGCAGTGGGGCTATTCTTTTTAAGTACCGAACCCACACGGTTCAATTTCACTGTTTTACATCAAATATTAGTTTTGCGCTCTCGACAAGTCCTAGTCTAGGTATATATTTCTTTGTGTAAAGCCTACCTACTGCCACCGCCAACGGCCATCCAGCGCGGAACGGCCTTGGACACCTTCAGACCGAGCGGCGCGTGTACGTGCGGTTTCTGTCATTGGCGGATCTATTCCACACAAGTCGTGGGGGCGGGCAACTATTCTCCGCCCCATTTCGGCGCGGGCAACTATTCCCCATTTCTAAGAAAAGAAAGAAAGAAAGAAAAGAAAGAAAATATATTTATTCACCGATGCAGTACACACAATAATTTTATACAATTATACACCAGGATGGTGAAACGGAAACCGCTCAGCTGAGGCGCAGTAGGACTGCGCGCTGATTTTCAGCGGCTCCCGTTTTAAAATAATAACTACCTAATATCGGAATTAGAACATAAAATAAAAAATAAAAACTATACAAAACAAATTAGAAACATTAACAATATAAATTGAAAGAAGTCAACATATTCAACATATTAAAAAATACTCAACAACACGCTTAAACCTTAGCACATTCTTGAAAATAAATAACATTCAAATTAAGAAACAGTATTATATTAACACTATTTTATAATTATGTCATTGACAAGAAGAAGAAAAAACAAACAAGTGTGTACCTTAAAAACATTAAAAACAATAATAATAAAATAATAGAACCAACAGAATAATAATAAAAGCAAAAGAACGAAAAGCACAGAACAGATTACCTAATAGTTAAACCTAAAAAATACTGAAAATTTATTTGAAAGGTTACATAAAAATAAAGTAAAAATATTTTTAAAACGCACATATTAAAACATTAAAATTATACAGCATTAAAAGTACTAAAATTAGAGCCAAGAGCTCAAAGAACAGAACAAATAAAAACAAATTATAATCATGAAAATAAGATAACTTTATTTAACTTTGGTGGTCTGTCTTTTGCAGAGCCAGTAACCACGCCTTGCAAGAGCGCTTGAAACCAAATTTTGAGGATTTCTCTCGTATAGGCGGTGGGAGATTATTCCAGCATTTAGTTGCGCTGTATTTAAAAGAGCCTTCAAAGCCGGCAGTGACGTGGCGTGGCACTAAAAGCAAATGTGCACTTGCTCGAGTTGGGTACGGGTGAGCATCCTTAGACCACGACAGATTCTTATATAGGTACTCAGGCTCTTCGGTATATATAATTTTATGTACTTGACATGCTTGGTGAAGTTCTCGTCTCGTCTTCATTTTTAAAACATCATTTTCATTCAAGAACGGAGTGACATGTGCGCGTCTGGGGATGTCATAACAAAACCTTGCACAGGCGTTTTGGACTCTTTGGATTTCTGTTTATTCTATATTGTAAAAATATGTACATAACTAGGAACTATAGTAAAGTTAAATGGTCCTGAGCCTTCTAGCCACAAGTCATTCCGGACAGTTCTCATTCATTCCGACCAGTTTCCCATTGAAGAGTCTGGTCTGAGCCATAAAACTAGTTGCCTGTTGTAGTGACGTTTATTGCGGCAAGGGCCAGGAAGAAATAATTTTAGTATAGATTCATATATTTTATATTCATTCGCACACGGGGTTGGTGTTATGTTAATAAGCGGTGGTACCTGGAATGGGGTGAATGGATTTCACACCTGAAACTGAACAACTTTTTTGTTTAAGAATTTTTACTTTGCATTTTTTTTATTTTCTTCGTGCGGAAGTGCCGAAAGCATTTAAAATATTGGCATTAAAAAAATTACTAGATTGCGCTGAGAGCGCAGCCAACGCTACTCATTGAGTCAACGCTACTCATACTACTACCAGCCAATGAGGAGCGTTGCAACTTCCGTTCGTGCTATCGTGACATTTCATTTTTTCTGAGTTAGGTCCCCATACCAAACGTGCGTTAAAATAAAAGCTTCGCTGTAAAAACTATTCAGCTCCGGCCGGAAATTCCGGTGAGTGTGTCTTCGGATGTGGTTTGATAAGAAACTATCGATTTAGCTGTCAAAACCGTTTGAGGGCTGGTAGCCCCCTCCTTTCTCCTCCCGCCCCTCTTGATCCGCCACGCCACGCCGCCGCACGATGCGGTCGCTAATGTTCAGCGAAGCCGGACTGGAGGAAGGAAGAACTCGCATGACCCACGGCACCAAACCACAATCGGGACTCGGCCGTGGTGTTGAGTTTCGTACTCTGAAAGCAGCTAGAGGTACTTTTTAAGGTTCCGTATCGATACGGAAGCCTATTACTAAACCTACGCAGTCGGTCTGTCTGCAGCGTCCGAGGGCTGTATCATTTGAACCGTGATAGGTTCCCTTGCCCCTTACTAGGTGGTAGGCTGAAATAGTAGCCGACTGGGTTGGCACCACCGTACTGGATGTATGATGGCCGCATAGCAGCCTAGTTTGTGTTCTCTTCTAGTCCAGTACAGCCAGCAACCCAGGAAAGTCTCCGGTATGGCACCGTTTTCATGTAAGTACCTACTGATTGTACATGACAAAATGTATGTGTGGGACAAAGTGTGGGGCCGGTAAGTACTAGACTACTCACTGCATCTCTCCCCGTGCATTTCGTGAAATGCGGCTAAGGGATAAGGATAAGATGCTGTGCTAAAGGGCTACAGGTTAGCCGCCTCTCACCTTGGCACGATCCTTCCACCGATCCATGTAGCAGTTGGGTCTTCGTACCTTACTTGCTGCTTGATAGTTGATACCACACGCTGTATCCCGACAATCCGGGTAAGCAGAGTAATCGGTGTGGTGCTGCAAGAATCTGGTAAATTACAGCACACGAACGTTTAGCATAGTATTCGTGCAAGATAACTAGTTATCTTGTCCGAATACTATGCTAAGCCACTTCCAAAGTGGCTCTCAGCGCCACAACAGCGCTGATTCCGCTGTCAGAATTTACAAGAGTAGACCTGCTGTACGTACATGACATGTCAGTAAAGGTCTTGTACCCTTTGGTTGCCGGCTACACTGAACTGGACGGAAAATACGAACTATTTTACATAGCCGCTCCGACCGACCTTTCGTCACAGATCTCGTTCAGTGCGGTGGTATCAACGAGCGCCTTTCATTCCCACGTTTGTGCGGAACATTAGATCCTTTTACACTAAATAAATCAATAAGTTTGGATGAAAACTGTAACTTTTTATTTAAAGGGAATTCAGAAAGTTATTTGACTCGCGATTCAAATTCGGCCTGCTTAATCCGGGTGAGTTAAACCTACAACCTGGGTAAGGGAAGGGTAGATGGAAGGGAAGATGCCTACAGTTTACGTGGAATCTGAACCGCGGCCACCCATCCGAGTTCTGGCCCAGCCCAGGCGTGCTTAACTTCACTGTCGGACGTCGATCCGTAACACCATCAAGCTACCGAATAGAGGCTGACGAATAAACAAAAATTGTTAGAAAAAAAGTGCAAATAATGAGAGAGCTAACTTGAGAATTAAAATGAAAGAAAATACAGAATCGAAAAGACTATAATATAAAATGAATGAAGTGAAGCACTGAAGCACATGAAATGAAGGGAAGCACTGACATGGCACCTAGTTCACCCGGTGTTATGCGCTGACATCACGGATGTTGTAGGTGATGTAGCCAACCGTGTCAGTTTCCATAAAAAAACAAAATATTATATAGCGTAAACTTATATAAAAGTCTAACCGTGACTAATCTCTATTCTGCTCATATTCCGTCTAACTTACACTTCAACAAGACTTTATTACATCTAAACAACGTTTTATTTTTTTTTTTATAAAAACACCGTAAAATGCATGCGTCGTCGTTTTTTGCAGCGACGACGAAGACGGCGCGCGGCGCTTTGACAAAGAACTCAAGACATAAAAACGTTATTCGTAATATATAGCATGCGACCTTACTTCGTCTCACACATATGTCATCTACAGGAGTATTCAGCAATGGCTACCAAAAAATGTTAGTATGATTGATTATGGAGCCTAAATGAATAATATTGGCATTTTTTTTTTCAAAGTCTAAAAAAATATACCTACCTACATTTGGGTACAATTTCGAATTTATGGGGGAATTGATTTTTCGTTTACATGCCAGAAGGAAATGGCTACGGAACCCTTTGCATGTGAACAACGTTCGCACAATTAGCAAGCTTTCTCATAATGAGCAGATTTTTGTAGTATGGAAAATAACAAAAACAAAAATATATTGCCAAAGATCTTAGTTTAGATTAGGTTACTTATACGTTAGGTTAGGTATCAAAGATTTTGTAAGCAGAGTAGATATGCGAAGGAGGCGTGTCCACGACACGGTAATATGGGGAGAATAGCCCATATTAACGATCGATGTGTGCGTGAGTGTACGTGGATGCAACACTTTGGATTGGCCAAAAAATCTGGTGCGAATGTGTTCGTGCGTTCGTCCGTATGAATTGTGATTGTATACTATCGGAAACTGGCGACAGCGGTTAAGATACGAAGGGGCGTTCATGACATATCTTGGGTAGTACCAAGGTTTCATGTAGATTCGTTTAGATTAGTTTAAAATATACAATGTATTTGCTCTTACTAGTTAAATATATCTATTTAAGGCGATCAAATTCTTATTTCGCATTTGAGATACACAAATATCTTTTCCCTGATTGACCTACATGTAATATTTATTTATTTATATCTTTTCCGCTCTATCCTTTGCCTGCCTCTTCTAACGTTTCGATTTCTTCGGGCGGCTCCATCACCACCACCGTTATGTGACAACGCACCCACATTTTGGTCCAAACGAGCGAAAAGATAACTGCAAATGTGATAAATAAATGTATAAACACATGCCCTGGCTGATAACGACACCACGTGCATAGTGTTTGTTATACATAATATCAAACGGCCCTGTGGAAAATATTGTCAAATAAAAGACCCTTCATCCCTCCAACGAATGTCGCTCGCAAAATCGTTGGATTGAATTTGGGCGCTCGCTTGGTTGGTGCCTACCTAGGCAAGGTTTTGGTTATTTTGAGGCAGCCCGATTGTGTAGTTTCGAAAAAAAAAATTTTTTTTTAAGTAAAATTTGGCAATATACTTACTTGCACTTCGACTGGTATACTCAAGAACGGCTAAAACAATTTCCATACAGTTTTCACTGACACAATCTGGTATGTTTCCGCACGGCTACAGGCCGTTTTTGCCCACGGGTGCCATGGGTTTTGATCACGTGAAATTCGGTTTAAAAAAATAGCGAAGTAACCAACATAAAATATATGGATTCTGAAATTACCTTGGTTGTTACATTATTAGAAAATTTGTCGGCTTTACTCACGGTCGTCTCCGAGCTATGTGGCTCGACGTTTCGGGCCAAACGTATGGCCCATCTTCATGCCCGTCGCACCAGACAGAGCGCTACTGTAAAATATTTTGGAGCAATAAAGTATGTCTATCTATCTATCTATCGCTCATCAAGATGGGGCGTACGTTCGTCCCGAACGAAACATCGAGACTCGAGTCACAGCTCGGACACGACCGTGAGTAAAGCCGTTATATCTCTATCTCTATCTCATCTCTATCTCTATCTCTATCTCTATCTCTATCTCTATCTCTATCTCTATCTCTATCTCTATCTCTATCTCTATCTCTATCTCTATCTCTATCTCTATCTCTATCTCTATCTCTATCTCTATCTCTATCTCTATCTCTATCTCTATCTCTATCTCCATCTCCATCTCTATCTCTATCTCTATCTCTATCTCTATCTCTATCTCTATATCTATCTCTACCTCTATCTCTATCTCTATCTATACTCTCTATCTCTATCTGGACTTCTTATAAAAGAGAACGTCTGTCTGTATGTTTGAGGTAAACTCCGGAACCACTGAACGGATTTTGATGCGGTTTACACAAATCTAAAGAATAGTTCTTGAGGCTCACTATAAGCTCATTATAACCATCACGCTAAAAAGCCTTAGGGCTGAGCAGTATCAAAGAAAGTATAGTATGAGCGAAATTGAGGGTCGAATGGTTGTAATAGATGACGTTAGCAGTTCTGGTATGCGTTGCGTTGCGGTATTGGTTTATTGCAATATTGAATTTACCGCGAGCGAAGCCGCGGGTAAAAGCTAGTTTTCGAATAATGTAAGCAACGTCATGTTTACCTTAGAATATAATAGAAAAAAAGCCTTGTAAATAGGTACTTTAATAAAAATATTGTTTAATTTTGTTTTCCATTATTTACATTTTTCGACCACATAGTTCACAAAAAAACGTCCAAACTACCAAGAGAAAACTAAACACGATTCGGCAAGGTCCCAGCGATAACAGTTTCCCCCCCAAGCCTCGCTTACAGCTTACCGAAGTATTTAAGGGGCCTGCAGTTTATGGGACATAATCTTTATTGTCCTTCAGCTAAGCACAATATACGATCTCGCTTGTGTGTTTAGAACGGCAGCGGTTTAGGGGTGGGTGTAGTTGGCTGGGATATTTTGTTGTACTGCTTTTGAAATTAAGCACGTTGGGGGTGAGTTTGTGGAGGTAGCGTTACTGGTATAATCTTATAATAATGTCGGCCTCGGTGGCTCGGTGGTGCGTTCGATCGTGAAGTTAAAACCACAAGTCTGGTTCATATATAAAAAATAAATGCTTTTGTAAAGTAAGTATTGTTATTTTATTTTTTACTAGCATTTGCCTGCGGCTTCGCTCGCGTGAAATTCGTATTTAAAAAGAAGAAAGCAAGTAAGTACCCTACCGAAAATAAAGGTACGCCGAAATAAAGGTACCCTACCGTACCTTTATTTCGGCGTGCGGAAGAATTATGTTAGAGTAACCGGAACTGAATTGTATTTAGTCTATCCTGTGTCTCGTATAGCTAAATGTGCTTGTACTAAGTTTAATCGAATTCGGATGATCGGTTAAAGAGTTATGGAGGAACATACATACATACAGAAAATATTTCTAAAAATCATCAATTTAGTTTTAATATTATACATAGAGTATACAAACGCAATATCTCGTAAAACAAAATAACTTACTCCATGACCATCCCTTACAGATTAGTATTGATATGTTAGTACTAAAAGCATGTACTCGCTTTATGTATCTGCAGGATTCGAACCTGGAACTCCGGCATGAGACGCCAGCGCGTTACCAATTCCGCCATCATACGATTCAATATGAAATCGTGCAGGTTGACTGAACGCAGTACATTGCATCATACCTACTCATATAACTGTTCAATGAAGATTTTTTTTTTCTGGGAACTGACACGGTTGACTACATCACCTACAACCTCCGTGATGTCAGCCCATAGCACCGGGTGAACTAGGTGCCATGTCAGTGCTTCCCCCTTTGATCGTGCCGGCTACACTGAACTGGTCGGAAAACACAAACTATTTACATAGCCGTTTTGACCGACGTTTCATTCGGTGCGGTGGTATCAACCCGGGCGGGTTAAACCCTACCACCAAGTAATATTAGGAGGGAAGGGACCTACAGTTTTACGAGGAATCCGAACCTCGGTCAGCCTCTAACGGTCAGCGGTCACCCATCCAAGTACTGACCGCACCCAGCGTTGCTTAACATTCAATAGCGACAGTTGACTGTCTGCACCACTGAGCTATCGAGGCTGACAAAATGTAGATGTAACGTGAATGAAGATGTAACAGTTCAAAAAATTTAGAGAGAATACGTCATCGATACGTCCGAATATGTCCAATTTCGAATGCTGGTCGGGATGTATTTTTAGGGTTCCGTATCCGGTATGCACTAAACTTCACTTGAATAAATAACTATTCTATACTATTATCATGTAAAACGAAATGGTACGGATCCCTCTCTCTTCAACTCGCACTTCACCGCTTTTTTATTGTGCGATAAAGTATTTATGTATTATATAATTTCATTTCAATTTAAGACTAAAAAACAACATTCTAAAAAATATTAAAATATTCGCTAGTGTTTGGTCACCTTGAATTTTCGTATAGTTATATATAACTGTTTGCTTCTTGAATAATGGCGTGTGTTTGCTCAGCTTGTGAATATTTTCCACACACACCAGCGAAAAATAAACCGACGAACTCGCAGATAAAAAAATACACGACCATAATATCATATTTGTGTAACCTTGGCCTAGAAGGTGTTTTGCTCATAAATGTACATACCTACCTATATGTAGATAGTAGGTATTAGTACCTGAAAACATCTGCCTTATTCAATGCGATAACATTTCTAAATCACACACATGTCTATGTATACCTCAGCGGTTCTCAATTATTGAAACATCGGTACCCCTTGGCAAATTTTCCGGGACCCAAGAACCCCGGAGAATTTGTTTTAAAATACAATTATTTTCATGCATAAAGTAATTTTTTTTGTACGTAAGCCAACATGGGTAGCTGTGCCGAGAGACCAATGGTGCATTCGACAGAGCCAAAAACACCTCCCCTCGCGAAACCACGCTCAGTTAGGTGACATGCCAGGAGATTTGCGGACTGTTGCTAAGCTGTCTAGCCTGTTAATACGACGTTTGAAGACACCCAGGTTAAAGAATTCGGGAAACATACTCGCCGGAAGACAGTTCCACACCCTAGCGGTGCGACAAAGAAACGATTTAGAGAACCGATGGGTTCTCAAAAGCCCAATGTCAACAACAAAAGGGTGCTGAGTCTCTCTGCGCCGAGTCATGCGGAGATAGGACAGGTGGCAGGGACTAAGGGATGCCAGTTCCACAGAGCAGCGCCCGTGATAGTATCTGTAAAACAGACTAAGCGAACCTTCAAATCGTCTGTGACTCAGAGACTCCAAACCATCTGTTAGTTTCGGGTCACCAACAAGACGGATGGCTCGGCGTTGTATCGAATCCAAGGACGCAAGCAGATAATGAGGACTACCCTCCCTGATGTGACTGCAGGCAGTACTCCATCGCCGGCCTAATCTGTGTTTTGTACAGCAGGAATAGTTGTGCCGGTGAGAAGAACCTCCGATTTCGGAAAAGTATTCCCAATTTTCTTAGGCTTAGGTTGTGACGTTTGCCAACCTCATTTATGTGTTTGTGGAAATTCGGTGAACTCGAAAGGCCGCCACGGCCTAAGCTGTTGCAAAAGCGCAGGTAGGTTCTCTCGGCACGCCGCGCTGAATGAAATTATAAAAAGAGCCTTCAATTCAATTCATGTTCCATCTATTCGAGAACCTGTTGGCCTAAGTAGGGAAGACGGGAAGAGGCCAGACGGTATGTCTTTGATTCCTTGGTCCAGAGACAGAGCCATTGTTTAGGATGCGACGTGTGCAGACACTTTGGCAGAGTCTCATGTGTCTGCCACATCTCGCCATGCTGGCGCCGCCGCGGAATCAGCAGCTCGCTCGAAGAACCTAAAGTACTTGACAATTAAGACCAATCACGATTTCGTGGCCTTTGCCGTCGAGACTTTAGGTGCTTGGAGCAAAGAGGCAAAGTCACTAACCTCCGTTTTAAGTAAAAAATTAATTGACCTGTCAGGCAATCTTAAGGCAGGGCACTATCCAGCGCGGGAATGCTGCGAGCGTTTTGGGTACCCTACGAGGAGAGAGTGACCAAAATTTGTGTGAAATTTTTTATGTTGTTTAGGTTAGTTTATTATTAGTCTTTAATTTATTTGTTAATTTCATATTGTGCAATAAATATATTCTTTCATTTTCTTATTAATTTTTTATGCTCCTACCCGTTCGTATCTACGAAATAGAGAATATGAAATGGGTCATTCATTAATCATTCGTTCATCAGTAAGAACAATTTTCAATAATAAGATAACTGGGTCAGTTATCTTATTATTGGGCCGGCCGTGTGGGGCCGGTACTTAAAAAGCTGTCAATTTTATAAAACTGCTGGTCCCTTCCCTTGCCCCTCACTAGGTGGTAGGCTCAAATTGTAGCCGACTGGGTTGGTATACCACCGTACTGGATGTAAGATGACCGCATAGCAGCCACGGCTGTGTTCTCATGTTGTCCAGTATATCAATCCAAAGGGATGTCTTCGTTATTGCAACTACTCCTAATCCCTCCTAATCTTACTTGGTGGTAGGGTTTAACCCGCCCGGATTGGTACCACCCACAGAGCATCAAATACCGACCGACCGCACTGAATGAAACGTCGGTCGAAACGGCTATGTTAAATAGTTTGTGTTTTCCGACCAGTTCAGTATAGCCGGCACGATCAAAGGGGGAAGCACTGACATGGCACCTAGTTCACCCGGTGTTATGGGCTGACATCACGGACGTTGTAGGTGATGTAGCCAACCGAGTCAACTTCCATAAAAAAAAACTACCTTCTCCGAGGTGATATTTTTTTAAATATATAATCCAGTATGGGTGGCTGAGTCGGAGGGGCCAAAGCACATGCTCAGACTAACCAATATCACCTCCGCTCGGAATATTGTCTGGATGGAGCATGTGCGTATGTGTGTGGACATGAAATGAAATGACATGGCACCTAGTTCACTCGGTGTTATGGGCTGACATCGCGGGTGTTGTAGGTGATGTAGCTAACCGTGTCAGTTTCTATAACAAAAAAAATTATAATGTGCTTTGACCCCTCTGACTCCGCCACCCGATACCGTATTGCATAGATTAAAAAAACTATAGAGAGCAATAGATATCGAAAACACGGAAGAGCTAAAGGTGTGCTTATCGCTTTGTCAATATTTTGCGAGGAGTGGTCGAGCCTCACTTGTACAAACACGAGTGAGTCAAACTGGAGTGGTCTTTATTGCATAATATTGAGGGATTAGCGAAGGATTATTTGCAAATTCGTTCGCAATCAGCAGATTAAAAGCCATAGAAGTACCCGAATACACGCTAAAACTAATCAAATTGGTTTTAGGTCTTAGGGCATGTTCTGATCTTTATTAATCTGTGCTACAGGAAGCCTTTCACAGGTCTCTACTTCGGATTATAACGCTGGGATTATAATGTCGGAGATCCCTAAATGCTTAATTTTCTTACGTTTCCATATCCGTACGGAACCCTATTACCTAGCCTACGCCGGGCCGTCCGTCCGTCCTCAATTGATTCGTAATAGGTGGCCGGTATAAATGTCCACATAATATTTTGTGTTATTGTGGCGGATCCTAACTTGAACTTGAACTTGCAGCACCTCCCAGCCAGGAGTTCTCCCACAACGGTGTAAGACCGAAGACACCAGGAGGTGCGTTTATTTTTCAGGATTTTAGGAAGACACGCTCGAGGATGGGTGAGAAAGTGAAATAATCGACCGGCTTATGTTTCAGCCTGAAGCCAATATGGGAGTATGTGGAAAGACGGAATATTGGGATTTGTTGGAATGAGCGTTGCTGCGTTATTGACTTCTCTCTTCTTTTCTTCTGTTTTCTGTGCGACGGCAAGTAAAAAAAATCTATATTACTGTTGAATCCTAATGACTTGCTTGCAGTCCGCAAATCTGCTGGCATGGCGCCTGAGCGTGGTTTTGCGAGGAGAGGTGATTTTGTCTTTGTCGACTGCACCATTGATCTCTCGGCACGGCCACCCATGTTGGTTGACATAACAAAAAAGTAGCGGAAGTACCTCAAGCGGAGTGAGCCTGAAAATAAATCATACAAACTAAACTACGAGGAATGTGCGAACTTTCAACACACGAGATTAATATTGTGTCGACGATATGACGGCGTCCGCTGGTCTTGGTGTTGTTCCAACTACGAAAATAGTCTGAAGATGACAAATGACCGGCACACACGGGGCCCGGTTGAGGCAGGTCGAAAATAATTTACTTTTCAATAGTATAATCATAAAATTCAAGGTATCCCAGAATATGAGATATATTCATTTATTTGAATGAAATATACCTACAACCTATAATAATATTAAAGAAAATTTAAAACCTATACTACGTAACATAAAATAGAAACATAATATTATATAAAGTATAGTAAACCGACCTATAAATAAAAATATTCATCCATCATGGGGATCAATGGCATGGTCCCCGTGATATTGTATGTTTAACACATAATTGTAGGTAATACTCAAGAAAGAATCATAACACATTTAAATAAACACCATAATTTATGTATTGTACTCACTGCTCTGTAGAGAAGAGATTAGGATAAGATAACTATCAAGCAGTAAGTAAGGCACGATGGAAGCCCCACCTGCTGCATGAATCGGTGAAAGGACCGTGCCAAGGTTAAAGGTGGCTAACCAGTCGCCCTTTAGCTCGGCTCCTTGTCATTATTTTCATTAAAAAAAAATTTATTGCTTCCGCACTAGGTGGCTGTGCCCGAGGCCGAAGCCTCAGGCGCAGCCAATTTCACCCCCGAGTAGGTGCCAGTCCGGCTTGGAGGTGGACTAATGTCGCTGGGGGAAGGCTATTAACCCGCGATTTGAAGATGCGTGGATTGTAGGAGCGGGGAAAGATATTCCCCGGATGCCTGTCCTTATCTCTTAGTTGCCATTTACTACATGCACGGGGAGAGATGCAGTGGGGCTATTCTTTAAGTACCGGCCCCACACATTCTTCTCTAAGGCCCACTTGCACCAACACGAGTTTAAAGTTAAGTAGCGAGTTATGGATTTAAACGCGGTTCCCACAGTCAACGGGTGCTAGCTTAACGAGTTAAACTGGTTTATATATTAAATTTGTGTTGGTGCAAGTGGGACTTAGTGATGAATACAATTCTCGTGGGTAGAGCTCAAGGTTACTAAGTACTAAACGAATACTTAAAAGCAATGTTTTAACTTTACACTGACGAGAAACAGCTTGTACAAGCTTTTTAAAAAAAAACCGCATGCAAATCGCTCCACATTTTAAGATAATAATTTTTTTTATTACGATTACAAGCATAGCTAAGAACCATCCCGATTAAACCAGCTTTCTAATTAAAAAAAAACCCGCTTCCAATTCGGTCCATCCGTTTGGGAGCTACGATGCCACAACAGACACATCCATACACACACACGTTAAACTTATAACACTCCTCCGTTTGCTCATGACAGTCGAACATATTATGTAAGAGACCCAAGCGACCCCTTAAATACTCCTAGGTCGTAGTGGTTTCGTCGTCGCGTCCGTACGCTTCAATCGTGGCTTCAATCCATCGAACTTGTCTATATTTAGACCGGAACAATGGACGAATTATACAGAAACAACACCGCTATTGTCGTCCGATAAAATTGATTGGCAACGGTTTCTTTTACCGGTAATTAGCAGAAATGGAGACGCATTCTTTGGAAAATTAACACAGGCAAGGCGAACGTGAATCTCGCGTTTTAGCAAAGGTATAAACAACAGTTCATTATTTTCATTATTATAATACTAATAACATGTCTCTATCTCTATCTCTATTTTTTTTATGTAATCCGGTATGGGTGGCTGAGTTGGAGGGGCCAAAGCGCATGCTCCGACCAGCCAATTTCACCTCCGAGAAGGTAGGTGCCATACCGGAGACTTCCCTGGATTGCTGGCTATACTGGACTAGAGGAGAACACAACCGAGGCTGCTATGCGGCCATCTTACATCCAGTACGGTGGTACCAACCCAGTCGGCTACAAATTGAGCCTACCACCTAGTAAGGGGCAAGGGAAGGGACCTACAGTTTTACACCGGTTCCGAACGGTGAAGCAGCGGGTGTAGGTATGCACGTACAATTTTTCGTCAGAAAAACTCATTGGTACACGCCGTCGGGATTCGAACCGCGGACCTCTCGCATGAGAAGCCGATGCCCAAACCACTCGGCCACCCGCCGCTATCTCTAAGTTTATCTATATTTTGTCATAATACTTATAATATCTCTTTCCGCCACTCATCTAGCAGTTATCATACCCAAAGGTATTCTGTTAGAAAATGCCTACAGGCATTAAGTGTTACCTTTTGCCTATATTTCCTTTGAGAGCAATGAATATATACAATACAATCTCTATCCCTATCTCTATCTCTCATAAAAGGTAACGCCTGTCTGTATGTATGTATGTAAGTTTGAGGTAAACTCCGGAATCACTGAACAGATTTTGATGCGATTTGGACCAATGTAAAGAGTAGTTCTTGAGGCTCACTATACCATACGCTAAATAGCAATATGGCAGCAGTGTCAAATAAAGTATAGTATGAACGGAATTTTAGTGTCGAATAGTAGCGTCGGATGGAGAGGGGAGAGAAGGGGTAGGAGAGGAGGAGGCGTGGGAGGCGAGGAGGCGTGGGAGGGGAGTAGGGGAGGGAGGGAAGGAGTGGAGGGAGGGGAAGGGTCAGAGAGGGAGAGAGAGAGGGAGAGAGAGAGGGAGAGAGAGAGATAGAGAGGAGAGAGAGAGAGAGTGAAAGAGGGAGAGAGATAGAGAGAGAGAGAGAGAGAGAATATAAGAGAAGATTAGGGCAGCGATAATTTATTATGGTGTCCATACCGGAAATTATGTTGTCGCTTCGCTAAAAAGCGGTGGCGAAACTCGGAAAAAACACAATTTTTCAACCTACTTCCAAAAAGGAGGAGATTATCAATTTACACTTTCACACTAAAGAATTTTTCAAATCACCCAATTTCCGTCCAGTGATATCCCTAAAAAATTGTAAAAAAAAAATATAGAACCGATTTCAAACCCTATAAAAAGTATTAAATGGTATTTTGATCTTGAGTAGAAGGCGGTACAAAAGCACACCTGTAGATGGACCCTTTTGTGCCTTTGTACCGCCTTCTTCTCAAGATCAAAATATTATTTAATAATTTTTAGGGTTCGATGTTTTTTTTTAAAGTTTATTTTTTATATTTTGTGTTTTGAATCTTTCACAAATGGAGATGATGATTTTTTTTCGAATTTCAACTTAGTTTCCGATACTGAGTAATTCACTAAAGACTGAAATGTATCATACTTAATTTTCCCTGTGACAACTGTTAAAACGAGCCCGGTAGAGTGTTGTATGTTGTCATGCATGCTCGTCCGCCGCTTGAATTATGCAACGGGGTGCAAACGCAAACAAACATTTGTTACGAGGATGACCATACGTGTATCGTCACATTTACATCAGATTGTAAACACCACGCGGGCAGTGTTTTTCTCTCGGCGGAGGTGTGAAAAATGTAGTTTCCTCGCGGAAGGACGTTCCCCGATTAGCATATTACACGTGGAGCGCTGCAGCCGAGATGTTTGGGCTGGAAATAGAACTGACACGAATTGTATTGACATGTGGGATCCGCACACTTGCCAGACAGCGACCGCCACTTTTATGTAATCCGGTATGGGTGGCTGAGTCGGAGGGGCCCAAGCGCATGGTCGGACCAGCCAATATCACCTCCGAGAAGGTAGGTGCCATACCGGAGACTTCCCTGGATTGCTGGCTATACTGGACTAGAGGAGAACACAACCGAGGCTGCTATGCGGACATCGTACAACCAGTACGGTGGTATCAACCCAGTCGGCTACAATTTGAGCCTACCACCTGGTAAGGGGCAAGGGAAGGGACCTACAGTTTTACACCGGTTCCGAACGGTGAAGCAGCAGGTGTAGGTATGCAAGTAAATTTTTTCGTCAAAAAAAACTTATTGGTACACGCCAACCGGATTCGAACCTCGGACCTCTCACATGAGAAGCCGATGCCCAAACCACTCGGCCACCCGCCGCCACTAAGCCTACAGCTTGCCATTAGTTTTGACATTACCAAGGAGCTTTGAATCCGACCAGTGGCGCGGGCGGTGTGGCCCGATCGATGTTCTGTGGCCATTACCGTTTGCCATAGTGTTAGATTTTATAATAAACTGTCTTCTAAGATAAAACAATACATACAATAATTTATTTCAAGATTTCTCTATTTACATAATTATGTGGAACATTATGTAAAACAATTAGATGATAATAATTTTTAAACGAAGAATTAATAAATGTTAATTGAAAGAGTTATTACACTGTTAAGGATGCTTTAGCTGACCATAATTTTATCTCAGAATCTGACAGCTGATTTTCCCACTAAATAACTTGACAATTGGATGCACTTTGTATCTTTAGATTTTTAATATGACTTTGTACATTTCTTTGTAATAAACTTTTACTAATTGTTGTTGAATTAAATTGATATATTTAAGTATCAAATTGACGATGGCACTATACACCAGATCAGATATAATAATGTAAATAGGCAGAGTGGTCAGATTCTTCTGTATTCATGTTTATGCTGTAAGTATTAAAGCTCTCGTGAGCGGTAGTATGGGTTAATATTTGTAAGTTACTATAGATACTTATAAGGTACTAACAAAACATTGTGACTTGCGAAGAGTTGTTTGTCAGTTCTTCTTCGTATTGAATTTAGAACTGGCGGAATTTTCGACATGTCCAAGCGTGGGTTACCTACGTATGGATGAAATTATACAATAAACAACAAATGACGAGATATCGTGTGGATCCCCGCTCAAGTCTCCCTACACGTGGAGTTGGCGTGAATGTATATTTGCACAGTGGATAAAGTGCTGATATTGTATCTGTTAAGATTCGTATTGATCCACGGGAATGCTTGGTATGTTTGTTTGTTAGAAACGTGAGACGTTTTCCAGCAGTTGATGTTTGTGTTATGTTATGCGTTTTTAGCTAAGTATGGCTGCTTCCTGATATGAGTAACATAATCCTATTATTTTAAGTGAGCTAACTTGTATTATATAAATTCTTCGTCCGTTTTCTTGAGACTCTCAGCACATACAAGCACTGGATTAACATCAGTCACCGCCCAAGTGCATCTGGGGAGAGGGGGTAGATGTTTGGTGATGTAGGCCTCTTCTTAAGTAATTATTTCATCATAATTTTCCTGTAGATTGAGTTCTTCTAAATATCCAGTCATTACTTTTGTTACAATTTTCGTATAGTTTGTATATCTGCATCCAAAAAAATTATATACTTACGCTTGTTAAGTTTTTGCAATAATTGCTGTTGTTCCAATTATTATAAATAGTTATGATTCTGGCATTTGTTTTCCATAACCTTTGCATTTAAATTATGAGTGTGTAATATTTAGTAAATTTTTCAATGAATTTTTTGGTAATATTGTTGTCAAAAGGAACACTGCCATCAATGAGGTATGTTTAATAAATATACTCGTATAAAGCATCGCTTTGGTGATGTTAGAAGAATGGATGATAGGAGATACTAACGAAAGAAAATTCGAAGAGTCGGGAAGGGTCGCCCTAGCTAGACGCACGTACCTGGACCAGATCGGGCATGTGCTCAAAAAGGGTCAAGTGCGTAGTACCCGTAACCTACGAGCATGCATGAAAAACATTATGAGAGTGGAAGAGGCGCCAGAAGTGTGTCAGGATCGTGGCACGTGGAGATCCGTTGTCTCTGCCTACCCCACCGGGAAACAGGCGTCACGCTATGTATCATCACATCAATCAATACTACTAATAATAAATCTGTAAGGGATGGTCATGGAGTAAGTTACTTTGTTTTATGAGATATTGGGTTTGTGAACTCTATGTACGAGTATGATACTAAAACTAAATTGACGATTTTTAGAAATATTTTCTGTATGTATGTATGTATGTTCCTCCATAACTCTTAAACCGATCATCCGAATTCGATTTAGTACGCGCACATTTAAACTATAAGGGACACAGGATAGCCTAAATAAAATGTTGTTCCGGTTACGCTAAGATGTGGCTCTCATAAAAACCGAATTGTTCCGCGCGCCGAAATAAAGGTACCTACCTGAGGTAGCGGGCTTACTTACTTTCTTCTTTTTGTAATACGATTTTCACGCGAGCGAAGCCGCGGGCATGAACAACAAACGTCAATACAAATATTAATAACAATAATGTATCATTAATGTGTCAACAAGACGATAAAAACGCACGCATTGTTAATTGTTGTAAATTGTCCGTTGATTGGTTGATAAACTGTGACAATGGATAAGGTTATGAAAGCGTTCGACTTATTTTATTTTTATTTTATTTTATTTATTTGGCCAAAACAAACAGAAACAAACAAACAAGAAAATACAGAAATATACAAACAATAATTAAGTTTGCCTCCAGCATCGTTAGGCACCTATTATACTTATCGATATATAACGTGGCAAACAGTACATTTAATGAAGATGAAATACAGAGGAAATACGACACATAACTTAAATAATAATCAAATACAGGGAGAAGACGAACCTTAACAAAGTAACAGAAAGTGACATACCATAATTATATATATATATATATATATTTTTTTTTTTACATGTATATATGTACAACAAATAGTGCACACACAGCAATAGCCCAGTACACAGTAGTAGCTCACTGTTTGTTATTTATTAGAGAGTGTAGAAGCGACTCGTGTTTTGAAGGCGAATGGACTCAGGTAGTGAATGTCTATATTGACAGATATCCTGTTGAAAAAGTTACACATTTTACGCACAGGCGAACGAACTCCCGCATTAGTACGACAGAGATCAAGGTGAAATATGGTACTAGTTCTTGTGGATGGACGAGGGACATGATACCGGATCAACGACAGCAAGTCGGGGCAGTCCACATAATTATTACAAATTTTATAGAGGCACGTAGCTGAGAGAACATTTCTACGATCACCAAGGCTTATTAAATTATATTTACGAAGTAGGTCAACATACGGTAAGTGCGAGCCACCACCACATCGACGATGCATTATGTATAAGAATTTCCGCTGTATCATCTCAATGGCATGTGTCTTAGTGTGACTTAGGTAAACGAGGCGGAAAATTGGTTCCGCATTCTTTGTGTCTTTGAAATTAGTACCTTTGTAGTCTTTTTATCTCTCGTTTAATTCAGTTTTTTGTTCATTTAATTCGTTATTTTTTTCCCCCTCTTGGGCAAAACAAAGATATGTTATTAACTTTATATAGTGTGTTTTTTTTGTCCTGTCTCACATTGGATGGGTGACCGTCACACTGTTGAGGCTGGCGGTGGTCTGAATTTCATGTAACCTGTTAGGTCACTTCCCTTACCTTGCTAAATGGTAGGATTTTACCCGTCCAGCAGGTCTATTCTTGTAAATTCTGACAGCGGAATCAGCGCTGTTGTGGCGCTGATTCCGCTGTCAGAATTTACAAGAATAGACCTCGAACTTGTCACAATACGTTCTATCCGTATCTTTATATTATAAGTACGGCAAGTTTACATAGTGAATGATCCTCTTGACAGATAAATAAATAAAATATTACCATTGGTAAAAAAAAATATGCGACAAGTGCGAGTTTTACTCACGCACGGAGGGTTCCGTATGTCCGCCTTGTCCGCTATACCATACCACCATATCTGTTTAACTTTTGTCTTTCTATTCTGCAATGCAAAGTATATGTGGCGCCATCTATTATTTATTAGCATGAATATGTAGTAATCGATTCTTAGCACGTTTCTTTTACGGGGACCCTTTTCATTTTTTCCTTTGCTTTTTTGTTATTAATTGTTGGCACATCGGCCATATTAACACATATTCTGTGAACATTTCAACCGGCTACCTATTACGGTTTAAAAGATACAGCCTTCGGACGGACGGACGGAGTACGGACAGACATACGACGTAGGCTTAGTAATAGGCTTCCGTGAGGATACGGAACCCTAAAAACGTACGATGGGTGCCAATATGCGAATTGGCATAAGTAGAAATATGAGTAAGTATTATGTGTAATGAAATAATGACTAATGATAATGAATTACATTACGACCATAAAAACGGTAGTCATTCTATATTTTCAAGGTCAAACACATAGAAACATACAACAACCACCTACGAGAACTTCTACGTCTGCATAGCACGAGGCACTTACACAAATGCGATAATACCGCACGCACACATACACGGCAACTCTACAAGCACGCATATTGTTACAAAAGCTGTAAAGCTAGGGTCCCACGGCCCGTTCCATATCAGTACCCTAAGCACGAGATTTAACCTACACCGCGTACTACGCTACGCTGTGTTCTCCGCATCATTTTGTATGGAGAAACGGAGGAGCGCCTCTAGTGATAGATTTGCGAACTTACTCCATACAAAATGATGCGGAGAACACGGCGTAGCGTAGTACGCGGTGTAAGTTAAATCTCGTGATTAGGGTACAGATCAGGCCGGACCGCTCCACGCCTGTTCAGGCCTGTGACTGCGATCGCGTTCTGCGCTAGAGTAGTTTCCATGGCGCATTTAGGCCTGAACCGGCCTTTCGTTACCGCTATTCAAAAATGTCACGTGATACAGAGCGATAGCGAGAGATATTTACTGAGGAGAAAGCGGGAAATTAACGAAATGCGACTCAAGCAATGCGCCCGCATAGGCAACGACTGTTGCCGGTTGCGGTTTATCTTTTTCCTTTGCAGATTCCAGATTCCAGGCCAGACTGGACCAGACTGTTTCCACGACGCGACGCGGGCGGGGCTGCGGGGGCGCGGCGGCATCGCGGGGCGGCGCGTGGTCTGTCTGAACTGTGACAAGACAGACGGACCGTGGGACCCTAGCTTTACACGCACACACATACATACATACACACAGGCAAGGGACAAAGGATTAGTGAGGCGCGTGCACCGGATAATGTTACAACTTTAGATCCTGCAGTACAGTCAAAGTTACATGTAACCTTGAAACTTAAATAATTGTGAAAAATATTAAAAATATGTTTACATCAGATATTTAACTAATTGCAACCTATTTTAATGCTCTGTGATAATTATTAAAATTAATTCGATAATCTTCTTAATCTAGTCAAATGGGTAAATATTGGTTCAAATGAAGGCAGCTGGGCCTCATCGGTATACTCACTCAAATCGATTAAGCAGATTTGTGCCGCTCGGCCTTCGGCCTAATTCTGATTTAATTAACCACAGCTCTTTCTTATTATTAGATTTTAAAACAGGTTTTCACGCAGTCGGAGCAGCGTAAAAAACGAAAATAAGTACATATCCGATGTTATGAGACCCTAAAATGCTAAAATGTTAAGATCTTGATCTTAAAATGCCATATTATTTTCAAAACATTTTGCAAACTACGTTACACACGGCCGGGCCCCACACGGTAAGTTACGTACTTAAAAAGAATAGCTCCACTGCATCTCTCCCCGTGCATGTCGTAAAAGGCGACTAAGGGATAAGGGCAAGCAGCCGTGCTAAAGATAAGGGCAAGCAGCCGTGCTAAAGGGCGACAAGATAGACGCCTCTCACCTTGAAACGGTCCTTCCGACGAGTCATGCAGCGGGTGGGTCTTCGTACTTTACTTGCAGCTTGATAGTTGTCCGAATGCTTTGCTAAACGTGGTGGTCGGTGCTGTGCCCGAATTTACAAGAGTACCTGCAGCACAACTCCGATTACTCTGCGTACCCCGATTGTCGGGATACAGCGTGTATTATGTATGTTATAATATATATATATAACCCAACAAACAAATTGTTGCTAACAGCAGGTTGTTTTAAATCTTAAAGTGATAACGCGTCACTACTGTAGAGCTCTTGTCCCACCCTTATAGCACTTACTAACGCTATTGTAAAGTCACTAAGGGTAAGGACCTTAACCTGTATAAGAATGGGCCTCTATTAAACAGCTCTTATAACGCCTGTCTTAACACCATAATGTTAGTTGGGAAGGTTACCTCTTCGTTTTCAGGTTTAATTTTTTTGCGATTAGTATAGAATAGTAGATAGTTCTGTTTCCAACTGTACCTTGCCACCCAGTAACCGCAAACCAGTACCGACCGACCAAGTAGCATATAGGTACAGTTCTACTTATACACCTGCCTGTTTAGGTCATGTGGTCTGGTTATGTTGGAGGCCAGGCTTGACGCGGTTTCTTGCCTTGCTAGACAACTCGGCGTCGCCGTCGCGTCATCGGTTCTATGGTTCTTTACGGAGGGCTCAATATAAACCAAGATAATTTAATCATAGGCATACATACACACCACACGCTGTATCCCGACAATCGGGGTAGGCAGAGTAATCGGTGTTGTGCTGCAAGTGCTATGGTAAATTAACAGCACAACACAGACCGCCACGTTTGGCGAAGTATTAGGACAAGATGACTATCAAGCAGCAAGTAAGACGCGAGCACCCACCTGCTGCATGACTCGGTGGAAAGACCGTGCTACGGTGAGAGTTGGCTAGCCTGTCGCCTTTTAGCACGGCATCTTGTACTTATGCCTTGGTCGCCTTTTACGACATGCGCGGGGAGGGATGCAGTGGGGCTATTCTTTTTACATACCGGCCCCACGCGGTACCTAGACATCTACGAATTTAATGCATACGGCAATTTCAAAAGGCAAATTTTCTTTTGTCAGCCTCGGTAGCTCAGTGGTGCGGTCGATTGACTGTTGTTAAGCAACCCTGAGCGCAGTCAGTACTTGGATGGGTAACCGCTCGACCGTTTGAGGCTGACCGTGGTTCGTATTCCACGTAAAACTGTAGGCCCTTCCCTACTTAACTTACTAGGTGGTAGGGTTTACACAGCCCGGGTTTAATGCACTGAATGGTCCCGTACGACGGATACGGGACCCTAAAAAGTAGATTGAGTCTAGGTGCATATTGAATCTATGGTACTGGATAATAATAAAAAAATATTATTGTTCCATCAAAAGCTTTCTACTATAGTGTGATTCATCAAAACATTCGAAATTTAAATTTAAAAAATCTGGAATCATGTTAAAGCACCTGCACAAATACAAATTAGCCATACGCTCGTCTAGACACTACAAGGTATTTTTTTTTGCTATTGTATAAAAAATTGCATGTATTGTTAATGCAGACTGCAGTCGTCATATTATGCAGTTGTATTTGATGTGTAGTCATTAAAATATTCTTTGTGCTGGGACCAAATCATTTTTCATTGTCGTTACTACATTCTAGAAATTATTTTATCAAGGCTATGTATATTGTGCGAGTATTGTCTGTACGGTTTTTATATGTACCTAGGCATGTTACATCACGGGCGTAGCCAGGTTTCGTTTTCGGGAGGGTTTTTAGAAAAAAAATCAACGCGAATTATTTTACAACATTTATTTTACATCATTCATTACAAAAAAAAAAAAAGTAATCTCCTATTTTGCCTTAATTTAGGTCCCACTAATCAGAGTTATGTCTGAATGCTGAAAATATAAGTTTAGGTTCAATTTGAAATGTCGTGTACATTTTTTATTTCGGGGGGGGGGGGGGGGGGGGGGGGGGGTTTGAACCCCCAAACCCCCCTCCCCCCCCCCCCCCCCCCCCCCGGCTACGCCCGTGTGTTACATTGTATATAATTTAATAATTTATTTATCCTACTTACCGGCTAATCTTTGTCATAGTACATACATATTACATTAGGTATCTACGTCATTTATAAATAACTATGTCGTTATATCGTTATGTCGTTCATAAGTACTTATGTCGTTCTATGTTTTCCGTGGTTATAAGCCAATTCTAGTTAAAAATAACGATGTCCCCCCACTCTCTCCTCCCGTTGGCTTAAAAGCAAAGTAAATATTCTACGCAGCGAGCGGATCCCGTTTTGTAAAAAAATACTTGTTAATTTTGAATGAGGTCCTAATTAGTGAAAATACATGAAAGTTTCCGAGACTTTTTTCATGCATTTTGTTTCTAGAGCTAAACATTCATTTCAAATTCACCATGTAAAACTTCGAGTGAAAATAAATAGAGGCAGGGTTAGGATGTCAAATTTGTTCCAAGAACTCAAGAATGCTCTCCCTGCCCATATATTTCCCCCCAAGTACAGTCTCGGGTTCTACAAGAGGGGCATGAATGGGAATCAGGCCAGCATAACATTCGCAACCCCCGCATACGGCCGAAGAAACTGGTTATTATTATTAACAGGTCGCTGATGCTGAGTGGGGTTATTTCGTATTCGTCACCGTTCAATTTTGTATGAAAAATTCGGTTTCTTTATTTCATTTTTTTTTTTATGGAAACTGACACGTTTGGCTACATCACCTACAATATCCGTGATGTCTGCCAATAACACCGGGTGAAATTGGTGCCTCGTCAGTGCTTCCCTTCGGTCGTGCCGGCTACACTGAACTGGACGGAAAACACAAACTATTTACATAGCCGCTTCGACCGACCTTTCATTCAGTGCGGTGGTATCAACCCGGGCGGGTTACACCCTACCACCTAGTAATATAAGAAGGGAATCATATCCCTTAGTCGCCTTTTTTGCACTAATTCTCCGCATTCGTCACCATAATATTAATTGTAATTAATATTTCTTCGCATTCGTCACCAGTTTTGGGCAAGTACAGTTGGGAGATAAAATAATAGCAATAAAGTATTTATACCTATCTATCCATCTGCCCTTGCGAATTTGCTTCTAGTATCGTCACTTCTCTTCTAGTCATGGAAAGCTTTACCAGACCAAAAAATATTTAAAAAAAAAACGAGAGAACTCTAGAACAAAATAATGCGAAAATAAAGGCATTGAAATGCTAAGCGGTCTCCATGACGAATTGCTCTTCGACAAAGAATTAAAAAGATGGAACGGGCATCAACTGACAGTTTTTGGCTTAAATCCGTGATCATTTCCCTATATTTTTAAAAATTTTAGACTCAGTGATTTCGGAGATGAGGTGGGAATGCTCGATTTTAGTATATTTTCTTTAATATTTTTTAAACTATGCACATAAAAAACAAAAAAATATTTGGATTTTTTATGACGAGCACATTCGCATGATTCAATTTAAAAAAAATTTAATGTTTTATTTGTCCCCCAAAATTGACCCCAAAATCAAAATTCGTTCATTTACGCTATGCGTCCGTGTTTATATATTTATGTATTTATTTTATGGAAACTGACACGCTTGGCTACATCACCTACAACATCCGTGATGTCAGCCCATAACACCGGATGAACTAGTCACCGAGTCAGTACTTCCCTTCATTTCATGTCGGCTACTCTGCGAACTATTAACATAGCCGTTTCGACCGACGTTTTATTCAGTGCGGTGGTTCCAACCCGGGCGGGATGAACCCTACCACCTAGTAAGGTAAGAAAGGAAGGGACCTACAGTTTTACGTGGAATCCGAACCACAGTCAGCTTGCAAAGGTCACCCATCCAAGTACTGACCGCGCCCGGGTGTGCTTAACAACAGTCGACCGACCGCACCACTGAGCTACCGCGGATGACAATTGTATGCAAATGAAATGAAAATTGTATACAATGCAATGGTTGCTCTATCCTTTTAAATACTTAGTTTTTTTTTTCACGGTGCCTTTGAACTCTGAATGCGAACAGTGCAGAATCAAGGCTGCATAACTTATTGTGTAACTCTGCTTATCTTTCCTCTTTGTTATTCTAATAGTATGGCCTTCACCGAAGTCTCGTGGCATTAAACGGGGCTCCGCTCGCCTTGTTGTGCGATTTATAAATGCTTTTAGAGGGTTCTGTAGTCGGTAAAGTAGCCAGCAACGAGTCGTATTAAAGCTAGCAAAATTCTTATTCGAATGAACAATTTCTTTATTTACACAAAAAAATATATAAATATAAAACCTTTTTTTTATGGAAAGCACGACACCCCCTTAGCTTCTTAATTTTTTCAAAATACAATTTTTGTTGTTATATCAATGATATTATTAAACTGATTTGTATACAGAATGTTTCAGGGTAGGGTTTCGTAACTTCAGGGTTCGAAAGGGGTCCATATTTGAAGACGAAAAGCTCTGAAACATTTTACCAGATTCGGTCATTTTATAGTACTTACTTTTTGGTGAAAATCGTTTAATAAGATTTGGTGGACGGTTAACGTCCACCTTTATTAATTAAATAAAAATAAAATGACTAACTTACATACTTAACTACTAGAATTGAACTGCATGTAGTTAAATAGCAAACACTTAAATTTTAATGACATCAAAAGAAAAAGAGGACTGTACTAGGTAATTGCACTCCCTAGACCTAAACAGCACTTTTGCCAAATCTCCCCAAACTCACTGCCCATCGAGTTTTTATTCCAATTTTCAATTTTTGTATGAAAAAAAAATACGGAATTTTGATTTGAGTGATAAGGATTTTTTTCTTCTAATAATGAGTACTTTCTATTTCTGAAGTTTCTCAAGCCTATCCTGAAACACCCTGTACATGTTTTTCTTTCCCACCTGGCGGGTGGTCTTCCCACACTCAGTTTTCCTGTCCACGGCCGCCAGTGTAGGACATGGTTACTCCAACGGTCATCGTCTCTTCGGCTAACGTGCCCAGCCCACTGCCACTTGAGCTTAGCCACCCGGTGTCCAATATCGACTACTTTGGTGCGTCGGCGGATTGCCTCGTTACGCACCATATCACGTAGCGATATTCCCAGCATGGCTCGCTCCATTGCTCGCTGGGCAACTTTCAACCTTTGGACAACAGCGACCGTCAGACGGGGACGACGACATCAAGTACGCCGGCGGAAATCAGTGGTTCCGTATCGCTGAAGGCCGGGAGGACTGGAGGAAAATTGGAGAGGGGTATGTCCAGCAGTGGACGCTTACACGCTGACTGACTGACTGACATGTTTTTCTTTCCATGACTTGTAATATGAAAAATTATTATAAATAAATGATTTGATTTATGTTATATCCGCCATAACAAATAACACATATTCTGTGAACATTTCAACTGACTAGCCGCTTTTCAACTCTTCATAATAGTTATGTATGACGGTTCCAAAGTAGCGGCAGTAGGACAGACAGACAGACAGACGGACTGCGTAGGCTTAGTAATAGGCTTCCGTACCAGAAACGGCACGGAACTCTAAAAATGCCCACCCACAAATCAACAGTACCAGAGAACAAAACGATAGAGTTTATTCGTGTATGGCTTTTGGCTGGATTTCGAAGACTCACTACATATGCCTAAAACTAGCACCTGCCCACTGGGATCATATCGAAACAAAACCATTCGTTTGCATATAAAAACGCGAAAAAATAATATCTTGAAATTCGAATAATTCCATTCGAGTCGTGCATACATATTTGATGTTCAAAACAATTTCGTGTTAATTTGAATTTCGAATTGCCGAAATTGTTCTGAATAACATCTTGACTGGCGCCAGACGCCTTAGCACTTGAGAGCAATTTAAATAGACAATAAAAAACAAAGTAAACCAAGTGCGAGTCGAACTCGCGCCCCGAGGGTTCCGTATCGCCATATCATGGTTGGCGCCACTCACGCCATCTATGGCGTGTTATGAAATGATTCATATTAGTTAAATGTCATGATTAGTTAAAATGCTTCATGCTCTATTCGGTAGATGGCGCGCGCGCATACACTTTTTGGTTTCTTCTATGGGAACCCCGTGAATTTTTTACTTTTTCTTATTTTTATTATTTGTTGTTATATCGGCCTATGTCCAACAGTGGACCCATACAGGCCGATGATTATGATGATATCGGCCATAATAACACATATTTAAAAAAGTAAAAAGAGTATTTAGTAGGGTTGTAACGAATATCCGTTTTCGCATTCGAAATTCCGAATATTCGGTTCATTTTTAATATTCGTATCCGTATTCGCATTCGGTTGTAAGATACCGAATATTTATCGAATATTTTACTTCGCGTGTTTCACTAATGAAAGAGTAAGGCGTAACAATATTGGTAGGTGTGGCGTATACCAAACCAATAGGCGCGTAGTTTTAAATACAATTATACATCTTTTGTAACGCACTAATTTCGTTTAATTTTTTTTTTCAAAATGCAGTGTCAAGTAATCAAACACAGAGAAAACCATTCAAACAAGTCCGTATTCATATAATTTTAGGACACAATGTAGGTGGATCTACATTTATAATAGAAAATTTAAGTGTTTTTTCATTTGCATATAAAATTTCATATAAAATTTTTCAATATTCGTATTCGTATTCGCGAATATCATTTTGGAATATTCGTATTCGCGAATGTGGAAAAATAGGCATTCGTTACAACACTAATTTAGACGGCAGGCGCGCTAACTGTGATCCCTAGGCCTAGTGATTGGTGTCGCTAGTGTACCTTACCTATAGATTTTTCTACCTATATTTTTCTTCAACGGGGGCGGCGACTTTGCCCCAAAATGAGGACGGACAAAAAAGGAATTGCCTAAGGGAAAAGACGAAGGAAAACTTATAATAAGTGTGGGTCTGTGTATATTGTATCCAATCCACAGAACCAAGAAAATATATATTCGTATGTCGGAATGGGCAAACTCGTTTTCTTCTAGTCTTCGCCCTTTAAACCCAGCGAAAAGCCATAAAAGCATTAACGCAACGCATTGTAAGTAACCGTTTTTTTTAAATGGAAACTGACACGATTGGCTACATCACCTACAACATCCGTGATGTCAGCCCATAACACCGGGTGAACTAGGTGCCATGTCAGTGCTTCCCTTCATTTCATGTCGGCTACACTGAACAAGACGGAAAACACGAACTATTTAAATAGCAGTTTCGACCGACGTTTCGCTCAGTGCGGTGGTACCAACCCGGCCGGGATAAACCCTACCACCTAGTAAGGTAAGAAGGGAGGGACCTACAGTTTAACGTGGAATCCCAACCACGATCAGCCTCCAACCTTCGCAACATATTATATTTATCCGTTTGTACCGTAGGGTTTAATACGCCTGGGTTGGTACCACCGCACTGAATGAAAGGCCGGTCGAAGCAGCTAGGTATATAACAATTTGTTCGTGTTTTCAGTCCAGTTCAGTGTAGCCGGAATAACCAAAAGGAAGTACTGACATGGCACCTAGTATACCGAAGTGTTATGGGCTGACATCACGGGGTAGGTGATGTATAGTCAATCATGTAAGTTTCCATAAACAAAAAACAAAAACATTAAGCAGAAATCATGATGCATCACAAGTTTTACCTATGAAGCCAACTATAATGGTAAAACATATAATAATAAAAAAAAACCGCCTCTTAAAAATTCCAAAATAATTTTCCTTTACTTACTTAAAGGAGTCGGGGGACCGCTAAGCAAATAAAATATAAAAACTCAGAGCTGCGCCGGTATTTACTTGCCGGTCCCACGACTCCTTGAGTAAGTAAACGGAAATTATTTTTGACTTTACTTGATTACTAACACAGCACCATCCCGGTTAAACCAGCTTTCTAATAAAAAATTGTTTATTACTTCGTGATTACTTTATTACTTGATTACTAACACAGAACCATCCCGGTTAAACCAGCTTTCTAATAAAAAATTGTTTATTACTTCGTGATTACATTATTACTTGATTACTAACACAGAACCATCCCGGTTAAACCAGCTTTCTAATAAATTTTGTTTTATTACTTCTTGATTACTTTATTACTTGATTACTAACACAGAACCATCCCGGTTAAACCAGCTTCTTGATTACATTATTACTTGATTACTAACACAGAACCATCCCGGTTAAACCAGCTTTCTATTAAAAAAATTTTTATTACTTCTTGATTACATTATTACTTGATTACTAACACAGAACCATCCCGGCTAAACCAGCTTTGTAATAAAAAAACATTTATTACTATTTGATTACATTATTACTAGATTACTAACACAGAACCATCCCGGTTAAACCAGCTTTCTAATAAAAAAAACCGTATCCAAATAGGTACATCCGTTTGAAAGCTACGATGCCACAGACAGACAGACGGAGGCGTCAACCTTATAACCCCTTTATTTAGCCCTCGACGCAAGGGGCCTTTTTCGTCGAGGTCTAAAAATAACCTCAAACTATTTTATCGAGGTGGAAGAAGCAAAATTACACGGTTTGACAGCTCGCTTGCCACTTCTAGTCACAGATTCAATGTTCTCTGGCCTATCGATATGAGGGTAGATCTGCAAAGAAGGTGCTCGTTATTTTTGTGCGCTCCGCTTGTTTCTATCTCACAAATTTATTTCGGCGCAGTCAAGCGCATTCAGTTAAATAGATATATAGAGGAATAGACGAGCGACATAGAAGTGGCTTTAGGCATTTTTAAATTCCGTCTGTAGCCCGAAATCTAAGACGTATTCTACTATATAACACGAAATCTAAGATGTATTCTGCTTATAATCCAATATATCAAACGTATTCTACTTATAACCCGATATTTGAGACGTATTAAACTTATGATCCGATATCGAATACGCTTTCTACTTATAACCCAAAATAATATACTTTCCAAAAATAGCTCGCCACTATATAATCCGAAATCTAAGACGTATTCTACTATATAACCCGAAGTCTAAGACGTATTCTACTCATGGCCCGATATCTAAAATGTACCTATTAACTTATAACCCGATATCGAATACGTTTTCTACTTATAACCCAATATAATATACATTCCAAAACATAGCTCGGTCTGCGGCGGCCTCGCCCTTAATAAGTTACTGTTTTCAAGAAATTATATAATTTGTCGGACCTCAACTCGGCCTTTGACCTTGCCCTCAATGGAACTGAGGGGGCGACGGGCAGCTCTATCATAGAAGGGACCCTTTCTCATCATATATATATATTTTTTTTTTATGTAATCCGGTATTGGTGGCTGAGTCGGAGGGGCCAAAGCACATGCTATAACCAGCCAATATCACCTCCGAGAAGGTAGGTGCCATACCGGAGACTTCCCTGGATTGCTGGCTATACTGGAATAGAGGAGAACAGAACCGAGGTTGCTATGCGGCCATCTTACATCCAGTACGGTGGTACCAACCCAGTCCGCTACAATTTGAGCCTACCACCTAGTAAGGGGCAAGGGAAGGGACCTACAGTTTTACACCGGTTCCGAACGGTGAAGCAGCGGGTGTAGGTATGCTCGTAAATTTTTTCGTCAGAAAAAACTCATTGGTACACGCCGACCGGATTTGAACCTCGGCCCTCCCGCATGAGAAGCCGATGCCCAAACCACTCGGCCACCTGCCGCTTGCATTTTCGTTTATTCATTTGCGTTAGTAGTGTATAATTGGGCTGTTTGATTCACCTCGTCAGAAACATCGAGCTGCTCAATCATAATCGCATTCGCTTCGCTCATACTCATGATTCAAACAGCTCGATCTGTCTGTCGAGGTGAAATCAAACAGCCCAATTATAAACTACGTCTGCGATGCAGGTGCAGATCGTTTGCATTGCAGAGCTCTTTGAGCGTTAAAATCGCTTTTTGATCGGTAAACTGAATGCCGATGGCAGAATGGTAATGTTTAGGTGCTAAATAGATTACAGTTTTCACAGCAATCGATATGAAGATACGATAGCTATACCGAAGAATGAAAAAACCAAGTAATGAATGCGATCGAATTTTAAACCTTTTATTTAAAAAAATATATTTTCATCACACCACTTCTTTAGACATATTACATTTTTCAAAGCACAACATTTCTTATGACTTATACAATTATAATAGTATGGCTCATCACAATATTTTTCTTCTAAAATCTTAAAATTAGGACAATTCAAGCTTTCTAGATTTATTACATTTTCATTTCCAAGTAATTGTATTATCCATACCACTTTTTCTTCACCTTTACAATAAATTTTTTTATCGCTAAAATACGGTTTAACAATTTTATTAAATTCATACATATGCATGAAACCCCCGCCCCAGGAAATTTCCCGATTTCGTTGCAGCCAACTGACTTGTCTTCTTTCTTCAATGCTTAATTTCTCATAGGGAAATGGTGCTTTTAGAACAAAAACTTGTGTATTCGTGTCTGCAAGCATCGCTAGTTCTTTGAGAATAAATTTGTTCTCAGAAGTTTTAAATCCTTGAACGTCCACTATGATAGGTTGAGCCATTATGTTAGTTTCCTCACAATACTGCTTAGAGGCTTATATTCTATTAAACAGTCGTTAATTATAAGACAGTAAGCTGCTGTTTTGTCAGGTATTTCCTGCTGGCTCTGAATTTCCAGTCGAACGTCAATTACCCCAGCTTTCACAGTCTCGTTTTGATGAGAACAGTCTATTACGAAAAGTGGTGCTTTTGTTTTAAAATCGGTTAAACTTAGCAACGAGCTCGGCTGACGGCCGTAGTAAGACTGTTGAAACTTGCAGTATAACTCGTATAATAAAGCATACTTCGACTCATTAAATTTTATGGAGAGGAGGTCATACGGGTAATAAGTAGAATTTAAAAAGACTTTAACATCAATCAAATTACAATGATCAAATTCGGACATGTTTCCTTGAGAATTTTTGCGATTAGTTTGAAGACCTAAGACAACAAATCTAGGCTTTTCTAACTGATTCGATGTTTTAATAGACCATGTGTGTTTGGTTGTTCTAGGTAGAAGAGGGTACTCATATAAATCCCAGTTTCTAAAAGCAATTTTTAATGATTTATCTTTTTCCAGGTGCCTGAGTAAATTTAAACGCATGCGATCTGACACTTTAACGTGAGGAATTCTCGAAATTATTTTTGAAATAAATACTTCCGAAATAAATTCACCTTGATTCAGTTTTAAGGAATTCACGTTGCTGCTACTTCTCAAAAGCACAAGCTCATGTTTGCAGTTAACTATAATTTTTTTGAAATCCTCTGCAAAGCCTAGAATTCTATTGAGGGGGATGTTAACGGTAAAATGTCCATCGCTATTAACACCATCTGTATTCCATCCCCACGCTCCAGCCATTTTCGACTCGTTTTCAGTCATCGAAATGTATGATTTCATAGTTGTTGTTATACCAGAGTTTTTTATTTTATCTATTTCAACACCATTAAGCTCATATCGTATGTCTTGAAATAAAAATAAAATGGAATTGTTGATTAAATGCATATTAGGCAATTTCTCAGTTTTATTATCAGCATTCGATTTGTACGCACGAAATACACCCTCCATGTACAGGGAACTTTCTGATGGTAGTACATACAAATCTTGCTGGTTTATCGGTATTCTAATCTCATCGTTGTTACTGAAACTATTGACATAGGGCTTATAGGAATGAATTTCAAAGCTTTCTATAGAATCATCTTGCTCGGGCAATGCTGTTACATCGAAAATGCTCATTTTTGTATTAATCCGATTAACTGTAAAAATTGTTTATTCTCTTTTGTTAATTTAATCACGCGTCGTTCTTGCCGAGCGATGCGTCTGTTACTGGCACATTGTTTAGGGGGAGGTGCTAATTTATTGAACACTAGCATGATTTTTTTCTTAAATGCAGACACATATGTATCTCTTCCTTGCGAAGATTAACTAAACTATTACCCCCGTCGAGTATTCTTATGGTTATTGCTGATATTGTTTGCTGATTGACGGGGAAGTAGATAATATTTTCAGGTTTTTCTAAAATTCTATAACCTGGAGGTGAATTAGGAATAAATTCGTGAATTATATGCGATGGTTTCCCGTTTATAAAAGAGCCATTCACAATATCGCATTCGATTCTTATGACTGCTGTAGGTAGAATGGCGATCGTTTGAGTCGATTCATGAGTTATATTTGCTTTCAGCATCTCTCGGGGGAACCCGAGCAGAGAAACTATTGAATTTGGTTTCTCAAAGTGAACATCTTTCGAACAGTTGATGCTGCACTTCAAAGTGTTATTATTGGATGTAATATTAATATTACATTTATTAATTAAATTATTTTTCAGGAATTCGCTTATATCTTGCAGCTCGTAAGAGCCTTCGGGAATTTCTAAGACATCACTATCGTTAAAATGAAATTTGTTATTTTTATAGTCAACATTCGGAATAGAATTAAATGTTGCAAAATAGAGCAATCCACACTCGTATTCTCCGTTCAGTTCAAGTGCAGGCAAATAATTGCTGGTTAAGAGGGAATCGGTGCCGTGAATTGACAGAGTGAAAGACATTTTCGAAATGAATGCGTTTTACAAACGTCTGCATTATAAATGTATTTCCCAAAATTTGCGGAGGAATTTGACACACAGATGACCGCAATTTTTAGCATGATCTCTTTGATATTTTTTATAGTTATAATAAATTTTACACGTTTTTAAATAATGTATTAATTCTAACGGTGGCTGTAAATTTCCAAAACTATCGAAATATTCAGCATAATTATTTATTTTAGCATAGGCCACCCAGTGAGTCCCATGGTTTTTATTGCTATCCAAATTAAGAACACCGCACTCAATTTTTTTAGGCTTATGAGGCAGGGCATCCCTCATGTACACATTTCTAAAGTACGGTATATCCTGAGCATGTTCCAAGATATCTATATTTGTGAGGGCTCTTCTAGGCAGCCTTTTGTTCAGTTTTTTGAACCATTAAAAAATAATCCAGCTCCATTTTTATAATGTTTGAGATATAAACCATGTCCTATAGCGATGGATTCCATGGCGCTATTATGACGATGTGCTTCTTTCAAATCTTCTCTAGCTATTTTGTAATCATTCACGGCTTTAGCGATTCCAGCAGCCCCTCCAGCCAAGCTGCCTAAAGCAGATAGGCCTGCAAAAATTGGTATAAGCGGTAATATACCACCTGTTTTTGGAATTGGTATTACTCTAGGCAATGAAATGCATGCATTCCTCGGAATAATCTTTTTTGCAAAAGCAAGCGCCCGACGAATAACAGTTTTATTGCTTTTGGATTTAATTTTTCCTAATTTAGTCTTAATTTTTTTTATCGCTGTCTTAAACGTTTTTATTTTTTTCTTTACACCGGCCCCCGCTTTCACTTTCGCCTTCATAATATTTTTCACCAGCCATGAAGCGATTTTTTCTCCTCTCCCTGCATCAGCACACTTTGAACGTTTCCCCGCTCTATCCATCAATTTTAAATCAGCTATACGTCTAACGCCCAATTTTTTTGATTTCATATATTCTATGTCGTGTTCTCGACAGTAATCGTCCAATTTATTAACCCCCGTATCACCTCGCTGCAGTCTTTTATTTAAACGTGTCCCCGGACCGCAATAATTATAGCCAGGCAGATGAATTTCAAAAGGTAAATTATTTATCAATGTATCGACTATTCCCTCCCCTTTCATCACTTAATATCAAATGAAGGTTTTAGCAAGCGTTTCAAGTTTTTATAACTAATTATACCTTGTTATCAGCATCTATCCAGCTATTTTCAGACGCGGGAAGACCCAGCCATTTTACAAACACTTTTTCCCCATTTCTTTTTAAAACTTTTTCAACCAGGTAAATATCTGGATATCTTGTTTTCATCAGTTCTTGCTCATAAAAACATCCTGATATAATTTGGCCGTGCATATCGCTTAATATATACGAGGCAGGCCTCACTGTTTTTATTTTAGCTATTTTAAACAGTTCAGTTGACCAATTCGGATTATATCCCTTGGCAAAAGCTCCTTTGTATTTGCTTATACGGACATGATCACCGATTTTAAATTTCGGGGGTAGCAGCGCGTTTGCATATTTTTTTCTACTTTTTTCAATATTTGCATGAACAGCAGCCGCGTTATAATTACTCACATTTGCAGGTTTAAAACGCGTGGTGCTGTGCACTGTATTATTGTAATTAGTCATAATATTTGCCAGTGGTTTTCCAACCCATTTATAGTTACCATTTAAACTGAATGTTTTATACAATCGGGTTTTTAGCGTTCTTATAAAACGTTCAACGATCGAAGCTTTCTTGATAGAATATGTTGAATAATGATTAATAGATTGTTTCACCATAAATTTTTTAAATTTTTCATTGTAAAATTCTTTCCCGTGATCGGTCTGCAGGTGTGCGGGTTTTCTCCCCTTTTTTAAAATTACCTCCATCGCATTACAAATATCCTCTTTATTTTTTGTCTTTACAGGAACTGCCCATGCGAATTTCGAAAATCCGTCAATTACAACTAGTATTAATTTATATCCGCTGTTATACCGTTGAAAACTTCTCATCTCAGCCAGATCTGCTTGCCATAAATCGTCTATGCCTCGAAGCTCTACTATTCGCCTAGGAAAATTTCTACGAGCGGGTTTATGAATTTCTTCGACAACAGCCTCCATTATGAAGATTTATTTTCTCCTTCAAGGCTATGAACGTCTGCTTTAGTATAGATCTTTCGCTCGAAATGAGATTGTAGCAATTCAATATCGTGTTTTATATCAGCTTGAAATCGATGAAAGCTATCGCTTAACTGTTTTTTGCTGCAAAATTCCTTAAGAAGGTTATCGATATAAGATTTTGTAACAGCATCATTTGATTCTTTCGGGGGCAGAAGCCCTGTCAATCTCGATGATCGTGCATCAATATTGCCATCTCCAGTTCTATGGAAGCATGAATCTATATGATCACGTTGAAGCTCAGAAAGCCTAAGTCTTTTGTGCACATGCTGGCCGAATTTATCAATATTCATTTTAGCAAGCCTCGGAAATAATTGCTGCGAAAGTTTGAATGTTACTGAGCGTATAAACCATCAACACCACATTTTATACATTAACTAGCTGTTGCCCGCGGCTTCGCTCGCGTGAAATTCGTATTTCAAAGAAGAGTAACTAAGGGCGGGGCCGACGGCCAAACTGGATTCAGGAAAGTGATAAACCTTCCCGAGGAAAGTGAGTAACTAAAGGCGAGGCCGAAGGCGGAGTTGCGTTCATGTAAACGATAAACCTTCTCGAAAAAAGTAAGTAACTGAGAGGGAGGCCGAAGGCCGAGCTGCGTTCAGAAATAAACCTTTTCGAAGAAAGTAAGTAACAAAGGGCGAGGCCGAAGGCCGAGCTGCGTTCGGGAAGACCATAAACCGTCTCGAAGAAAGTAAGTAACTGAGAGCGAGGCCGAAGGCAGAGCTGCGTTCAGGAAGACCATAAACCTTCTCCAAGAAAGTAAGTAACTGAGGGCGAGGCCGAAGGCCAAGTTGCGTTCAGGAAGACCACAAACCATCTCTAAGAAAGTATGTAATTAAGGGCGAGGCCGAAGGTCAAACTGCGTTCGGGAAGACCATAAACCTTCTCGAAGAAAGTAAGTAACTGAGGGCGAGGCCGAAGGCCGAGCTGCGTTCAAGAATAGGATAAACCTTTTCGAAGAAAATAAGTAACATAGGCCGAGGCCGAAAGCCGAGCTGCGTTCAGGAAGACGATAAACCATCTCTAAGAAAGTAAGTAATTAAGGGCGAGGCCTAAGGCCGAGCTGCGTTCAGGAAGACGATAACCCTTCTCGAAGAAAGTAAGTAACAAAGGGCGAGGCCGAAGGCCGCGCTGCGTTCGGGAAAACCATAAACCCTCTCGAAGATAGTAAGTAACAGAGGGCGAGGCCGAAGGCCGAGCTGCGTTCAGGAAGACGACCATCTCTAAGAAAGTATGTAATTAAGGGCGAGGCCGAAGGCCGAGCTGCGTTCAGGAAGAGCATAAACCTTTTCGAAGAAAATAAGCAACAGAGGGCGAGGCCGAAGGCCGAGCTACGCTCGAGAAGACCGTAAACCTTCTCGAAGATAGTAAGTAACTGAGGGCGAGGCCGAAGGCCGAGCTGCGTTCAGGAAGACGATAAACCATCTCTAAGAAAGTAAGTAATTAAGGGCGAGGCCGAAGGCCGAGCTGCGTTCAGGAAGACCATAAACCTTCTCGAAGAAAGTAAGTAACTGAAGGCGAGGCCGAAGGCCGAGCTGCGTTCAGTAAGACGACAAACCATCTCTAAGAAAGTAAGTAACAAAGGGCGAGGCCGAAGGCCGAGCTGCGTTCAGGAAGACCATAAACCTTCTCGAAGAAAGTAAGTAACTGAAGGCGAGGCCGAAGGCCGAGCTGCGTTCAGGAAGACGACAAACCATCTCTAAGAAAGTAAGTAATTAAGGGCGAGGCCGAAGGCCGAGCTGCGTTCAGGAAGACCATAAACCTTCTCGAAGAAAGTAAGTAACTGAAGGCGAGGCCGAAGGCCGAGCTGCGTTCAGGAAGACGACAAACCATCTCTAAGAAAGTAAGTAATTGAGGGCGAGGCCGAAGGCCGAGCTGCGTTCAGGAAGAGGATAAACATTTTTAAAGAAAGTAAGTAACAAAGGGTGAGGCCGAAGGCCGAGCTGCGTTCGGGAAGACCATAAACCTTCTCGAAGAAAGTAAGTAACAAAGGGCGAGGCCGAAGGCCGAGCTGCGTTCAAGAAAAGGATAAACCTTTTCGATGAAAATAAGTAACAAAGGGCGAAGCCGAAGGCCGAGCTGCGTTCGGGAAGACCATAAACCTTCTCGAAGATAGTAAGTAACTGAGGGCGAGGCCGAAGGCCGAGCTGCGTTCAGGAAGACCATAAACCTTCTGGAAGATAGTAAGTAACTGAGGGTGAGGTCGAAGGCCGAGCTGCGTTCGGGAAGACCTTAAACCGTCTCGATGAAAGTAAGTAACTGAGGGCGAGGCCGAAGGCCGAGTTGCGTTCAAGAAGAGGATTAACTTTTTTGAAGAAAATAAGTAACAAAGGGCGAGGCCGAAGGCCGAGCTGCGTTAAGGAAGACGATAAACCATCTCTAAGAAAGTAAGTAATTAAGGGCGACGCCGAAGGCCGAGCTGCGTTCAGGAAGAGGATAAACATTTTCAGAGAAAATAAGTAACAAATGGTGAGGCCGAAGGCCGAGCTGCGTTCGGGAAGACCATAAACCATCTCTAAGAAAGTAAGTAATTAAGGGCGAGGCCGAACGCCAACCTGCGTTCAGGAAGAAGATAAACATTTTCAAAGACAGTAAGTAACTATAGGCAAGGCCGAAGGCCGAGCTGCGTTCAAGGAGAGGATAAAACTTTTCGAAGAAAGTAAGTAATATTTAAGTACAGTAAACTAATTAAGAACCTCTTTGTATACTACATTTCTGGTACGGACCTCATCTGCGAATATCACCAGATTGCTTGCGGAACTGACTCTCGAACAGGCCACATAAAACCGTCCGTGAGAAAATCAGTCCTCTCTTAAGTCAACTCCGGCCATCTGCAGCGTTTGCCCCTGAGCTTTATTTATAATCATAGCGAAACAGACTTTAAGGGGGAACTGCAGTCTTTTTAACTCAAATGGGTATTCTGACGGTATTAAAGGTATTCGAGGTATGAATACCCTGAAACATCTCATTGTTTATTTATGATGAATAGCTACAATTCAAATTTTCAAGTTCCTACCTTTAAAAAAACCGATACACCCTTTCGCCCCCATTTATCCCCCCCCCCCCCTAAAATGTGAAAATCCAAAAACCCTGAAACACGTCATTATTTATTTATGATGAATAGCTATAATTATGATTTTCAAGTTCCTACCTTTAAAAAACCGATACTCCCTTACAACATTTCGCCCCCCATTTCCTCCCCTTAAAATGTGAAAATCCAAAAACCCTGAAAAACGTCATTATTTATTTATGATGAATAGCTATAATTATGATTTTCAAGTTCCTACCTTTAAAAAAACCGATATTCCCTTATAACATTTCGCCCCCCATTTCCCCCCCATAAAAGGTGAAAATCCAAAAACCATGAAACACGTCATTATTTATTTATGATAAGTAGCTACAATTATGATTTTCAAGTTCCTACATTTAAAAAAACCGATACTCCCATACAAACTGTCACCCCCCATTTCCCCCCCTTAAATGTGAAAATCCAAAAACCCTGAAACACGTCATTATTTATTTATGATGAATAGCTATAATTATGATTTTCAAGTTCCTACCTTTAAAAAAACAGATATTCCCATACAAACTGTCACCCACCATTTCCCCCCCCCCCCCCCCCCTTAAAATGTGAAAATCCAAAAACCCTGAAACACCTCATTATTTATTTATGATGAAGAGCTATAATTATGATTTTCAAGTTCCTACCTTTAAAAAAACCGATACTCCCTTACAACATTTCGCCCCCCATTTCTCCCCCTTAAAATGTGAAAATCCAAAAACCCTGAAACACGTCATTATTTATTTATGATGAGTAGCTATAATTATGATTTTCAAGTTCCTACATTAAAAAAAACGGATACTCCCATACAAACTGTCACCCCCCATTTCCCCCCCTTAAAATGTTAAAATCCAAAAACCCTGAAACACGTCATTATTTATTTTACATGAATAGCTATAATTATGATTTTCAAGTTCCTACCTTTAAAAAAAGAGATACTCCCATACAAACTGTCATCCCCCATTTCCCCCCCTTAAAGTTAAAATTTCCAAAAATCCTTTCTTAGCGGATGCTTCCGTTATGAAATAAACCTATGTTCCAAATTTCAGCTTTCTAGACTTAGTAGTTTTGGCTGTGCGTTGATAGATCAGTCAGGACAAACAATTTTATAAGTATAGATAACGCCGCATTCTTTTAACTCTTCTAAAATAGATATAATCTCATTATCGAGGCCTGTATTTCCTGCATCCCGCGATGCGATTAGCAAACGGAGGTGGTCGACTAATTCATTCGGATCATCCCAGTAAACATAGGAGGTATTTTTCTTCAACATTTTCATACTAGGCAGACCATTTCCTGATGTATAGCCATCGCCATCCGTCTTCCGATCCAAATTTAGCAGTGGTTTTATTATATACCGATATTTAATACCTTTATTACTCTTTACAGGTTTAGTGGGATCATAATTTCGTTTATGCACGCTAGTTTCTAACAAAATTTCTTTATACTTAATTTTGTCCGCTGCTGTTATTTTGCTTAAATTTGGACTTTTCTTGAATAATAACTCTCTTAAACCAGGCGATAATTTGTATTTAAAACCTGCCAGCGTAATCTCATCGTTTTCTATTCTAACAGGGTTTTTACCTATCATTGTTTTTCCTCTGTCTACTCTCACACCGAAGGGGACATCCAGTTTTATCATATCTGTAAGACGAGGTCTATTAGCGCCCGCGTCGCCGCTTCCTGATTCTAGCGAAGAAGCCGATGATTGGCGGATGAAAGTTGTATTAGGAGATTCGAATATCTCAACATCTTTTTCCTCCTCCGAATCTAACTCGGTACCATCGCTGATATTGCTATGGTTATGCGAGTCGAATTTATTGCTCAATTGATCGTCATCATGAATTTCCTGAGAGTGTTCAAATTTCCGACCCGAGTTTGCATTCGCGGAGCGGTCAGCAATTTTTTTCAGCGGTTGAATAATTGGCTGGAACATGTCTTCCATCACTTTCTCGTCATGCATTTTATTTTCCCGCATTTCACTAACTTTTTTCTTAACCGCTTGTACAGATTTTATAATTTCCTCTTTGATGGATTTGTTTTTATTAATATTTATCATGATAATTGTTATAAAAAATTAAAAGACAACCTATTACCATTAAAATTTAAGTATTAATGAGCTTTGACTCTTCCCTCGAGACATTTTAAAGATTTTATTAGCTGGAAAGATATTCATCAAAATTTTTTCTATACCGCCCATTACTCTTTTCGCAATCCTTATTAATTACCAAGAAATTATAGGGCTCGCTCCAAATTCTCGCCGCAATATGACGGAAATCATTAAACGACATATCGCTATTAACATGCTCATCGTAAACATGTTTCAGATTTACATCATCCTGCCGAAAAAGTATAATCAAATTAGCATTATCCCTCACAAGCTGCTTCGGTATCTTCGAGTATGTTTGAGTCAAGTAAAAACAGTCGATAAATGCATGTCTTCCCATCGAAAAGAAATCGCGAATATTATTCTGCTTTTCACACGCAATATCGTCAAAAATAAAAATGGAATCCGGCAATGTTTCCAGGAGTGATATAACTTTTTCATTATCATTAAATTTTTCAAATCTTACTTCAGGTATATTATCGAAAACTTTGCTAAGGAAAAGGTATTTCGGTTGGAATATTGTTTTTGAGTAAAGATAAATGTTTCTATATTTTAACCCATTCTCGTGTAATAAGAGTGCTAAAATCAGGTTTGTTTTCCCGGAATTACTGGCTCCGCATACTAAAGATCTTATACTATTCGGTAGAAGACTGCAATGCCTCGGCGCTGAATTTTCACTTTCACCGCAGCGATAAGCGAAATTTAAATCTAATAATATAGGTTGTTTTACAAATTGCATGACCGCTATACTCCTAATATAATTCCTTACTCAGCTGCTGAATGCACATATATGATTATCTTCAGCAAAGCCACCCCCTTTTATAAATTCCGGCTGTATGAAAAAAAAAAAAAAATTTACATGCAATATAATCTAAAAAAGGGGTGTATGCCTAATTAACGCTTTACTATGCGCGAATTTGACATCCGCAATGCTTTCAGCGATGCGTGTCTAGCAAGCTCGTGCACACCACTGTAGGTACTAATCGATGAAAAAGGAAAAAAATCATGTTGCGACATCTGCAATGATTTCAGCGGAACGTGTCTAGCAAGCTCGCACATGTATCTGCAGGTGCTACTCGATGAAAAAAAAAAAACATGTTAGAACAGGTTTTACTTGAAATATTGATGAAATTTAATTTCACGGCTGCAGCGATGCGAATCCCTCCGCTCTCGCGGCACTTCAGCTTTACATTTCGAATACTTCGCACGCCTGCATCATGTCGGTAAGCCTCATATTATAATAATAACAACTATTTCCATGTTTCACTATGGTGATAAAGGAAGAATAAATAAATAAATAAATAATAACTATTTTTATGTTTTCCAGCATTACATCAAATCAGCATTACATAAAATAATGTTTAATTGTTTTTTTCAGATTCGCGATCAGGAAGCCATGACATATCGCGATGCAAGTTCAAAACCTCTCATACTTCAAACTTATAATGATATTTTAAAAAACGAGCGGAGCGCCGGACGTCTCAAGAGTCTCAAGAGTTCTGCATAAATCTATTCTCATTTGCAAGTAAAGTAGTCATATTACGAGAATAATTTTGTATTTACATAATATTAATAATATAATAATACGCTTCACACCGCTTAATATGAGGCGAGGATGGGTTTACCGCCTCAGTCAATTTTTCCCAGCCAACACACATATGTGCAATAACATGCATATATGCGTATACCGCATGCAGTATCCCTACAGGTTTTTTTTTTTTATTGACAGACAGGCATACAGGCAGGCAGGTGTTTTTTGTAAGCACTCCTTTATTCCTTTTAATGCGCGGAACCCTAAAATTTCATATAGAGCGGTCGCATAGATGTATTTTTACGAATTAACACCGCCGCCGGGCATTGAAGCTTCGAATTTCACTCGGCGCGCCACAGCGCCTCGCTTTGTACAACCGCCTGCGAAGCAATATTATTTCAATTCCCGTGAAAATGCTGATTCGCCGGATTGCATTATTCTGTAAGACATGCTCACACACGGTTTTGTTGATGAAATATGGAACACGGGTGGATCGTTGCATACAAACATTGTATTTACTGTAAGATTTCAGTCCCTATGTGAATCTGGCTTTATGCATTGGTTTTTGTATAAATTTGACGTCGCGCTAGTACCGGGCATCATTCAGTTGAGCAGTAAGCAGTAAGTACAAGTGCCTAGTGAAAAGTGGAAAGTGAACAAGTAAGTGCCTGCCCCCCCGCCTTCGCCGAGACTCAAGGAACTCGACTGGTAAGTTTTATCTCTTCATAACTAGGGCAATTTTTACTTGTTATTCTCAGACCCTTTGCACTGTTTTAAATTGAAAAAATACTTTGAAATTTCAAATAAAACACTTGATCAATTCCCGTCTGTTTTCCAATTTTTAAGCATCACAATTTCAAATACTTGTAAAAATTTCATGCATGTTTAAACTTGGAGCTCTGGCTCATGTTTTTAAGCGATGTAATGATTGATTAACTCTTGGATGAAATCGAGTTACCGTTAAAAGATAGTTTTTTACAACGCGCTCACTTCGGCTGATATATCGCAAAGCGATTATGAGCATGCTGTAAATGTTTGGAGACAATTTAGAGTTAAAAGTTTGGGTCAATATACAGATCTTTACTTAAAAAGCGATGTTCTGTTATTATGCGATATATTTGAAAACTTTAGGAATATGAGCTTAAAACATTACAAGCTCGATCCGGCTTATTATGTAACCTCGCCGGGGCTGAGCTGGGACGCGATGCTACTTCACACTAAAGTCAAACTTGAATTGATCTCTGATATAGAGATTTATCAATTTTTCGAGAAAGGTTTTCGAGGAGGATTGGCTCAGGTCTCTTTGCGATATTGCAAACCTAATAACAAGTATCTGCCTGATCATGACGAGTCATTACCCTCAAGTTTTTGCATATATCTCGATTCAAATAACTTATATGGCTTTTCCATGATGAGGAAAATGCCGGTGTCCCAATTTTCATTTTTTAACCGCGAATGAAATCGCGAGCTTGGACATTCGCTCGGTCCCCCGATAACAGCGACATTTGGCTATGTTTTGGAGGTTGATTTGAAATACCCGTCATATTTGCACGACGATCATTCGGATTTACCTTTCGCGCCTGAAAAACTTACACCGCCTGGCGGCGCTAACTCGAAACTCATAGCAAGTTTATATCACAAACATAACTATGTTATTCATTACATCCACTTAGAGACATGTCTGAATAATGGTTTGATATTGAACAAGCTAAAAAACCGTTTAAAAAAGTGCATAGAGCACTCGTTTTCAAGCAGGATGACTTTCTGAAAAAGTATATTGAACTTAACACTTCTTTGCGCACGGTTGCCAAGTCAGAATTTGAAAAGGATAATTAAAAAAAAATGAATAACGCTATCTTCGGAAAATCAATCGGAAACAAACGTAAGCAAGCTAATGTGAAATTAGTGAACTCGTGGAGAGACGATCGTAATATAACGAACAAGATTTTAAGCGCTGAAAAACTCGTATGCATGCCTAACTTCAAAAGCATTTCGATATTTTCAGAAAATCTAGCAGCGGTTCAATTGGTCAATTTACATCGGTTTTACCGTATTAGAACTTTCGAAAGCCCATCTATACAATTTTCATTACTCTGTAATGAAGCGAAAGTTCAGTAAAAATATAAAATTATGTTATACTGATACGGACAGTTTACTTTACCATGTGTTTACTGATGACATATACAGAGATATAAAAGACGATATTTCAAATTTTGATACAAGCAACTTTGCCTGCAATAATATTTACGGTATACCTAGAGTAAATATGAAAGTTCCCGGTCTCTTCAAAGACGAGATGGGAGGTGTGGTTATATCAGAGTTCATAGGACTTCGCGCTAAACTGTACTGCATAAAAACATCGGATTCATCTATAAAGAAAGCAAAAGGTATATCCGGATCTGTTACCAAGCAATTACGCAGCGATGAATACAAACACGCTCTTGACAGCGGCGCGATAGTTCGACGTAAAATAAAATGCATACTATTCGATCGGTTAATCACAAATCTTTAAATCGGTGCTCGATAGATCTGATGATAAGCGGCGATTGTTGAAAAGAAGCTATAATACTTTGCCATGGGGGCATTATAAATTGTAATTGCGTCTTAAAAATAATTAATTTACGTGTTTGCGTGTTTGATCTGCTGTTTTTTTATACTTTTTATAAGCTAAGTACTTGCCCTATGAAGGCATTGTAATTGTAACCGTATCTTATAATTAATCCAAGTGTTTTTTATGATGCTGTTCATGTAATAGAATAAATAAAATATTCTTGTTTGCTAATAAACATGTTTTATTTTAATTAGACCTCCATTACTATACGTGTTCATGATATAAAACTTGGCAAAAATATAGCCTCCTACGAGAATTTCATGGAAATAGGAAAGATTTCATAATATAGTCTGGTTGTGGAGGGCTTGATGAATTTCCTGCTTGATTTTGATGCCACAATTTGAGTATGTATGTACAATAGCTCGCATGCAAACGATAAAGAGATTCATTACATGAAATTTAATAGTGCTCCACGGGCGGGTGGGCTTTAGACAAAGCGAGAATTGCTTGAAATACTTAGAATATAAAAAAATATTGCATACAATATTTTATAAAGCATGCATGCCTTACTTACAGCGTCTCTAAAAAAAAAAATTGCAAACATTTATAATCGCCATATGCAGCTCATCGGCATTCAGTCTAATCAATACATGAATATCAGCAGGTAAATTGAGTTTTATCGATTTGAAGTTAACAGAATTTAACCTCGACTTCATTCAAATAATCAGCATAGTTGCCCGCAGCGATACAGTAGAATTGGGTTATCTAATTCACCTCGGCAGAAACATCTTGCTGTTCAGGATAATGAGCATGAGCGAAGCGATGCGAGTTAGACTGAACGGCATGATGTTTGTCGAGGTGAATTAGATAGCCCAATTCTACACTACTTGCGTTTAATCCTATTTGCTATTAAGCCGACTTTACCGCGAGCGGAGCCGCGGGCACAGCTAGTTCTACGTAATCTGCGGTTCTACTTAAGATTTTTAAAATACCTTGAGAAAAAAAAAATTGAAAGTAATAATTTTTAGGTTTCCGTATCCCGTACCAAAGCCTTTTACTAAGCCTACGCCGTCTGTCTGTCTGTCTGTCTGTCTGTTTGTTTGTCCCACTGCTGTATCTTTGGAAGCGTATAGCTAGCCGGTTGAAATTTTCACAGAATATGTGTTATTATGGCGGATATAACAACAAATAATAAAAAATTGAAAAAGTAAAAAATTTAGTGGGGTTTCCATACAAGAAACGTGTTTATTTTCAATGTTTTTTTTTGTTGTGCGGAAACCTAGGTGCGCGTGTCCGACTCGCACATGGCCGGTTTTTTTGTTATTTGTGGTTTTACTTTAGAGTTTGCACTATAATCACTCCAAGATTGACTTTTTTTTGTCTCAATTTCATATACATATACATATCACACACGCTGAATCCCGACAATCGGGGTAAGCAGAGTAATCGGTGTTGTGCTGCAAGAACTCTGGTAAATTACAGCACAACACCGACCACCACGTTTCGGAAATTATTCGAACAAGATTCAATCGATCAAGCAGCAAGTAAGGCACGAAGACCCACCTGCTGCATGACGCATGGAAGTACCAAGCCAAGGTGAGAGCTGGCGAGCCTGTCGCCCTTTAGCACGGCATCTTGTCCTTATCCCTTAGTCGCCTTTTACGACATGCACGGGGAGAGATGCAGTGAGGCTATTCTTTTTAAGTACCGGCCCCACACGGTACCCTGAAGAAACTGTAAAACTATATAGTTCAGAATTCGATACTGAGTAGCATCCGTGAGTTTGGCACGAGTATGTGCATCCCTTTTGGTCGTGGCGGCTACACTGAACTGGAGTGCAAGCGCGAAATATATTTACATAGCCCATTCGTTTCTCCTCTGTTCTAATGTACATTTCAGGCAGTGCTGTAAGAAAGGAAACCAATGGGTCGTGAAACAGTACCAGCCTCGTGTCGTGTTCCACGGCGGCTGGAAACGAGGCCGAACGACAATAACAGAAGGAAACAGAACACGATAACATACAGCTCCTACAGCGCTATCAGCTTTAGAGGAACCAAAATAGGTTTTTTTAACATGACATGTGCGACTTGTGGATGACCCTGTGGTGTCCCGCGACTTAGAACCGCTGCAACTCCGTAGGGACGTCGGCTCCCTAAGTGTGTTCTATCGTCTATTTCACGGGGAGTGTTCGGAGGAGCTGTTTAACGCGATTCCGTCGTCCCCATTCCACCTCCGCACTACGCGTACTGGGCAGGGGATGCACCCCTATACAATCGACCCACCGAGGATGCACCAACCGGTTCTGTAGGTCTCTTATTCACAGAACCGGGAAAATGTGGAACTTATCTATTTCCTCCCAAGTACAGCTTGGGGTTTTTCAAAATGGGCGTGAAAAGGCTCCTGTCAGGCCGGCATGGCATTCGCAATCCCCGTGCATCACAGAATGTCCATGGGCATCGTAAGTCACCTACTCGCAAGTGAAACGATGCCACATGTCGCGCTTTCTATAAAAAAAAAACATGAAAACCATTTTTTTTTCTTATCCTGTATTTTTGGCTGAATCATAGGAGCCAGAGCAAGTGCTCCAAGCAGCCAATATCACCTCCGAGAAGGTAGGTGCCATACCGGAAACTTCCCTTTGGATTGCTGCATGACTTTTAAGGTACTGACAAAACATTGTGACTAGCGAAATTATGTTCGTCAGTTCTTCGTATTGAAATAGAACTGGTGGAATTCCCAACGTATCCAAGAGTAGGTTAGGTTACCTACCCAGCCTACCCTATGGATGATCGGTTGAAGGGTTATGGCGGAACATATATACATTCAGAAAATATTTCTAAAATTCGTCAATTTAATTTTAGTATCATACATAGACGCAGTATCTCATAAAACAAATTAACTTACTCCACGACCATCCCTTACAGATTTATTATTAGTATTGACAATGAACTCTAGTGTTGTCCGTGCACATTCTCAAGTCGACCGAATCATACTCGAGAATTTATTACGAAAAACGTTTTCGTTTTTCGCACGAAAATAATGTCCTTCACGCGCCAGCGACACGAGGGACGCACAGGTGAAATACTGGACGAGTTTTATTTTTACCTCACCCTCTTCCCTGCTGTTTCTCTGGGCATGACAAGGATTCCAAAAGGATAGATAAGGCATTTCAAGAGAGGCGGGAATAGGCACCTTTCAGACCGCCATGGCATTCGCGACCCCCGCATGCGACGGAACGTCCATGGGCGTCGCTAGACACCATATGGGTGGCACGGCGCCGCATGTCGCGCATACTATAAAAATAATAATAGTACAAATTTGAACGGCTAGTAGCCAAGCACCTATACTGTAGCTACTTCATCTGTACAACAACTGTAATTCATCTGTATTAAATATGTTTTAATTAACAAGTACTTGCTTATATGTAGTATATTTTAATATCTATATTATATTTATATTAATTATATTAATATTTTAAATTCCTACAATCAAGTCTTTTGCTACTACTTACTTATATTTCACAGCTAGCTGTGCCCGCGACTACGTCCGCGTGGACTTGATCTTTCTCAGCTTGTATAAAACGCAACGTGACTCTGTCTGTCCGTTCGTTAGTTTGATTCAATTGTTTTGGTGTTTGTTAATTGAGCAGGTTTAGACTTGATTCGATAATGACCTATAAAGTGAAGCCGCAACCAATGCTAATTTTTAATCTACAATAACGCTTCTTTGTAAAATATATTAGAAGTCGAATTTCCAGGAATAAATGTGTGTGTGCATATAAATTATTTGAATTACTAATACGGGAAAGAGTCACGTATAGCTGACCGTGAGAAAAGCAACTCAAACTTGGATCTAAGCCTGCTACCGAACCAATGACAGTGACCAATCAGTAAGTCACAACCTCAGGTCACAGCCTTTTCTTAATAATCCTTACATACTTAAATTCTATTTTACTATCTATTACATACGTATATATTTATACTAATTCTTCTTATGCTTCTTGGTGAAGTTCTTCATAGTTCGATATCTGGTGAACTCCTCGATTCACGAAAGATGTTGATATAATAGTCTGTAACTCGTTGAAGGGACAGGTTGGAGCCACTCGACTTTGGAAGTCCTCCTCCTCAGCGAGATTGCAGGTTGCTTCTATTCGATCTGATGATTCAGCGGACAACTGACACAGCCTCAGCAACCTCCCACTGTGATACCTGGACTCTCAGGAGCGGCTATGCAGAAGTTCCCCTCAAACAAGGAACAGGCTGACACAGCAGATCCTTGTGGTCCTAGTCCTCAGCAGAGCTCATAAGCAACGGCTTCACCGAGACCCCTCCGAAGCCATCAATCTTCAGTCTCCGCAGCCCACAGAAACCTTCATCTTCAGTATCAGCAGCCCACAGAGGCCTTCATCTTCAGCCTCGCAGCACACAGAAGCCTTTATCTTTAGTCTCCACAGCCACAGAAGCCTTCATCTTCAGTCTCAGCAGCCCACAGAAACCTTCATCTTCAGCCTCGCAGCCCACAGAAGCCTAAGGCACGACCACGTCCACTTCAGAGTTCAGCAGACCTCGTGGCCCCACATAAGCCGCTAATAAAAAACATTTTTTTTATGGAAACTTACACGGTTTGCTGCATCAGACATCACCTACAACATCCGTGATGTCAGCCCATAACACCGGGTGAGCTCTAGGTGCCATGTCAGTTCTTCCTTTCATTTCATGTCAGCTACACTGAACTGGACGGAAACACGAACTATTTACATAGCGGTTTCGACCGACGTTTCATTCAGTGCGGTGGTATCAACCCGGGCGGAATAAACCCTACCACCTAGTAATATAAGAAGGGAATCATATTCCTTAGTCGCATTTTACGACATACAGATGAGGGAGAGATGCAGTGGAGCTATTCTTTTAAAGTACCGGCCCCACACGGTACAAGTCAGTTGTTCTTCACATTGAAATGAACGGCACGATCAAAGGGGGAAGCACTGACATGTTCACCCGGTGCTATGGGCTGACATCACGGACGTTGTAAGTAATGTAGCCAACCGTGTCAGCTTCCATAAAAAAAAGAAATATAACTGACGGAATTTTCGACGTTTCACATTTCACAAAAAGATAACAAACAAAGGATTCCGCGAAAGTACGCACCGCAACCCTTTCGAGCTCGAGTCTCCGCCAAAAATCGCCTGAAAATAAGCAAAATTCGCCCTCTTCAAATTAAAGCACTTCTGGCCCCATTAACACTAAATAAATATATTATTCAAATTGGCCAAAAACAAGCGCGGTTCATAACAACGCGGTCTCTATTGTTTACAAACAAAAGTTGAAGGGTTGGGTGGAATTAAAAGGGAAAGCCTTTTTAAAGGCTGCTGCGGGTTTACGTTACGGACCTGCGCGTACGTGGCGCGTGACACGAGGTATAAATTTGAGGGTTTTCGCTGTGTTTTCTATGGTGTACATAAGAAAAATGCAAAGCGAAAATCATTGGAAAAAATACATCCCGGCCAGGATTCGAACCTGGGTCTCTGGCTTGAGCTGCCAACGCGATAACCAACTATTCGATCTATTGCACCTTCATGATGTCGCATAATTTTTGCGAACAGTCAACTTGCACGGTTCAATGTTGAACCTTATGCTGTCGTCACCAAAGTCGTGACTTTTTTTTTCCAATGATTTTCGCTTTGCATTTTTCTAATAAAAAAATATATATATATAAAGCGAGAACGTCCTTAGTACTAACATATAAACATAAAATAGTGTACATAAGAATTTAACAACTCTGAATCTTGGACTAAAAAATTATATTTTTTAGGGTTCCGTACCTCAAAAGAGGAAAACAGGCGGAACCCTTTAAGATTACCATTGTGTCTGTCTGTCTCTCTGTCCGTCTGCCACAGCTTATTTTCTCCAAATCTACTGGAAGAATAAAGTTGAAATTTGGTAAATATATACAGTTTGATGTGATGACCCATGACCCAAATTTTTAATAAAATATGCAAAAATTGAGCATCCCCCCCCCCCCCCCCCCCCTTCCTCCCTGCCCCTTATCTCCGAAACGATTGCGTCTAAAATTTGGAAAAACATAGGGAATATATTTTTGCGGTTTACAGGATAACCTAAATGAAAATCCTAAGTCTTAGAGTTCTCACGAAAAACATAATCTCTCCGCGCGAGTTTGACTAGCTTTACCGCTTTCTTTTTATGCAATCCGGCTGACTCAGAGGGCCATGCAAACACACCGGCCAGCCAATATCACCTCCGAGAAGGTAGGTGCCATACCGGAGACTTCCCTGGATTGCTGGCTATACTGGACTAGAGGAGAACACAGCCGTGGCTGCTATGCGGCCATCTTAAATCCAGTACCAACCAGTCGGCTACAATTTGAGCGTACCACCTAGTAAGGGGCCAGGGGCGCTTTACCCCAAGAGGCGAGTTTTCCATTCTGTGGCTTTATCGAGCGACTCCGCAAACCATTCTGTTTGAGATTACCGCCCCCTAGTCTATACGGCCATTTATCAGGACAGGCATCGTCTTCGGATTAACTTGCCTACTTCTAAGGCATCTAGGCTTGCCAGGTGCCCGGGATTTCCGGGATTGTCCCGGGCTAGGCTCCAATATCCCGTGTCCCGGGCGAAGAATCGTTATGTCCCGGAGATTGCAATTTGTCCCGGGAAGAAAAATAATAATTGTATATATGTAGGTGCGACTTGACGTCGTGCAAAGAGCAATTATCAGGGTCTATCAAGAAATTTCATTTTATTATAGCTTACTAAAGTTGTTCGCTATAAAAAAATGCTAAAAGTTCGCCGTAAAAATTTTGCTTTCATTTCTCCACGGCATTTATGAATGACTGCCAGGTAGTAGATATGTCCCGGGAAGGCTAGCATCAGATCTGCAGGTCTATTCTTGTAAATTCTGACAGCGGAATCAGCGCTGTTGTGGCGCTGAGAGCCACTTACTAAAGTGGCTCTCAGCAGCGCTGAAGACAGCGGACTCAGCGCTCATCAGCGCTGAGTCCGCTGTCAGAATTTACAAGAATAGACCTGCCGGTGGGCATAAAGGCATCACGCGGTACTTGGGCGGGCGACACTATAGCAGGAGTTAAAAGATGTTCCACTCGCTCACTTGTTTGACTTATGAAACTTGAGATCAAGAACGTTAGAAAAGGATTGGACTAGAGAGAGAGCAACTTCCCTAGCGCCGCTAAACTTGTCTGTACACAAAAGTTGTCAGCCTCGGTAGCTCAGTGGTACGGTCGTACGACTGTTGTTAAGCAACGCTGAGCGCGGTCAGTACTTGGATGGGTGACCGCTAGACCGTTCGAGGCTGACCGCGGTTCGGATTCCATGTAAAACTGTAGGTCCCTTCCCTTCTTATCTTAATAGGTGGTAGGGCTTAACCCGCCGTTTCTTGTATGGTCACCATATTTTTTATTTTATTTTTTTTATTATTTGTTGGTATATCCGCCATACATAACATAAAAGATATTCCGTGAAAATTTCAACCGCCTACTATTTTGGCTCAATTAAAGGTTGGGGGTTGTAACGAATATCCGTATTCGCATTCGAAATTCCGAATATTCGGTTCATTTTTAATATTCGTATTCGGTTGTTAGATACCGAATATTTATCGAATGTTTTACTTCGCGTGTTTTACTAATGAGAGAGAATGTACAAGTAATGAAAAAGTTAAGAGGTTTCGGTTCGAAACCAGTTAAATCCCGAAAAATCTGCTAAGCTGTTATTCCCTAAGTATTATTTGCAAGTAAGTAAAATTATAAACCTTTTGTAAGGCACTAATTTCGCTTCATTTTTTTTTTCAAAATGCAGTGTCAGGTAATCAAAAACAGAAAAAAACATTAAAACAAGTCCGTATTTAATATAATTTTAGGACTTAATGTAGGTAGATCTACATTATTAGAAAATTTTAATTTTTTTTAATTTGGATATAAAATTTCTTATACTATTTTACAATATACGTATTCGCATTCGTATTCGTATTCGCGAATATCATTTTGGAATATTCGTATTCGCATTCGTATTCGCGAATGTGGAATAATAGGCATTCGTTACAACACTATACAGTGCTTCAAAGGTTGGATAGGCGGCGTAGGCTTAGTATTAGAACTATATGGTAATAGGGAGCGTTACGTAACCCTAAAAGCATAAAAAATAATTCTAAAATCAAAAAGAAGACGCGCATAGTGTCGTCTCTTCGCACGGATCGCTCGACGAATCTGACGAATTTTCTCACGAAATGGAAACTTCACGGATTGAAACTGCCGCCGCCACGCCCCGCCACGCTGCCGCCGCCGCCGCCGGTGCGTCAGAACGGGGCCGCCTCCGCCGCCGCCGCGCGCCGGCGGAATCTGTCACTGTCTACGCGATTCGGCAACGCATCGCTTATCGGCACTGCTCGTCGGCAACTTAAGAGGAAACATTACAGAACCAACCACTACTGATATACTTTGCCAGTTTTTGGAAGTGTTTTTTTTTTTTAATACTGACACGGTTGGCTGCCTCACCTACAACATCCGTGCTGTCAGCCCATAACACCGGGCGAACTAGGTGCTATGTCAGTGCTTCCCTTCATTTCATGTCGGCTACACTGGACTGGACGGAAAATACGAACTATTTACAGAGCCGTTTAGACCGACGACGTTTCATTCAGTGCGATTGTACCAACCTGGGCAGGATGAACCTACCACCTAGTAAAGTTAGAAGGGAAGAGACCTAAAGTTTTACGTGGAATCCGAACCACGGTCAGCCTCCGTGTAAACATATACCGGGGATAGAGCGAATTGGGATTTCGGGTGAAGCGTAGGGTTGCCATATTGAAATTTGAGAAAGGACATTCGTTAAGAAGTCCGGTATTTTTTTTTATTATTATTTCAATATACAATCGGTGAGCTCTAAATGGTGCATTTAACTTAAAAGTCCGGATAGATGAAAAATCCGGACGAAGCCCGGACAGTAGGCCAAAAATCCGGACATGTCCGGACAAATCCGGACGTATGGTAACCCTAGACTGACGCGTGACGCGTGACACTGTAACCCGTGACACTCATGTTTACACATATGCCTTAAGACGATACCCATAGCTGGCTGCTTTGCATAGAAAAAGGTCGCAAGTCGGTGTTGTTTTTTAATTTAAAAAAATTAATGGTAATAAAATTAAAAAATCTATTCAATAGAGTTCTGTACTTGTGGTTTAGTTATTTATCAGTGCAATAAAAATTTCGTTTTATTCATTCACTTTTGCGTCAGATGAAAAAAATGTTATATTGCACTGCTAAATAACTAAACCACAAGTACTTTTTTTACCATAAGTAGATTTTTAAATTTTATTACCATAAATTTTTTTTTTAATTAAAAAACAACACCGACTTACGACCTTTTTCTATGCAAAGCAGCCAGCTGTGGGTATCGTCTTAAGGGCGGTTTCTGTTTTATTCATGCGGACGAATTCACGCATGCGGTTTGTTCGCAATAATAAAGTTCGAGTGCAGTCTAACTGCCATATTGATCAATAAACAATACAATAGTAAAATGTTTGATGCAAAAAAACTATATTTGATAAAACAAAACTAGAACTTAAAAATGTTTAATAATATTTTGGTTCGTATTCGGACCCTTGAGTTGAAGGCGGTACAAAAGCACAAAAGGAGACCATCTATCAATTTTCAGGTGTGCTTTTATACAGCTTTCAACTCAAGAGTCCGAATATGAATCAAAATATTATTTAACACTTTTAAATTCTAGTTGTATTTTTTAAGTCGTTCAATGTTTTTTAAAACAGTTTTTTACTTAACTCTTTTTAGTTATTATTATATCACATAACAAGGTTCTGCGTTGAATTGGGCGTTAAACCGACGACGTGTTTTTCCAGTGATTGGTACACACTTAACAGTCCATATCTTGAAAACTACTGAACCGCTTTTAATGAAACTTGCACTATTCCCTAAGTTGGAAGATACTTAATCCATTAAAAAGAATGACTAAGAAGAATTATGGTAATTCGGTTTCTAGTTTCCGAGAAATTCGTGGACAAACACATATACATACACTTATGAAATTTGGCACACTGTTTAGAAGCCCACATAATATACTATTATATACGAATATTATGCAATTCCAACGATATTACATACATACATACGGGTCGAATTGATAACCTCCTATTTTTGAAGAAGTCGGTTAAAAACAACCTCTATCTAATGTTCCGGCTCTCCTTATGTAATGCCCGCTCGTCTACGTCCACAACGGTCTTGTTTTCGTTGGACCAACTGGAAGCGCTATTTACTATTCCCTAAGTTTTCTTATTTGTAGGTCTGATGTATATCCATTATCCGTCGACAATATCGATAGAACTCCATTCCGCGAATGTTTTTCCAAACAATTTCTTCATATATTTTCGTAAACATTAAAAAGAAGCCCGTGCTCGCTGAAGTGCGAAATAATTCGAAAGCTTTCAGCGAAAACAAAAAAAAAATACCGAATATCACGAAGGCTTCAGATCAATTCTTCTACTCGAGAGGATAGGACGAGGAGGAGAATTTAGTAGCGAATATCGAAAGTCGAGTGCGCATTTCGAGTAGAATGATTAATAAATACAATAATGGCATTTCGTAGGTCCTTCCTTGCCCTTGCCCCTTTTCAAGGTGTTTTTTTTATTGAAAGCGCGACATGTGGCGTCGTGCGATCCATGGTGTCAAACGACGCCCATGGAAATTTTGTCACACGCGGGGGTTGCGAATGCCAAAACCGGCCTGACAGGTTCATTAATTCACGCCCCTCTTGAAGGACCCAACACTATACTTAAAGGGAAACATGTGTGCAGGGAGAGCGTTCCAGAGTTTACAAGTTCTGTGGAGGAAAGATCTACAGAACCGATAAGTCCAGCGTGAAGGGATGCAATCCCTGCCTTGATCGCGTGGTACGGAGGTGGAAATGGAACAGCGGGATCGCGTAAAAAAAACTTCTCCGAGCACTTTTCATTGAATAAACGATAGAACACACTTAGGAGCCGACATCCCTACGGAGTTGCAATGGCTCTAGAACGCGGCTCACTTCGGGGTCACCCACACACAGCCACCGGAAATGTTGTGGTTGAGAAGAAGCGAACTCTTCTCATCCACAACATCCCGTCTGGCTGAAGGATGCCCTGTCAGTGCTTCCCTTTGTATTGCAGGCTACACTGAACTGTGCTGGATTTCATGAATTTATGAAAGGAAAACACAAACAATTTAATTGTCAATTTTAGGGGGTTAATAGAAATCATTAATATAAACATTAGACTAGACAGTTTGAAAGAAAATAGTAATTGAATGAATTAGTGTTGCCAGGTCAATTTTGATGAAAGGGGCCCGTTCAAAGGCGTTAGATATTTTGATTATTTTTTATTTTTAATACATTAGGCTTTTTAAAATTTAAAATTTTATTCGAAATAACGAATACAACGTACGATTTGACCAATATTACTGAATTGAGCCACCCCGCCTCGCCGCGCCGCCGCCGGTCAGAGAAATCAACAGGAATTCTTTGATGACGTCGGAGGCAACAGCCCGAAGGATCTTCCTTTTTAGGGAATTTCCGGACTATTTGACAGGTCTTTATCTTGTGCAGGCTTCGGTGGTTTGTTTTTAAGGACTTTTTCAATAAATGAAAATTCCCAAAGTGCTACTATTCCTAGCATTACTATCCTACGTGCAAAGAACGTACCCGTAAACTATATCGTCAGCCTCGATAGCTCAGTGGTGCAGACAGTCGACTGTTGCTATTGATTTTTAAGCAGCGCTGGGCGCGGTCAGTACTTGGATGGGTGACCGCTCGACCGTTGAAGGCTGACCGTGGTTCGGATTCCACGTAAAACTGTAGGTCCCTTCCCTTCCTACATTACTCGGTGGTAGGGTTCAACCCGCCCGAGTTGGTACCACCGCACTGATTGTAACGTCGGTCGAAACGGCTATGTAAATAGCTTGTGTTTTCCGTCCAGTTCAGTGTAGCCGCACGATCGAAGGGAAGCACTGACATGGCACCTAGTTCACCCGGTGTTATGGGCTGACATCACGGACGTTTTAGGTGATGTAGCCAACCGTGTCAATTTCCATAAAAAAAACACCTCCAAAAAAAAAGTCTTCTGATACCTGTATATAAAAACCGGCCAAGTGCGAGTCGAACTCGCGCACCGAGGGTTCCGGTTGTATCTATGTATCTATGTACACAATAATCTAACCAGAAACCCCCTTCTTATTTTACACTCTGTCCATTAGGTTATGTAAAAAATAAAAATAAATGCAAAGCTGAAAATTAAGAAATGAAATAAGTTTCAATATGGCATCGTGCAAGTTGACTGAACGCAGGAGATTGCGTCATACCCACTATAGAAGTTGCAACTGTTCGAAAATTTAGAGAGAATACGTCATCGACCCGGTGACCGAATTGGTAACGCGCTGGCGGCTCAAGCCGGAGTTCCAGTTTCGAATCCTGGTCGGGACGTATTTTTTCTTTTAATTTTTGTCTCTGCGTTTATCTAATGAAGAATTATTAAAAGCGAGACATGCTTTTTTTTAAGTTATTGTCCGCTCCTATAAGCGTTTTCCGCATCACAAAGGTTAGGTTGTAAAGAATGCCGCAAAGCATCAGACTCGCATTTTGTGATCCTTTTACAATTTACATATTGGGGAACAATAAAGCCTACTTTAATTTCATTTAATTTCTGCATAGATACAGAATAATCATCCATCATATAATCGTAGTGTTTTTACAAGTGGAAAACGATACAGTGTTTCTCTGTTTTACACTCCAAAAACAAGTTTAATTGCAAGAAATTCAATAATTCATACACATTAACACCGGATGCAGTGGAGCATTTAGTGTAGCCACGTGGTTACATTGTAATGAACGATTAACGAAGCTAATGATGCCTGACACTAGACATTAGATTGATCAGAAGTATGTGTAAGTTATACTTACATCAGCGGTTCCCAAATATATTTTTAACCGACTTCAAAAAAGGAGGAGGTTCTATGTTCGGCTGTATGTATTTTTTTTTATGTATGTTCAGCAATATCTTCCCCAATTGTGAACCGATTTCGATGATTCTTTTTGTGTTCGGTTCAGTCTAGCTCCAAGGTGGTCCCATTTTTTTTTGGTCAAGATCGGATTGGAAAGCGAGGCGGAATCGCGAGGCCTTCGGCCTCGCGATTCCGCCGAGTACATTAATAGCAAATAAAAATTACTAAAAAAACTGTGAAATAAAAACTATTTAAAAAAATATAAAAACCGCCTTCAAAAATGTATGAAAAATAAAAATCGAACCCTAGAGTTGAAGGCGGCGGTGCTAAAGCAAGCAAAAATAACCGACCGCCTTCAACTCTAGGGTTCGATTTTTATTTTTTTATTTCATACATTTTTTAATCGGTACTCTTTAGCGAATTTTTTTGAGACCCATGCACCCCTGAGCAAAATCTAAACTATCATCAATCATCAATACTTAATAATAAATCTGTAAGGGGATGGTCAATGGATGGAGTAAATTACTTTGTTTTATGAGATACTGTGTTTGTAGACTCTATGTATGATACTAAAACTAAATTGATGATTTTTAGAAATCTTTTCTGTATGTATGTATGTTCCTGCATAACTCTTAAACCGATCATCTGAATTCGATGAAACTTAGTACAAACACATTTTACTATACGGGACACAGGATAGGCAGGCAGGATAGAAAATTCAGTTCCCGTTATGCTAAGATGTGGCTCTCATACAAACCGAATTGTTCCGCGCGCCGAAATAAAGGTACGGTAGCGGGGTTACTTACTTTCTTCTTTTTAAATACGAATTTCACGCGAGCGAAGCCGCGAGCAAACGCTAGTAATATTATAAAGAGGTAAAGCTTATAGTAGGAGGTAATCTCCGAAAATACTCATCCGATTTTTAAAATTCTTTGACCGATATTTATAATGGACCTTCAGGATGGACGTAGGCTATGCGAGCGAAGCCGCGGCCAAAAGCTTTTTTTTATGTAATCCGGTATGGGTGGCTGAGTCGGAGGGGCCAAAGCGCATGCTCCGACCAGCCAATATCACCTCCGAGAAGGTATGTGCCATACCGGAGACTTCGCTGGATTGCTGGCTATACTGGACTAGAGGAGAACGCAACCAAGGCTGCTATGCGGCCATCTTACATCCAGTACGGTGGTACCAACTAGTGTTTAAATAAAACTATTTTCATATGGTTATAATTTTTTTTTACTACGAAATAGATCCCAATCAATAATACATCAGTGGAGTTAATTTTCACTAAATAGTTTCCCTAGGTAATCCTTTCTCTTTTCTTGTTGATGATTTTTACGACGGGTACGCATATCACTATTTGAGAACCGCTGACTTACATACATATACAGGTTGTCCCCGGACTGGTGTGGTTCCTTTAAGGAGGCTATTCTACGCTTTGTAACAAACATAATTAGTAAGAGAAGTAGGGTTCTAGGTACGCCTGTTGCGGAGATATAAATATTTAAAGTTATTAATTTAGTGTAATGTTGTAATGCTCTAATCGGGCGCGCTCGTGGCGCGGGGCAGCGGACAGCGGGAATACGAACAGGACGCGACGCGAGTGAAAGCAAAAAGATAGCCCGCCCCGCGCGCGTACCGCTCGCGCCCCGACTCGCGTCATTCCGCCCTGCGTTTCACAGTCGCGCGGTCTAAAGGCGCCCACACATTGTAGTAAGCATTTAGTTTGTTAGGAAATCCTAAAATTTTAATGAAAGCACATATTTAAAAAATTCTTTCACCAGTGCTTATGTTACATAGCGTAGAATAGCCTCCTTAAAGGAACTACACCTGTCCGGGACACCCTGTATATACGTATACATACATACCGCACGCTGTATGTAAATAAGACCTCACCACCACGTTTCGCAAAGTATTCGAACAAGATTCAATCGATCAAGCAGCAAGTAAGGCACGAAGACCCACCTGCTGAATGACCCGGTGGAATTGTCGTGCTAAGGTGAGAGGTGGCGAGCCTGTCGCCTTTAGCACGGCATCTTGTCCATCCCTTGGCTTGTCTTGGCATCCCTTAGTCGCCTTTTACGACATGCATGGGGAGAGATGCAGTGGGGCTATTATTTTTAAGTACCGGCCCCACACGGTACCTCTCCCCTTCTAATCTTACTAGGCGGTAGGGTTTTAACATGTACGGATTGGTACCGTCGCACTGTATGAAAGGTAGGTCGAAGCAGCTATGTAAATAGTTAGATAGATCGAAAATACTTTATTGCGGCAAAAACATTTTACAGAAACAAGTGCAATATAATATTTCGTCAGCCTCGGTAGCTCAGTGGTGCGGTCGGTCGACTGTTGTTAAGCACTGAGCACACCTGGACGCGGTCAGTACTTGGATGTGTGACCGCTAGACGCTTAGAGGCTGAGCGTGGTTCGGATTCCACGTTAAACTGTAGGTCCCTTCCCTTCTTACCTTACTAGGTGGTAGGGCTTATGCCGGCCGGGTTGGTACCACCGCACCGAATGAAATGTCGGTCGAACCGGCTATGTAAATAGTCCGTGTTGTCCTTCCAGTTCAGTGTTACCGACATGAAATGAAGGGAAGCCCTGACCCGACATGGCACCTAGTTAACCCGGTGTTATAGGCTGGGTTGTAGGTGGTTTAGCCAACCGCGTTAGTTTTCATAAAAAAAAAATACGCGAGGTCCAAAGGCGGGTATACCCACGATTACGTAAGTACGCCAGTGCGAACAAAGGGTAGCATTGACATGGCACCTAGTTCTAGTACGCTTTCACACTTCAGCACATTTACAACAAACTGCAACGCTGTTCGTTCGTCACCGCGTAGTACCGCTCCGGCCACTCCAGGAGCACGTGGGCGGCTGTTTCATCTCCGACATGCGACCTCTGCATAGGGGGCTGCCGGTGACGCCCATAATGAATGAGTGCGTGTTGAGTGGACCACACAGATATAAGATAAACTAACCGACTAAACGCACAGAGCATCATCGCCTCTCGCAAACAACCTTATAACTCCGAATAAAACGACCTCACATCGTATACCATAAAACCCCGAGATGCAAAAGTCGCATTTGTCGCAGCTAAAAAACAAGTTTTCATAAAAGCAATTCGACATTCGAAAAGCGACGACAAGCACAGAAAGTTGTCTGTGCTCAAGCCCCCCCCCCCTCCCCCACTCCCCCCCCCCCCCCCCCCCGCCCCAAGCCCCCCTCGCCCCGACGGATGTTTCAATGGCCCGATGTTGAAATCCAGCACCGAATACGGCGGAAAACTTCGACTGGGGGATTCATATGACAGTCGACATAGTATTAAATGCTGGTCCGGTCTGTCGCCTAAGTCTCTTGTTTATTAACGGTTGAGAAGAAAAGCCATTGAGGCTGGCCGTGGTTCGGTTATTCCACGTAAAACTGTAGGTCGATTCCCTTATAGTACAGCGGTTTAAGCTTGAAATAGGGGTCAAGTCAGCATTCATAATAAAGTTTTTTTCTCATTCGCTAGGGTATCTTATATAAAGTGGATTTAAGGAGATCTTAAAGAAATTTTAAAATATGTTTTTATTAGTTTTTAATTACTTATTGTCAACGGAAGAATATTACAGCGAGATTTTTGTTTCGAATTGTGGTTGAAAGTCTATTTTTTTATTTTATTGGAAATATTCTACTGCATTCAACTGTCTTTTTTCCAGTCGCACAGGCAAATTGATTCAACAAAGCGTCTTTGCAATAGTTTAAACCGAGTGCGTCAAAAATCGAGATTAGGCGTATGAAGCGGGCAGACTCGGCGAGAGAGCCATCCGAGGGCGGCAGATCGTATGCGGCGCTCAACAGAGGCGCGTAAAAGTAAACAAAAAAAGTAAAAGGATCAAAGTAAACAATTAACTGGTTTCCGTAGAATAATTTTGGCATTTGGAAGAGCGCCATCTACCGAATTATCATTTAACTAACATTACAAAGGTATGACGCCGACAGATGGTGTGAGGGATACGAAGGATTCTTAAATCAATACAAAATAAGTTATGCCGAAGGCGAGATTTTCCGAACCGATGATCGCTATACTTGCAGCAAGCAGGAACATATGGCTACGGAACCTTGTGTGTCTGAACAACAGTCTTAATTAACAGGTTTTTAACTGTAACACCATAAAAATAACCATCTATGGTACGAATCCCTCAAGTGGACGGAAAGCTTTCAAATTCATATTTGGAACGGCGGCGGCTGCGGACTCCACGAAAGTCGGTACATCCTACATCACAAGAAGCAAAGCCACCAGGAAATATTGAAAACCTTTGAAGTGTTACAAGCCGAACGGCGGATTTAGTGATCCCGAAAGGAAAAGCTTCGGCAATTCTCTGTGAAATATGAATTTCATTGATGGAAACGGAAGTGCTTGTATTTTTAAGTCTGACTTGCTGAAAGGAAGCGAGGCGCCGCCGCTTTCACACTTCGAGAAGAACCTTTTGAGAAACACTTGAGAATTGTAAGGGAAAATGTCTAGTATCCATTTTATGGGTTCCATTCCACTAAACTATAAGGCAATACACAAAAATGTAGGTTTATTTGCAATTTTTTTTATGGATACTGACACGGTTGCCTACATCACCTACAACATCCGTGATGTCAGCCCATAACACCGGGTGAATTAGGCGCCATTTCAGTGCTTGCCTTCATTTCCTGTCGGTCACACTGAACTGGACGGAAAACACGAACTATTTACATAGACATTTCGATCGACGCGACGACGTTTCATTCAGTCCGGTGATACCAACACGGGCGGGTTAAACCCTACCACCCAGTAAGGTAAGGAGGTAAGGGACCTACAGTTTAACGTGGAATCCGAACCACGGTAAGCCTCCAACAGTCGAGCGGTCACCCACCCAAGTACTCACCGCGCCCAAGACGTGTCCTTAACAACAGTCGACTGACCGCACCACTGAGCTAACGAGCCTGGCAAAAATTAAATTGCAAAGGAAATAATATTTACCAAAATCTCTTACGATCTACTCGTAAACTTGAAAACTGGATGTGGTTTTCACGAACGAATTTAATCTGGCATATTCCCTATTTTTCGAAATTTTAGAGTCAGTAGTTTAGGAGATATGGGGGGGGGGGGGGGGGGGGGGCGTGGCTGCTTCATTTTTGAATATTTAAAATCGGCCCTTTAAAGGTACTCGTAGTACAGACAGATGGGCAGATGGCATAGGCTTGTTAATATACGAGTAGGTTCCCGTACGTGGTCCTAAAAAGAGCACAGTTAGTTTGGTCAGCCTAGGTAGCTCAGTGGTGCGGTTGGTCGACTGTTGTTAAGCATACCTGGCCGCGGTCAGTACTTGGATGGGTAACCGCTCGACCGCTGGAGGCTGACCGTGGTTCGGATTCCAGGTAAAACTTTAGATCCCTTCCCTTCTTACCTTCTTACCTTAATATATGCTAGGGTTTATCCCGCCCGGGTTGATACCATCGCACTGAATGAAACGGCGGTCGAAAAGGCTATGTAAATAGTTCGTGTTTTTCGTCCACTTCAGTGTAGCCGACATGAAATGAAGGGAAACACTGACATGGCACCTAATTGACCAAGGTGTTATGGGCTGACATCACGGATGTTGTAGGTGATGTAGCCAGCCGTGTCAGGATCCATAAAAAAAATCCATGGCTAACTAATATTTCTCTCTTTTTTATTTTTTTTTATTTGATCCGGTATGGGTGGCTGCGTCGGAGGGGCCAAAGCATATGCTCTAACCAGCCAATATCACCTCCGAGAAGGTAGGTGCCATACCGGAGACTTCCCTGGATTGCTGGCTATACTGGACTAGAGGAGAACACAACCGAGGTTGCTTGCGGCCATCTTACATCCAGTACGGTGGTACCAACCCAGTCGGCTACAATTTGAGCCTACCACCTAGTAAGGGGCAAGGGAAGGGACCTACAGTTTTACACCGGTTCCGAACGGTGAAGCAGCGGGTGTAGGTATGCACGTAAATTTTTTCGTCAGAAAAAACTCATTGGTACACGCCGACCGGATTCGAACCTCGGACCTCCCGCATGAGAAGCCGATGCCCAAACCACTCGGCCACCCGCCAAACTCTACTGACAGTCTATGCCCAAACCCAACAATACGCCGCCATCGGAGATGGGGTCAAAAGCCAGTGATTGTAATTGCATAATTTCATACTAATTGTTGTCTGTGAATTACGTACGGGATCCTATTTGTCTGGCAACTGCTTATTTCGACGTAAAATTACAAGCTACCGGCAGCTTTATCCCAGTAAACACTATTGCTAATTCCTAGAAATTGCTAATAATATAAAACAGACACCACTAGGTACCTAATTATACTACGCACATACTGCAGTATCTGCAGGACCTCTATTCTGTTCGCACGAACGACAAAATGTTGACTTCCATTCTCTACTGTGGATTACGTACCGTGTGGGGCCGGTACTTAATAAGAATAACCCTAATATATAATATATAAGAATAGTCCCACTGCATCTCTCCCCGTGAATGTCGTAAAAGGCGACTAAGGGATAAGCGGCCTGCAGACACCCCGGTCGACTTGTGGCTCCCATGGAAGACATAGGCTGGCTGGGGTAGCTGGAGACTGCGGGGTTTTGCACGAAGGTCCCCAACCAAGCGGGATTAGTTTGCAGGCCTAGAGCCAACCCCAAACCAAAACAACAACACAACAACAACACCAATTACTCTGCTTACACCGATTGTCGGGATACGGCGTGTGGTGTGTATGTACTATGGATTAATTGAAAAAGTCTGTCACGTGCGAATGTTGTTCACAGACACAGAGAGGGTTCCGTCGCCATTTCACTATTGAAAGCACAGCGAAAGCGTGCAGCGATCGCGCGCAGCCGCACTTCACCGCCGCAGTTCACAAAAATGATATTTTTTCTCTATAATCTTCAAAATATTATTCCTGCCGTAAGGACTACGCCGTCTGTCTGTCCGACCGTATAGGTAGCCGGTGTACCTACATATTAGGTGTTATTATGGCGGATATCTAAACAAACAATAATAAAAATAAAAGTAAAAAAAATCAGGGGGATCCCCTTACAAGAAATTTTTTTTTTCATCTTTTTTTTTGTTTTTGCCTATAGTAAAATTGATTTTTTGGATTCCACGTAAAACTGTAGGGTTCCCTTCCTACCTTACTAGGTGGTAGGGTTTAACCCGCCCGGGTTGATACCACCACACTGAATGAAATGTCGGTTGAAACGGCTATGTAAATAGTTTGTGTTTTCCTTCTAGTTCAGTGTAGCCGGCACAACCGAAGGAAAACACTGTCATGGCACCTAGTTCACCAAGGTGTTATGGGCTGACAACACGGATGTTAGTCGTTGATGTAGCGTGTCAATTTCCTGTTACCATTTTAAGAGAAGAAGTATTTGCTAAATATTACAAGTGTATATACTAAATATTACATAGTGTAGGCTGTGGTGTAGGTCTGAAAGGATAATAAATATACAAATAAAAAAAAATAAAAAAAATCAAATATTCGCCCAAATCCGAAAGCCGAGTGCGTAAGGTCCTTATTTATATATCTGTATTTTTCTAAAATCTAACGTATGAAAGAAAGAGAATAGGATAGATAGAGACAAACGACACACTTGTTGCCGACGCGTGTTACAGAATGAAGGTTTCGTTTAACGAGAAACCTACGCGAGTTGCCACTTATTTTCTATTCTGTGCTTATAGTTCGTTTTACGAAACGCCTTAGTTACGTCGAATTGTGTTCGTTCTTTAGTACACTGAAAAATACTCTCATTCGAATCGGAACACTCTCGGCGTCAAAGTAAAGAGTAAAAAAAAAACTTGTTTTAACAGTCAGTACAGTGATACATATTTTGCTTAAAATAACGTCTTTGGAATATAGGAATAGGTATAGTACCCCCGGCCCCTATATGACAGGAAAAGGATGTGGCACAGGAGCCATTCCAGGCACAGCATGTGACTCCATATAGGTAACGAGCTACATGGAGTCGCTGGTTTTAAGGCGAGTCGGAAGTTAACTTTCTCCATACAAAATCGTCTTTCGGCATTTATGTTTTTTACCCTCCTAAACCCTGTGCATAAACCTTATCCGATCTTTACATTACTTTTTTTGTTGTAATACGGTCAGTCGAATCTAAGTTCCTGTCTTTTTATTTTTTGAATATCTAAAGTGATGACCAAAATGAAGAAACATGAAGAAAAAATTTTTTTTTTAAATCGGATAAGTTTTAGGGGGCTAGAAAACATAAATGCCGAAAGACGACATTGTATGGAGAAAGTTAACTTCCGTCCCGTTCTAAGCTACGCCCAATAAAAAATAATTCTTACCAACAAACAACTTACCCCACCCACTACAGCCCAAACGTGTCGCCCAAACAATGCAGCATTTAAATTCCAAATCTTCTCGTAGTCTTCGTATCGTGTATAGCAATAGGCTTCCGTAAGGGTAGGGACACCTTGGTGGTGAGCAGATCCGATCGAACGCGGACACGCTGTATAACGCCTGTGGGTTACACAGAGACAACGGATTTCCATGTGCCACCATCCTGTCTGATATACTTGTGAGCTGTGACGCATCTTTGACGCATTTTTCATACTTACATAAAGTGACGTGTACTTACTTGCTTACGTGCTTTCTGGTACTACATACTATTGACCTTTCATCGGCAAAATTCGTACGGAAATCAAATTAACCGAAGCGAACACGTTCGTCGTTCGTCACTGCAAGCCGGCACCTTGTGCAATGTATTGAGAGTGGGCACAATATATCATCATTATGTAATGGTGACGTTTAGCAAATTGTCTGCGGCGGTCAACGACCCCGTGGGTGTCAATCAAAATCTATTGTCGTAACTCTCGCTATGATTAGCAATTAGCAAGCTCCATTACTTTTAAGCCTCACTCATGCTGTGTTGAGCGAGTTTAACGAGGCTCGCTGGCTATATAATATATACAAACATACATATCTATCACACATGCTGAATCCCGACAATTGGGATAAGCAGAGTAATCGGTGTTGTGCTGCAAGAACTCTGGTAAATTACAGTACAACACCGACCGCCACGTTTCGGAAAGTATTCGAACAAGATTCAATCGATCAAGCAGCAAGTTAGGCACGAAGACCCACCTGCTGCATGACTCGGTGGAAGTACCGTGCCAAGGTGAGAGGTGGCGAACCCGTCGCCCTTTAGCACGGCATTTTGTCCTTATCCCTTAGTCGCCTTTTACGACATGCATAGGGAGAGATGCAGTGGGGCTATTCTTTTTAAGTACCGGCACCACACGGTACATAATAATAATTGTTCATAAATGTATTTTTTTCTAGGTTTCTCAGGGGGCCATAAGCAAATTTTTGGTTCCTTACCTCAAGGAAGTGAAAACGGCAACTTGTTACGACTCGTGTGGCGAACCTCCGTTTGTCTGTACGTCGTTCTGTCACAGGTCATCTTAAAAACCGGCCAAGTGCGAGTCGGATTCGCGCACCGAGGTTTCCGCACCACCAAAAAAAAAAAAAACTTTGAAAAACACGTTTCTTGTATAGGGATCCATAATTTTTTAAGTTATTTTTTTTTTTTATTTGTTGTTATATCCGCCAAAATAACAAATGTTCTGTGAAAATTTCAATCGGCTAGCTATTACGGTCCTAAATATGAAAGACGTAGTTCAGAAATTTGGCACGGAATTAGATAATATTTTTGTGCATAAAATCTAAGACATTTTTCAAAGTGTATTAAACATTTGCACCCATTAAGGTCGAACGAATAGGACATAGAAAAAAAAACCATTTTTGACATTGAAAATGTCTTTTGGTTCGTTCCAGTATAGGCCCCAATTTCACGAAAAAGTGCGATCCCCTTATATCTCGGAGAGTTGTGAAAATATGATATTCAAAAAAGAATTATTCGAGAAAGCAAAAATCGAAGAAAGTTATGGCCCAAATTATGAAAAAAAAATTCAATTTTTTTCCGAATTTTTGAATTTGGCGCTCGATATTTTGGAAACGAAGAATGATATAAAAAATTTGAGAAAAGTCCTCTGGACAATTTAGTCAGCTACAATTTGAGCCTAAAATAAAGTCAATGGGGTTAAGGGTTTGCCCTGTAGCTCAACCTTTTTGCAAAAATAAATTCATAGATTTCGTGCCTCCCACGACTATCCAGCACATTGGAAATGAATCTACGGAATTCGAAAAAATATTGTCGCTGAGCGACACGAGAAAGTTGGGATAAGGAAAAGGTTAGTTGGGGTCTGATGATGGAGCCGGAAGGAAGCCATAGGAACTCCTAAACTACACATGATAAGCCCATCGTGTTTGGGCTCGTTGGATTTGTCTTCACAAGTACTCTTGTCATATATGATGTCCAGGTTCCTCATGATAGAACCGGAATGAAGCCATAGGAACTCCTAAACCACACATGATAAATCGACCGTGTTTGGGCTCGTTGGATTTGTCTTCGCAAGTACTCTAGTCATATGTTATTTCCAGGGTCCTGATGATGGAGCCGGAAGGAAGCCATAGGAACTCCTAAGCTACACATGATAAATCCACCATATTTGGGCTCGTTGGATATAGGAATATAGGAATATAGGTTAGGTTAGAAGATGCGTCGCATTGAAAATGAATTCCACAAAATAAAAAAAAAATATTACATTTACATATTTTTTATTATTTTTCAAAAACAGAAGCAGCTTAAAAATGTAAACTAAAATTTAGATAGAAAAGGTGATAAGATTGACATTATGTCTAACTAAAGTAACAAATTAATAAATATCAAATGTAAAAATATAATTTAAGGATATAGAAGATAAGAATATAGGTTAGGTTAGAAGATGCGTCGCGTAGCGACCTATCCTATATTCCTATATTCCTATATCCAACGAGCCCAAATATGGTGGATTTATCATGTGTAGTTAGGAGTTCCTATGGCTTCCTTCCGGCTCCATCATCAGGACCCTGGAAATAACACATGGCTAGAGTACTTGCGAAGACAAATCCAACGAGCTCAAACACGATGTGCTTATCATGTGTAGTTTAGGAGTTCCTATGGCTTCCTTCCGGCTCCATCATCAGAACCCAACTAACCTTTTCCTTTCGCTCAGCGACAATATTTTTTCGAATTCCGTAGCTCAGCGACAATCGAATTCCGTAGATTCATTTTCAATGTCCTCGATAGTCGTGTAAGGCACGAAATCTGTGATTTTATTTTTGTATTTCGTTGGAAAACCGAACCGATCGAGAATCCGTGCCAAATCGCGTCTTATTTTATTAAAAGACCGCGCCTTATTTTATTAAAATATTGTTGCGAAATCTGTGTAATAAATATTACACAGATTTCGCATGTACACAATCATGTCCAATTATTTTGAAACGTCGCGTCGGTCAAAACGGCTATGTAAATAGTTCGCGTTTTCCGTTCAGTTCAATGTAGCCGACATGAAATGAAGGGAAGCACTGACATGTCACCTAGTTCACCCGGTGTTATGCGCTGACATCACGGATGTGTAGTGTAGGTGCTGTAGCAAACCGTGTCAGTTTCCATAAAAAAAAACAAATATTTACAGTCGAATAAAAAAAAAGACATCGGAAACTTAATATATTTTTTTTATTTGTGTAATAGTTTTTACGTTTTTCAGGACCTTTATGCGGCAAGTTATATATTTTTTTCTCAAATAGTATTGTATGGTGTAGGTATATAATTGTTTTTATTATTATTATTTACAGCAGTAACAGTTGAAGCATGCGTGCATTTAACTATTTTTTCCGTAGTGCACTTGTTATACAGTACATATGGCTATACATACATACTATGCTTTACTAATATACAAATAGGGAAATACGAGACGGAAGTTAACTTTCTCCATAAAAAATGGTCTTTCGGAATTTATGTTTTCTAGCCCCCTAAACCTTATGTAATTTTTACAGTTTGTTTTTTCTTGCCTTAAGAACAGTCCAATCTGCGTTCCTGTCTTTTTTGTTTTGTTTAGATGACATTACACATTACAACACCGGGCCTCACCGGGGAGCTAAACATTTGCATTTCGAGCGAAAAAAAATTATGTTTTAATTTTTTTATGCCATGAAGTCCTTTAAGATTTATTGAGTCATCAAATAAAAAGACAGGCACGTAGATTCGACTGTCCTTATTACAACAAAAACAGAATTATAAAAATAGGATAAGGTTTAGTAGGGGGGTAAAAAACATAAATGTCGAAAGACGATTTTGTATGGAGAAAGCCGTCTCGTCTTAAGGTAGAACTTCGTCAACGACATTTTAAAATAATGTTGGAAATGACGGACTTAGTGCGGCAACGAGTTCCATAGGTGACCAGGTGAATTAGCTATTTGATGTGTAGAGTAAGTACGAGAACAAAATATTCCACTATCATTAATACTAATTTCCTCCGTTTCAGTTCGGCTCAAGTGAGTGAATCAGATGCCGGCGGCGCATCAAAAGCGCTCGTTGATGTTGATCAGCGCCCAAGTTTTTTACCGTCCAGCAAAAAATTGTATTCGAACAATAGTGGTAATAGTTCACATCATAAAGCCTTGACCTCTGCGGGGTCAGCTATCACCATCCAGCCACCATGACGAGAGTGCATCTATTAACAGTAGACAGACGTTACGCTATTGAACGAGCTAACTAAACTATGGAACATCGTTATAGCTGTCACTCTGTTGAACGAGCTAACAAAACTATGGAACATCGTTATAATTACTCAGTTGAACAAGCTAACTAAACTATGGAACATCGCTATAGTTACTCTGTTGAACGAGCTGACTAAACTATGGAACATATTTATAGTTCCTGTGTTGAGCGAGCTAACTAAACTATTAAACATAGTTATAATTACGCTGTTGAAAGAGCTAACTGAACTATTAAACATCGTTATAGTTACGCTGTTGAACTAGCTAGGGAAAGTAGAGTCTACTATCGTTGTTGTTATGATTTTGAACTGGTAATTTAAAATAAATTATGTGATGTGTACACATATTTTCGGGCTGGAGTGAATAGCGATTTGGTAACCGTAACAATCGCGACTTCGTGAGTGATGTTTGCACATCTTAACCGTGAGTCCCGGCACTCACCACTTTTATAAGTACTGTATTCAGGGTTTATTCTGTAAACTAAAAATACATCTTATGTAGATTTGATCCGACCGAATTGTTACTATATACCCATAAATACAGTAAACCTTCGTCTAATGAACAACTGATGACAGTTTTAATCACCCACGCGTTCGCTAAGTAAGAAAAATTTTGTTGCTTTATTTGAAAAAAAAAAAAAAACAAAACAAAAAACAAAACAAAGTAACTTACTCCATGACCATCCCTTACAGATTTATTATTAGTATTTATAGCCAGTAATCCATAGAAAAGTCTCTTGTACATAAAAAACATTAAATTTGTTTGAATAATTTGAATGGTTTGAATGCGTGCTTTAAAATACCATATAATATTTTTTTTATTTATACCGACATTTTCATTTATACATTAGAATATTCAGCGTAACTATTTTCAGAAACAAACAAAAAATTAAGAATAGACCCCGTCACCCACGCCACACTAAATTACTTTTGACTTTTAATTTAGCTCTTACGGACGTGTTCATTTAGTTAAATGTACTGACGTGTAGTCACTACTAATTTAGTGTGTGTGTTGCGTATGTATTTACCTTATTAAGTGTACATATTATGTGTTTGTTGCGTAGCATAGCGGCTTGAAACAAATGGCTGATTTTGTAAACATGTCTAAATACATTTACGAAATGTGTAGAGAACTTATATTCTCTACTAGCTTTTGTCCGCGGCTTCACTCGCTGTAGACTCGGTTTAATAGCAAATTCGATGATAATAAATTATCGCTTCTCTTATTTTTTTTTTATTTTTTTTTTATGGAAACTGTCACGGTTGGCTACATCACCTACAACATCCGCGATGTCAGCCCATAACACCGGGTGAACTTGGTGCCACGTCAGTGCTTCCCTTCGGTCGTGCCGGCTACACTGAACTGGACGGAAAACACAAACTATTTACATAGCCGTTTCGACCGACCTTTCATTCAGTGCGGTGGTACCAACCCGGGCGGGTTAAACCCTACCACCTAGTAATATAAGAAGGGAGTCATATCCCTTAGTCGCCTTTTACGACATACACGGGGAGAGATGCAGTGGGGCTATTCTTTTAAAGTACCGGCCCCGCACGGTACAAATTTATGAAACTCCCGACGCGAAAAAAAAATAATTTCTGTTTCCTTACTGGAAGGATTCTGGGGACCGCTAAATAAATACATGCGCAGCTCCGCTCTGAGTTTTTATATTTTATTTACTTAGCGGTCACCCGACTCCTTTAAGTAAGTAAACAGAAATTATTTTTGACTTTTTAAGGGTTGGGTTTTTTTTAAATTTGTAATTTAACTTTTATTTCAAGCTCTTTTAAAAATTCGCATCCAAATCGGCCTATCCGTGAGACGTAATTGTTTTATTACTTCATAATTACTTTATTACTGATTACTAACATAGCTAAGAAGTATCCCGGTTAAACTTGATTTCTAATAAAAAAAAACCCGCATCCAAATCGGTTCATCCGTTTGGGAGCGACGATGCCACAGACAGACACACAGTCGGACATACACACACACGATAGACAGACGGAGGCGTTGTATATATATAACACCCGACCTTTTGCGTCGGGTGTTAAAACAAAGCAGCGCCCTAGTCGACCCTTGCCGCATAAAAGCCTGAAATCCGTGAACAATAGGTATAAGACAATCTTCCCCAACTCCATGTATAAGACTTATAAGAAAAATTATGTTAATAATTTTTGTAGCAAGTGGCTCGAGAAATCGCCTGGTGGTAATTTTTTTTAAGTAATCCGGTATGGTTGGCTTTGTCGGAAAGGCCAAAGCACATGCTCCGACCAGCCAATATCACCTCCGAGAAGGTAGGTGCCATACCGGAGACTTCCCTGGATTGATGGCTATACTGGACTAGAGAAGAACACAACCGAGGTTGCTATGCGGCCATCTTACATGCAGTACGGTGGTACGAACCCAGTCGGCCACAATTTGAGCCTTACCACCTAGTAAGGGGCAAGGGAAGGAATCTACGGTTTTACACCGGTTCCGAACGGTGAAGCAGCAGGTGTAGGTATGCACGTAAATTTTTACGCCAGAAAAAAACTACCGTGTGGGGCCGGTACTTAAAAAGAATAGCCTCACTGCATCTCTCCCCGTGCATGTCGTAAATGGCGACTAATGGATAAGGACAAGATGCCGTGCTAAAGGGCGACAGGCTCGCCACCTCTCACCTTGGCACGGTATTTCCACCGAGTCATGCAGCAGGTGGGTTTTCGTGCCTTACTTGCTGCTTGATCGATTGCATCTTGTTCGAATGCTTTGCGAAACGTGGTGGTTGGTGTTGTGTTGTAATTTACCAGAGTTCTTGCAGCACAACACCGATTACTCTGCTTACCCCGATTGTCGGGATTCAGCGTGTGTGATATGTATGTATGTATGTAAAAAAACTAATTGGTACACGCCGACCGTATTTGAACGTCGGACCTCTCGCATGAGGGGCCGATGCCCAAACCACTCGGCCACCCGCCGCGCCGCTTACCCTTGTATTATTAATATCCTGTATAGGTACTACTTTAGTGTCTTAGCCAACCGCAGAGCAAGAAATCACGCCGTTCCCTCCGGCTGGCAGGGTAAGACGGCCGGCGATCACCGCTCTGTGTAGCCGACCGTACACAGAACAAACACTTGTCCGTCTTACTTATTCAGGGCCATAATTACGAGAGTATTCCGATTTATCTACAAAATCAATTGTATGAGAAATTTGCATACAATTGTAGAGACAAGACTTATTTTTATAGGACTGCGTTCAGATACATTTTATATTACGATTTTTTTTCTTTTTTTTATAATAATTTTTTATAGACAGTCGGCACCGGTCGTGTCGGTCCAAAACTTCAACGGGAGATCAGACACAGCCAATAACACCACTCCTCGCGTAACCACGCTCAGAGAGCCAGTATTCCAGCTATAAGGCGGACTAAAAGGTCTTCGCCTAATCTATTAACACACCTTTTGAAGAGCCTTATACCTAGGGAGACCGTTCTATCTTTTTAACCGACTTCAAAAAAAGGAGGAGGTTCTCAATTCGACTGTATATATTTTTTTTATGTTTGTTACCTCAGAACTTTTTTGCCGTACGATACAGGAACGATTTCGAAAAGCGAAGTGTTCTCAGAAGTTGGGTATCAACAACGTGTGGATGCTCCGAGCGGGGGAGACGGATGAGGGCAGGAGGGATGAGGAACAATTCATCAGAGCACCTTGTCGTTGAGCGTTGATGAGTCTCAAAGGCCGAGCTATGTGGACTTGATTAACTACATTGAGGACGAGGCCGAAAGTTGATTTGCGTAGGCTTTTGCGATGTCTGCGGTCGAGGAAGCGAGGCCGGAGGTCGATCTGCATAGATTTTGTAGAATTTTACGATATCCTCGATTGAATGCTGTAACGCCGAGTTGCGTAACGCTTGTAAGACGTGCGCAGTTCATAAACTCGATTGTGGATGAGTCCGAAAGTCGAACTGCATATGCTTTTGCAATGTATGTGGTTGAGGAAAAACTATTGTTGAATGAAATAAAATTGTTACCTGAAAAGTAGGCTCGCTTATACTATGAATTTATTTATTTCTTTAAAATTCGTCGGTAACACCACATTACACAGGCATGACGATCTTATTAAAATTTCTAGATTCTACATATAATATGTATGACACATACAACATAATAAAAGTATTCAGATTAAAGATTTAACAATTTTAATCTTATTTAATAAAACAATGAAATTAAACAACAAATAAAACAACGTAATCGAGACTGTAAATACTAATTTAACAACAAAATCATTAATAAATATTAAAGTAAAATTCTAAAATTAAACTTATAGATTTAACAAGTATTTAATATTAGTTTATTTAAAATTTAATCTTATTTAATAAAACAATGAAATTTATCAATATAAGTAAAAGTAAAAATAATTAAAGTACTTATTAATAATAATTTCAAAAAAAACCTATCGCACGCCTGAAGTCAGATATCGGCCCAAAATGGCGCTATAGTTATTAGTCTATAGTTACTATGTAGCACAAATTACGGTTTCATTAATAACGTTATTGCTATTATCCAAACAATAATTTATGGTTCCGCTGATTTGTAATTGAGCATGATACTTGGACACGGTACTATTAAGGTCCCACACGTACTTACACGAACAATAGAATATACACCTACAAACCTTGTTATTTGTAATGGTGTACACAAAATTACCTGGCAACAAAACCCGGCTAATGTTACAGATGAGATTAAAATAAATTCCACAAACTCATTTAAACCATCCAACCGTGCGAACATGATCATTGTAAAGTATTCTTTAAAAGCATGCTGTTAAGAGTGATTTTAAAGACACTATTGTTTAATATTTATAATATTTCTGCAAAAACGCAACGCCATTACATTGAAAGATGCTGCAAGTGCGATAAAATTAACACAAATAACAATGAGCTTTATTAAGATGGACTGTAAGACGATAGTTAATTGTACATTTTGGAAATTAAATGAGAGAAAAACACTCGCCGACCTTCTAAAATGTGCTTCGACAAACAATTTTCGCGATACGCGACACTAACCGCGAGAGTATTTTGTTTGATAAAATACTTTGGGCCGACTTAAACATCTCTAAGCCTATGCTGCTTAATAGTCATCTCGCCCGAATAATTTGCTAAATGCGGCGGTCGGTGTTGTACTGTAATTTTCAAGAGTACTTGCAGCACAACACTGACTACTCTGCTTACCCCGATTGTCGGGATAATCCATCACTTCATCGATAGCCATGTATGTCGATCGCAAATGGGCATGGAATCGATCATATTTTAATTGGGTGGAAGGCAAAGGGTTTAGTAAAACTTGGGATGGTAATATACCGACTTTCCAATCAACGCTGGTGTTCCGCAGGGCTCTGTGCTGTCGCCTACGCTTTTCTTAATCTTTATAAACGATATACTGTCCTTGGGCATGATACACAGCTATGCAGACGACAGCACGGAGCACGAGGGCTATGTTAAGGATTGGAAGAGTAGAGATTCGCGGCACAGGGAGGCTCGGAGGTCGATAACGCTCTCGGAAAAGTAGCTGTATGGGGCCAGGAGAACATTGTCGCCTTCAACGTTAGTAAGACTCAGTGCTTCGCATTATCTGCTAAGGTCGATCCCTTTCCTTTCCAAGCTAGTTTCCAAGGCAGCGTCGTGCCTATCTCGGAACACCTGGACCTCCTGGGCACCACTATTTCCAAAGACGTGGGTTTCCGGCAACTAATCGAATCTAAGGCCAAAACTGCATCCAGAAAATTGGGGATACTTTTCCGCAATCGACGGTTCTTCTCACCGGCACAACTATTCCTGTTGTACAAAACACAGATTAGGCCGGTGATGGAGTACTGCAGTCACATCTGGGAGGGTAGTCCCCATTATCTATTAGCATCCTTGGACTCGATACAGCGCCGAGCCATCCGTCTTGTTGGTGACCCGAAACTTACAGATGGTCTGGAGTCCCTGAGTCACAGGCGGTTTGTGGGTTCGCTTAGTCTGTTTTACAGATACTATCACGGACGCTGCTCTGCGGAACTAGCATCCCATATTCCCTGCCACCCGTCCTATCTCCGCATGACTCGTCGCAGAGAGACTCAACACCCTTTTGTTGTTGACATTGGGCTTTTGAGAACCCATCGGTTCTCTAAATCGTTTCTTTGTCGCACCGCTAGAGTGTGGAACTGTCTTCCAGCGAGTGTATTTCCTGAATCCTTTAACCTGGGTGTCTTCAAGCGTCGTATTAACGGGCTAGACAGTCCGTAAATCTGCTGGCATGGCACCTAACTGAGCGTGGTTTCGCGAGGAGAGGTGATTTTGGCTCTGTCGACTGCACCATTGGTCCCTCAGCACAGCCACCCATGCTGGTTTACATAAAAAAAATACCATGCATAATCAATTGTTTTTTCTTTTTAGGATTCCGTATCCGTCGTACGGGACCCTATTACTAAGCCTACGCCGTCTGTCTGTCTCTCTGTCCGAGGGCTGTATCTCTTCAACCGTAATATTTAACCCGTTGAAATTTTCACAGAATATGTGCTATTATCGGAACCCCCCTTAATTTTTTACTTTTTCTATTTTATATTATTTGTTGTTCTATCCGCCATAATAACACATAATTCTGTGAAAATTTCAACCGGCTAGCTATTACGGTTACAAAGATACAACAGCAGTACAGACAGACAGACGGTGTAGGCTTAGTAATAGGCTTTCGTACGGGGCAAGGAAACCTAAAAAGATACCTATAGGAATTTTGGTTTCCACAAAATCGTACCGCAGTAAAATTATACCGAAACAATGGCACAATAAAGTCGAACCGCCCATGGCTGCTACCTAAACACGCCTAACTTCATGACAAGCAATAACCAGAAACGTCATTGATATTACATTACATACATTTTATCATCTTCTCAACATTTGATCGGCGTGCAGCCCATTTGCGGCAGACCACCAACAGACAGAAGATACTAAACTAAAAAAACCCCGACCCTTAAAAAGTCAAAACTAATTTCCGTTTACTTAAGGAGTCGGTGGACCGCTAAGTAAATTCCCGCGAAGCTCTGGGTTTATTTACTTAGCGGTCCCCCGACTTCTGTAAGTAAACGGAAATCATTTTTGACTTTTTAAGGGTCGGTGGTTTTTAAATTTGTAATTTAACTTCTATTTCAAGCTTTTTAAAAGAAACCGCATGCAAATCGGGCCACTTTTTAAGATAATAAATTTTTGATTAATTAATTACTGGATTACTTGATTATAAACATAGCTAAGAAGCATCCCGATTAAACAAGCTTCCTAATAAAAAAAAAACGCATCCAAATCGGCCATCCGTTTGGGAGCTACGATGCCACAGACAGATACACACATACACACACACACACACACACACCCCTCCGTTTTTTTCGTCGGGGGTTAAAAATAGTTGGTAAGGAATAAGGACAAGATGCCGTGCATAATGGCGACAGGATAACTTGCTCTCACCTTGGCACGGTCCTTCATGCAGCAGCGTCCGGCATGCAGCAGGTGGGTCTTCGTGCATTACTTGCTGCTTGATAATTATTTTGTCCGAATACTTTGCGAAACGTCGTGGTCGGTGTTGTGCGTGCTGCAAGAACTTTGCACAACTCTGCTTACCACGATTTTTTTTTTTTTTATGGAAACTGACCCGTTTGTCTACATCACCTACAACATCCGTGATGTCAGCCCATAACACCGGGTGAACTTGGTGCCACGTCAGTGCTTCCCTTCGGTCGTGCCGGCTACACTGAACTGGACGGAAAACTATTTACATAGACGTTCCGACCGACCTTTCATTCAGTGCGGTGGTACCAATCCGGGCGGGTTAAACTCTACCACCTAGTAATATAAGAAGGGAGTCATATCCCTTATCGGAATACAGCGTGTAGTATGTATGTATGTCATTCAGTCATTCCTCCTTTACGTACTTTGCTGATGCCCGTCTTACTTACATGCATAAAATAACACTTTACCTCGGCAATCGGGGTGAGCAGAGTGTTCGGTGTTGTGCTGCAAGAGCTCGCGTGAATTGAGGACCGCGCCACACCGGTCGCCACCTTCAGCAAAGACATGCCCCTTCTAAACTGTTAATTTCCACGCCTAATTCCATTAATCGCGGACATTGCAACGTATACAAATTACACAAAAAAACAGTCCATTAGTTTCTCGGGCGGAGTGGCTCGAGCCAAATAGATTGGGGGAAAATTACAACAAGCACAGAGGTCACCTTCCATTGAATTTGACGAGCCCAAGAATAGTTAGGTGACATCACAGTAGCAAATCATACCAGCGCGGCGGCAGCCCGTGAGTGGCAGCTCGCGTCACCTGGAGGATTCGGGCGAAATGTTGCAAGTGAGGTATGCAGATCGGCTAGAGCAAACAGAACGAAGACGGATCTCTTGAGAGAAATATCACTCTCTACAGCAAAAAACCGGCCAAGTGCAAATCGGAATAATTACACCAAGTTTAACGCTTGTATGCGTTACAGTGTAAAAACTGTAACACATACAATGGATATGGAAAAAATATTGATAGTCATTCCAATCATCCACGGCTAGAGTAAAACATAGACTGAGGTAGAGCTAATGGAATAAGGAAGGAGATCTTGGGAGTAAAGGTTGGACTGAAGAAGAGGTAACGGAATAAGTAAGGGAATCTTGGGAGTAAATGTGGGACTGAGGTAAAGCAAACTAAATCTTTCAGGAGACGCTGGGAGAAGAAGGTTGGTCTGAATAACTGAATAAGGAGATGGGGGGAATAAAGGTTAGACTGAGGTAGAGCTAACGGAATAAGGAAGGAGATCTTGGAAGTAAATGTAGGACTGACGTAAAGCTAACTAAATCTTTAAAAGGAGACGCTGTGAACAGAAGGTTAGTCTGAGGTAGAGCTAACGGAATAAGGAAGGAGATTTTAGGAGCAAAGCTTGGACTGAGGTAGAGTTAATGGAATAAGGAAAGACTGAAAGAGATCTTGGGCGTAAAGCTTGGACTAGCTAGAGCTAACGGAATAAGGAAGGGAATCTTGTGAGTAAATGTTGGAATGAGGTAAAACTAATTAAATTATTAAGGATATGCTGGCAGCAGAAGGTTTGGGCTGAGGTAGAGCTAACTGAACAATGAGATCGAGGTGGTAAAGCGTTAGTTTGAGTCAGCGCGAACAGAACAAGAGAGGAACTCTGGGAAGCCATTCGTTTCCATCCTTTCGACCTATCATGCCCCTCCCGCAGACCACGTGACCGACAGATCAAAGGCGGGTTCGCTAATTGCACAGATCGAGTCATTAATTCGTACAAATTGTAACGAAATGCGGGGCTGGGCGGGGCGCGGCTTGGGCAGGCGGAATGGCGGATGTGTCCGTCATTATCTGGACGTTAGCTCCCGTTGTATAGTCCCGTACTTCGCATACATATTTATACATTGTTTCTTACAGTGATAATCTTCATGCCAAGATATTCAGGAAGCTTACATACAAGCAAACGTCACCGACATCTTTTCTCTTCTCTTCTCAACTATCTACTATAAATGGCAACATATTTTTTTTATGTAATCCGGTATGGGTGGCAGAGTCGGAGGGGCCATAGCACATGCTCCGACCAGCCTATATACCCCTAAGAAGTTGCCATACAGGAGATTCGCCTTTGGATTGCTGGCTATACTGGACTGGAGAAGACAGCCGAGGCTGCTATGCGCCCATCTTAGATCCAGGACGGTGCTACCAAACCAACAAATTCCGCTATGATTTGAGCCTAAAACAAGGGCTAGGGAACCGTACTTATAGGTACAGTTCCCTAGCCCTTGTTTGTTTTGGATACTTACATCATCCATGCATAATTATGTGTACAGTTATTTAAGGGTGTCCCAATACAAGGAACGTGTTTTTTGTTTTCAACGTTTTTTGTTTGTTTTTTATCTATTGAAAAAACATACAAGCGTCAATCTTGGTGTGATTACAGTGCAAACTTAAAAAAAAACCCCGGCCAAGTGCGAGTCGGACTAGCGCACCGAGGTTTACGCACCACAAAAAAAAGGTTGGAAAAACATGTTTCTTGTATGGGGACCCCCCTTAATTGTTCACTTTTTAAATTTTTTATTATTCGTTGTTATATCCGCCAAAATAACACATATGTGAAAATTTTTACCGTCGAGCTATTACGGTTCCAGAGATACAGCCACCGGACAGACGGACGGACAGACATACGTTGTAGGCTTAGTAATAGGCTTCCGTACGGGGTACTGAAACCTAAAAACCGCCCAAATGTTTAGCCGGGCTTCCGAACTAAATGAAAGAAAACACAAAGGTCCCTTTAATTTTCGGGACGCTAGTTTCGCCTTGAACTCTACGAACGATTCAAAAGAAAGCGTTTTGACTGTGCAATAATTACGTATAACCAATACAAGCAAATATAATATTGTTATAATTCTTACGAAAATATGGTTTTTTTATGTAATACAGTATGGGTGGCTAAGTCAGAGTGGCCAAAGCACATGCTCTGACTAGCCAATATCACCTCCGAGAAGGTAGGTGCCATACCGGAGACTTCCCTGGATTGTTGGCTATACTGGACTAGAGGAGAATACAACCGAGGTTGCTATGCGGCCATCTTACATCCAGTACGGCGGTACCAACCCAGTCGGCTACAATTTGAGCCTACCACCTAGTAAGGGGCAAGGGAAGGGACCTACAGTTTTACACCGGTTCCGAATGGTGAAGCAGCAGGTGTAGGTATGCACGTAAATTTTAAACTCATTGGTACACGCCGACCGGATTCGAACCTCGGACCTCCCGCATGAGAAGCCGATGGTCAAACCACTCGGCCACCCGCCGCTTAATACACACATACCATACATATCTACATACATACACGAAATACACGTACACATACAATGCTTTATACACTTTACCCGACATCTTGGAAATCTTACAAGTGCCATTACACGCTATTGTGTTTTATCATCTTCATTACATTTTATATTGAGCACAAGTAAATACGGGTAATTTCTTCCACACTGTATTATGCAAAGTGGCAATACCAGAAGCTCATCACTTTGAAGAAACACTCAGTGCTTGCATGCACAATAGTAAATACGCTTAGGGTTGTGAAAAACAATTACTTCTGTCCGCATGACTGAATTTGCATATTTTTCTCCGAAAATTTCGCTATTTCTGAGAGATGTAGGCGCGAAATGAAGGGAAGCACTGACATAGCACCTAGTTCACCCGGTGCTATGGGCTGACATCACGGATGTTGTAGGTGATGTAGCCAACCGTGTTAGTTCCATAAAAAAAAAAAAAAAGTAATGAGTGTAATGTTATAATTTTTTTGTGGGATACTATCTGTTATTATATAATTAAGTAAGTACAGTACACGGCAGTAAATAATGAACACCGAGCTTTAGAGAGAGAAAGAATCCGGCTGTAGAGCGTCGTCCCTGTCGCACGAACTCGCACCTCTCTGTGCGACAGGAAAGACACTTGTTTAAATTCGTAGTTTTGCAATATACCTAGTAATAAAATTTTTCTCTTACGCTAAACTGAGCATGCATCCAACCCGAAAAACGACGTTTCGCTATTTTGATTGCACCCGCGGAATTTTGCTTACAACAGCTTACAGTTGCTTTCACGAGTCATGAGCACACTTTTCATTGGTCCGTTTGACGGGATGTGACCTCGACGGCGGCGCCGACGACGCTTCGCGCGATTGGTTCCTCAGTCAGCGTCAGTCGAAGCTCGTCGCCTATTGGGTTCACACGGTTCACACGCGTCGTTCGACTACTATACACTTGCGTGCAATGTTAAGTCCATTGTCCATCTCATGACTCGTGGAAGCAACTGTACCTTGAAAGAACGCTAATGTCTCTTTATCTTGTATGGGGTCTTAAGACGCTAGGGCAAGCCAAAAGTATCTGCAAAACATTTCGCAAGTTCGCACTATTTGCGAAGTAGCATTTTGAAAACAAAATTTCTATAATTCGTTTTTGGATTACTGTTCTGCAATGGAGACGATAAACTTATTACGAAATGCATTTTGTTCCGGTCAATATTTCCTCTCAAGTACAACCTGGGGTTTTTCAACACGGGCGTGAAAATGCTCCTGTCAGGCCGGCATGGCATTCGCAATTCCCGCGCATCACAGAATGTCCATGGGCATCGTTAGAAACCTACTTGTAGGTGAAACGAAGCGACATGTCGCGCTATCCATAAAAAAAAATATTTTACACAACTCTGTTAATATGTTCGTTTAGGCTTTTACCGCTATTACACATTATTATAAATTTTTCGGTTATGCGGTATATCGAAAATTATACCGCATAACCGAAAAATTTCTATAACAACCCTGTTACACTTTAAGCTTCACCACGATGTTTTACGGAAATAACGTATAAATAAGGTGCCTATTTATTAGCTGCAAATATTTTGGAGGGTTACATGCCCGACATAATAAAATAAACAAAAAGCAAAAAAAAAATTTTTTTTGCATTAGTTTTCGAGAAATTTTACGAAACATGTCTCTATGTTCTACACAATACAAACTTGCCACTAGGTACCTCAACAGCTGATTATTTGAGGTCATTGACTCTCCCGGTCGGGGAGCGTGGTGCAGCAAAGGCGCGGCCGTTCAATATTACAATTTATGACACGGCAATGTGTGGCACAGGCGGACTTATTGTCTTAGGCCATTTCTTCCATTCAAACCGTTGTTGAATCTACAGTTTTTCCATGAAATCTGAACCATGGAGCAGCTGGTGAAGGTATGCACGTAAATTGTTCAAACCTGAAATCTAGCCTGAACTGTTCATTGGTGCACGCCGACAGGATTCGAACTTCGGGCCACTCGCAGGAGAAGCGAAATCTTAATCACTACGCTGCTACGGGCCTATTGGCTCTTGCTTGATTTCTCAGATAATTTACCAGCTACCGTTGTTTCTCATTTCCCATAGAATTAAGTACATAGAGCTGGGATCAATACGTCAAACATTTGAAAGAAAATTTCATGAAGACGAAATAACAAATGTTTATATATCTACATACATACCAGACACGCTGTATTCCGACAATCAGGGTAAGCAGAGTAATCGGTGTTGTGTTGCAAGGACTCTGGAACACAACATCGATCACCACGTTTAGCAAAGTATTCGGACAAGATAACTATCAAGCAGAAAGTAAGGCACAAAGACCCACCTGCTGCACGACTCGGTGGAAGGACCGCGCCAAGGTGACAGGTAGCAAGCCTGTCGCCCTTTAGCACGGCATCTCGTCCTTATCCCTTAGTCGCCTTTTACGACATGCACGGGGAGAGACGCAGTGGGGCTATTCTTTTTTAAGTACCAGCCTCACACAGTATTTTATTTATCTCTGTCACACTTATTTACTAACGTATCTTCTTTCTGCAAATTGTGGAGAGCATTCTGACCAAATGTTGGTTACGAGGATGACAAATGTTGGTTACGAGGATGACAAATGTTGGTTACGAGGATGACAAATGTTGGTTACGAGGATGACAGAATATGTTGGTTACGAGGATGACAAATTTGGTGTCGATGGTGATGATGTCTAATTGGTCGAAGCGGCTGTGTAAATAGTTTGTCTTTTCATTCCAGTTAAATGTAGCCGGCATGAAATGAAGGGAAGCCCTGAAATGGCACCTGGTTCAACCGGTGTTATGGGCTAACATCACGGATGTTTAAGGTGATGGTGCCAACCGTGTCATGTCAGTGCTTCCCGTCATTTCATGTCGGCTACACTGAACTGGACGGAAAACACGAACTATTTACATAGGCGCTTCGACCGACGTTTCATTCAGTGCGTTAGTACCAACCCGGGCGGGATAAACCTTACTACCTAGTATGGTAAGAAGGGAAGGGACCTACAGTTTTACGTGGAATCCGAACCACGGTTAGCCTCCAACGGTCGATCGGTCACCAATCCAAGTACTGACCGCGCTCATGGTTGCTTAACGATAGTCGACCGAATTGCATACCAATCAATGCCGTCTCTAGCTATTTACATCTATGTATAATGTTCAGTACGCGAGAGTTGCCACCGCAAACCGCCTACAATTACATGATAAAAAATTGTACTCATAAAATAAAATGTTATGGCTTAATTTCCTCAATAAATATGATCGAAAACGCGGCCCCTGCCACTTCCCATGTTGCGGTTGAAAATTCTCTTCCTCGTTTCACGTGTTCTCAGAAGTATTTGTGTCCGTTAGACCGAAAATCGTCAAGGCAGAAAATGAATCATAATGTTGTTTTTTCGCCTAAGGAAATTCAATGTAAGCCGTTACAATGTAGGGATTTTTGCTAACGTCTTAGATTTCGTGGTATATGAGGTGGCTATAGGGGTGGTATACTCGAGATTCGAGAAACGAAAATGGCATGTGAAATAATCTAAGTATAATTAAATTATGGAATAAGTGTTGACAGTTAATAATACGGTTTTAAAAAAAAAGCTTGAAACAAAAGTTAAATTAGAAATTAAAAAAAAACCGCACCCTTAAAAAGTCAAAAATAATTTCCTAAGTAAATAAAATATAAAAACTCGGAACTTCACGCGGGTATTTACTTAGCCCCGCATTATTTTTGACTTTATGCTACATACTACATAGGCTCAACCATCAACCCAATACACATAAGGATCCATCGTGGAGGTTCACAACTACCTCAGTAAACTCGCCTCTTCCCATCCCAACACACTGCCGTAACTTGGCCGTAACCATCAAATTTCATTTAATCAATGCTTCACCGTCCACATCATTAAATCATTCAGTCCACCACTCAAAGAAATATAACTAAGAACCTGTGTATATTTTATTCTAATATCAATTATATAAAAATACATTTAAAACAAACATTTTGTAAATTTTCTTTTTTTTTTCTTTTCAGTTTTCCATCTACAAAAAAATAATTTATTATTAATGACTTTTTAAAGGTTTTTTTAATTCGTAATTTTTTATAAAAAGTATAGCGGTATCTATGGCGACTATCTAGGTTCCACTCTACAGCCTAATGTACTGGTCCGAATTTAATAAGTAAGGTGCTATACGGTTTTTATCAGTCACTCACGAAGTGTCATAGATTTTTTGTATTCCGTACGGGACCCTACATAAGCCTACGCCGCCGGCGTATGCACATAGCCCTTTATAGGTATGACAATACCTACAATACCTTTATAGGTATGACAATACCTATAAAGGGCTATAATATGTTTTGAACCGTAATCGGTAGCTAGTTGAATTTCTCATAAAATATGTTACATACATATCACACACGCTGAATCCCGACAATCGGGGTAAGCAGAGTAATCGGTGTTGTGCTGCAAGAACTCTGGTAAATTACAGCACAACACCGACCACCACGTTTCGCAAAGTCTTCGAACAAGATTCAATCGATCAAGCAGCAAGTACGGCACGAAGACCCACCTGCTGCATGACTCGGTGGAAGTACCAAGCCAAGGTGAGAGGTGGCGATCCCGCGCCCTTTAGCACGGCATCTTGTCCTTATCCCTTAGTCGCCTTTTACGACATGCACGGGGAGAGATGCAGTGGGGCTATTCTTTTTAAGTACCGGGCCCACACGGTAAAATATGTTATTATACCCCCCTTAGTTTTTAACAAAAGGTTAAAAACTAAGGGGGTCCCCATACAAGAAACGTGTTTTTCAACGTTTTTGTTTTTGTTATGTTTTAGCTCTATCATAAAAGCGTGAATCTAGTTGTGATTATAGTGCAAACTCTAAAGTCATAAAATAACAAGGCCAATTACGTGGTAGCTACGGAACCCTCGGTGCGCGAGTCCGATTCACATTTGGCCGGTCTCTTTTTATACATATGTGTGTGTCATTGCATAGTATCTACCTAGCAGGATTATTATGTGCCGCAACAAAAGAGGTCTCAATGCGGTCGCGGGCGCGTGTGGCTCGTGAGCGCAGAGGTCATCAGTTCAAGCCCCGGCCCGGCCGGCTGGCACAATCGAAGTGAAGGGCACTCCGCTTTCACCCGCGAACAAAAGCCCTCCGGCTCAAATTGAGAGATCTCGTTACTGTCATTGTAGCGATCCGTTATAGTTACTGCAGTCACAAATAAAACATATTTAATTTCATTTACATACTAACCCTAAAACATAATGAATGTGAAAACTTACTTTGCTCAGTGAAATTCAAGAGTAATAAAGATCCCAAATATAAGCTTTAAATTATATATTTTTTTCATTTTACATATTGTTATATAATAATATGTTTTACAAATACTACTCATATTCTTATTTATTATGATTTTTTGTTGATTTGAGTTATATAAGGTCTTTCAAAATTAGTTCAGAGTACGCTAAGGGGGGGGGTTCTCTATCATATAAGGAGTAAAACCTACATAATTTTTTTTGGACCTTGGGGTTTTTTTTTATTTAAAATATTTTTTTATGTATTTAAATAAAAAAAATAGGTGGTTGATTTTTATAGCCTAATCAATTCAGTTTCATAACAGTAACAAAAAAGTCTTCGTCACCACGTGTAAGTTGGTAAAAAAAATCAAATTCTTTCTATTCCATACTAATAAAACTAAAATTGTGGTTTTTCACAATTTCTGAAGGAAAGAGATCTATGTGTTGGAAGACTTTTTTGTTCCTGGCATGAAACTGAAACGATTACTAAAAAATTTTTTTTACATTTAAAAAAAAAATTTTTTTTGTAAAATTAAAAATTCTTTCTTCTTCAAAAGTGATCTATTTCCGATACAGAACCCCGCCTTAACGTACTCTGAACTAATTTTGAAATACCTTATATGTATATGAAATGCAATGTGTTATATTAAATAGTTAAATGTCGCGTATCTCCGTCCATTTGTTAATAGACAGATAGTAGGTAAGCGTTGCCACACCTAAATGTAACGGAGTAAGACAATACAGACGGAAATCAAGTGCCTATCTCCAGTTCCGGATCTTCCATATAGGCAGAGTAGGCGGCAGCCTAGGGGCCCCGTGGCATCTAGGGGCCCCCGAACAATTATCAAAATAGTGGTTTTTGAAAATTTACATCGCTGTGTATATTACGAGTAGGTACATATTTATACAATTCGAATAGGTGCATTTGGGTATTAGCTCAAGTTAGACTCATACTAATACAGTTTATACGTACGAGCTTTATCTACTCACCTCCAGGGTGCTTTCACTCCTATACTACGCGTTTTTCTATGAAAAAATCGCCTAAAAAATTTGACTTTCGCGACATTCTGATAGAATTCACAACAAACATATTTTGGAAAGTGTATGCATAAAATATGTAAATTTTCTTTTGTATATGCAAAGAGTTTGTACCTATTACGTTGCTGCGACGTAATACAAACTCTTTGCGTATATGGTTTTATCAAGAGAAATGTGTTCATTAATTTAATAAATGTTTGAAGTGTGTAATAACGTTCTTTTGTTAAAGTCAACTCAAGTTAAAAAATTGAAATACATTTAGGAAGTAATTTGCGAGAGGGCCTCGAATTTCTACAGCCTCGGGCCTCCACGAGGTTTAATCCGGCACTGCCTATCTCCGATCACATATAAGTATACAACTTCATATTACTCTCTAGACTAATTTGTGTCTTTGTTACTTTTATGTTTTCTGAGAAATAAATATTTTGGATTATTTATTTATTTATTATTAATTTATTTACTAGCTTTTGCCCGCGCGTTCGCTAGCGTAAAATTCGTATTTCAAAAGAAGAAAGTCCTGAGGCTTAGTTTTTTTTTTATGGAAACTGACACGGTTGGCTACATCACCTACATACAACAACATCCGTGATGTCAGCCCATAACACCGGGTGAACTTGGTGCCACCTCAGTGCTTCCCTTCGGTCGTGCCGGCTACACTGAACTGGACGGAAAACACAAACTATTTACATAGCCGTTTCGACCGTCCTTTCATTCAGTGCGGTGGTACCAACCCGGGTGGGTCAAACCCTACCACCTAGTAATATAAGAAGGGAGTCATATCCCTTAGTCGCCTTTTACGACATACACGGGGAGAGATGCAGTGGGGCTATTCTTTTGAAGTACCGGCCCCACACGGTACAAGTTCTTTATGTATGTGTTTCTTTTCATATGTAATTCTTATTAATAAGTGTGCAATCAAGTTTTTCTATTCTATTTAAAAATGTTTTGTAAATATTTAATGAATATGTTTCAATAAACTACGGAATTAAATGAGGTTTCATTTTAACATCCAATTATTTTTATTAAATTATGAATGAATATTCATTGACCGCAATTTTGCCTGACTAACTAAAGTAAGTAAATATTTTCCTCTTGTATTTCTTGAATATCGAATTTATTCTATCTTAATAAACACAAGAAATGGAGAACTTTCAATTTATTAAAGCCCTCAAGTTTCGGGAACGGCCGAAAATATAATTATCTTCATTAATTACTTAGCGGAGAAGTCCATTAAAAGTATGAAAGTTAACTTGGCGCATCCAATCTAAACGTATTACGAAAGCACAGAGCAATGTAAAAGAATTTCGAGCAGACACTTTACAATGCTCTATGAAAAAAACTGCTCTGACGCTCGCTTATAAAATCGCTCAGGTCTTTATCCGTTCGTCCGTCCGTCTGTCTGTGTGGCTGTCCTGTCTGTCTGTCACACGCGCTGACCGAGATGATTACTCCAAAATGGAAAGCCCCCGACGAAAAAAAACGGAGGGGTGTTATAAGTTTGACGTGTGTGCGGGTGTGTGTGAGGGTGTGTGTTCGGTATTTTGCGATCATTTACATTTACACAAAACACGTTAGGTACACGTGCCTCCATTCTCTTCGCCTCAAGACTCTACCTGCCGCGGTCTTCATGCAAGAAGCACACAGCGCCTCCTGGCGGAAAGGAGAAGAGTCCGGTTGCCTAGGCGACGGGCTGTTGTTATCTAAGAAGTCCAAAAATACAAGCGGCAGCGGGCGGTTTATTTGAACATTTTTGCTCTGAAAAGCCAAAATCCACCCTGATCGAGCGCGGCGCGGGCTCTCAGGGCTGATTGACCTAATACGGTATAAGTTGAGTGTAGTTCCCGAGGTGTGTGCGTAGCTGGGCCCAGCAGATCCTAGGACACCGGGACGTTTCCGTGCCGGGATCACTACCTGAAGAACTGAGCTACCGAAGGTGCGGCTGCGGCCGGAGACATCACATCACATCCAGGTAGGAGGCACCACACCACCACACACTTTACACTACGATTCAGTGTGTGAGAGGGTGTGTGTGTCTGTCTGTGGCATCGTAGCTCCCAAACGGATGGACGGAATTGGATGCGGTTTTTTATTATTATGAAGCTTGTCTAATCGGGATGATTCTTAGCTATGTTTGTAATCAAGTAATAAAGTAATTAAGTAATAAAAAAAAATATTATCTTAAAAAGTGGACCGATTTGCATGCGGTTTTTTTTTAAAGCTTGAAACATAAATTGTGTATGTTACCGGAAATGTATACAATTCCTAGATTTCATACATTTCCGGTAACATTTATATAAAATAGTCAATTTAGCCGTTACGGCACGAAAACTATTTGTAACCCGCGACACATGCGGAGTGATGTTATAAGTTTAACGTATGTGTGTATCGGCGTGTCTGTCTGTGGCATCGTAGCTCCCAAACGGATGGACCGATTTGGATGCGGTTTTTTTATTAGAAAACTGGTTTAATCGGTTATTAGTTATGCTATTAGAAATCAAGTAATTAAGTAATCAAACGATTTTTTATCTTGAAAGTGGATCGATTTGCATGCGGTTATTAAAAAATGTTTCATATAAAAGTTAAATTGCAAACTTGAAATCACAGACCCTTAAAAAGTCAAAAATAATTACCGTTCACTTACATAAAGAAGTCGGAGACTGCTAACATAAAACCATTGACTTATATATTACGTAAGTGAGTAAAATATAAGTCAATGCATAGGACAAATTGTGACAAGTTCGAGTGCAGTTTTACTGACATATCAATAATCAATAAACATAAAACTAAACTATGGAGCGATTAAGATATAATATTATGCTCCTAACCGCAGATTAGGAAATAGTTACTTCGTGCCCAGCCCTAAAGTGCGTAGATAGATGTAAATGTTTTATTGATCTACAAGCATTTATAGATGTAAATAAGGTATTTTTATAGTAGGTAACGATACGCTAAGGGGTGTATGTGTATCAGATACTGATCACGTTCCCATAAAAAATTTTTTACGTCATAAAAAACGTACTTATAAGGTGAAATACGCGCACTTCACGTATTAAATTTGAGGAGTTAGTAGTTTTTTTATATCGTAAAAAAAAATTGTATGGGAACGTGATCAGTATCTGATACACATGGTGTATGTGTTAGCGTATCGTTACCTACTAAAGAAAGACCTTATATATGCATTTTTTGGAGTCTGAAATTTTTGGATAGATCTTATACGCCACCCATGTCAGCCCAATGCATCTTGCGTGCATAGACAAAAATAAAAATACAATTACATGTATGTAATAATTGTTAGGGCACATTACTAAGCTACGCCGTTTGTCTGTCTGTCTCTCCGTCCGTCCGAGGGCTGTATTTTTGAACCGCAATAGGTAGCCGTTTGAGTATATGGACAGGGAGAGCGTTCTACAATCTACAGTTTACCGGCTTTGTAAAGGAAATATTTGCAGAATCGGTTGGTACGCATCTGCGGTAAGTCCAGCGTGTAGGGATGCAATCATCGCGTTAAGCAGCTCCTCCAAGCACTCCCAATGGAATAAGCGATGGGAACACACATCATATTCAACTTCATATTGTGTCGCAAAGCTTACAATTTGGCCCGGCACACTTTTTATATTTTAAAACAAAATTTCCTCCCCATAGTTATAATTTATATCTAATAACTCACACACCCTCCCGGGTTTCAATTTAGGCGCGTTGTTTTTCATTTCTGCTAGTAATTGACTTTTTGCGTGCCCAAGTTTTTCGCCCTCCGAATTTTGCCCCCGTCCTAGGGTCCGCCGCGCCGGTCTTCGAATTTCTCCAGGCGACGACAGTTAGGGATGGCGTATAGCATTTTAGTCGAAAAAATGCTATCGTATTTTCGTTGAAAAATATTCAAATATTTATAAAACAAAGGTCTTTTTTGCAGAGTCTGTTATATTTTGTAGCTAAATTCTACGCTTCGGCTTGCCACATACTAATCGAATCGAACGATCGCTTCAAAACCATTCGGGATAAAGTAACAAATTATACCTTTTCGAATGGTTCTGCTCAAGGTCGTGTCTCTGCAGAAACACATTTTAATAATAAATAAATGTTTTTTGAATTTGTTTTATTTATTTTTTATTAACTCATAAGGTGTTCCAACGTTGCCCATGGACGTTCGGTCGGTTTTTATGTAACCATATTTTGAAAAAAAAAAACTTTCTTGAAAAGACTCGAAGAAAAATCTTGAGTAGAAAAGTCGATACAAAGAAAACTTTTTGAATCCGTGTTTTGCGTCCAGTCCAGTGTAGCCGGCACTACCGAAGGGAAGCACTGACGTGGCAACAAGTTCACCCGGTGTTATGAGCTGACATCACGGATGTTGTAGGTGATGTAGCCAAACGTGTAAGTTTCCATAAAAAAAAAAATTTAAAAAAGAATCGAAAAAAAATAATCGAAAAAAAATTGTGTACCGGGATCTGAATAAAGTCGTAGAAATAAACTTGTTCATAATTATTATCACAATCAGGGAAAACAATGTTTTATTAAATTAATAAATTGTTTTTATGAAAACTGACACCGTTGGCTACACTACATCACCTACAACATACGTGATGTCAGCCCATAACACCATGGTGAACCACGTGCCATGTCCGTTTTCCCCTTTGGCCTTGCCGGATTTTATTGCTTTCTCCCTTGTACCAAAAATATGAAAAAAAAACAGCCGACACAATTTTTTTTTTAACAATTTCATCGATTAACTCACATCCCTAGCCAAAGGAAACTCGAAACGTTGCTCATTTCCCTTTCCCGCTCCTCGTAATTTGCAACGAAGATGATTTCTTTACTAATTTGATGGAATTCGCCTTTTATTTATTGCGATGGGGGTTTTTTATGGCATAATTCCTTAATTAACTATGTCGTTAGGAAGCGGTGACAGATCTCCGAGTTCTGGCTGTTTTTTTTTTGTTTAGATTTGTTTTTGCTTTAATTTGTTTTGTTGGATACGCTCTTGGAATTACTTTCTGGTGTAATTGTTCGATTCGTTCCATAGCTCGTCTGCAAAAATAGTTGTTCAGATGAAATTGAAGCTACGACCTTTTGAAAAAAAAAGGATGAAGTTATGTACTGTGTTGTTTAGTGAGCATTCTTCAGTGGCAGTAAAACTGCACTCGAACTTGTCACAATTTATTCTATTCAGTTCGATTACACCCACGTAGAAGAAGAGCCGGCAAGAAACTTTGCAGTGTATATTTTTGTTTAGATAATTGATATTATGACAATTATTTTAGTGGCATCCACATAATAACATCGCTTACAGTTTATCGGAAATACAGCTTGAGAGCAAGATCAAAGATTTTACCGAGAGTTCTAACTACAAAGACTTATTTTTAGGGTTCCGTATCCGTCGTATGGGACCCTATTACAAAGCCTACGCCGTCTGTCTGTCTGTCTGTTTGTCTGTCTGTCTGTCTGTCTGCCTGTCCGTCAGTCTGCCCGAGGGCTGTATCTCTTGACCCGTAATAGGTAGCCCTTTTAAATTAGATTTATTTCGAAGTAAAAAATTGCTATAAATATATATATTTTTTTTTAATGTACCTACCTACGCGCGACATAATATGACCCATAAGGTGTCTAACGACGCCCATGGACATTCGGTTGTATGCGGGGTTGCGAATGCCATGCCGGCCTGACAGGTGCCCATTCACGGCCCTCTCGAAGGACCCGAGACTGTACGAGACTTACGTCTTCCGTTTAATTTAATTTATAGTTTTACCTGTAATGAACAACACATTTATCTCCAGTTAAATTCAATTGAATTGCCATTCTCTCCACATACTACCATCAATTCAATTCAATTGAATTACCAACAATCAATCAGAATCGACGAATATTTTCGCTCGACTCCAAATGACGCGAACTTGAGTAACGTAAGCCGCAATTTTGCCTTCGCTTTATGAGACGAAGCAAATGAGAAAAAAAATGAACGCAGCCGCTATTCTTCGAAGACGCGTTTCTGTGCCTCTCGGCTAATGGGTTAAGTACGAAATGTGGAATTGTCTTTTGTTTTTTTATGTAATCCGGTATGTGTGGCTGAATCGGAGGTCCCGGAGCACATTCTCGGACCAGCCAATATCACCTCCGAGAAGGTAGGTGCCATACCGGAGACTTCCCTTTGGATTGCTGGCTATATTGAACTAGAGGAGAACACAACCGAGGTTGCTATGCGGCCATCTTACATTCATTTTGGTGGTATCAACCCAGTCGTCTACAATTTGGGCCTACCGCCTAGTAAGGGGCAAGGACCTACAGTTATAATATTTTTATTGACTTAATTAGATTTAAAATTACTTCTACTGTGGTGACTCCTCGAGTGTGGAGTCCGGAAGCTAAAGGTCTCGCGAATCAGCTAGGTCAGATGCGTATTGAAGCCATATTGAAGCATCCTCGTCGCGTGAAGCCAAAGTGTTCCTGGTCCATGGAAACGCGAAGGCCGTCCTCGGTACAATGAGTGATGTCCCGAGGATGCATGAATATTTACGTATTCTGCATAATTTAATTTTTGGTTTTAGGGGGGCCAATTAGAAAGTGATTTTTTGACGTGATGACGTCACGTCTTATAAATTGATGAGCACCGGCTGCACGCACGAAAGTGTGTAGCGTTGATATTCAAAGTTACCATGGAAACGTCTTAAGAAGTAAAACTGTCAAGATCAGACAACAGAAGTTTTGATGGCCAGTCACAAGATGATTAATCTTTCTACTGGAAATAGAAATTACTGATCTTTGATCTATGTACTACGATTATTCCACGTCATCACGTAAAACTATTGTACGTAAACTGACTTTACAGACAACCAATTTTTTTTTTAAGTGCTTCTTGTGTCATCTTATCAATGGAAATGGCTCGTTACATGGAATATAAATATATATTTTTTTATAATTTTAAAATGCATAGTTTAAAAGATATTAAGAAAATATATAAAAATCGAGCATCATCAAGTGGCGGGTACGTTATGTCCGAAAATGCTGAGGCTAAAATATAAAAAAATTATAAGAAATATAAGGCCTCTCAGTTTACAGGAAAACCTATACGAAAATGCTAAGTATTCACGGAAATGATACGGAACCCTCTCTACGCGAGTTCGACTCGCACTTGACCGCTTTTATTAACTACGAATTAGTGTACACTTATATATTTGTAGACATACAATATTTGCAATTTGAACTTTCCATTTATATAATTACTTCTCCTGTCCGATGAGAGGATGTCCCGTCAATCCTTTCTTATCCCCAATAGTCCTTATTTAGTGCAAGTAGATTATCAAAAGATTCACATAATAAATTCTATGCCTGTTAACATATCGCGGGAATCCCCCTTACCCCGAGGCGTACGTAGCCATATTCCGCCTAGTAACTCGCACTTGGCAACAGTGTTTATACGTCATTATCTAAATGCACAATCAATTATAACCCTTATTCGCACAGCGTCAGAACACAAACTCGCGAAGCGTTTGCCGTAGAGGAAAATTACATAGGTACTAGATTTAATGATAGGACGATGGCTGGTTCACTTTCTTGCAACGATTGTCTTTGCTTTGAAATATGTATTGTAAGAACATGAAATTGTCGAGTTCGTTGACTGAGCTGAATTCAAGTCTTGGTCTAGCTGGAATAATCATTGTTTCATGTTGTTCCCTCATTAGCGAGGTTCTAGCATCAGCTTTGTGTTGTATAAGATATTTGATATTAGAAAAAACAGTCTTGTTTTATAAGTTTTAAGAGGCAAGGAGTTGGTTGGGTGAATGTTCCTGACATGCTTAGGAGTTAGTTAGACGGCGCGGCGCGGCGGCCTTTTTTTTTATTTATGGAACTAACTACTGAAAAATGGGTGTTCATAGTTTTTAGATTTTAATTAGAATTATATATTGTACATTTAATAATATATTGTACGTTTATGTAAATTCCACATTTCCTTCATAAATCATTTTCATATATCTTTAACTAAGACATAAGATGGGTTTCGGTTTTTTTTTTATGGAAACTAACACGGTTGGCTACATCACCTAACATCCGTGATATCAGCCCACAACACCGGATGAACTTAGTGCCACTTCAGTGCTTCCCTTCGGTCGTGCCGGCTACGCTGAACTGGACGGAAAATACAAACTAGGTATTTACATAGCCGTTTCGACCGACCTTTCATTCAGTGCGGTGGTAAGGGAGTCATATCCCTTAGTCGCCTTTACGACATACACGGCGAGAGATGCAGTGGGGCCATTCTTTTAAAGTACCTGCCCCACACGGTTGGGTCTACATTCCTCATTGTTTTATTTTTTTTCTCTTCTCTGGTTCCCAATAAATAAACTATATTAATATGTACAAAATAAATTAATATGTAGGAAGTACAGAACATCCTACATATAAAATTTCAAATTTTTGTTTTCTTCAATTAGGCTCAAACTGCCAATGCCAGGATTCTGAGATCAAAGAGTATATTTATACCTTTAAAAAAAAATTATAATATTAATACCAAATTATTTTACATCAATAAGGATGGAAAAATATTTTTAATTTATTTGGCATATTAAAATTCTGGGGAACCGAGATGATATGAGGATTAGAAAAAATAATAGCTAAGAGATGAACAGCATTAATTGGGAGAGAGACTTACATTTTTGGGAGACAAGGATAAACTTGCCTTTACGGATGCAAGGGACAAGCAAATAATGCGTGTAAAACGTCTCTTCAGCTGACGTATCCAGCCCACTGCAACTTGAGCAGTGTTATGAATTTTTTAGGGTTCCGTATCCGGTACGGGACCCTATTACTAAGCCTATACCGTCTGTCTGTCTGTCTGTCCGAGGGCTGTATCTCTTGAACCGTAATAGGTAGCCCGTTGAAATTTTCACAGAATAGGTATGTGTTATTTTGACCGATATAACAACAAATAATAAAAAAAATAAGAAAAAGTAAAAAATTCACAGGGGTCCCCATAGACGAAACCAAAAAGTGTATGCGCGCCCGCCATCTAGCGAATAGATTATGAAGTACTTTAACTAATCATGACATTTAACTAATATCAAGCATTTCATAACACGCCATAGATGACGTGAGTGGCGCTAGCGATGACATGGCGATACGGAACCCTCGGTGCGCGAGTTCGACTCGCACTTGGCCGGTTTTTTTGTATTGTATTGTCTGTATTTGTAGAGCGGCATCTGATTTCACCCCCACCGCCAATGACCCGATATCGGATCCGATTCCAGAGACGTAAGTAGTCGGCAGCATAATATAGTTTATTCGTAAAAAAGGTGAATGAGAGATAGATTTCTTCATTTTGGCAACAAAATACCTCTTCCGAAATTCCTAACACTTTTTCCCGTTCACTTGGCCGTGTATTTTTACAAGTTTCTTTGTAAGACGGTGTTCATTTCAATTGTGCTTGACATATGTCATATTCAAGACCTGACGCGAGACCCCGCTGTACGGCAGATACAGGGCGGTACAGTCTACGAATAAAAATAAACATGGAAGTCGTATTCCATATAAAACCTAAAAAAAATCCTTTTTTAGGGTTCTGTATCCACACGGAAGCCTATTACTAAGCCTACATTGTCTGTCTGTCTGTCCGTTCGTCCGTCCGCCCGAGTGTTGTATCCTTTGTACAGTAATAGGTAGCCGGTTATGTATATATAACGTGCTTCGTTATTTATGTCAAAAATTTCGGGAGGGTTACATACGCACTCAAATAAACACTTTACGTAAGAAAAAAAAACATATGTTCATATTGTTCATAGGAGCATTTTTTCTCCTAACAAAATAATAAAATCAAATAAGTACCTGTAAAAACCAATCATAGTGACCTTGTGACTTACTTACAACAAACAGCTGTTCTGCGTTTGAACATAGTAGGTCATTGACCCCGTACAATGCAAGTTACCTACTGTTACACACAGGTTAATGTTTAGGTAGCAAACATGTTTTGTTAAATTTCTCGAAAAGGAATGCTAAAAACACAGTTTTTTTTGCGTAACGTGTTTATTTTAGTGTTTAAGTAACTCTCCCGAAATTTTTGACATAAATAACGAAGCACCTTATATATAAGTTTAAAATATATACGTATTTAGAAATATGTTTAAAAGTGCCCTTTTCAAACCCCCTAAAACGGTTATTTTAAGCTGTTGTTTTGCGATTTTCTAAAAAACTATCGAACTTTTTAATTTTTCTTTCACCATCTTGTAGGCCTCGTCGATACGCGTCATGTGATGCCATAAATATTCACGTAGCCTTAAAACTCACGACACCAGGGCGAATTCTCACTCTCGCTGGAAATCGGGGACTATACTGAAGCGATCGAAAATACATATTCAATGTCAATATTATATCCACAACCAAGATCAGGGACACCAAAAGTACCCTGAGTTGCTTCGAGAAAAGGATGGTACGGCAATACATGATACGTCGTTGGATACGGCCGTGCTTCTCGACTTGGCGGGTGCACTGCCGTGCCCCCAGATGAAAAAGGCAGATTGCGTATTTGAGTATCCAGGCAAATTAGATTCGCTCCGCTCAATCCAGTGACTGTACGCAGTTTTTTATCGAAATATAAAAAGCAATGGAATATAACTAGACGCTGACGGCGAGGTACAATGAGTCTTGATTGAAGTGTCCGCCCCTGCCTCACAAAAAACATCGTCAATCGTGTACGCAAGACAGTCGCGCAGGGTTACTGAGGGCAGGCCGGGTGGCGAGGTCGGAGCCTGAGGCACAGCCAATTTCACCACCGAAGACCAGTCCGGCGTGAAGGCGGACTAAAGTCGGACCGTGAATTGTAGGAGTAGGGAAACATAGTCCCCGAAAGCAGTCTGACGAGGCAAGTGACCGAGCTGTTTTCACGTAAACGATATACTCTCTCAAAGAAAGTAAGCCCCTAAGGGCGAGACCGAAGGCCGAGCTGCGTTCAATTTTTTTTTATTATTTAATTTATTTTTAGGGCTTTTAACAAAGCAATTCGTCAATATCAGCCCCATGGTACCTTTCCTCTCGATTCCTCAGGGCTCAGAGTCCCTAAGGAATAGAGAACGCTTAACAAACTTCAATTGTACAATATACATACAGTGTTTTGACTCCGGTATTGTATATTTCATATAAACAAAAACGACAAAGACAGGAGAAAAAGGTTTAGGGGTCTAGAAAACATAAATGCCGTCCGTCCCGTTTTAAGCACAATGAATTTACTGATAAAATTGATTATATATTCCTCAACGGATCCCTAAGATCATAACATGTAAACGCTGTAAGTTCGCATGATGTCACGATTTCCCCCGCCCACGGCACGTGTGTTCCTCCTCTGACAAATAATCAAAAAGGTAGAACAGTTATTGCCGCAAATTGCTTCAATACTTTATCCCCAAGTCTCCAAAATAATAAAATGCACATCATTTGCATCAGGCGGGTCCTACCTAACGCGCGTTAGGACCTGCGATATACGTGAGTCTACAAATGTGACAGAGGTAGGCATATTTTTGCAATTTCGTCGTTATTCACAAACATTTTGCATATCCGACCAATAGGGAAGCACTGTATAGCAGGTTCCCGACAGTAACAAGTTGTCAAAGGTTGAGTCACACAGATTAGACAAAAACTTAGTGGTCGTCGCCGCAAATACAACCTATACATAACATCTCCGACTATCGACACAGGGCGAAGAGCGCGCGCCGAAGAGACTTGATTTCTCCGAAACTATCTTCTTGGTGTATCGTCTCGTAATATACTCGTATTTCGATGAAAAAATTGGTTGTCTGTAAAGGCGGTTTACGGACGATAGTTTTACGTGATGACGTGGAATAATCGTAGTACATAGAGCAAAGATCAGTAATTCTATTTCCAGTAGAAAGATTAATCATCTTGTGACTTAATGGCCATCAATAAACTTCTGTTGTCTGATCTTGACAGTTTTACTTCTTAAGACGTTTCCATGGTAACTTTGACTATACCGATTGTGCCTCTCTATCGCTTGTTACGCGCTCTCGCTTGCACACACAGGCTCAGATGGAACTTGACACTTTTTCGTGTGTGCAGCCGGTGTTCATCAATTTATAAGACGTGACGTCATCACGTCAAAAACTTGAATAATGACTTTTCACCGACTCGATGAGGTGATGCCGATTCGATCCGTTTAATTTCTTCGTCCTCTGTGTTATATATATATATATATAATGCCTTCGTCTTTTATCCGATGTTCATTTTCAATGACAGCTCGTCTCCACCCAATGAAGGGTTCCGCGTTTATTCCTTGACCCCGTCCTTCGCTTATTGTTGTTGGGACAATTTTGCTTGGAGCAACTTTCTACATGGTCTTTTTTATTCTGTGCTAGTTGTGCCCGTGGCTCCGCTCGGGATAAAAGTCGGTGAAAACTCTATCTAAATCGGTTGAGTAGTTTTAGAGTAAATAAAACGAAAGCTAACCGAATTTGTAGGTTTTTTCCGACCCCACTTGTCAGCCATATTAATAATGACGTTATGATTTAACCTGAACTCAGGTTCCAATATTCTTCATACATGCTCGTTACGCTACGCACTTGACCCTTTTTGAGCACATGTCCGATCTGGTCCAGGTAAACGTGCGTCTAGGGTGACCCTTCCCGACTCCATAACCTGCCGGAGATATGGCCGTGCTTCCCTTTCGTCGTGCCGGCTACACTGAACTGAACGGAAAACACGAACTGCGTTTACATCGCCGCTACGATCGACATTTCATTCAGTGCGTTGGTACTTACCCGGATTGGTAGCACCGGGATAAACCCTACCACCTAGTACAGTGGGGAAGGCAAGGGACGTACAGTTTTACGTGGAATCCGAACGACTGCCGGCCTCATCGGTCGGACCGTCCGGAAATCAGACCGCGCCCGGCGTGCGTTGCCTTTGTTCATCAGATGTCGGAACATCTCACCACCGAGCTATCGAGGCTAACCGAGGTTTCAATTTAGTTTCAAAATTAAACTCAGCAAATTATATTCATTTCATTATGTATTAATCAAAGAGTATTGTTGAGTGATGTAGGTGGACTGTGGACCTGTGCTCAGCGGGCATTCTGTGCTGTAATATATATATTCTGTGATGAAGAAGCGTCACTACGGATATCTAGTCTATACATCTATACATATAATAAAATCGTAGAGGTAAGAAAGTCTGTACATTGAATGTATTCGGAAAAAAACTAACCAGGGTGGCTTAAAATGAGAAACTGAACATGTTAGAACAGTTTTTAAAATTTTTGTTTGTTTGTTTGTTTGTTTGTTTGTCTGTACGCGCATCACGCAAAAACCACTGAACGGAATTAGACGAAACTTTGTATAGTGGCAGTTTATATGCCGGGTTAACATAATACGTAAAAAAAAATAACAAAGATAAAAAAAAATTTACAATTATAAACATTATTGCGCGTTTAAAATCACGTAGTCCAAAGTACATAATTATATCTTGAGAACTGGCAGCAAATACAATTTGAATAAAATATTCATTCGAAATTTAAAAATAAGTAGATACAACGAAAATGACAGTTCTTCTTTTTTATAACTTGAACACAATAGTCTATACATATCATAAAATCGTAAATGCAAAAATGTCTATTTGTAAGCGCATCTCGCAAAAACCACTGAACGGAATTTGGCGAAACTTTTTATAGTGACAGTGTATATCCCGGATGAACATAATAATTAAAAAATATAATAAAAATCACCTAATCCAAAGTAAAGATAAAAAACAATTTTAAATGTCATGTTGACAACGGAGAACTGTCATCTCGACGTGAGCTGGCCGGTGACAAATTGTTTGATAAATAAAAATAATAATTGAAAGTCGAAGTTATGTCGCTGTCATTGGTGCAATAAAATTTATATATCTGTTGCCCGCGGCTTCGCTCGCGTGAAATTCGTATTTAAAAAAAGAAAGTAAGTAACTAAAGGCGGGCCCGAAGGCGGATCTGCGCTCACGTAAACGATATTCTTTCTCGATGAAAGTATAACTAAGGGCGAGGCGGAAGGCAGAGCTGAGTTCAGGAAGAAGAAAAACATTCTTGAAGAAAGTAAGTAACTAAGGGCGAGGCCGAAGGCCGAGCTCTATTCTGGAAGACCATAAACCTTCTCGAAGAAAGTAAGTAACTATGGGCGAGGCCGCAGGCCGAGCTGCGTTCAGGAAGAAGCTAAACCATCTTGAAGAAAGTAAGTAACTAAGGCGAGGCCGGAGGCCGAGCTACGTTCTGACAAATGATAAACCATCTCGAAGAAAGCAAGTAACTAAGGGCGATGCCGAAGGCCGAGCTGCGTTCAGGAAGAAGCTAAACCATCTCGAATAAAGTTAATTAATATTAAGATTGAGTAAATTTAATTTAAATTTTATTATAAAGTCCACGCTTCTAACGGCAAATATACCGTGCATCCTAGAACCTCGCGGTTATTCCCGGCTGGATGGCAAGAGGCCCGATGCTATCACCTTAGTGCCATGGACTAAGGGTAGTTCTTTGATGTGGGATGCCACTTTTGTTCTCACATTGGCTCCAAGTCACGTTAGGACATCTTCAAGAGCGGTTGGCGCGGCCGAGGCTGGGGCGGAGACCCTCAAACGCAGCAAATATAGAAATATAATTCAAGATTTCGAATTTGTTGCGTTTGCGGTTGAAACCCTCGGTCCGTGGAGCAGTGAAGCCAAAAGAGGCTTGAGCTGGTTGACGCAACTGGTGTCCCGCCATCAAGGGCTTATGTACTTCATTCAAAGGGTAAGCCTTGCCATCCAGCGGGGTAATGCCGCAAGTGCTCTAAGAACATTTGAAAATGCCCGTTTTGATAGTTATTTTAATGTTTGTTAGGTAGGTTTAATTCTTTAGTTATTAATATTACTTTTTTTTATGAAATAAATAGATTGAGTAAACGATATTATATTCTATCGAAGGAAGGAAGTCTTTAAGGGCGAGGCCCGAAGGCGGAAGAGGGTTTTTGGTTTACCTGAACGCAGCTCGGCCTTCGGCCTCGCACTTAGTTCCTTCCTTTCTTCCAGAAGTTTTATCGTCTTCCTGAACGCAGCTCGGCCTTCGGCCTCGCCCTTACTTACTTCCTTTATTTGAGAAAGGTTTATCGTTTACCTGAAAGCAGCTCGGCCTTCGGCCTCGCCCTTAGTTAGTTACTTTCTTTAAGAAGGTTTATCGATTACCTGAACGCAGCTCGGCCTTCGGCCTCGCCCTTAGTTACTTACATTCTTCTTTGGAATACGAATTTCACGCGAGCGGAGCCGCGGGCTCAGCTAGTATAAAATAAATGTGTGGGTATAATGTGACCAACTAATTTAGGAATTTTAACAAAATTATTACAAGATACTTTTTATAGAGGATGCGATATTTTCACGGTACATAGTAGACATTCTGAGCAACCTTTTTTGGGTAGAAAGAAAATCCGCATATGTTGAAAATTGGAAGAAATAAATGGTAGGGTAATACCCTACTGACTTTCTCGCTTGTTTGGCGAACTCAACGTTTTTATGTTCGAAATTCAAAATATACTGACAGGACAGTTCCGTTGAATTAGTAGGCGATCGCAACAGACATGTTGTATGCAATATTTTAATAGAAAGAAACCTTCGTTTGTATTGTAGCCACCTTTTTTTGAGTTTTCCTGGAAAAACAGATAATGGTATCTTTTTAGACTAGTAAAAGGGTTTCTATGTGGAAAATATAATAAAAATCGTTAGAGCTATTTTTGAGAAAATCGACTTCATCGCAATAATTTGTATGACAGCTACCCTTATTTTTTTGAATAAAAAAAAAACAAAAAAAGGTACCCCTAGATAATCGTTTCAAACTACTAAATATGAATTTTAAACGAAATCGGTTGAGCGTTTGAGGCGCAACGTCGCTGGACACATTGCCACAGACAAATTTTGTATGACAGCTAACCTTATTTTTTCGAATTTGGAAAAACTAAAAAAAGGTACCCCTAGATTATCGTTTCAAACTACTAAATACGAATTTTGAACGAAATCGGTTGAGCGGTTTAGGCGCAAGGTCGCTGGACGGACACACACACACACACACATACACACACACACACACCCTCTTACATGTTTCTCAAAACCACTTTTTTGGGATCGTTGACAGATATATATAGCCCAAATCAATCGAAATCTCAACTTCGAAATTTTGGACGATCACAATACTTCCTTTCTCCTTACAGTCGCTCGAAAGTAAAAAATTGGAAAACATAAAATAAAAAAAAATTATATCTCAGCATTTAATAAGTTTTCAGACAGAAATTTACTTTCACATTATGTGGTCCCAAAAGCTTTACTTGAGGGCACAAAGGAAATTCGAAAAACGTGCATGGTCTTCCAACTAGAATTTTTTTTCTCGTTTTTGGCGCTTACAATTTCCAATCTTTCGAAATGTATATCTCCGACAGTAACAATTATTGGCGCACGGGAGTTCTACTCTTGCATTTGAAATACTAAACTCTATCGAATAATGGAATAAAAAGTCGATGCCACTTTTTAGGGTCAAATTTCACACTGTGAAGCGGCAATCAAGCACGAACTCGCACGTCTATGTGCGACAGAGACGACGCTCTACAACCGGATTATCTCTTTCTAAAGCCCGATGTACATTATTTACTGTCGCGTACTGTGCGCGAGTCTGCCAATCGTGTAAAAAGAATACAGGATGGCCAAAAGTACCCTGAGTTGCTTCGAGAAAAGAATGGTGCGGCCGTGTTCGCTCGACTTGGCGGGGGAACTGCCGCGCCCACAGATACTGAAGACTGTCGTTTCTGCTCACAACTCGAATGCAACTAGTCTCGGGCACTCCTATACAGAGATCGATGGCGGAATACACAATGAAAATAATTTGAGGTATTGAGCTGTGGCTTCGCATGATGGGTGTGGGCGAAATCTAATTATTGGAGCGGGCTCAAAGGCTTTATGAATCGGTTTTTATAGCTTCTGGGCGTTGTTGGGCTAAGTTTTTGTTATGTTTCTTGTGGTATCTTACCATTCCGGTTTCAAATTAATAAATAATGTTTCTTTCGGTCAAATCATTATTCTAGGCCAGCGGTTCCAGATTATATTTTAATCGATACCCCTTAGCGAATTTTCGGAGACCCAAGTACCAATGAATAAAATGTTTAAATGAAAAAAATAATGCCATGATTGTTATTTTGGAGTAGGCCAGTTTAGGACTACCCAGGAAAAAATAGGAAGAAAAAAAAATCGGAGTCATTTGTTTTTTATGGTGTAAGCATTTTTTTTTAAATGTTTCGTACAACATTGTTAGGTACTACGACAACAAATTTGCAAACATAATCTATACATATAATAAAATCGTAGAGGTAAGAAAGTCTGTACATTGAATGTATTCGGAAAAAAACTAACCAGGGTGGCTTAAAATGAGATACTGAACATGTTAGAACAGTTTTTAAAATTTTTGTTTGTTTGTTTCTTTGTTTGTTTGTCTGTACGCGCATCACGCAAAAACCACTGAACGGAATTAGACGAAACTTTGTATAGTGGCAGTTTATATGCCGGGTTAACATAATACGTAAAAAAAAATAACAAAGATAAAAAAAAATTTACAATTATAAACATTATTGCGCGTTTAAAATCACGTAGTCCAAAGTACATAATTATATCTTGAGAACTGGCAGCAAATACAATTTGAATAAAATATTCATTCGAAATTTAAAAATAAGTAGATACAACGAAAATGACAGTTCTTCTTTTTTATAACTTGAACACAATAGTCTATACATATAATAAAATCGTAAATGCAAAAATGTCTATTTGTAAGCGCATCTCGCAAAAACCACTGAACGGAATTTGGCGAAACTTTTTATAGTGACAGTGTATATCCCGGATGAACATAATAATTAAAAAATATAATAAAAATCACCTAATCCAAAGTAAAGATAAAAAACAATTTTAAATGTCATGTTGACAACGGAGAACTGTCATCTCGACGTGAGCTGGCCGGTGACAAATTGTTTGATAAATAAAAATAATAATTGAAAGTCGAAGTTATGTCGCTGTCATTGGTGCAATAAAATTTATATATCTGTTGCCCGCGGCTTCGCTCGCGTGAAATTCGTATTTAAAAAAAGAAAGTAAGTAACTAAAGGCGGGCCCGAAGGCGGATCTGCGCTCACGTAAACGATATTCTTTCTCGATGAAAGTATAACTAAGGGCGAGGCGGAAGGCAGAGCTGAGTTCAGGAAGAAGAAAAACATTCTTGAAGAAAGTAAGTAACTAAGGGCGAGGCCGAAGGCCGAGCTCTATTCTGGAAGACCATAAACCTTCTCGAAGAAAGTAAGTAACTATGGGCGAGGCCGCAGGCCGAGCTGCGTTCAGGAAGAAGCTAAACCATCTTGAAGAAAGTAAGTAACTAAGGCGAGGCCGGAGGCCGAGCTACGTTCTGACAAATGATAAACCATCTCGAAGAAAGCAAGTAACTAAGGGCGATGCCGAAGGCCGAGCTGCGTTCAGGAAGAAGCTAAACCATCTCGAATAAAGTTAATTAATATTAAGATTGAGTAAATTTAATTTAAATTTTATTATAAAGTCCACGCTTCTAACGGCAAATATACCGTGCATCCTAGAACCTCGCGGTTATTCCCGGCTGGATGGCAAGAGGCCCGATGCTATCACCTTAGTGCCATGGACTAAGGGTAGTTCTTTGATGTGGGATGCCACTTTTGTTCTCACATTGGCTCCAAGTCACGTTAGGACATCTTCAAGAGCGGTTGGCGCGGCCGAGGCTGGGGCGGAGACCCTCAAACGCAGCAAATATAGAAATATAATTCAAGATTTCGAATTTGTTGCGTTTGCGGTTGAAACCCTCGGTCCGTGGAGCAGTGAAGCCAAAAGAGGCTTGAGCTGGTTGACGCAACTGGTGTCCCGCCATCAAGGGCTTATGTACTTCATTCAAAGGGTAAGCCTTGCCATCCAGCGGGGTAATGCCGCAAGTGCTCTAAGAACATTTGAAAATGCCCGTTTTGATAGTTATTTTAATGTTTGTTAGGTAGGTTTAATTCTTTAGTTATTAATATTACTTTTTTTTATGAAATAAATAGATTGAGTAAACGATATTATATTCTATCGAAGGAAGGAAGTCTTTAAGGGCGAGGCCCGAAGGCGGAAGAGGGTTTTTGGTTTACCTGAACGCAGCTCGGCCTTCGGCCTCGCACTTAGTTCCTTCCTTTCTTCCAGAAGTTTTATCGTCTTCCTGAACGCAGCTCGGCCTTCGGCCTCGCCCTTACTTACTTCCTTTATTTGAGAAAGGTTTATCGTTTACCTGAAAGCAGCTCGGCCTTCGGCCTCGCCCTTAGTTAGTTACTTTCTTTAAGAAGGTTTATCGATTACCTGAACGCAGCTCGGCCTTCGGCCTCGCCCTTAGTTACTTACATTCTTCTTTGGAATACGAATTTCACGCGAGCGGAGCCGCGGGCTCAGCTAGTTGTTAATATTTGTTTATTGGTAGCCTAAGTAACTCTGCTATTGATCAGTATCCCAAATAAAACCAAAATGCCCATAATTTTTTTGTGATAAAATTATGGGTATTTTGGTTTTATTTCGGAATACTGATCAATAGCAGAGTTATTTAGGCTACCAATAAAAAAAATTACAAAATTTGTAGTCGTAGTACCTAAAAATATTGTACGAAACGTTTTTCAAAAAATGCTCATATCATAAAAACAAATGCCTCAGATTTTTTTTTTCCTGGGCAGTCAGTCATAAACTGGCCTACTCCCTGGTTCTCGCTTGACGTTGAATTTTGGGACACGGTGTATATAGAATATAATGTGCAAATAAATATACATACATACATAATGCCCCATTCATTGAAGATTTCTAAAATTAAACCTAACGTAACGCACGGACAACCGATTTTCCAACAAAAGACTGCGCGTTTTCTAATATTTCAGTCTATGACAAACTAGCGAGTGGCTAATGAGCTATTAAGCACTATCTAGCAACACCATTGCGGCTCCATTGCGTCAGCCAACCAAACTGTTTTATCTCTGATATCATCGTTTGTATTTAAGAAAACCGCGTTGAATTTCTGAAAAAAATAATATATACCAGTCGTCGACGTGTGATCACGAAATGAAGCACATCGGGCTCGGTCAGAACTTGCATGGCCGTGACCGTTCGATTGTTGAGGCTGACAGTGGTTCGGACTCCACGTCCTTCCCTTCCCTTATGGAAGGATTACCACCGCACTGAACGAAAGGTCGGTCGAAGCAGCGTAAATAGTTCACTTTCTGTTAAATTCAGTGTAGCCGGCACAACTGAAGGGAAGCACTGACATGACACCTATTTCACCAAGGTGTTATGAGCTGATATCATGGGTGTAGTAGGTTATGTAGCCCTTCTCCTCTTACCTTACTAGTTTGTAGGGTTTAACCCGCCCGGGTTGGTACCACCACACTGAATGAAAGCTTATGTAAATAGTTCGTATTTTCCGTTTACTTCAGTGTAGACAGCACAACCAAAGCACTGACATGGCACCTAGTTCATCAAGGTGCTACTTATGGGCTGACATCACGAATGTTGTAGGTGATATAGCCAACCATGTCAGATTCCATAAAAATAAAAAAATAAAAAATGTCCTCCCGTTTTTCGTGAAATTCGAACGTCGGCCAGGTTCAACGGTCGGACGGTCACGCATCTGTAGTTCGACCGCGTCCAACGTTGCCTGAACTTCGGAGAATACTCGCCAAGGCTGACAACAAATTTCCATAGTTGAAAAAAAATATGTATGATGTTGACGGATTCGAAAGGAAAATTTGTCTTCGAGCATTTTGGTCTGGGTTGGGTTGTGAGCCAAGAGATTTGCTAAAATCCCCGGCGGCTGCCAAATCTCATACAGCATGCCACATTTGTTGGCTTGAAGACAATTCTGCAACATACGTTATTCGGTATTATTTCCAAAATATTAAAATATCAACTTTAACACTATGACCTTGTAATAAGCATTAATGAATTTGGAAATCGTAATCGTTAATAATAATATTTTCTTTATTACTTTCAAAGAGTTTGTATTATAGTCCAGTCATTATATCCAAAAAACCGACCCTACCCGTGAATAATCAGTTCTTGGATTTTTTTTTCGTAGGTCCCTCGGGGGTGTCACTGGGAGTGTAAATTCAAAAAGTAGACTGAATCAGGCTCCTGCGTATATTCGAAAAACAGTAAAAAAAACGGTTTTTCTTGAATAACTCGGCCATTTTTGATTTTACAGTAAAACCGTGAGGACAAAAATTGTAGGAAATTTGATTCTCTACAAGTTTGGTCCTCACAATTTTTCTTCTAGGATCGATATTTTGGAAATTAATTTTTCGAACTTTTTTTGCACCAAATCGATATTTTTTTAATTGGACCTAAAAAAAAGCGACAAATTCGAAATGTTATCATTATCTCGTATCATCATTATGCCGTAAAATTGAAAATAAACGAAATAATGATAATATTTTGAATTTGTCGCGTTTTTCAGGTTTAATTTCCAAAATATCGATTTTGGGGGAAAAAAGGTGGGAACCAAAATTGTTCAGAATTTGATTCTCTACAACTTTGTTTCTCTTCGTTTATGCCGTAAAACGTGGAACATAGTAGATAATGATAATATTTTGAATTTGTCGCGTTTTTTCAAATTTAATTTCGAAAATATCGATTTTGGGAGAAAAAAGGTGGGAACAAAAATTATTCAGAATTTGATTCTCTACAAGTTTAGTCCTCTTCATTTATGCCGTAAAGTTGAAAATAAACGAGATGATGAAAATATTTTGAATTTGTCGCTTTTTTCAAATTTAATTTCCAAAATAATGATCCTAGAAGAAAAATTGTGAGGACCAAACTTGTAGAGAATCAAATTTCCTAAAATTTTTGTCCTTACAGTTTTGCTGTAAAATCAAAAATGATCGAGTTTTTTCAAGAAAAACCATTTTTTAAAAATAAAAACCGTTTTTCGAATATACGCAGGAGCCTGATTCAGTCTACTTTTTGAATTTACACTCCCAGTGAGCCCCTCGAGGGACCTACGAAAAAAAAATCCAAGAACTGATTATTCACGGGTCAAAATCTATAATGAAATGACTGAACTATTACGTCGCTGCGCGACGTAATACAAACTCTTTGATTACTTTATCACTTTATCATTTTAAAATGTTTTATTGAATTTTATAAGATTTTATATTTTATAATTTTTTACGTTATATTTTTATTTATTTATATGCCATAATAAACATATTCTGTGAAAATTTCAACGGGCTACCTATTACGGTTCAAGAGATACAGCCCTCGGACAGACAGACGGACAGACAGACAGACAGACAGCGTAGGCTTAGTAATAGGGTCCCGTACCGGATACGGAACCCTAAACACATGAATAAAAAATGTCTCGCGGCGTTCGCTAATTTCCCAAGGCAACAAATTCAACAAAATCCACCCGTTTTTCTCCCCATCACTGGGATGCACTTCCATTTTACGCCCTACTAAGTACGAAAGTTAAAGAAAATAAAGATGAAAATGCCCCCCACCCCCCTCCCTCCTCCTATGGTGGGGGATGGAATTAAAGAGCTACAAAATGAGTCCGCCATTTGGGAATTAATGGAACGTTTATAATGTATACTGGCGGTGTGCAAGAAACTCCGCTCGCATTAAAGTTCGACTGGTTTTAATGAGATCCGGTATAGGCGGCTGAGTCAGATGGACCAGAGCACATGGGTCCGGCCAGCCAGTATCGCCTCCGAGAAGGTGCCACACCGGAGACTTCTCTCTGGATTGTAGGAGTCGATTTAGCAGGAAATCTGGCAGATTTTCTCCGACGAATATTATTATTATTGAAGTGAAAACTTCTTTAGCGGCGCTTGGCACTTTTTTTAGATGCGTAAAAAATGTTAAACTCGCGTCAGAACTCGCGTCAGATCCGTAGCCTGATCGAAAAAGCGTAAGATTCGAAACTTCTTTAGCGGCGCTTGGCACTTTTTTAGATGGGTAAAAAATGTTAAACTCGCGTCAGATCCTAAGCCTGATCGAAAAAGCGTAAGATTCGTTGAAATTATGGATGAAAGTTGATTTTTCTGAGAAATAAACTTTTTGATGTAAAATAATTATAATAGTTCTGTAGTGTTAATTTTTTTTTGTAATATAAATTGTCATGTTTGTCTACGATAGCGCAATGCATATTGTATTTTACCACATAAATGATAGTACTTTTATGCTGATAAATAAAACAATTCGTGCGAAATTGTTGATGTTTAAGTTTTTTTTTATGGAAACTGACACGGTTGGCTACATCACCTACATAGCCGTTTCGATCGACGTCTCGTTCAGTGCGGTTATTAATAAACTAGCTGGTGTATAACACTGCTTCGATTTGCGGAAACTTTCGTAATGTACCCAAAAACGTCAGTAAAATCCCCATCTGAATTGATTGAGTAGTTCTCGATTTATGAGCTAGTTATAAACGAATATACGTAAGTACATAGTGATGATAAACGTAACTTTTTATAATACGTAGGCAAGGGATAAACATGGAAGTCGCTAAGCAAAGCAATCTCATTGAATGCATTCAGTTAGAAATAATTTCAGGGCGTGTGGGGGTGAAATTGTGAATTCTGAAGAACGGTAGGGAAATTCGAAAAAGAAAAGAATTGCGTTCTCCATACATTTCGAGGGTAGGTATTTTCGAAAATGTATGGAGAACTTTTACAATATTTTGCAATTAGCACCGACCGTGTGGGGCAAGTGTACCCAAACATAGCACCACTCCCCATACATGTCATAAAGGACGACTAAAGGATAAGGAGAATATACGTGCTAAAGGGTGACAGTATAACCACCCCTCACCTTGGCACGGTCCTTCCACCGATTCATGCAGCAGGTGGGTCTTGGTGCCTCACTTGCTTCTTGATAGTTATCTGGCCCGAATACATTGCCAAACGAGGTGCTCGGTGTTGTGCTTTAATTTAACAGAGTGCTTGCAGCACAACACCGATTACTCTGAATACCCCGCTTGTCCGGGCACAGCGTGTGGTATGTATTTATCTATATATTCATTATTCTTAGTTCACCATTCGTATGGTGATACACCATACGCTTGAATTTGTCCTGTTTAGTTTTAACAATCCGGTTCGATTACACCCACAAAGAAGAGCCGGCGAGAAACCCTTATAGTTTCGCCATGTCCGTCCGTCTGTCTGTCCGCGGCTAAGCTCAGACACCTTTAGTACTAGAAAGTTGTAAGTTGGTATGGGTAATTATACATATTAATAACGCCGACAAAGTGGTAAAATAAAAATTTTGAAATAATTTTTTTGGGGTACCTGCCCTACACGTACCTACCTAAAGTGTGGATGAATTTTTTTTTCGCGTCCAACCCATCGTGTGGGATGTCGTTGGATAGGTCTTTGGAAAATGTTGCGGGTTTTTGAAAAGCATTTTTCGATTTAGGGATCCGTTTGCGAATTATTAAGCTTTTCAATGCTAATTTTTGTTAGAGTCAAGTATCCCCACCCCCTGCCAGTTAAACGGTTGTTATTAGATATGTGAAAAAAATCACAGCAGTAGTATATCGAAATTAAAAGGAAAATATCGCAGCTAAGTAGGCTGTACAGGTTGACGAGTAATAGTCGACCAACTTATAAAATATACAGACGACAGCCATAATTTCACTGTTGAAGAACTTTTTCAAATTAACATTCATTTATTTGGAATATACTTTTTCTTTTTATACAAATTAACGCCCTACAAGGGCCGGCGCGGCGTGGTAAAAAAATCACCCTGTTTAAAATAATATATTCCAATATAGAGTAGTTAGATTTACTCTCTCGCTTCCATCATATTTCACTTTCTCTCATACAAAGTGTTGCTGGAGCACAGTGTAGTGTCACTCAGATTGTCGGAGTGCAACAACACGGCGCGCTAGGAATAGACCTTGCGTGATCTAGTGTTGTATACCTATTATTTTTTATCGACATATTTTATTTTCTTGATTAGATCGTAAAGCCGAAAATGAAGAGAAAAAATACGTCCCGACCAGGATTCGAACCTGGAACTCCGGCTTGAGAAGCCAGCGCGTTACCAATTCAGCCATCGGGGCGATGACGTATTTTCTCTCTAAACTTTTGAGCAGTTGCATCTTCAATTAATAGGTATGACCGTCATACCTATTAAGTCATACTATAACGAAATCTACTGTGTTCTTTAAGTTTGTATTCTGGTCATGAAACTATTTGAAAACAATTCTCGCCCTTATTGACTTGACTGTTTTCGAGAAAGTATATCGTTAACCTGAACGCAGCTCGGCCTTTGGCATCGCCTTCAGGTTAAACTGAGGCGGCAGCGAGTTAAAGCTACACAAAAGTGATCATTTATCAAACTGAATTTATCGCAAACGGAGCCGCGGGCACAGCTAGTGCGATTAATATATTTGAAAGTATCACTTTCATGTCTAGTTATGTAACATTATATCATGTCATTATACAAATTTATTGACAGCTGAAAAAATTGGTTGTCTGTAAATTCGGTTTACGGACGATAGTTTTACGTGATGACGTGGAATAATCGTAGTACATAGATCAAAGATCAGTAATTTCTATTTCCAGTAGAAAGATTAATCATCTTGTGACTGGCCATCAATAAACTTCTGTTGACTATTCTTGACAGTTTTACTTCTTAAGACGTTTCCATGGTAACTTTGACTATACTGATTGTGCCTCTCTATCGCTTGTTACGCGCTCTCGCTTGCACACACAGGTTCAGATGGAACGTGAAACGCTTTCGTGCGTGTAGCCGGTGCTCATCAATTTATAAGACGTGACGTCATCACGTCAAAAATTCTACCCCCGTGGTTTTTTTTTATGTAATCCGGTATGTGTGGCTGAGTCGAAGGGGCCAAAGTGCATGCTCCGACCAGCCAATATCAGCTCCGAGAAGGTAGGTGCCATACCGGAGACTTGCCTGGATTAATGGCTATGCTGGACTAGAGGAGCACACAACCGAGCCTGCTATGCGCCCATCTTACATCCAGTACGGTGGTACCAAACTCAGTCGGCTACAATTTGAGCCTACCACCCAGTAAGGGGCAAGGGAAGGGACCTACAGTTTTACACCGGTTCCGAACGGTGAAGCAGCAGGTGTAGGTATGCATGTAAATTTTTTCGTCAAGAAAAAAGTCATTGGTACACGCCGACCGGATTCGAACCGCGGACCTCTCGCATGAGAAGCCGATGCCCAAACCACTCGGCCACCCGCTGCTTGGTAAAGCAATTTGGAAATTTGATATCGATGGTCGATTTAGCGATAATTAATCGAACGCGGAACATCACAACACCGCGCCCGCTTCTCTTTGCCAACACATGCTGCCCATTACACACGGCGCGGCGCGCGGCGGGGCGGCAGCGGCGTCCCAACTAATGAGTATTGAATTACAGCGAAACCAAAGAGATTGACGCTCGCTATAATTAATATATTATGTACTAGCTTTTGCCCGCGGCTTCGCTCGCGTGAAATTCGTATTTAAAAAGGGGAAAGTAAGTAAGCCCGCTACCGTACCTTTATATCGGCGCGCGGAACAATTCGGTTTGTATGAGAGCTACATCTTAGCGTAACCGGAACTAAATTTTATTTAGCCTATCCTGTGTCCCGTATAGTTAAATGTGCTTGTACTAAGTTTCATTGCATTCGGTTGATCGGTTTAAGAGTTATGGAGGAACATACATGCATACATACAGAAAATATTTCTAAAAATCGTGAATTTAGTTTTAGTATCATACAGAGAGTCTACATACGCAGTATCTCATAAAATAAAGTAACTTCATGACCATACCTTACATATTTATTATTAGTAGGTATAGATAGAAGACTAACTGTTCCCGTGGCTTCGCTCGCGTTAAAATACCTTCATGTCGGGCTAGTTTTGTATGATCCAATCACTGCCAGCCAACAAACTGCACAGCAGTTTGAAAGTGGGCATGATTCCACCCAGACAATCGGGGTAAGCAGAGTTATCGTTATTGTGCTGTAAGAACCCTGGTGAACTGGCAGCGCAACAACGACCGCCACGTTTAGCAAAGTATTATCAAGCAGCACTATTGCATGTCTAAGGAAGTACCGTTCCAAGGTGAGAGGTGACTATGCTGTCGCCCTTTAGCGCGACATCTTGTTCTCATTCCTTGGTCACCTTGTACTACGTGTACGGGGAAAGATGCAGTGGACCTATTCTTTTGAAGTACAATATTTACTGTACTGTTTGTGTTTCCTTTTGAAAATATCAATCAAATATTCAATATTGCCTCGATTATTGCTCACCATTGAAACATGGAACACAAAGGGCGAGTATAATGCCATGAGGAATTCTTTACAAACTCACCTTTGCGATGTGGGAGAATCAAAGGAAAATTATTTAAAAAAACCGGTCAAGTGCGAGTAGAACTCGCGCACCGAGGGTTCCGTATCGCCATGTCATGGCTAGCGCCACTCACGCCATCTAGATGGCGTGTTATGAAATGCTTCATATTAGATGTCATGATTAGTTAAAATTCTTCATAATCTATCTAGTTATATCGGCCACAATAACACATATTCTGTGAAAATTTCAACGGCCTACCTATTACGGTTAAAGAGATACATACAGCCCTCGGAGGGACGGACGGACAGACAGACAGACAGACGGCGTAGGCTTAAGAATAGGGTCCCGTACGACGGATACGAAACCTAAAAATGACCAAAGGTGACTTCGAATCCGACTTCAATCACATCTGATCCCATTGCTCAGACCCCATTTACCATAGCGTGATGTTACATATTTCGGCTTATATAGGTGAAAACTGTATTTTATTTATATCGGTTGAGGTGTTCTCAGTTAAACGAACATGCATACATATTTTGCTTTTATACTATGTTGCGAAGATAAATGTATTATGTAGGTGAGATTTTGTTTAATTAATAATATGATTAATTTATATTGATTTATTAGAGTCACGCGTTCAGTGACATTCGGGAAAATCTCTTATGGCACGAGCACTCAAGAATAGGACGGTACGATAAGAAATACATTTTCTTAATGATTTTTGTCCAGTAATTGAATTAAATATGATATTAGGGCTAATGGTTGAGGATGTTGTAGAGACAAACAAATTGATGTGTGATCATTATTTGTCTTATATAAGGTGTAAGTTATATAAGAAAAGAATAATGTTCTTGTGAGCGATAGTATGTATGGGTTAATTTTGTTTATTTATATATTTTATTTAATATACTTTATTGTTTTATATACATGATTATAACAAATGGCGGACTTATTGCCTAAGCCAATCCCTGCCGGTCAACCACCACATTACAACATTTATATGGGTATTTACAGAAAAAACACTTGCAATAACAACATGTTCATAAATTAATGAAAAAACAACAATGACTGACGTGGCACCAAGTTCACCCGGTGTTATGGGCTGACATCACGGATGTTGTAGGTGATGTAGCCAACCGTGTTAGTTTCCATAAAAAAAAAAATACAACTTGATCGCCTAAATTAACACTATAATTTTATGATATAAAATATATTATACATAAATGAACATAGATAAAAATAAACTACATATTAATACAATAGGGACATATAAATAGACATATAAATGCTCCATAGCTAAAATACTTAAATTAAATAAACATATTCATACAATAAAAAAAATTTATAAATACACCAAATTATTCCTTTGAGAGTACTTTTAAATTATTTTTTTGAAAACATTATATGTATATACGAGTATAATATATTATCAATCCAAATTCGGTTTGCTAAAATATTCATTTAATATTATACTGCGATGAAGTAGTCTTGAAACTTATCTCGCCTGAAATTGGCTAACAAAACTATTTGCCTACTTCAGACAAGTCATTACAGATTCCGGCAAAATAAACCACGCCGTATTTAGTGAGGCCGTGAGGCCAACTTGGCCAGAGTATGATCTATACCGGAACTGAACTTAAACCACGACATAAATTAAACTCGCCCCCAAGTTGAACTTAAGGGGTATGCACATAGGAGCGAAGGCACAAGAGCTTTGAAATTTTTCACATAATATGTATGGTGATCGATAATCTCGATCGAGGCCAACATTTAATTGATTTTATTATACACGGTGTTGCAACCCCAACCGTTAAACCCGAAAGGGTTTTTCTGTTACGTACGTAATATTCTGTACGTGAAATAGAACAACTTTTGTTCTACGACTTTTTTATTTGAAGAAAAAAAAATGTTTTTGCTCCATACATTTTGAGAATAGGTAATTAAAATTTGTATGGAAAAAATAATTTTTTTTTGTTTCAAACATTTTTTTTTCTTCACAGAAGTTGTTTAGTTTCACATATAGAATAACCCCCTTATGTCAGTTAAAAATATTACGGGGGCAACTGCAACACCGTGTATAACTACATGTACACGGTACCTACACAGTATCGAAAAAGTAATAAATATTTTTTTTGAGTATAATTTTAGAATTTATTAGAATAGAATAGAAATGCTTTATTGCACACAAAAACACAAACAGAGACACAGAAGACAGAAGATAACATACAGAGGAGCGATAGAAATTGTTAATACTTCACACAGAAACAAGATAACAGTATCGTGCAAAGGCGTACTTATCACTCTAAGTGATTTCTTCCAGTCAACCTTTGGGTGATGAGAATAAGTGAGGAAGAAATATGGCAATTTTATTATGATATCTTTATTTTAACTTATCCACACAATTCGAGATACAGGAGAGAGGCATACTTTCCGAACATAATAATTACATATGTTTATTTAATTGAAAACCAAATTTTGGGAAAGAGTTATTTTATTTTATTTTTTATTTTATTACCTATCTAATAAATTTTACATATATTTAGCAAACATTAATTAACTTCAAAGGCGCCTGAGGTGTCAGGATCGTGGAACGTGAGGCCCCGTCGCGTCGCCTCTCGGCTGTGCTAATTTGACACACGTAATGCCCCTTAAGTCCAACTCGCCGGCAAGTGGAACTTAATTCCTGCCAACTCGTGGTGAACAAGTCTAGGCAACATAATCTCGAAGGAGCCGCCTACGCTATGCCGCGCGCCGGCCGCCCCCGACCGCGCCCGCCGCGCCGGGGCGGCCGCACCCTCTGATTTTGAATTTTGAACTTGGAACGTTAGTGGCGGTTAGAGTTTGCATTTAGAATGAAGATTGAAATTGAACAGATTCGAAGTGGTCTGGGATGAACGGAAATTATCACGAGAGATTACGAGTATCGTATCGTAGCAGTGAATTTCCCTACATCCCTAAGGGTGTGTTCCCCTTCTTGCCGCGCCCTGTGATTTCATCTGCCTGGGTGTTGTGGGAGAACTCGGGGCTGTTTTGTTTTGTTTTAGATATAAAGTTTTTTATTTCCAAAAAAATATATACTTATATATTTTAACATTGCAAATGTTTTTTCGATCGCGTTGGTAGGGGGCCGTTTTCAGCGAAAGTGCGACATCGCTCTGGCGTCGTCGTCAAAAGACGTGTCTTGACGAGATCTACAAGATGGTGTAAAAAAGTGTGAAAAAGTCAAAAACTTTTTCGAAAAAGTGCAAAAATGTCGAAAAATTACGTGATTTTTTTGCGACTTCTCAACTTGAATCGACGACATCTCGAAAACGAGAAGCGATATCGAAAAAATTAAAAAAAGCACTCGGGGTATTGAGTTGGGCTACAGTTTGCAAAAAACGGAACCTCGCTATCTGTAATGGGGTTGTAGAAAGCTTTACCTTTATGCGGCGGAGTTTTCGCGGCGCGCGCGTGTACTAGCGAGTTTCGTGTACTAGAGCCATAGTAATATAGGTTAGGTTAGAAGATGCGTCGCGCGACGCATCTTCTAACCTAACCTATATAATATTTTTATATTTGATATTTCCATTGACCCATTGACCCGCGTAGCCGACGACCAAAATTGACGACGCCAGAGCGATGTCGCACTTTCGCTGAAAACGCGATCGAAAAAACATTTCCAATGTTAAAAATACGTTTTGCCTATGTTCATTTTCAATGTACCCGAAGGTCGTGAGAGGCACGAGATCTGTGGATTTTTTTTATGGAAACTGACACGATTGGCTACATCACCTACAACGTCCGTGATGTCAGCCCATAACACCGGGTGAACTTAGTACCACGTCAGTACTTCCCTTCGGTCGTGCCGGCTACACTGAACTGGACGTAAATCACAAACTATTTACATAGCCGTTTCGACCGACCTTTCATTCAGTGCGGTCGTAACAACCCGGGCGGGTTAAACCCCACCACCTAGTAATGCCTTTTACGACATAGGTACACGGGGAGAGATGCAGTGGGGCTATTCTTTTAAAGTACCGGCCCCACACGATATATGCCTACCGTTACACGTAGACGTATCTACATGTATGCATTGTCTCTAAGCAAATTAATTTAAAATTTAATTTCTCAGCTCAGAAGCATCAGTATTTCTCTCCTGCTGCGCCGATGACGTGAGCGCGGGATTCCCGATGTATCTGCTCCGACGCCATGTCTGCCGTACGTTGCCAACATTCGAAAGCGTCGCGTACCCTCCGAACGGAAATGCCAAAGTTTTTGCACTAGTTGTGGGCGTTGAAATAGCTGAAAAGATTTTGTTGCCATTGAATACATAGTTAAAACAATGTTTTATAAATTGTTGCCTACTTGATTGACGAATATATATATATATATATATATAACATAGGTACATACATACATACACACATGCATGTCTGCATACCTACATACATGTACATGCATGCCTGCATACCTACATACATGTGCATGCATACATACACATACACACATACAAACCACACGCTGTATACCGACAAACGAGAATAGTGGTAAGCAGAGTAATCGGTGTTGTGCTGTAAGTATGCACTTGTAAATTACAGCACAACACCGATCGCAACATTTAGCAATGTATTAGACAGTATAAGATAGATAACTGTCAAGCAACAAGTAAGGCACGAAGACCCACCTGCTGCATTACTCGGTGGAAGGACCGCGCCAAGGTGAGAGGTGGCTATCTTGTCGCTCTTCAGCACGCCACCTTGCGTACCAACCCGGGCGGGATAAACTCTACCACCTAGTAAGGTAAGAAGGGAAGGGACCTACAGTTTTACGTGGAATCCGAACCACGGTCAGCCTCCAACGGTCGAGCGGTCACTCATCCAAGTACCGACCGCGCTCGGGGTTGCTTAACAACAGTCGACCGACCGCACCACTGAGCTACCGAGGCTGACTAATGTTAAATGAAATGACTTTACGAAAATGCGTATGTAATAATGAAACAAAATACATTTGAATTTGAATCTATACTTTTTTCTGTCGGAACTAGGGGCCATGTAAGTTTAGGTATAGGTTTTTTATTATCGTTCGTAGGCAAATAAATTTTGCACTTGAATTCGTTCTTTCGAATGGCAACTATAGTGTGAAATGTAACAGTGAAAAACAATAAAAACAATGACAAGGGCTGTACAGAACCAGTTAAAAGACAAAAACAATTTAAGCTATCATTTGCTTATAGACTACTACTATCTACTAAATTTAGGGTTAATTATATTTTATTATTATTTTATTTGTACACACCAATTAACAACAAATCAACCCAAACTGTCTTGTTTTTCAACGTTGTTTCACTGTCGGAACTAGCTGTCGTGCACACAAATTAAAACAAATGTATATTATTCATCCTACTATTTATAAAACAAACACCACATAATGCGCAGGTTCCGTACAGAGCCTCTGTATCTCCAGAGAATAGAGCGATTCGAACTTATGCCCATTTTCACCACCTTCTGCTAACTGTACAACAAATTATTTGTCGGTTAACGTGATATTAAGTAGGTATTTATCTTATTCCAACGCCTTTTGCCACTTTTTAACCGACGAAAGCAAAAAGAAGGAGGTTCTCAAGTCGACGTGTATATTTTTTTTATTCATTTATTTACACGTTTTTAGGGTTCCGTAGGCGTAGGCTTAGTAATAGGGTCCCGTACCGCATACGGGACCCTATTACTAAGCCTACGCCGTCTGTCTGTCTGTCTGTCAGTCCGTCTGTCCGTCCGTCCGAGGGCTGTATCTATTGAACCGTAATAGGTAGCCCGCTGAAATTTTCACAGAATATGTGTTATATTATGGCCGATATAACAAAAAATTATAAAAATAGGAAAAAGTAAAAAATTCACGGGAGTTCCCATAGAAGAAACCAAAAAGTGTATACGCGCGCGCCATCTATCGAATAGATTATGAAGCATTTTAACTAATCTTGACATTTAACTAATAAATAGCATTTCATAACACGCCATCTAGATGGCGTGAGTGGCCCTAGCCATGACATGGCGATACGGAACCCTCAGTGCGCGAGTTCGACTCGATCTTGGGCGGTTTTCTTATATTAATTTTACATATTTACTAAAACTTAAATCTAAAATTAATAATAAAATTAACGGAGTTTCCACCACCACCTGCGGGGCGAACCCAGGCTACCTATAATCGGGTCCCAAAGAGAGAAACCTCCGGACGATGCGTGCAGTGTCGAGCAGGGCTGCCTTCTGGATCTGGCCCTTGACCGAACCACTCAGCGAGAGCCTCTATTATTAGAATTATTATTTTTAATGTATGACCATTGACCACGCATAACTTTTTACAGAGTCAGAGAGAGTAGTCCGATTTTGATGATTCTTTTTTTATTGGATAGGTTTATGCCTCGAAGTTGGTTCCATTTGAATGTTTGTATTGTGCAATAAATAAGTAATATTTTAATTTCACTTAATTCATATTTCATATGTCTCATAAATTTGACAGTTTTATGTATACGAAGAATTTTAAAAACTGTTATAACGTCATGTTCAGGTCTCATTTTAAGTCACCCTGCAGCGGGAGCACAAATGCGTCGATAAGCCTATATCGATCGATAAACATCTATTCGTCTTCTTCTATTCTACTTCGTCGAACGAAGCAAATAGATGTTTATCGATCGATATAGGCTTATCGACGCATTTGTGCTCCCGCTGCAGGTTGGCTTTTTCCGAATATATTCATTGTACATACTTTTTCGCATTTACGATCTTATTACATTACATGTATGTATGTATAGATAGAACACCAATTAATGCAAATTAGGTACAAAAGACAAGGTTAATGACATGAGTGATTTTATTCTAACTAACCTTTGGGATGTGGGAGAAGTACATGCAGGCGAACACGAATACTTTGTGGCAATGTATTAACCTGTAAAGAAATATTATGATAAATAACACAAGCGAATAGGTAAATACATAAAGTAACTTTAATACGCATACATATTATATAGCATTTAATACATACATATTGACTCCTAACTGGTAGCTATGTTCTATCAGAAGGTGATGAAATCTGCCGTTAGAGGCCGAAACAGATCGATCGTGGATTACCGGCCGGAATTCCGGGCATTTTCGAGAAATTACAGATATGATGTATCACCGCCCGGGCCGGAAGTTTCGGCGAGTTACGCGCCAGAGCGGCAGGAGATTCGGAGGGAGTTATCGGCGGGATGAGTGAGACGGTGGACTGGGAAGTGAGTTCCGTAATCTCCATTCTCTAATCTCTGATCATTAATCTCTAATCTCTAAGTCTTATAAAATGGAACGTCTGTATGTATGTATGTATGTTTGAGGTAAACTTCAGAACCACTGAACAGATTTTGATGCTGTTTGCACGAATGGACGTACCGTGTGGGGCCGGTACTTTAAAAGAATAGCCCCATTGCATCTCTCCCCGTGTATGTCGTAAAAGGCGACTAAGGGATATGACTCCCTTCTTATATTACTAGGTGGTATGGTTCAACCCGCCCGGGTTGGTACCACCGCACTGAATGAAAGGTCGGCCGAAACGGCTATGTAAATGGTTTGTGTTTTCCGTCCAGTTCAGTGTAGCCGGCACGACCGAAGGGAAGCACTGACGTGGCACCAAGTTCACCCGGTGTTATGGGCTAAAATCGCTGATGTTGTGGGTGATGTAGCCAACCGTGTCAGATTCCATAAAAAAAAAATATGGAGTAAGTAGTATCCATATATACCATCACGCTAAATTGTCTTAGTATGATGATGATGAAAGACCCTGTGGGGTCGGTACTTAAAAAGACTAGCCCCACTGCATCTCTCCCCGTGCATGTCGTAAAAGGCGACTAAGAGATAAGGACAAGATGGATAAGGGCGACAGGTAGCCACCTTGGACCTTGGCACGGTCCTTCCACCCAGTCATGCAGCAGGTGGGTCTTACTTAGTGCCTTACTTGCTGCTTTGTAGTTATCTTATCCTAATGCTTGGCTAAATGTGGTGGTCGGTGTTGTTCTGTAACTTTCAAGAGTACTTGCGGCACAACACCGGCTACTCTACTTACCTCAATCGCCGGGATACAGCGTGTGGTGTTTATGTATACCTACCTAACCTACGTATGCGTAGGTCGCGGTGTTTGTTGGGCGTGGACGTACAGACAGACAGACAGACGGGCGACACAAACAGATGACGGCTGGCTGGCGGGGTGCCCTGCGGTTCTCAGAATTGAAGCACTAGATACTTTGTACTTACACAGAGTTCGTTCCATATACCTAGCACACTCTGTATCATATAGCTACCTGCGTACTGGCAATTTTTTGTTATGTAAAAAATATGTACAGATGAAGGAAAAATACTGTATTTATTTTTATTTTTATTTTTTCATGTAAACCATCATGGGTGTGGGCGAGGGACCAATGGTACAGTTGACAGAACCAAAAAGCCCTCTCCTCGCGAAATCACGCTCAGTGAGGCGCCATGCCAGCAGATTTGCGGACTGTTGCTAGGTGATCTAGCCCGTTGATACGACGTTTGAAGACACCCAGGTTAAAGGATTTGGGAAACACACTCGCCGGAAGACAGTTCCACACCCTAACATAACGGGGCGACAAAGAAACGATTTTGAGAACCGATGGGTTCTCAAAAGCCCAATGTCAACAACAGAACGGTGCTCAGTTTCTCTGCGGCGAGTGCTGTGAAGATAGGTTGGATGACAAGGAATAAAGGAAGCAAGTTCCTCCGAGCAGCGTCCATGATAGTACCTGTAGACCTGTGTACCTTCAGTACATTATGTTCGGCAATTAAAAAACAATAACCCACTGCATCTCTCCCCGTACGTGCACGACACATACGTACAATACACGCACAAAAGGAAGCACTGTCATGGCACCTAGTTCGCCAAGACTGTCCTCTATAGATCTATCGAAGTGTCGTCTCTGACTTTCAACGTAAAGAAGACAGATAGGTATAGTATATTGTTTTGTAAACAAAAGTAACGCGTTAATAAACGAGCTATTTGACTGACAGCTGCCGCGAATGATTAGCTCTGCATGGCCCATATTATAAAATATGTTAAAAAGTTAAATTACAAATTTAAAAAAACACGACCCTTAAAAAGTTACTCCTACTCATTTTATTTTTAATTTCTAAGGCGACCCGTTTTTTTTTATTTGTAATTTAACTTTTATTTCATAATTTTTTTATATATATTATTTTGTAGTCTTTTTATATGTGTTCTAGTAGTTTTTTTTATTTTGTTGAATTCAATTTCAATGCGACGCATCTTCTAACCTAACCTATATTCCTATATTTCTATATCCAACGACCCCAAATATGGTGGATTTATCATGTGTAGTTTAGGAGTTCCTATGGCTTCCTTCCGGCTCCATCATCAGGACCCTGGAAATAACATATGACTAGAGTACTTGCGAAGACAAATCCAACGAGCCCAAACACGATGGGCTTATCATGTCTAGTTTAGGAGTTCCTATGGCTTCCTTCCGGCTCCATCATCAGAACCCAACTAACCTTTTCCTTATCCCGACTTTCTCGTGTCGCTCAGCGACAATATTTTTTCGAATTTCGTAGATTCATTTTCAATGTGCCCGATAGTCGTGTAAGGCACGAAATCTGTGAATTTTTCTCTACAAATGTACATGGATACTTTCTATATTCTGCACCTACGTCAATGTATGTTTACGTATGTATCTATACGGTATGGGCCAGTAGAGTAGGCATGTATGTATATGCGTACGTTGCTGTGTGCCAAGATGGTGCTAATGCCCCACTAAACAAGCCTACAAGTTCAAGGTTGCTTTTACTTATGTAACTTGTTTTTTTCGCGACAAGGAAAACAGATTATAATAATTATATACATGCATGCATACATACATACATACCATATGCTGCATCCCGACAATCAGGATAAGCAGGGTAATCGGCGTTGTGCTGCAATCTGCAAGTACTCTTGTAAATAACAGCACAACCTACGCCGATAACCACGTTTAGCGAAGTATTAGGACAAAGATAAGTTAGATCAAGTACCGGGCCCCACCCGGTACTTGAAAAGAATATCCCCATTGCATCTCACCCCGTACATGTCGTAAATGCAGACTAAAGGATAAGGACAAGATCAAGATGCCGCGCTAAAGGGCGACAGGTTAGCCATATCTCACCTTGGCGCGGTCCTTCCACCGAGTCATGCAGCAGGTGGGTCTTCGTGCCTTACTTCGTTATCTTGTACTAATACTTTGCTAAACGTGGCGGTAGGTGTTGTGCTGTAATTTACCAGAGTTCTTGCAGCACAACACCGATTACTCTGCTCAACCCGTTTGTCGGGATACAGCGTGTGGTATGTATGTAGGTGGGATATAATATAAGTGAAGTGGATAAGCTCGTCGATCACGCCTGGGGGTGGGAGTGGGGTGGTGGCGACGGGGTGGTTATGTCAAGGAAGTAAGATTGATGCGCCGGGGGACCGGGGTGATGTGCTCTCGAACTTGCGATATTGTCACTGGAGGTACTGGGTTCGAACCGTATACACTGATATGAAGTTGAAAGAAGGCTGGGCGTAACGCTAAGTGCGCGGGCATCTCCGGGGAGAGGAGTTTTTTTTTTTATGGAAACTGACACGGTTGGCTACATCACCTACAACATCCGTGATGTCAGCCCATAACACCGGGTGAACTAGATGCCATGTCAGTGCTTCCCTTCGGTCGTGCCGGCTACACTGAACTGGATGGAAAACACAGGGTGAACTAGATGCCATGTCAGTGCTTCCCTTCGGTCGTGCCGGCTACACTGAACTGGATGGAAAACACAAACTATTTACATAGCCGTTTCGACCGACCTTTCATTCAGTGTGGTGGTACCAACCTACCACCTAATAATATAAGAAGGGAGTCATATCTTAATTAATTAATATTAGTAATAATAATATTTAATAGGTTTCCGTATGAGTACGGACAAAGATTTAAATAGTTAGATACAGCTTCGCCATACCCGGCACACTATCAAACACGTTAGCATTAAATGTATGGCATGCAACTCATTAATATTAGACAGCAACATACGCAATCCATTAGTGCGACAGAGATAGTTATTCGTTCGAGCGCTTTTATTGTTCGCATTTTTAGTGACGACTGCTAGCGTCCTATTAGGAATCTATGGGTACGGAAACCTAAAAATTATCTCATAGTTTCCAACTATTTAATACTTTCTTCACTTCTCAAGTGCTTCTTCCAGTAAATAGCTGTCAACGAAACGAAAATAAACCCCGCTTCGCCCCTGAACTTGTCAACTGTCAGGTTGACAGGCGGGTTGAGTTCGTCGCACAACTAATAATTAAAATGTTTAACAAAGTTCTAAAGGTGGATCGCTGCCAAGACCTTTTTGATGTTCGTGCGACCGGTGTCGAGGACGGGATCAGTGTGTTAAGTCGACGCTTGCTTGATCGACGCCGTCTATAAGTCGATTTATTTGTCGACTTTGTAGCAAGTTAATTATTATATGCTACTGGTTCATACACTGAGTTATGTAGTCTGTGTAAAGTTAGTATATTAAGGAAATAAATTTTATTGTCAATGGGGGTTATTTTGGGAATAAACTTCATCTATTAAAAATATAAAAAAAAAAATTTAGGACCTGTAATTACACGTCTTTGCCTGAAGTTTGTTGCCACAGTAAGATAAAGTGATAACGTTAAAATTTATAGCGTATTGTACAAGAAAAATAGCCACGATATTTTTTTCCGAAACATAATTTTCACAATAATAGAGATAAAACATTTTTATGTCACTTATATCGTTTCCAAAATACTTACACTTTATATTAAAACCAACGATACTTTTAATTCGTTGATTAAAACACTATGTTTTTCAACACTAAAATTTGCATCAGTTCTCATAGACGAATGTTGGTAAGATGAAGTCACAGAACAAAATAATTATTTATTGTTTTGTTTTATAAAATAGCTAGCACATATGGCTGTACACTCCGTTGAAAGCTCAGATAATGCCAATAACCTACCAATAACACTCCTCGTATTTTATTTTTATATGTTGGTACTAAGCGTGCAAATCGCTTTATATTTCTTCATTAGATACGATATATGCAAAGCCGAAAATGAAGAAAAAAAAATACGTCCCGACTAGTATTCGAATCTGGAACTCGGGCTTGAGTCGCCAGCTCCTTACCATTTCGCCATCGGTTCGATGACGTATTCTTTCTAATTTTCGAACAGTTCCATCTTCTATAGCAAATATGACGCAATCACCTGCGTTCAGTCAAGTTGCACGATTCCATATTGAAACTTTTATTGTTTATCTTTATTTTCGGTTTTGCATTTATCTAATAAAGAAATATTTATTTATTAGAGGCTAATTATTTTTAAGGTTTGTTTGTTTTGTTTTAGTTTAGGTAATTTCAATTTCTATTTTAATTTAATTCTAACTATGTACCACTATTATTAGATTTACATATAATATAAGGTATTTGAACATAGGTACTAGATTGATATTGCACTAACAGTAATCAAATGATAACTATGTAAAATTAAACTCTATTTTTATTTTTATTTTAATGTGTTAATATTATCGATAAAATCGGTCGACTTGAGGTACGAAAGCCTCAGGTGGCCGCTGGCAGCGCCGACATGTCTGCCGAACTCTTGGACACCTGACAACTTTTCAATTATCTAAAACACGCATAAACCCCAATAGGCAACATATCAAATAACGACCTTACGGCACATCTTTTAAGTCGAATCTTGAACGAAACAAGTATTTATTTTAAGACGTCCAGGGATGAATAACTGCTGTAGGTAGGGTGATGCAAACGCCCGATTTACGGACGTCACTAAAATTTTAATAAGTGGCTGGTATATTTAGGAGAGTTCTCCGTAATCTGTGCCTGTTGTTGGGCAAGATATTTGAGATATTTGAGCCAGCTGCTCCATCCTAGCGCGCTTCAAAACTTGGCTCCAACTTGTTGATGATGAAAGTGTAGCGAAAATTGTACGCTCTTAGTCAAAAACTCTCCCCCCCCTTCGCCTCGAGTAAAAAATAAAAGTCTGGTTTACTTTATTCTTTTTCAGAGGCAAAGTGAAGCTTAATATGTTTTTTTACTAGAGACAAATTCAGGAGCAAATTAATCTACTGTGTAATTTGTCTTTAAGACAGTAGGTCCCTACCCTCCTTACCTTACTAGGTGGTAGGGTTTATCTCGGCGAATTGGTACTACCGCACCGAACGAAACGTCGGTCGAAACGGCTATGTAAAATAGTTTTTATCCAGGTAAGTGTAGCCAACATGAAATGAAGTGAAGCACTGACATGGCACCTAGTTCACCCAGTGTTATGGGCTAACATCACGGATGTTGTAGGTGATTTAGCTAACCGTGTCAGTTTAAATAAAAAAAATTAATAATAACATGAACCAAAATTAATTTACTCACAAATAAAAATCTACTCAATTTCAGCCGAGGATGCCGTCGTGGTCCCTAGAATGCTTATGGCTTTTCTTATTTGTATTTCTAAGCTTGTATAGGGTTCCGGCACGAGTTATAGATAGATAGATAGATAGATAGATAGAAATTCTTTATTGCTCCAAAAAGACATTTTACAGAAACAAACGATAGGTATTTTACATGAGGGGCAAAGGCGGACTTATCCCTTAGAGGGATTTCTCCCAGTCAACCATTAGATGTTTGAACGTCGTATGTTGTGAGATATAAGTAGGTAGTAGCAAAAGAGAGTGGGAACTTAAAATATAATATAAGGAAAATAACTATGATATACTATAATATACACTACATATAAGTAACTAGCTGTGCCCGCGGCTCCGCCCGCTCTCATATTTGACTTCTCTGCTAACCTCATAAGCCATTTAGCGTGATAGTAAGTAGCCTATAGTTGATGGGAAGAATCAAGCTATCCTTAGATTTTTTTTTATTAAAATCGGTTCAGTGGTTCTCGAGTTATAAGCGGACAGACAGACATACATACATACAGAAAGCAGACGTTGGATTTTATTAAAGGTACAAGCTGTGCCCGCGGCTCCGCCCGCTCTCATATTTCACTTCACTGCTCTCATAAGCTATTTAGCGTGATAGTAAGTAGCCTATAGTTGATGGGAAGAATCAAGCTATCCTTAGATTTTTTTTAATAAAATCGGTTCAGTGGTTCGCGAGTTATAAGCGGACAGACAGACATACAGACATACATACAGAAAGCAGACGTTGGATTTTATTAAAGGTACAAGCTGTGCCCGCGGCTCCGCCCGCTCTCATATTTCACTTCACTGCTAACCTCATAAGCCATTTAGCGTGATAGTAAGTAGCCTATAGTTGATGGGAAGAATCAAGCTATCCGTAGAATTTTGTTTTATTAAAATCGGTTCAGTGGTTCTCGAGTTATAAGCGGACAGACAGACACTCAGACAGACAGAAAGCAGACGTTGGATTTTATTATAGGCAAGGAAGGAAGGATATAAGTAATAGCGAGTTAATAGCGCTCGACAAAAATGGCAGGGTTAGATTTGAGCTCACTAAAAATTATCGTACTCGAAGTTGAAAAGGAACGTATTTAGCCGTAAATACGTATAAAGTTGGTCTTTATCAATCTATACACATATAAAAGTGACTACGTGGTCGACATGACGACAGAACTGTTTATTATTCGCGTTAGTGATGCTGATGGATGATAGTGATGACAGCTCGAATAGTGACGATAGTCGAGATGAGGACGAAGATTTCGAAGTCTGACGACGGTGAAGTGCCTTCGACGAGTGCCTCCGTCATCAGTGCAACCGCAACCATCTTCTTCCATAGCTCTATCGAACGATGATTTACGAGGATTCCCATAGCTGGCTGCTTTGCCGCCAGATATTAAATAATTCATAATTTTTTTTTTTTTTATGGTTACTGACACGTTTGGCTACATCACCTACAACATCCGTTATGTCAGCCCATAACACCGGATGAACTTGGTGCCACGTCAGTGATTCCCTTCGGTCGTGCCGGCTACACTGAACTGGACGGAAAACACAAACTATTTACATAGCCGTTTCGACCGACCTTTCATTCAGTGCGGTGGTACCAACCCGTGCGGGTTAAACCCTACCACCTAGTAATATAAGAAGGGAGTCATATCCCTTAGTCGCCTTTTACGACATACACGGGGAGAGATGCAGTGGGGCTATTCTTTTAAAGTACCGGCCCAAACGGTACTTCGGATCATCATAATATTAATAATTAACTAGTGTTGTTTATTTCTCTACAACATGATGACCTTGATGTATAATTTTAATTTGTAATTTTCTGCGCTTAATGTAGTCAGATGTGCAAAACAGATAAAATCTATGATTATCCTGGCAGACGTAATCGCCAGTACAATTTCACGTGATATTCATTCATTGAAAATTAAATGTAGTGTAGTTATTTAGAAAACTCGCGGAAACGAGAATCGTTAACGAGAAACATCGGCAGTTGTTTGGCTGCATCCAATCTTTTAACAGGTCTCGAAACAGCACAGTCAACTAGTAAATTTGTTTATCTATTGCAAAGCATGATGAATACTTACAAATGTTCCTTTTTACTTACAAACACATATTCCTCCTCCTTTCGCTTGCACTACTCATACTTCTTTCTCTGTATTTTATTCCACATCATCACCCAAAGGTTGACTGGAAGAAATCACTTGCAGTGATAAGTCCATCTTTGCGCACTCCTGTATTTTTTTTTCTACTCGTGTACTGTTCTTCTTTCCGTTTTCTGCAATAAAGAGTTTCTATTCTATTCTATTCTATTCTAAGCGCGTCTTGCACCAACACGAGTTTAAAGTTAAGTAGCGAGTTATGGATATAAACGCGGTTCACACATACAACGGGTGCTAGTTTAACGAGTTAAACTGGTTTATATATTGAACTTGTGTTGGTGCAAGTGGGCCTAAATGTTACAATTCAGAAACATAAAAATTGTTTTTACGTTTTAAAAATATTTGAATTTTTTCATTTTCTTATCATTATTGTTTTTTGTAGAAGAAAGATAACACAAGTTAGCCCATTAGAGTTGATTAGAGCAAGAGCATTCAATACTTTTGTTGACTATTTTAAAGTTTATGCCATTTAATCCTCCGCCATCATTAGACAATTAACTGTCTTACTTATTGTCGTCACTATCCCCAAGATCATTGCAATAACATCACACTAAGTTTAATTGTTAATTTAAGTGTTTTCTTAAGCATTCAGGCAAGACATATTTATACCCAGTCAGAGTTTTGTCACTAGAACAATCCCCAAAAAACCACCAAACGACTTCGAAAACAATCCAGGATCATCCTAAAACTACTACAAAAACAAATTCCTTCGCCGAATTTTACGAGGACGTTGTCCCATGTTATTCTTTTCGTTAAGCTCTAATACAAGTTGAACACGGATCACATCTGCTGATCTCGAGCGACTGACGTGCGGGACATGTGGATTTACTGGTGTTTCGATCTGTTTAACTTCAGATGACGTCAATGTTTTGATACTATCTGACAAGTTGGCAGCCAACAGACGGAGCTTATGGAAGCAAAAATACATCGGAATAGCCGGTGCCAATTTGTTGATTTTCAAAGTTTACTCCTTAAGGATAGCCTATATACCTATTGGAACTAGAACTGGCTAGGATTGTTATGAAGTGCTCGAGATTCTTAGTAAATCTTTTAAAAAAAGCTAACAAATAATTTTCCAAGTCATCGAATTATATACTGACCATTATTAGTATGGTGGTAATTAGGCAATGGGAATAACTAAGCCATTTAAACAAACAAGTCAAGTGCGGACTCGGACTCGCGCAGAGAGGTTCCATCACCACAAAAGAAAACACGTTTCTTGTATGGGGACCCCCTTAATTTTTCACTTTTAGATTTTTGTTTTATTTGTTGTTATATCCGCCAAAATAACACATATTCGGTGACAATTTCAACCGGCTAGCTATTGTGGTTCTAAAGATACAGCCATCGGACGGACGGACAGACAGACGTTGTAGGCCTAGTAATTATAGGCTTACGTACTGGCTACGGAAACCTAAAACTAACAAAGGTTTTTGTTTAAGTAATTACTAGAAATTCTCGATGTTTACATCTGGAGACCACAGAGCATCAAATACCTACCGCGCGCGCCCCCTACTAGAGACGCCCTAAGCGATGATATTTGAAACCCAAAAACTACACGCAGTGCTGCTAGCGCTTCGTATGTGTGTGTGTGTGCTAGTATCAACACTACACACAAAGAGGAGCAAGTTAGGCACACGCACAAAACAAATGCACACGCAAAATACACATAATATGTAAGTCATAGGCCACGCCCACAGGCTTCAACGGCGTTGTAGAGAAATCGCGCTCAGGGCGCCTCTAGGAGGGGCGGGCGCGCGCATTTGATGCTCTGTGCTGGAGACAGACAGAACATAAATAAATTAAGATAGGCGTTGAGCCAACGCATGGAAAGATAAAGAAGATTAAATTAGATTATGGGCACATCCAAAATGATCCGCGATTCCGACCCTTCACTAACACCGACTAATGGTATTTACTCAATGTTTATTTTTCCGGCTTGTTCAGTTTAGTCGATTGGCACCGTAGATTGACACGAATCAGTGGCATGACACTAGTTGCGAAAGAAACAAGTTGTAGGTAATGTACTGTCAGTCAGTCAGTCAGAGTGTAAGCGTCCACTGCTGGACACACACCTCTCAAATTTTTCTCCAGTGCTCCCGGCCTTCGGCGGTGCGAAACCACGGTTTTCCGCCGACGTACTTGATGTACTGTGCGGGGCCGATACTTAAAAAGAAGAGCCCCACTGCATCTCTCTCCGTGCATGTCGTAAAAGGCGACTAAGGGATAAGGACAAGATGCAGTGCTAAAGGGCGACAGGTTAGCTACCTCTCACCTTTGCACGGTCTTTCCACCGAGTCATGCAGCAGGTGGGCCTTCGTGCCTTATAGCTTGATAGTTTATCTTGTCCGAATAATTTGCTAAACGTGGCGTTCGGTGTTGTGCTGTAATTTACCAGAGTACTTGCAGCACAACACCGATTACTCTGCTTACCCTGATTGTCGGGATACAGCGTATGGTTTTATGTATTTTCCAAAGAGTTTGTATTACGTCGCTGGACGTAATAGAAACTCTTTGGTATGTTCATTGTTACATTCTGAATATTGTTACATTCTGTCACTTCTCAAGATGATTTTAGGCTATACTTCATAGGCGGCCTGAGCTGTAAGCAAAAAGTCACGCGAAGCGAAGCGGCGGCGGGCAAAAGCTAGTCCCTACTTAATAAATTTCACAGATACAGACGTAAAATCGCCATATGTCGTGGAAATATACCCTATACTAATGAATTAATTAAAAAGGGCAACACTTGAAGAGTATTCTGGCATCATCTGTATTGCATTGCATAATCCAATCGTGGCAGGCTCAACCATAGAAATGAATACGTGGAAGTGCCACCTACTTGTCGAGAAGGTGAAAAACTATAATTTTATTTATTTATTTATTTATTTATTTATATTAAACACCAACAGAGTACACACAGCATTAAAACATAAAAGACTCATGACACAAATAGTACATAGTATTATGTGCACCCCAATGACAGGTGAGCACAGCAAGCTTAATACGCGCATATAAAAACTAATATATAATAGTGAAATACAGAAACAAAGACTTAAATCAAAATAAAACAACGACAACAACTACATCTTCAATACAAAACTAAAAGGTTAACTAAAAAACTAAAAAAAACAAATACAAATAGAACACAGATAACTGAGTTAGTATTTTAACTAAAGAAAAAAAACATGTATACTATAATATGTATGTAGAAAAAAAAACCTAAATAAACACTAAAAGAAAATAAACATTAAGAAGAATCGGTCCTACAGTATTTTATAAATTTAAACTTTAAAGACGCTCTGGTATCGTGGAATAAGTCCACATTGCACTTCCTGTTAACACATTGAATTGTCTCAGCATTCTGGGCAGTGGAGCATAGTATCCATAATTAGTACGATATAAATTTATTTTGAAAGGATCATTGTATCTAGCTGTGAGACGAGGCACGTTGATACTCACACTGCTCAGAAGCTGATATGTATAAATCAATGTACTAATAATAAACTGTTAGGGATGGTCATGGAGTAAGTTACTTTATGTTAAGTTACTGTGTATGTAGACTCTATGTATGATACTAAAACTAAATTGACGATTTTTAGAAATATTTTCTGTATGTATGTATGTTCCTCCGTAACTCTTAAACCGAATGTGAGATCCTGTATCCATTCTGACTCAGTCAACCATACCGGATTGTTTAAAAAAAGGTTTAAAAGACTCCGTTAAAACATACTTACATACCATTCCAGCAATCATGCTGTATTCCGAGAATCGGGATAAGCAGAGTAATTCCACCGAATGTCTATGGGCGTCGTTAGACACCTTATGGGTGGCTCGGCGCCAAATATCGTGCCTTCAATAAAACAAAAATTACAGCACAATACCGACCACTGGGTTTAGAAAAATGTTACAGCAAGACATCTATCAAGCAGCAAGTAAGGAACGAAGTCACTTACTTACTGCATGAGTGAGAAAAGTGAGAGGTGGCAATCCTGTCGCCCTTTAGCACGCCATCTTATTCTTATCCCTTTAAGTCTCCTTTTACAAAATGCACGGGGAGAGATGCTATTATTTTTAAGCACCCGGCCACATCAAGTAATACTTGCGTCGTCGGTGGGCGAGTTGCAGGACGTGGTAACTGTTATGGTTGAAGCATTTAAATGTAATCAAAGCATATGCATTTAAAGCATTATGTATGCATTTAAAGCATTTAGATGTAATCAAGGCGAAAGTAATGTTACTGGAGAGGAATGAAATCCGAATGCGATGTACGATTGGGGATGAGAGACTGGAGCAAGTGAACGAATTCGTATATCTGGGGAATATGTTCACGCGTAATGGAAAATGTGAAGGAGATGTAGAAAAGACAGTGAAAGCCGGCAACCAAGTGAATGGGGCATTGTACGCTATTATGAGCAGCAAAAGTATATCCACTAGGGCACGTTTGGCTGTCCATGGTGGAGTGCTGGCCACTACACTTATGTACGGGAGTGAAAGTTGGGCATGAAAGCAGGATAAATGCTGTGAAAATGCGCGCGTTGAATGCTGAAAAAGAATAGTTAGTGAAAAACTGCGTAGTATCCGTAACCGACGAGCATGCATGAAGAACATTATGAGAGTGGAAGAGGCGGCAGAAGTGTGTCAGGATCGGGGCACGTGGAGATCCGTTGTCTCTGCCTGCCTATCCCACCGGGAAACAGGCGTGACGCTATGTATGTAAGTATGTACCCGGCCACACACGGCTCGTTAAAACATAAACGACAAATGTCTTTTCTGGATCTTTACTTCCATGTCCGCAACATTGTGGGTGAGGATATAAAACAGATGGTTGTTTGGTTCGCGTTGGTCTATTTTTGCGACTCGCCCGCTCGACTGTACTCCACGATTGCTATAATCGAGTCAATAAAACTGTACTAAATTGTGGGCGGGCGAATCTGAAATGGCTGTTTACTTCGCTGGAGAACTTCGGCTTGGTGGCGGTTTTTGCTTCTTTGTATCTTTGAGTGCCGTCGACACTTTATGTGGCTTTATCGGTTCCTCTGTTTGCCCTGTTTATGCCATTTATATATGATCAGAATGTTTGATACTCTTCAGTAATAACCTCATGAAATGTTTTCATTTTATTGATTCTCCTTGCCGGGCTGGATGAAAATTAGACAGGGGGGGTATAAATGTCCAGTGGACGCGTAAACCTCATGTATGTGGCATTTTGTAGTCCGGTTTAGGGTTTTTTTGTTTAGATAATCCGGGTGGCTAAGTCGGAGGGGCCAAAGCACATGCTCCGACCAGCCAATATCATCCGGGAAGGTAGGTTTTTTGGACCTCCTGGGCGTGGAACTGACCAAAGATGTAGGATTTAGGAGCTTTATAGAGTCCAAAGCTACCATTTCCTCCAGGAAATTCGGCGTCCTCTACCGGAGCAGGCGATTCTTCTCACCGGCGCAACTCCAGCTATACAAAGCGCAAGTTCGCCCGGTGATGGAGTATTGCAGTCATCTGTGGGAAGCATCCTTGGACTCTATCCAGCGGCGTGTCATTCGCCTAATTGGTGATCCCAAGCTCACGGAATCACTTGAATCATTGCAACACAGGCGAACAATTGGTTCCCTTAGCCTGTTTTATAGGTACCTACTACCATTGCCGATGTTCCGAAGAACTGGCTTCCCTCATCCCTCCTGCCCCGATCCGTATTCGTCACACCCGCCGGACTCGCTCGGAACATCCATATGTGGTTGACACACAACTTCTGAGAACGCATCGCTTTTCGAAATCGGTCCTATGTCGTACGGCGAAAATATGGAACGGTCTTCCGGCGAGTGTGTTTCCCATCACCTATAACCTGGGAATCTTCAAAAGGCGTGATAATAAATTAGACAACGACCTCTTTGTCCACCTTGTAGCCGGCATGGCGCCTCTCTGAGGAGTGGTGTTATTGGCTATGTCTTAATCGTCCTTTGAACTTTTGGACACAGCCACCCGAGCCAGTCGTCTATAAAAAAAAGAAAAGGTGCCATACCGGATACTTTCCTGGATTGCTGGCTATACTGGACTAGAGGAGAACACAACCGAGGCTGCCATGCGGCCATCTTACACCCAGTACGAATTTGAATGTTTTCCGTATCGTACCGTGTTGAATCGGTTCTTAAAAAGAATAGCCCCCCTGCATTACTTCCCGTGCATGTGTTAAAAGGCGACTAAGGGATAAGAACGAGATGCCATGCTAAAGGGCGAAAGGCTCTCTCCACCGATTCACGCAGCAGGTGGGTCTTCGTGCCTTACTTGCTGTTTGATAGGTTATCTTGTCCGAATGCTTTGCTGGACGTGGTGGTCGGTGTTGTGCTGTATTTACCAGAGTTCTTGCAGCACAACATCGGTTCCTGTGCTTACCCCGATTGTCGCGGTATAACGTGAGTATCTAATATATATTTTCATTAGTATCATATTTTCATAACATATTTTCATATCATATTTTCATAACATATTTTCATATCATATTTTCATAACATATTTTTATGCCATATCATAACATATTTTCATTACATATTTTCATTACATATTTTCATGTCATATATTCATAACATATTTTCATTACATATTTTCATAACATATTTTCATTACATATTTTCATAACATATTTTCATGTCATATATTCATAACATATTTTCATTACATATTTTCATAAGTATCATATTTTCATAACATATTTTCATTACATATTTTCATAACTCACTTATATTTCAAATGTATAACATTCACAACATATAAACCAAAATGAACCGAATACTTACATAGGTACCTGCATTAGAAAACACACAACAACTGCCGCTATCTCTTCTCTAAGAGCGAAGTGTCAGATATTACCATACAGCGCCAGGCCTCTAGATCTTCACAATAGTAAGTTCTTGCACGCCCCAGTTACACGTGGATACATTTTCCAGCTGAATTATAGCGCCAGTATAAATCACCAGGACGGAAGCCGAAATGGCCGGGCTGTCGCTGTCGCTATACGCTTCGCAGCTCGCTGGTCTCGCTCGCTGCTGCCTGCACGTGGGTCGTGGGCTATACAGCGCAGCGTACTGTATTCAGGATAACTGTGAAAACTAAGAAACCAGCCTCTTTTGCAGTGGCGGGTTTGACCAATAAATTCTAGTGAGGCGACTAAAAATCCACCTACATAATAGTTATTATTTTATTAATGTTGTATTACATGTACTGGATGTAAGATGGCCGCATAGCAGCCCCGGCTGTGTTCTCTTCTGGTCCAGTATAGCCAACAATTTTTTTATTTATTTATTTTAGGGAAACACACAGTTATAAATATCTTAAATTAAATAAACATAAAGTAATATCATAAACCAGTAAAGTTTCCACAATTAGGAAACATGTTTTCAACACTAGTTTATCATAAAAAATTTAATAAAAGAAGTGAAATATATGCAAAAAAAAAAAAAAATAATAATAATATAAAAAGAAGAAAGCTGTCAAACCGACAGGTTGTGAAATTTTTCTCTCTCGCTATGAAATAAAGTTAAAAGGCTACGAAGGCGTCCTATGCCGGGTCTCCGCTTGACGCGGACTCACCAGCAACGGCGGCGCGAGGTCCTGCAGCATGCGGACGTTACTAGGCCGGAGCCCGGCATCGCAACCACAACGTAGCCAGCGAGTGAACAACACAGCTTCTCAGCAAGCAGCAACGCAGGAAGACGACGGCGGACAAGAGCGGCAACTGGTCGCAGTACTGGAAGAGGACGTGCCAGGGCAGCGCAGCGCGCAGCCACCAAGTGCAGCCGGCGCGGCGCGCCGCCAGAGCACCTCGTCGTGCAGTACCGCGCCCTCTTCCCCTACACCGACGACGGTGCCGCCGTGCCCGCCGCTTCTTAAACTGAGACCTGCATCTTCTTCCACTCCTGCACGCCCACCATCCACGTCCAGCTCGCCTTCAAAAGAGGACGGCGGACCGTCGACACTGCCCTCGCCACAACATCCACGACGGGGACGGTGTCCGGCACCGGCCGGCTTGGGGCCGTCGGGGTCCCGTACCCCACTTACAGCCCCCGCTGCCGGTGCCATAGTGCACCACCCTCGCGGCGCGCGCATGATGATGGTTCATCGACTTAAAGTGCTGCGCGTCGTCGCTCCGCAGTAAGTGGATACGGAGCTCTCCGAGATGGGGGTGGTGGTGGCCTACGTGTCTAGTACCACCACCTATCGCTCGAAGCTAGTCTCGCGTCGTCCCGGAGAGCTCCGTAGCCACGGCCTGCACCCGCCGGCGCGCTTGGGGCTTGTCTCCCGCCGTCGGCGGAATTTTACCGTTTTCTTTTTTTTGTTTTTGTCTGTATTAATTTTGTATGTATTTTTTAAATTGTATAGATAGAATTAATATAGATATGTAAATAGAATAAGAAAACGTGACAATAAAGAAATAATAATATTATAATAATAGTAATTAAATTTTAAGAACCTAGAGCAAATTAATTTCTGTGCACAAAGTTAAACACTGTTTCTTAAAACTACCTAATTTTGAATTAAATATGTCTACACTATGGAAAATTTCATTATATAATTTACAACTTCTATTAATAAATCTATGTTTACTGTAATTACAGTGGGTTTTATATAAAATGAAAGTGTCGTTGGAACGTGTTCGTTTCTTTGGGCATCTGAATTTAATTCTCTCCAGTAAGTAGGGAGATTCGACAATGTTGTTAATAATTTTGTATAAGAAGGTAACGTCCGAAACTTGCCTTCTCTGCGAAAGAGGATATAAAGAAAATATATTTTTATCTCTAGATTCACCATTCAGAGTTCGATAGCCTACGTATCTTAAAAATTTGTTTTGTATACGTTCGATTTCATTAATATAAACGCTGTACTGTGGATTCCAAATAATCGAGGCGTATTCTGGGTGAGACCTGACGTAGGCTGAGTAAAGCAAGCAAAAGGTTGTATGATTTTTGAAAACCGCACAGGTGCGGAAAATGAAATCCAACATCCGATATGCCTTTTTGGTTATGCTTTCGATGTAGGACTTAAAAAGTAATTTGCTGTCCAGTCCAATCCAGGGAATTCTACGGCATGGCACCTACCTTCTCGGAGGTGATATTGGCTGGTCGGAGCATGCGCTTTGGCCCCTCCGACTCAGCCGCCCATACCGGATTACATAAAAAAACCGGCCAAATGCGAGTCGGACTTGGCACTCGATACCGAGGTTTCCGCACCACAAAAAAAAATCATTGAAAAAAAACACGTTTCTTGTATGGGAACCCCCCTTCATTTTTTACTTTACTTCTTTTAGTTTACCAACCCAGTCGGCTACAATTTGAGCCTACCACCTAGTGCGGGGCAAGGAGTCATTGATATTATGCCAGTTATTTTTGCCTATCCCGGTAGCTCGGTCGGTGGCGCCCCGGATCAACGACCGATCGTTAAGTTAAGCACACCCAGGCGCGGTCAACACTTGGATGGCCTACCGTTCGAAGGTAATTCGGCCGTGCTTTGGATTCCACTAAAAGCTGCAGATCCCCATCGTAACCTGTCGGAATTGAAACCACCACACCGAATGATTACCTCGGTGGAAGCAATGTAAATAGTTTGTGTTTTCCCTCCAGTTCAGTGTAGCCGGCACGACTGAAGGGAAGCACTGACTTGTCACCCAGTTCACAAAGGCGTGATGGGCTGACATCAATAATGTAGTAGATGAAGTAGTCATACATGTCAGCACATATATGACTGCATATATGCCACACGCTGTATCCAGACAATCGGAGTAAGCAGAGGTGTTGTGCTGCAAGCTACTCTTGTAAAGTACAGCACAACACCGACAACCACTTATAGCAAAGTGTTAGGATAAGAGAACTATCAAGCAGCAAGTAAGGCACAGAGGAGGACCCACCTGCTAAATGACTCGGTGAAAGGACCGTGCCAAAGTGAGAGGTGCCTAAACTTTTTCCCTTATGCACGGCATCTTGCCCTTCTCCCTTAGTCGCCTTTTATGACATGTACGGGAAAAATGCAGTGGGGCTATTCTTTTTACCTCCGACGCAGGTGGGACGGCGAAATCAAGCACGTTGGCGGAAATCAGTTGTTCCGTCCGCCGAAGGCCGGGAGGATTGGAGAAAACTTGGAGAGGCGTATGCCCAGCAGTGGACGCAAGTACATTGACTGACCGACCAACTGAAGTATACTCTCCAAGGGATAAGTCCGCCATTGCACCTCATGTTATTCATTGTGTTATTTTTCCAGAGCAAAATATTTTTGTAGCAATAAAGACATCTCTTCTAAAATAATATTTCCCAACATTGAATTAACCGTAAGAGATATTCCTAAAATGCCTAGCCTAAAATACATTCACAGGCACTACAAACGCAGGCATATCTTTCATCTCAAGGCCACCTTTTCTGTCCTTCGTTCTCTTCTAGAGATAGCTTCGCTTCTAAAATTCCTACCAGCTCCGACACGTGTAACTTGGGCCCGCCCCAGCTCCCACCTCAGCGCGGGCCTCATACCAGAAGCTCCGCTGGGCGACAGTCAATATTTTAGCCAACATGCGCAGTGCTCAAATCCCAACCTAGCCTAAACCGAGTTCTCAGACTGCTCGGGCAACTGAGAATCTAGACTATGTAATGGACTCTTGTAAGCTGTACGCTCTATGTAGATATGAAGTTTCATCTATTCTATGCGCAGCTGGGAAGGGATAGAGGGCCCCTATTGTATTTATGCAATGCACCACAGTTCTCTTGGCACGATGCCAGGGGCTCCTTGGGTATCGCAATCGCTGCAAGGGGATTCACGTCTCCGCTCTTTAAGGCTTGTAAAGAATTTCTTTCGGTACACTTGTGGAAATTTTGGGCATTGGTGAAACAAAAAATAAAAAAAGATGGGAAATATCGTCAATATATTTTTTTTATTTGATATTAACAAAAATAATGTGCACATTATGTGCATGGTCATTTATCTATCTATCACATATTATGTCACTTTTATACGACTTTTATACATACATTATCCGACTTTTATACATACATTATCCGACTTTTATACATACATTATCCGACTTTTATACATACATTATACGACTTATATAGATACATTATACGACATTTATAGAGATATTATACGACTTTTATACATACATTATCCGACTTTTATACATACATTATCCGACTTTTATACATACATTATCCGACTTTTATACATACATTATACGACTTATATAGACACATTATACGACATTTATAGAGATCGCGTACGATGTCGCGCTAAAGGGCGAAGGGTTAGCCACCTCTCACCTTGGCGCGCTCCTTCCACCTTGTCATGCAGTAGGTGGGTCTTCGTGCCTCACTTGCTGCTTGATAGTTATCTTGTCCGTATACTGTGTTAAACGTGGTGGTCGAAATTTTTCAAATTTAAAAGAGTTAATTAGTTATTAATAGTTAATGTAGCATAATTATTTTTAATAATTAATTTGAAATGAAATGTTAATCGTTTTTAAAGATATTTAATTTTTTTAGAAAAAAATTTAATTTTATATTTATTTTATAATTATTTTATTTAAATAATTTAATTAAAAATTAAAATAAAATATTTTAAGAGATAAGTTTTAAAATAAATTTTTATAATTAAAATTAAATTATTAAAAAATATAAAATTTATATTATTTATTATTTTTAATTTACTATAAATAATTTAATTTAAGAAAAATAAAATTATACATTCCAACATACAATAAAATCCAACATTATACGACTTTTATACATACATTATCCGACTTTTATACATACATTATCCGACTTTTATACATACATTATCCGACTTTTATACATACATTATCCGACTTTTATACATACATTATACGACTTATATAGATACATTATACGACATTTATAGAGACATTATACGACTTTTATACATACATTATCCGACTTTTATACATACATTATACGACTTTTATAGATACATTACACGACTTTGAGAAAAATAGTACTAAATTTTACTATAAAAATAGAAACTAAGGAGTTGACTGATCGGAAACGGTGGAAGGTCCCATCCCTAGCTAAACCTTTGCTAGATGTTAGGCTCAAACTATAGCAGCAAACTGTAGGGTTGATACCAGCGTAGGTACTGAACGTAAGATGGCCGCATAGCAGCCTCGGCTGCGTTCTCCTCTAGTTCAGTATAGTCAACAATCCAAAGGGATGTCCCTGGTATGGTACCTTTTCGGAGGTGCTATTGGGTAGTCGGAGCATGTTCTCTGGCCCCTCTGTCTCGGCCACCCATACCGGGTTGCATAAAACAATACCGAATATACCTTACCTACAAAACAATCACACAATATACTACAAAATCTTATTTCTCTACAACATTACAGTGTCAAGATATTATATATAATTGATACAACATAATAATTTATACAACCGTGTGGGGCCGGTACTTTAAAAGAATAGCCCCACTGAATCTCTCCCCATGCATGTCGTAAAAGACGACTCCCTTAGTACGGACAAGATGCCGTGCTAAAGGGCGACAGGGTCGCCACCTCTCACCTTGGCATGGTACTTTCACCGAGTCATGCAGCAGGTGGGTCTTCGTGCCTTACTTTGCTGTTTGACTGATTGAATCTAGTTCGAATGCTTTGCGAAACGTGGTGGCCGGTGTTGTGCTGTAATTTACCAGAGTTCTTGCAGCACAACACCGATTACTCTGCTTACCCCGATTGTCAGGATTCAGCGTGTGTGATATGATTTTTTTTTTTATGGAACCTGACACGGTTGGCTACATCACCTACAACATCCGTGATATCAGCCCATAACACAGGGTGAACTAGGTGCCATGTCAGTGCTTCCCTTCATTTCATGTCGGCTACACTAAACTGGACGGAAAACACGAACTATTTACATAGCCGTTTCGACCGACGTTTCGTTCAGTGCGGTGGTATCAACCCGGCCGGGATAAACCCTACCACCTAGTAAGGTAAGAAGGGAAGGGACCTACAGTTTAACGTGGAATCGAACCACGGTCAGCCTCCAACGGTCGAGCGGTCACCCATCCAATCACTGACCGCGCTCAGCGTTGCTTAAAAACAGTTGACTAACCAACCGCGCCACTGAGCTACCGAGGCTGACGAATTTTCTTATCCCTTAGTCGACTTTTACGACATCCGACGCGACGGGGAGAAATGCAGTGGGGCTATTCTTTTTAAGTACCGACCCCACACGGTACATGATGATGATGATGAATAGCAACAGTTAAGTTCAAGTAAATTCCATAAATAAAATAAAAGAAAAACCAGTTTTCGTGAATTTTATTTGACTGTAAAAGCGTCTACTTCAGACTTCCAAGCTAAGAAGTTATCTCGCGTTTTAAAGCAGTCTTGTTCCGCTCCGAAACTGCCTAGGAGAGTTCATTTAGACCTATTCACTGCCTACAAAGATCTTTACAGCATGAAAACTCCGCGAGTCTGCCGACCCGTTGGCCTGTCGGCGGACATGTCTAGCGATTTTCCAATAAATCGTCAAACTGGTCGCGATGCTGTAATAGCGAGGGAGGGCCTAGGGAGTGCGGCTTTGGGAAGCGAGGGCTTTTCGTAATGATGGAGACATGTTGGATCGACGATATTTTATCGGTATTAAATGTAGTGAGAGAACTTCTTAAGGGTGCGAATGTTCCTTAGTTAAACTGTAGAGATAAACTACTATAACCTTAAAGAGGGGCGTGAATGTGCACCTGTCAGGACGGCATGGCGTTCGCAACCCTCGCATGCGGTCGAATGCCCATGGGCGTCGTTAGACACCTCATAGGTGGCTCGGCGCAGTATGTCGCGCTTTCGATAAAAAAATAAATAAAAAAATAACACTACAATTACTATAATACACGTGAACAACCTAGAGGTAATGAATTTATTTATTAATATATTTATTTATTTACTTTATTTAAATCTAATAAACATTACAGGCTTAGCCTAATGCGCTCCCTAGCTTACATCTTATACATATCTATAGATATTCGTCACTTGTGAGGCCAATTTGCCAATCTGCCAGATTCACTAATTGGACATAAAGGTACCAATATACGGAGAATGGGTGAATACACGTTGTGGCTAATTTTCATAACTGTATCTCAATTAGGTTCGAAGATATTGAAGTTTAAAATTAAATTAAGCTAGCTTTAACAGTATTAAAGAAAAATAGTTTTTTGCTTCTCCTGTAAAGTTACGATTTTGCAGATTGGCCTCACAAGCGACGAATTATGCTAATTCCTTATGTAAGTATATGATATATAATACTTCTATTTATACAAACTATTGCTAAATACGTAAATCTATCCCTGGTTCTGTCGAGTTAATTTAATTTATTATATTTATAGCTCACAGTTATGCATAAAAGTATTCTAAACTCAGAAGAAATACATTGGTATAAGAGAGAAGATTTCTGTATATTAAAAATAGAATATGTACTTAAACATTGTATGTGGTGGTGGCGTTTTCTAATTGTTAAATAACATAATATGTCTTGAAACTACGAATTCATTAATGAAATAAGTCCATATGCATGCTCCACGACCATCAAAATCAAAACCTATTAATCAAAATATAAATCTAAAATATTTTATTTAATTAGTTTTATTCATTACTTACTTGTTTTATCATCCAATCTGATTACATACTTATATGTAAATATTGATTTTTTTTTTTTTATGGAAACTGACGCGGTTGGCTACATCACCTATAACGTCCGTGATGTCAGCCCATAACACCGGGTGAACTAGGTGCCATGTCAGTGCTTCCCCCTTTGATCGTGCCGGTTACACTGAACTGGTCGGAAAACACAAACTATTTACATAGCCGTTTAGACCGACGTTTCATTCAGTGCGGTGGTACCAACCCGGGCGGGTTAAACCCTACCACCTAGTAAGATTAGGAGGGAAGGGACCTACAGTTTTACGAGGAATCCGAACCTCAGTCAGCCTCCAACGGTCAGCGGTCACCCATCCAAATACTGACCGCACCCAGCGTTGCTTAACATTCAATAGCGACAGTTGACTGTCTGCACCACTGAGCTATCGAGGCTATATATTTATTTAGACCAAACTAAAATAAAAATAAAAATGAGTATTTTGTTGTTGTCTAAGAAAGAATATAACAAAGTAGATGCAAAATAAACAACCAACGCTTACAAAGAAATACGCTTATATAGAAACTACAATGTATTTTACTGAATACATGGATTAAGTAATAATTCGATATTAATTAAATCAGGCAGTAAAAAATGTTTATCAAACTCCCTAGCACGCTCAAGTCGTGCATTTTCGACTATCTCCCACCAGCTCTGCTCGTCGACTTTTCCAGTCCTATCTATCGTGCGCATCCCGTTCTCTTATATAATCGCCGCTGTGTGCGTGACACGGACGATCGATAACTCTGCCGACCTTGGCCGTGAACGCACGGGGGGTGGGGGCACCCTCGCGAGAAGGGTGAGAGGCACAGCCCCTCCCCAGGGTGCAGGGGTAAAGGGGGTTCTGCGGGATTTTTTTTGTGGGAACCAGGGACACCTGGATCTATTTTTAACCAATCGAAACGAAACATGTCCTGTGTTTTTGTTTGCGATTTTTTTTTTTTAATTAAATCTTATTTATGTTTATGAACACCCAACCCAAAAGGAGGGGTGTTATAAATTTGACGCCTCCGTCTGTCTGTCTATCTGTGGCATCCTAGCTCCAAAACGGATGGCCTGATGTGGATGCGGTTTTTTTATTAGAAAGCTGGGTTAACCCGGATGATAACATGTGTTCTTTAGTCCAGTATATCCATCAATCCAAATTAAAGTCTCCGGTATGGCACCTACCATCTCGGAGGTGATATTGGACATGAAGCATGCGCTTTGGTCCTTCCGACTCAGCCGCACTCATGCCGGATAACATAACAAGATTACACGAATATATAGGTTAATTTGCTTATACAAAAAAAAAAATTAAAAAAAAAATTCAATTAATTTTTTTTTAATTACCTACTATTTTTTTAATTATCTAACCTATGCGTTTCTGTACAAATATTCATTCACGCTTATTATGGCAGGGTAATTAATTATTATTGTTCGACAAACTGAGACCAGTAATTGCGCAATACAAACTATAGACGGCTCTGAACAACTTTGTTATAGAAATAGAAATAACTTGGCCCTTTCCCACCGCCTGAAACTATAAAGTGATGTAAGTCCCTCCTTACGCCCTTAAATAAGATAGATAAGTTGGCTCTGCCTTGTCTCGACTTGTAAGTTGCCTTTCGAGGCACTTTTGGCGCAACACCCATTTATTTGGGCACTCTTTGCCAAAAATACGGTATTACAATTCCTGCGAAAAATGCTCAACGGTTGCGCATTTTGTTGCGATCGGATAGGAATAAGTTCGCGTACGTTCGCGTTTGAAAAGAATAAATTTCTTTTTAAAATCGGATAAATACATAGAAAACATTCGTTAAAATGTTTATAACCTATCTCTATATATTTTGTAGGGTTCGGTACCATACTGGGATCGTATTACAAAGTCTACGCCGTCTGTCCGTTCGTCCGTCCGTATCTACATTACTGAATAAATTTGTTTTTACTTTTTTTTAATTATATATACAGGTGTCTCAGGATAGGGTTTCGTAACTTCAGGGTTCGATATTTGAAGAGGAAAAGCTCAGAAACCTTTTTACAGATTCGGTAATTTTATATTACTTTTTAGTGAAAATTGGTTCATCGAGATTTGGTGGACGGTTAACGTTTGCCTTTATAAAATAAAAATTAATTGACTAACTTACAGTCAGTCAGTCAGTCAGTCAGCGTGTAAGCGTCCACTGCTGGACATACGCCTCTCCAATTTTCCTCCAGTCCTCCCGGCCTTCAGCGATACGGAACCACTGCTTTACGCCGACGCACTTGATGTCGTCGTCCCACCTGGTGGGTGATCTTCCCACACTCCGTTTTTCTGTCCACGGCGGCCAGTGTAGGACACGGTTACTCCAACGGTCATCGTCTCTTCGGCTAACGTGCCCAGCCCACTGCCACTTGAGCTTAGCAACCCGGAGTCCAATATCGACTACTTTGGTGCGTCGGCGGATTGCCTCGTTACGCACCATATCACGTAGCGAGATTCCCAGCATGGCTCGCTCCATTGCTCGCTGGGCAACTTTCAATCTTTGGACAACAGCTACCGTCAGAGACTAAATTACGCTTATGCAGTATGCTTAACTAGTAGAATTTAACTGCATGTCAAAGAGCTTTATATTCCGAACACTTAAATTTAAATGACATCAAAAGAAAAAGGGGACTGAAGTGGACTAGGTCATTGCACTCCCTAGACCTAGACAAATCTCTCCGTACTCACTGTCCATCGAGTTTTTATTAAAATTTTCAATTTTTGTATGAAAAAAAGTACGAAATTTCAAATTGAGTTGTTTTTGACATTGAAAATGTCTTTTGGTTCGTTTCAGTATAGGCCCCGATTTCACGAAAAAGTGCGATACCCTTATATCTCGGAGAGTTGTGAAGATATGATATTCAAAAAAACGAAAGTAAAAAACGAAAAAAGTTATGGCCGAAATAGTAAACAATAAATTTTTTCCGAATTTTTTATTTTGGCGCTCGATATTTTGGAAACAAAGAATGATATCAAAAATTTGAGAAAAGCTCCTCTGGACAGTTTAGTCAGCTACAATTTGACCCTAAAACAAAGACGATCAGGTTAAGGGTTTGCCCTATAGCTCAACCTTTCTGAAAAAAATAAATTCACAGATTTCGTGCCTCACACGACTATCGAGCACATTGCAAATGAATCTACGGAATTCGAAAAAATATTGTGGCTGAGCGACACGAGAAAGTCGGGATAAGGAAAAGGTTAGTTGGGGTCTGATGATGGAGCCGGAAGGAAGCCATAGGAACTCCTAAATTACACATGATAAGCCCATCGTGTTTGGGCTCGTTGGATTTGTCTTCGCAAGTACTCTTGTCATATATGATGTCCAGGGTCCTGATGATGGAGCCGGAATGAAGCTATAGGAACTCCTAAACCACACATGATAAATCTACCGTGTTTGGGATCGTTGGATTTGTCTTCGCAAGTACTCTAGTCATATATTATTTCCAGGGTCCTGATGATGGAGCCGGAAGGAAGCCATAGGGACTCCTAAACTACACATGATAAATCCACCATATTTGGGCTCGTTGGATATAGGAATATAGGTTAGGTTAGAAGAAGCTTGACATTATGTCTAACTAAAGTAACAAAATAATAAATATCAAATATAAAAATATAATATAAGGATATAGAAGATAAGAATATAGGTTAGGTTAGAAGATGCGTCGCATTGAAAATGAATTCAACAAGATAAAAAAAAATATTACATTTATATATTTTTTATTATTTTTCAAAAATACAAGCAGCTTAAAAAATTTAAACTAAAATTTAGACAGAAAAAGAGATAAGCTTGACATTATGTCGAACTAAAGTAACAAATTAATAAATATCAAATATAAAAATATAATATAAGGATATAGAAGACAGGAATATAGGTTAGAAGATGCGTCGCTACGCGACGCATCTTCTAACCTATCCTCCCATATGGTGGATTTATCATGTGTAGTTTAGGAGTTCCTATGGCTTCCTTCCGGCTCCATCATCAGGACCCTGGAAATAACATATGACTAGAGTACTTGCGAAGACAAATCCAACGAGCCCAACCACGATGGGCTTATCATGAGTAGTTTAGGAGTTCCTATGGCTTCCTTCCGGCTCCATCATCAGAACCCAACTAACCTTTTCCTTATCCCAACTTTCTCGTGTCGCTCAGCGACAATTTTTTTTCGAATTCCGCAGATTCATTTTCAATGTGCTCGATAGTCGTGTAAGGCACGAAATCTGTGAATTTTTCTTTTAATAATGAGTACCTTCTGTTCCTGAAGTTTCTCAAGCCTATCCTGAAACATTCTCTATAATAGTAATCTACAAGTGAATAAAAATAGGGAAAATTAGCTACCTAAAAAAATTTCTTCAACAACTTTTAAAATAATACCTTAATATTTGGGCTTAAACAATTGATAGAGGTTATCATTTTCGTTATAGAACTACCAGCAGTACTGAGAGAAAAATGTCAAACAAGCTGATAGGACATGGTATTGAAGGTGAGTTTACACTTCACCACCTAACTGTACACAGTTGCTATCCGCCCGGCTGTTTCTATCGATTTGTCCCGCCCGGCAACAAGACTCGACGCTATAGCTACGCTCACGCTATAGCTACGCTCACGCTCGCGCTGTAGCTAGGCCGAGCCGCGGCCTTTTCCTGTATGGTTACCGAATGCTATAATATAGTTTCTTTGTTCAGACTTCAGATGTCCGTATTTCATTCGGCTTTTGTTCATAACTCATTCTTTTAGATTATTATCGAGTTTTAGGGTGCAGTTTTGGTGCTGTGTGCATCAGAGTTTTTGAAAATGCATTAGAGAGGTGCTTAATTATGTAATTCTTGTTTTGACGATGACACATTATCATATCATACACCAGATGTTAGGTAATGAAAATAGGAAGTGTGGTCAGATTAATACATACATACATACATATCACACACGCTGAATCCCGACAATCGGGGTAAGCAGAATAATCGGTGTTGTGCTGCAAGAACTCGTTGTAAATTACAGCACAACACCGACCACCACGTTTCGCAAAGTATTCGAACAAGATTCAAACGATCAAGCAGCAAGTAAGGCACGCAGACCCAATTGCTGCATGACTCGGTGGAAGTACCGTGCCAAGGTGAGAGGTGGCGAGCCTGTTGTCCTTTAGCACGGCGTCTTGTCCTTATCCCTTAGTCGCCTTTTACGACATGCATGGAGAGAGATGCAGTGGGGCTATTCTTTTTAAGTACCGGCCCCACACGGTGGTCAGATTAATATGTCACCAAGTGTGGTATACTTTGACAGTATAGCGCCTATGGCAGCGGTCATTTTCATTCATCCATCATCGTTGTAATTTTTAGGGTTCCGCGTACACACGGAAGCCTATTACTAAGCCTACGCCGTCTGTCTGTCTGTCTATATGTCCGTCTGTCCGTCCGAAGGCTGTATCTTTTTTAGGGTTCCGTATCCGGAACGGGACCCTATTACTAAGCCTACGCATTTGTCTGTCTGTCTGTCTGTCTGTCTGTCCGAGGGCTGTATCTCTTGAACCGTAATAGGGTAATAGGTAGCCCGTTGAAATTTTCACAGAATACGTGTTATTATAGCCGATATAACAACAAATAATAAAAATAAGAATAAAAAATTCATGGAGGTTCCCATAGAAGAAACTAAAAAGTGTATGCGCGCGCGGCATCTACCGAAAGGAGTATGAAGCAGCGCTGACCATGACATGGCGATACGGAAACCTCGGCGCGCGAGTTCGACTCGCACTTGGCCGGTTTTTTTTCTTTTTATGGAAACTGGCACGATTGGCTACATCACCTACAACATCCGTGATGTCAGCTCACAACACCGGGTGAACTAGGTGCCATGTCAGTGCTTCCCTTCATTTCATGTCGGCTACACTGAACTGGACAGAAAACACCAACTATTTACATAGCCGTTTAGACCGACCTTTAATTCAGTGCGGTTGTACCAACCCGGGCGGGTTAAACCCTACCACCTAGTAATATAAGAAGGGAGTCCTTAGTCGCTTTATACGACATACGCGGGGAGAGATGCATTGGGGCTATTCTTTTAAAGTACCTGCCCCACACGGTGGTACAAGTGCATATCTAGTGCCGTGGTCGATCGATGCATGAATGCCTGCTTCACTGCAGGTAGAGTGTGAATAGCTATCAGATAGTCTGGCGGTAGGTGTCGCCCACATCGCCGCTGCCTTATCGAATTCACGTCACCCCCTAGTCTAGCACACAGCTGTACAGTCAGCTCATGAATTGAAAATACACGAGTGGAACCTTGTCAGAAGCGCGACCGCTAGCCGCTTGGAGTGTTGTTTGTAACTACTGTTTTCAGCGCAACTTTAGGCAAATTTGACATTTGTGGGTTGGGTATCCAGCTTATTAATACGACGTTTGAAGACTCCGGGAGGTAAAGGAGAAATTACCGGGTATCTCTCGTGATGCGACAGAGGAACGATTTTGAGAAAGGTTACCGCAAAATGCTATTTCTTGCAGAAAACCTTGAATTTACGCAACAACCAGCAGAGAGATTCAGCATCCTTCTGATGTTGATATTGGGCTTTTGAGAACCCATCGGTTCTCTAAATCGTTTCTTTGTCGCACCGCTAGGGTGTAGAACTGTCTTCCGGTGAGTTTGTTTCCCGAATCCTTTAACCTGGGTGTCTTCAAACGTCGTATTAAAAGGCTAGACAGCCTAGCAACAGTCCGCAAATCAACTTATCTGAGCGTGGTTTCGCGAGGAGAGGTGATTTTTGCCTCTGTCAACTGCACCATTGGTCTCTCGGTACAGCCACCCATGTTGTTTTACAAAAAAAATTACATGTTGCACAGGTTTTTTATTGGAATGACAAATACGCGCCTATAAATTCTTTGAAAATTCGTAAATCTCATTGGTGCACACCTAGGTTTCAAACCTATAATCTCTCGTATTGGGAGCGTATTGTGCATCTCGGCTCCAAGACTAACAACGCAATCTAACGATTGGTTTGTTCCTATAGAGACGCACATCTTGTTGAAAAGTCGATACAACGTAAAATTTTACCCTGTGTCAAATGATTTTGAACGTTTGTTTTTATAGAAATCGCGACATGTGGCGCCGAGTAACCCATAAGGTGTCTAGCGACGCCCATGGACATTCGATCGCACGCGGGGGTTTGCGAATGCCATGCCGGCCGGACACGTGCCTATTCACACTTCTCTTGAAGGACTCGAGACTGTACTTGGGGAAATATGTGGGCAGGGGAGAGTGTTTACCATTTCTGTGTTCATTTCTCGATTACGTTAGTATAGGATCGGGTTTATTTGGTCCGAGGAAGCCGCATGATCTTATTTCCATAAACAAAAAACATTATGGAATTAATGAATTAACTGCCATGTTATTTAAAACTATTTAAAATTTTTCGTGATATTCTTTTTTTTATTTATTATAAAATTTTAAGTTAAATATTTTTGTTTTAATAAGTTTACACAACTGTATGCTTGAAATGATTACATAACTTTTACATTTTAAATTTAGAATGTAAGACATTTAGGCCCACTTGCACCAACACAAATTTAATATATAAACCAGTTTAACTCGTTAAGCTAGCACCCGCTGACTGTGGGAACCGGTTTAAATATGGTTTAAATCCATAACTCGCTACTTAACTTTAAACTCGTGTTGGTGCAAGTCGGCCTTAGAATTTAGATTTACGTAGAAATATCTAGGAAAACATTTTTAAAAATTTAAAAATTTACATCATATAGGAATAAGCCCATTTATTTTATATTTTTTTTTGTATTTCCAAATTTTTTAATATATTTTAATGTAATGCATTCATGTAAATTGCATGATAATATTGCCGATAATGAGCGCATATTTTATTATGGACTGTATAATTTCTTAAAGAAAGCATTCCAGAAAGACATTTATTTTAGATTTTATTCTATGTTTTCAAAAATTAAATAAATAATAATTAAATAATAAAAAAAAAAAATTATTAGTCTAATTATGTACATTTTAATAAATAATAACCTTTCATAACAACCTGGAAAATTAATCTTCACAATTTCATATCTAGAAAGAGTATCGCCAAAATTAATTAATGAAGCTGGAACATTATGGCATAAGAGACAATGAATTGCGTATATTTCAATCATATTTAGAAAATAGAGCTCAAATATGTGACGTCAATGGCTTAAAATCGAATGTAGGTTTTTAAGTTAAATAAAGTATTTTATATCAATCACAATGGGTGTGCCGCAGGGTTCTATCCTGGGACCATTATTGTTTCTAATATATGTTAACGACATCTCGAGCTGTATAACAGACGATATAGAGATGGTAATGTTTGCAGATGATATCTCAGTTGTACTGAAAAACAATGATATAAGTAAACTGAGAGAATCCTTTTTAACTGTACTAGAATCTGTAAAATCTTGGTTTGAGTGCAACAATCTATTGCTAAATGTCAACAAAACTAATATTATGCACTTTGCTCTTGGGACTCATAGACGTAATAACAATGATAGCATATTAAAAACTGCAGATAACTTGTCATTAAACCTTGCTAATGAACTAACTTTTCTTGGGGTAATATTTGATAAAAGTTTTACTTGGAAAGCCCACATAAACTCTTTAGCTGGTAAGCCGAGTTCCGCCTGTTATGCTATCAAAAAAATTAAAGAGCTAGGCGGGACCCATGCTGCAAAAACGGTTTATCATGCTTATTTTGAGAGCATCATGTCATATGGCCTAATGTTTTGGGGAAATGCAGCAGACTCAAATAGAATATTTTTATTACAAAAGAGGGCCTTGAGGTACATCCTAAATATGAAAACTAGAGATACTTGTAGGACAGCGTTCGGAGAGATAGGAATTATGACTTTACCAAGTGCATATGTTTACCAGAACATATGCTATGCCAGAAAATACATTCATGATTCCTCTCTCAATTCCGACAATCATAACTATGACACACGGGGTAAGAATAATGTACAACTAATAAGACATAGATTAGCTAAAACTACAAAAAGCTTTATTTGTAATAGTGTTAGATTTTATAATAAACTGTCTCCTAACATAAAACAATTAGATGACAATAATTTTAAACGACGGATTAAAATAATGTTAATTGAAAAGAGTTATTTTATTACAGTATTAAGGATGCATTAACTGACCGTAATTTTATCTAAGAGTCTGACTACTATTTTTCCCACTAACAAATTTTGACAATTCGATACACTTTGTATCATTTGATTTTTAATATGACTTATTACATTTCTTTGTAATAAACGTAAACTAATTGTTTTATTTGACTTGATATAATATATATGAAATATCAAAATTGACGATGGCACTATACACCAGATATAGGTAATTTAAATAGGCAGTGTGGTCAAATTCTTCAGTATTCATGTTTATGCTGTAAATATTAATGCTCTTGTGAGCGGTAGTATGGGTTAATTATTTGTAAGTTACTATAATATAATACTTATAAGGTACTAACAAAACATTGTGACTTGCGAAGTTTGTTTGTCAGTTCTTCTTCGCATTGAATTTAGAACTGGCGGAATTTTCGACAAGTCCAAGCGTAGGTTACCTACCTATGGATGAAATTATACAATAAACAATTAGACCTGTGCTCATAACGATTATGATTTAAGAAAACAACCTTTATTCTCTTCGTCATAAGTTTCATTATTCTGTGCATTACTCAACAGTAACCTTATCGTCAAAGAATTAACCACTTTAACTGTTTGGAATAAAGCAGAATTTCAATTTTTGCGTTGCCCGTTAGTTCTAAGTATATTTTCCAGTTGGCAACAGGCGCATTAGTGATGTCACGCTATGAGTTATAGTCGTTTTATTTTTCTTTATCTAGCACTTATAATCAAACAAGTTTAGGTTTTTACTTTACTAAAGATAAGCCTAGTACTTTCCATCAGTGATTTAATGGATAACGTTGGAAATGTTTCCGTGTTTGGTAATCGTAGAATCTGTAAACTCTAAATGTGCTTTTAATTAGGGTTCCGTATCCATCAGGAAGCCTATTACTAAGCTTACGTCTTTCGTCTGTCCGTCTGTCTGTCGATCCGAGTGCTATATCTTTTGAACCGTAAAAGGTAGCCGGTTGAAATTTTCATAAACTATGTGTTATTATGGCGGATATGCCAAGAAATAATAAAAAAAAAACAAAAAGTAAACAAAAATTAAGGGCTGGCCCCATACAAGAAACGTGCTAAGAATAAATTAGTCACGCTAGTGAAAAAATAGATGGCGTTACAGACTTTTAAATTTTGCAGCGTAGCAAGACAAAAGTAATTGGTTTTGCTAAAGCTATGGTATAGTGGATCCACGGAACCCTCCGTGCGCGAGTGTAACATGGCATAATACTCGTAGTTTACCAACATAGTTGGAAAATGCCACATTATTTATTTCTCACCATATACCACCTGCGTAGCATTTAATATGTTTTGGCTTCAAATTATAGAATCAGAATCAGAGCGAGGTCAAAAGCCGAGCTACTTGCGCACTGTGTGTGTCCTATACAGATTCAGATTCAGATATTTATTTCGCCATAAACATACCGTATATAGTGGTATAAAGGACATAAGGAGGATTGAGAAAGGGATGCTTCGGTGGTTCGGTCATGTTGGAAGAATGCATGATAGGAGACTAACGAAAGAAATTTATGAAGCAAATGTGAGTGGAAGAGTCGGGAAGGGTCGCCCTAGACGCACGTACCTGGACCAAATCGGGCATGTGCTCAAAAAGGGGCAAGTGCTTAGTACCCGTAACCGACGAGCATGCATGAAGAACATTATGGGATGGGAGTTTTTCAAAAGGGGCGTGAAAAGGCTCCTGTCAGGCCGGCATGGCATTCGCAATCCCCGTGCATCACAGAATGTCCATGGGCATCGTTAGACACCTACTTGTAGGTGAAACGATGCCACATGTTGCGCTATCAATAAAAAAAAAAGTGGAAGAGGCGGCAGAGTTGTGTCAGGATCGTGGCACGTGGAGATCCGTTGTCTCTGCCTACCCCACCGGGAAACAGGCGTGACGCTATGTATGTATGTATTTGAGTTCCTCGCCTTTGCCGTGGAGACGCTTGGCCCTTGGAGCAATGACGCGTGTAAGTTCGCCCGCACAATTGGCAAACAGTTAATAGAATGTTCAGGTGACCGGCGAGCTGCAGCATTTTTCCGTCAGCGTTTTCTATCGCCATTCAGAGGGGCTGCGTCCGTCCTAGGGACAATGTGTTTGGCCCCTATAGAGGAAATCTTTTATTTATAAGTTGTCTTTATTATATTTGTTTTATTTCTAAATAGTTTTTCCTTTCTTTCGCCATAAAGAACACACAACATTAACAATATTTCATTGAGACATATGCAATATTCAGTATAGGTCATCTTTTTTTTTGTCATGTCCTTGGCTTAGATAGATCCAAACTTCCAGATAGCCTATGATCGAGGTGAAGCCCATCCACGTACTGTCCGAGCCCAGGTGCGCTTATGATCATGACCGACAGTCGACCGATCGTACCACTGAGCTACCGAGGTTGACAAGTCATACAGTAGGTAACTTACTGCCTTCGTTGCTTACTGGCCGCTTGATGGTAAACTTGTCCGAATACTTTGCTAAATGTGGTGGTCTGTGTTGTGTAGTAGGTACCTAATTTACCCGAGCTACTGCAGTACAATACCCCTTACTCTGCTTACCCCGATTTATAATATGAAAGATATTCTTTTTTTTATTGTAAGCTCGACATATGACGCCGAGGCACCCCTGAGGTGTCTAACGGCGCCCATGGACATTCTGTCGTATGCGGGTGTTGCGAATGCCATGCCGGCCTGACAGGTGCCCATTCACGCCCCTCTTGAAGGGCCAGAGACTACTTGGGGGGAAATATATGAGAGTAAACTCTGGAACGGAGAGCATTCCAGAGTTTACCGGTTCTTTATATAAAAGGTCGATAAAAAGAAAAATATCGATAAAATTCATCGACTTCACGCCACTGGCATAGCAACTCACAAGTCCACGATTCGCAATGGTTTTGTTTAAAGGCTGACAGGTAACTGCGAATCGCACCATTGTTCTGCGTTGCATCAACAAAAAACAGCCAATCGGAACAATAACACGTTTTAGGGTTACGGAGCGCGTAACATCCGCTGTCTTGTCTGTCCCCGGTGTTTGGTGTTCGGCGAAATTCGAGATACATATTTGGAAATCTAGCTGGTTAGGAAGTAGCGCAATAAATGTTGATGGAAATACAATATGAGAGAGAAGGTTATTACAAATTGATTTTAAAAACCGGCCAAGTGCGAGTCGAACTTGCGCACCGAGGGTTCCGTATCGCCATGTCACGGCTAGCGCCACTCACGCCATCTAGATGGCGTGTTATGAAATGCTTCATTTTAGTTAAATGTCATGATTAGTTAAAATGCTTCATAATCTATTCGGTAGATGGCGCGCGCGCATACACTTTTTGGTTTCTTCTATGGGAACCCCCGTGAATTTTTATTTTCTCTTATTTTATTATTTGTTGTTAAATCGGCCATACCATAATAACGCATTTTCTTTGAACATTTCAACGGGCTAACTATTACGGTTCAAGAGATGGTATGGTATGGTATGGTATGGTATTTATTTGGTCTTTTTGGTATATTTATACACTTAGACAGGTCAGATTTTATAAACAAATTTCTTATTATTCTATTTCGATCCAAGCAAAAATAGGCCATCGTCAAAACACAGAAAATAAAAAAATGCACAAAATATTTAAATACCACAACTGTAACAAATCAAAATCAAACATATGTCACTGTACAAAAAGTTCAAAAGAAACAGTCAATAGAACAACAATAAAACATTAAAATAAAATCAATCATGTCAAAAAATTACAATCAATATCAGAAATAAAAAAAAACTATTATGAATATATCAAAAAATGTCACACCTTATTGAATAAAAATTTCAAGTCATTAAACATAAAATCGGTCAAATAATAAAACAAATCAATAAAAACATTAATAATTAAACCATTTTACTTGCATTAGTCGCGACGAGTCAAGTAATATTAAAAAATAAGAATATTTACAAAACAATTAATAAAGAATTACTAAATGTAAACTAAAAATGACTAGAAGAATTTATCATTATAAGCTTCGTTAGAATTGTAATAAGATTTCTGGATAAGCATGCTCTTCACTTTGCATTCAAATTCTCGGATTTCAAGGTTTCTAACTTCTTGCGGTAATTTATTGTAAAATTTTACGCTGTTACAGATAAAACTTGAGGATAATTTGGTCAATCTGTGACTGATACAACGAATGTCCTCACGGTGCCTCGTGTCGAAGTTATGCAGATTTGAGTTGGTTGGTGTCTTGTCTAGATTTTTTCTCGCATAAACCAGATTTTGAAAAATATAGGCACCTGTGAATGTTATTATTCCAATATCCCGGAACACATCTCTGCAAGAGTCCCTAGGCCTCATGCCTTGGAGGTTGCGGATGGCCCTTTTTTGTAATATAAATATCCTTTTGGCTTCTGCTGCTGTTCCCCAAAACATGAGACCATATGTCATTACACTCTGGAAATATGCGAAATAAACAGACCTTGATGCTTGGACACCACCAATTTCTCGAATCTTTTTAACTGCAAAGCACGCGGAGCTCAATCTTTTTGCAACTTTATTTATGTGCTCGTCCCATTTAAGCTTGGCGTCCATTCGAATGCCCAAGAAATCAATTTGTGTGACCTCGTTCAGAGATAGCTCCGAGAGCACACTCGACATATCAGTCGTATTTCTTCCTATCCTAGAACCGAGAGCAAAGTGAATGACATTTGTCTTTTTTACATTTAACAATAAGTTATTTACCTCAAACCACACTGTTAGAGTCTCGACTACTTTTTGAAACTCGATGCATAATGTATTTAGTTGTCTATTGTGAAATAAAAGTGAAGTGTCATCCGCAAACATTACTATTTCACAATCACTGGCAGTGCATACACTGAGATCATTGACGTAGACCAGGAATAATAGGGGCCCTAAAATTGATCCTTGAGGCACACCCATCATAATGCTTGACTCGGATGATTTAACACCATTTACTTCACATATTTGTTTTCTTCTATTTAAGTAAGATTTGAATATTTTCAGCTCCGTACCTCTAACACCATAGTACTCAAGTTTAGACAAAAGAATGTCATGCTGAACACAATCGAATGCCTTAGAAAGGTCACAAAACAATCCATATGTATTCTGTGACTGATCCAAGGATATCAATATATCTCGTAACATACTTTCTATAGCGTCGTTGGTCGATTTTCCTTTCTGAAAGCCAAATTGTTTATTATTTAGAATATTATTATTATTCAGAAATTCTATTAAGCGCGTAGCTATTGCCTTCTCAAAAATTTTGCTAAATACAGGCAATATAGAAATAGGTCTGTAATTTTGCACATCAGAATGACATCCCTTTTTGTATAGAGGGATAACCTTTGCAAGCTTTAGTTCATCGGGAAATACACCAGATATTATACAATTATTTATCGTGTGTGTGAGTGGCTCAATAATTTCATTTGATAGCGATTTTAATATTTTTGGCGTTAAAAACCAAAGGTCCAATGAGGATTTAGATTTTATATTCCTGATCAATTTTCTCGTTTCGCTGAAAGTGACTAGAGGAAATTGTGCGCAAACCTCTGTCCTAGGGATAAATTCATTTAGAAAATCTAATGATTTTTGATTACACGATTTAAGGTTTCCTGTAACCAATTGTGCTATTGAGCAAAAGTAAGAGTTGAAGAAATTTGACAACTCCGTTAGGTCTTTAATTTGTCTGCCATCATCAGTTTTCAATTCAATGTTTTTCATTCCCACATCTCTCATAGTTTTACCTGTCTCCTCCTTAATAATTTCCCAAGTGGTCTTTATTTTATCAGAAGCGTTGTTTATTCTTGTGTTGTGGCAGCTCTGTTTTGCGTAAAGCGTGACTTTTTTGAAGATTTTGCTGTACGAAGAAATATATGATCTTAGATAATTTGTAGTGTCAAATTTTAGTAACTCGTATAGCAAGAAAAGTTTGTCACGAGACTTTTTTATTCCTGGTGTAGCCCAGTGTGAAAAGTTATTATTTTTTATGTGTTTTTTTGATTTCACTGGCAAATGTGTGTTAATACATCTGTTGAAATGGCAAAAGAAACTTTCAAAGTTTAGCATATCGTAATTACAAAATTCAGTGTTTAGTGATAGTTTAAGCTCTTCGATGCGCTGCGGGCTTATTATTCTGGATTTGCTGGACCTATGAGGTGTTTTTTTGAAGGTATTAAATACAGAAATTATTTGGCCATAATGATCAGATTTTATTTGATTGATATTTTTTGCATCTATAACATCAAGATCGGTAAATATGTTATCAATACAAGATTTAGTTGTCTGAGTCACTCTTGTGTATTCAAAAATGCTCTGTTTTAGATAGTAGCTATCTAGTAGATCTGAAAGATCGTGAGAGCCACATGGGTCTAGGGGGAACTGCAGGTTGAAGTCACCACACAATACAATAGACTTATTGTTATTCCTACTTAGTTTATGTAAACAGTCTTCTAATTTATCTTTAAACAGGTTTGTTACCGCTGAAGGTGAACGATACACAACAATACAAGGCCATCCAACTCTACACAGCTTACTTCAAAAACTTTTTCTACGGACAGATTCTCAATATCAGGCCTACTTTTTGCTTGGATACCATTTTTTATCATTATTAATGTACCTCCTCTTATGAATTGATTTCTATGACTACTACTTAATATTTTATAATTATTTATACAATTCACACCAAGTTCGTCACTAGTTAACCACGTTTCTGTAATGCAGAATATATCTATGCTCAAACTATTTAGGCATAGGTCTAATTGAAGATTTATTGAAGATACAGCCCTCGGACAGACGGACGGACGGAGAGACAGACAGACAGACGGCGTAGGCGTAATAGGGTCCCGTACCAGATACGGAACCCTAAAAATTAAATTGTCTATCTATTCTATGAGATTATAAAATCGAATATGGTGAGAATTAAAATTAAATTCAACCGTTGAAATCTTCCCTGTACTTATATCTTATTTGTATGTATGTTTACATATCATAGATATTATGTCAGCTTCGGTAGCTCAGTAGTGCGGTAGGTCTACTGTTGTTAAGCAACCCTGAGCGCGGTCAGTTCTTGAATGGGTGACCGCTCGACCGTTGGAGGCTGACCGTGGTTCGGCTTCCACGTAAGAGTGTAGGTTTCTTCCCTTCTTACCTTACTAGGTGGTAGGGTTTATCCCGCCCGGGTTGATACCACCGCACTGAATGAAAAGTCGGTCGAAACGGCTATGTAAATAGCTCGTGTTTTCCGTCCAGTTCAGTGTAGCCGACACGACCGAAGGAAAGCACTAACATGGCACAAAGTTCACCCGGTGTTATGTGCTGGCATCACGGATGTTGTAGGTGACGTAGCCAACCGTGTCAGTTTCCATAAAAAAAAAAATATATTTCTCTATTTATTTGAATGTATTAAATTATGTATTATCTACATCATCTCTTTGTTTGTTCTCTGGCACTACACACTCTTTCATGATAACCCAAAGGTTGGCTGGAGGAGAACGCATACGGCGTTAAGCTGTACCTTTTGTTATTTTTTTCAAGTGCAATAAAGATATTTTGATTTTGATTTGAAATCTCTTGAACGCCGCACTTGTACTGCATGTAGAAAATGATTGAAATTATAATGAAATAAAAAGAAGTTATTAACAAATAGTAAGGCCAAAAACCGAGGTGCATAGAGTTTCGGCTATTTTTTACTCCAAATAAGCAATTCGGGGCTAGGCCGACCTCTGTAAACTTTATCACGATTTTCCACGTACGTACATACTGTTCTGGTCAGTCGTCAAGAACGAGCTCAGAGCGAGGCCAAAGGCCGCGCTGCGTATGACGATCTCTATTGCTGATCTTCATTTTGACAGTATTCAGTGTTTTTATACATTTGACTGTTGACTTTTGACGTATTTTTACTTAGAAGAAGCGACGCTGTACACGGGTGGAAATATTTAATGGTCAAGGAGAGCGCTATATATTTTAATGGTTCTATGCTGCATAAATGCTCTACTACAGAACCGATTATTCCACATCAACGGCACATCTGTCGCGTAAGAATGAAATCCCAGTCCAGTTCGCGTAGTGATCAGGTGAAAAGTGGAGCGCATACTTGTCTCCAACGCAATCCTAAACGAGTATGTAGTGCGTCCATTCCAAAGTGATGTACGTATGTAGGTAGATACTAGCGCACACTAGTTTTTCGCATCAATCCCAACTATGGAGCGTTGAAGTCGTGCGAACGCTGCGAACTCGCTGTTGCTAGGCCGCAGACGCGGAAGAAGTCAAAATAATAGAACAATCATTGCCATATACTGTACACCGTGTGGGACCGGTACTTTAAAATAATCGCCCTACTGCATCTCTCCCCGCGTATGTCGTAAAAAGCGACTAAGGGGTATGACTTCCTTCTTATATTACTAGGTGGTAGGGTTTAACCCGCCCGGGTTGAGACCACCGCACTGAATGAATAGTCGGTCGAAACGGCTATGTAAATAGTTTGTGTTTTCCGTCCAGTTCAGTGTAGCCGGCACGATCCAAGTGAAGCACTGACGTGGCACCAAATCCGCCCGGTGTTATGGGCTGACATCACGGATGTTGTAGGTGATGTAGCCAACCGTGTCAGTTTCCATAAAAAAAAACATAAAAAAACCTATTTCACTAAACTGTGTCAGGTCCCATAAAAAAAACTCAGTTATTATAAATTGAACGAGTTTATATATATATATATATACATGTTTTTAATAAAATTCGATACTTTACCTCTTGGTTAATAAAAATGCATCCATATTCAAAAGCTTGACAGAAATATCTGCACTTAGATTTATTAATTGGTCTCCGCACGCGGAGACCAGATAATAATCTAAGTATCTGCAATTAATTTTACGCACATTTACTTAAGCATACTCCGTAATCTACCACCAATGACTTTTCTGTTCCCTCTACACGGTGTAATTCTTTGAGACACCCAACCAGTTAGAAAATGTTCCTAGAAATTGGAGATAGAAATGTAATATATGAACGGGTCTTTAGCCCGATATGGTCACTCCAGAGGAGTTATGGAGTCCTAGTTTGGTCGATCGCAGTTTGTAACTGGGCAAAGCGGTTGGCTTACTGTTTTTAGGGTTCTGTCAGTCACGCTGGCAGTCGATCAGGGTCTGTCTGTCTGTCAATATGTATTTCTGTATGACAGCTGTATTTTGTGAAGGCTGGAGATTGCAAGAGACTGCAAACAATGGGAGCAAAGAAATTTGGCCTTGAGTGACGTCACTTGTCCCGTTTTTAAGGTTGACTACGTCGGAAAAATACACTTACCTGTGACATTAGGTATTATTCGAATTTGATTTCCAAATACTCCTACAACATTGATTTGTCCTACAATTTACAACACAATACATTGCTAAAATTGGGAATTTGAGGCGGAAACAAGACTCAAACCGTGCTACCCGAGCACTGATGATTGAAACATGAACGGTAGGTATGCAGTATGTAGGCGTAAATATTTGACAAAGGCTCTTTACACCTGATTCACTTAATTAATAAGTCTCTGTAGTCAGAACTCTCAGAAAAATTGTTAATCTTACTCTCAAATTGTGTATTCGATAGACTATGGTCGGTGTTATTATGTGGCAATATATAGTCAATAAATACTTGTAAAAATATGTATAAAAATATCCTGCGAAATTTCTTGTCGGTTCTTCTTCGTGGGTGTAAACGAACATTGTGGTAAGTTCGAGTGCAGTCTAACTGCCATATGAATGATCAATAAACAATACAATACAATAGAATAGATTCGAGATTCATTCTACTCGTGCGGTGGCTGATACGTCGCGCCGACGATGAACGTTTGCGCGAAAGTAACACTAAGCATATATTTTTTTGTATATCTGCATACCATTTTCCTCTGGTTTCTGTTGTCTTCGTCCAGTATGCTTTCCATTGTCTTTTTATTTATTTTTTTTATGGAAACTGACACGGTTGGCTACATCACCTACAACATCCGTGATGTCAGCCCATAACACCTGGTGAACTTGGTGCCACGTCAGTGCTTCCCTTTGGTCGTGCCGGCTACACTGAACTGGACGGAAAACACAAACTATTTACATAGCCGTTTCGACCGACGTTTCATTCAGTGCGGTGGTACCAACCCGGGCGGGATAAACCCTACCACCTAGTAATATAAGAAGGGAGTCATATCCCTTAGTCGCCTTTTACGACATACACGGGGAGAGATGCATTGGGGCTATTCTTTTAAAGTACCGGCCCCACACGGTACTTTCACATATTGCTATTGTTTTTCTCAATTTCAGCATAATAGTCAGAGAAAGGGACTTTTAGGTCTGACTGTTCGCAGTTCTGTCTTTTCCCATCACTGTTTCTATAAAGTGTGAGAAGGATTAACAAATATATCGAGGTGAACCATACACCATGTAATATTAACTAAACTAATATTTTAAACAATTAAACTTTGATTACATTTTACTTGCCTACCTACTGCAAAATATTTCTTACAACTCAGCCGACTTCGCCACAGGTGAATTAACCTGTCTTCAATATGAATTTCTAGGCGCAATCTGCAGTGTTGCATAAAATATTCTTGGGTAAAGGAGTCAGACAGAACGAACACAGTGTAGGTATAGGCTAACTATAGCAAACGTCAGCCTCGTTAGCTCAGTGGTGCAGACAGTCAACTGTCGCTATTGAATGTTAAGCAACGCTGGGTGCGGTCAGTACTTGGATGGGTGACCGCTGACCGTTGGAGGCTGACCGAGGTTCGGATTCCTCGTAAAACTGTAGGTCCCTTCCCTCCTAATCTTACTTGGTGGTAGGGTTTAACCCGCCCGGGTTGGTACCACCGCACTGAATGAAACGTCGGTCTAAACGGCTATGTAAATAGTTTGTGTTTTCCGACCAGTTCAGTGTAGCCGGCACGATCAAAGGGGGAAGCACTGACATGGCACCTAGTTCACCCGGTGTTATGGGCTGACATCACGGACGTTGTAGGTGATGTAGCCAACCGTGTCAGTTTCCATAAAAAAAAAAACGTAATTAGTTCCAAACTACAGGAAAGAAATGTCAAAACAAACTCAATGAGAACCGCTTAGCAGTACCCATTACTGCGGGAATACATTTTCATACGTCGCAAACCGGGACAAATTCGCGGAGCATTCATTCTTTAACGTCAGCCACATTTTAGGGGGGAGGGAGGGGAGTCAAGCCTGAACTTGTGGACTTGAATCGAACGATATTTTCGAAATTCGAGTGAACGAGTTTTTTTTTTTATGTGTTAACAAACATACATCGGAACTGCGAGGATTTATCAAGGTTGTTTTTTTTTATTTATTTTTTTTTATGGAAACTGACACGGTTGGCTACATCACCTACAACGTCCGTGATGTCAGCCCATAACACCAAACATAACCATAACAACAAAATAAGGTTGGAGTGAATTGAGATTTGGTACCAGTAGCACTACTAACAGTGACGCTCGCGAATGAGATACCGATTCTGGCTCTCATATGTGTTGATGTTGTTATTTAAATTTGTTATTATTGTTGTTTTTGTCTTGTTGTTGTTGTTATTGTGGGCTATGTTGTTGTTGTTGTTGTTGTTTATTAAGCATTCATTAGACAGCATGACTGTACTCGAATTTGTCACAATTTGTTCTATCCGATTCGATTACACCCACGAAGAAGAACCGTTTGGTAGATGTTTTGGTAATATTCTTGTTATTGTTTATGTTGTGTTATTATTATTGTGTTTGAGTTATTGTGTCCGTTCTTTGTGTTTTGTTGCTATTGTTGTTTTTTTGTTAATATTGTAATGAATATTGAATATTGTACCGTGTGGGGCCGGTACTTAAAAAGAATAGCCCCACTGCATCTCTCCCCGTCGCATGTCGTAAAAGTCAACTAAGCGATAAGGAAATTCGTCAGCCTCGGTAGGTCAGTGGTGCGGTCAGTCGACTGTTGTTAAGCAACGCTGAGCGCGGTCAGTGCTGGGATGGGTGACCGCTTGACCGTTGGAGGCTGACAGTGGTTCGGATTCCACGTTAAACTGTAGGTACCTTTCCTTCTTGCCTTACTAGGTGGTAGGGTTTATCCCGGCTGGGTTGGTACCACCGCACAGAGCGAAACGTCGGTCGAAACGGCTATGTAAATAGTTCGTGTTTTCCGTCCAGTTCAGTGTAGCCGACATGAAATGAAGGGAAGCACTGACATGGCACCTAGTTCACCCGGTGTTATGGGCTGACATCACGGATGTTGTAGGTGATGTAGCCAACCGTGTAACTTTCCATAAAAAAAAAAAAATTGTTATTCTTGTTTCTAAGCTGTTATTTTTGCTGTCGCCCCTTTGTTGTTGCTGTTTGTGTTGTGTTGTTGTCATCTTTGTCTATGATGGTTTTTGTTGTTACGCATGTTTTATTGTATATTTTTAATACAAACTATAAATCTCCACGCACGTTCGGCCGTAAAAAGCAATTTCTAGCCCGGTACTACAAGTGAGTAAGGTTCATTCGTATTGCTGGCGGTATTTCTGACAGCCTAAGCCAAGTAATATACTTTGCGTGGGTGTTGGAGTATATGCTGACTTGAGCGAATATATAATTAACTAGCTGTTGCCCGCGGCTTCGCTCGCGTGAAATTCGTATTTCAAAGAAGAGTAACTAAGGGCGGGGCCGACGGCCAAACTGGATTCAGGAAAGTGATAAACCTTCCCGAGGAAAGTGAGTAACTAAAGGCGAGGCCGAAGGCGGAGTTGCGTTCATGTAAACGATAAACCTTCTCGAAAAAAGTAAGTAACTGAGAGGGAGGCCGAAGGCCGAGCTGCGTTCAGAAATAAACCTTTTCGAAGAAAGTAAGTAACAAAGGGCGAGGCCGAAGGCCGAGCTGCGTTCGGGAAGACCATAAACCGTCTCGAAGAAAGTAAGTAACTGAGAGCGAGGCCGAAGGCAGAGCTGCGTTCAGGAAGACCATAAACCTTCTCCAAGAAAGTAAGTAACTGAGGGCGAGGCCGAAGGCCAAGTTGCGTTCAGGAAGACCACAAACCATCTCTAAGAAAGTATGTAATTAAGGGCGAGGCCGAAGGTCAAACTGCGTTCGGGAAGACCATAAACCTTCTCGAAGAAAGTAAGTAACTGAGGGCGAGGCCGAAGGCCGAGCTGCGTTCAAGAATAGGATAAACCTTTTCGAAGAAAATAAGTAACATAGGCCGAGGCCGAAAGCCGAGCTGCGTTCAGGAAGACGATAAACCATCTCTAAGAAAGTAAGTAATTAAGGGCGAGGCCTAAGGCCGAGCTGCGTTCAGGAAGACGATAACCCTTCTCGAAGAAAGTAAGTAACAAAGGGCGAGGCCGAAGGCCGCGCTGCGTTCGGGAAAACCATAAACCCTCTCGAAGATAGTAAGTAACAGAGGGCGAGGCCGAAGGCCGAGCTGCGTTCAGGAAGACGACCATCTCTAAGAAAGTATGTAATTAAGGGCGAGGCCGAAGGCCGAGCTGCGTTCAGGAAGAGCATAAACCTTTTCGAAGAAAATAAGCAACAGAGGGCGAGGCCGAAGGCCGAGCTACGCTCGAGAAGACCATAAACCTTCTCGAAGATAGTAAGTAACTGAGGGCGAGGCCGAAGGCCGAGCTGCGTTCAGGAAGACGATAAACCATCTCTAAGAAAGTAAGTAATTAAGGGCGAGGCCGAAGGCCGAGCTGCGTTCAGGAAGACCATAAACCTTCTCGAAGAAAGTAAGTAACTGAAGGCGAGGCCGAAGGCCGAGCTGCGTTCAGTAAGACGACAAACCATCTCTAAGAAAGTAAGTAACAAAGGGCGAGGCCGAAGGCCGAGCTGCGTTCAGGAAGACCATAAACCTTCTCGAAGAAAGTAAGTAACTGAAGGCGAGGCCGAAGGCCGAGCTGCGTTCAGGAAGACGACAAACCATCTCTAAGAAAGTAAGTAATTAAGGGCGAGGCCGAAGGCCGAGCTGCGTTCAGGAAGACCATAAACCTTCTCGAAGAAAGTAAGTAACTGAAGGCGAGGCCGAAGGCCGAGCTGCGTTCAGGAAGACGACAAACCATCTCTAAGAAAGTAAGTAATTGAGGGCGAGGCCGAAGGCCGAGCTGCGTTCAGGAAGAGGATAAACATTTTTAAAGAAAGTAAGTAACAAAGGGTGAGGCCGAAGGCCGAGCTGCGTTCGGGAAGACCATAAACCTTCTCGAAGAAAGTAAGTAACAAAGGGCGAGGCCGAAGGCCGAGCTGCGTTCAAGAAAAGGATAAACCTTTTCGATGAAAATAAGTAACAAAGGGCGAAGCCGAAGGCCGAGCTGCGTTCGGGAAGACCATAAACCTTCTCGAAGATAGTAAGTAACTGAGGGCGAGGCCGAAGGCCGAGCTGCGTTCAGGAAGACCATAAACCTTCTGGAAGATAGTAAGTAACTGAGGGTGAGGTCGAAGGCCGAGCTGCGTTCGGGAAGACCATAAACCGTCTCGATGAAAGTAAGTAACTGAGGGCGAGGCCGAAGGCCGAGTTGCGTTCAAGAAGAGGATTAACTTTTTTGAAGAAAATAAGTAACAAAGGGCGAGGCCGAAGGCCGAGCTGCGTTAAGGAAGACGATAAACCATCTCTAAGAAAGTAAGTAATTAAGGGCGACGCCGAAGGCCGAGCTGCGTTCAGGAAGAGGATAAACATTTTCAGAGAAAATAAGTAACAAATGGTGAGGCCGAAGGCCGAGCTGCGTTCGGGAAGACCATAAACCATCTCTAAGAAAGTAAGTAATTAAGGGCGAGGCCGAACGCCAACCTGCGTTCAGGAAGAAGATAAACATTTTCAAAGACAGTAAGTAACTATAGGCAAGGCCGAAGGCCGAGCTGCGTTCAAGGAGAGGATAAAACTTTTCGAAGAAAGTAAGTAATATTTAAGTACAGTAAACTAATTAAGAACCTCTTTGTATACTACATTTCTGGTACGGACCTCATCTGCGAATATCACCAGATTGCTTGCGGAACTGACTCTCGAACAGGCCACATAAAACTGTCCGTGAGAAAATCAGTCCTCTCTTAAGTCAACTCCGGCCATCTGCAGCGTTTGCCCCTGAGCTTTATTTATAATCATAGCGAAACAGACTTTAAGGGGGAACTGCAGTCTTTTTAACTCAAATGGGTATTCTGACGGTATTAAAGGTATTCGAGGTATGAATACCCTGAAACATCTCATTGTTTATTTATGATGAATAGCTACAATTCAAATTTTCAAGTTCCTACCTTTAAAAAAACCGATACACCCTTTCGCCCCCATTTATCCCCCCCCCCCCCCCCCCCCCTAAAATGTGAAAATCCAAAAACCCTGAAACACGTCATTATTTATTTATGATGAATAGCTATAATTATGATTTTCAAGTTCCTACCTTTAAAAAACCGATACTCCCTTACAACATTTCGCCCCCCATTTCCTCCCCTTAAAATGTGAAAATCCAAAAACCCTGAAAAACGTCATTATTTATTTATGATGAATAGCTATAATTATGATTTTCAAGTTCCTACCTTTAAAAAAACCGATATTCCCTTATAACATTTCGCCCCCCATTTCCCCCCCATAAAAGGTGAAAATTCAAAAACCATGAAACACGTCATTATTTATTTATGATAAGTAGCTACAATTATGATTTTCAAGTTCCTACATTTACAAAAACCGATACTCCCATACAAACTGTCACCCCCCATTTCCCCCCCTTAAATGTGAAAATCCAAAAACCCTGAAACACGTCATTATTTATTTATGATGAATAGCTATAATTATGATTTTCAAGTTCCTACCTTTAAAAAAACAGATATTCCCATACAAACTGTCACCCACCATTTCCCCCCCCCCCCCCCCCCTTAAAATGTGAAAATCCAAAAACCCTGAAACACCTCATTATTTATTTATGATGAAGAGCTATAATTATGATTTTCAAGTTCCTACCTTTAAAAAAACCGATACTCCCTTACAACATTTCGCCCCCCATTTCTCCCCCTTAAAATGTGAAAATCCAAAAACCCTGAAACACGTCATTATTTATTTATGATGAGTAGCTATAATTATGATTTTCAAGTTCCTACATTAAAAAAAACGGATACTCCCATACAAACTGTCACCCCCCATTTCCCCCCCTTAAAATGTTAAAATCCAAAAACCCTGAAACACGTCATTATTTATTTTACATGAATAGCTATAATTATGATTTTCAAGTTCCTACCTTTAAAAAAAGAGATACTCCCATACAAACTGTCATCCCCCATTTCCCCCCCTTAAAGTTAAAATTTCCAAAAATCCTTTCTTAGCGGATGCTTCCGTTATGAAATAAACCTATGTTCCAAATTTCAGCTTTCTAGACTTAGTAGTTTTGGCTGTGCGTTGATAGATCAGTCAGGACAAACAATTTTATAAGTATAGATTACATACGGAGAAGGCGATTCACCATGATATTGTGTTGATAGAAAAGTGAACAAATGCGAAAGGTCAAACAAATATTACATACTTTACTGACGGATCTTCTAAACAAAATGGCATGCCGTCCATAAAGCGAGTCATACACGATGGAGATAAAATATATCTTAAATATATTTCACAATATCGCTCACCATAAAATTATATAGATAGATAGAAAAACTTTATTGCTCCAGAAAATATTTTACATAAACAGACAATAAGTAATGTACATGAGGGGCAAAGGCGGACTTATCCCTTAACAGGGATTTCTCCCAGTCAACCTTTGGATGTTTGAGAGTCGTATGTTGTGAGATATAAGTAGGTAGTAGCAAAAGACTTGAGTGTGGGAATGTATAAGGAAAATAACTATGATAAACTATAATATACACTACATATAAGTACGTACTAGTTAATTAAACATATAAATTACTATTTATAAATAACATTAGATACATATGAATTACAATTTATATAATACATAATACCTAAATATATACATACATACTTGTCCATTCAGAATTAAAGGATTTTTTAGCATTTGTATTTATGTAGTATTCGTTTGTAGTTTATCATATTGCTTTACTATTCTTGTTCGCCTTCATATACTTCTCCTACATACCAAAGGTTGAATGTAGGCGACACGCTACAACGTATGATAATGTCGCTTCTGCTAATTTAGGTATTTCTATGGCCTCGCTCGATGAACCCTCGCCTACGCTTGAACGAAATTGAGTAAGTAACCTTCCGAGAGATAGGGTAGCGGGGTTTCCCTATTATCTTATATTTTATAATAGCTTTTGCCCGCGGCTTCGCTCGCGTCCAATTCGTATTTAAAAAGAAGAAAGTAAGTAAGCCCGCTACCGTACCTTTATTTCGGGGCGCGGAATAATTCGGTTTGTATGAGAGCCACATCTTGGCGTACCCGGAACTGATTTTTTTTTAGGTAATGTTCACACTTATTTATGTACTACTTACCTTTTTTTTTATGGACAACCGGCACTGGTGGCTTTGCCCAAAAGTTCAAAGGTGGCAGGGAACACACTCACCGGAAGACCGTTCCATATTTTCGCCGTACGACACAGGAACGATTTGGAAAAGCGATGCGTTCTCAGAAGTTTGGTGTCAACAGCATGTGGACGTTCCGAGCAAGTCCAGCGAATGTGACAGTTACGGATTGGGGCAGGAGGGATGAGGGAAGCCAGTTCTTCGGAACATCGGCAATGCGTACCTATTAAACAGGCTAAGGGAACCAATTTGTTCGCCTGTGTTCCAATGATTCAAGTCCCTCCGTGAGCTTGGATCACCAATTAGGCGGATGGCGCGGCGCTGGACAGAATCCATGGAACAACGAGTTTATGTTTTACTAGAGGTCTTGCTCGGGCCACGGGCATTGCTCCGCCGAGTTTAGGCACAATTTACGAATTGGGGAACGTCGAAACTAGTCGATCGCGAGCGGCCGAACTCGTCACACTCCCGTCAGTCATTCATTATGCCCGATTGTATTTCAATGCACATATTGGATTGGCCTTGGCTGGCGCATGACGTTGTCGCTTTAGCGGCCGCTAGGCCCTCTCCCGCTCGCTTCCCGCCGCCCTGCGCGAGCCCCTCTCAACACCTGCTAACCCCACTCCCGGTCGCTTCCCGCCCGCGCGAGCTCCCCTCTATCGCTCGGCTCTGCGCTCCGCCTCCCCGCTACCTTACCTCAGCTGATGGGACACCATTTCTCTGTATCTTTCTTCGTAGCGATAGCTCTAGCAAAACATAATACCTCGTTATCAAGGAAGCCAACAGGTAAAGAGGGGATCCTTCCCACAGATCACTGCAATACCCCATCACCGGGCGAACTTGCGTTTACATTACAAAAAGAAAAAAAAATACATCATCGTGCAATTTTTTTGTTGAAAACCTCTCATATCCATGACTCACCTCACACATCACCTGACTCGCGTTTACATTATTATGTGTTAAGACGTGTTAAGTTATTCCAATGCATAATGTATCATACGCCATTCTGGCAACAACAAGAGTGTGAAAATATATGAGTACGTACATATTATTCGTAGGAAATAGTTGGAAAAACAAATTTTGAGGGTCCTGCAATATTAAGGCCCTGTCAACCCGTACTCCTCTTTCAAGGCGCCCCGCTTTCGCTGCTTGGAGTAGGATGCAACACAATCAATCAATAAAAAATCTGGTTTTTATTTTTATTTTTTTTTTGTTTTTCCGACCCTTAAACCTTTTCCGATTTTTTTTTTTTTACAATTCTCACAATGATTTCGAAATAGAATTGCAGTACTTACCTTACATATTATAAGATCCATCTTATGCCGTCTGTGTGTATGTATGTATATTCGCTGATATATACGAGTAACTCAAGAATGGCTTAACCTAATCACTTGCAGTTTTTTTGCTATGTAATCCGACATATCTCCGCCAGGCTATCTAATATGTATAGCATATCGCCAAAACATTTCCAAAGACACGGGCTTTAGGCAGTTTATTGAGTCCAAGGCCAAAACCGCATAAAAAAACAGGTAAGCCAATACCGAAATAGGAGTTTCTTCCCACCGGCACAACTGCTTATGTTGTACAAATCGCAGATTAGGCCGGTGATGGAATACTGAAGCCACATTTGGGAAGGCAGATTCAGATTCAGATTCAGATATTTATTTCGCCATAAAGAACACACAAAAATAACAATATTTCATTGAGACATATGCATATTCAGTATGGTTCGTCATTATAATTATTATTATTATTAATTTTTTTTTGTCATCCCGTTCAGCAGTGCAATCTATAAGGAAGAACCGGGTAAGAAACCTTACAGAGCTTTTTTTAAATATAACTTACATACTAAGTTTCATTATGTTAAATATAACATATCTACTATATCTAAGCAAAAAATTTCAAATATTAAGTCAAAATAGTAAAAAATACAACAACATAAAACATAGGGTTCAGTCAAGTTATTAATAAAATTTGAGTTTATGCACATAAACAATTTGAATTATCAGAGTCAGCAGAATTTTTATTTACAGTAAGAAACAAATTCACTTAACTTATAAAATGGATTGTCTAAGAGAAATATTTTCAGCTGACTCTGGAACACATTGTCACTATTTATTGATTTTATAGTATCAGGAACATTTTCGTACAATTTGGGTCCAATCACGTCAGGGTCTTTTTCAGCCATCGTCGATTTGTGCGCAACAGATTTTAAGCGCTCTGAATTACGGGTGTTATAATTGTGACTTGCGCCATTAAACTCAAAAGAATTAATGTTCTTGCGTACATATACCACTACTTCATATATATAGAGAGAGCACACAGTTAGAATACCAAAAGATTTGAAAAAGTCTCTACAAGATGTTGTTCGCGGTACACTGGCTAATAACATTATCGCTCGTTTTTGCAGTATTAGCACTCTTTCAGCATCGGTTGAGTTACCCCACAGGATTACTCCATACGATAGTAGTGAGTGTACATATGCGTAGTAGGACTGTCTCAACGCCTCCGGACCGATCAAGCGGCGTAACTGTGCGTAAATACCTCTAGCCATCTTGTCACATAGTTTGTCTATATGACTTTTCCAACTCAGAGTTGGATCAATATACAATCCTAAAAATCGTATGCATGACTGGGAACCAATAGAGCCGGAGGAATTAGAAATAGAGAGCTTACGGGGACCACAGTTTCTTCCTGAAAATACCATATAGGTAGTTGGTCTTCGATGTATTTAGTATCAGCCCGTTCGCAGCAAACCATTCCGATATTTTTCCTACTACGGAATTGAATTTAATTTCCAGTTCATGCATGGATTCAGCAGCCCTCAGTATCAGTTGGAGTCCATTGTTTCAATACAGCGCCGAGCCGTCCGTCTGGTGGGAGACCCGAAACTGACTGATGATCTGGAGTCTCTGAGTCACACACGACTTTTAGGGTCACTGAGTCTGTTCTACTGCTACTATCATGGACGCTGCTCGGTGGAACTTGCTTACCTTATTCCTTGCCATCCAACCTATCTTCGCAGCACTCGCCGCAGAGAAACGGACCGCCCTTTTGTTGTTGACATTGCGCTTTTGAAAACCCATCGGTTCTCAAAATCGCTTCTTTGTCGCACCGTCAGGGTGTGGAACTGTCTTCAGTCGAGTGTGTTTCCCGAATCCTTTAACTTGTTGGGTGTCTTCAAACGTCGCATCAGCGGGCTAGATAGCCTAGCAACAGTTCGCAAATCTGCTGGCATGGCGCCTCACTGAGCGTGGTTTCGCTAGAACAGATGTTTTTGGCTCTGCCGACTGTACCATTGGTCCCTCGGCACAGCGACCCATGTTTGTTTACATAAAAAACGCCATTATTCATATGAGCCGAGCAGTGGGGTCAAAAGTGAACGTAGTCTAAAAAAAGTCGAACAATCCTTCATCGCGAGCGAAGCCGAGGGCGAAGCTATTTTTAATACAATTTGACTAGATAAGGATTAACCTGGAAAAGCCATGGAACGGGCGTACTAATGAACTTGTAATGAAAATACGTAGACCATCACTTAGGCCATTTTAGTCCGCACTACGATAAAAGTAGTCTACTCAGACATTTTCCTACTGCGACCGTCTGTACTGAATCATGCAATCTCGTGCCTAATATGAAGTGAGTACGCCTCCTTTTCCACTATAACCAACTAAAATGCTCTGGTTTTTTTTTCAGTGTCACTCAAATTTAAAGATTTAAATCGATAGATATGGCATAGTCTAAAACGGCGCACTACAGACAATGTCACCAATGAAAGGGCCGCATGCGGCTACTTCGCCTCAGTCGCAGCGCCGCGCGCGTGTTGAGAGGTCGTTCCACGGAACGAACGGAACGCGCCGATGCGCAAGTGCAGAGCGTTAGCGATCTGTTAACATGAGGCAGCTTTTGATGCGATTCTTGATGACTACTGTACAGGAAGTCACACACCGTTATGTCGGTGGCGAACTCTTGAGCACTATGCCCTATCTATCGATTTAAATCTTTGCTCAAATATAACACAATAGCCCTTCGGTTAGCGACGCGAGCTGGTACCGCGATGGTCACGTTCCGATCTGTATCACGCGGTCGGTAACTCGATTGTCGGCTCACGTTCGCGAATTTTGAATATGGAATCGTTTTGTGCATATAAAATATATCGTCGAAATGAGAGCTTCTTCATACGGAAGCCTGTTACTAAGCCTACGCGCCGTCTGTCTGCCTGTCTGTCTGTCAGTCCGTCTGTCCGTCCGAGGCCTGTATCTTTGGAATCGCAATAGGTAGCCGGTTGAAATTTTCACAGAGTATGCGTATTATGGCGGATAGCTTAATAAATGATAAAAAAAACAAAATGAAAAAAAAAAAAAAATTATGGAGGTTTACATACAAATATAGTAATTTCCAGCAGAGCGCCATCTACCGAATTATCTAACAACAAAAGTGTGAACGGTCACCGATAGATGGCGTGATACTGAGATACGTGCGAGTGCGACTCTGGAGTAAAATAACAAATAATAAAAACCGACCATTTACGTGGTGATACGGAAATCCCGGTGCGCGAGTTCGACACGCACTTGGTCGGTTTTTTTAAGTCTGGTAATTTTTTTTATTTAGCTAAATAAATCACACGTACATCGCGTGAGCATGCGAACATTTATAAAATATATGTTTTAGCTAGCTTTTGCCCGCGGCTTAAACCAAAAATGTTTTTTTTATGGAAACTGACACGGTTCGCTACATCACCTACAACATCCGTGATGTCAGCCCATAACACCGGGTGAACTTGGTGCAACGTCAGTGCTTCCCTTCGGTCGTGCTACACTGAACTGGATGGAAAACACAAACTATTTACATAGCCATTTCTACCGACCTTTCATTCAGTGCGGTTGTATCAACCCGGGCGGGTTAAACCCTACCACCTAGCAATATAAGAAGGGAGTCATATCCCTTAGTCGTCTTTTACGACATACACGGGGAGAGATGCAGTGGGGCTATTCTTTTAGAGTACCGTCCCCACACGGTACAATTGAATCACCTGTAATAATATGTTTGGGGCTGAAAATGGAGAAGTCCTTCAAAAATACAATACAAGCAGTTCTACTTTTGAATTCTTGTATAATCTAAGTATGACGGTCCGTTTTGTTTATCTTGCATCACTTCTGGAAAGTTACATTATTTCCACACGAAACACTCCAGTTCTTAAGATGCAGCAGTACCAAAAACCGGTTGGTCCCGATCGATTGATGTTTTTTCGTAAACCACTGAGAGTTTGGAGGACGTTAGTGCATACTCGATAAATGTTTAATTACAAACAAATGTTCAATTACACGCTGTATTCCGTCAATCTGGGTAAGCAGAGTAATCGGTGTTGTGCTGCAAGTATTATTGTACATTACAGCTCAACACCGACCACCTCGTTTATCAATTTATTAGGATAAAATAACTATCAACCAGCAAGTAAGGCACGAAGATCCACCTGCTGCATGATAAATATTTAATTGTATGCGCAATATTTTAATAAAATTAATAAAACTCTATTTGACGGGAAGGAGTATTGTATTTCCTCATTTAATGTGAAAAAATAATATGGTGAACGGCACGGAAACATGGGTTTTCCGAATTTTCGAGAGCATAATTAGGGTTTTTTTTTAAGTATAGTAAAGTAAATATAATTACATTTTAGGCTATATGGTAGTTAGCACTATATCCTTTAGATAGCCATATATTTTTGCTAGCATCAAAGCCACAGTGGTTTACGAGAAACATCAACAAGGAGAAACCAATTTTTGGTACTGCTGAGTCTTAATTCGCGATCATTTTACTACAGCATCGATCTTACTTTGAAATCTGTCGCGCGCTTTTGAATAAACGAGAACGGAAGATAATTTACTGCTTGCATTTTATTTTAGCACAGAATATTTGAGTTCGTTATAGGGGAAAAGGAGGTGTGGTCAGCGCGCCTCAAGTAAGTACCGGTTGGCTTACTTGTATTGTATTGTATTATTTTTATATATATTATATATTTACATATTTACATACTAGAAACGAGATCACATGACTCAGTGCAATCGTTCGCAGCCGCAGTAGAAACAATATGTCAAGAGTAAACTACTTTTATAGTACCCTGCGAACTTTCTTGTCGGTTCTTCTTCGTGGGTGTAATCGAACCGGATAGAACAAATTGTGACAAGTTCGAGTGCAGTCTGTCATATGAATGATCAATAAACAATACAATACAATACAGGAGTACGGACTAAAATGTCGTAAGTAAAATTGCAAAAAACCCTACATAAAATTAATGAAGTACTTACTGTCTACCTACGATACAGCCTCCGGGCTAGTTTAGATGATAGGAGAAAATGCAGGATAGGTTTAAATTACTGTTTATGTATATTTTGTATGTATTGTATTCAATGGTATTTTAAGAAAGATACGTTGTCTATACGACATTCGGAGCTCACACACGGCACGAACTTGAAACATTGACAGAAAGAACCAAAGATTTGGAAAGAACTACCTATAAAGTGATGCGCCGACTCGAATAGTCTTATTCCAAATTATTATGGGAGGGAATTCAAGTTATGTGGCGGTTAGTATAACTGATCACTACTTAGGAAGGACGACGCACGTCTGAACGCGTGCGTAGTTGGTGGGCGACTAACTTCAAAGAGGACTGTGGTCTTGTATTTAATGTGCCGCTTTGAGAGCTTGTATAACCTATCTACATCCTTTTTAACATATAAATATCATTGATTGTATTGTATTGTATTCGTCTGTTGTATCTCTGTATTCTAATGTGTGTGTTTTGATAAATAAACTTTGAAACTTGTAATGGTAATCGTGGTTTCAGTGCAAAGTTCAATAGAACTATTGTGTAGTCAGTTAGATTGTTTATACATGCTATGGCAAAATCTTAACTCAAAACTTTTCTTAACTTAAGAATTTGAATGAAATAAAGAAAGAAATAGACAGATAGAAAAGACTTTATTGCCCATTTATTTACATTTAACAGTAATTAGCACATTAGAACATTTACATGAGGTGCAAAGGCGAGCTTATTCCTTACAGAGATTTCTCACAGTCAAACTTTGGATAATTTACAGTCGATTTAAGTGAAATGTATATATTTTTTTCAAACGGACACGGTTGTCTACATCACCTACAACATCCGTGATGTCAGCCCATAACACCGGGTGAACTAGGTGCCATATAGATCTAATTAATATTCTCAAATGGCACCTCCTTACCACCGTCCACGTTCAATTCAACACTCGCGTACACTTTTTATTGGACAATATTATATTTTCTTCGTTTTGCAAAACGATATCAGATACGTGCCTTTGTTGCTGGGTGTCTTTACATATATATATCCCCTCTCTGTATACATAAATACATAGCGTCATAGATGGCGTGAGTGGCGCTGACCATGACATGGCGATACGGAACCCTTGGTGCGCGAGTTCGACTCGTACTTGGTCGTTTTTTTTCTTTTTAATTTTGATTGCCTTCTTAAAACATCATTAATATACTTGACTGAACCCTATGTATTCTCTGTATTTTACTAGGTATCTTTTATTTTCTTTTTAGGGTTCCGTATCCGTCGTAGGGACCCTATTACTAAGTCTACGCCGTCTGTCTGTCTGTCTGTCCGTCTGTCTGTCCGAGGGCTGTATCTCTTGAACCGTAATAGGTAGCCGCTTGATATTTTCACAGAATATGTGATAATATGGCCAATATAACAACAAATAATCAAAATAAGAAAAAGTAAGAAATTTACGGGGATCCCCATACAAGAAACTAAAAAGTGTATGCGCCACCATCTACCGAAAACAGTATGAAGCATTTTAACTAATCATGAATTTTATCTAATAAGAAGCATTTCATAAAACACGCCATAGATGGCGTGAGTGGCGCTGACCATGACATGGCGATACGGAACCCTCGGTGCGCGAGTTCGACTCGCACTTGGCCGGTTCTTTAAATTATTTTTATTTTAAATTATTTTGATTACCTTCTTAAAACATCATCCAAACACCATACTTTAAAACAAAACGAAATTAGGTGAGTGCCTGCCATGTATATTTAAATTTCATTGAATAATATTGCTTTAATTATGTTTTTGTTGATCGCAAAAGGTAAAATTTCTCCGAAATTCTGTAACAATCACGTGGTCTCACCCGCTTGGAACTCTCGGAAAATTTAGGAATACAGATTAATTATTCATCGGGCCTTTTGATTTATTCATTAGTGACATAATAATGTGTCGCGATGACTACTTTGAAATTAAATAACATTCCACATTTGCTGTGCTGTCACTTGGGTAATCGTTAGTTTTATTTTTAGTGTTCGGAAAAATCGCGACTGGATCGGTGATCGCTAAATTCTAACTACTAAATTCTGAGTACGTGATATGGTGCGTAACGAGGCAATACACCGACGACGCACCAAAGTAGTCGATATAGGGCACCTGGTGGCTAAGATCAAGTGGCAGTGGGCTGGGCACGTCAGCCGAAAAGACGACGACGGTTGGAGTAACCGTGCCCTACACTGGCGACCAACCGATTTTTTTTTAATGTAATGTTACTAATCATTCAACTATTGGTAGCTAGGGGCAAAAATATTTTAATTACAGGTTTGAAATAAAAAGTCATTAATTCCTACTTATACCTATTAACATAAATTAAATCACTACAGGGCGTTACAAGTCAGTACTTACATTAATTTAGACAGAGCAATATTCTTATTTTTATGAGAGAAAAAATGTATGAAATGTATATCATCATCATCATCAATACATAGTATAAAAAAATAAAGTCGCTTTCCGCCTCTGTCTGTATATCCGCTAACTCCTCCTAAACCACGCAACGGATTTTCATGCGGTTTTCACCATCAGTTAGATAATTTTTCACGGAAGGTTTATATGCGGCGCGGGGTGGCGCGGTGCGGCGCGGGGCGGCGCGGGGCGGCGCGGAGCGGTGCGGCGCGGTGCGGCGCGGTGCGGCGCGGTGCGGTGCGGCGCGGAGGAGCGCGGTGCGGCGCGGTGCGGTGCTGCGCGGAGCGGCGTGGGTCGGAGCGGCGCGGGATGGAGCGGCGCGGTGCGGTGCGGCGCGGAGCGGCGCGGGACGGAGCGGTGCGGTGCAGCGCGGAGCGGCGCGAGACGGAGCGGCGCGGTGCGGTGCGGCGCGGGCGGACCATACGAATTTCACGCGAGCGAAGCCGCGGGCAAAAGCTTTATAAAGCAAGTTAAAAAGAGTCTAGCTTTCGAGATATAAATTTTTAAAATTAATCTTTAGTTTAATGTAAAAGAAGCAAATTACCGTCGGGTGTTTGTGAATTATTTAATGGAAACTGTATTTTTTAATCAGGCAGAATTCAGAGAAATGATGTGTGATGAATGATGAATTCAGACAATGAAAATAAAATAAATTATTAGATAGAGTTTTCATATTTCTAGATATTAATCGAAATTTTGCATGTTATTGACAGTCCTTTAAATACTTAGTTGAAACTGTTTTCTAATTTGTAATTCCAAATATTTTCGGAACTCTTTTGTAATTTTGATTTCTGTTTTATTTTCTCCTTTCCTTGTTCCTTGCAGTGAATGTGAATTCCTTGCCATTTCCAAGAATTTTTCGAATACCGTGTGGTTAGATTAATCCCACCAAATTTGACGTTTTTATGTATTACAGTTTTTACGATAGCTAGAAAATAAAAAAAAAAAACAATAAAAAACACGTTTCTTGTATGGAGGCGTCCCTTAATTTTTTACTTTTTGTTTTTTTTTATTTTTTATTATTTGTTAGAATATCTATATGTATCTGTATATATATATATAACAAATATTCCGTGTATATAAAATCTCCATTATCAATAGCATACCTATTAAGGCTCAAAGATATAGACATCGCGGGCGGATACGGAACCCTAAAAAACGGCTGCGCCGCAAAACTAAAAAAAAATTATATTATTTTTTTTTGCCATAAATTATTTATGATTTTTTTGTGGTATGGGTTTCCGAATCAGACGGGCCCACAACAGCACATGCTCCAACCAGCCAATAACAGAAGGTGCCTTACTGGAGACTTTCCTTTGCGTTGCTTGCCATACTGGACTAGAGGAGAGAACAGCCGAGGCTGCTATGCGGTCGTAATTCAACTGAATTCAACAGCAGTTTTCTCATATTCAATATTTCGACATGGCCACATACGCACGGAAAAAAAACATTTGTTTTTTTTTCCAATACCAACCTTGTACCAGCGTTCACTGGCCGGGCAATATAATTCACTCTTCGGTTATGTTGTCAAGGCTACTGTATGACGGCAGGTGCTTTGCAAGTCTGATCTGACAGCTAGTCTTGAACTCGTTTTTTGGGTATTTTTTTTTTCGAATTTCGTTTCGGTGATGTACTCGTACATACTACTGCTACGACAACGACTAATATTACTACTAACACTACCATTACCACTACCACTGCCATTGCCACTGCCACTGCCACTTCTACTGCCATTACCACTGCCACTGCCACTGCCACTGCCACTGGCACTGCCACTGCCACTGCCACTGCCACTGCCACTGCCACTGCCACTGCCACTGCCACTGCCACTGCCACTGCCACTGCCACTGCCACTGCCACTGCCACTGCCACTGCCACTGCCACTGCCACTGCCACTGCCACTGCCACTGCCACTGCCACTACCTATTACGAATAATACTACAACTGCTCATACTACCGCTGCTGCTGCTGCTGCTGCTGCTACGACTTCTAATACCCAAACAAATAGTTAAACTGGGTTTCCTTCACCAGAGTCGTGGATAGGTATTAAATTACCTACAATTATTATTATATTTTATTTCAATAAGTAGACAGTATGATGGACAGTATGCAGACAAATTGATGTACTTAGTACATACATACATAGGTAATAAATAAGGGAAGCGTTGTTATATATATATATTTTTTTTGTGGAAACTGGCACGGTTGGCTACATCACCTACAACGTCCGTGATGTCAGCCCATAACACCGGGTGAACTTGGTGCCATGTCAGTGCTTCCCCCTTTGATCGTGCCGGCTACACTGAACTGGTCGGAAAACACAAACTATTTACATACCCGTTTTGGACCGACGTTTCATTCAGTGCGGTGGTACCAACCCGGGCGGGTTAAACCCTACCACCAAGTAAGATTAGGAGGGAAGGGACCTAGTTTTACGAGGAATCCAAACCTCGGTCAGCCTCCAACGGTCAGCGGTCACCCATTCAAATACTGACCGCACCCAGCGTTGCTTAACATTCAATAGCGACAGTTCACTGTCTGCACCACTGAGCTATCGAGGCTGACAAATCTGGATCAGATTCTGGATCAGTTCTGAAGTATAAACGTACTCTCAGTATTAAATTATGCAGCGAATAAATAGTGTATTAGTGGGAATATTTTTAAATTGCCTCTAACATGAAATTATGTATCAGTACACAAAGAGAAATAAAAAATAAATATAAGGAACAGTAGCGCGCAAAGGCGGGCTTTGTCACTAATACAGATTTATTCCGGCCACCCTTTTAGTTTATTTATGAAAATCAGCAAAGGAAAGGCCTCACCAAGTGGACACGTGTTCAAAATTCATCAACATTCAAACGATCCTAAGAAAACACTCCGGTCGCTTTGCATTCAAATCTACGAGCGTACCTTGTGATGTTTTACATAAGTACACACTGTCATACCTCCAAACGCAGAACATAAAATGGCATAGAAGTGTCGAGATGGCTTATAATAGTACAGCTCACTCAACCAATCAGAAGGCGTTCGCTGAGGCATCCGGCCCGGCTATTGGTTGAAATATGCGAGGAGTGAAATATGCGAAGTTGTGTGAGTTAGCAAGTGAGTTAACGCCGGCAGACCCCCAGATGTTCTATCTCACGAAGTCCGTTTATTAGTGAGAGCGGGAGCGGAAGCGAGAGCGAGAGGGAGAGTCAGCCTCGGTAGCTAAGTGGTGCGGTCGGTCGACTGTCGGTCGTGATCATAAGCACATCTGGGCGCGGTCGGTACATGGATGGGTGACTGCTCGACCGTTGAAGGCTGACCGTGCTCGGATTCCATGTAAAACTTTTTATTTTTATTTTTTTATGGAAATTGACACGTTTGTCTACATAACTTACAACATCCGTGATGCCAGTCCATATCACCGGGTGAACTAGGTGCCATGTCAGTATTTCCCCTCATTTCGTGTCGGCTACACTGAACTGGACGGAAAACACGAACTATTTACACAGCCGTTTCAACCGACACGTTTCATTCCGTGTGGTGATACCAACCCGGGCGGGATAACCCTACCGCCTAGTAAGGTAAGAAGGGATAAGGACCTACAGTTTAAAACTGTAGTTTGCTTTTTGAGGGAGAGGGAGAGGGAGTAATTTGTGATACGCACTACGACGGTTCATCACTTCTACTCGCTTTTATGTTCTGTGTCATACCTCCAAACTTCCTGCTACATAAATTGTGAACTTTCCAGCGTTCGTGGGCGGAGGTTTCGTCGGCCTAAACCTCCCAAAACACGACGATTATCATAATGGGCACGAATATCCGGAAATGTCGGAATCAGAAACAGACGAAATTTTGTGAAAAAAGCAAAATATAGGGATTCCACAATGACTATCAACAGACGATTCTAAAGCCCAAGCAATTTTTCGAAATGAATAAAAATTTCATGTTCCCCGTAATTGTTGCAAACTTATCCATCTCTTTAATTTGTAGCAGTTTCGGTTGACCTTTTATTCGGTGCGGTGATACCAATCCGGTTGGATTGAATCCTATTACCTAGTCGGTAAGGGACGTGAAATACAAACCACGGCCCGCCGAAATTGTCTTGCTTAATTTCGCACGTCGATCCGTTGCTCCACCGTGCTACCGAGGCTGACAAAATGTCAGTTCACGTTTATTCCGCCTCCTCGGCAAGTTATGACTCTTCTAAGTATATAGTACTAGCTTTTGTCCGCGACTTCGTCCGCGTGGATTTAAAAAAAAGAACAGAATTCGAAATTGAAGTTTAATGTGACGTTGATAGGCTTTTGTTTTTCTTGTCTTTTATATTCTCTCTCTCCCGTCCATACTATACTTTATTTGATACTGGTGAGCCCTAAGGCTATTTAGCGTGATGGTATATAGGCTATGCTATTCTGATGTATAAGCTATCCATCAGAATAGCATAGCCTATAATCCGTTCAGTAGTTTTTGCCTGAAAGAGGAACAAATATCCATACATCCATCCATCCGCACAACCTTTCGCGTTTATAATATTAGTAGGAAGTAGGATATCCTTACATGCGAGCGGCACTCCCATGGGAACTTGTTAGTGTCCGAGAAAGGGACTGACTGGCTAGTGGAACACATAGGGCTACATAAATCTCTATCTTTATCTTTTACTTTTATAAATGGGAACGTGTCTGTATGTATGTTTGTGGTAAGCTCCGGCACCATTGAACAGATTTTGATGCTGTTTGCACCAATGGAAATAGTAGTTCTTGGGGCTCACTATAGGCTATATACAATCATACGAAATAGCGTTAGGGCTGAGCGGTATTAAAGAAATAGTAGTATGAACGGGAGAGAGAGAGAGAGAGAGAGAGAGAGAGAGAGAGAGAGAGAGAGAGAGAGAGAGAGAGAGAGAGAGAGAGAGAGAGAGAGAGAGAGAGAGAGAGATCTTTATCGGATTTGCGTGACTTCGTGTACAGTAGTTATCACGAATCGTATTGAAAGCTGTCTCATGTCATCAAAACGCTAACGCTCTGCACTCGCGCCTGTGCTCGCGCATCGGCGCGCTCCGTTCCGTTCCGTGAAACGACATCTCAACACGCGCGTGGCGCTGTGTCTGATGCGAAGTAGCCGCATGCGGCCCTTTCATTGGTGACATTGCCTGTAGTGCGCCATGTTAGACTATGCCCTATCTATCAATTTAAATATTTATATGTATGCATTTTGTATGACAAATCACAAAATTTTGTTAAGTATTTCTGACTTTTGCATGAAAAAAAAAACATCTGATCGTAAATTATTTAATCCAAATGACCAGGGCAATGCCTGCTGTAAGGTAGGTACACACTGTCCTTCTTTAAGATTCAATATTCAAGATTATTTATTTCAAACATTTGTGTACAAATTAGTTAGGTACCGTGTGGGCCGGTACTTTAAAAGAATAGCCCCACTGCATCTCTTCCCATGTATGTCGTAAAAGGCGACTAAGGGATATCACTCCCTTCTTATATTACTAGGTGGTAGGGTTTAACACGCCCGGGTTGCTACCACCGCACTGAATGAAAGGTCGGTCGAAACGGCTATGTAAATAGTTTGTGTTTTCCGTCCAGTTCAGTGTAGCCGGCACGACCGAAGGGAAGCACTGACGTGGCACCAAGTTGACCCGGTGTTATGGGCTGACACCACGGATGTTGTAGGTGATGTAAGGCAACCGTGTCAGTTACCATAAAAAAAAACATTTGAAACACAATTGAAACAAACAGAATAAAAACCACAAGGAAAACTGTAAATACAGAACACACCCCGTATAGGATGAAAAAGCAGTTACTGTGATGAGGTTGCGCGGGTGCCTAGAACAGGGGTCTCCAAACTATGGCCCGCGGGCCGTTTCCGGCCCGCGTTACGTTTGTGGCCTTAACATTTATTTTTAATTCATCCTAAAGTGCATGGGCGAGCTGCTTACTTAGACTCTAGGTAGAGTCTCTTAACTAGAGTAAACATATCACCAATGGCACCAGTGCTATTCGATCGGTCGGATAGCGGCGCAGCGCCGCCGCCGCACAAGGCTCTTTGATGAATATTTACCGTCCTTTTTAATAATAGGTACTACAAAATTCGACCCCAGGTAAGATATTAATTGTTTATCGAAAACTGCATGTTTTTTTTTACTAAAAAACTCAAAAAAATTCTAAAACTTTTTTTTTTTACAAAATTGTTTTATTTTGCTCATTGTTATACTAAACATTATCCAAGGAAAGTACCTACCTACACATTTTGAGTTTACAATTTATTAAAAATGTTTTATAGAAAAAAAACCGGCTAAGTGCGAGTCAAATTGGCGCACCGAGGGTTCCGTATCGCCATGTCACGGCTAGCGCCACTCACACCATCTAGATGGCGTGTTATGAAATGCTTCATACTAGTTCAATGTCATGATTATATAAAATGCTTCATAGACTATAAGGTAGATGGAGCGTGCGCATACACTTTTTGGTTTCTTCTATGGGAACCCCGCGATTTTTTTTACTTTTTCTTATTTTTATTACTTGTTGTTATATCGGCCATAATAACACACTTTCTGTGAAAATTTCAACGGGCTACCTATTACGGTTCAAGAGATACAGCCCTCGGACAGACGGACGGACCGACAGACAGACGGAGTAGGCTTAGTAATAGGATTCCGTACCGGGTATGGAACCCTAAAAATTAAATTTGATTCTGGCCCGCCAATATTTTTGATAAGTCAATGTGGGCCGCCTGTAAAATAGTTTGGAGACCCCTGGCCTAGAAGGTTCTATCGCGTGCGTGACTGTACACTAGGCAAATTACACAGAGTGAGCCACTAATGAATACATTAGATTAATGGCGCCATACTTTTAGCAGAAGTAATTTTCCTACCAGTCGTTTGTACGGCAGAAAATTTCAACGAACTGTATTGTTTCCTATAAAGTCTAGGTAGAGTCGAAATAACATTTCATGAAATACATACAAACGCAAAGTTTTATTTAGAAAGATAGAAAGAAAATCGTCTTCTTCTCTAGAGATAGAGAAGACGATTTTCTTTCTATCTTAGAGATAGAGAAGAAGAACTAGAGAAGAACTTCTTATGAAAAATGGAACTTGTCTGTATGTATGTTTAAGGTAAACTCCGGAACCACTGAACATATTCTTATGCGTTTGCTTGCACCAATGTTAAGAGTAGTTCTTGATGCTCACTATAGGCTATATCACCGAAGCATTACTTTCTCATTCTTTGTCACTATATTTTCTTTGAGATCAGATTATAATTTCCAACATTTTAGAAAACTCGTCAACAGACATTGCATATTCAACTAACCCTAGGGCGATAGAATTGTAGTTTCATAAATGAAAACAAAATAGAACTAGATAATTGAATGGAAATTCTAAATATATTTACGTAGACATTTATTTGCTCAGCTGAGCACCCACTTTTAAACGTGGCAGCTACGAAAATAAAGGCCGATTTAAACAAAAAGGCCAGTCAAAGTTTTCGAAACTTTGAATAAACTTGAACAGTAATGGTGAATACATTAAAATAATTATCTATCTTACAACCTAGTGTTTTGGTCTGTTGTATTGAGACTTTGTCTTTCACTTAAAACCACAACGTTTCTGTAAGATGTCATAATATTTCCGTTCGTAAGCCTACGCCGTCTGTCTGTCTGTCTGTCCGCCTGTCTGTCTGTCTGTCCGTTCGAGGGCTGTAAGACGAGACGGAAGTTAACTTTTTTCCATACAAAATTTCAGATTTTTACAATTGTTTTTCTTGTCTTAAAAGGACAGTCCAATCTACGTTCCTGTAATTTTCTTGTTTAGATGAAATATATCTACAACACCGGAGCTATAGTATAGTCTCCCCCAAGTATAGTCTCGGGTCCTTCAAGAGAGGCGTGAATGGGCACCTGTCAGGCCGGCATGGCATTCGCAGCCCCCGCCTGCGTCCGAATGTCCATGGGCGTCGCTAGACACCTTATGGGTGACTAGGCGCCACATGTCGCGCTTAGTATAAAAAAAATAAAAAATGAACTAAAAATGTGTACGTCGACCGAAAAACAATTTTTTTTTTTTGACACACGAAGTTCAACCTTATTGAATCATCTCATCACTTTAGATATTCAAAAAATAAAAAGACAGGAACGTAGATTGAACTGTCCATAAGGATAGGTCCATAATAATACAACAAAAAAATCATTGTAAAAATCGGATAAGGTTTAGGGGAGTAAAAACATAAATGCCGAAAGACGATTTTTTATGGAGAAAGTTAACTTCCGTCTCGCTTGAAATTTTTACAGAATATTTCTTATTATGGCGGATATCCTAACAACACGTGTTTTTTATTAAGGCTATTCGTAAAAACCGGTATGTATGAATGTATGTAGATTTTTCAAACCCCATGTTTTCACGAATAAAGTCACGTGTGAAGCTGTGAAAACCGCATAAACTCACGTTCCTCTCCGTCAGTGCCAACTATGTAAACTTTTCCAATCGCAAGCTGCGCGTCAGTTTACTTGAAGGTCTGAATAGCTTTCGCTTCCGCCTCCAAATGGACTAACTTCACGAACATGCTCGGAAAATGCTTTAGATTTTTGTGGAAAACTAAATATTGTATGGAAGAAAGAATGTGAAAACGAATTTGTAAAAACGTACCTCCTTTTTGCTTCGCGCGATCGGGTAAAAACAAAGAAGACCGTTACCTTTGATTTTATTTATTTTTATACGCGTGTTTCAGTATTGATTTTTTCTAATATTATAGAATAGATCGCCGTTTGTTACTTACTTTGTATGTTTCTTCCTTTATAACTTGAGAACGATTTAATCGATTTTCATCCTGTTTTCAGCAATGCCGCCAAACACATTTCTGACCATAATGCATATGTACATTATTGTACATACACTCATCCTAGCACACAGTGAAATGCATCATGCACGCACACACACAGTAATTTCACCCTTACGCACAAATAAATGAAATGAAAATATACTTTATTATACACCATTGCATAAAAAGGTTACAAAAGGCGAGTTTAATGCTTTGCGGCATTCTTTACGAACTAACCTTTGGGATGTGGAAAATACGTGGGGGCGGCCAATGCAGTACCTACTAAAGAGGGAACAGTAGTATGAAATATAAATACACACATACAAATTGTACAAAGATACATACAATCAATATAAATCCTTACTTAAACATAATTACATATATACAATAAGAAACATAAATATTATAGGTAATATACCTACATCAACTGTTATATACTATGCACAAATACTTATATACATACTTTACATATATTTAAATAAATAAGGTTTATTCTTCAATTCCGGATTACGCAGCCGTGGCCAGATTTTCCCACAAACAGCCCAGATTTTCCAGCGAAATTGAAGTGACCTTAGAGCAAAATCGAGCTAACTCCATCGCGAGATCCCGAGTCCCTCCTACCAGGAGGAAGGGAGGAATGGGGGTTGGGACGGCGTCATCGGGTGGGCAGTAAAGGGCGGGACGACGTCGATAAATATAAAATATGTAGAATCCGCATCAGCGGGAAGTGGCAATAAGCGCAAATGGAGCTGCAACCTCGTCCTGGCGGAATACGGGTGATAGGTCGAAATGAGCTCATACAAGTTTTGTCTACTGAAGAATTTCTAATTTGCCATATTTGTTTTTGTTCACTTGTGGATTAATATACTTAGTGTAGTATGTATTCATGTACATAATATCGCTGCAAATTTTCTCAACAGTACCTAGGTGAATTTCATGGAGCGACATCTAGCGTCCACATCAAGCGTCAATATTAAATGAAATAGGTACTTCAGCCAGCGGTATACTTGATTTAGCAGTTAGGTAATTGTTGCAACGTTGAACATGTAGATGGCGTTATGTAGGTTTTTTAAATATAAATTAAACAAAAATTAATAGTCGTTATTTTCTCATATTTTTTATTAGTTATTATCACATCTTTATCATGTACTTAAATTAATTTTACATGGTAAATATCCGCCGGAACTGATTTACTTTATGACATCATCACGTAAAACTATCGTTCGTAAACCAACTTTACAGACAACCAATTTTTTTATGTAGTATTCGTTTAACATAATTATGTAGTTTATCATAATGCCACAAACTTTTCCTGTTCGCCTGCATATATTTCTCCCACATCCCAAATTTTAGTTAGAATTGTACAAATTGGTGTTCAATAAAGTATAGGTACATTACATACATACATATTAATTGTAAGTATGTAGTATTCATGATTTGTACATGTGTATGTATGTTTGTGCTGGTTGCATTTTATGTTTGTATGTTACATGTAGGTATATTTATATTTTTACAATTTAATAAAAAAAAAAGGTTAATTGGAGAAATTGTTGAAATGTGTGAACCAAACATTATTTACTGTTCAGAACAACAAAGATTATACAAAGATTATAAAATAATTAATTACAGAGAAAATTAGAATGAATGTCTCCATTTTGATAAATAGCTAAGTATTAAGCTACAATACATAAGGATTTAATTTTTAGGGTTCCGTATCGATACGGAAGCCTATTACTAAGCCTACGCCATCTGTCTGTCTGTTTGTTCGTCCGTCCGAGGGTTTTTCACAAACAAATTGTTATTATATATAGCGTATGCCAACAAATAATAAAAAAAGAAAAAGTAACAAATTTTAGGCGGTCCCCACACAAGTATTATTTACAAACTACAAATACTTACAAGTACTAATTATATTATTGTAGCTTCAATCTATCGCCTAAATCCCCCACGTACCTGCCGTCCTCGCTCGGAGACACGGTGAGAGAAAATCAGGATCCAACCGAGCGGAGGCCTCGCCTAGGGAGAGCGGCGAAGAGGTGGGGGGGGGGGGGGGGGGGGGGGGGTCGTGTTGACATCATCTTTTTCAGGCTACGTCGCAGAAGGGGTGGACAAATTTCAGCTTGAGGTAGGATTAAAATCTCAAGTTTGGATGTTATTTTACGATAGTTAACAGGGCACAACCCCCCTTTCGAAACATATATTTAAATGTAAACGATAAATTAATACGTAAAATATAAAAACTAACTAACTAAAATAAAGAATTAGCAATTTCACCCAAAATTTGGACTGGGGATGGAATGGAGCGCTCCGAGGACTGTCACCTATCAAAGTTCTTCCCGCGGCCGGGTGTGCTTAACTTCACGAACGGACGTCGATCCATCGCACCATCGTGCTAATGGGGCCGTGGACTTAAAACATATTTCTATGAATGGGGCTGACAAAAAATATTCTAACGTCCTTGCACGCTACACGATTGTAATGGGCTGACACCATTTTATGTATATGAGCTGTGACAGTTGACATTCTCTATAAGATTTAGTTAGATAGATGGATATATAGATACAACATCCTTTATTGCTCCAAAACATTTTATAGAAATAAGCAAATATAACATTTACAGAGGTGCAAAGGCGAACTTACTCCTTACAGATATTTCTTACCGTTCCTTTGGACGTTTGATAGTCGATAAAGTACCTTCTATTGTTAAACAAAAGCTATACATGTGTGAATACATATAAATTACTAAACATATAAAATATTATATTATACAAATGAATATTGTGTACCTGAGAATATTCAGAAAAAACTCGAGTTTAGTAAAGCGGTGGGCGATGTTGTGTCAACACGCACGCCCACGTGTTGTAACACATCGCCGTGTTATCCGTGTGTTTAGGTAGGCAGCACACTATTAGCATAATCATACTTTATTGACTTTGCCAAGTAAGTGAGCACACGAGAGGAAAAAAAACCCGTAAGCACGTAATAATTTATTGTACTGCGTGTATGCTATTTTATTTTAAAGAAAACATTTTGACCAGTTCAAGATCGGTGTACTTACTATCATTTAGTTAGACCATTGGTTCCCAATTATATTTCAATCGGTACCCCTTAGCGAATTTTCTGAAACCCAAGTACCCCTGAGTGAAAATCGTTGGAAAAATACATCCTGGTCAGGATTCGTACCTGAGTCTCTGGCTTCGCCAACGCGATAACCAACTACGCCACCGGGTCGTTACGTATTATCTCAAAATTTTCGTTCGCATAAATTACCTGCAGGTATGCACGTAAATTCCAAAGAGTTTGTATTACGACCTCACCCCTGTATTACGTTGGCCCCTCCGACTCAACCACTCATACTGGATTACATAAAACAAACCCATACTGCGTTTCTGCTAAGTATCAAGAAAAAAAAAATTAAGCTATCATTGTCACATACATAATCCATTGCGTTTGTACAACCCGCTATACGTACATAAGTGATATGTCTGTCACACGGAAGATATGTATGAGATAAACCAAACAAATAAAAACGTTCCGTATTCGAGCCGCGTTCGTGACGAGAACCGAGTATGGACGTTTGGACAGATAATAAGGCCACATATACACACGACGTCCATAAACGAAAAGTCAACACAATAAACAGTCAGGGAGAGGATTAAAAACTTTAGAACAGCGTACATTATAGAGACCAAGGAGAAATTAGTGATAGATAGATAGATAGAAATACTGTATTGCTCCAAGACACATTTTACAGAAGACAACAACGAAAGTAATTTACATGAGGGGCAAAGGCGGACTTATCCCTTACAGGGATTTCTCCCAGTCAACCTTTGGATGTTTGAGAGTCGTATGTTGTGAGATATAAGTAGGTAGTAGCAAAAAACTTGAGTGTGGGAATTTAAAAAATAATATAAGGAAAATAACTATAGTAAACTATAATATACACTGCTTATAAGTAAGTAATACTTAATTGAACGTATGAATTACTATTTATAAATTAAAATAAATACATATGAATTACAGTTTATATAATACATAATACCTAAATATATACATACATACTTGTCCATTCAGAATTAAAGGATTTTTTAGCTTTTGACTTAGTGTATCGTAAAGTGAGCGAAATATGTATTTCTACTAGAGATACCGAAGAAATTGTGTCCCAACAAGCTGAGGTACGAAATTTGTATGTAATGTATGACAATGGCAGTTCTCTCCTTTTTAAGTTTTTTCTCCGGCAGGTAACTTGCTTGCTGTAGCGACGCAGGGGAAACTGGACATTTTGGATGGTGACTGGAATGGCAAAGATGTAATGTGTGTGTTTTTTTTATGGAAGCAGACTTAATTGGGTGCATAATATGTAATGTCATATCCGTGATGTCAGCCTGCCGTAACTTGTTCCTGCTGGAACTAGGTATAATGTAACTGCTTATCGTCGTTTAGTTCGGTCTCCATGGTTCAACAAGAGCAGCCGGCAATAATTTATATATAACTATTTATTTAATTAAATTAATTTTCTATGTGTTATTCTTACAGTACTTGGGGGGGGGGGGGGGAATATATGGGCAGTGAGAGCGTTCCAGAGTTTACCGGTTCTGTAGAGGAAAGAGAAATAAAGACTATTTTTAATCAAAAGCTTTTCTTCAAAGAAACGAATCCAATTACAAATGACAGTTTTGCCCGCGCGCCATAACAATGCGCATATCGTTATTACCATTCCTTTTAAGACAGCGTGACACCTTGTCTGCCCTTGAAATTGTGGAAGTCACCTAGACGTCCCTAGGGTCAAATATGTGCCGCATAGAAAATAACGACGTATACGGATGGCGGGTTTGACCTTAGTCTATTTTGCAAGCTCGATTATACTGGAGAATTAGTTTTTTTTTATTAACCCCCGACGCAAAAGGGGTGTTGTAAGTTTGACGCCTCCGTCTGTGCGTCTGCCTGTGTGTCTGTCTGTGGCATCGTAGCTCCCAAACGGATGGACCGATTTCGATACGGTTTTTTTATTAGAAAGCTGGATGGAGCGGAATGGTTCTTAGCTATGTTAGTAATCAACTAATAATGTAATTAAGGACTTATAAAGAATTACGTCTTACGGATCGACCGATTTGGATGCGGTTTTTTTTTAAACTTTGAAATAAAAGTTAAATTACAAAACTCCGACCCTTAGGCCCACTTGCACCAACACAAATTTAATATATAAACCAGTTTAACTCGTTAAGCTAGCACCCGTTGACTGTGGGAACCGCGTTTAAATCCATAACTCGCTACTTAACTTTAAACTCGTGTTGGTGCAAGTGGGCCTTAAGTTACCGACCGCTAAGTAGATAAAATATAAAAACTCAGAGCTACGCGGGAATTTACTTAGCGGCCCCCCGACTCCTTTAAGTAAGTAAACGGAAATTATTTTTGCCTTTTTAAGGGTCGGGGTTTTTTTAAATTTGTAATTTAACTTTTTATCTTCTTTTTATTTTCTTTTTTACTTAGACATAGTACCTATGTTATATTTAAAGTAATGAAAATTTAGTATGTAAGTTATATGAAAAAAAAAGCTCTGTAAAGTTTCTTATCCTATAGATTGAATTGCTGGACGGGACATGACAAAAAAAAATGATGACGATCCATACTGAACACAGAGCATCAAATACCTACCGCGGGCGCCCCCTACTAGAGGCGCCCTAAGCGATGATATTTGAAACCCAAAAACTACACGCAGTGCTGCTAGCGCTTCGTATGTGTGTGTGTGCTAGTATCGACACTACACACAAAGAGGAGCAAGTTAGGCACACGCACAAAACAAATGCACACGCACGACACACTTATGTAAGTCATAGGCCACGCCCACAGGCTTCAACGGCGTTGTAGAGAAATCGCGCTCAGGGCGCCTCTAGGAGGGGCGGGCGCGCGCATTTGATGCTCTGTGATACTGAATATGCATATATGTATGTATCAATGAAATATTGTTAATGTTGTGTGTTCTTTATGGCGAAATAAATATCTGAATCTGAATCTGAATCCGAAGCTTTAATAAGAATAAAACATAACCTATGTTTTACTCTTATTAAAGCTTCGGATCCACAGCTTTGATATTTTGTTTTTTTTTTTTTTTTTATGGAAACTGACACGGTTGGCTACATCACCTACAACATCCGTGATGTCAGCCCATAACACCGGGTGAACTTGGTGCCACGTCAGTGCTTCCCTTCGGTCGTGCCGGCTACACTGAACTGGACGGAAAACACAAACTATTTACATAGCCGTTTCGACCGACCTTTCATTCAGTGCGGTGGTACCAACCCGGGCGGGTTAAACCCTACCACCTAGTGATATAAGAAGGGAGTCATATCCCTTAGTCGCCTTTTACGACATACACGGGGAGAGATGCAGTGGGGCTATTCTTTTAAAGTACCGTTTATTCAGTTGACAAAAATTTGAAAATGTGTTTTAATATTTTTTTTTTTTTTCGTTATGTTTGCTAGTGAGCTCTCCCAGCGCGTTTGAGCGTTCAGTAACAAACAGACAGACAGTGAATAATGGTTGAGATGCTTTTACGTGTTATTTTGTTTGTATTCCAAAAACGCTTCATATTTTTTCACTCAGGTGAAGCGTGTTTTCCACGAAGACGTTTTCGCATCAAAGCCAAAACGGATTGCCTAACTTTTGAGCGTCTCACCCCGTAATTGCTGAAACAGGACCAATAAGTTCGCTCCTCCCAACGATCTCACCTAAATCTAATAGATAGGCCATCAGGGCGACACGCCATACAAACCGCAGTAGAGATCTAGAAAACTTTACCAGATGTTCGTGTTTTATGTAGGTCTCTCTACCACCATTTATCTTCCTTGTTGAATTCAGTGTGGCCGCTATGACATTTAAATTTTTTTTTTTTTATGGAAACTTGACACGGTTGGCTACATCACCTACAACATCCGTGATGTCAGCCCATAACACCGGGTGAACTAGGTGCCATGTCAGTGCTTCCCTTCATTTCGCGCCGGCTACACTGAACTGGACGGAAAACACGAACTATTTACATAGCCGTTTCGACCGACGTTTCGCTCAGTGCGGTGGTACCAACCCGGCCGGGATAAACCCTACCACCTAGTAAGGTAAGAAGGGAAGGGACCTACAGCTTAACGTGGTATCCGAACCACGGTCAGCCTCCAACAGTCGGGCGGTCATCCATCCAATAACTGACCGCACCATTAAGCTGCCGAGGCTGACGATCCCTTAGTCGACTTTTACGACATGCGACGGGGAGAGATGCAGTGGGGCTATTCTTTTTAAGTACCGACCCCACACGGTACAAAAAAAGTTAATAATATTCATATTCGTCATTTTTGGAGATCCGTATCCACGAGGAAGCCTATTACTAAACCTACGCCGCCATCTATCTGTCTGTCCGTCCGTCCTAGGGCTGTATCTTTTGAACCGTAGTAGTTAGCCGGTTGAAATTTTCACAGAATATTCATATAATATCTTTAAAATAATAAAACAATCAAAAAGTAAACAATGTTAAAAAAAATATGAACAACGTTTTCACTTGACATGTTTTCTATTTTAAATTATGTAGCGGTACAAACCTTTACAAATATTTTCAAAAATGTAATGACTGACTTACATTAGCACCGTGATAAGTTTGGCGGCCTTCACTTGCGAGAGGTGCGTGGTTCGAATCCAGTCGGTGTGTACCAATGAGTTATTTTTATGGTTTTAATCAATTTACGTACATACGCTTCACCAGCTGCTCCATGTTTCGGATGTCATGTAAAACTGTAGGTCCATCGAGTTGACTACAGGAAATTGCCCAGAGAAATAAGTCCACCCTTGCGACACGTTAAGTGTTATATTATATTATTATTTCATCTATTTATTTACACATTTTTTAACCGACCGACCGATGGTGGGTCCCAAAGATAGAAACCTCCGGACGATGCGTGCAGTGTCGAGCAGGGCTGCCTTCTGCATCTGGCCCTTGACCTCAGCGAGAGCCTCTTAAAGTGGTCGTCGAGGCTCTTCGCTATCAGCCCATGCGCTGATATGACTATGGGCACAACGATCGTCGAGTCGACGGCCCACATTTTTGCAACCTCGTGCTGCAGATCCAGATACTTATTATTATTATTAAGTTCAAAAACATTAAAAGCTAACCTCCCTCACACACATTGATGTCTCTTATAGAATAGAATAGAATAGAATAGAATAGAATAGAATAGAAAATACTTTATTGCTCCAGAAAACATTTTACACAAACAGACAATAAGTAATGTACATGAGGGGCAAAGGCGGACTTATCCCTTAAAAGGGATTTCTCCCAGTCAACCTTTGGATGTTTGAGTGTCGTATGTTGTGAGATATAAGTAGGTAGTAGCAAAAGACTTGAGTGTGGGAATGTATAATATAATATACCTAAGGAAAATAACTATGATAAACTACATAATAATATAATATACACTATTATATATTTTGGAAGATCAAGAATATCACTTTATTCATAGACCCATCCCGTTCTAACCTGTTTGAACTACCAACTACACAAAATTGTCAAGAGCTTCGCTCATATGTCAAATTTTCAACTGACAGTAGAATTGGGGCGCAAGCGAACAGATGCTCGCATGTCGCGACGATTAGGACCATCATCGCTTCATCTAATGATTTAGGCGAGATCGTTGGCTCCACCGTTGTCCCGCCCACCCCCTACATGAGTAATAGCCCCCGTCTTCCTGTTTTCCAATACCAAGAAAATTAACTAAAGCAATTTCGCAGAGCTCCGACTTGATTTTCGCATAATAAAGCGTAATCATTTGTCAGTGTCGGGGGACAAATTTATCAGGAAGATTGGAGGAAAACTGGAGGAGAGGCGGACGACTCAATACTTGCTAAATGATTCGCTTCCATCCAAACTGGCTCACTGGCATTAGTCCTTATAAGTCGATTGATTGAGCATGGTTAAGAAAATGGCTACTTGAGGTTATTTTGTCATTATCTTGTACGACTTTTGTGGGATTCAGATATTTATTTACCACATGCTGTATCTCTACAATCGGAGGTAAGCAGAGTAATCGGTGCTGTGCTGCAAGAACTACATCACAGCACAACAACGGCCTATCACGTTTAGCAAAGTATCAGGAGAAAATAACTATCAAGAAGCAAGTAAGCACGAAAACCCACCTGCTGCATAACTCGGTGGAAGGACCGTGCCGAGGTGACAGGTGGTGAACCTGTCGCCCTTTAGCACGGCATCTCGTCCTTATCCCTTTTCCGACATGTACGGGGAGAGATGCAGTGGGACTATTATTTTTAAGTACCAGGCCACACACGGTCCGTACACCTATAATCACCTCCAATCAACTTTTTGAAAATATCGAATCGACGGGACGGCTGTAAAAAAATTTAATGATAATTATTATCTTTTCATTTATAGCTGGGGGAAAATAAACAGACAAGACACCTCATCGTTTCAAAGAAATAGTTATATAAAAGAAAGACATCTCACGAACTAATTTGTACGAACATGTGTCGACAAGATGAGGCGCTCTTTGTACGGTGTTTTATAATTCCGTGGCTGTTAACAATGGGACGCTTTTGTCAGTCCCGCTAACATTGTAATTATTGTACATCGATCGTGTTGACATATGTCAACTAGTTGTTTAAATATTGAACTCGGCCTAACTCATAGTAACTTTATAGAATAGAAATAGAAATAGAAATACATTTATAGCTCAGAAAAAGTACAACTAAACTAAAGGGTTCAATAAATTATTGTATGTTGCGTTCATCAGATGAATTACTGTAAGAGTTTTCTGTGGTTGGGTACCCTACCATGCTCACTGGGACTGGGAATAAATCCGTATTGGGCACGGTATAAATACATTGAAAAGCATTTACTCATTAACTCACAATTTTTTATTTTTTTTCTATGTATTTACGGGTAGGCTGTATCAGGGACGCAGCCGCAGTGGAGTACGTGAAACGTCTTGTGCGGGCTAGAGAGTAGAGAGTGTGTGTGGTTTCGGCATTTGGTTCAATGTAGCGCGTTCCCTGTGGATACGAACACGTTCCGCCGAGCTCAAAGCGGGTCGTCGGGCGCCGGAATCTCTCTCTCTCTCTCTTGCTACGCGAGTTCTTGCACGCCAGTTTTGTAGGTTACGTATCGCACGTGGTGGCGCCATAGTAGAGCAGTCGTCAAATTTCTGCAAAAAAAAAAAAAAAAATCTTTTTTAAACTCTACAACTTCTAATTGTCACAAGTATGAGTTATAAATATTACACCTACTATAACGCCGCGAGCTTTCTTAAACGTGTTTCAAGTCAAAAAAAACTTGAAAAAAAAAACGATTCTTGTATGGGGACCCCTCCTAAATGTTTTTTATTATTTGTCTTTATATTCGCCAAAGTACCACATATTCTGTGAAAATTTCAACCGGCTAGCTATTACGGTTCCAAAGATACAGCCATCGGGCGGACGGACGGACATACTGACAGACAGACATACTTTGTATGTCCGTATAGTGATAGGCTTCCGTACGGGGTACAGAAACCTAAAAATAATAAAAAGACTGCAGGAGTGTTGATTATTGACATAAATATGTCAAGCAGTAACCACTGTCTACCGCCTATGGTAGACTGTGGTTGAATACAGCCAATGAGAAACATATGTGTCGACGGTTCAGTCAGACTATGAAGTCTGAATCCTCGCCAGCACGCATATGGTCCAGGACCATTAATCAACTTGGCAAAAAATTAGACCCACGTATTAAATTTATAGCCGTTGGGATGAGACACGTTTTAGAAATTCACTTGTGTGACCATCTATGAAATTCACAGAGCAAGAGAGCGAGGGGCGGCCGGCCGGCCGGTGGCCGTGTGGGAAGACGGCCACCGATCGTTGTTCTTTGTTCTGTAATTTAAACTAGTAGACAATTATTTTGTCAGCCTCGATAGCTCAGTGGTGCAGACAGTCGACTGTTGCTATTCATTGTTAAGCGACGCTGGGCGCGGTCAGTATTTGGATGGGTGACCGTTCGACCGTTGGAGGCTGACCGTGGTTCGGATTCCACCTTAAACTGTAGGTCCCTTCCCTCCTTACCGTACTAGGTGGTAGGTCGTTCGAAACGGCTATGTAAATAGTCCGTGTTTTCCGTCCAGTTCAGTGTAGCCGGCACGACCGAAGGGAAGCACTGACATGGCACCTAGTTTACCCGGTATGTTGTAGATGAAGTAGCCAACCGTGTCAGTTTCCATAAAAAAAAAAGACAAAAGAGATATTTTTGATACATTCACAAAGAAAAGTTTTAAAATGTAATATTAAAGACACCTGACCCATCCGACTGGCACCTCCTCGGGGGTGAAATTACTTGAGGCTCCGGCCTCGAGCACAGTCACCCAGTTCGGTCGGAGACAATAAAAAATAAGGCCTACCAAGTTTCATGCCGGCTCTTCTCCGTAGGTGTATACAACTTGATGCTAAAAAAAAAATACAACGACGAATACGAAATAACCCGCTCAACTGCATGCTGAATGCTGAATGAAAGAAATCAAATCAAATGCATTTACGAGTATTTGTCAATTCTCATTTACCATGTTTGTTCATTATGTTTATATTTTTAATTTTCTTTAATATTATTAAAGGCTGTATATTATTTCTATGTTTATTGGAGCCATTTTTAAAACAAAAAATTTACCATACATACAAAAAATTTAATGAAATAATATATCAAGAAAAAAAACCAGCCAAGTGCGAGTCGAACTCGCGCATCTAGGGTTCTTTATCGGCATGTCATGGTCAGCGCTGCTTCATACTGTTCTCGGTAGATGGCGCGCATACACTTTTTAGTTTCTTGTATGCGGAAGCCCGTGTATTTTTTACTGTTTCTTATTTTTATTATTTTTTGTTATATCGGCCATAAGAACACATATTCTGTGAAAATTTCAACTGGCTACCTATTACGGTTCAAGAGATACATCCCTCGGACAGACAGACGTACAGATAGACAGACGGCGTAGGCTTAGTAATAGAGTCCCGTACGACGGATACGGAACCCTAAAAACGATTAAAGGCTCAATAAGAAAGCTAATGAAAGCCCCACTGCATCTCTTCCCGTGCATACAGACGACAGACAGGCGGACGGACAGACAGACATACGTTGTAGGCTTAGTAATAGACTTCCGTACGGGGTTAGGAAACCTAAAAATAAAAAGATTGGTAGATACATATATGGTGTTTGAGCGTGCACCTCAGCGTGTCCTGGGCCTATTTGGAGCAAAAAAGTTAGATGTCGACATTTTGTTCTACGGTGAACTTTTTTTCCCCATACTAAACTAAATAAATCTATTTAGTTTAGTATGAAAAAAAAAAGTTCACCGTAGAACAAAATGTCATCTAACTTTTTCGCTCCAAATAGGCTCAGGAGTACCTAATTTGCTTTATGTGTGACCTATAGTCATCAAACACCTGTATATTATTGTATAGCAAAGAAAGCGTCCGATTTCAGAAGCTATTTAAAAAACGAGCGCTCGCCGGGCAGGGGGGAAATTTCTGGTTAATTTAAAGTTTTCTCGTGAATATATATTGGAAAAATATCCGACTTTTTGTTCGGAAGCCGTTTAATTTCAATTTCCTTTCGCAAGGAGTTTTGCTATTGTCTGTCGTCGTGATGAACGGGTGCTATCCGAACACACCGATACGACCTTTCATTGTTTAAACTGTAAGTAATATTGCAAGGATACATAGTCGTGCCGAGGGGGGGGGGGGGGGGGGAGGAGGCTGGTTTGGGGTTAACCCCCCCCCCTCCCCTAGACACCAAAACATCTTGCAAAAAATAATTTTTTAATTTTTAACGACAATTTTCATCATATTTTTTGTACGCATGCAATACTTGACCCCCTAGAAAATTTTCTAGACTCGTTCCAGTATTAGAATGTCCTTTGATTAAATCTGAAAATCCCCCCGAACCAAAATCCCGGGCACGCCAGTGCAAGGATATCTTATCATCCATTTTGGCTATTTTTTACCATCATGTTTTGGTATCTTGGCGCAATAAAATGTAAATAAATAAAAAAAATTTTTTTTTAACAAGCTGCTATTTATGCCATGTACTAAACAAAATAAAATAAGTTTCGGTTTTCGATTTGTTTTCAAAAGCTTTGTCTGTTGTTTTTTATTTTAAATATTTTATAATTTAGCCTAATCATCGTGGAAATTTTACTGGTTTATTATAACCTTAATTCAATTTTTTACTTACAGTAAGTCTTACATGTTAGTATTTAGTTTTTATTTATTTATTAGGTTAATTTTATCAATATTATACCTTACTATATTTATATATTAATTGAGATATTTATCCATCAATCAAATATTATACACATCAATATTGTACACCATAAAAACATGGAACACAAAAGGCGAGTTTAATGCAATGTAGCATTCTTTACAAGCTAACCTTTGGGATGTGGGGAAGCGCATAGGGCGGACAATGCAGTGCATAAGTTAAGTGTGAAGAATAAAACTATTAAATAAATGGACGCAAACATGTACATAGAATAGACACATTCATAAAATTAGATTTATGACTGTGTGTTTCTTTAAAATAAGTAAATAAATAAATGTGGCAGGTTCTTAAAATCTTCGAAATCTAAAAATAAAAATGTAAATTTTATTAAAAAAAAAACGTCAACAGCAATGTTGCGCGTGCCCATCTTATGTATGTGAAGTAGTGATTGTGAACAGGAAGTAATTTCTAACTTTCCGATAGTATTTATGACCGTTTGTTCGACGAGGCCCGTATTTTTCTTTCATTTCATATTTTATTTCAGCGGCTATTTATTGCAAAGAATCCGAAAGAATAGAACAGTCACACATTCACACTAATATCTAAAAAATATTATCTTTAGCTGCACACAACTTGCATGAGGGCCCAAGTGAGAGGGATTTAGTAATTGTGTAACTAATGTATAAAGAAGATTAGTACTATGGGGCTGATATTAACAAATTTATCGTTAAAGGCCCTCCAATCTCGCCTCCAATAAATAAATACAAAAAAACTTGCATGAGACGGTTTGTGCGTTGATTTTAAATAGGCAAGTCCAAAAGTGTGATATTCTGAGATTCGTGGCGTTTGAAGCAAAAGAAAAAATGTACATGATATTTTCCTCTGCGGTGAAATTTTGTTCATACTAAACGAAATAAAATATTTTGCGTACCTATACAAAACTCCACTGTGTAAAACATCCAATGGGCGAAGCGACAAACTGAAGTGAAGTGGGAGCGAGAAAAAAAATAAGAAAAAGTAAAAAAATCACGGGGGTTCCCATAGAAGAAACCAAAAAGTGTATGCGCGCGCGCCATCTACCGAATAGATTATGAAGCATTTTAACTAATCATGACATTTAATTAGGGAGCATTTCATAACACGCCATAGATGGCGTGAGTGGCGCTAGCCATGACATGGCGATACGGAACCCTCGGTGCGCGAGTACGACTCGCACTGGGCCGGTTTTTTAATAAGTCTCCGGTATGGCACCTACCTTCTTGGACGTGATATTGGCTGTTCGAAGCATGGGTTTTGGCCCCTCCGACGCAGACACCCATACCGGATTAAATAAAAAATAATTATAACGCCTTAATATCACCTCCTTGGCTATGCCGTGTCTGTGGTTTCGAATAATGTTTGATTCTGATTCCGGCTCACCCTCGTCAGAGCAGTGTTTTTATTATTGTTTCACTTCCTTCTATGTTGAATGGTTTTGTATCTTTCCCTCCGAGCATGACTAGACCGCCGCCGCTCTAAAACTAGCTACCTACCAGCATACCTACGTGTGCGGTGTGTGTGACTACGTTTCGTGTTTGCAAGGGTCTATAGCATGATTGGTTTTTACAGCTATTTGATTAAATTTTTTTGTTAGGAGATGTTAGGAGGAAAAATGCTCCTATAAACATATATTTTTTTTTTGCGTAAAGTGTTTTTTTTTTTGAGTGCGTAATACGGGGCGTAATGGGTTATATACTATGTAACCCTCCCGAAGTATATGTCTATAATTTATGTAATTACTCTCTTTACTTTCCAAACCCACAGCACAGCTCCAAATGTTCGTCAAGCCGAATCATACAATTTTGCTATAAAATCACGCATTCTTCATAAACACATAAAAACTATTTTCAATCGTCAAAATTCCCTTTCGATGGAAAAAATAAAATCCTCGTTTCCAGGTTGTATATTTTAGTTTACTATGAACTCTAAAGTCAAGTGTATAACGTTCAAAATTTATTGAAAAAAAAAACTCATCCGTGTGCTGTAAGTCCCAACACTACCTGCCGATCGGCTTTGGGTCGGTTTAGGGATCACAAAAAGTTAGTAATGCGTGAAGCTTTTAAAATATACAAGGGTTTCGTAGCAAAAACTGATCATTTTTTTAATTACGTATTTGTATTTTTTTTAAACTTAATGTAATTTTTGTTCTTGGTTTATTTAATCTTGAATTCGTCATCTACATTCCGAATAGCAACTATATAGCAACAAAAATGACAAACAATTAAAAACAATGACAAGGGCTGAACAGAACCAAGAGAAATGACAAAAATAATTAAACTGTCTTATGCATATTGATCCTACTACTACTATGCTACTATCTACTTTAGCGTTAATTATTTAAAGTAGCTCCAATAAACTTGTCACTAAAATATTTGAACATGGTAATTTATTTATTTATTTATTTATATTAGAAAACATACAGCCCTACAAAATGTAGATATTTATAAGCCTAAAGTATGGCCAGTCACATGTTTTCCTGATTAGTATTTTTTTTATTAATGTTTATACAATAGCATCAAAATAATTCTCAATTACGTCAAAGTCAAATCATTTATTTACAATGGAGTAGTTTCGTAAAATTTTACAATTTCTTATAAAATTATTCTACTATAGGAAAAGTCAAAATAATAAAATTGTTATTAATACAAATAAAATTAATACAACAAAAAATCAAAACATATAATAAATTATCATAATAAAATTTTTTCAAATAAAATTTAACCTAACCTAACGTATTATAAATTCCCAGTAGTCAAAAAACAAAATCAGATTTAGTACAAATTACAGATCCGTTAAGAAAAATAAATTACAAATGAACAATACATAGCTAAATACTTATTTAGTTTATATTCAATTTGTATAAGTATACATTATTAAATAGACACATTTGTCTAATCATCATCATCATCATCAGCCTGTATCGGTGCTGGACATAGGCCTCTCCCAATTTGTCTAATAGTTTATTTTTATTGTATGTTAGTACTAAGCACGTACGATTCAATATGGGGTCGTGCAAGTTGGCAGAACGCAGGGGCATGCGTCACACTATAACGATATAGAAGATGCAACTGTTCGTGATGAGAATACGCCTTGCAGTGGTTTCGTACCGCTGAAGGCCGGGAGGACTGGAGGAAAATTGGAGAGGCTATTACCAGCAGTGGACGCTTACACACTGACTGACTGACTGACGCTTTCGACGTAGTGGCGAAATTGGTAATGTGTTGGCGGCATGTGGCAGAGTTTCAGCTTTGAATCCTGGACAGGCGAGACCTATTTTTTTTCTCTTTATTTTCGATTTTGCATCTATCCTAATGAAGAAACATTTATCTAATTTTTAACTTCAGATAGGTGCCCTTCTTACCGTTGAGGCTGACCATGGTTCGGATTCCACGTAAGCCTGTGGGCCCCTTATCTTACTAGGTGGTAGGTTTTAGCCCGTCCAGATTGGTACCCGCGCACTGAACCGTTTCGTAATCAACGTTTCCGATATTTTACGTACTTACTTAACCAGCATTTCCACCAGGAATTAAAATTTCGCACACGCAAAGCAAGAAATAATAATTCCTTGCGCAATGTGAGTGACGCAACCCTAAAACAGCACACAAAGCGTAGGTGTACAGGTCCGGACCTGTCTCTCCAGAGACTCAAGCTGCTTGTCAAGGAAACGGTACCTTCCCAGCAGGTGCCGAGCCGAGCAACAGGCCCGGTTTACATGGCGACAGTTTCTGAGTAGCCAGTAACATGTACTGGCACTGGTGTAAATAATGGAAAACAGAAATAAGGAAAAAAGAAAGAAAGAAACACAGAAAGACATAAATTAAGACAGAAAGAAAAAGAAATAAATAAAAAAGAACGATAAAACAAATCCGGTCAAGTGCAAGTTAGACTCGCGCGCCGCGGGTTCCGTAACACACAACATTCTCTTAGGCATTCAAAGTGGCCCTATTTGACCTGACTTACGTAACCGTAATGAGAAAGAAAGAAAGAACGATATAAAGAAAGCAACAAACAAAGAAAGAAGACATAATTTTAAAATAATTCCAACTAAGCGTAAAATGGAAATAACCATTTCCACATGTCGAGGGATGGCCTAAAACAAAGGTTATTGGTCTTCTCAAGAATTAGAGGCACAAGGAGAATAAGACGAGCCTGAAAGACTGCACGACTGCACTTACCGCGGATGCGTACCAATCGGTTCTGCAGATCCTTCCTCCACAGAACCGGTAAAATCTAGAACACTCTCCCTACCCACATATTTTCCCCCAAGTACTGTCTCAGGTCCTTCAAGAGAGGCGTGAATAGGCACCTGTCAGGCCGGCATGGCATTCGTAACAAACAACCGCATTCGACCGAATGTCCATGGGCTTCGTTAGACACCGTATGGGTGGCAAGGCACCACATGTCGCGCTTACAATTAAAAAATATATATACATATATAACTGGTCCTAGTCTATCTACTGGCATGGACTAAACTGGCTTCATCTGACTGTACAGTCTAAACTTGCCTTAGTAACAGCTACCTGGTATTCTTAGCAAGAGTGCCTTTTGTCAAGTGCAGACCTTTTGAGGATGAACGAATATAGAGCAAGTGCGTTGGAATAGCGACTGACTGATTATACCTAGAATATTCGACGTTTTTATTCTTATTGTATTGTTGTGTAAACATCTATACCGGGGCCCCAAAAGAGTATCGGGGGTGGAGTGAATTGCGTTTTTGTAACTGGGCTGGGGCACTCGCGAACGGAGGCTGATGAGCTGTCGCACTTGTTAACTTAGTATTTCCTCTCTGCTGCGGTATCTCTGTGTGCCTATCTATTCCTTTAAATTACCGACCGGGTCACACTTTACGAAGTTTGATTACGTACAGTCAGCGCGTACGTTCGTGGCCTCCGGCAGGAATGAGAGAATGGAATGTGTAGTGTTGTGAATCAATCTCTGAAAGTAACGACGTTTACGAAACCTCTCTTTTATTTATGACATTAACATATTTATCTGAGTGGTTGAAGTACGAAGACAAAACAGGGATAATCGTTTAAAGATCTATCGGCCTCCGCCCGTAGAGGCCACGAACGTGCGCGCTAACCCTACCTAATAAGTATAATTTTAATGTCAGTTATTATACCGAATTTCATAAATTTGTTATTATTATTTAATTGAATAGATAGACATTTATAATATTGTCTGACGCGTTTTAAAATTAGTGTCAGACAATTTATTTTTATTTTAAAATTAGTGTTTTTTGTGGAAACTGACGCGGTTGGCTACATCACCTAAAACATCCGTGATGTCAGCCCATATCACCTTCGTGAATTAGGTGCCAAGTCAGTGTTTCCCTTCGGTCGTGCCGGCTACACTGAACTGGAGGGAAAGCACGAACTATTTACATAGCCGTTTCGATAGGGCTTTTCATTCAGTGCGGTGGTACTTAGCAACCCGGGCGAGTTAAGCCCTATACCACCTGGTTAGGTAAGAAGGGAAGGGACGTATACTTTTACGTGGAATCCGAACCACGGTCAGCCTCCTACGGTCGAGCGGGCATCCATCCAAGGACTGTCACCGCGTCCAGGTGTGCTTATGATCACGACGGACAGTCGACGACCGCTCAGTGTGGAATTTGACCTTATTTTCGGACTGGGTTTTTTACTCCACAATTATTTAGTTTTTGAGTAGTTAAAAAAAGTAGAGTAGAGTGCCAATAATGCATAACTTCAAAGTAATAAATAAAAAAAAACGAACTTTTATTTTGGCCGAAAGTTGAAAGAAATGTATTGCTCCGAGATTATGGCATTGATTAATAATTCGATTCATCTATATAAAATAACGACTAATCACGCATCGTTTGAGGGCATTTTGAACCTACTGAGACTGACAAAGTGGTAATGTTGCGGGGTTTCAATAAAAGAAAAGAAATGCATTTGTCAATCAACATTAGCCATTACCCGGTTACTAGAAGAGTGAATACTTATAACTTTTTTCCAATATTAATTTCCTTCAAAGTATGTATGTTAATGAGTCGATTAAAATATGCATAATCTAAAAAAAATTGTTATGGCTCATAAAACTATCTGCCGTAGTGCTTTTTGTGTAATTATATATTTTCAGAAACATTAAACATGTATTTAGCGTCATCTCGAGCAGAATGTAACATTCAATAGAGCAAGACTAACTTTTTTTTTGTCTTATAATTACAAGCGAAAATCGCTCTTATTGGTTCGACAATAAAGCGTTAAATTCTCCATCAATAATGACGTGAACATTAGTCACTTCACTGCTGCAGGACGTCTATCTATTTCTCTCGCACACATCGTGTTTGCATAGCGCTGTCCTTTTCACGCAATCGGAACCGCTAGACAGTGTGTCGCCGCAGCGCGTGACTGCACATAAAGTCGCGTTCACACAATGGAGCGGTTCCTAGAACCGTGGAACCACCGTCTCGTCTGTTAAATTGATTTTACATTTATGAAAATTCGTCGTACAAACATTGTCGTGACGGTATTTTCGTTCTGTTCTTATAATTTTGTTTTTGGAACGAATTTCCTTATCGCACGTTACACTCCAATTTTCACTAGGCGAATGAGAGCTAGGGCGATAAATGTGTAAGACTTCGACCGTCACGACACTTTTGCTGTAGTATGTGTGATTGTGTGTGGACAAGCGTATGTCTATGCATGGCTTTATTACAGCAGTGTAGACGTCATGTATTTTTTTGAATTTTACATTTAATTACTCTCAATCGTTGTTAATTATTTATTTCATTGTGCCTGTTATTTAACCCTTTGACTCCCAATTCTTACTAATAGTATTAATACATAATATAATATAGCGAAAGGAACTTCACTCCAACCAGGTGTCCGACGACACCTCTCGTCTTTTTGTAATTTGAAACTTACGTGATGGCAAAATTACTTGCACAATTTGAAATTACGTCACTTGTTTCATTAAAACACAAAATCACAGTTGATATAATGTTGACATCAAAATATTTCATAGCACACGCGTTTGCCACGCACGCATGCGTCTCGTGTCTATGGTTTTGGGTTTGATTGTAACTACATCGGGTGCAGTAGTCAGTTCAGAACTATCTTTGTCGTCGCGTATTCAACGGACCTGACAAATGTATGTCCTTTCGCGACGGTGCATACTGTCGCGACGGTCCCCCCGGGAAATGTTAAATCTGCTTTACAGGACGCTATAGTAATTAGGTATGGGGCATAAAATTATGTCATCTTTATGACGCTGTCATACGGTGTGTTCCGAAGTGGTCGTAAAAATGAGCTTAGTCTGGCATAGTCTGGCCCTGCCTGCCTGTCTGACTAAACGTTGTAAATTTCATTGTAAGATCAATAGGAACGTTTTTACCTAGCGATGTTGTGTATTTTTAGGGTTCCGTATCCGTCGTGCGGGAACATATTACTAAGCCTACGCCGTCTGTCTGTCTGTCTCTCTGTCAGTCTTTTTTTATTTTTTTTTATAGTAAGCGCGACATGTGGCGCCGAGCCACCCATAAGGTGTCTAGCGACGCCCATGGACATTCGGACGCATGCGGGGACTGAGAATGCCATGCCGGCCTGACAGGTGCCCATTTACGCCTCTCTTGAAGGACCCGAGACTATTCTTGGGGGGAATATGTGGGCAGGTAGAGCGTTCCAGAGTTTGCCGGTTCTGTGAACGGTTACCGTGTACGTCTATCTGTCCGATGGCTGTATCTCTTGACTTGAACCGTAATAGGTAGCCCGTTGAAATTTTCACTGTAATGTTATATTATTATGTTATTGCCGATATAACAACAAATAATAAAAATAAGAAAAAGTAAAAAATTCGCGGGGATACAAGAAACTGAAAAATGTATGCGCGCCAGCTACCGAAAACAGTATGACGCATTTTAACTACCTAATCATGAATTTGAACTAATATGAAGCATTTCATAAAACACGCCATAGATGGCGTGAGTGGCGCTGACCATGACATGGTGATACGGAACCCTTGGTGCGCGAGCTCGACTCGCCCTTGGCAGGTTTTTTTATAAACTGGTGATTCACTTGGTGGGTAAGAAATAAGGTGATTCTACAGTTGAATCTACTATAGAAAGTCAACAATAATTTGGTTCTAAAACTTTTTATTTAGAAATTGAAAGTAAATAATATGTTCATGTTTTTTTAAATTAAAAATCGAATATATCGGCATCGGTCGCTCTGTGGTGCGATTGATCGACGTACGATCGAGAAAATAAGCAGACCCGAGCGCGGTTAGTACTCGGATGGGTGACCGTTAGACCGTTGGAGGATGACCGTGGTTCGGATTCCATGTAAAACTGTCCCTTCCCTTACCCCTTACTAGTTGGTAGGAAGATGGCCGCATAGTAGCCTCGGCTATGTTCTCCTCTAGTCCAGTTATAGCCAGCAATCCAAAAAGGTATGTCTCCGGCATGACACCTTCCTTCCCGGAGGTGATCTTGGCTGGTCGGATCATGTGTTCTGGTCCCTCTGATTCAGACACCCATATCGGATTACATAAAGACAAATGATCATTTATAATGTTTTTTATACGGGTGTCCCAAAACTCAACGTCTAGCGGGAACCAGGGAGTAGGCCAGTTTATGACTACCCAGGGGAAAATAAGAAAAAAAAATCGGAGTAATTTGTTTTTGATAATATGAACATTTTTTTAAAAACGTTGAAAATTGACAGTTTTAGGTACTACGACTTCAAATTTGCAAATATAATTAAAATTTTGTTTTTATTGGTAGCCTAAATAACTCTGCTATTGATCAGTATCCCAAATAAAACCAGAATGCCTGTAGTTTTAGCAAAACAAATATTTAGTTAATTTTTTTTCTAAAAAAATAAATTACTCAGATTTTTTTTTCTTATTTTTCCCTGGGTATTCATAAACTGGCCTACTCCCTGGTTCCCGCTTGACGTTGAGTTTTGGGACACGTTGTATTACATAATAGCAAAATTTTCATCACAGGACGATTGTAAGGGGGGAAATATATAAAAAGCATTTTTTGTGTTTACTCTGCATTCTCAAGTCTTGAGAGTCATCAAATCGATACCACTACATAAGAAAAGAAAATAATATTATTATTTTCAAATTACAGTCTCACTGCCTCTCTCCCCGTGCATGTCGTAAAAGGCGACTAAGGGATAAGGACAAGTTGCCGCGCTAAAGCGCGATATTCTAGCCACCTCTCACATTGGCACAGTCTTTCCATCGAGTCATGCAGCAGGTGGGAATTCGTGCCTTACTTGCTGCTTGATAGCTATCTTGTCCGAATACTTTGCTAAACGTGGTGGTCGGTGTTGTCCTGTAATTTACCAGAGTACTTGCAGGCTGCAGCACAACACTGATTACTCTGTTTACCCTGATTGTCGGGATAGAGCGTGTGGGATCTATGTATGTATGTATGTTGTAATTCAATAAAGTGTCTACTTTGTATGTAATCAGAATTCTTATTTTGCCTCGACTAACCTACATTTTCCTGTCAGTATAGCATTAATGAAAGAAACAGAAGTATAGCCTGTTATTTATTACATATTTATTATTACACATAGATAAATTAAAATATATACAGCACTGAGCATATAAGTGGATACCTACACTACATGCGAACACACACAAACACACACTGCACCAAATCATTTAAAAGTATAGAAAGGCCATCGTGGAGCATATGAAAAATTTTTGCACAAAAACGAAATTTCAAATATGCATGGCGATTCTGCCATGATTATCAAAATATTAAGGATCTATTGTAGAGCTCAAATTACAACTTTGTCCTTAGAATGATATAATCAATACTAAATAATAAATCTTTGTCATGGAGTAAGTTACTTTAGATTAGTTAAATGTTACTGGCCTATCCTGTGTCCTCGCCTGTGTCTCGTATAGGTAAATGTGCTTGTACTAAGTTTAATCAAATTCGGATGATCGGTTTTAGAGTTATGGAGGAACATTAATTCATATATTATACCTACATACAGAAAAGATTTCAAAAAATACATAGAGTCTACAAACTCTATCTCATTAAACAAAGTAACTTATATCCACCAGTAGACTAGACACTCAGGTAAGGTCTTTGTCTAACTAAAATGTAGCTACCCGTCCGTTAACTCCTGTCAACTGTATGAGAAATGTCACTATTACCGACAGAGCTGAAAGCCGAACATGTGGATAGTAGTGGACCGTCGTATCTCCTCATGAAGCTGATTCCACATGCGAGCCGCACAGACTATAAATGAGTCAGTATGTGGTCAGTATAGAATGAAATCGACTGGTATTGCTAAGAGTCAGTTGTGAGATCATGAGAACAGAGAAAATTAAACCGCTCACTTAGTTATATAAACGCTGACATACGAACGCAGTTCTCTTGTATTGAATTCTTTGCACTACACTAATACACGTGGAAATATGTATGACTAACACCTTTAGCCTTGAGGAGTCGCCGTAATGTCTAGTAGTTATTATTCTTATCTCTAGGTCCGACAATACATCGATGTTAAGAAAGTTAGTTGATTGGATTTCTATTCGTTTCGGCTTAACTGCATTTGTGATTTTTAATTCCACATTTAAATATTTATAAGAAAGGAAGTTATTAAAACTCTAAGGCATTTCAAATTTCGTAATTCATATAAAGAATGAAAGGAAGTCATAAGTTTGGATTATTTTCGTTAGATTAGTGGTTTGACGGCAAAGTGAGATTCGAGAACGTTATATTTAATAATATCTTAATTAAGTAAAGCTGACAGAGAGACTAGTTTTATATATTAATTTATACTGTTATCAAAATTTGAATGCATTTAAATACTTATGCATATGTTTCAAGATAAACTAATTTTAAATTTATGTGCATGAATGACACACAATTAATTTCGAAAAGTTATACGAAGACATCGTCACTTTAAATTTTGTGTGAAAATAGCGCCTAATATATTTTACTTATAACAAACTATATTTGGTACTATATAATGAAATAAGTATGTATATTATCTAGTTTTTTTAGTAACTGTTTATTTTTTATTCACTTTCTCGTACTCATAGATATATTTCACAATGGCAGGTTCAACAAATTGTTTATTTGAGCGTTACAAAACTGCATGTAAGTAATTACTTAGGTACAGGAAATTAACGTTTCTTAGCCATACGCATTTTTTATAGAAAACTGGCATGGGCATGTTTGCCCAAAAGTCAGAGCCTGACCTATAGCGGATTGCATAAAAAACCGGCCAAATGCGAGCCGGTGGCAGTGCCACATGTTGTATTGTTTATTGATCATTCATATGGCAGTTAGACTGCGCTCGAACTTGTCACAATTTATTCTATCCGGTTCGATTACACCCACGAAGAAGAACCGACAAGAAACTTCGCAGGGTATTACAAGCGAGTACATGCTTAGTACTAACATATAAAAATAAAAATATAAAACTATCAGATATGTTTTTTATTTTTTACGGAATCTAAGACGGTTGGCTACATCACCTAACAACATCCGTGATGGCAGCCCATAACACCGGGTGAACTACGTGCCATGTCAGTGCTTTCCTTCATTTCGTGTCATGTCGGCTACACTGAACTGAACGGGAAACATGAACTATTCACATAGCCGTTTCGACCGACTTTTCATTCAGTGCGGGGGTGCCAGCCAACCCGGGCAGATAAACCCTACCACCTAGTAAGGTAACAAGGGAAGCGACCTACCGTTTTTGTTGTTTTTGCAAATTCTTTTTTCGAATTCGAAAAATATCAATTTCTATCGGTAAACAGACTTTGCGCACTTTATCTTCACATGGATGTATTGCGTAGTCGGACGGAAAGTAATTCTCTAGCTAGTTACTGGCGTGTAATTCCGAAGTACGCGACGAACAATAATTATAGATTTGTAGTTCTACTTCACGCTTCTACTTAAGTATCACTTACACTTATACCAGGTTGCCTATACACATTTAATTATTGTGTACTTATTATTATAGTCTCCATCGCATAAAATTCGTTCTCTCTAAATATCGCAGCAACGGAACATCATTTTTTAGGTTTCCGTCCCGGCCTAAATATCGTCCATTAAACCATAGATTCGAAAAATTCAAACCCATAACAACGCCATCATTCGTAATCATCATTTGACACATTATTTTTTTATTATTATAGCCTAATGCGCTTCGTTTATAATTTTTTAAATTTTGTAATTTAAAACGCTACAGCGCACCCTATGCTGGGCTTCGGCCTCTCGCGTTCGCGAGGTGCGGTCTACTCTCCCTGGCTGACCAGGCCTGTCTGGGAAAGGTTGACACATTAAACTTGTATATATATTAAAATGTTGTTACTTGACGAAGATTAAGAAATTAATAAATATTATAAATATTAAAATATATTATAATAAATATTATGTAAAATATGTGTTATGTACAAAATATATATTATATATAACAACTAAAACGAAATATTGGTCCAAATAAAACTATTTAAAAGTAATTCATGATTATTAATTCGATTAGTTTCATTCTATTTTTAATATTTGTTCATTTATTTTTTAAATATTTATTATTGTACATTGTTTATTTAAGTTATATTAATTTATTTTAGATTTAATTTTATAATTGTTTATTATCGTACTTTAGGCGATAGGCTAGTCACCTTTCACCATGGCACGGTCCTTCTGCCGAGTCATGCGGCAGGTGGGTGTTCGTGCCTTACTTGCTGCCTTGCTAAGCGTGGTGGTCGGTGTTGTGCTGCAATTTACCACTGTCCAGCACAACACGATTACTCTGCTTACCCCGATTGTCGGGATACAGCGTGTGGTACGTAGATTTAATTTAATAATTGTTTATTATCTTACAAATTTAAATGAATCCTTCCTTATCCTTCCTTCCTTACCTATAATAAAATCCAACGTCTGCTTTCTGTCTGTATGTCTGTCTGTCCGCTTATAACTTGAGAACCACTGAACCGATTTTAATACAGTTGGTTTCTACGGATAGCTTGGTTCTCCCATCAATTTATATGTAGGCTACTTTTCATAACGTTACATTTTTTATGAGGTTAGCAGAGAAGTCAAATATGAGAGCGGGCGGAGCCGCGAGCACAGCTAGTAATTTATAAATTAAAATACATAGTATAATACTGAATTCTTATCGCATCATTAGACTCTACCAAAACAGGATTGCAAGAATACATCAGCGGACCGTTCTCATATAATATATCTCGTTAACTCTTGTGTCTCCAAGGCAATTAGGTTCAGTTTACGATAGCACTTATGGCGACCGCTCCTTGTAAGTTCACTGTAATTGCATCCATTTATTGCTGGCAACTGCAGTTGAAATGACACCCTAGCGACATGTACGTGAGTAATTTGTTCGACTTGTTATTACCAGGGTTAAGATGCCTTGTTAGTTTTACCCGACTACTGCAAAGCCAAAATGAGGGATATGATTTTGGCAGCGTACGCATGCCTTGAGAAAATATTACAATTAATGTACTCGTATGTATGTATGTGCATGTGAATCCTAAAATATATATGTAATAATAATTTTTATTTTTTTTATTTTTTAGGTTTAGTTTATAAGTTATTTTAGTTTAGTTTTATCATATTTCTTAATTTTAGTTTAATTTTATTGTATTAGGTTATTTTGTTTAATTTAAATAAAATAATAATTATTGTGTTTAATAATAATTAATCTTCTTTAATATCCAAAAAGTCTAAAATAAAACAAATTATTAAATATAAAACAAAAACCCCGACTGCGCAAAAAAAAACTAACAAAAAAGAAGCAAACCCAAAGCCTACCCTCCCTTCCCCCTTCGGCTACTGTGGCAACAGTGGAGGAATACCATAAAATATAATTTGCTAGCTTATTTTTTAGTATTTTTTTGTTAGGTTTTTTTGCTTAGTCGGGTTTTTATACATATATAAAATATAATTTGCTAGCTTATTTTTTTATTCTTTTTTTGTTAGGTTTTTTGCTTAGTCGGGTTTTTATACATATATAAAATATAATTTCCTAGCTTATTTTTTTATTCTTTTTTTGTTAGGTTTTTTTTATTTGTCGCGTTTTATACATAATATATATATATATATTTCATATTTTTGTTGTTATTTCTCTATCGTAAAAACGGCTATACATACGCCTCAATCTAGGTGTGATTATAGTGCAAACTCTAGAATATAAATGGGAAATGACGGACAGACGGCCATACGGCGGCGTAGGCTTAGTAATAAGGTCCCATTCGGAACCCTAAAAAAGCGGTTTTTTTTTATGGAAACTGACACGGTTGGCTACATCACCTACAACATCCGTGATGTCAGCCCATAACACCGGGTGAACTTGGTGTCACGTCAGTGCTTCCCTTCGGTCGTGCCGGCTACACTGAGCTGGACGGAAAACACAAACTATTTACATAGCCGTTTCGACCGGCCTTTCATTCAGTGCGGTGGTACCAACCAACCCGGGCGGGTTGAACCCTACCACCTAGTAGTTTATGAAAGGTGTCATCTCCCTTAGTCGCCTTTTACGGCATACACGGGGAGAGATGCAGTGGGGCTATTCTTTTAAAGTACCGGCACCACACGGTCAAGCGTGTCAAAAAAATCAAAGAAGACGACCAAGTTATACGTCATTCGCGTCGTAGAGATTAATAATAATTGTTATAAAATGTATGCGCGGTGCGCAAGGCTGGCCCCGTAGCGAGCTTCCTAATACGGATCCTTTGTGTATTATACGAAAACAAAGTAATTAATACTAGGGATGTAACGATACCGATACTGATATATCGGCCGATATATCGGCTAGACCGATATATCGGTATCGCCGATATGTACAAGCCGATATCAAACTATTCGAAAAGCGCAGGAAACGACGCGCGCGCGACATTGCCGCTACGTCACAGAGGTTAAGCAGACTATTTCATGTGGAAGCTTGTACCAGACATTTATAACTCTATTTATATATATACGCGTATAATTATAAGACCATACTCTACGAGAATAAAATTATTGACTTTGACTTTGACTTTGACTTATTTGTAAAAAAAAAACTCTTTGTCATTTGCTTTTTAATATTACTATTTCTAATGATACTTAATCACTTTCTTCATTAACACTTTGATTGCTTGATAATAATTGATACATAATAATAAATATTTTCTTTGAATTTTGATTGACATTTTTATTTACTTTATTTTTTACACTTTCCATCCCAAGGTTGAGTCTCTGTTAAATATAGGTAAGTATTATGCATAATAAAGACATACAAACGCCCGAGGAATATACTTCATTATTTATCTCATTATTTGATTTATTATCTACTAAACCATCAATATCGGTATCGGTATCGGTATCGCTGATTATTTACTACAAAAATCGGTATCGGTATCGTATCGGCAAATTCATGTATCGTTACATCCCTAATTAATACCTAGCACGTAGCTGATGGATGTGCCTACTCGCACGTACACATACATACGTGATACGTGATATGAGTACGTGACCAGTCGCAACAAAACGTTTTTTTTTGTACTATACGTACATACCTATTTATAACTCGACCAGACTATCTTCTGTCCGTCTGCACAGATGCTTATTAATTAATTATTTATTATGTATCGTAACTGTATGCATTGAGTTAACTTTGTACACATACATGCGTGCTTACTGGATTATGTATTAGATAGATAAATAGAAAATGTATCCCTGCACAAAAAAAATTCAGCAAGAAATCGCAGTAGGCATATTTATAAAAAATAATAGGAAGTATCATCATAATAGTTCTTACTAGACAAAATGTATATTTAAAAGCAAGAATTATGTGTAAATAACTAACTGTCAAATTGTAATATCTAAATAAAGAAATCTTAACGGCTCTTGCGGTTTATATAGACGGCTCCACAGCCAACGGGTTAATTTATTGAAAGACTGAATATACGAGTAGTTACAGTGAGATGAAGTGCAAAGGCGGACTTATCCTTTTTAAAGTGAATTCTTCCAGTCAAGCTTTGGATTTGTAGCAAGCCAAGCATATTCTAGACATATATTATACGTGAGAATGTTGGATAAGCAAACATAATAATTATACTATTTGAGAGAGAGAGGGGTTCCGGTAAGGAATAATCTAATTTTAATTCGTACATATATACCTACATACCACACGCTGTTTCCAGACAATCGAGGTAAGCAGAGTAATCAGTGTTGTGCTGCGAGCACTCACATTCGCTCCATAAATTTCTTTCGTTAGTCTCCATTCTTCCAACATGACCGAATCACCGAAAAATTCTATGTAATATGCAACAATAACAGTTCTATCTTTTCCAACTCTTTGGCAATACCAATAATCATTTTTGAAAGTCAGTTAGCAACAACTCATCCGAAGTCAAAACGTTTCGAGGTCAACGAGATTTTAATTGTTAGTAAAAAAAAAAACAGTTTTTCACGGCCATTTATCAAGCTCACCCAAAAACGAATTAATCACAATGTTTTTTTATCGTGTTTTCTGTAAATACTAAAAGACCTCGTGAGTCATACAGTAATGAGGTGCAAATAAATGTATCTACTTTTTTAAATTTAACTTTCGTGAATTAATTAAAAGTCAGAAAATTTGCCATCTTCATGTTTAATTTATGTTCTGCTGGTGATACATTAATTAAATATGTTCAAATAAATATATGTATTCGATTTAAAATTTTAAATAATACATATTTTACTAATGGCGTTATCTTAAAGAAAATCTATGTCAATTTGATTTTTTTTTTGTCTATAAAGGAATATTGATTAATGTAGTGATTTACTTATTATTATTTAGATTTTACTATTAATTAATTACTATTACTATGTCGCATCGTTTAATTAAACACTTTTTTCATATCAGTTTTAAATACAATGTATAAAAACAAAAATGTATTTAACATCAATATAAAAATAAAACAGATTATTAAAAAATAAAACACTCCGCAATTTTTTTTTATCAGTCTGCATCGGCTAACAGGAGAGGTTTCATAAAATATTATAGCTTGTTTTCTTCTTTTTTCTTAGGTTTTTAGGGTTCCGTATCCGTCGTACGGGACCCTATAACGAACCCTAATCTTATGGTAACGATGAAGATGAAGAATCGATTCGTCAAAAAGGGATCCCAGTGAAGGATGAACAGGCGAGCATGCGGACTGGCATGCAGCGATATCAATAATATTGTAATACGATACTTGCAAAAAAAACCCTGCGAAGTTTCTTGCCGGCTCTTCTTCGTGGGTGCAAAAAAAAGTGTAATTAAACTAGCTTATGAAAGTCAATATACAATATACGCACTTCAAAAAAGGCAATATGCACGATGATGCCGACAACTAATATGTACCAATATCCATTGTACCTATCTACTTTTTCTAAAATTTTAAAGTATCTAATCTCTCATGTACCATTATCGCATGACATGTCAAACCAATTTTTAATGTTAAAATATATCACGAATCCGAATATAGTGGACTGTCTATGGATGATGGTCATGGAGTAAGTTACTTTGTTTTATTATGAGATATCGCGTTTGTAGACTCCATGTACGAGTATGATACTAAAACAAAATTGATACTGATACTAAAACAAAAATAATATTTTCTGTAATCCATAACTCTTTAACGGATCATCCGAATTCGATTAAACTTAGTACAAGCACGTGACGCAGGATCAATGACGTATTACTTATGTATCGCAGGATACGATAAATAAAATTGAGTCCCGGTTACGCTAACATGTGGTTCTCTTACAAACCAAATTGTTCCGCGCGCCGAAATAAGGGTACGGTAGCGGGCTTACTTACTTTCTTCTTTTTAAATACGAATTTCACGCGAGCGAAGCCGCGGGCAATAGCTATGTACTAAAGAATAAATAATAAGAAATATTCACTCGGAAGAAGTCCCGCATACATCGACTTATCGCGTCGGTTGCGAGATGGTCTGTTTGTTTTTAACCGACTTCCAAAAAAGGAGGAGGTTCTCAATTCGTCTGTATGTTTTTTTTTTTTATTTTTTTTTTTATTTTTATTTTTTTGTATGTTTGTAACACGATTTCTCCGTCAATTGAGGGCCGATTTAGAAAATTCTTTTTTTGTTAGTTAGGTCATACTTCCGAGGTGGTCCCATTTCAATTTTATCGAAATTGGTTCAGTGGTTTTCGAAAAATCAGCATAATACTATGGTGTGTGGTTACCTTCAGCAAAACTTGTGATGTGGTCGTTTTCGGCAATTTTCAGTTTGATAAATTAGTATGGTGTGTGGTTACCTTCAGCAAAACATTTGTGATGTGGACTTATTCAGCAATTTGCAGTCTGACACATATGGCGAATAATTCTGTACCACTTCAATCGATTTCGATTATTCGATTTCGATTATTCTTTTTTATGTAATATTACTAAAAAGAATGAAATAAAAACTGTTTTAAAAAATATTAAACCGATTTCCAAAAAACAAAAAAAAAAAAACTAAAAAGTATTAAAGTATTAAGTAGTAAAGTACCTAATATTTTGAAATTTTCTCTGTCCTGTTGAAATACATGAATCGATATACTAGTGATACATATTCGGACCCTTGTTTCATGAATATTCTAAATTTGAAATTTTTTTATCTTTTCCGACCGGCGTTTAATTTATTATGGTACCTGGCCAGTACCTACTGTACCGAGTACCATCGAGCTGGTTTGATGATGGAGACAGAAGGTGGCCATAGGAACTCCTAAACTACACATGATAAACCCATCGTGTTTGGGCTCGTTGCATTTGTCTTCACGAGAAATTTACTTTAGACCTAAAAGATTCTCAATTCGACGGTATGTTTTCTTTTTTTGGATGTTTGTTACGCGATTACTCCGTCAATTGTGGGCCGATTTTGAAAATTCTTTTTTTTTTTATTTGAAAGGGGATAACCCTGAGGTTTTTGAAGTGAAAACTTCTTTAGCGGCTCTTGGCACTTTTTTAGGTGGGTAAAAATGTATAACTCGCGACATCGCGTCAGCGTCATTTTTAAAATGAAACCTTAAGTCATTGCGTTAAGGGTTAAGTTAGAGTGGCACGGGATCTGCCGGCACTCCCGGAGTGCAACTGTTAAGTAGGGTTCCGTAACACGTTTATGTCTGTCCATTCTACTAAGTTCTGCAAAATGAATGTAGGGTTCCGTAACATATGCATGTCTATCCGTTCTACTAAATTTTACAATTTTCAACCAAGGTCCTCCGACGGTTATTTTATAATAAAAGTAGGCTTCCGTAACACGTTTATGTCTGTCCATTCTACTAAGTTCTGCAACATCACCTACAACGTCCGTGATGTCAGCCCATAACACCAGTGCCATGTCAGTGCTTCCCCCTTTGATCGTGCTGACTACACTGAACTGGTCGGAAAACACAAACTATTTACATAGCCGTTTCGACCGACGTTTAATTCAGTGCGGTGGTACCAACCCGGGAAGGTTAAACCCTACCACCAAGTAAAATTACGAGGGAAGGGACTTACAGTTTTACGAGGAATCCGAACCTTGGTCAGCCTCCAACGGTCAGCGGTCACCCATCTAAGCACTGACCGCACCCAGCGTTGCTTAAAATTCAATAGCGACAGTTGACTGTCTGCACCACTGAGCTATCGAAGCTGACGTGGTCCTATTTTAATTGGGTCAAGATCGGATTGGAAAGCGAGGCGGAATCGCGAGGCCGAAGGCCGAGCGATTCCGCCGAGTACATTAATAGCAAAAAATTACTAAAAAAAACTGTGAAATAAAAAAAAAGTTTTAAAAAACATAAAACCGACTTCCTAAAAAAAGTAAAACTAAAAAACTATTTAAAATAAAAATATAAAAACCGCCTTCAAAAATATATGAAATAAAAACCTAAAAAAAAAAACCAACCCTAGAGTTGAAGGCGGTGCTAAAGCAAGCAAAAATGATGCATGAAAGAAAACATGAGTGGATGATAATATCCTTTGTGATTTGTAAAGCAAGCAAAAATGATGCATGAAAGAAAACATGAGCGGATGATAATATCCTTTGTGATTTGTGTAGCCTTTTTAGCACCGCCTTCAACTCTAGGGTTGGTTTTTTTTTTTAGGTTTTTATTTCATATATTTTTGAAGGCGGTTTTTATATTTTTATTTTAAATAGTTTTTTAGTTTTACTTTTTTTAGGAAGTCGGTTTTATGTTTTTTAAAACTTTTTGTTCTCTTATTTTTCCGCAAAATTATTAATAAAATGTATTAGCAATAAATATTATGTGTAAGTAAGAGTATATTTTATTCCTTATTTCTGAAGATCGCGGAACTGTAAAATTAATGTTGTGTAGGCCCGTAATTGGTGTATACACCATGCTTATGTTCTAGGTGCAGTACCAATTACCAAAGTACTGTACAAATTTTAAGTGGTTTTCTTGATTGGGTGTGTACCTATTTGTTGACTTACCTATAAATAAATAAAAATATTCGAACGATCGTTCTTGTGTCGCACTGCAAAGGTGTGTAATGGGTTTCCGGGGAATATATTTCCCTACTCCTACAATCCACGGATTTCTAAATCGCGGATTAATAAACCTTTCCCCGGCGACGTCCGCCTTCAAGCCGGACTGGCACCTCGTCGGGGGTGAAATTGGCTGCGCCTGCCTGAGGGTCCGACCTCGAGCACAGCCACCCAGTTCGGGTGCAAAAAAAACTAGTTCATGAAATAAATGCCCTTGTCAAACTCGAAAAGTAGCAGAAAATACATTGCCAGTACATTGTATTTACTTTTACAAATACAAATGAATACTCCAACGATGGCCCATAAGGAGTTATTTTCACAAAGCGATTCACATACGTAGTGTAAAAATATGTTATTTTTTCCGTAATTGACTCTCCGTCCGCCCGTCTGATCGTTAGAGGAAAGTGCCTTCTATGCGTGGAAATAAATATCCAGAAAAGGTATTGTACATAAGTGCATATATTTTTCCTCGTTAACGACGTTTGGTCGGCGTGCACTTCATTCGCAGCAGATAGAAGATACCTGCACGAGAGTTAAAAAGTTTGACAGAGATAGACTAAGAATAAAAATAAACATGGAAACCGCATTGCATACAGGTATATAACTCAAAACTCCCTCCTAACACATGCACGCAAACAATCATCGAATATTCGCAGTCGCTCCCTACATTCGCACGTCATTTAAGAAATTACCGTGCACACAATAAGATACGTCCTTAATGCACGACACACAGGGTCGTATTTGGCGTAAATTTATTTTCAAACATGATTATTAGGGCACAAACACATTTCGTTTTTCGTTTCTATTGGAACGAAATAAATGTAAGTGCCTTTTTAATTGATGTAAAAATCACCCTTATTCGTCTATTAACAAAGTTCAAACCATTCTGTCAAATGGTCCGGTTATCTTTTCGTACAGCCTCCCACCTATACCTACAACAGACTGCTTTTCGTCGGGACGACTGGAAGTGTAATTTATCATTACATGTTTATTTTGTATACATTTTTTTTTTTTTTTTTTTATTGTTAGCTCGACATATGGCGCCGAGGCACCCATAAGGTGTCTAACGGCGCCCATGGACATTCGGTCGTATTCGGGGGTTGCGAATGCCATGCCGGCCTGACAGGTGCCCATTCACGCCCCTCTTGAAGGACCCGAGACTGTACTTGGGGGGAAATATATGAGCAGGGAGAGCGTTCCAGAGTTTACCGGTTCTGTACAGGAAAGATCTGCAGAATCGATTGGTACGCATGCGCGGTAAGTCCAGCGTATATGGATGCAATCCCTGCCCAGTGCGCGTGGTGCGGAGGTGGAAAGGGGACGGCGGGATCGCGTTAAACAGCTCCTCCAAGCACTCCCCATGGAATAAGCGATAGAACACACTTAGGGAGCCGACATCCCTACGGTGTTGCAGTGGTTCTAGATCACGGGACACTTCGGGGTCACCCACTAGTCGCACGGCTCGACGCTGGATCGAGTCCAGAGGCGCAAGCTGGTATTTGGCAGAGCCATCCCACAGGTGCGAGCAGTACTCCAAGCAAGACCTGATCTGCGATTTATACAGCAGCAGCTTTTGGTCCGCCGTGAAGTACCGTCGCACCTTATTGAGTACGCCCAGCTTTTTAGAAGCCAGCTTGGCCTTCCCCTGGATGTGGCGACGAAAGTTCAAGTCGTGTGACAGTTCGACTCCGAGGACCCCGAGGTGTTCGCTTAATTTGAGCGACGTGCCTTGGAATGAAGGAGCCGGTGTGAACGCCACTCTCTTCGCACTGAACGCGCAAACTTGTGTCTTGGAAGCGTTGAACTCGACCAAATTACTACGGCCCCATTCGGAAATAGAACCGAATGGGGGAATTTGCAATTTCGTGTTTGTGTACTTTTATTTCACCAACACGTCAAGCGGATGGCCCTTCTCGGTAACTCCATGCTTCTATGTATCTCCAGTAAACATCGTTCTTCACTCCCACGCTATTATTTTTACAGACCGTACTTATCTCGAACCGTTCTAAATTGGCACTTATTTCGCAAGCTTAAGGTATCTACTCCTTTGGACATGTTTAGTTGTTGTTGGTTGCCAGGTCTTCGACTATTCTATGTGGCTCCAGTTTGTTTCGACTCGTGTCGTGTGTCAGGGTGTGGTGTGAGAGGGTGTGTGTATGTGTGTGCGCGCGTTGTATGTGTACGTGACTCGGTTGGTTAGTAACTTGGTAAACACTTGGTAACATTGAATCGACTTAGTAACGGCATAAACGATGTTACATTTTGAAGACAAATGGCGGGATATAATTTTTTTTCAGATTGGTCCGTAAGTTTGTATTATGAATGACGTAAAATCGTTCAATGAGATAAAATTAAATTAAAATCTAAAACGGTGTAAACTGTAGGTCCCTTCCCTTGCCCCTTACTTACTAAGGTGGTTGGCTTAAATTGTAGCCGACTGGGTTAGTACCACCGTACTGGTTGTAAGACGGCCGCATAGCAGCGTCGGTTGTGTTCTCCTCTAGTCCAGTATAGCCAGCAATCCAGGGAATTCTCCGATATGGCACCTACCTTCTCGGAGGTGATATATTGGCTGGTCGGAATATGTGCTTTGACACCTCCGAATGAGCCACCCATACCGGATTACATAAAAAAAAACAGAACACGCTAAAAACATCAAGTTACATTTTCATAGTGATTTCAACAAATGAATGAAGCTATCAAACTACCTTATTTACATATATGCTATGAAAGGTCGGTCGAAACGGCTATGTAAATAGTTCGTGTTTTCCGTCCAGTTCAGTGTAGCCGGCACGAACGAAGGGAAGCACTGACGTGGCACCAAGTTCATCCGGTGTTATGGGCTGACATCACGGATGTTGTAGGTGATGTAGCCAACAGTGTCAGTTTCCACAAAAAAAAAAAAAATGAAATTATTTATTTGTTATATGTATATGTACATAGGTCTTTATGTATACATATTGTGTTTGCTTACTACATATTCTAACATTTATATTCTTGCTACTACTTACATATGATAGGTACTTTATAATACAGGGTGTATCAGGATAGGTTTGAGAAACTTCGGGAATAGAAAGTACTCATTATTAGAAGAAAAAAATCCTTATCACTCAAATCGAAATTCCGTTGTTTTTTTGGTCATACAAAAGTTGGAAATTGTAATAAAAACTCGATGGACAGTGAGACTGGAGAGTGCAGTGAACTAATTCAGTCCTCTTTTTCTTTTGAGGTCATTGAACTTTCAGTGTTTGGAGTTTACCTACACGCAGTTCAATTGTACTAGCTATGTATGCAACCTACCCATTTTTATTCATGAGTTAGAATTAATTTTTTATTTAATAAAGGCGGACGTTAACCATCCACCAAATCTTGAAGAATAGATTTTCACCAAAAAGTACTGTAAAATGATCGAATCTGGGAAAAAGTTTCAGAGCTTTTCGTCTTCAAATATGGGCCCCTTTCGAACCCTGAAGTTTCGAAAACCTATCCTGATACACCCTGTATAAATGCACGTCTCAAAAGGTTGACTGGAAGAAATCTCTTTAAGGGATACGTTCGCCTTTGCACCTCATATGACCGTAACGATGCACTGTGTTTTATAAGTAAACTATTTTTGTGGATCAAAGAATTGTCTATCCATATATCGTTAAACTTTATGTCTCTAAGGATAAGTTCTGTCAAAGCCGCACCGTGTACTGCTTGCCTCTTGACAATTGATATGGTCACGACCTTCCGTCGTCGCCCAAGGTCTCCACGCCAGCCTGCACTGCGCCAGGCTAGGTTCTAGACTTGTCTAGTTATCTAGGATATCTGCATCACTCATTCATAATTCATAATCAAATCATCATCAACTTATAATGTCAAAGTGACAAGACGGAAAAAATTTGCTCTATTTTTCAAAATATTTACATTAAATTACAAATCCAATATTCTAGTGAAAATTCGCAGTGAAATACTTGTCACCATCGGAGATATGGAGAGCCTCGCCTAAGGAGTCCGAGGCGGCCTTGGAGACAAGCTAAATAACCTATCGCCTTGGAGGGTTTTCTTTTTTTTATATCGAGCTGCCCATTGAGCTGCCGGGATTGTTTCATCTAAGATCTCAAGTTCACGACTGACGGGCAGGTTTTGTCAATACAATGATCAACACTTCCTCACCTACATATCGACAAATCAGCCCGCACTTCGGTATGCTATGGTGCGCTGCAGTAAGTGAGTGCCTCTCCTAAGGAATCCGAGGCGGCCTTGGAGACAAGCTAAATAACCTATCGATCGCCTCGGAGGTTTTCTTTTTTATATCGAGCTGCCCGTTTAATCTAAGACCTCAAGTTCACGACTGACAAGCAGGTTTTGTCAATACAATGTTCAACACTTCCTCAACTCCATGTGGTCAACAGTACATATCGACAAATCAGCACGCACCTGGGCATGTTATGGTGCGCTGCAGCGAGCTGTAGGGATCGTTTCTCCTGAGGTCTCAAGCTCACGTCTGTCAAGCAGATTACGTCATTACGAGGAGACCCGACCGAGGTTACGATCAAGAATCGGAAATAGCTTGACAAGCGAGTGCATAAACCATTTCAACAATATTACTTTAAATAATTTTTGTCTTTTAAAAAGTATTGTTTGTATATTATATAGGTTTTTAACTTTACAATATTTTCAAGGGGAAAATGTTTCCTTCAACCTGTCCTACGGTAAGTAATACCAACGAGATCCGCTTGCGATGCCCGTTATGCCCAGCAGAAAACAATAAAACATTCAAAGGAGAAAGAGGGTTACGCATTCACACAAGCCGCGCTCACCAGGTTATTACAAACATGAATATAACATATACCCCGGAACCAACCTGTACAAAGTCTTTCTTAGACCAATTAACAAAGTGCAAAAATAATATAAAGACAGTCAGACGCATCCCGAAAGGGGCACGTATTGCCGCAGCGGATAAATTATGTTCTTTAATTGACAATTGTTGTAAAGAAAACAACAATTTCACTAATTGGGAGAACCTTTTGTTGTTCTCCTACAATTCTCTGCGTATTCCAGAAAATCATGATAGGAAGTCATCGCTGACTAAAATATTAAAAAAACAAATCGAGGACCCAACTAACAACGTTGCATCTGCTTCAAACAGTAGCACACATCGGTCAAACATAAGTAGATGCGTAGAGGCAAAAGTATCAGACGGCGACATTAGAGGTGCGGTAAAACTTTTATTGTCAGATTGCTCTTTGGCCACAAGTTCCGATCACACCCTTCAACATTTGATTGCAAAACATCCGGAACCTTCCAGAGTAATAAACTTAGCCGACGAAATACCAAATAACTCAGAGGCACTACAAGTTGATGAAGATATGGTCGTGCTAGGTATTTCTAGTTTTCCAAATGGTTCTTCTCCAGGCATCGACGGTATACGCCCGCAACATTTGAAAGACATGATTTCTCATTGTACAGGAAAATCAGGAAATAATCTTAAAAGTTCAATAAAAAGATTAATGAATTTGATGCTCCTTGGAAAGATTAATAACAAAATATGCGAGTATCTCTATGGAGCAACTCTTTGTGCTTTAGGTAAAAAGGACGGTGGCATCCGGCCCATTGCTATCGGTTGTACGTTCCGGAGACTCGCTTCAAAGCTGTGTTGTCTTGCTGTAAAGAATAACATTGTCTCATACCTACAACCGAAGCAGCTCGGGTTCGCGACAAAAAGAGGTTGTAAAAGTGCAATACACGCCACACGAACGTATTTGACAAAATATCAGGATACAGAAAAAATTATTGTAAAAATAGATGTAAAGAATGCTTTTAATTCTTTAGAGAGAGATAGTTTGCTTCGAGAAGTGAAAGAGAAAACGCCAAAAATTTATCCATATTTATGGCAATGTTATTCAGAGCCGACTAATTTGTTTTTCGGGGAGCATATAATAAAATCAAAAGTAGGTGCCCAACAAGGTGATCCCCTCGGGCCTCTTTTATTCAGCTTAGCAATTCATCCTATTGTAGAAAATCTAAAATCAGAATTAAATTTATGGTACCTTGACGATGGTACGTTAGGTGGTACCGTAGAGGATGTGACTAATGATTTAAGATATTTAGTTGCCAAAATGAAGGAGCTTGGTCTGGTTCTTAATACAGACAAATGTGAACTATATTGTTGTAACGATTCGCTAGTAACAGCAGAAAGCATAACTAATATTCTTCCTGGAATTCGAACCATGAATAGGGAAAACTTATCTCTGCTTGGCGCTCCGATACAATTGGAAGCAATGCCAGCCTTTTTTCAAAATAAAACAAAAGTCTTGGAGCAAGCATATGCGAAATTTCCAGAGTTGCATTCTCACGTTGCCTACGTCTTGCTAAAATACTGCCTGGGTATTCCAAAAATGACATTTTTAGTTAGAACAACACCTTCATGGCTTTTCCCAGAACATGTAAGTGCAATCGACAATGCTATAAAATCAGCCTTGGAAAACATCTTAAACATACAACTTGATAAATGTCAGTGGGATCAGGCCTCGTTGCCAATAAATTTCGGAGGTCTGGGTGTGCGTCGTGTGGCCGATATAGGTCTTCCTGCCTTCCTTGGTTCTGCTAATGGGGTTTCTGGGCTGGTTGCTAACATATTACCCCAAATAGGTAGCAGCTCCGAGATCACCCATTTGGTGGAGGCAAGGAGTTCATGGTCCACAATTTCCCCAGATTCAAACTGTATTGACATCTTCTCACAAAAAGAATGGGACATGATCTTGGTGAAAAAGTCGCACGATGCACTTCTTGCAAATTCGTCCTCACGGACTGAAAGTGCAAGGCTACGCGCTGTTTCTTGCGTAGAGTCTGGTCTCTGGCTTAAGGTCATACCGTCCTCCAACATCGGGACGCTTTTAGATGATAACACGCTTCGCATTGCCACAGCTCTACGACTTGGATGCGACATCTGCCGGCCTCACGTGTGCATTTGCGGGTCGTCTGTAGACTCAAAGGGAAGACATGGCCTAAGTTGTTTAAAGTGCGCGGGTCGTCTCCCACGACACGCTGCACTTAATGACATAATAAAAAGAGGCCTTTGTTCTGTGAATGTACCGGCAATTTTAGAACCATCAGGGGTGAGTCGAAACGACGGAAAGCGTCCAGACGGTATGACCATTATGCCTTGGGAGAGAGGTCAGGCGTTGGTGTGGGACGCCACATGCGTGGATACACTTGCGGCGTCCTACATCGATCGCACCTCGAAAACAGCTGGTGCGGCCGCAGAAACAGCTGCGCGGCTAAAGCACACAAAGTACTCGTCAGTGAAGGCGAACTACCACTTCATCGCATTCGCTGTCGAGACTTTTGGTCCGTGGTGCGGCGATACAAAGAAATTTATTGGCAACTTATCAAAAAAATTAATAGAAAAAGCAAATGACAAACGCGCTGGTGAATACTTCAGGCAGAGAGTCAGCCTGGCGATCCAGCGTGGGAATGCAGCAGGTGTAATGGGCTCGCTTCGCGGACAGGATACGGAGGACGGGCTGGACGAAATATTTTATATTTTTTAGGTTAGTTTTAATTTTAGGTTAATTTTAGTTTTTAACTTAGTTATATTTTATATTAGTTTAGCTTAGATAATTAGTTTAATTTTTATTGTATCTTAATTTTTTGGTTGTTTAATAAATACTCTATAATACTTATAATGTTGCTTTTTATATTCATTGATTATTGCTTATTTTTATTGTCGTTTATTGTTATTGTTTATCCTTCTTATGGCAAAATCAAACTTGCACTCGAACTTGTAAAAATTTGGTTCCATCTGGTTTGGTTACACCCACGAAGAAACAAATTCGCCTTCTCCGTCGTAGGAAAAGTAGAAAAAAGAAGAGAACTAATTGACATGAATTGATACGATGTCCGTGTATCAAAAATTTCTGACAAAAACTCTAAATACACCTGATCTTTATTTCTTTATTTTACTTTTGATTTTGTGTGGTCAGAAATTATAGCTTAAATTAGAGTATTCTAGCTCTCAAACTGTAGTTCAACACTGTAAGCATGCCAAAGCGCTATCTATTATGTAGTTAGTCACAACACAACACAACACGTATTGTAACCAAAGACGCTAAAATGTTTCTTGGCGGCTCTTCTTTGTGAATGTAATCTAACCGGATTGTAAAAATAAAATTGGACAAATTCAAGCGTTACAATAATATACGAATGATGAATAAATATCTTCTTACCTTAATAGGTGGTAGGGTTTATCCCGCCCGGGTTGGTACCACCGCACTAAACGAAACATCGATCGAAACGGCTATGTAAATAGTTCGTGTTTTCCGTCCAGTTCAGTGTAGCCGACATGAAATGAAGGGAAGCACTGACATGGCACCTAGTTCACCCGGTGCTATGGGCTGACATCACAGATGTTGTAGGTGATGTAGCCAACCGTGTCAGTATCCATAAAAAAAAATTAATAAAAAATAAAGTGAAAACGAAGAATTCTAAAGTTTAGAGAAGAATTACATTAAACTTATTTAAGAGCACTTAAAGTGGTTCTAAAGAGGTGTCTTGAAAAAGCGTTAAAATTTCTCTATCGCGATCCATTGAAAGCGATACCAGCAAGAAGTAACAACGCCAACTATTAAAGACAAAAGACCCAAAAGATGCAGTTCCCACCACAACACATTGTTTAAAGTGTGTTAAAAACTTAGTAGATTTTTCTCTGCTCGTAAAATGTACGAGCAAGCGTCAATTGTTCCATGTCTGAAACCATTCACTGATGAAATTTATAATTTGTAACAATGCACCTGTGGCTGGCGGTAACCTTAGCTGTTTGAAGGGGGTTTGAATTATTTCAACCATTTGACCCTATGACCTCCACCACGCACTGTTATAAACGAGGTTATAAAGCACGAATATGATAGGTCGAACGAAATAACAAAAACGCATGAAGACAATTTCATAGATCTCTAGTATTACTTGTCTATTGCTGGTTTGCCGCTACCTCAGCCCGCGCTTCCGCACATCGCGCCTCACGCCACACCCGCTGACGCCTAGCTCAGTAGCGTTAGTATCGCTGTCGCGTAGCCAAAGAATATAATACCGCGTAGCTACGCCCGTATTATATGTGTAATTGAGCTACCTACCCCTCGCGCGTGTACGAATTTTGTTTTTTTTTGTGTTATTTGTTTTATTACTAACATTTGTTGTGTTCAAATGCCAATACGAGTAAAAAAAGGAATAGTAATATGACTATGACGTGTGCGCTAGCTTCAATAGTCATGTCATGTCACTTAATTACGTAAAATTATTATTACATGGTAGTACATATTAATTCTATGCCTGAAATACGAAGTAACGACAGTTCAGTTTAACACCTGGTGGCGGGAGTATTCGTCTATCCGACTTTTTTGTCGACGGTACCGATAGGTGTTACGTCATAACCGTCAGCGGTGGCATACTGGAACCAGACGACTAATATGTATCTCTAGTATGAGGCCATAGTTTTATAAGTTTATTTTATAATTTCAATTCACAGATTGAAACCTACACTTGATAGCGTCGAAAATTCCGTCAGTTCTATTAGTTTTCCATGTGAAGAAGAACTGATAAATGGTGTAAGTTAATGATGAAAACTTGATGTCCTGAAATGAGACCTGAGTACCGTGCGGAGCCGGTACTTAAAAATAATAGCCCCACTGCATCTCTCCCCATGCATGTCGTAAAAGGCGACTATAAGGGATAACGACAAGATTCCGTGCTAAAGGGCAACAGGATCGCCACCTTGGCACGGTAGTTCCACCGAGTCATGCAGCAGGTGGGTCTTTGTGCCTTACTTGCTGCTTGATGTTCGAATACTTTGAGAAACGTGGTGGTCGGTGTTGTGCTATAACTTACCAGAGTTCTTGCAGCACAACACCGATTACTCTGCTTACCCGGATTGTCGGGATTCAGCGTGTGTGGATAGATAGATAGATAGAAAATTCTTTATTGCTCCAGTAAACATTAAACAGTAACAAATACATTGGAAAATTTACATAAGGTGCAAAGGCGGACTTATCCCTTACAGAGATTTCTTACAGTCAACCTTTGGATGTTTGAGATTCGATAATATAGTGGAATGTAAGTAGGTAGTAGCAAAAGAGTTGCGTGACAATTGGAGATAAATTTAATAATAAGAATAATTATTAATACATACATATAATTACATGCTAGTAAAATATAAGCCATACATGTTTAATGCATATAAATTACTAAATATATAGAATATTATATACAAATAAATATACATACATACATACTTGTCCATCCAGGTAAGTATGAAACAAAAGTGTGTGATATATAAGTATGTATGTATCATAATAAATTAATGCGATGTACTGCACACAGGCCTACGAATTAATAATATTTATTTATGCGTAGGCGCAGGCGAAATAACAAGAAATGTGAAGCCAAAATTTATGGAGATGACAGTGAGAAAGTGCATTATGTTTTCAAATGTGAAGTTTGATAGATTTGGAGAAATTGTGGGTAGACGAAATAAATTATCTGTATACACTCACATAATCTTTTGATTTATTTCTAGTCTTTTGCTATTACTTACATTTCACTAGATGTGAATCATACAGCGTTTGTGTTAGCGGGCATGGCGACTCTCTTGAGCGTATAGTTTCGCGAGAAGCGGTGATATTGGCTGTGTATGTCGGCGATGGCTGAAAAAGACCCTGACGTGATTGGACCCAAATTGTACGAAAATGTTCCTGACACAATAAAATCAATAAATAGTGACAATGTTCTTGATAGTGACAATGTGTTCCAGAGTCAGCTGAAAATATTTCTCTTGGACAATCCATTTTATAAGTTAAGTGAATTTTTTTCTTACTAAATAAAAGTTCTGCCGACTTTGATAAATCAAATTGTTTATATGTATACTCAAATTTTATTAATAACAAGCTGTGCCCGCGGCTCCGCCCGCTCTCATATTTCACTTCACTGCTAACCTCATAAGCCATTTAGCGTGATAGTAAGTAGCCTATAGTTGATGGGAAGAATCAAGCTATCCGTAGAATTTGGTTTTATTAAAATCGGTTCAGTGGTTCTCGAGTTATAAGCGGACAGACAGACATACACTCAGACACTCAGACACTCAGACAGAAAGCAGACGTTGGATTTTATTATAGGTAAAGGAAGGATAAGGAAGGATTGACTGAACCCTATGTTTTTGTTTTGTATTTTATTATCTTTTTAATGGGTATATCTTGACCTAATATTTTAAATTTTTTGCTTAGATATAGTATGTTATATTTAACATAATAAAAACTTCTTTTTTTTTTTATTGAAACTGACACGGTTGGCTACATCACCTACAACATCCGTGATGTCAGCCCATAACACCGGGTGTACTTGGCGCCACGTCAGTGCTTCCCTTCGGTCGTGCCGGCTACACTGAACAGGACGGAAAACACAAACTATTTACATCGCCGTTTCGACTTAGTATGTAAGTTATATTTAAAAAAAAGCTCTGTAAGGTTTCTTACCCTGTTCTTCCGTATAGATTGCACTGCTGAACGGGACATGACAAAAAAAAAATGCTGACGAAGCATACTGAATATGCATATGTCTCAATGAAATATTGTTATTGTTGTGTGTTCTTTATGGCGAAATAAAAATCTGAATCTGAATCTGAATCTATGATCTTCTCATAAACGTTTGGGCACAGCCACCCGTACCGGTTGTGCAAACAATTTTTTAACATGTGGCTTTCCAATTTTTGTCCAGGCTCTCGCCCTTCAGCGGTACGGATTCACTGCCTTCCGACTAAACATATTCCCTACACGCAACATCCTTGTAAGTAGGCTTGCCATGCGTTCGGAATTGGGCCGGACTGTTCTGAATTTGCACGGCCCGTCCGGAATTACGTCCGATTTGTCCGGCATTTTTGTAAGATGTAAAGTTTAATATTACTCTACAGATGTATGTTCATGTTCATGCTGTATATATTAATGTTCTTGTGAGCGGTAGTATGAGTTAATTATTGTAAATTACTTTAATATAATAGTTATATAAGGTACTAAGAAAACATTGTGCATTGAATTTAGAACTGGCGGAATTTTCAACATATCCAAGCGTAGGTTATCTACCTATGGATGAAATAATACAATAAACAATGAACAGATGTATGTAAGTACGTACATACCTATCTTTTTAAGTAACGTGTGAACAAAATCCACTCAACAACCCTAACAGCTTCTAACCTGTAAAACCTGAAGGTAGACGGATTACTACCTACCTACAAGGCCAATAATTTCATTCACAGCATGCTTTTGCCCTCGGCTCCGCTCGGACTATTTTCGCTACTGTCCGACCCGCCGATGAGATAGTGTGATGGTTAGTATATTAAACATGAATATTCGTCGTATATAATATCGATGCAAGTAAAACTGATCGTCCGGCGTCCGCCATGTCACGTTTCCCATAAAACAAACGATTATTTAATATGCATCATGTTTTTGAGTTTGCTGTGGTGTCCGACATTGAGCCGGAAAAATTATGGCAAGCTTACTTACTGTAAGGGATTTTGCACCTCATGTACATACTATTATATCAATGTGTTTGTTTCGTAAAATGGTTCTGGAGGAATAAAGTATCCTGTCCTACTTCTATATTATTACAAACCAGATCGACGTTGTCCGCTTCTGAATTTATAATACTAGTTAGCACCATCGATTAAATAAAACACTAGATTATGTGATCCCGATGCGATTTTGGGCATGGCCCAAAATCGAACCACTTTTATTTTGTATTTTTTTTTAATAGAATGTGCGACATGTTCCTCCGAGCCACCATAAGGTGTTTAAAACGACTCCCATGGACATTCGGCCGTACGCGGGGGTTGCAAATGCCACGCCGCGCTGACAGGTACCTATTCACGCCTCTCTCAAAGGACCCGGTACTATATTATATATATTTAAATACGTTAATATTACGAGAAAAGTAAAAAATAAAAAATTATATCTTATTAGAAATTCTACTACAATATCCCCAATGCATCTCTCCCCGTGCATGTCGTAAAAGACGACTAAGCGATAAGAACAAGATGGCGCGCTAAAGGGCGACAGGCTATCCGCCTCTCAACTTGGTACGGTCCATCCACAGTCATGCAGTAGGTTAGTACCTTATCGTCGTGCCGTACTTACTGGTTTGATAGATGTATTGCTATTGATTTTGCTAAACATAGCGACAGTGTTGTAATGCAATTTACCCAAGATCTTTCACACAGGACAGCGATTACTCTGCTTACCCCCGATTGTCGAGATACAGCTTGACAATATGTATGTGTGTACTATCCCATGTGTGAGCGAGATTTTTTTTATGGAAACTGACACTACCTGCCACATCACCTACTACATCCGTGATGTTAGCCCATAACAACTTGGTGAACTAGATGCCATGTCAGTGTTCAATGGAAATTCGGTTAGATAATTTTACGTTGACTGAGCGGACACATGACGAGCCGTCTCAATTATTGTGTACCAGTATTTATGCCGGTATACCATATCTAGTATGCAGTGGTTTATAGGTGGTATCCAGCTCATGTGATTCGTTTAAATTTATGGCGTATTGTGAACCGGTTTGCTAATTCAACAACAGTTCAAGGTGTGCCTTACTGATGTATTTATTCCCCACATAGAGATTTATCCAACGTGTTTGCTGAGTTAGCACAAAGGACGACCGGTCCTTATTTAAACTTCTATTAGTTGACTATGTAAATGTTCTGATTGCTAATTTTATTATTTACTTAAGAAACTACTTTTTTTGTGTTGGCCCATACAAAAAGTGTGAAAAAGCAAAGTTACTACTAAAATTTTATATATTAATATTATTTATAAAATAATTAATACAGATATTTCGACTGTGTTGTCGTCATCAGTGAAAAATATAACATATTATGTATGGTGTTGATATTTATGACATATGAGTGGTTGATATGGTTTTTTTTTTTTTTTTTTTTTTTAATGAACGATATTTAATCAACACCATACATAATATGTTATATTTTTCACTGATGACGACAACACAGTCGAAATATCTGTATTAATTGTGTAATTTTATAAATAATCCATACTAATATTATAAATTCGAAAGTTACTCTGTTGTCTGTCTGTCTGTCTGTCTGTTACCTTTTCACGCCTAAACCGCTGAACAGATTTCGATAAAATATTGCACGGAGATGAATTGCATCCCGAGGACGGACATAGGCTACTTTTTGTCTCAAAAAACAACCCTTAAGGTGGTGAAATAGGGGATGAAAGTTTGTATGGGGAACTCAGCATTTCTTAAGTTAGGGATATGACAATTTATATTTGGGCTTTTGGTATGAAATAAAGAAATACGTGTTTCAGCGTTTTTGCTAAATCAACCCTTAAATTAAAATAGGGGTTGATTTCAAAATTAGCTTTTAGGATTTTATGAAATTTTGTACGGAGCTGAATTGCATCCTGAGGAAGAACATAGGCTACCTTTTGTCTCAAAAAAACAACCCTTAACGGGGTGAAATAGGGGATGAAAAAATGTATGGGGAACCCATCATTTCTCAAGTTAGGGATATGAAAATTCATATTTAGGCTTTTGGTATAAAATAAAGAATTACGTGTTTCAGCGTTTTTGCTAAATCAACCCTTAAATTAAAATAGGGGATGATTTCAAAATTAGATTTTAGGATTTTAAATGATTTTAAATAATTTTATCCATACTGGGGGTGGTTTTGAAGAGTGGGGTTGAGGTACGGGGGAGGAGTCCGCGAGGAGAGGGGAAGGGAGGATAATTTAATCTCTATCTTCTTTTCTCTATCTCTACTTCTTATAAAAGGAAACGTCTGTTTGCATGTATGTATGTATGTTTGAGGTAAACTCGGAACCACTTAACAGATTTTTATGCGGTTTACACCAATGTAAAGAGTAGTTCTTCAGGCTCACTATAGTAGGCTATATACCATAAAGTTAAATAGCCTTAGGGTTGAGCAGTATCAAAGAAAACGGAATTTAGTGTCGAATGGTCGTAATATATGGCGTTAGCAGTTCTGTTGCGTTGCGTTGGTGTAGTGTAGATAGATGCTTTTGGTAGAAGATACGAGTAGAATAAAGAGTAGATATCTATACTTATAAAATTGTTTGTCCTGACTGACTGATCTATTAACGCACAGCTGAAACTACTAAGTCTAGAAAGCTGAAATTTGGAACATAGGTTTATTTCATAACGTAAGAATCCGTTAAGGATTTTTTGGAAATTACAACTTTAAGGGGAGAAATGGGGACGACGACTTTGTATGAAAGTTTTTGTTTTTTTTATGTAATATTATGGTCTTATGGTCTTTCTGAACGTAGCTCGGCCTTCGGCCTCGCCCTTAATTACTTACATTCTTAGATAAGGTTTATCGCCTTCCAGAACGCAGCTCGGCCTTCGGCCTCGCCCTCAGTTACTTACTGTCTTCAAGAAGGTTCTTGGTCTTTCTGAATGCAGCTCGGCCTTCGGCCTCGCCCTTAATTACTTACTTTCTTCGAGAACGTTTATAGTCTTCCTGAACGCCGCTCGGCCTTCGGCCTCGCCCTCAGTTACTTACTTTCTTCGAGAAGGTTTATAGTCTTCCTGAACGCAGCTCGGCCTTCGGCCTCGCCCTCAGTTACTTACATTCTTCGAGAAGGTTTATGGTCTTTCTGAACGTAGCTCGGCCTTCGGCCTCGCCCTTAATTACTTACTTTCTTAGATAAGGTTTATCGTCTTCCTGAACGCAGCTCGGCCTTCGGCCTCGCCCTTTGTTACTTACTTTCTTTGAGAAGGTTTATGGTCTTCCTGAACGTAGCTCGGCCTTCGGCTACGCTTTCAGTTACTTATGTACTTTCTTCGAGAAGGTTTATAGTCTTCCTGAACGCAGCTCGGCCTTCGGCCTCGCCCGTAATTACTTACTTTCTTTGAGAAAGTTTATAGTCTTTCTGAACGCAGCTCGGCCTTCGGCCTTGCCCTTAGTTACTTACTTTCTTTGAGAAGGTTTATGGTATTCCTGAACTTAGCTCGGCCTTCGGCCTCGCTTTCAGTTACTTACTTTCTTCGAGAAGGTTTATAATTTTTCTGAACGCAGCTCGGCCTTCGGCCTCGCCCTTAGTTACATACTTTCTTAGATAAGGTTTATCGCCTTCCTGAACGCAGCTCGGCCTTCGGCCTCGCCCTCAGTTACTTACTGTCTTCGTGAAGGTTCATGGTCTTTCTGACCGTAGCTCGGCCTTCGGCCTCGCCCTTAGTTACTTACTTTCTTCGATAAGGTTTATAGTCTTCCTGAACGCAGCTCGGCCTCCGGCCTCGCCCTTAATTAAATACTTTCTTTGAAAAAGTTTATAGTCTTTCTGAACGCAGCTCGGCCTTCGGCCTTGCCCTTAGTTACTTACTTTCTTTGAGAAGGTTTATGGTATTCCTGAACGTAGCTCGGCCTTCGGCCTCGCTTTCAGTTACTTACTTTCTTCGATAAGGTTTATAGTCTTCCTAAACGCAGCTCGGCCTTCGGCCTCGCCCTTAATTACTTACATTCTTCGAGAACGTTTATAGTCTTCCTGAACGCCGCTCGGCCTTCGGCCTCGCCCTCAGTTACTTACTTTCTTCGATAAGGTTTATAGTCTTCCTGAACGCAGCTCGGCCTTCGGCCTCGCCCTCGGTTACTTACTTTTTCGAGAAGGTTTATCGTCTTCCTGAACGCAGCTCGGCCTTCGGCCTCGCCCTCAGTTACTTACTTTCTTCGAGAAGGTTTATTTTCTTTCTAGAATATAGTTCAGCCTGAAGCCTCGCCATTAGTTACTTACTTTATTTGACAAGGTTTATGGTTTACCTTAACGCAGCTTGCCTTCGGCCTCGCCCTTACTCGTACTTACTCTCTTAGATATGGTTTATCGACTTCCTGAACGCAGCTCGGCCTTCGGCCTCGCCCATAGTTACTTACTGTCTTCTTTGAAATACGAATTTCACGCGAGCGGAGCCGCGGGCTCAGCTAGTATTATATAAAAATTCATCAAACAAACATTTTGTAAATAAAAATAATTTATTGTCAATACTAAAATTTTAAATATCTTTAAAAAAATTATGCTGGCGAGATAAATCTAACCAGTAGCTAGTACTCTATGTTTTTAAATGTTATCTAAGTATTTTATTTGCTGAAGTATTATGGTATTATTAAGTATTTACGACCGAAGGGAAGCACTGACGTAGCACCAAGTTCACCCGGTGTTATGGGCTGATATCATGGATTGTAGGTGATGTAGCCAAAGGTGTCAGTTTCAATAAAAAAAAAAAAATGCTAAATCTTTAAGATTTTGAATAAACAAATATTCAAAATAAATTGCTAGAAACAAGAGTTCGAAAACATAGAATACTGCTACTGAGTTTAGAAACCAATTAACCTTGAACCTTGGCAGCTCCGTAGACTGGTTCACTAAGTATATTCTATCGACTGTTCAACGGCGAATGCTCTGAGGAGCTGTTCGAACCGATTTCAACCTCACCATTTCACCATAGGTCCACGCCTCGCAGACAGGGAATGCATCGACTGAGCGCTGCAGTATTTCTTTTAACTTCCGCTCTGCGAAACTCTAGAATGCACTTCCTCCCGATGTGCTTCCTTCAGTGTATGACTTAGGATCTTTCATGAGAAGTGTAAAAAGGCATCTGTCACGCCGGCACGGCATTCGCAGACCTGTTCGAAACCGAATGCTTTTGAACGTCCTTCGGCTCAATAATCCACGCTGACGGCACCAAGTGCCCTGCGTATCGTCCTCCTGCCAATCCGTATCTGTCACACCCACCGCGGACTCGCTCGGAACATCCATGTTGGTTGACACACAACTTTTGAGAACGTATCGTTTTCGAAATCGTACCTGCGTTGTGCTCCTGCGCTGCGAAAATATGAAACGGTCTTCCGGTGAGTGTTTTGTGTTCCCTACCACATATTATAACCTGAGGGAGGATCTTCAAAAGGCGTGTCAATAAATTAGACGACTTTTTTGTCCGCCCTGTAGCTGGCACAGCGCCTCTCTGAGCGTGGTTTCGCGAGGAGTGGTGGTGGTGGCTGTGTCTAATCTTTCTTTTGAACTTTTGGCCACAGCCACCCGTGCCGGATCTCCATTTAAAAAAAAAAACATAACGAACTACCGCATTTGTTCCACCATGATATCGCCATCCCATCATACAAGTTTTCCTCGACGGCATCAATCACCATCAGTTTAAGTCAAGAGGCCGGCGAGCGACTGAGCGCGTCTGGCTGAGTCACCGCGCTTGGCAACAGGCGAGTGGCAAACGATTTGTGCCGTGTCGTGAGGGGCACGGGATGATGGGGGGTACCGCCATCAAAGGCGGCACGCTTTGTTTCAAGCTGTGTACGGTCAGCAGATTGAAAAGTATACATTACAAATATAATATAACTAGCTTTTGCCCGCGGCTTTCGCTTCGCGTTTTTGCTCACAGCTCAGGCCGCCACGTCGATGACGTAGCGTTATGATTTATAGCCTATAACCATTTAAACCGTATGTAAATCAATAAAGTGGTTCTCGAATTATAAGGATATCCATATATTGATGTCCAGTTCAGTGTAGCCGGCACGGCAGATATCTTAACAAATTATTTAAAAAAATTTACAACATTAAAATTCACCTTGCAAGAAAAATTGTGTTTTTTGTTTTTGCAATTTGATCTGATTATAATGAAAAATCTAAAGTAAAAGAACAAAACCAGTCGAACGTGAGTCGGGCTCGCGCTAAGGATCCCGAACGGAAGGAAAGAAAAAAAAACTTTTTTTTTTGTAAATACATAACACAAATATATTGTGTGGTGGTACGGAACCCTCGGTCCGCGAGTCCGGCTTGGTCGGTTTTTTACATAGATTATAAAAATATATTATAAATAAAAATAGTTAAATTTTGGCTGCAATATGCATTGCGAACTGCTGTGCTAGCCTAATCTGTACGTTTGGCTTGTTCTGCCGACTCTACCGTCGCGAACGCGCCTTCACGAAAATGAGTCATGTCTAAAAGTAAGCAAAAGCGCTGCAGACAGGCCGTCGCTAATTCGCGACGTAGTTTTTGCTCCGTATGAAGTATCTCATGTGTCTTTATGCTGCCATGTTATTATGATTCATTAGGGTACGATTGTGAGCTGATTTGACGCCTGATCGGTAGGTTTCTACCTATGTAGCTTACTATAATTAATAAATAAAGTAAATTATTGAAGTGAGGCAACAAGCAATAGCGTGTTGCAACAAGCAATAGACTTTAAACTATAGGCCTGATTTTGCTGCATTATTTCAATGTTGTCTAAGAATTTGTTGCGTGCGATAGGAATATTCTAAGGGTTCCGACCCCACTGATGAGCTCACATGAATGATGACGTGATGTATACGTATATCCCATGTGCTACACGGAGTAGGTCCTATAATTTTCTGAAAGCGCCGTTCAAATTGTTTTATTATTATTATTTTTTAATTGAAAGCGCGACATTAATTGGCGTCGAACCATAAGATGTCTAACGACGCCCATGGCCATGGAAATTTTTTTTTTATTGAAACTGGCACGGTTGGCTACATCACCTACAACATCCGTGATGTCAGCCCATAACACCGGGTAAACTTGGTGCCACGTCAGTGCAACCCTTCGGTCGTATGCGGGAGTTGCGAATGTCATGCCGGCCTGACGGGTGCCTATTCACGCTCCTGTTGAAGGACCCGAGACTGTACTTGAGCTTGTAATTGTTTAAGGCCCACTTGCACCAACACGAATTTAACTATAAACCAGTTTAACTCGTTAAACTAGCACCCGTTGTATGTGGGAACCGCGTTTGAACCGCGTTTAAATCCATAACTCGCTATTTAACTCTAAACTCGTGTTGGTGCAAGTGGGCATAAGGCCCACTTGCACCAACACGAGTTTAAAGTTAAGTAGCGAGTTATGGATTTAAACGCGGCTCCCACAATCAACGGGTGCTAGCTTAACGAGTTAAACTGGTTTATATATTAAATTTGTGTTGGTGCAAGTGGGCCTAAGGCCCAATTGCGCCAATACGAATTTAGAGTTAAGTAGCGAGTTATGGATTTAAACGCAGTTCCCACAGTCAACGGGTACTAGCTTAACGAGTTAAACTGATTTATATCGTTAAATTCGTGTTGGCGCAATTGCCTAAGTTGTTTTCATGTGATGCGTGCACAAACAAACACACTAACACACAAACGGACAAAACTTTAAAAGATGATCTTCAATTCACTCCATTACTTATCCTTCATCCCTGCAAATAAGTTTTTTATTTTTATTAAATGTACAGACACTCCATAAAAGCCTCTTTTCAGGATTGCTTTTGTTCTCACCCTCAGTTAAACTTGCGTGAAGTCCTGAATGCACCAATCCGCTCTCAAATAGGGTTGCCGTATTGAAATTTGAGATAGACCTGACATTCGTTATGAAGTCCGGTAATTATTATTTTTATATTTCAAAATGAAATCGGTGAGCTCTAAATGGTGCATGCTACTTAAAAGTCCGGATAGATGAAGAATCCGGACGAAGCCCGGACGGTAGGCCAAAAATCCGGACATGTCCGGACAAATCCAGACTTATGGTAACCCTAACTCTGAAAACAATTTAGCGAATGACATTTTAGTCCCACCCTAGAAGTGTTTGGGTGACGTGGTTGTGTTAGTAAGACGATCGCTTAGAATACATGCTCCTGTCAGCTGAAATAAACAAAAATGCAATCCCGCCTCCGCGATCGTCAGAGTCTACTATGCAATAATGTTACTGTAACTTTAAAATGCGTCATTTTAGTTTCTCGAGCCTCGAGTATGCCACCCACTTCATATAACGAGAAACAGGCGTTGGGTACCAGCTAGTACGAGATAAAATTAATTTAAATGACATGCACTATCAATGATAAATTATTTAGTATTAAACTAGAGCAGGAAAACACCTTCAATATTATCCTAGGTCACTTTTTGTATCGTGGCATGAGTAATGAAATGACTGCAACACCAAAAATACGTACCGTTTGTTATCGTCGAATCAATACATAATAGCACGTACTACTTAACGATGAGGTACTGCCTATGTACGACGAATTCTTAGCGAAATAAATAATTAATACATTTTATACACCATAGCATACACAGCTATTTATTATATATATTTTGTCAGTCTGAGGCTGACAGATAACAGATAGCTCAGTGATGCGATCGGTCGACTGTCGTTGGTGACCTTGGGCGCGGTCATAACTTGAATGGGTGACCGTGTTGGAGGCTAACCGTGGGTCGGATTCCACATAAAACTGTAGGTCCTTTCCCTTCTTACCTTACTAGGTGGTACGGTCTGACCCGCCCGGATTGGTGCCACCGCACTGAATGAAAAGTCGGTCGAACAAAACGTATGATACTAAAACAAAATTTACGATTTTTGGAAATATTTTCTGTGTGTATGTTTCTATGTATTTATGTTCCTCCATAACTCTTAAACTGATCATCCGAATTGGATGAAACTTAGTACAAGCACATTTAACTATACGAGACACAAACATAGGCTAAATAAAATTCAGTTCTGATTAATCTAAGATGCGGCTCGCATACAAACCGAATTGTTCCGCGCGGCGAAATAAAGGTACGGTAGCGGGCTTACTTACTTTCTTATTTTCAAATACGAATTTCACGCGAGCGAAGCCACGGGAAAAAGCTAGTTTTTAGGGTTCCGTATCAGGTACGGGACCCTATTACTAAGCCTACGCCGTCTGTCTGTCTGTCTGTCTGTCTGTCTGTCTATCTGTCTGTCTGTCCATCCGTCCGTCTGTCCGAGGTCTGGATCTGTTGAACCGTAGTTGGTAGCCCGTTAAAATTTTCACAAAAAATGTGATATATGGCCAAAAAATTCACGGGGGTTCTCACAGAAGAAACCAAAAAGTGTATGCGCGCGCGCCATCTACCGAATAGATTATGAAGCATGACATTAACTAATATGAAGCATTTCATAACACGCCATCTAGATGGCGTGAGTAGCGCTAGCCGTGACATGGCGATACGGGACCCTCGGTGCGCGAGTTCGACTCGCACTTGGCCGGTTTTAAAAAAAGACAAATACAACCAGGTAGAAATCATAATTCCCTATTCGTACTTGGGAGACAGCACTTTGAACGCAAGAAATGTTTAAAGTCGGCAAGTCGGTAGTATTTTTTTACGATCGCTCGACGAAGTTCGTGATTGCTCTTCACGGTCAATGTTAAATCGGGCAGTATTGAAGCTCTATCAATTTGGCTCCCGAATCGTAGAGGCTCTTAGAAGCGAAAATAAGACACGGCAGTCGGCCAGTGTAGCCGACGCGATCCACTGACATATATTATGTAAATTGACATAAAAAAGCTCCTCTGTGTGTGACTGATGCTCTGCGGTATGGCCTGGCATGGGTGTAGCAGGGAATTTATGCAGCACAAAGATTTAAATCGATAGATAGCCTAGGTTTGTCAGCCTCGGTAGCTCAGTGGTGCGGTCGGTCGACTGCTATTAAGCAACCCTGGCCGCGGTCAGTACTTGGATGGATAACCACTCGACCGTTTCAGGCTGACCGTGGTTCGGATTCCACGTTAAACTGTAGCTCTCTTCCCTTCTTACCTTACTTGGTTGTAGTGTTTATCCCGGCCGGGTTGGTATCACCGCACTGAACGAAACGTCTCGGTCGAAACGGCTATGTGTATAATTCGTGTTTTCCTTCCAGTTCAGTGTAGCCGACATGAAAATGAAGGGAAGCACTGACATGGCACCTAGTTCACCAAGGTATTATGGGCTGACATCACGGATGTTGTAGGTGATGGATGAGGCCAAGCGTGTCAGTTTCCATAAAAAAAAACTGGGCATAGTCTAACATGGCCCAATACATGAAGTAACTATTTAAGTAATATGTGCCACTACAAACAATGTCACCAATGAAAGGGCCGCATGCGGCTACTTGGCATCAGACGCAGCGCCACGCGCGTGTTGAGAATGTTGAGATGTCCTTCCACGGGATGGAACGGAACGCGCCGATGCGCGAGTGCAGAGCGTTAGCGTTTTGTTAACATGAGGCAACTTTTGATGCGATTCTTGATGACTACCTGTACATGAAGTCACACACACACATACGTGACGAATTCTTGAGCCTGTTGTCCTATCTATCGATTTAAATCTTTGATATAGCAACCATCAGGTTTGCACCTATCTTCCTAGCTTTTGCCCGCGTTCTAATTTTAACATTACTGACATATAACACGTAACGATATACTCTTTCGAAGAAAGTAAGCCACTAAGGGCGAGGCTGAAGGCCGAGCTGCGTTTATGTAAACCAATGTATATACATTCTCGAAGAAATTAAGTCACTAAGGGTGAGAAGCTTAGGTATTAAAATTTCGGGAGCTTCACCATCAGCCCGCATCGGTTCGCTGCTGGACATAGGCCTCTGCCTCCAAGGCAAGCCACCACACGCGGTCTTCCGCTCTTCAGGGGCCTAGTTGGAGCTCATTTCAGGACCCGTTAATAAAATTGTTTCTAAAATTGAAATTCAAATGTGGAACGCTGTCCACTGTCACCCCTGACCGCTTGATACCAAGGGTTCCAAAGGTACCATCGAATGCGACAAAGTTCTATTTAAATATCTCATTCGTACAGTGAATTCCCAGCCGCATGGCAGCGTAAAATTCGATCGATTCAACTAAACGTTGGCGTTTTGCCCTTGAGCCATTGTTGTTGTCACAGAGGACGAAAGTGTTATCTGCGTTAAATACCTCTAATCTTTGGAATAGCCAATAACAAACCTACTAATGATCGGCCAAGCACGAATGCCTAGATGCGGTGAATGTTTCGATATAAATTTTCTGGCCTTTAAATGTATGTAAAATACATTAGTCGTAATTCGAGTTGGATGGATGAAACAAATGAAAATGGCACAAAATCGCATTTTTTATGGCTACAATAAGGAGTCCCGTGAATTTAGATTAATAAAAAAATTTTTTTTTGTTGTAAACCATTTTGTGGGAAAATTTTATGGAAAACCCTTCTTCTAACCTATGTATAAGCTATCTATCAAAGGTACCGTAGAATGTTCGTATCTTCCATTAAAATTTTCCGATTTTTCCATAATTTTCCGAGTTCTTGCAGCACAACACAGGTTACTCTGCTTACCCCGATTGTCGTATCGGGTTACTGCTTGTGTGGTATGCATATTTATGCAATTGTGTCACGTAGCTTAAAATCGAAAATAAAAACTATAGGTACACCTATGAAAAATATTTATAAATATATTTTATCCAACTAAAGACAACTTACATTACAATAAAATATATAACGCCAGAACGTTAGAAATTGCGTGTGGCCTAAAATAAAGTTCTTGTCCAAATCGAACAGCTAAATGTCAAGTTCGTCGACCAACACCCTCTGGCCCTGCTCCGACCATAGAACATACAAAAAGAGTAGAAATCGCGCCATGACTACTTGCACTGACTAAATGATTAGTTTGAAGGCCAGCGTAACAAAACTTCCACACTTTGTGAGTTTTGATACCCTCCTAGTTATCGCAAAAAAATCGTTTTTGCACTAGGATTATTTATTTTGTACTAGGATTATTTATTTTGTACTACCCACAAAGAAGAGCCGACAAGAAACTTCGCAGGGTTGCAATCAATCAACGATTGCAAATCTTCCAAAAAAAAAAATAATACATAAATTCTGGGCCCAAAACGGAGACAAAACCAGGTGCAGAGCGAGGCAGATAGATCGGCGCGGCACCGTGCCGCGTCCTTCGTACGCTTCGTACGCGCGCGTCGAGCGCGCGAGTCGCGTCGCTACTAACCCATCGAAATACTTAGGTACTTATGTACTTATATTGTATTGTGCTGTATTGTTTTAGCTTGCTGGTTTCCGTCACAGTGATGACAGGCGACTGATATTAACTTAGTTGTCAGTGTGCGGAACTACGCCTACTTGTGGTGGTACGCACAATGTGTCAAGGCGCTATCTCTACTCTTATTTAATGTTCTGTGGCTCCAACAATCCTATTAAGCAACGAAGCAATATTTACTGCCTACTCCCTAATCTATTAAAAATCCTAGTAAGTATCTTGGTAAGTTAACTTTTATTTTATTTTAGTATTAACAATTTTGAAACCTGGTTTGGTACAGTAGAAATCCTCGAAATACAGCCAAAGGTGATGTAGACAACGGTGTCAGTTTCCATAAAAAAAGCTACGAAAGAATACAACCCATTGTTTTGATCACTGGTATAGTTGATTTGCAGAGGAGATTTGTTTAATTATGCTAAACTGAACTTTACTGCAGTAGACTTAAGGACAAATTACATGGTTAATATTAGTAACAATGAGTTAAAACTTTTATGAAATTTTACTGGATCTCGAGGATTTCTACTATGTCATCGTTCTGTCTTTTTTTTTTTGGAAAGCGCGACATGTGCCATTGATGTAAAATGCCCTTTCTGCTCGGCCACGAACAGCCTCGACTGTGTTCTCCTCTAGTCCAAGTATAGCCAGCAATCCAAGGGGAAGTCTCCGGTATGGCACCTCCCTTCTCGGAGGCGATATTGGCCGGACGGAGCATGTGCTTTGGCCCCTCCGACACAGCCACCCAAAACGGATTACATAAAGAAAAACACTGGGACACATATATTTCAGCCTCGTTAGGTCAGTGGTGCGGTCGGTCGACTTGGATGGGTGACCGCTCGACCGTTGGAAGCTGACCGTGGTTCGGATTCCACTGTAGGTCCCTTCCCTTCTTATCTTACTAGGTGGTAGGGATTATCCCGGCCGGGTTGGTACCACCGCACTGAACGAAACATCGTCGGTCGAAACGGCTATGTAAATAGTTCGTATTTTCCGTCCAGTTCAGTGTAGCCGACCTGAAATGGAGGGAAGCACTGGCATGCAACCTAGTTCACCTGGTGATATGGGCTGACATCACGGATGTTGCAGGTGATGTAGCCAACCGTGTCAGTCTCAATAAAAAAAAAATTAAGTAAAAACTTCACATGCCAGCACACTATTCAAGCTGTGACAATATACAATAGTTGGATTATAACGAACAGAAACGGTCAAGTTACATCCGGCTTACGCCAGCGGCATTTATACCTATTATGTTACCTGAAAATTATGAAAGCGGCCATAACCAGATTACTAGCATGCCACAGTCAAGTGCCATGTCGAGTATCTGATAATGGTAGGAAATAATTACAATAGACAAGTGAACGAGTGATGTTTCAATTTTTTTTATTTACTTGGATGGATGACTGCTCGACCGTTGGAGGCTGACCGTGGTTCGGATTCCACGTAAAGGTCCCATCCCTTATTACTAGGTGGTAGGGTTTATCCCGCCCGGGTTGATACCACCGCACTGAATGAAACGTCGCGGCGTCGGTCGATACGGCTATGTAAATAGTACGTGTTTTCCGTCCAGTTCAGTTTAGCCGACATGAAATGCCCTGCAAAAGAGCTACAGCCTAGCAAGTTTTTTTTTTAAATATGTAAACTGAAATGGTTGGTTACATCACCTACAACATCCGTCATGTCAGCCCATAACACCGGGTGAGCTTGGTGCCACGTCAGCGCTTTCCTTCGGGCGTGCCGGCTACACTGAACTGGACGGAAAACACAAACTATTTACATAGCCGTTTCGACCGACCTTTCATTCAGTGCGGTGCTACCAACCCGGGCGGGTTAAACCCTACCACCTAGTAATATAAGAAGGGAGTCTTATCCCTTAGTCGCCTTTTACGACGTACACGGGGAGAGATGCAGTGGGGCTATTCTTTTAAAGTACCGGCCCCACACGGTACAAAACTCTCACTTTGGCACGGTCCTTACAGGGCCATACATACCTAAGTAGGTGACTGTCTTCGTGCCCTACTTGCTGCTTGAAAGTAGTCTTGTCCTATTATTTAACGAAACGTAAGGGTCGATGTTTTCTGACAATCTGAGTAGTAATCGATGTTGTGCTGTAAGAATTCTGATGCATTACAGCACAAAGCCCACCGCCACGCTTAGAAAAATACGAGGAAAAATATTAGGACAATACAGTTGTATCAAGCAGCAACGAAGATAGTTGTAGATACCTACTGTATCGCTGTGGAAGGACCGTGCCAAGGTGACAGGTGGCTACGCCATCGTCCTTTAGCACGGCATCTTGGCCTTATCCCTTAGTCACGGGTAGAGATGCAATTTTCGAATAAAAATTATTATTAAAAAAAAAACACGAGCAAAAAATTATATCACAGATTGTATTGTGTACAATAGATGACTGAAGTAATGAACAATGACTGGAAGAAATTGCGTTCGCCTTCTCCATCGGAGACAGTTTAATACCTACAAGAAAACACAATACATCTCTCCCCGTGCATGTCGTAAAAGGCGACTAAGGGATAAGGACACGATGCCGTGCTAAAGGGCGACATACTATCCACCTCTCGCCTCGGCACGGTCCTTCCACCGAGTCATGCGATAGGTCGGTTTTCATGCCTTACTTGCTGCTTGATGTAGTTATCTTGTCCGAATACTTTGCTAAACGTGGTGGTCGGTGTTGCGTTGTAATTTACAGTAGCACTTGCAGCACAACCCCGATTACTCTGCTTACCCCGATTGTCGGGATATAGCGTGTGATATGTATGTATGTATGTACAACACAACACAATACACCATTCTTCCTGACCTAATTGGCCAATTCAATCATTTCAATAGACAATGGCCTGAAACTCCCCATAACTCATCAATATTTTCGCCTGAGTCACATCGACCGTGTACACAGAGGTTACACGTCATTTTCCTAAACGTTTAAAACAAAGAAACACATCGCTCGCATACATATTATAAACTACGTTTGCCGTCTTTATGCACATAATATCCACCACACGCTGTATCCCGACCCCCGACAATCGGGGTAAGCAAAGTAATCTAACTTGTGCCGCAAGTACTCTTGTAAATTACAGCACAACGCCGACCACCACGTTAAGCAAAGTATTCAGACAAGATAACGATCAAGTAGTATGTTAAGGCACAAAGAACCAACCGCTGCACGACTCGGTGGAAGGACCGTTCCAAGATAAGAGGTAGCTTACCTGTCGCCCTTTAGCATCGCATCTTGTCCCTATCCCTTAGTTGCCTTTTACGGCATGCACGGGGAGAGGTGCAGTGGGGCTATTCTTTTAAAGTACCAGCCGCACACATTAACAATGTTCGTTTTATAACAATGTTCTGTTCTCTTTCCGTTCTGATTAGTGTATCCGGCACGGCTAGTCAGTCAGTTAGTCAATGTTTATGCGTTCACTGCTGGACATACGCCTCTCCAATCTTCCTTCAGTCTTCCCGGACTTCGCGCAGGGCTACGGAACCACTGCTTTCCGCCGAGACGCACTTGATGTCGTTGTCCCACCTGATGTAGTCGTCACCAGCTGTAACATGGTTCGTATCCATTTAAAAGCTGTAGGTCCACCGGGCTGACTGGAAGAAATTGCTTGCAATAAGACAGCACTTGTCACACATTAAAAGTGTCATACAGCGGAAGTAATATTATTATATTCCAATCTTAACACGAGCGGAGGCGCTATTATGAGCGTGCGTGACTTTAAAGAATGAAATCATATAAGGGCTTTGTTACGACAACAAAGGCATTGTTACAATGTATTAATTTATGTAACGAATGCATCGCACTTTTGAAGAATAGATTTTGTATTATTAAATAATGAATAGGGAAATCGATTAAATAAAACATTTTCATTATTTTGTTTGAATATACATTATGGCTCCGTTCCGTCGTGGGTAAAATACGTCAATAAAATGGTCTTTAAGCAGAGGAATTAAATACAGTTTCAAGTGCTATCAAACTAAAAGAACCGGGCGAGACTTTATCCGGACGATATTCTTGGACACATGTTATATATTTCAACCTTAACGCGAGCGGAGCCGCTAGGATGAGCGTGCGTGACTGCAAAGAATGAAATCATATAAGGGCTTTGTTACGACAACAAAGGCATTGTTACAATGTATTAATTTATGTAACGAATGCATCGCACTTTTGAAGAATAGATTTTGTATTATTAAATAATGAATAGGGAAATCGATTAAAACATTTTCATTATTTTGCTTGAATATAAAATTATGGCTCCGTTACGTCGTGGGTAAAAATAGGTTAATATAATGGTCTCTATTTCAAAACCTAAGCAGAGGAAGTAAATACAGTTTGGAGTGCAAGCAAACTAAAAGAATGGGGGGACACTTTATCCGGACGATATTCTTGGACACACAAGTGCCAGCGATAAGGCATAGAACACAAGAGCGGACCCACCCCACACTCCCCAGTGTGGGAAATTTATTATATAAACTGAAAACTATAACTTTTTGGTGCCCGATTCCCGCTTCTTCGGCCTCGCCCTTGGCGACTTACTTTCGTGAAAGAGCATATCGTTTACGTGAACGCAGTTTGACCTTCGGCCTCGACCTTGGCGACTTCATTTCTTCGAGAGATCATACGTGAACGCACCATGGTCTTCGGCCTCGCGCTTAGTATGTATGTATGTATTTATTTAGTGTCTTACCTTCGTTGATATATTGTATCGCGCAGCCCAGCCTCAGGCCTCGCCATTAGTGACTTACTTTCATTGGGAAAGTATATAGTTTAAGTGAATGCCAATTTTGTATAAGAAATTAGTTTCTGTATAAGTACCTAATTAAAAGTTTCTTATTAAAAAAAAAACTAAATATTCCAGCATCTCTATAAAAGGCGACTAAGGGATAAGGACAAGTAGCCGTGCGAAAAGGCGACAGGATAGCCACCTCTCACCTTGGCACGGTCTTTCCAGCTAGTCATGTAGCAGGTGGTCCTACGTGCCTTACTCGCTGCTTGATAGTTATCTTGTCCTAATATATTGCTAAACGTGTTGGTCGGTGTTGTGCTGTAATTTACAAGAGTCCTTGCAGCACAACATTGATTACTCTCTTTACCCTGATTGTCGGGATACAGCGTGTGGTGTGTACCTGTGTATGTACTTACCCCATATTCGATCGACCTTTAAAAATAATTCATTTGGCCTGTCTTATGTCTGGTCGCACCTTTATAGTCCATTCTCAGAGGATGTTTGCCGAGCCAACAGTCCCCGGACGCGATGGCAGCCGTGTTGTCTCTAGTTAATTTACTTACCTTTAAATATACACCCTTTTCCTTCGACGACAAACCCTTTTTTCTTCTTTGCTTCCGTGGTACGCATCGCAACCATCAACCTTGATAATAGGGCCTTGAATTTGTATTATACATTACATACATACCACATGCTGTATCCCGGCAATCGGGGTAAGCAGAGTAATCGGTGTTGTGCCGCAAGTACTCTTGTAATTTACAGCACAACACCGACCACCACGTTTAGCAATGTGACAAGATAACTATCAAGCAGCAAGTGCGGCTCGAAGACCAAACAGCTGCATGACTCGGTGGAAGGGCCGTGTCAAGGTGAGAGGTGGCTGGCCTGTTGCCCTTTAGCACGTCACCTTGTCCTTATCCCTTAGTCGCCTTATACGATATGCACGTGGAGAGATGCAGTGGGGCTATTATTTTTAAGTACCGGCCCCACACGGTATTTGTATTAATTATCTGTATATCTTATTCGTGTATTATACATATATAGGTATTATATATTAGTTTAGTATGTAAGTTCATATAACTTATACATATGTATCTATGTATTTATTTGTATTTATGTTTTATTTTTTGTTGAAATTTTATATCTATACTAGCTCTTGCCCGCGGCTTCGCTCGCGTGAAATTCGTATGTAAAAAGAAGAAAGTACCGTTTCTGCGTTACCTTTATTTCGGCGCGCGGAATAATTCGGTTTGTATGAGAGCCACATCTTCACGTAACCGGAACTGAATCTTATTTAGCCTATCCTGTGTCACGTATATTTAAATGTGTTTGTATTAAGTTTCAACGAAATCGGATGATCGGTTTAATAGTTATGGAGGAACATACATACGTACAGAATATATTTCTAAAAATCGTCAATTTAGTTTTAGTATCATTCATAGAGTCTACAAACGCAGTATCTCATAAAATAACGTAACTTACTCCATGACAATCCCTTACAGATTTATATTAGTATTGATTGATGTGATGATGATAGTAGTTACAGTACTTAAACTAATAGTGAGAAAGAAAGTTATACATGCTGGCGGATTTGAACCCACTGTCTCCTCCAAATGAGAACCTTTATTACCGCCGGGTCACGAGCCGCTTGTATATTGCCCTTTCACGACCAATCATCGTGGGTCAAACAATTCCAAACTATAGACAGGCCATCAATTCGCCGAATATGTGAAGTCATTATGGTGTGCACAAGGGCGAAATTACAGTCTAATGGTATGCTATTGTACTATCGTGGACGTTGCTCTGAGGAACTTGCATCCCACAAGAGCGAAATTACAGTCTAATGGTATACTATTGTACTATCGTGGACGTTGCTCTGAGAAACTAGTATCCCACAAGAGCGAAATTACAGTCTAATGGTATGCTATTGTACTATCGTGGACGTTGCTCTGAGGAACTTGTATTGCATCCCACAAGAGCGAAATTGCAGTCTAATGGTATGCTATTGTACTATCATCGACGTTGCTCTGAGGAACTTGCATCCTTTATTCCCTGCCATCCGTCCTATCGTCGCAGAAAAACCAAACACCCTTTTTATTGTAGCATAGTATTTTGAGAACACATTGTTTATCAAAATATTTCCTCTTTCGCACACACCGCTGTATAGAGTGTGAAATCGTCTTCAGGAGAGTGTGTTTCTCGACTCCTTTAACCTGGGGACCTTCAAACGTCGCATTAATAAGATAGAATGCGCTTCAGCAGTCTGAAAATCTACTGGTGTGGCGCCTCGCTGAGTGTGTTTTCCCGAGGTGAGGTGTATTTCACTGTGTCGAGCACCTTAGGTCTCTCGGCACAGCCTCCCATAAATGTTTTCATAAAATACATTTTACAATGTGCCAGATCGTGCAATTTTTGTTTATGAAAAGAGCGACATGTGTCATCGTTTGACCTAACGATGCCCATGGACATTCTGTAACGCACGTGGATTGCGAATTTCATGCCGGCCTGACAGGCAGGACCCCTTTACCCTTTCACGTCTGTACTTGGGAGGAAATAGATGGGCAGAAAGTGCGTTCCACGTTGTAAAATCTATTTGTAAATTGTATTTGTAGATTGTTCGAGATTTTAATTGTTGGTTACAGTGTATGACACCAGTTCCATCCATTTACATTCTCTGCTCGCGGGTCTAACCTAACGCTATAACCTACGAAACTTGGCGTGGGTAGTAGAGGGCCCCGCAGACCGGCGACGACGCGCCGCGCCGGCGCGGCGCTTGCAGCCGAAGTAAAATTAAAATTTACACCGGCACATAAAAACGACAATAAAATCCAACTCTTTCCAATTTAAGATAACGTTAAATGATAAACACAAAGCAATTAATTCGACGAAAAAAACTGGATCCGCCGAGAGCCGGTCCGCGCAGCTACCGGATACTGGCACGACTCCGCTGACGGCTTGACACCAGTGAGCTGCACTTACACCGAGAGATAGGAGCCTTCAGTTTACATCATCTCTTCACTATTTCTTCTCTACATAATATAAAATCCAACGACTCGAGACTATACTTGGGGGGAAATAAGTGGGGAGGGAGAGTGTTCCAGTGTTTAAAAGATCTGTGGAGGAAAGATCTACAGAACTGATTGGTACGCATCCGCGGTAAGTCCAGCTTGTGGGGATGCAAACCCTGCCCAGTGCGCGTAGTGCGGAGGTGGAAAGGAGACGGCGGATTTATTCATTGAACTTCACATTCCCACGCTTAAGTATTTTGCTGTTACGTACTTAGATTTAACTTCACACGAATCTTAAGGCATCGAAAGGTTGACTGGAGGAAATCTCTTTAAGACATACATTTGTCAGCCTCGATAGCTCAGTGGTGCAGACAGTATACTGTCGCTATTGAATGTTAAGCAACGCTGGGTGCGGTCAGTACTTGGATGGGTGACCGCTGACCGTTGTAGGCTGACCGAGGTTCGGATTCCTCGTAAAACTGTAGGTCCCTTCCCTCCTAATCTTACTAGGTGGTAGGGTTTAACCCGCCCGGGTTGGTACCACCGCACTGAATCCGCACTGAATGAAACGTCGGTCCAAACGGCTATGTAAATAGTTTGTGTTTTCCGACCAGTTCAGTGTAGCCGGCACGATCAAAGGGGGAAGCACTGACATGGCACCTAGTTCACCCGGTGTTATGGGCTGACATCACGGACGTTGTAGGTGAGGTAGCCAACCGTGTCAGTTTCCATAAAAAAAAATACATGAGGTGCAAAGACGGACTGTCTTTGCACCTCATGTAAATTATATATGGTGCTTGTTTCTGTTAAATATTTTTGGAACAATAAAGTATTAGTTTAATTTTAAATATTTGCTTTGTAACAATTTATAGTAATCTCTGCAAGCGAATGTTCACACATTCTTTGAGGTAATAAAGATTCTTTAAACCGGAGTTTTTTTTAAATTTGTTTAAATCAACCAAATTCTACATTATTTTGAGCCTTTTATTTATGTGTGTGTAAGGAACAATATCCCAATTCCTTCTATTTACACTTCAATTAGTTGTGAATATTTTTATTTAATACCTTTGAAATAAATAAAAAAATTTGATAATGCAATAGTTGGCATACTAGCCTCCAACACTATAGACGCCTATTATCATCAATTTCTTATTTATGGACACCCGACCCGATACGAGCAATATTTTTGTGAGTCGTGACGAAAAAATAATAAATTAACGCGATAAAAAAATAAAATAAATGGAAAGTGTGTTAAAAACAACATAGTGGCGTGGCGCTTCATTATCTCTCGGAAATGATGAATCATAATAATTTTATTACTGAATTGGGACAAGTTTTTGATTATTTTGATTCGATTTAAAATAATATATGTCCGTCTTCTACATACTCGTATTATCTTCTAGTCTCTCTCTTTTCTCTCTCTCTCTCACTTATGCGGCGGGTGGGCGGAGCGGTCTCGGCTTGGACTTTTGATCTCAGGTTTTTATGTAAACCGACATGGGTGGCTGTGCCGATGGACCAATGGTGCTGTTGACAGAGCCAAAAACATATCTCCTCGCGAAACCAACGCTCAGAGAGGCGCCATGCCACAGACAGTCTAGCTAGGACGTTTGAAGGCACCTAGGTTAAAGGATTGACAAAGAAACGATTTTGAGAACCGATGGGTCGAATGATGCTGCGAAGATAAGTTGGATTGCAAGGAATAAGGGATAAAAGTAACTCTGAGCAGTGTCCATGCGACATGGACGAATGTGTTCTTTTCTGACGGAAAAATTTACGTGCATACATGATTATGTGTGATTTAAATGTGTGAGAGTTAGGGCCCCTGAGCCTTGTTGTTACTCGACCTAGGAAGATCTATTGTGATCTCTCAGAAGTTTAGAGCTTACCCCCAAGTCCAATTTCCGCTATGAACCGAGTCATAATCTTGGGGTCGAGTGCCTGTGTTTGGCATGGGTTAAAAATATAACCCCCAAGAATACGGCTTCTACTGTGATTGAGCACTTCACATTCACAAAGGATGTGTATGGGCATTTCATCCTCTTTTATACATAACCTGCACACTTGTGTGTCGCTAAGGCCCATTCGGTGTAGGTGTTTGTTTAGTCTGCCTGCAGTGTCCTGTCAAAATCCTTATTAGGATTCTTACGTCGTCGTCGTTCCGTTGTAGGTTTAATACATCGGAAGTGAATTTACGCGAGTACCCAGAGCAGTTGGAACCAGTCCTGCTTGCTTTGGTTGTTTGCTCAGGAGAGTATTTCTTGCCGGTATGTGCTTTTTGGTATTCCGCTTCCAATTATCGGCTCTGAACCGATGGATGGATTTCAGCTCCATATCAAGCAATTTGATCGGCTTCATCGTTGCCGTCATTTCCACTATGTCCCGACGTGCATACATACACCTTCTGCTTCGCCGTTCATTACAGACCTTGACATTACCACAAAAGCAGAAACAAGGTTATAATCACTTGGAATTAAATTAGTTCCTACTTATATTGTTGTAGGATTTTCTATTATATTACGTAACATTTGGATTGTTATAGATGGTTCTATATTTAGGTTCTAATTGGTTGCTCAAAAAATCGGACATGCGCGCGCGCACTTTGTAGGCTCCGTAACATTGAATAACATTGTTTTCTGAAATATCTACCTCATCTCATCTACTATTATAAAACGCAACGTATATCTGTCTGTACCGTGTGGGGCCGGTACTTTAAAAGAATAACCCCACTGCATCTCTCCCCGTGTATGTCGTAAAAGGCGACTAAGGGATATGACTCCCTTCTTATATTACTAGGTGGTAGGGTTTAACCCGCCCGGGTTGGTACCACCGCACTGAATGAAAGGTCGGTCGAAACGGCTATGTAAATAGTTTGTGTTTTCCGTCCAGTTCAGTGTAGCCGACACGGCCGAAGGGAACCACTGACATGGCGCCCAGCTCAACCGGTGTTATGGGCTGGCATCACGGAAGTTGTAGGTGATGTGCCAGTTTCCATTTAAAAAATTTTATCTACCTCATCTCGTCTACTATTATAAAACGCAACGTATATCTGTCTGATATGGGTAAATACTTAAACTGCTGAACCGATTTACATGCAGTTTTCACTAATGAAATCGGCATAATAATTATATTAACCCTAAAAAGCCAAGCGTTGTAGTGTTCCCCAAAAGACAATCCAAGATTCGTTTGGGAGATCACATTAAATTTTAAGAATTAAATGTAATTAGGTAATTACTGTTTTTATGGAGACTGACACGGTTGGCTACATCACCTACAACATCCGTGATATCAGTCTATTGTTGGTGAACTAGGTGCCATGTCAGTGGTTCCCTTCGGTCGTGCTGGCTACACTGAACGGACATTTTCATAGACGTTCGACTTATTTCTCTATGTGGCCAGTAAATGATGCATGTTATGTTCTTCTTCTTCTAACTTCTTCTTTATATATACTATAATTCTTCCGTACGTGTGTTTGTCACCTAACTCCTCCTAAACGGCTGGGCCGATTTGTATGAAATTTTGTATGTATATTTGAGTGGGTCCCCGGATGGTTTGAAAATAAAACTTAATCCGGTAGATGGCGTCGTGATAAGTCCACGCGAACGAAGTCGCGGGACAGCTAGATATATAAAAAAATTTATTTGTTGCTTGAAAACAAACAAAAAAAACACTGAATGAAAAGTCGTTAGAAGGTAAATAGTTCGGGTTTTCAGTCCAGTTCAGTGTGGCCGGCACGACCGAAGAGAAGCACTGACATGGCACCTAGTTCGCCAAGGTGTTATAGGCTGACATCACGAAGGGAAGTTGTAGTTGATGTTGTTGTCTTTTGGGGAACACTACAATACAAAGCTTGGCTTTGTTTGTAGGGCTATATAATTAATATTTAATTTTGTAGTAAAGTATATGTTTTGTCATTTTAGCATTTTGTCAAACATTTTAACTCAATAATATCAAATCAAAATGTTTGATGTGTTTTAAGATAAATGGCCAAACCATTAGTTACGTAATCCTATGTGTTACTTTTTGTATGTGTTCGTCGAATGTGTGGGCGGGACACGCAATCACCCGGCCCCGGCCAGTGTAGCGCCAACGCGGTTAAGGGGTTCTCGCTTATTTTTACTCGGACGATTAATTATATTGTCAAGATGTCTTCGCGTTATTGAATTTTAAGTTGCTTCGAAAGCTGTAATTTTATTTGGAGTTAATTAAATTGTGGAGCTCTTTGCGTGCTTGAAGAATTAAGACAAAATTATTTGACGGATTTTTTATTAATAAAACTTTTGGGACACACTTGCGTACATCACCTGTTAAACCCTTGAAGTCACGCCCCGTCGGAACTGAGTGGTATACACTTACGTACTTAAGCGAGTGGTCTAGGCAAGAGGTGTGTAGGCGCCGAAAGTCAGGGATCAGGCTTTTTTAGGTTTCCGTATCCCGTGCGGAAGCCTATGACTAAACCTACGCCGTCTGTCTGTCTGTCTGTCTGTCTGTCTGTCTATCGTCTGTCCGTCCGTTCGTCCGTTCGATGAAACCGTAATAGCTAGCCAGAATATGTGATATTTATTATGGCGGATATAATTACTAGACTAATAAGAAATAGAAAAAATATAACATCAAGGGGTAACCAAACAACGACGTGTTTTTTTTCAAAGTTTTTTTATATCGAAAAGTAAAACTCTTATTAACTTGGCGGTCTCCATTTTTGACTTTTTAATGGTTGATGATGTGGGTGTGAGGTTTTTTTAATTTTTAATTAAACTTTTGTTTCTCTGTATATTAATGTACATTTCTATTATTCATCTGTATGTTTTCTTCGTGTATAATGAAAATTCTATCTATAAAAATTCTATCTATACAACATTACAATGACGCACGAACCACTGTTCACAATATATAAAAGCCGCATCTGTACCCCCAGTCCATCTGTAACAAATTCCCAAAAGCTCCTGAAGCCGGAACTCGAACCCACAACTGCAGGGTTCGGAGATTCCGCCCTCGGGCCCCGAGGACAAGTTAACTCGTTAAACTTTCACGAAATTTCGAACAACTACGACTCGCTGGAATCCTTTTTAGGGTCCCGTCGCAAAATGCAAAAAGAGGGACGCTTATGGGATCATACTAATGTGTGTCTGTCCGTCCGTCTGTCGGTCACAAGCAGATATGTCAGCATCTACTGAACCGATTTCGATGAAACTGACTCCAAAACACTCATAATTTGGCCATACATAAATTTGTCTAATTCAATCAAGTTCTCCACAACTAGAGGCGCCTGGGGCGGACTCCGGACGACGGTCAACCTCAACGGTCGAACGGCCACTCATCCACAGTCTGACCGCGCCCACGTAGAAAATATAATTCGATGAGAGCAAAGCAGCGGTGACGGGACCCTCGCCACTTGAACACGGTGAACCCTTGACCGTTTTTTTTTTCTTTTCGGTCCCACTTCGTCCTTAATGTGTCAGAAAAATCCGAACAAGACAGTGCCCTTCGGCTAGTAGAATCAGCCTTTATATACAGACAAATAAATAACATAATATACAGGTTGTCCCAAATCGACCGCATAGTATAAACACGACACAAAATATTCCTCAGCTGCAAACTTCCTAAGCTAAAAAACATCTACAGATCACACACTACGCGCAACTATCAAAGGCATTGAAAATGCAATTTAGAAATAAAGCACACGATACAATTTGACACATTTTGAAATTCTCGATCCAAGTCGGCGAATTTTTTTTGAATATTTGACAAATTTTGGAAAATCCCCAAAAGTTACCGACCGGGCGCTATATTCATTCTTTATCGTACTGACGATACTTAAAGAATGAATATAATTGAACGGAGCGCAGACTGACCTCGCGCGTAAGGGATCCTCCGCTACTGCCTACAGTTTTTGTCCGCCCGTCTCCGAAGATAGCTCAAACTGTAGCTTAATTCAATTTCGAGATTCAATTTTTTCCGGTTCTTGAATAGCGAGCTCAAAAAAAAGTTATTGGGAAATTCTCGAACCAAGTCGGCGAAAAAATTTTGAATTTTTGATAAATTTTGGAAAATCTCAAAAAGTTACCGACCGATTTTTGGAATTCAAATTGCACTTTGAAGCTCTCCGGCAGACGCACATTTTGCAATGTGGCCCATCCGCGTACCTCTCATATATGCGAAACTACAGGCAAATGTCACAATTTCATAAATCGGAGCACTATACTCGATCACGAAAACATAAAAATGTTTTATGTTAAAAACAAAAATTTTCAATGTATAAACATTTTCAATGTTAAAAAATATTTTTTTATGGTGTCTTATAGTTTCCAAGTTTTTCAGGATTTTATACGGTAATGTTGGGTGGATCACCTCAAGAACGCTCTTTCGTGCAATAATGATAAAGGGTTCCTTATCCATACGGAATCCTATTACTCATCCTACGCCGTCTGTCTGTCTGTCTGTACATTGTACTGTACGTACATACGTAACGTACTGACTACATCCGCGATGTCAGCCCATAACACTATGGTGAACTAGGTTCCACGTCAGTGCTTCCCTTCGGTCGTGCCGGCCACACTGAACTGGACGGAAAACGCGAACTATTTACATCGCCATTTCGACCGACCTTTCATTCAGTGCGGTGGTACCAACCCGAGCGGGTTAAACCCTACCACATATAGTAAGGTAAGAATGGAAGGGACCTACGGAGTTTCCCAATAAAAACAAATAAATCACAAATGACCACGCGACCTCCATTAAAGTATTAATTCCGTACAAACCACTAACCAAAACACGAGCAATTTGCAATTACACCGAATGTAATATCCCTCCAAATTAAACTATTGTGCGCCAAATTACAGGCAATGATAATAATTTGTAAACGGACATCTAGTCAAATTATGCTTGGCGCGTTCTTTGCAAGCTTTTCACATACAAGATGGACATTTCGAGACCATACAGCAACAGTTATATCTACATGCATAACATCAACCGTATTTCCCAGTGGAGTAGGCAGAGAGAACGGATCTCCACGTGCCACACACATCTCTGCCGCATCTTCCACTCTCATAATGTTCTTCATACATCCTCGTCTGTTACGGGCACAACGCACTTGACAATTTTTGAGCACATTACATATTTTTTTAGATTGAAAGCGCGACATATTGCGCCGAGCCAACCATAAGGTGTCTAAAGACGCCCATAGATATTCGGTCGTATGCGGGGGTTGCGAATGCCATGCCGGCCTGACAGGCGCATATTCACGCCCCTCTTGAAGGACCCGAGACTGCTCAAGGTATGACCGCAGAAACTTCACTTTATTATTTACTAGCTTTTAACTGCGGTTTCGCTCGCATAGCATATGTCCATTCTAAATATTGGTCAAATAATTTTTGAAATCGGATGAGTATTTTCGGAGATACTTCTACATTCAAACTTACAAACTGTACATATTTATAAAATTAGTGTAGATCGTCTTTCAGGTCACACAAAACGCTCTCGCATTGCACTGTTTATCAATTGTTTAGTTAAATAATTAGATAAGGTAGTTATTTGTTAACCGACTTCAAAAAAGGAGGAGGTTCTATGTTCGGCTGTATGTATTTTTTTTTTTATGTATGTTCAGCAATATCTTCCCCAATTGTGAACCGATTTCGATGATTTTTGTGTTCGGTTCAGTCTAGCTCCAAGGTGGTCCCATTTTTTTTTTGTCAAGATCGGATTGGAAAGCGAGGCGGAATCGCGAGGCCGAAGGCCGAGCGATTCCGCCGAGTACATTAATAGCAAATAAAAATTACTAAAAAAACTGTGAAATAAAAAAACTATTAAAAAAAATATTAAAACCGCCTTCAAAAATGTATGAAATAAAAAAATAAAAATCGAACCCTAGAGTTGAAGGCGGTGGTGCTAAAGCAAGCAAAAATAACCGACCGCCTTCAACTCTAGGGTTCGATTTTTATTTTTTTATTTCATACATTTTTGAAGGCGGTTTTTACATTTTTTTAAATAGTTTTTTTTTGCTTTTTAACCGACTTCAACGATTTTAACCGAGTACATTAATAGCAAAAAATTACTAAAAAAACTGTGAAATAAAAAACTATTAAAAAAAATATAAAAACCGCCTTCCAAAATATATGAAATAAAAACAAATTACCGACCGCCTTCAACTCTAGGGTTCGATTTTTTTTATTTCATAAATTTTTGGAAGGCGGTTTTTATATATGTTTTAATTTCGTTATAAAATAAATCTAATTAAATTTAGCCAACTCTAATCTAGCACCAATTCTCCACGTTGCCGGCGCAGTTTCCATAAATGTTCGCTCACCAATGTCGCTATAGAGCTGTGCGACAAGATAACCTAGATGCGGTCGCATTACGAACGGATGTACTGAGAATAGTAATAATGCTTTGGTAGAAAATTACTGCAATTTACTTATATTGTTATTCGTCGGACTTGTGAAAAAAAGTCATTGTTACGATAAAACGATCTTGCATTGATAGTGTGCTCAATTTTGGGGATCAACATTTCAGTAATAGATAGGTACGTAATATTTGAATGTTTATGACAGGAAAAAACACAGTTTACGTATTTTTACGGTTTCGTACCAAAATTCTAAAAAAACGATCATTATTACTTCGTTGTCCGTCCGTCCGTCTGTGTCGGCTTAACTTAACCTAACTTTGCTTCTTACTTTTGCCTTTGGTTAGTCCTAGAAAATTTCAAAGTAGTATTCGAATAGATTATATTGTAACACACAAAGTTCAGGTGATGCAGATGCGAAAAAAATTGTGAAGGTCACGATGATGGGGTCTAAAAGTGAAAATAAAAAATTTATTGTCTGTAAAGTCGGTTTACGGACGATAGTTTTACGTGATAACGAATACATGAATCGATATTGTGATACATATTCGGACCCTTGTTTCATGAATATTCTAAATTTGAAATCTTTTCCGACCGGCCAGATGCGCTTACTATATTATGGTTCGAGTAACCTCCTTTCAATTTGTGCTGCCCTGGTACTTTAGAACCAGAGAGATAAATGTGTACAAGCCGACGCTTGGGCCGATTGTGCCTCTCTATCGCTTGTTACGCGCTCTCGCTTGCACACACAGGCTCAGATGGAACGTGACACTTTTTCGTGCGTGCAGCCGGTGTTCATCAATTTATAAGACGTGACGTTATCACGTCAAAAAATGTTTAGGCAATACATGTAGTATATCATTGAAAAGGGCTTACATTAAGGATATAAAAAAATATAATTTTCTAAGATTACATAATTATTATAGGTTTTTTTTAATATGCAAAACTACGCCCCACAACCTAGCGGTGCGACAGAGGAACGATTTTGTGAAACGATGCGTTCTGAATAGTCCAATTTCATCAATGATGGAGAGAGGGTGACCGCTGACCGTTGGAGGCTGACCGAGTTTCGGATTCCTCGTAAAACTGTAGGTCCCTTCCCTCCTAATCTTACTTGGTGGTAGTGTTTAACCCGCCCGGGTTGGTACCACCGCACTGAATGAAACGTCGGTCGAAACGGCTATGTAAATAGTTTGTGTTTTCCGACCAGTTCAGTGTAGCCGGCACGATCAAAGAAGGAAGCACTGACATGGCACCTAGTTCACCCGGTTTTATGGGCTGACACCACGGACGTTGTAGGTGATGTAGCCAACGGTGTCAGATTCCATAAAAAAAAGCCCGCTGCCATGAACCAATATCTGCCCCCAAAATACTCCAGCATAAAGTCAACATTTCAAAGCCAAGCGGTCCGACCTTAAAGATCTAAATATTACCAAGTGGACCACCACCGGTTAAACATAATTAATCCTCATAACGATTTGCTGGATTTATCAATCAACTGTGCTGGGAGGACGTGAGAGGAGAGCCCAGTAATCAATTTTGATTTTCCGGGTACCATTATCCGGCCAACTCTCGACCAACTCTCGTAAAATATTGGAACAGCGCAGGCCGTCGTGAATCTCTTTAATTGGAAAATTTTGCCCGTGCTTAGGGTTACCATGGGAAAGCGGGACACTCTTTTATGTAGCAAGCACGCCAAAGAAGCATTTGCGCGACATCTACTTCCGACGGTTGTTATGGATAGACTGAAAATGAAAAAATACGTTAGCATGTGCGGCCACTTCGAATTCCTGGCCTTTGCTGTGGAAACACTTGGCGTGTGGTCACCCGACGCAAGGACTTTCGGAAACGACCTAGGAAAGCTCCATATCGATAAGTCTGGCGACCGACGACGTGCCAAGTCTCTCTTCTTTCAGCGAATAGGGCTGGCGATTCAAATGGGCAACGCAGCCAGCATTGATTATGGAATGAAAAAAAAATGGCTGAATAAAAATACTTAGAATTAAAAATTAATCTAAAAACTAATTAAAACTTCAAAAACATTCTAAATCTTCCAGGTGCAGAGGAGCCGGGGTTTGAGCGCTGCTGGGAGCCACAAACGATGACGTCTATAGCTAAAAAATTAATAATCCTTCAATCCTGAATGGACGTATGTATGTACAATATATTTAGGTATTATATATTATACATAGGGCACACTAAAAGTTTCCGGAATTGGCCACTTACATAAACAATATTTAAACAGTAATTACAACATTTGAAAATGGAACTCTTTGGCTGTAGAATGCAGTTTGTTTCATCTGACTGTCAATTGTTTTTCCATTGTGGCGGCATTTTAAAAATTGCGTGTCTACATTAACATAAATTTAACCCGGGAAAATTTTCGTAGTATGATTTTCTACGATTTTAAGTGTAATTTGACAGCTCATCAGAGCCTCGCTCGGCTTCAATCTGCTTTTGGCGATGAAGCACCATGCAAGACGACTATTTATTGCTGGTTTGCAGAATTCAAGTGCGGTCGTGTCAATCCACCGAGCATACCTACGGGAGTGGCAACCGTCGAGCGCTAATATATAGGAAAATTAGCCGCGTGTTAGAGCATTTGCACTAACATATAGCGCTGCTGCGGGATCGACCGTCAGTGCGCTCGCGACTTGGGAACGAAGAACACGTATATGTGCACTGCGCAAAATGGCGATTTGTGCAGTTCGTGCGTGTCGAAATAGCTCAAGATCATCAGTAATGACAAAAGATGGCGTAACCTTTCATAATTAGGTCATTTTAATGATAATACAATGCTTAAAGCGTGTAAAATACAAAAATTCCGAGAGTTAGGAGCACGACTGCGCGCCATACCGGGCGCGTATACATGATAGGCAAATTTGACAGACTGGAAAGAAATTTGAAATCAATTTATTGTATATGGGTGTTGTTAGTTTTTTATGGCAATGACATGGATATATTCAATTTATAATATGTATTGTTATTATTTCTTTAATATTACGTTTTCTATTTTTTATAATTATAAAACAAATATACCTATACAAAACTAATATATTGTATATTATGTATAAGTATTATTATTATCAGTGATAGGAATAGGTAGGACTTATTTACCTAAACTTCGAGGAACAGAGTAAAAAATTTGAGACTTCCTTACGACAATATTTTTTTCCGGTTTAATAATATTCATGGTGTTATAATTTCGCGATTTAAAAAAAGTGGCCGCCATTTTGAACTTTTTAGTAACTGGACAGATTGCTTTCAAAATCGACATCTGGGTGTCAGTGTGGACTCTGAATACGAATCTGTAGTCAAATTTAAAAAAAGTGGCCGCCATTTTGAACTTTTTAGTTACTGGACTGATTGCTTTCAAAATCGATATCTGGGTGTCTGTGTGGGCTCTGAATACGAATCTGTAATCAAAATTTAAAAAAAGTGGCCGCCATTTTGAACTTTTTAGTTACTGGACCGATTGCTTTCAAAATCGATATCTGGGTGTATGTGGGGGCTCTGAATACGAATCTGTAGTAAAAATTTAAAAAAAGTGGCCGCCATTTTGAACTTTTTAGTTACTGGACCGATTGCTTTCAAAATCGATATCTGGGTGTATGTGTGGGCTCTGAATACGAATCTGTAGTAAAAATTTAAAAAAAGTGGCCGCCATTTTGAACTTTTTAGTTACTGGACTGATTGCTTTCAAAATCGATATCTGGGTGTCTGTGTGGGCTCTGAATACGAATCTGTAATCAAAATTAAAAAAAGTGGCCGCCATTTTGAACTTTTTAGTTACTGGACCGATTGCTTTCTAAATCGATATCTGGGTGTATGTGGGGGCTCTGAATACGAATCTGTAGTAAAAATTAAAAAAAAGTGGCCGCCATTTTGAACTTTTTAGTTACTGGACCGATTGCTTTCAAAATCGATATCTGGGTGTCTGTGGGCTCTGAATACTAATCTGTAGTCAAAATTTAAAAAAAGTGGCCGCCATTTTGAACTTTTTAGTTACTGGACCGATTGCTTTCAAAATCGATATCTGGGTGTCTGTGTGGGCTCTAAATACGAAGCCGTTGTCAAAATTTAAGAAAAGTGGCCGCCATTTTGAACTTTTTAGTTCCTGGACCGATTGCTTTCAAAATCGATATCATATTATTTATGTTAACTACATATTGTTATTCAGAGCCCACACAGACATGTAGATATGGGTTTTGAAAGTAATCAGTCCAGTAACTAAAAAGTTCAAAATGGCGACCACTTTTTTAAGATTTTGACAATGGATTCGTATTCAGAGCCCACACAGACAAACAAATGTCGATTTTAAAAGCAATCGGTCCATTAACTAAAAAGTTCAAAATGGCGGTCACTTTTTTTAAATTTTGACAACGGATTCGTATTCAGAGCCCACACAGACACCCAGATATCGATTTTGAAAGCAATCGGCCCAGTAACTAATAAGTTCAAAATGGCGGCCACGTTTTTTAAATTTTGACAACGGATTCGTATTCAGAGCCCACACAGACACCCAGATATCGATTTTGAAAGCAATCGGTCCAGTAACTAAAAAGTTCAAAATGGCGGCAACTTTTTTTAAATGTTTACTACAGATTCGTATTCTGAGCCCACACATACACTCAGATATCGATTTTGAAAGCAATCGGTCCAGTAACTAAAAAGTTCAAAATGGCGGCTACTCTTTTTAAATTTTGACTATAGATTCGTATCCAGAGTCCACACAGACGCCCATATATCGATTTTGAAAGAAATCGGTCCAGTAACTAAAAAGTTCAAAATGGCGGCCACTTTTTAAAATTTTTACTACAGATTCGTATTCAGAGCCCATACTGACACCCAGATATCGATTTTGAAAGCAATCGGTCCAGTAACTAAAAAGTTCAAAATGGTGGCCACTTTTTTCAAATCGCGAAATTAAAACACCATGAATATTATTAAACCGGAAAAAAATATTGTCTTAAGGAAGTCTCCAATCTTTTACTCTGTTCCTCGAAATTTAGGTAAATAAGCCCTACTTATTCCTATCACTGATTATTAGTACAACTTTTCAAAAATATTAAAACAACAGTCTTGTTTAATTTTTCAATATTTTTTTTGGATTCAAACAATAAAATTCGGATTCGTTCAGTAAAAACTATTTGAAATAATATTACAAATAACAATTTCAAAATTCACAAATATACCGCACCATCATTGTCCGTCAGACTGGCATTCGTAGTGATCCCGTCAAGTTGCCGTCAAGCAAGGCTTCCGATTGGTCGGACGGTCGGCTCTTACTACCAGATACCCGAGCCAAGCCAGCGATAACAAACCTGTCGCTCGCCTTGCTCGCTCTGTCTCTCTCCATATCGCGGGGCGCGATATGGGTAACGGAGATAGACAAGTCACGTCATAAAAGATTAAATTGCGATTTCGATTTTCGTAGTAGTAGGGATTTTTGGCTAGCCGTGCTCCGATACAAACGCAGTAGCGTTGCGTCTCCCGTAGGTATTCTCCTTGTGTCAATCTCAGTGACGAATCTCGCGATGGTCGCCCGTTCACCGCTGTGAACAACAAAAACATCGATGCTGTGCGCCGTATGATCGAAACAGACAGGCATGTGACCTACCATGAGATTCGGGCATCTTTAGACTTAAGCATGAGTCAAATACAATCAATCCTACACAAACAGTTGGGTGTGAGAAAGCTGTGCTCGCGGTGGATCCCACACAATTTGACCGAGGCTCAAAAAACGCACCGCGTCACTTGGTGCAATGCCATGCTTACCAGATTCAACAAAGGCGCTTCAAATTTGGTGTGGGACATAGTAACAGGTGACGGCACCTTGTGACCTTTTTCTGTTCCCAAAAATTAAGAACCATTTACGCGGTCAACGATTTTCATCACCAGAAGAGGCTGTCGAAGAATATGAAAAATACGTTTCTGGGGTCACCACGGAGGAGTGGCACAAAAGTTTTCAAAATTGGTTTAATCGTATGAAAAAGTGCATTTACGCAAAGGGAGAATATTTTGAGAAACAATAAATTCATTTTTGACCTTTAATAGTATTTTATTCTTATTAATTCCGGAAACTTTTAGTGTGCCCCACGTATAAACTGTAATTCATATGTATTTATGTATACTTATAATTAATTAGTACGTAACTTATATGTATTACATCATAGTTATATTCCCATACTCGAATCTTTTGATACTACCTACTTATATCTCACAACATAAGACTCACAAACATCAAAAGGTTGACTGGGAGAAATCCCTGTAAAAGATAAGTCCGCCTTTGCCCCTCATGTAAATTACTTATCGTTTGTTACTGTAAAATGTTTTGGAGCTATAAAGTATTTCTAACTATCTATCTATCAAAATCTCAGTTCTCAATTCAGTGCATGGCACCAACGACGACGGCGGAAAATTCCTAATAACGCAAACTCAATTTGAATTTTATATGAAACATCTCCTGCGAAAAACAGAGACTCTGGTAGCCTTATCCGAGCCCATTCACCGTACTGACGACGCTACCGCACAAATCGGAGGCAATTCTCATTTCTGTAGTAGACGGTCGCATTGAGCGGTCTCCGAAATTAAATTGTCTCTAATTTTATTTCTTGCTGCGTCTCACTTTTGCTATTTGAACTTTTCCGCTGATGTAATAACCTTAATTGGGTAGGGTTTATATGAAATTTGTATTTTTTTTCAACTGCAACTGTACTGATTTAAGAGTAAGGTCTAAAAAAAAAAAATTAAAAAATATATAAAAACCGCCTTCAAAAATGTATGAAATAAAAAAATAAAAATCGAACCCTAGAGTTGAAGGCGGTCGGTTATTTTTGCTTGCTTTAGCACCACCGCCTTCAACTCTAGGGTTCGATTTTTATTTTTTTATTTCATACATTTTTGAAGGCGGTTTTTATATTTTTTTAAATAGTTTTTTATTTCACAGTTTTTTTAGTAATTTTTATTTGCTATTAATGTACTCGGCGGAATAGCGAGGCCGAAGGCCGAGCGATTCCGCCGAGTTTTCCAATCCGATCTTGACCAAAAAAAAAAATGGGACCACCTTGGAGCTAGACTGAACCGAACACAAAAAGAATCATCGAAATCGGTTAACAATTGGGGAAGATATTGCTGAACATACATAAAAAAAAATACATACAGCCGAACATAGAACCACCTCCTTTTTTGAAGTCGGTTAAAAAGGAAACTCTAAAAAGCTAAAAATAAAAAATGTATAAATGGTTACTGTTTATTTTACTGTGTGGGGTCGGTACTTAATAAGAATAGCCCCGCTAAATCTCTCCCCGTGTATGTCGTAAAAGGCGACTAAGGTATACGGATAAGATGCCGTGCATGAAGGCGACAGGCTGGCCACCTCTCACCTTGGCACAATCTTTCCACAGTCATGATGAAGCAGGTGGGCCTTCGTGTCTTACTTGCTGCCTGATAGTCATCTTATCTGAATACTTAGCTTTTTTTTTATGTATTCCGGTATGGGTGGCTGAGTTGGAGGGGCCGAAGCGCATGCTCGGACCAGCCAATATCACCTCCGAGAAGGTAGATGCCATACCGGAGACTTCCCTGGATTGCTGGCTATACTGGACTAGAGGAGAACACAACCGAGGCTGCTATGCGGCCATCTTACATCCAGTACGGTGGTATCAACCCAGTCGGCTACAATTTGAGCCTACCACCTAGTAAAGGGCAAGGGAAGGGACCTACAGTTTTACACCGGTTCCGAACGGTGAAGCAGCAGGTGTAGGTATGCACATAAATTTTTTCGTCAGAAAAATCTCATTGGTACACGCCGCGCCGACGGGATTCGAACCGCGGACCTCTCGCATGAGAAGCCGATGCCCAAACCACTCGGCCACCCGCCGCTCTGACCCGACGCAGCTAAACGTGGTGGTCGGCGTTGTGTTTACCATTGTACATGCATAACAACACCGATTGCTCTGCTTACCCCGATTGTCGGAATGTGGCGTGTGGTGATGTGTATTGTAATGTGTTTTTATTTTAATTGAAAAATATATGTGTCTCTAGACACTTTTGGTGCACATACGAGTAGTAGATAGTGGCTGTGGTATTGGTATAGAAATAAATGTCGTTTTATTTTATTTTATGGAAACTGACACGGTTGGCTACATCACCTGTAACATGCGTGATGTCAGCCTATAACACCGGGTGAACTAGGTGACATGTCAGTGCTTCCCTTATGTTGTGCCGGCTACACTGAACTGGACGGAAAACACGAACTATTCACATAGCCGTTTCGACCGACGTTTCGCTCAGTGCGGTGGTACCAACCCGGCCGGGATAAACCCTGGTAGGGTTTCCTAGTAAGGTAAGAAGCCATGATCAGCCTCCAACGGTCCAAGTACCATCCAACACCGTTGCTTAACAACAGTCGATCGACCGCACCACTGAGCTACCGGGGCTGACAGTCGTCTTCTTTTGTAACACGCTTAGTATGGAGGTCACATTTACGGTCCGTGTTTGGGGTTTCGTATCCATTTCGTTTCGGGTTTCGTACAACGGATACGGAACCCTAAAAATAAACCAATTTAGGGGTCAATAAACCCTACACAGACACTGCGTGCATAACTTCTTCCGTGCACACGGCACATTTACGACACTGTTCCCGGGAGCCGGCTCACCGCAAACGGATGACATCCTGAACCAAATCAACTGTAAAATATAAAATAATACGACACAGCCCCATTGTGCGCGAGTTGCGGAACCGGTCACAGCGTGGCCAGTGTGGCCTGAACGAAACATCTATACAGCCTTCCCGTAAGAATGATCGAGAAAGCGCTATCGCATATCTATCAAAACCGAAATGATAAATTAATTTGTCAATAGCCAAGGAGTTTAGAACTGTAATTGAAAGGCGTTAAGTGTGAATTTGAAAAAAAAACAAGAGAAAGACAGAACTTGTAGCAGTTATTGGAAACTGAACTGTACCTGAAGAGAATAAAGACGAAATTAGAAAGGAAGAAGGAATTAGAGATAGGTTTATATGGATGATGAAGTTGTGTAAGTGAAGATGTATTTATGAACAGGTATTATTCCGAAAGAGGCGAACCGGTTCAGGTTGCGCTGGAGGCTTGGCCGTAGTTTTCCAGTGGCGAAGCGTCTTCGGAATGAATAATGGAAAATATTGGTAAAGGTGTATTGCATAATGTTGTTTGGAGGCGGAAATTTAAATGAATTGTAATGTATATTTTTGTTTGTGTCACGATAAAAGTGCTGCCCAGTTCTTGCCATTCAGTGAGGTGTCAGCCTCGGTACATCAGTAGTTCGATCGGTCGACTGCTATTATGCAACCCTGGCCGCGGCCAGTTCTTGGATGGGTGACCGCTCGACCGTTGGAGGCTGATCGTGGTTCGGATTCCACGTTAAACTATATATCTCTCTTCCCTTCTTACCTTACTAGGTGGTAGGGTTTATCCCGGCCGGGTTGATTCGTTCTTTACTATGTAGATCAGGGTTCCCGACATCCCCGCACTAGATGAAAGAAAAAAAAGTCGTTCGAAGCGGCTATGTAAATAGTTCGTGTTTTTCGCCCCAGTTCAGTGTTGCCGGCAGAATATATAAAATTCTACACAAACTACACAATTTCAATTTCATCACATACCTATTTTCATTCCGTACATAGCCAGTCAGTCAGCTCGTATGCGTCCTCTGCTTGACATAGGCCTCTCTAAGTTTCCTCCAGTACTCCCGGCCTTCAGAGCGGTACGGATCCACTGCTTTCAGCTGACATACTTGATGTCGTTGGTAGTGACACCTGGCGGGTTGTCTTCCCACACTCCTATTTCCGCACAGCAAATTATATAATTCGTAGAATTTTTTTTAAGCTGTACAAACAAATTCTCTGTGGAGACCTTACCTGTGTTTAATGATACGCCATGGATGTAGGAGTACGTTCATTTCTATAGGTTAAAATTACAAATTAAAAAAAACCTGGACCCTTAAAAAGTAAAAAATATTTTCCGTTGACTTACTTAAAGGAGTCGGTGGACCGCTAAGTAAATTCCCGCGCAGTTATGAGCTTTAATATTTTATTTAGTTAGCGGTCCCCCGACTCCTTTTTAAGTAAGTCAACGGAAATTATTTTTTAATTTTTAAGGGTCGGGGTTTTTTTAATTTGTAATTTAACTTTTATTTCATGCTTTTAAAAAAAACCGCATCCAAATCGGTCCACTTTTTTAAGATAATAATTTTTTTTATTACTTAATTACTTGATTACATAAAAAAGAACCATCCCGATTAAACAAGCTTCCTAATAAAAAAACCGCATCCAAATCGGTCCATCCGTTTGGGAGCTACGATGGCACAGACAGACACACAGACACACCCTTACACACTTACACCCACCCTCACATACTCACATACACACACATACTTATAACACCCGTCTTTTTTCGTCGGGTGTTAAAAATCTCAAAATACACTAAGACAAGACTTTACTGCCCATAATGAGATAAGGATATTTATTTAGGCTCAGACTCTAAAGCCAAGGGCCTTAGAAATAAATATGCAGAATAGCTATTGTCATACGTTTCATATATTTAAACTTGTAACCAACATTTGAAGTGCATGCACAGCATTTACAGCGGACACGATGATGTGTGAGTAAACAAGGGCTAGATATACATACAAACATACAAACATACATAGAACCCGATTATTTAAAGAAAGGTATTGAAAATCGCCGCGCTTTACAGCCGAAAAAAAATTGTATGAATTTTTTTTTTGCATAAGTAGTATATTTTCTTTGCAAAATTTTGGACTGAAACAATTGCTTTATTTTCTTTAGACGGCAATACTGTGTGAGCGAGAGGCTAATAGGAACGCCGCCATTTTCAATCCCTTTCTTTAAATAACCAGGTAGTAAGTATTACACACTGTATTGAATCACACAGTCAGTGTAAACATAGTAATCGGTGTTGTGCTGCAAGAACTCGGGTAGGCCAATTACGGCAAAACACCGACCTATATTGATCGCTAATGTTGCAGAAAAAGTCAGTGGAAACCCCATGTCAATTAATTACATAGATCGACGGCATATACCGTGCGGCGGCGGCGGCGCCCGCACGGTAAGTTTCCTTAAAAAAAAAATTTATCCGTCAAAAAAATGGTTTCTTCGTAATATTTGTATCGAGCATCTGATGGGGAAAGGCAAGGTTTTTTTATCCACACAGCCCGGTCATTCTCACTCATTTCTCACTCGTACTAATAAGAGAAATGATTGAACTAAGCAAAACATAAATATTCCAATAAACCCTTGTAGAAGCCTAAGGAAGGTTTATAAGGAAGGTTTATCATGGTTTTTGCATTAAGAAGATTAAAACTAATTACAAATGAAGAATCAGCTGTAACAGCATACCACGGGTATGTCTCGTCAAATATACGATACGGTTTAATGTTTTGGGGGACTCTACAAACGTGGAAAATATTTTAAAAATTAAAAAACGATGTATTCGCGCTATTTGCCAAGTAAATCAGAGAGAAAGCTGCAAACCGCTATTTCAAAAATTAAAGATACTAACAGTACCGTCTATGTACATTTATGAAACGTGCGTATTTGTTAGAACTCACTCAGAATATTTTAAGCCAATGAAAGAATTGCACAGCCATAACACGAGACAGAAAAATAAACTAATAAATACAAAACCTAGAACTACACAATATCGCAAAAGTATATACTATATAGCAGTTAAAATGTATAATAATGTTTCAAAGGAAATAAACGAGATCGCTGAACTCTAATTATTTAAAAATGCTCTATTTAAATGGCTATTAGACAAATGCTTCTATAAAGTGAACGAGTTTGTGAACATTTTCGAATAGGTTATTTATTATTGTTTTATTTTTAGTTATTTTTTTTTTATGGATAAATTGTAAAATTTGTATTTGTAAAGCCAGCCTTGCATGGCTCTATGCATGTGAAGGCTGTATTGTACGCCCATTCAGGCATTTTGCATATTCTAAAAACCCGTAATGGAAGAAACTGTAAAACGGCTGCAAAAAAAACAATAAAGATTTTTGATTTGATTTGATTTGATTAATGTATTCGATAAAAAAAGGATAATTTTGGATTTTCCATCTGGCAACACTGGGCCCCGGTCGGTCAGTCGACGCGCCGTTACATGATTTTGGATTTTATTATGTAAGATTTTGTCTTTGTACACTTTTCTTTCAACTCCTCGACAACATCCTTATAGGTGTGTATGTCTCCGCCAAGGGCAATCCAACCCTCGAGCAATAAAATAAGATAACTCGCACCGTATTAATGTGTGGAATAAAAACCTAGAAATTACACCCTTTTCGACCACTACATCACCCATTTTTTTCTTTTCAACCAACGCATTAAAGCTACCCCGTCGCTTGCCATCATTTACCCGGCTCCACCCACGGATAATGCGTGGAAAAAGGAGAAAAAGTTGACAGAGCAGGTAGTGAGGGCCCGAAGCTAAAATCTTTGCTGAGCGGGCTTACACGGGCGAGTTGACTTGAATGGGATTTGGAATCAGTTACACGGTGAAAGCTTTTTTTTATAGAAAGAGCGACATGTGGCGGCGAGCCACCCATAAGGTGTCTAACGACGCCCATGGAAATTTGGTCGTATCCGGTGGTTGCGAATGCCATGCCGTCCTGACAGGTGCCTATTCACGCCCCTCTTGAAGGACCCGAGACTGTACTTGGGCGGAAATATATGGGCAGGGAGAGCGTACCAGAGTTTACCGGTTCTGTAGAGGAAAGATCTGCAGAACTGGTTACATATCAGACAATGGCTCGATACGTCGTTGAATGCTAGATGGGCACTTTATAATGCCACGCGAAGACTACGTGCTTCCTTTCCTTTCCGCTTACTACGTGGTAAGCTCAAATTGTAGCAGACTGGGCTGGTACAACCTTACTGGACGTAAGATGGCCGCATAGCAGCCTCGGCTGTGTTCTCCTCTAGTGCAGTATAGCGAGCAATTCAAAGGCTACTCCGGTATGGCACCTACCTTCTAGGAGGTGATATTGGCTGGTCGGAGCATGTGCTTTGGTCCCTTTGACTCAGCCACCCATACCAATACCCATATCACTCTACACGTGTTACACCAGAACCTATTATGCACCCGTCGCGTCGCCTCTTTGTGTTCGTCCAAAAAACCAACACAGTGCTTCGCGGCCGGTCAGCGATCGCATGACGACATCTACAGCCAATGAGAGCGCGCATAGGTGGCGACATCCTCTGCCATTATGTGCATCTCTCCACATAATGCGGCGACACTGCAGATGCTCGATCGTCCTTTTCTGATCTGTTGCATTCCTACTTGCTAAAAAGAAAATTAAAAAAAAAACCCCGACCTTTAAAAAGTAAAAAATTAATTTCCGTTTACTTAGTTAAAGGAGTCGGTGGTGGACCGCTAAGTAAACTTCCGCGCAGCTCTAAGTTTTTATATTTTATTTAATTGGCGGTCCCCCGAATCCTTTAATTAAGTAAATGGAAATTATTTTTAACTTTTTTAAGGGTCGGGGTTTTTAAAATTTTTTATTTAACATTTATTTTAAGTTTTAGTTCAAGATAATAATTTTTTTATTACTTAATTACTTGATTATTTTAATACAAACCTAGCTAACAACCATCCCGATTAAACCAGCTTTCTAATATAAAAAACCGCATCCAAATCGGTCCATCCGTTTGGGAGCTACAATGGCACAGACAGGCACACCCAGACACACACACACGTTAAACTTGTAACATCCCTCTTTTTTCGTCGGGGGTTATAAATAAACCTCTTTGATTCACTGTAAACATTTTGTCGCCAGTCGTGTAAACGGGGCATAGAGGGCATAAAAAGGAGTAGAAATAAAATGAGAAGCCGGAGTGATTGTTTGTCAATGTTGGCTTCGGAGATAAATTGAAACTGAATATATTTCTGTGATGTTTATTTTTATTACTCCCGAGGCGGGGCACGACAGAAAATGTTCTCAGCCAGTGCCTTTGTGTACTAACGAAGCCTCCAACTAGACCGATAGCGCTGGGCTATTTTGAGGACATAAGTTAAAAAAATTCTAAACTTGCTTATTTCTTGCCTGTGGATACAGTCGTACATAAGAAGCATAATATTGCGTTTTGTGTCACATCTGTCACTTGCATTTTCAGCAATTCGAAGATTTGTGGTTGTTTTTTTTAATTCCATTCAAAACTGGCAAAATTAATCTAAACTTTAAAATAATTATGGTATCATATCTAGGATAGCCTGCGGAGTGTGCAAACCCAGTTTGTGTCATCTTCGCCCAGTGCAAACTGACCTATGGTCAGTATGTAAAAACAGTGCCTAAAACAAAATTAGAATTGACAAAATTGTTATTTCCTATCTCAGATCACTTACATATGCCCATTAAATGAATTTGTGCCAAATTAGGGCACGCAATTTTAAGATTTTCAATTATGTTATTTTTCCAAGCTACAAAAGCTTCAAAAAAATATTAGAATGATTAGAGTTTACATATTCAATTTCATAAATGCATCAAAAATGTACATTGTAAATTTGTGTCATTTTCATGCTCGAAATAAATGAATAAAACACAAAAACAGTTGTTGCGGTCAAAGCGGACGGACGCGGGCAGGTGGCGGCGGGCGGGGGGCATACGCACGCACACACGTTCGTTCGGTACCTACGATTTCTTCTATGCGAAGCGGCGGCCGGTGGCTGGCTGGCGTGCCCCGCGTGCCTCGCTCGCTCGCCTCGCCCGCCGCGCCGCCCGCGCCCGCGCTCGCACTTCGTGCAAAGAAGTTTGGTATCTCCTATAGAGATAATAAATAATGCAGTGCGAATTTTGTACAAAGCCCGCGTCTGCAATCTCAATACCTACGAATGTCAATGGTCAATGTGGTCAATATTATTTTAGATTGACGCTTCGATTCGCTTAAAATTTGCATAAGTTCAAACTGACCCACCTTTCATGACCCTAAGACAATCGTGCTGAACTAATATCCCGTTTTCTGTGAAAACTAGAAACTTCGTCATGAACTTTTGTTTTGGTCATAACTCGAGAACCACTGGTGCTAGACCCATCGTGTTGGTACTCAAAACTTCAGGTCTCGGTGAGATCTATCCATCTGTCACGTGAACTTTTGTTTTGGTCATAACTCGAGAACCACTGGTGCTAGACCCATCGTGTTGGTACTCAAACTTCAGGTCTCGGTGAGATCTATCCATCTGTCATGAGAACTTTTGTTTTGGTCATAACTCGAGAACCACTGGTGCTAGACCCATCGTGTTGGTACTCAAACTTCAGGTCTCGGTGAGATCTATCCATCTGTCACGTGAACTTTTGTTTTGGTCATAACTCGAGAACCACTGGTGTTAGACCCATCGTGTTGGTACTCAAACTTCAGGTCTCGGTGAGATCTATCCATCTGTCACGTGAACTTTTGTTTTGGTCATAACTCGAAAACCACTGGTGCTAGACCCATCGTGTTGCTACTCAAACTTCAGGTCTCGGTGAGATCTATCCATCTGTCACGTGAACTTTTGTTTTAGTCATAACTCGAGAACCACTGGTGCTAGACCCATCATGTTGCTACTCAAACTTCAGGTCTCGGTGAGATCTATCCATCTGTCACGTGAACTTTTGTTTTGGTCATAACTCGAGAACCACTGGTGCTAGACCCATCGTGTTGGTACTCAAACTTCAAGTCTCGGTGAGATCTATCCATCTGTCACGTGAACTTTTGTTTTGGTCATAACTCGAGAACCACTGGTGCTAGACCCATCGTGTTGGTACTCACACTTCATGTCTCGCTGAGATCTATCCATCTGTCACGTGAACTTTTGTTTTGGTCATAACTCGAGAACCACTGGTGCTAGACCCATCGTGTTGGTACTCAAACTTCAGGTCTCGGTGAGATCTATCCATCTGTCACGTGAACTTTTGTTTTGGTCATAACTCGAGAACCACTGGTGCTAGACCCATCGTGTTGGTACTCAAACTTCAAGTCTCGGTGAGATCTATCCATCTGTCACGTGAACTTTTGTTTTGGTCATAACTCGAGAACCACTGGTGCTAGACCCATCGTGTTGCTACTCAAACTTCAGGTCTCGGTGAGATCTATCCACCTGTCACGTGAACTTTTGTTTTGGTCATAACTCGAGAACCACTGGTGCTAGACACAACGTGTTGGTACTCAAACTTCAGGTCTCGGTGAGATCTATCCATCTGTCACGTGAACTTTTGTTTTGGTCATAACTCGAGAACCACTGGTGTTAGACCCATCGTGTTGCTACTCAAACTTCAGGTCTCGGTGAGATCTATCCATCTGTCACGTGAACTTTTGTTTTGGTCATAACTCGAAAACCACTGGTGCTAGACCCATCGTGTTGCTACTCAAACTTCAGGTCTCGGTGAGATCTATCCATCTGTCACCAACACGATGGGTCTAGCACCAGTGGTTCTCGAGTTATGACCAAAACAAAAGTTCACGTGACAGGTGGATAGATCTCACCGAGACCTGAAGTTTGAGTAGCAACATGATGGGTCTAGCACCAGTGGTTCTCGAGTTATGACCAAAACAAAAATTTATGTGACAGATGGATAGATCTCACCGAGACCTGAAGTTTGAGTAGCAACACGATGGGTCTAGCACCAGTGGTTTTCGAGTTATGACCAAAACAAAAGTTCACGTGACAGATGGATAGATCTCACCGAAACCTGAAGTTTGAGTAGCAACATGATGGGTCTAGCACCAGTGGTTCTCGAGTTATGACCAAAACAAAAGTTCACGTGACAGATGGATAGATCTCACCGAGACATGAAGTTTGAGTACCAACACGATGGGTCTAGCACCAGTGGTTCTCGAGTTATGACCAAAACAAAGGTTCACGTGACAGATAGATAGATTTTAGAAATTATTCGCAATTATCGGATGCATGCAAGCAAATCCGAAAGCAACAGCTAACAATATATAAATTTTTGAAATGTGCTAATTAAGCCCTTTCATTTGATACCCCACACTAAAAACATTTTTCTTAGGTCATCACTTTATGTCCTCTAGAGGGCGCCATATCCCATTTTATGGGACGTCACATAGCCAACCAGCCAACCATAGTCAACCAGCAGACGGTCAAGAGCAAGACGCATCCAACGATACCTTCGATTTGTCAAATTATGATAAGTAGGTAGTTTCGAAGTTATGTATGAGGGAACAGATGAACATGCATACATACATACATACATACATAGATACATACATACATACATACATACATACATACATACATACATACATACATACATACATACATACATACATACATACATACATACATACATACATACATACATACATACATACATACATACATACATACATACATACATACCGGTCAAACACATAACCTTCCTTCTCGCTTCGCCGTAGTCGGGTAAAAATAAGAATCTGTTCGCTAATATTGCGCGCATACTACACTACGTACAATATAATAAACACACGATCAATTAACTTAAATCAAATAGGAACTTCAGTTAAGTAAATATCCGCTAACATCGACTCGCAACAACACATTTTTTTACATAGGTTTGCACCTAAAATTAATCAAATAGATACCCAACGAAGTAAATCTACATAATATTATGAAATGGAATTAAAAAAGAAACTGCTCGAGACAATGCATACACACACCGCGTGGCAGCGCTGCAGCCTGGTGCGCTATTAGAACCACTCGCCCTCCCGCAGCGCCGCGCCCCGCACCTCCGCCAGCCGTCCGCCGCTGCATACCTTTATTTTGCGCGCGGAACAATTCGATTTGTATGAGAGCCACATCTTAGCGTAACCGGAACTGAATTTTATGTAGCCTATCCTGTGTCCCAAGCTGTGTCCCGTATACTTAGTTAAATGTGCTTGTACAAAGTTTCATCGAATTCGGATAATCGGCTTAAGAGTTATGGCGGAACATACATACATACATACATACATACATACAGAAAAGATTTCTCAAAATCGTCAATTTAGCTTTAGTATCATACATAGAGGCTACAAACTCAATATTTCCTAAAACAAAGTAACTTACTCCATGACCATCCCTTACAGATTTATTATTAGTAATAATAATAATAATAATTGATAATTGATATGATAACGCACGCACGTCGCAACTCGCACGCGTTGCGCACGCAACGCAACGCGCGCCCCGCGTATGGCTGGCTGAACGACCCGCGAGCGCGGCGGGGCGGGGGGGGGGGGGGGGGGGAGGAGGCGGCGTGCGCGTGCCTCGATCGCTCGCTCGCCTCGCCCGCCGCCCCGCCGCCCGCGCCCGCGCTATTCCCCGCGCTCGCACTTCATGCGAAGTTAGTGTTTTTTTTACAAATAATAAAATTCCGTGGATAAAAACGACACAAATTATGAACAGTGTTTTGTTACACCATAATAATCAAAAAGACGTAAACTCTAACAGCCCGTATTTTCTTTTGTGGCTTTTAGAGGTTGTTGTAATAAAAATATTAAATATCTATAAATGTCGTGGATGAATTCGACACAAAATATTTTGAACAACAGATATCAGTACTCTAAAACGCGTAACACCTATTTAACCTTTTCTAATATTCTTTTAGAGCTATTTGCGCGATGTATTAGGTACTGGTTAAATTTAAGGATTTCCGTGGACAGAGATGACACAAAATGTTTTTGCACATCGGTTACTACTTCAATATTATCATGAAAGTAAAATTTTCTTTTCTAATTTTCTTTTCGTCCAATACTGATCTAAGAGACAAATACCTAAATTTCTACGTATGCAAATTCCTAGGATGACACAAACTAATATATTATGCTGGGCAAATGGTTCGGAAACTATATGCGACAAATAAACAACTTTAATATTTTTGAAACCAAAAATCCTAGCGCTACAGGTCTAAACGTAGAAATGGAGGATGTATGTATGTATATGCGATTGAAGGCGTACATGATACGCTCTTGTTCATTTATTTTATTTTGTGCATTTGTATTCGTATTTCCGGGCTCCGTTTCGTTATGAAAACGCAAATTACAATTTCGTCTTCGAAAAACGCAAATTACAATTTTCTTCTTCGAAAAAAAAAACGAAATGGGAAAACTCTCGACGCGACTCATTCGCAGAGGAAAAAATGCTGATTGCGGAAAATGAGGCTTCGATACTCGAATAGCATGAAACGGCTATATTTTTTTTTACACAAAATAAATCTCTTTGATTCGCTGTGAAATGAAGGGAAGCACTGACATGGCACCTAGTTCACCCGGTGTTATGGGCTGACATCACGGATGTTGTAGGTAATGTAGCCAACCGTGTCAGTTTCCATAAAAAAAAAACATGACTTGACTTTTTGCATTTCTTTGTAATAAACATATCTAATTGCTGCTGACTTAATATGTATATTGAACCGGTACCGTGTGGGGCCGATACTTAAAAATGATAGCCCCACTGCATCTCTCCACGTGCATGTCGTGTAAGGCGACTAAGGGATAAGAGCAAGATGCCGTGCTAAAGGTCGAAATGTTGGCCACCTCTCACCTTGGCACGGGCCTTCCATCGAGTCAGGCAGCAGGTGGGGTCTTCATGCCTCCCTTGCTGATTGATATGTATTTTGACCGAATACTTTGCTAAACGTCGTGGTCGGAGGTGTGATGTAATTTGCAAGAGTATTACCAGCACAACGCCGATCACTCTACTTACCCCGATTGTCGGGATACAATGAACATGCTGATGAAAGGAGCACGGACGCCTAACACCCGAGTACCTCTGACTCTACAACGAATTATATAAAATGTAACATCTTCGAACAAATAACAAAGAGTATAGTACTATAGCTAGATTGTACTGGAACGTGAGCAGTTGCCAGTGAACGCCAATATTAGCTGTAGACTTAACACGCGCTCTTCACAATACAATGTGTGTACGAATGACACTTCGTACAGTCGTGATAAATTAAAAAATAATAATAAAAAGCCATATGGTGACGTGCTTTGGGAGAGGTCTCGTATCACCATGTATCCATAAAAAAAAATAAAGGTCTATATCCAGCATTGAACCGATACAGGCTAATGATGTTGATGGCGATGAGACTATATCCCCTATCCACGGGCGTCGCTGGCTGCCTTACGGGTGAATCTGCGCCGCATGTCGCGCTTTCTTTTCGCATTTAATTTACATTTAATTTATCAAAAGATTATTTAATAAAAGTTATGGAACTATAAAACTGTGTTACATTTGCCGCAGCTCGGCTTGCGGCCTCGCTCTCGTTGGGGTTCTTCATGCGCGAACATCAGCACAAGACATACTAAGGCCCAATTGCGCCAACACGAATTTAGAGTTAAGTAGCGAGTTATGGATTTAAGCGCAGTTCCCACAGTAAACGGGTACTAACTTAACGAGTTAAACTGATTTATATCGTTAAATTCGTGTTGGTGCAATTGGCCCTAAGTCTACGCAGCCGCTGAAGGCCGGGAGGACTGGAGGAAAATTGGAGAGGCGTATGTCCAGCAGTGGACGCTTACACGCTGACTGACTGACTGACTGACTGACTGACTGACTACGCAGCTCGCCCTTCGGCCTCATCCTCGTTGGGGGTTTTTAACCAGGAACATCGGCACACGACCTACTAAGTCTACGCAGCTCTGCCTTCGGCCTCACCCACGTTGGGGTTCTTCAACCGTGAACATCGGCACAAAACATACTAAGTCTACGCAGCTCTGCCTTCGGCCTTACCCTCGTTGGCGTTCTTCAAGCGCGACCATAGGCACAAGACAGACATACTAAGTCTAAGCCTTGGTCTAAGCCTTCTGCATCGCCCTCCATAGTGTTTCTCAATAACAGCCTGGAAGCAATCGGCATATTCATGAAAAACAGATACCGGTCACTGCTATGGCACCTAGTTTTCAATTCCTTACTAGGTGATATGGTGATATGGGTCGACGATGATTGACCTTCGTTCAGTGAGCCCAAAGCAATCTGAGTTTATCGCTACCACCTGGTGCATATCATAAGGTTCAGGTTTTTACGTCCAATAAAACTTATTCATCTGCCATAAAACGATATAGGTACGGCCTTTTAAAATAACATTTAATACTCACAAGTATTAGTCATAAATAATTATGATAATGACTAAAGGACATTTTATAATCGAAGATACGCTGTCTGTAGCTTTTGCGAGCGATAATTCAGTGCAATGTAAGGTCATTAAATGTGGTAATGTACAGACTTGCAGTCTGTGATAGTCCATTTCACTTCAACCAAACAGCAGGACATTGAGTACGTACATTTATTTATACAGGGTGTATCAGGATAGGTTTGAGAAACTTCGGGTATAGAAAGTACTCATTATTAGAAGAAAAAAATCCTTATCACTCAAATCGAAATTCCGTTGTTTTTTTGGTCATACAAAAGTTGGAAATTGTAATGAAAACTCGATGGGCAGTGAGACTGGAGAGTGCAGTGAACTAATTCAGCCCTGTTTTTCTTTTGAGGTCATTGAACTTTCAGTGTTTGGAGTTGACCTACACGCAGTTCAATTGTACTAGTTATGTATGCAACCTACCCATTTTTATTCATGAGTTAAATTTTTTTTTTATTTAATAAAGGCGGACGTTAACCATCCACCAAATCTTGAAGAATAGATTTTCACCAAAAAGTACTGTAAAATGATCGAATCTGGGAAAAAGTTTCAGAGCTTTTCGTCTTCAAATATGGGCCCCTTTCGAACCCTGAAGTTTCGAAAACCTATCCTGATACTCCCGTATAAGCCCTATATTCCGTATTTTTTTTTTCTAAATTTAAGACTCAGTAGCTTCGGAGTTAAAGCGGTTGGGGGGAATGCTTGATTTTCGTATATATTTTTTTTCATATCTTTTGATCTATGGATTTAAAAATTGTAAAAAAAAAAACGTTTCATACGAGCCGTTTCCATTGAAAAAAAAAATCTAATTTGTCCCCCAAAATTTACTCCGATAATCGAAATTCGTTCATTTACGTGCATAAAAGAGATAAATTAAAGAATTCATTTATCTTGTAGGTACATTTGATGTTTCGCTAAGAAATTTTTAATTTAGGATTTAAATCAATTTATCAGCATTGATTTTATTTCTACGAGAATATGATTATATAATTAAAATTTTGCAATATCTCCATGACGCATTGCATATGTTATGTTTTAAATTAATAAATAAATTGTAATTTTAATTTGTTGTATCTCTTTCGCGTCTGCGATCTAATGCTATTTGTTGTATGAAGTATTGCTGGCACTTAAGTATACTTTCTGATTTAAGTGTACCTACTACCTACCTGAATGCAGGGCAAACAGTTGTGAGTTTGCGCACTTGAAGTAGCAAAGATGTTATAATATTTATTTAGGTAATCAAGATAAGCGAACTCACGCCATCGCCAGCTGACTACAGCGTGTCGACTCCGTGATACTGATAAGTTGTAGGTAGGTAGACAGTCAAAAATATAGATAGATAAAATTCTAGCATTTGATCGCTCTTTATCATCGTAGACAAATAGACGGCGAAATCTAATTAAGTAGGTACCTACTGGATAAAAAATATCATCATAATCATTAGCCCGTATCGGTGCACTGCAGGACACAGGCCTCTCCCAAGGCAAGTCACGACACGCGGTCTTCCGCTCTTCTGATCCACCCGCTCCCGGCTACCTTTTTAACCCCAGACGAAAAAAGAGGGGTGTTATTATAAGTTTAACATGTGGGTATGTACATATTATGTGTATGTCTGTCTGTGGCATCGTAGCTCCCAAACGGAGGGACCGATTTGTATGCGGTTTTTTTATTGGAAAGCTGGTGGCTGGTGTAATCGGAATGGTTTTTAGCTAGGTTTGTAATCGAATAATCAAGTAATTAAGTAATCAAAAAATTAATAATCTTAAAAGGTGGACCGATTTGCATGCGGTTTTTTTTAAAAGCTTTAAATAAATGTTAAATTAAAAATTTTAAAAACCCCGACCTTTAAAAAGTCAAAAATAATTTCCATTTACTTACTTAAAGGAGTCGGGGGACCGCTAAGTAAATAAAATATAAACACTCAGAGTAGCGCGGGAATTTAAGTATTTAGCGGTCCATGGAAATTATTTTGACATTTTAAGATTCGGGGTTTTTAATTTAAATTTGTAATTAGGTTAACTGTCCACCTAGCCGGGTGGCGTCCAACGCTACGTTTGCTTGTACGTAGCCCCCATTCGAGCATCCGCCTATCCCAGCGGTTGGCGGGTCTGCGACAGATGTGCCCAACCCACTGCCACTTCCGCTTGCTTATATTCTGAGCAATGCCGACTACCTTGGTGTTTTTTTCGTATTTAGTCGTTACGGGTATTATCGATCAAATAAATGCCGAGCATTGCTCCTTAGCAATCTGTGAGCATGATTCCATAGCTCATCTTGACATCGTGGGTGTTTAGCCAAGCCCAGAGCAAGAAACACCGACGCAGGCTGATGGAAGACGTCAGCCTCGGTAGCTCAATGGTGCGGTCAGTCGACTGTCGTTCGGATCATAAGCACACCTGGGCGCGGTCAGTGGACGGATGGGTGACCGCTCGACCGTTGGAGGCTGACCGTGGTTCGGTATTCCACGTAAAACTGTAGGTAGTAAGGGTTTAACCCACCCGGGATGGTACCACGGCACTGAATGAAAGGTCGATTGAAACGGCTATGTAAAATAGTTCGTATTTTCCGCCCAGTTCATTGTAGCCGACACGACCGAAGGGAAGCACTGACATGTCACCTAGTTCACCAAGGTGTTATGGGCTGACATCACGGATATAGTAGGTGATGAAGCCAACCGTGTCAGTTTCCATAAAAAAAAATTATAATAAAAAAACGCGCTCGTCGATCGCTGTTCTGTGGAGTCAACCATGTAAGAATCCATAAAAAAAGTATAGTTTGCCCAGATGTTATTAAAAAAAAAAATTATGTTTAATCTTTTCCAAAAAGATCCCAATTTCCAACCACTTTATAACTAAGCAAATATTTTCACCTCTTTAACGGCGAGTTTTTTAACGCCTGTACAGGGCTGCTTTTTGCAACACCTACGCTGACCTTGTCGAATAATTCCTTGAAATTGCAAAAAAAAAAACGATAGCAAAAATTTTATAAACGCACGACTTTGGGCAGATTCGGAGGAAATGCAAAAATGACGCCAGTTCTATATAAAGATGAGGTGAATACGTGATTCTGGCACACATTGTCAATCGAACATTGAGATAATAATGCGGCAAAGTGTTACCAAAACAACGATAAGATTGTGTGCATTTGCGTCATGATCATGATGGTATTGTTTTGTAACATGGTCAATCTCTGTTTCTGATCTTATCCTAATGTCACAGATCTGAGGGCTTAGTGGGGCAAATAGAAAGGCAAGTAACTTGGCTGTTCTATTTTACATTCTCTTTCTTAAATTCCAAATTGTTTAATTCCTATACTTAATGTTGTCTTCAGAAACATCGCCATCTGTTTCTGATCTTATCCTAATATCACAGATCTGAGGGCTTAGTGGGGCAAATAGAAAGGCAAGTAACTTGGCTGTTCTATTTTACATTCTCTTTCTTAAATTCCAAATTGTTTAATTCCTATACTTAATGTTGTCTTCAGAAACATCGCCATCTGTTTCTGATCTTATCTTAATGTCACAGATCTGAGGGCTTAGTGGGGCAAGAAGAAAGTTAAGTAACTTGGCTGTTCTGTTTTGCATTCCATTTTCTAAATTGCAAATTGTTTAAATCCTATACATAATGTTTTCTTCTGAAACATCGCCATCTGTTTCTGATCTTTTCTTAATATCACAGATCTGAGGGCTTAGTGGGGCAAAAAGAAAGGCGAGTAACTTGGCTGTTCTGTTCTTGCATTCCGTTTTCAAAATTCCAATTTTTTTAATTCCTGTATTAAATGTTTCTTCTGAAACATCACCATTTATTTCTGATCTTATCTCAATTTCACAGATCTGAGGGCTTAGTGGAACAAAAATAAAGGCAAGTAACTTTGCTGTTCTGTTCTGCTTTCCGTTTTCTAAATTTCAAATTGTTTAAATCCTATACATAATGTTTTCTTCTGAAACATCACCATCTGTTTCTGATCTCATCTCAATGTCACAGATCTGAGGGCTCAGTGGGACAAAAAGAAAGCGAAGTAACGTGGCTGTCTGTTTTACATTCCATTTTCTAAATTCCAAATTGTTCAATTCCTATAATGTTTTCTTCTGAAACATCACCATCTGTTTCTGATCTTATCTTAATGTCACAGATCTGAGGGTTCAGTGGGGCAAAAAGAAACCTAAGTAACATGGATGTCTGTCTTATATTCCGTTTTCTAAATTCCAAATTGTTTAATTCCTATAATGTTTTCTTCTGAAACATCACCATCTATTTCTCGAAAGCATGACCCAAGGAACTGCGAACATCCCATCGGGAGTGAGCTTCGTAACGGGCTGAAGTCGCGGTTATATCGAATCCACTCCACTGTACCGCATCCACACCCACACCACTCCTGTCGGCTGTATGAGAAATGGAGTCTCTAAAGGAGTTTACTGTGTGGAGTCGGTACTTATTACGAATAGCCCCACTGCACATCTCCCCGTACATGTCGTAAAAGGCGACTAAGGGATAAGAACAAGATGCCGTGCACAAGGGCGACAGGTTAGCCACCTCTCACCTTGGCACGGTATTTCCACCGAGTCTTGCAGCAGGTGGGCCTTTTAATGCCTTACTTTGCTAAACGTGGTGGTCGGCGTTGTCGTTGTACTGTAATTTACCAGAATACTTGTAGCACAATACAAATTACTCTGCTTACCCCGATTGTCGGGATATGGGGCGTGTGGTGTGTACTCTACAGATGTCGTGAAATCGGCGCTAAAGCGAAAATGAACCATCAAGCCACGAAGGCAGACTGTTTTAGCGACTCGATGCCGCTTTTCGCCTCGTCTATGAAGGAAAATGACGAGAAATTACGACGAAACTTTAAGTCAAAGTGAACAAACAACATCATTCAAGAACAACTCTCCGAGATTGGCTCAAAATATTTACTGGCCGCGCTCAGCGCGGAGTCTTATTAAGTTAGCGAGAACACTCCGAGACACTCTTGGATACTCCGCCCACTCCGAATACGGGTTACGGAAAGAAACGCCCTTAAATTTTACAATGCTATCGACGACGTATGCGAAAGATTTTGTCCGTCTGCCTTTTCCGTCGTTACCGTGTGGGGCCGGTACTTTAAAAGAATAGCCCCACTGCATCTCTCCCCGTGTATGTCGTAAAAGGCGACTAAGGGATATGACTCCCTTCTTATATTACTAGGTGGTACGGTTTAAGCCGCCCGGGTTGATACCACCGCACTGAATGAAAGGTCGGTCGGCTATGTAAATTGTGTTTTCCGTCCAGTTCATTATAGCCGACGTGAAATGAAGGGAAGCACTGACATGGCACCTAGTTCACCCAGTGTTATGGGCTGACATCACGGATGTTGTAGGTGATGCAGCCAACCGTGTCAATTTCCATAAAAAATAAAAATTCACTTACATGTAGGCACTATATAATTATACGGAATCACTTAGCAAGTACCGCGTGGGGCCGGTGAACAGCCCTACTGCATCTCTCCCCGTTCATGTCGTAAAAGGCGACTAAGGGACATATGTTTGTAATCAAGTAATTAAGTAATTACCTAAGTAATCAAAAAATTTATTATCTTAAAAAGCGAACCGATTTGCGTGCCCTTTTTTTAAAAAAAGCTTGAAATAAAAGTTAAATTACAAATTTAAAAAACTCCCGACCCTTAAATAGCCAAAAGCATTTCGAAAAGGAAACAAGCCTCGTCGTTATCTTGCTAGAATGTCACGGTGACTCGCCAGAGCAATCCGAATTTGTGAAACGTGATCTAAGAGTTCGTCGAAACTTTGAATGCATCACGTAGATGCTTCTAAAAGCAAATGTTTGATCATATTTTGATAAAGCAAGCAGACATGGTCACGTTGGAACATTTAAGGTTGTGCTGGTTGAGTCTCTCAGTCACAGAAGATTTGTAGGGTCACCTGTGTAGAGTACATATAATAATAAGGGTCACTCAGTCACATCCTGTAGAGTACATATAATAATTAAATTCTTATTATTACTTACATGTATTATTCTTATAAATATTTTATCTTCAATTCTCACGCTCAACCAGGCCTCACGCACTCTATGTACTTGCGCGCGCTAACTACCTACCGCCCGACGGGCCGCCGGCGGTCTATTTCAGTGAAAATTCGTCAGCCGCGCGAAGTATACATAGACGCTCACCCACGCAACTGCGCGCAACTGCAAAGCAATAACCACTTTACACTCGATCGTTAAGGTACATTTTCGCACGCAGCGATTACCGACGTGAAGCAGTAGGTTATTAAAGCCCGAAGATAGGAACATTTTCTATGGAGGGATTTATCTGTTAGGAAGTAACTATTAAGTAATCTGTGGCTCAACTCTTTGCTACTACCTACTTACATTCCACTATTATTAATCAAATCTCAAACATCCAAAGGTTGACTGTAAGAAATCTCTGTAAGGGATAAGTCCGCCTTTGCACCTTATGTAAATTTTCTAGTGTACTATTACTGTTATTATTTCAGCAATAAAGCATTTTCTGTCTATCTATCAGTCTGTTCTACAAGTACTATACTATCATGGACGCTGCTCGGAGTAACTTGCTTCCCTTATTCCTTGCCATCCAACCTATCTTCGCAGCACTCGCCGCAGAGAAACTGATCATCCATTTGTTGTTGACATTGGGCTTTTGAGAACACATCGGTTCTCAAAATCGTTGCAACGCTAGGGTGTGGAGCTTTCTCCCGGCGAGTGTGTTTCCCGAATCCTTTAACCTGGGTGTCTTCAACGTCGTATGAACGGGCTAGACAGCCTAGCCACATTCCGAAAATGTGCATTATTTGATTTTAGCTCTGCCGACTGCACCATTGGTCTCTCGGCGCAGGTTTACATAAAAAAAACTAAAAAGTGTATGCGCGCCATCTACCGAAAAGAGTATGAAGCATTTAAACTAATACATAGATGGCGCGAGTGGCGCTGACCATGACATGGCGATACGGAACCCTCGGTGCGCGAGTTCGACTCGCATTTGGACGGTTTTTTTTCAACCCATATCCCATTAAAATGTATAGGTAAACGACGTTGTCCGCTGGGTCTGACAGAAACTGCAACACCGTAGGCATATCGGCTCCCTAAGTGTGTCCTACCGCTTATTCCATGGGGAGTGCTCGGAGGAGCTGTTTAACGCGATCCCGCCGTCCCCTTTCCACATCCGCACCACGCGCACTGGGCAGGGATTGCATCCCTATACGCTGGACTTACCGCGGATGCGTACCAATCGATTCTGCAGATCTTTCCTCTACAGAACCGGTAAACTCTGGAACGCTCTCCCTGCTCATATATTCCTCCCCCCCCCCCCCCCCCCCCCCTTCCAAGTACAGTCTCGGATCCTTCAAGAGGGGCGTGAATGGGCACCTGTCAGGCCAACATGGCATTCGCAACCCCCGCATACGACCGAATGTCCATGGGCGTCGTTAGATACCTTATGGGTGGCTAGGCGTCATATGTCGCGCGTGTGTCGCGCTTTGAATAAAAAAAATAAAAGGCGAAACCAGATATTATCTCCATCCTCGGTATAAATTTTCTGGTACAGAATTCGCCTCCAATAGTTCTTTTTAGGTTTTTCTCGGTCGGACCATTTTATTATTTTCTACTAAACAAAGGCTACACGCACAAAACTTGGTCCTGTTTCAACTTATAATGACTACGATGGTACGAAGTGTAACACAAACTTTCGAAGTCTTTTTATAGAACGTCGGATAAGGGTCGTTGTACACACGAGGAGCTCATTTTCGTGGTATCTATGATGGTTTCTGTACACATTGATCAACCACAACACTAGATTTGGTACAGCCGGTAAATACTGGATGTAAGATGGCCGCATAGCAGCCTCGGTTGTGTTCTCCTCTAGCCCAGTATAGTATAGCCAGCAATCCAGGGAAGTCTCCGGTATGGCACCTACCTACTCGGAGGTGATATTGGCTGATCGGAGCATGTACTTTGGCCCCTCCAACTCAGCCACCCATATCGGATTACATAAAAGAAAACACTAGCACACATATTTTTTTTTATCAAAACTGACACGTTTTGCCTTTACAGTTTTGATAAAAACTGCACGTTCACATTCCCTACAACATCCGCGATGTAAATCCATGACACCTTGGTGAACTAGGTGCCGTGTGTGTGCTTCCATTTTGTCGTGCCGGCTACACTGCACTGGACGAAAATCACAACCTAATTACATAGCCGCTTCGGCCGACCTTTCGCTCAGTTCGGTGGTACCAATTCGGAAGGGTTAACCTCAACGGTCGAACGGTCACCCATCCAAGTTCTGACCGCGCCCAGGTGTGCTTAAGAACCTCGAACGGCCGTCAAACGATCGCACCACTGAGCTGCCTTTTCCATTACCTATAATGTAAAATAAAATAAAGTAAATAAGATCATCCAGTTCTGTGTAGCCGGCACGACCGAACGGAAGCACTGACACGGCACCTAGTTCACCAAGTTGTAATGGGCTGACATCACGGATGTAGTGGATGATGTAGGCAACCTTTTTATTTCCATAATAAAAAATAATATTAATCTATAAAGCGGCCGATATCGGCCGCTCCATTGGCAATAGGTTAATTATTTAATGTATTGTATGTAAAAACTCTTATTGTCTCTCATTAAAACATATAATATGTGGTGTTGAAAGAGGTATCTACCGATGCTGAAAATTCGCTGAATCTTCTATACTTACATTCTTCTTGTGTGTTTTCTAATAAAAATGTGGGTCCGCTTTTGTAAAATGCTTTGTATGGGGGTCGCATATCTAGTGGTGCGGTTGTTCGATGTCTGTGGATGGATGGTATCTTGTATCTACCTCACGATAAGGCTGTAGAAATGCCTGAGCATGTACAAAATGTTTTTTTTTTGTAGGCTAAGCCGCACTTTTTTCTGGTAATGCGGGACAGAGCGTTTAAAAATAGAATTCGACAACGAAGCAAGAGTCAGTTGAGGAAAAATATTCAAAGTAAAGTATATCAGGAGAGGACAAATTAATATTTTCTTATATAAAGCCTCGCTTCCTTTGTCTCGGACCAGCCCGCCACCCTGCTTGTGAAATTTGTGGAAATTGAGCACAATAGATATTCCTGCTTCAAAGCATTTCACAAAAGACATACATACATAGGTACATACAAACAGCGTCACGCTTCTTTCCCAGTTAAAAAAAACGCTCAAGTGCGAGTCGGACTCGCGCACCGAGATTATGCAGCACAAAAAAAATAAATAAAAAAACACGTTTCTTGTATGGGAACTCCCCTTAATTTTTTACTATTTCTATTTTGTATTATTTGTTGTTATATCCGAAATAATAACACATATTCTGTGACAATTTCAACGGACTAACTATTACGGTTCCAAAGATACAGCAGTAGGACAGACAGACAGACAGACAGACGGCGTAGGCTTAGTAATAGGCTTCCGTACGGGATACGGAAACACAAAAAGAAATTTTATGGAAACTGACACGGTTGGCTACATCACCTACAACCTCCGTGATGTCAGCCCATAACACCGGGTGAACTTGGTGCCACGTCAGTGCTTCCCTTCATTTCATGTCGACTACACTGAACTGTACGGAAAACCCGAACTATTTACATAGCCGTTTCGACCGACGTTTCGCTCAGTGCGGTGGTACCAACCCGGCCTGGATAAACCCTACCACCTAGTAAGGTAAGAAGGGAAGGCACCTACAGTTTTACGTGGAATCCGAACCACGGTCAGCCCCCAACGGTCGAGCGGTCACCCATCCAAGTACTGACCGCGTTCAGGGTTGCTCAACAACAGTCGCCCGACCGCACCACTGAGCTACCGAGGCTGACAAAATGATATGTGAAAATGTATTCAAAACTTACTCCAATGTGTGTGCAGCAACATCAGAGCTTACAGTCTTCACTAACTGAAGTTAGACACACAATTTCGCAAGAATTACAGTATCAACATTTACCGAGCGGCTAATTTCCACCAAGCGTATCTTCCAGCAATTTACTGCTGCCGCTGCTGGTGTGTGTGTGTGTGTGCGCGCTAAGTCCCTGATTTACTGTCGTTCCGAGCACACACGACGCTCTGGTTTAGATTAATCCTTGTCTAATCCTTGCTGCGATCGCGCTACCTCCCTTCAAAGATATGAAGACGCGCCGCCGTTCCGCCTGTGCCTACTGTATTATAAAAGGCGAAGTATGTAGGTCTGCTTGTAAAGGGGTAAACTAGAAAACGACTGAAGTTTTTTTTTGTGGAAACTGACACGGTTGGCAACATCACCAACAACATCTGTGATGTCAGCCCATAACACCGGGTGAACTAGGTGCCATGTCAGTGCTTCCCTTCATTTCATGTCGGCTACACTGAACTGGACGGAAAACACGAACTATTTACATAGCTGTTTCGACCGAAGTTAAGCTCAGTGCGGTGGTAGCAACCCGCCCGGGATAAACCCTACCACCTAGTAAGGTAAGAAGGGAAGGGACCTACAGTTTAACGTGGAATTCGAACCACGGTCAGCCTCCAATGATCGAGCGGTCGGTCACCCATCAAAGTACTGAAGTATACAGGCTGTCGTAGCGGCCACTTCATTCAAATTGGGAATTTAATTTATTGTTAGGAGCAACTTTTTTGAATTTCGTCTAAATAAAATGTTACAGTTTTCATACAAATTAATTAATTGGTTTAGTGTAAAAAAATCTAACAATATACTACAAGGAACTTACATAAATAAAAAAATTTTACTACTAGTTGTACCCGCGACTTCGCTTCGCGGAAAAATATACTAAAACTATCCTTAGATGTTATAGATATAATACGTCAGTGAGAACACCATGCGAATCGATCAAGTAGTTGTCGACTTATAAGCGAACATAGAGTGGGCAGAACGCAGCTCGACCTTCGGCCTCGTCCTTAGTGACTTACTGTTATGGAGAAAGTGCCTATATCGTTTAACCGCACACATCTCGGCCTTTGGCCTAGTCCTCATTGAATTTTTTTTTTCGAGAAAGTATATCGTTCAATACAAGACCCTCATAGAAATATAGATAATATTTTTCGCTACAATCGTAGCGAAAAAAATATTGTTTTCCATCTTTCCAACACGTGAAATTTCATATAGTGTGCTTTTCGCGCAATCGTTCTTCGTCGGCGCGACGTATCGGCTATCGCACGAGTAGAACGAATCTCGCACCTATTACATCTGCATACGGTTCGTGTTTCAATCATCAGTGCTCGGGTAGCACGGTTTGAGTCTTATTTCCGCCTTTATTTAGATTCACACCGTAGTAAGTCCGTTCCCTAACCTTATTGTGTGGTAAGGTAACCCAACCGTATTGGTACCACCGCGATGAGTGAAATATTGGTCGAAGCAGCTCTGTAAGTGTTTGCCGTAGGTCACCAAAATTTCTATCGAAATTTTTCCTATCTACTTCAAGATTAGGATTTCTTTGTTCGCCTATGTTTCACCCGAACTTTGTGTGTTACAAAATAAATAACCTATTTTCATACAGATATTCTATTTTCTAGGACTAACCCGTTTAGAATATAAGGGGCTGTGACATACAGACAACCAGATGGACGGACAGACGGACAACAAAGTGATACTGAATGCGTTCCTTTTTTACAATTTTGGAACGGAAGCCAATGAAACCATCCTGTATATCACATTGATGTAATTAGGATGGTGATAATGATGACTCACCGTGAGCTCCACAACTAAACCGTCTAAATATGTATCACATTATGGTGAAACGTTCACGTGCGGTAGTACTAATCCAAACAGAGCATCAGCTGATAACGAATTCAGAACGAAGCACGATAAGGTAAGGACTGACTTATCGGATTTAAACACCTTAGTCCTGGCAGCTTTACAAGTTGCGTCCCGGATTCAGGCAAAGAACATTGGCTTAGCAGTTATTAGGATCTTGTGAAAGAAGCAGCTTTATGTTATTTCATCATCATCATCATCAGCCTGTATCGGTCCACTGCTGGACATAGGCCTCTCCCAAGGCACGCCACACGCGGTCTTCCGCTCTTCTCATCCATCCACTATTATGTTATTTATATGTATTATATTATAAATTACAAATTTAAAAAACCCCCGACTCTTAAAAAGTCAAAAATAATTTCCGTTTACTTACTTAAAGGAGTCGGTAGACCGCTAAGTGAATTCCCGCGCAACTTTTGAGTCTTTATATTTAATTTACTTAGCGGTCCCCCGACTCCTTTAAGTAAGTAAACGGAAATTATTTTTGACTTTTTAAGAGTCGGGGGTTTTTTAAATTTGTAATTTAACTTTTATTTGAAGCTTTTTAAAAAAAACCGCATGCAAATCGGTCCACTTTTTAAGATAATTATTTTTTTTATTACTTAATTACTTTATTACTTGATTAAAAACATAGCTAAGAACCATCCCGATTAAACAAGCTTCCTAATAAAAAAAACCGCATCCAAATCGGTCCATCCGTTTGGGAGCTACGATGCCACAGACAGACACACACACACACACACACACACACACACACACACGTCAAACTTATAACACCCCTCCGTTTTTTTCGTCGGGGGTTAAAAAACTAGCTGAGCCCGGGGATCCGTTCACATGAAATTCGGTTTAACAGCAAATCTTATTGACGCGCAAATATGACGTCATCGAGGGTGAGGCCGAAGGCCGAGCTGCGTTCGCATTGTAAATGCTATAGGTAAGTACACTTACTCTTTAAAAAAATTACTCCAATCACATCACAGATCATATTGCTCAAAACCGTACGTATATCAGTTGAGTATTTTTCCAGTAGATCATAAAAACGCAAACCGAACTTACGTTTTTAAGTTACGTTATATATAACTTATAAGTTTTCTACCATTACGTACACTTCCGAATCCACTGCACATACATATTATATACCACACGCTGTATCCGGAAAATCGGGGTAAGCAGAGTCATCGGAGTTGCGGCACAACGGACTCTACAGCACAACACCGACCACCACGTTTCGCAAAGTATTCGGTCAAGATAACTATCAAGCAGCAAGTAATACACGAAGATCCAAAACTCGGTGGAAGAACCGTGCCAAGGTGAGAGGTGGCTAACTGGTTAACCTGTCGCCCTTTAGCTCGTCATTTTGTCGTATTTAATTACCGGCCCTAAGCTGGATAATTTTTAAAATCCTAAACCTTCTCAGAATTCTTAATTTGACCGTAAGTTAGTAATTCTAATCAGATATTGCGCAGAAATTCCAAAGATCACCAAATTCCGAATTTTATTACGGCTTATTTATTGTGAAAATATTGTGATTAGGTATATTGTAGACAAACCTTATATATGTTGAATAATTCATGCCCCGAGCTGTAATTGCTAACATCGGATCGTCCGATAAGTCCTTGACTTATTTTTAACGAACTCAATTGAGAATCAACACACAAAGCAAACATTTGAATTGGTTATTCTGCTTCCTACACAGTAGGAATATCTAATAACTACCTCTTTTGGCACGAACACTGAGAATCTTAGACCTTTGAATATATTATAATCTTTGATGAATTTTCCGTATTTCAAATGCTTGAATACTACAAAAGACGCATTACCATTATTGAGTGTTCTTACATTCGTGCCTGCATCATTACCACCTAGTGACAAAACTATTTAAATGCAGTAATAAAACGCATTACTTTAGACATGTGCCAGACATCTTTTCAAGTATCAAATGCATAAACTCGATAATTTTCTCACCATTTCCCACTTTTACCATAACTACCATTATTTGCATCCTTTGAATATCACTTCTCTTAGATTTGCTTTAAGAACTCTATTCCTTTGAACGATCTATTGACGTAGGTTTAATGCTCCTGGGTGTTGGTTCATGGTCGATGCACATGTGTTAGGTTTTATATTATCACTTACAGATAGGATTGAGTACACTTCAATATGACTACTACACTGGAGTGTCTTGCGTAACGATCATGCAGACAGCCGTCTCGTGTGATAAGTTATTTGTGAACTGCTCAGGGGACCCTCTTAATGTCGACTGCAGGCGAATGGATAATTTTATAATGTAATTCGGTATGGGTGGCTGGGTCAGAGCTGCGGGCTGTCAGAACACATGCTCCGACCAGCCAAAATCATCTCCGGGAAGGTATCATACTCGGAGACATCCATTTGTATTACACGCTATTCTTTACTAAAGGAGAACACTGCCGCGCCGAGGCTGCTATGCGGCCATATTACGTCCAGTACGGTTGTACCATGCTCTGCGGGTTGTACCAACTAAATCGCCTACATTTGGAGCCTACAACCTTGTATTTTTTTTTTATTAATTTTTAAGTCTGCAGAGCGATATTTGGTACCCCTCAAAAAGAGGGCAATATTTTTACGATTTGAGAAGTAATATTATAGTGAAATTACCTATGATTAATTCTATGTGATCTGATCGTTGCCAGGCAGCTTCAATGACTACTAATTAAATTACTAATTGAAAAAAACCCCGACCCTTAAAATTTCCGTTCACTTACTTAAAGTAGTAGAGGGATCGATAGCTCCCGGTTAAACCAGCTTTCTAATAAAAGAAACCGCATCCTGAGCTACGATGCCACAGACAGACAGACGAAGGCGTGAGTCGGGGGTTCAAAATAATCTGTACCTACCTATTCTGGAAATACCAGATTGTTTGAATTTGGAATTTGTGATGCCTCTGGAATCCAAGACCAGCATAGTTTAAGAAATGCATAGTAGTGATATTCTAGCTTACTTTACTAGACGGAGAGATGATCATAATAATGTGTGCTTAAATACTATACTCAGCTCTCAGGTGATTGGAACTTTTACGATGGCACAATAAGGAAAACAATCCGCCAAACGTCTAATAATAGCCGACCTATTAATTCATATCCTTATGACTGTTTTTAATAGATTTAAATTTACTTAATTTTAAATGTATTCCTTTGCATCTAGCAGTTAGTACAATTTCATAAAGTTTTTAGTACAGACATATCATAAAGTTTTTTTTCTAGTGACTTCCAGTGCCTTCTTAATTTATGTAGTTATACTTGTTTACTACTAATTGTTTAGAGCCAAATCATAGTAGGTATCTCATCTGTGGCAAAATTCTATATTTCCGAATCCAATGTTTCTGCTTCAATTTGAAACCATTTTGAATCTTGATTATCTACATTTTTTAATACTTATTCCAAAGTGTCAATGTTTTGATATCCTTGAATGTCCTTGTTTGATATCCTTTGCTTCGTCATGATTGTGATAATTCGGTCTTCTGAGTGCGCAGGTTTTAATAGTGACCTCTGGCATTTTCTTTCAAACTTTTTCCTCTTTCATCTTGAAAGCGTCTTGGTCAGCATCCTCTACATATTCATTATGTCGAGCAGTATTAAAATGGATGAAAGATGGATGACCGAATACCAGCCTCGACTTTGTTCTCCTCGCTCGAGTCCAGTAAAGCAGGCAATCGAGAGTAAAGTGTTCGTATGGCAACTTTTCGAAGGTGATATTGGCTGGTCGGTGTATGTGATCTGATCCCGTTGATTCAGCCACACAAACCGTATGTATTGCATAAGAAAAATTTTAATTAATGCTGGTTTCCATTCTGTTTGGTCGATGTTTCGTCGCATGTTGTAGTGCATTAATTTATCATATTTCTTCTCGTCTCACTATTATAAAAGGTATCGTTTGCATATTCCTCTCTATCTGCCATTCTGTCTGTCTGTCTGTTTAGAACAAGCAAACTCGTAAACTACTGAACCGATTTAAATGTAGTTTTCACATATATTATCTGGACTATTTCGTGTTAGTTATAGGTGACTAGCTAACTTCAAAAATGCTCAGTCCATTGTTTTTTCTAGGACTAATATTTTTCGAAATATTAGCCATTAAATATCAGTTTTCCATTTTGGACATGGTTTTGGCTACCCATTCCCAACGCATAAAACCTCGATTATCTCGAAAAATACAAGTACTAGTAAATTATGCTACGGAGCTTTTTTTGAAGCTTACTAAATTAAGAAACCTGTGGTCGTAAGCAAATGCGGTCGAACTGAGGCAGCCTGTATAAATATCTAGCTAGATGAATGGCTCACTTTGTTTGGATTGGATTTGTCTTCAAGTGGAGCTGTGCCGCCAACACTTGTATGTTGATAAATTAATTCTGACTCGCAGTCTTTGTGCATCGTCAATGATATGTTAAGCCGAGTAATGAGCATCTATTTATGGATGTAATGAGGTCAGACCATTTGCTCAAAGTGCTTTCATCACAATTATTTTAAGCGGATTTTGTATTGGAGCAATTTTTCTTTAAATCATAATCTGATTTTATCCTGACTCTCACATAAAGTTTGTTTCTTTCTAGGGATAAAAAAATATAATCATATATTTTAATATGGTTATAGAAGTATACAGAGTGATTTCTATACTATACATATAACAGAAAAAAGAACAACCCCGGACCAGTGATATGAATGAGATCTGTAAATCAGGTTGATAAATAAAAAATCTCATCCATACCGACCGATCCAGGGAAAGTTCCCATAAAGTTAGCTTGAAAATAATGCTTTATGGCATTAAGCTAACATCTTGTGCCATTGGCTGAATGCAATGTTGTGTGCAATGAAGAATATTAATAACAATAAAATTTTTATGAAAAGTAATCTCCGAAAATAAAAAATCAATATTGCTGATATCGTCAAAGTACCTAAGCCCTTTTCAGCAATATGAGCGACCTATTTCACCAAAATATATATATTTTTTTATTTCACTTTATTGTCTGTCACTCTAGATTTCTTGTCTTAAATCTAGTCCAGTCCATTGGAACCACATTGGAAATAGATATCGATGCATTGGAACACATTGGGTCTTAACGCCTGACCTTCCAGCAACTCCAGGTTTTAAGGACGGTCACGATTGACTGCCAATGAACTTACAGACACTTCAGACGTCGTATTTCGTCTGGCTGAAAGGGTAATTCTTGATGGATTGATGCAAGTTTTATGCGTAAATTTTCCTGCAGTCTGTGAGTATCTGGGTCGCGAGATTTTTGCTTAAGTTATTCAGAATGTTTCCTATCGAATGTATCGAGATATCTAGAGGATGCGCTACGAAGAAAGCTTAAAATAAATGAAGTCACAATAAGTGGGACAGGGCTATTCGTAGGTAATGGGTGAATGTTTTGGTGGTTTAAAAAAAATAGCGACGCATCTTCTACCTAACCTAACCTAACCTAACCTAACCTAACCTAACCTAACCTAACCTAACCTAACCTAACCTAACCTAACCTAACCTAACCTAACCTAACCTAACCTAACCTAACCTAACCTAACCTAACCTAACCTAACCTAACCTAACCTAACCTAACCTAACCTAACCTAACCTAACCTAACCTAACCTAACCTAACCTAACCTAACCTAACCTAACCTAACCTAACCTAACGCAATGTTGAGGCGGCGCAATAGGACTGACACTCCGACCGAGGAGACACCATGTTTTGTTTTCCTGCGAATAGCCTCGGTATGACATGAGGGCTATTCGTAGGAGACACTTACCAATAAGTGTCCCTATACGCTTGACTTACCACGGATGCGTACCAATTGCTTCTGCAGATTATTCCTCCACAGAACTGGTAAACTCTGGAACGCTGTCCCTGCCCACATATTTACCCCCAAGTATAGTCCCTTCTTCAAGAGAGGCGTGAGGCACCTGTCAGGCCGGCATGGCATTCGCAACCCCCGCGTACGGCCGAATGTCCATGGGCGTCGTTAGACACCTTATGGGTGGCTCGGCGCCACATGTCGCGCTTTGTATAAAAAATTAAAAAAGTGGGTCACGAGGAAAATAATTAGGTGGCGCTGCGCGGAGAGCCAAGCTGCATAGACCTTTCACAGTTATTTTACCTCTAGCCATCAAGTTGGCTAACCTGAGCTCTGTGTTGCCATAATTGGTCCGTACTATTTTTTTTTATCGATAGCGCGACATGTGGCATCGTTTCACCTACAAGTAGGTGTCTAACTAAGTACTATTTCCCTGTACGAAATATTTGAACATATTTTTAGAATAGAATAGAATAGAAACTCTTTATTGCACACAAATTGAAAGAAGAACAGCACATGATAAGTGATAATAACAAACAAGAAATGAAATAGTGCGCAAAGGTGGACTTATCCCTACAAGTACAACAGGTACTTATACATAATTTCTACTAACACGGGTAAAATATTAATAGCAAGTAACCCTTTTTAGGACCGTAGTACTAGTGACAGCAAGTGGTGCCAACCTAGCGGAAGATACAATGACATATTGTGTCAGAGGTAAAATAAGCTGTGAACGATCTGTAGGGGCGAGCGGAAGAGAGAGAGAGAGAGCGGAGTTGGAGGCGAGTGGTGTGCGCGTGCAGCGACGTCGGCAGATCGCGACCCCTATACAATGTACTCTGTGCGACCGACTAACTCAGTTGGTACCATAGAAACGCGAACCTACACAGAGACCTGAGTATAGCACCGCTGGAAGAACATCTCCAGAAGCTGTCCACAGGTTTCTTCAAGGGGGCGTACCGACACGACAACCCGCTGATCGCTAGCGCTTGCGACTACCGACTGCGGGATCCATCGACCAGGCGCCCCCTGTCGATACTAACACATCCCTTTAACTTCGCAGGTCCAGAGCCTCCACGCCGCGCAGCTACCGACGACCAGGCCGCGACCAGTGAAGTTTCTTTGCCAGTTCTTCTTCACTGTTATAATCGAACTGGCGGACATGTTTTACTTCCAGCAAGCGTCGAGCAAGCAGGCGGTTCGACCGACATTCGCGACTCATTCGCTTTTCTCCACACCACAGGCAGCTGCAGCAGTCGAGAGACTGCAGAACGTGCCAGCAGTAGAGCGGCTTCGACGCCGCTCGCCCCTAGCCAGCAGTCGGTGACGGCGACCACCCTAACTTAGGGTGGACAAAGTGACCGACCACTATAAAGCCAGCCAGCCGGCCACGGCGACCGCGCTATTTTACATAGAGCGGACAAAGTGACGGCAGGCCTCGCGCGGGTAACCGCGCCAAAAAGCCCGGCAACGGTGTAACAGTCGTAAGACTAATACCTTTTTTCAGATGCTGACTCCTGACTCCTGACTAACTCAGTGGCGGCTGGATGTCTTCAACTCGGTGGAACATGGCGCGCAGTCCGAGTGCACTCTCTAAGTAATAATATAAGAATTCCATAATATAACTCGATGATCGAATGATTGTCGTTTGAAAGTAGATTTTTTTCAATTGGAAATGTGCATTTATATAGGTTAATCGCATTGATATATTCCATAGGTGCGTCTACTTGAAGGCTGAATAATCACTTCGATTTGTCCCCCCCCTACCATGAGATTTTGTGACTTTTTTTATGTCATCGAGTATATGTGGCTGAAAGTAGGTGCCATACAGGAAACTTCCCTTGTGATTGCTGGCTATACTGGACTAGAGGAGAACACAACCGAGGCTGATATGCGGTGACTATCTTACATCCAGTACGGTGGTATCAACCCAGTCGGCTACAATATGAGCCTACCACCTAGTAAGGAATAAGGGAAGGGACCTACAGTTTTATACCGGTTCCGAATGGTGAAGCTCATTGTCACACACCGACCGCATTCGAACCTCGGACCTCTCGCACAGAGTCATTGCAGCACAACTTCGATTACTCTGCTTACACAGATTGTCGTGATACACAGCTTGTGGTTTGTTTCTCTGTAGCTCAATGGTGTGATCGGTCGACAGTCGGTCGTGATCATAAACACACCTGGGCGCGGTCAGTACTTGAGTGGGTGACCGCTCGACCGTTGGAAGCTGATCGGATTTCAAGTAAAACTGTATGTCCCTCCCTTCCCTACTTACCTTACTAGGTAGGGTTTAACGCACCCGGGATGATACCACAGTACTGAATGAAAGGTCGATTGAAACGGCTATGTAAATAGTTCGCGTTTTCCGCCCAGTTCAGTGTAGACGGCACGACCTAAGGGAAGCACTGGCACGGCACCTAGTTCACCAAGGTGTTATGGGCTGACACCACGGATGTAGTAGGTGATGCCTAGCGTCACAGAATACTTAATAGGTACCTAGCGTGTCAGTTTCTTTATAATAACAAAACAAAAAACATTTATGTAGATTAAGGTACCTACTTACCTCCGCAAATGAAGAGCTTGATAATGTTTGTAAACGTCGTTATCTGCTGCAGGGTACTTTCACATCAATACTAATAATAATACATCTGTAACGGGGATGGTCATGGAGTAAGTTACTTTATTTTATGAGATATTGCGTTTGTAGACTCTATGCATGTTATTAAAACTAAATTGACGATTTTTAGAAAATATTCGAGGAAATATTTTTCTGTATGTCCCGTATGAATGTTCCGCCATAACTCTTAAACCGATCATCAGAATTTGATGAAACTTAATTCAAGCACATATAACTACACGGGACACAGGATAGGCTAAATAAAATTTTTATCCTACGTATATTACGCTATGATGTGGCTCTCATTTGTTCCACGCGCCCACCGAAATAAAAGTACGGTAGCGGGCTTACTTACTTTCTTCTTTTTAAATACGAATTTCACGCGAGCGAAGCTGCGGGCAAAAGCTAGCATATCATATACTTACATATCTTTTGACATTAGTATATCGGTCAGGCTCACGCACACAGCATACGATAGCTCATATCAGTCATGCATGAGGGCTTTGACTGTGTCATTCAAGTTCCTGGCTAGTTTTGGAGTCGACTTAAAGCGTAGTTTTTAGGATTCCGTATCTGTCGTACGGGACCATATTACTAAGCCTACGCCGCGCCGCCGTCCGAGGGCTGTATCTCTTGAACCATAAAGTTGAAATTTTCACAGTATATGGCGGATATAACAACAAATAATAAATAAAAATAAGAAAAAGTAAAAAATGCATGAGGCTTCCTATAGAAGAAACCAAAAAGTGTATGCGCGCGCGCCATCTACCGAATAGAGTGTGAAGCATTTTAACTAATCATGAATTTGAACTAATATGAATCATTTCATTATTTAATTTTGGCGCGTACACTCAAGTGATTGTTCAAATTGTTGAAAGCCATTGCAGGTGATTCAAAAAATACTTATATAAAAAGAAAATTAATACTATATCTATAATATATTTTATTTGCCCTCTATTTCCTTACTGCCATTCCATATTGGTGATTTTAAGATTTTAATCAAACATAGCGTCGTATTGTTGTCGTCGTTGTCGTATTCGCAACTGATACCTTCTACTGATTTTCATTTTAAAGAATAACTTTTTATATAATACTAGCCTTTGCCAGCGGCCTCGCTTGCGTGAAATTCGTATTTAAAAAGAAAAGAAGGCCGAGCTGCGTTCCTGTGCGTTACCTTTATTTCGGCGCGCGGAACAATTCGGTTTGTACGAGAGCCACATCCTAGCGTAACCGGAATTGTATTTTATTTAGCCTATCCTGCATCAGGTATAGTTAATTATGCTTGTTAATCGAATACGGATGATCGGTTTAAGAGTTGTGGAGGAACATACAGAAAAGATTTCTAAAAATCGTCAATTTAGTTTTAGTATCATACGAGTACATGGAGTCTACAAACGCGGTACCTATCTCATAAAATAAAGTAACTTACTCCATTGACCATCCCTTACAGATTTATCATTAGTATTGATTTATCTGCAGCTACTGCCGTCCTTTTCTGTTCACTCACAAATTAGTACAATGTCCGATAATAGACTATAGACCCCACTGAGATAGAGAGATCTCAGTGATAGATCCTATCGTTCATCGAACTAGCCACATGTAGCCACACCTCCCTATCCCTGATCCGTCTATCTATATCACATGTTTCGTTTCGACACACCCTACCCTATACTATGTATAGACTACACAGATATAGATAGAGTATGCTAGCTTTTTGGCCGTGGCTTCGCCAGCGTTAAAATTGTAATTGCTTAATGGTGAAGCAAATTAGTTGGGTGGATTTTTTATGAAAAATACTGACATTTGCATGGGGCCCTGCTTCGACGCGAGCAAATGCAATTAATTGTAAATGAGAAATATGCAATAACTACAGGGAGAAACAAAGAATACAATAGCACACAAATGCGGACTTATCCTTGATAGCGATTTCTTCCGCTCAAACTTTACCGCTCCAACTAAGGAACAAATAGACAGATACAAACAGGCAGATGAACAAACAAATAAAGACTGGTTTTTTTTCATTGATTTTTAATTTTACAAAACTAACAAACAAATTTCAGAAAATCAATGCAAACCCGCCTCTACAGATTTTTATCATTATACGAGTAATAGCAATTAATGATCATGAAATATTCGTACCTATACATACATATTTATTATGTACCTACCAATGCAGTGTGGCAGGAAATCTACGGAGTTCACTGACTTCGCTGGCTCTTATCATGCATGAGCAAACACATACCTACAGTATTGTAAATTATTTTATTATCAACACACTCCTTGCACTCGCTAATTATGTACATAATGTCACCAAACCTATCAACTGACAGTTTATGTATGAGTCAGATTACTGTGAGGAAGTAGTTGGCAATTCTATTCAACAAAATGTTATGGAAAACTAATATGGGAATGTAGAAAAACATTAAAAATTGCAGCAGAAAAGTAGTCTAGAAATGGACTGCCCAAAGATGGCATCTAAGCCTAATTAAAAAACAGGCTAGAAAAATAATTTCAAATCTTAAAGCAAAAAAAAATAAACAAAACAAACAACGAGTGAATAGAGATAAAACCATTGATGAAACTAACAGAAAATAACCATTATAACAAGCTAACAAAAATAACAATAATTATAGAGCTAATCCGACAGGGTAGAGCTTTAACTCTTGAAGAAATCACTAAACAGTAGATCACAATTTTAACCATTGGATTAAATGAGAACTGCGTAGTCAGCTACAAGAAATCAGTACCTATATTTTTAATTCTAGTGCTTATTGATCAAATTGAAAACAAAAACCGGTTCGAAGATAAGTATACAGCACTGGTTCGGTAGAATATTTTATGAGAAAGAATAAAATCATGAATTATATAAAGTCGTGTGCATTGAGAAATCAACCTTGTGACAATAAGTATAGATCATATATAAGGAAAACAGTAACTAGGGACATTGAACTGTTGAAAAGTGCGAAAGTATAGAGATTTACGTTAATGTTGTGATCGATGGAGTTGTTTTGCACTTTTTGCTTGTTTTAAGAACTACAATGCAAACAGAGTTTTGATGGAAAGCACACATGAGATGACCTGACAGTTCTAAGAGGTACCCAGTTACGTGGTTCATTGTTTTGAAAATTAAGTCAAGATTGAGTAAATCTCTCGTGATTAACACGTGAGAGTAAATATTGAGAAGATTACGTTGATTGTTTAAGTTTGACGCTAAAGTATCAACAATGATGATAGTACCGCGAATGGATGTCTAAACCAGCTAGAATTTTCCAGAAGACAGGTCTGCACGGCGATAAATTTTAAGTCCTGAAAAACATTTAAGAAATGTTTGACAGTAAGTATGCCTGACTATCACTGCCAATGAAAATTTCCGAAATATCTGTTGATATTTCTACAATTTTGAAAATAACGTAGTGGGCAGTCCAATTTCCAACCAGCCTTTTTTTATTGCTTCCGAACGGGGTGGCGTGCCCGAGGTCGAAGCCTCAGGCGCAGCCAATTTCACCCCCGAGACGGTGCCAGTCCGGCTTGGAGGTGGACTAATGTCGCTGGGGAAAGGCTATTAACCCGCGATTTGAAGATCCGTGGATTGTAGGAGTAGGGGAAAATATTCCCCTGGAACCCGTTCGACACCTTGCGGCACAAGAACGATTTAGAGAATCGTGCAGTTCAAAAAACTCTTCTGTCGACTACGTAGGGGTTCGGCGAGAGTATGATGGGTTTGGCGAAGGTGAAAAGGAGGAGGAGGGATAATGGAAGCAAGTTCGTCAAACAGCAGAGCCTTGCCCGATGCGACTTGCCGACTTTGTTTGGTTTGTTTTTGTTTCATGTAAGTATTTAAGGCCGGTGGCTGAGTGGCCTGGGCGTCGGCTTCTCTTGCGAGAGGTCCGAGGGTCGAATCCAACTGGCGTGCACCAATGCGTGTTTGTTTTATTTGAAAAAAAAAAATATTAGTGCATACCTTCACCCACTGCTCCATGGTTCGGATTCCATGTAAAAATGTAGGTCCACCGGGTTGTCTGGAGGAAATCGCCTGAGGCAATAAGCCCGATCTCGCCACATATTAAATGGCATAAAGTGTATTATTACTTTTTTAATTAACTTTATCAAAATTAATTTAAATTTGCTTTCAAGCTCCGATCGTAAAATTACTTTTAAATCCTTTTCCGTTGCGGTTGCTTGAAATCATTCATAGTAATAAGTTAATTTTAGCGCTCTTGCTCAAACATACCTACCTCAAGCACTTGCCTATCTATGTATCTAATCTATTAAATGTATTTAGTAATTTACAAATGTAGATATAAAGGACACACTACACAATACAGGGATTCTGAAAGTTAGCAACAGTGACGAGCTTCGTGACACATCGCACGATAAACAAAGGAAATTTGTAATGTTGACACGTCAAACAAAGATCACGCCACTACATATAACCAGTAGTGTTATCGTAAACTAACTATCCAATATCCAACACGATACACAGCGTGAGAACATACTACTTTTACACAGAAATTACTTTCCAGCGTATAATATATTGTGCCAAATGAAAATTTGCCAGGCCACAATTTCTTCGTGAATGCGTATTTTTTCTGATATGATACACATAGACATAGAGATGCAACATATACTATGTGACATAGTGCATCTCTTTTTTTTTTATGGAAACTGACACGGTTGGCTACATCACCTACAACATCCGTGATGTCAGCCCATAACACCGGGTGAACTAGGTGCTATGTCAGTGCTTCCCTTCATTTCGCGTGCTTCATTCCGTGCATGTCGTAAAAGATGACTAAGGGACGAGATGCCGTGCATAAGGGTGACAGTATAGACACCTCTCAGTATAGACACGGTCCTTTCACCAAGTCATGCAGCAGGTGGGTCTTCGTGCCTTATTTGCTGATTGATAAGTTATCTTGTCCTAATAGGTACTTTGCTAAATGTGGTGGACGGTGTAGTGCTGTAAACAAGAGTTCTTGCAGCACAACACCGACTACTCTGCTTACCCGATTGTGAGGATGCAGCGTGTTATATGTATGTATGTATGTAGTATATTTGCGAAATGAGGTAAATTTAACCTGTATTCAGCAATGACGTATCATGGTATTCAGTACCTTTGGCAACGCCATCCATACTGGTTTTCAAAAAAAAACTAAATGAAAAGAGGCAATAAAAAATTATTCTAATTTCAAATTCTGTACATTTGAGTCAGTGATTTTCTGCGATGAGATTTCGAAGACAGAATCGATCGATCCATCTTATATAAAAATGGTGTGGTTCATGTTTGTTTGGGGGGTAGAGCTGTTTGGGGGGTAGAGCTGTTCGCGTCCGTGACACCTTAAGGTCCTTAAGTCACACGTGCCTCCTGGGTGGTGCCAAATGAACAGCAATTAGCGTGTGGGAGATCTTCGGATCGGCTGGGTTCGCCACCACACCCCGGGGGAAACATTACACCGCCATAACAGTTCGCTGTGTTCCGGTGTACTTCCCGGGGACCCAGTAGCAGGTGGGGTTGGCTATGGTGAGGAGTAGGTCAGTGGTCCCGACGCGGATTCGCTGTTCAGAGGTGTTGCATCGACACGGTTGCCAGGGAGACCCGGTTAAACGGTTATTCCGCTGGCCGCCCGCCGGATAGTACAGGGGCCCAATCGCGTCTAACCAACGCGAGAGGCTGCCCCGGTCAGCCGGCGCATAATCCCGGAGTGGTCCGTCGTGCCGGATGGTGACCGGTGTAAGGGTCCCGGCGGCCACTTCCGGGGGGGACCGGGGGCCCTTCCGTCTTCCGTGTCGGCGCACCACCAACCTGAACAGTAAGCGTTGAAGCTAGGGTCGACGCTTTGCCCGTGAATCACCATGGCCACCCTTCACGCTTTCCCCCCCCCCCCCCCCCCCCCCCCCCCTCACAACAATCATGACAGCACAACAAAGAATAAGTAAGGTTAAATCAGCGGTGCACATCCCTACAACCCTCTTTAGCGTCGATTCGACCAACGTGCGGGGGTTGCACTCAAATTTGAATGCCGTCCACCACCATCTAGAAACGACAAAACCGGCCTTGCTTTTTCTGACGGAGACGCAAATATCTTGCCCTGCCGACACCTCTTACCTGCATTACCCCGGCTTCACTCTGGAAGAAGCCTTCCGCTCGCGAGCCGGGGTTTGCCTATTCGTCAGGGCGGATATTTGCTGTCGTCGCCTGCGCTGTCTTGAGGACCCCGAACTCTCAGTACTTTGGGTCCATGTGGATCTGGGGACAGTCTCGCGGGTGTACGCCTGTCTCTACAGGTCGCACTCCGGAGATGCTGGGACAGCTCGGTTATTTGAGTACCTGAGTGGAGCGGCAGACAAAGTCCAAGAGCGGTTCCCCACCGCGGACTTGGTTCTTCTTGGAGATTTCAATGCCCATCACGAGGCATGGCTAGGCTCCAGGAGAACTGACTTTGCGGGGAGAGCCGCCTACGACTTCGCCCTGACGCATGATTTGTCTCAACTGGTGGACCAACCCACCAGACTACCAGATATAGACGGTCATGAACCCTCGTTGCTGGATCTTCTGCTGACGACGAACCCCACTGGATATAAGGTCGTAGTGAGAGCCCCGCTGGGTTCTTCTGATCATTGTTTAGTGGGGTCCACGGTGCCATCTTCGCCTCCTCAGTCCCGTACTAGAGGAACGCGTCGAATTTGGCACTACGCGTCAGCAGATTGGGATGGGATGCGAGAGCACTTCGCATCCTACCCTTGGAGAGAGATCTGCTTCAGTTCGGACGATCCGTCGGATTGCGCTAATACCGTTGCCGAAGTGGTCCTCGGGGCAATGGAAATGTTTATTCCCAGCGCCCCTGTCCACCTCGGTGGTAAATGCCAACCGTGGTACAGCCGCGACTGTGCTGTTGCTGTTGCAGCTAAATGCGCAGCTTATCGTGCATGGTCGCGTGCTCGTGCTGGACGTGACCCAAATGTACCCGAACTGAAGAAGAAATACAACCACCTCTCCAGATCCTGCAAAAGGGTTATTGCCAGGGCCAAATTTGACCACATCGGCAGAATCGGCGATAGACTGAACGAGCATCCAACTGGGAGCCGTGAGTTCTGGTCTCTCGCCAAATCTGTCGAGTCGAATTTCTGCCGCTCCTCTCTTCCACCTCTGCAGTGTCCTGGAGGCTCACTTGCTCACTCCGCAAAGGAGAAAGCCGACTTACTGGTATCTCTCTTTGCGGGGAACTCTAACCTGGACGATGGAGGTGCCACTCCCCCATCCATACCTAGGTGTGAGAACTCCATGCCGGAAGTGCAGTTTCGACAACGAACTGTACGGGCGGAGCTTCTCTCCCTAGACGTCAGGAAAGCGAGTGGGCCGGACAGGATTCCTGCATTGGTGTTAAAAAGGTGTGCTCCCGAGTTGGCTCCAGTGCTGACGCGCCTATTCCGTCTCTCCTACTCTAATGGTCGTGTGCCGGCGGCCTGGAAATCTGCGTTTGTGCAAGCGGTCCCCAAAAAGGGTGACCGCTCAAACCCGTCAAACTACCGACCTATAGCGATTACCTCCCTTCTCTGTAAGGTGATGGAGCGCATCATCAATGCGCAGCTCATGAAGTACCTAGAGACAAATGACCTCATCAGCGATCGGCAATACGGCTTCCGGCCAAAACGATCTGCTGGTGATCTCCTAGCGTACGTCACTCACCTTTGGGGGGAATCGCTTGAAGGTCATGGCGAATCCTTGGCAATTGGCCTTGATATTGCCAAGGCATTTGACCGGGTTTGGCACAAGTCGCTCTTGGGCAAATTGCCGGCTTACGGACTTCCTTCTGGCCTGTGTGACTGGGTCGCCGACTTCCTACATGGGCGTAGCATTCAGGTCCTAGTGGACGGTTGCTCGTCGGACGCCATGTCAGTGAACGCCGGCGTACCACAAGGATCTGTGTTGTCACCCACGCTGTTTCTTCTGCACATCAATGATATGCTGTCTCTGGGCAACATACATTGTTATGCAGATGACAGTACGGCACACGGATCCTACACCAGTCACCCTTCAGCCAGTCGGGATGTTGTGGATGAGAAGAGACGAAGACTTGTGTCTGAGCTCGAACATACACTCGGTTCTATTTCCGAATGGGGCCGTAGTAATTTGGTCGAGTTCAACGCTTCCAAGACACAAGTTTGCGCGTTCAGTGCGAAGAGAGTGGCGTTCACACCGGCTCCTTCATTCCAAGGCACGTCGCTCAAATTAAGCGAACACCTCGGGGTCCTCGGAGTCGAACTGTCGCACGACTTGAACTTTCGTCGCCACATCGAGGGGAAGGCCAAGCTGGCTTCTAAAAAGCTGGGCGTACTCAATAAGGTGCGACGGTACTTCACGGCGGACCAAAAGCTGTTGCTGTATAAATCGCAGATCAGGTCTTGCTTGGAGTACTGCTCGCACCTGTGGGATGGCTCTGCCAAATACCAGCTTGCGCCTCTGGACTCGATCCAGCGTCGAGCCGTGCGACTAGTGGGTGACCCCGAAGTGTCCCGTGATCTAGAACCACTGCAACACCGTAGGGATGTCGGCTCCCTAAGTGTGTTCTATCGCTTATTCCATGGGGAGTGCTCGGAGGAGCTGTTTAACGCGATCCCGCCGTCCCCTTTCCACCTCCGCACCACGCGCACTGGGCAGGGATTGCATCCATATACGCTGGACTTACCGCGCATGCGTACCAATCGATTCTGCAGATCTTTCCTGTACAGAACCGGTAAACTCTGGAACGCTCTCCCTGCTCATATATTTCCCCCCAAGTACAGTCTCGGGTCCTTCAAAAGGGGCGTGAATGGGCACCTGTCAGGCCGGCATGGCATTCGCAACCCCCGAATACGACCGAATGTCCATGGGCGCCGTTAGACACCTTATGGGTGCCTCGGCGCCATATGTCGAGCTAACAATAAAAAAAAATAAAAAAAAAATGTGGTCATATCATCAACTTGGTCATATAGACAAATTCACTGATGTTACACGAGTTCTCCAAGACATTTGTCTACTGAAGTTGACTGTTCACATTGACACAGAAGAGGGTCGACTTGTATGTATGTGACAATGGTGATTGATGTATGTTCAGCGTTCTCGCATAATGGATTTATCGTTTTGTAAATTCCCAAATGATTGCCTTATAAATTATACCTACCAACAGAGATAGTGTGACACCTACTGCGGTGTAAATAATGTATGAGACAGACAATCGGCTCGAGGTAAACAGTGAACTGGTTCTCGCCGGAAACGGCCAACAGGCTATAGAGAATCCATTTTATGAAGAACAAGAAACTACAAAAACGAGCGTAATAGCAAATATAACGCAAAATTACCTGTTTCAAGACGGGGTTTCGCGATTCTATCACCAACTTAAGACGACCATAAAAATCGTAAAAATAACGAGAGTTCCGACCGGTTTGTCGTAAAACAAAAAAGTCGAGTTTCACCAAAACGAGTATAAAATTTATACATATACGGGCCCGATACTCGCTTCCGCGTCCTCGCTTGCCGCGAAGAAGCAAAAAAAAGGACGAGACTGCAGGCATAGCTGCAGGTTTTGGTGCAGGTTTGGAAATTTTTTAACTTTTTGTACACTCTACAAAACTATATGACAGCATTATGTAACGAGCCACACAAAGGACCAACGTGAGGGCTGAGGGCATCGAAGGGCGAACTTTTTGTCCTCTTCGCTCCACAGGCTTGGGATATAGACATGTATTGAATGGAAGGAGACGACGATACCCACAGAGTTCGCTGCGACTTTTTTCTTTATTTTCGATAAGCCGAGGAGCAGCGAAGAGCACGTGCATTTGGTTGTGTTAGTTTATTACTGGTGCACGTGTGCGTTGGTTATGTGTGTGTGCGTGCGATCCTTTCCTTTGTGTAGGTTGACTTTGGCCACCGTTTGGGTTTTGTTCGGTTTTCTTTTTTTTTTTGTTTGCTTCGCCCGCGGCTCCCTTATTACGCCTTTTGTGTTTAATGTCCTTTTTGTCATTTTTCAATCCCTTAATTATTGGGCCCGAGGGCTACCGTGTAATCGCATTTAAATGCTAATTTGAACGCTTTTATTGCTTTGGGTGTTTAAAATTTCCCCTCAGATGTCTTTAGGATTTCGTATTTATCTTCAGTTTCAGTAGGTAATTAATGAGTTATTAATAATAATTATTATTGTATCAGGTGCATCTCTGCTGCATCTCTTGCATCTCTCCCCGTGTATGTCGTAAAAGGCGACTAAGGGATATGACTCCCTTCTTATATTACTAGGTGGTAGGGTGTAACCCGCCCGGGTTGGTACCACCGCACTGAATGAAAGGTCGGTCGAAACGGCTATGTAAATAGTTTGTGTTTTCCGTTAAGTTCAGTGTAGCCGGCACGACCGAAGGGAAGCACTGACGTGGCACCAATTTCACCCGGTGTTATGGGCTGACATCACGGATGTTGTAGGTGATGTAGCCAACCGTGTCAGTTTCCATAAAAAAAAAAAAAAGGTCGGTTATTCTTTTCAACTATGTCATGGTTGTTGTTGCCGGGTTAAGAGTTAAAAACGTAGGTATACTTAGTACTTAATCACACTTAAAACTGAGCATAATGCAGAAAAACTGTTTGATTTCTATTACCTATTCCCCCCCCCCCCTTCCCCCCTCTCCCCCTCCTTATTCTCGGGTCCTTCAAGATCTTGGAGCTTAAGAGAGGCGCGAATAGGCAACTGTCAGACCGGCATGGCATTCGCAACCCCCGCGTACGACCGAATGTCCATGGGCGTCGTTAGACACCTTATGGGTTGCTCGGCGCAACATGTTGCGCCTTCTATATAAAACACCTATGTGGATAACTGTCTGTAGTTTGCACAGAGGGTTCCGTAGGCATATTCTTCTTGCACGCATAGTTCCGCGCTGCGACGCATTTTTTTTATGGAAACTGACACGGTTGGCTACAAAATCCGTGATGTCAGCCCATAACACCGGGTGAACTAGGTACCATGTCAGTGCTTCCCTCCATTTCCTGTCGGCTACACTGAACTGGACGAAAAAAACGAACTATTTACATAGCCGTTTCGACCGACGTTTCGCTCAGTACGGTGGTACCAACCCGGCCAGGATAAACCCTGTCATGTGACAGAACGCTTTTATTTCGGTAAAATGTTTCGCAGCATTCGTCGTTGCGTAATGTAAAAAATTAAATGCAATTACAGATACTTTATGCTGCAAATGATTCATCGTTAAGATTGAGTGAGGTTTATTCGTAATAAATTAATCGTATCGGATTAAGGTCCAATAAGACCTTATTATCCCGTGCGCCCAGAACATATTTTCTCTTTATTATTACCATCGACTTATACTTTTTTCTTTTATTGTAAGCTCGACATATGGCGCCGAGGCACCCATGAGGTGTCTAACGACGCCCATGAACATTCAGTCGTATGCGGGGGCTGCGAATGCCATGCCGGCCTGACAGGTGCCCATTCATGCACCTCTTGAATGACCCGAGACTGTACTTTGGGGGAAATATATGAGCAGGGAGAGCAAAGATAATGTTTTGTGGGGAGAGCGTTCCAGAGTTTACCGGTTCTGTGGAGGAAGGATCTGCAGAACCGATTGCTAACGCATCCGCGGTAAGTCTAGCGTGTAGGGATGCTGCCCAATGCGCGTGGTGCGGAGGTGGAATGGGGACGGCAGGATCGCGTTAACAGCTCCTAACGTAATGACATGCCCATACGAACTCAATAATATGGCATAGGCATTAAGTGCTACCTTCTGTACAACAATTATGTGCAATAAACGTTTTTTTGATTTTTGATTTGATTTGAATAAATGTCCTCACCTCGGTCCTGCCTCACTAGAATAGTGGTGGTAAGTAAGTCATCAATCGGTAAGAACGCCTAAAATCAAAAACACCTTGGTGAACTAGGTTACCTACATGTCAGTGCTTCCCTTCATTTCATGTCGGTTACACTGAACTGGACGGAACACACGAACTATTTACATAGCCGTAAATAATCTGTCCGGAATATAATTTTTCATAAGTTTCTCTACCGCCACGGCTATCGCCGGCGATATCCTTAGCAGAATCGGCAAGTTTAGGGTGCATAGTGCACAGTCACGATCACCTATAGGCAGGATATCGCAATTTCTCGCCTGATCGCCTCTACGGGAGGCTATTCAGTTCCGGTAAATCGAGATCGAGTAGGTACGTATTTCGAATATTATTATTTTTTGGTCTTTCTTTATTTACACATTTTGACAAACTCACTCTCAAGTATTTTGACTACATTCAAACTTTATGCGACCTAAACATAATCTAAAGATCCAAATGTTGACTGGAAGTAATATTTAAAGAATTGTGTACGTGAATAAATCTTCGATCTATGTAAGAAAATACAAATCTATTTATTACGTGTTAAATTTGTATAAAAAAATATGAATGCATATGAAAAATCATTATTACATATTAATTATTAATCATGAAGATTTTTTTTTATGTAATACGGTATGGGTTGCTGAGTCGGAGGGGCCAAAGCGCATGCTCCGACCAGCCAATATCACCCCCGAGAAGGTAGGTGCCATACCGGAGAATAAAAACTATATCATAACTAGAATGTTTCAAGATGGGTCTAATTTATTTTCTGACAAAAATTACTAACTGTACCAAATTATACTCTTATTTCAAAATTAGAGTTGAACGAAATAAATCGGTAAGTCTTCCTCGCTTACTGCGGCGGTCAGTGGGCAGCGACTGTTTTCTGAGGCGGGATTTTAAAGTGGTCGTGTCGTATACGATATACGATTCGAATTGTATGGCAGTGAATCGACCCGCAGAGCCATGAGTGATGGAATGTCGAAATGTGCTGAATATTTCACATTTCACCAAAAATAGCGGACATACTTTGTGCAGACTTTATATGCGTCTTCGGCTGAGTCACGTCGCGATCCTCTGAAGGAAATTATGATTTTTTATTTGGAAACAGTTTGAACAAAACTTAGGGATGCCTTGATTTTATTTTTTGCTCTGAATAGAAAAATAATCATAAAATTCGACAAGGCATATCGCGTTAATGTTCAAACTTCCCTTGCCCCTTACTAGGTGGTAGGCTCAAATTGTAGCCGACTGGGTTGGTACCACCGTACTGGATGTAAGATGGCCGCAAGCAACCTCGGTTGTGTTCTCCTCTAGTCCAGTATAGCCAGCAATCCAGGGAAGTCTCCGGTATGGCACCTACCTTCTCGGAGGTGATATTGGCTGGTTAGAGCATGTGCTTTGGCCCCTCCGACTCAGCCACCCATACCGGATTACATAAAAAAAAAAAACTGATCCGCGATATATTATTGCAAAACAAATTATATTATTCAAGCGGCGGGTGGCCGAGTGGTTTGGGCATCGGCTTCTCATGCGAGAGGTCCGCGGTTCGAATCCGGTCGGCGTGTACCAATGAGTTTTTTCTGACGAAAAAATTTACGTGCATACCTACACCTGCTGCTTCACCGTTCGGAACCGGTGTAAAACTGTAGGTCCCTTCCCTTGCCCCTTACTAGATAGTACGCTCAAATTGTAGCCGACTGGGTTTGTACCACCGTACTGGATGTAAGATGGCCGCATAGCAACCTCGGTTGTGTTCTCCTCTAGTCCAGTATAGCCAGCAATCCAGGGAAGTCTCCGGTATGGCACCTACCTTCTCGGAGGTGATATTGTCTAGTCGAAGCATGCGCTTTGGCCCCTCCGACTCAGCCACCCATTCCGGATTATAAAAAAAAAAAAAAATGAAACATACTTCTGATATTCTCAAAGTACGTAAGCCCTTCCCAACAATATGCTACAAGCTTAATTGATGAATAATTAATTATTTAAAAATCGTTATATTTAAAATAATTTAATTAACACGTTAAACTGTAGGTCCATTCCCTTCTTACCTTACAAGGTGGTAGGGCTTATCCCAGCCGCGTTGATACCATCGCACTGAACGAAACGTCGGTCGAAATGGCTATGTAAATAGTTCGTGTTTTCCGTCCAGTTCAGTGTAGCCGACATGAAATGAAGGGAAGCACTGACATGGCACCTAGCTCACCCGGTGTTATGGGCTGTCATCGCGGATGTTGTAGTTGATGTAGCCAACCGTGTCAGTTTCCATAAAAAACAAATAAAAAAATCTATTTTTATTATCTCTCCAAGTACTTAGATATAGGGGTTCTAGGGGATATAAGAAGAACCTGTGAAGCCGGCAAGGCATTCGCAACCCCACTGCACCACCGAATATTTAAGGGTACTTTTAGCCATCACCAACAACGTTTAGGAAAAATATATGGTGTCACATCACATAAAGTTTTTCCTAAAAATACGTATGTACATACATTCATGCTTTTATGTGACTTAAACGAAAACTACTCAACCGATTTACATAGAGGTTTCACCGACTTTACCGCGAGTGGAGCCGCGAGTACAGCTAGTACATGAATAATCGCAGTAATAAAATCGATTTGAATCTCAACTTGAACAAAACTTCATATTTTAAGAGGTTGGGAACATTTTAGCTTCAACAATCACTTCGCATAGACGTTCTCAGCCAACCCCTTTTTAACGTCCACGCGATGAAGAGCCCTTTTGATCGATCGATGAGGGTACACCAACCCTTCATAGGGGTCCATTGGGCTTCGACAAAAAAATAACAAAAAATCTTGCATAATTATAATCTTTATGGAAACAACAATGGCGATCGTGATTTGGGTCCGGGATTTGTAGGTACGAGATGTAAATTATTATTTTTGAGCGGTTCTCGAGTTAATGTTGGCCTAAACGGACTTTTGGAAAGATTTAATGGTCGGAGGGGGGGCTCTGTGTTTATTATTACGACTGAGCATGTTACGTAGATTTTTTTTAAATTCTCAATAAAAAAAATATTAGTAAGTATACAAACATTCACACACAACTAAAGTGTTCGCGTTAGGTACTTTTTTTTTATACTGACACGGTTGGCTACATCACCTACGACATCCGTGATGTCAGCCCATAACACCGGGTGAACTAGGTGCCATGTCAGTGCTTCGCTTCATTTCATGTCGGCTACACTGAACTGGACGGGAACCACGAACTATTTAAAATATTTACATAGCCGTTTGGGCCGACGTTTCATTCAGTGCGGTGGTATCAATCCGGGCGGGATAAACCCTACCACCTAGTAAGTTAAGAAGGGAAGGGACCTACAGTTTTACGTGGAATCCGAACCACGGTCAGCCTCCAACGGTCGGCTAATTAGTAATAATAAATGTTGAAATAAATTCAATGCCTAAGTACAGTTACTGTCACGAGTTATGAGCACACTTTTCATTGGTCGGTTTGACGGGATCTTACGTCGACGGCGCCGACGCTTCACGCTATTGGTTCGTCAGTCAGCGTCAGTCGACGCTCGTCGCCTATTGGGCTCACACGCGTCGTTCGACTACTATACAGTACAGTATACACTTGCGTGCAATGTTAGTCCACTGTCCATCTGTGCTCATGACTCGTGAAAGCAACTGTACTGAGGGTTTACATTAATTAGATGTTTTGTTATAGTTTATTTAATCTAATATATTTTGTTAAAGCTTAATTTTTGCTCGCAATATCCAAAGTAAATTTTAACACAACTTGACTTTTTTTATTTTATTTAAAAAAAACTATTCAATAGTTTGTCTAAATTATTTAAAATCACCTCACTTATTTTCATTTTATACATTTTATTATTTTTAGGGTTCCGTATATTACGGGACTCTATTACTAAGCCTACACCGTCTGTCTGTCTGTCTGTCTGTCCGAGGGCTGTATCTCTTGAACCGTAATAGGTAGCCCGTTGAAATTTTCACAGTATATGTGTTATTATGGCCGATATAACAACAAATAATAAACATATGAAAAAGTAAAAAAATCACAGGGGTTCATGGGAACCCCTGTGATTTTTTTACTTTTTCTCTATGGAGAAGAAACTAAAAAGTGTATGCGCGCGTGCCATCTACCGAAAGGAGTATGAAGCATTTTAACTAATCATGAATTTTAACTAATATGAAGCATTTCATAAACACTCCACAGATGGCGTGAATGGCGCTGACCATGAGATAGCGATACAGAACCCTCGGTGCGCGAGTTCGACTCGCACTTGGCCGGTTTTTTTATATGTTCATAAAGTATCTGAAAAATATTCTCAAAACGTATAATTAAGCTTCATTATAATATTTCATCAGCAACTTAGCAAAAACGTAACTGTTTTGAGTTTACTCACATTTCTTGAGACGAGAGGGGAGGGTTCCAATTAACCGTACCATTACTTTCGTACTTCCGCCCCTGTTGTAATAGGTTAGGTGTATAGTCCTGGATGAAAATGTTCTCTTCATTCCTTGCATATTATGTACATGTACAGGTTGACTGGTAATTAGATTTTTTTTATGGAAACTGACCCGGTAGGTTATGGCTACATCACTTACCTACAACATCCGTGATGTCAGGCGAAAACACCGAGTGAACTAAGTGCCATGTCAGTGCTTCCCTTCATTTCATGTCGGCTATACTACTGAACTGGACGGAAAACACGAACTATTTACATAGCCGTTTCGACCGACGACGTTTCATACAGTGCGGTGGTGCCAACCCGGGCGGGATAAACCCTACCACCTGTAAGGTAAGAAGGCAAGGGACCTACAGTTTTACGTGGAATCTGAACCACGGTCAGCCTCCAACGCTCGATTTCTCCATTTTTTTTTTAAATTGACACCGTTGGCTACGTCACCTACAACATCCGTGATGTCAGCCCATAACACCGGGTGAACTTGGTGCCACGTCAGTGCTTCCCTTCATTTCATGTCGGCTACACTGAACTGGACGGAAAACACGAACTATTTACATAGCCGTTTCGACCGACCTTTCATTCAGTGCGGTGGTACCAACCCGGGCGGGTTAAACCCTACCACCTAGTAATATAAGAAGGGAGTCATATCCCTTAGTCGCCTTTTACGACATACACGGGGAAAGATGCAGTAGGGCTATTCTTTTAAAGTACCGGCCCCACACGGTACAAAAATATATATATAATCTATATATTCTTTTTTTAAATGAAAGTAAATTAGGAAAGACATTTATGGAGCGAATGTGAGATGCAAGAGTCGGTAAGGGTTGCCCTAGACGCACGTACCTACCTGTACCAGATTGTGATCCCGCCCGGGTTGGTACCACCGCACTGAATGTAGGCTTGGTCGGAACGGCTATGTAAATAGTTCGTGTTTTCCATCCAGTTCGCAGTGTAGCCGACATGATATGAAGGGAAGCACTGAAATGGCACCTAGTTCACCCGGTGTTATGGGCTGACATCACGGATGTGGTAGGTGATGAAATCAACCGTGTCAGTTTCCACAAAAAAAAAACAACAAAAAAAACCCTACACCAGCTGAAACTCAGGCCGTAACTTACGTAGACCTTCTGCCTTATTACGTCGCTTCTGCCGACACAACCCCTGAGGGTGGAAGAAGGCTCCCATCAAAGAATATTTAATGAAACAATCAGACAAGAGTTGCCGGGGCCCCTTCGCTGTGGAGGAATGAGACGTGCAGAGAAGTCACTCATCTTCATTTGCGTGTTCAAATATTATTGTTATTACTGGCGAGGTGAAACTGGCGTAGGCGCCAGTCGTTTTAAAATCAGAACTACCGAACGAAGCAGATTCTTTATGCCAAACTGTGTTCGCAGACAATCACACAAACAAGTTGAAGTTTTACTTTTTATTTCAGCACCCCTTTGTTGTTAACGTTGGACTTTTGAGAAGGCGTCTGTTCTTTTTTTTTTTTTTTTTTTATTGAAACTGACACGGTTGGCTACATCACCTACAACATCCGTGATGTCAGCCCATAACACCGGGTGTACTTGGTGCCACGTCAGTGCTTCCCTTCGGTCGTGCCGGCTACACTGAACTGGACGGAAAACACAAACTATTTACATAGCCGTTTCGACCGACCTTTCATTCAGTGCGGTGGTACCAACCCGGGCGGGTAAACCCTACCACCTAGTAATATAAGAAGGGAGTCATATCCCTTAGTCGCCTTTTACGACATGCACGGGGAGAGATGCAGTGGGGATATTCTTTTAAAGTACCGGCCCCACACGGTACAAAGTTGTTCTCAAAATTGTCTCTTTGTCGCACGGCTAGGGTGTGAAACTGTCTTCCGGCTAGTGCGTTTCCCGAATCATTTAACCTTCAAACGTCGCATTAACAGGCTAAACAGAACAGTCCACAGTCGCAATGAGAAACGATTTTGGCTCTGTCGACTACTGCACCATTGTTAGTTTATTATTTGGCATTTTACTTTTGAGTTTGCACTATAATCACACCAAGTTTGACGCTAGTATGAATTACAGGTTTTACTATAAAGAAAAAACAACAGAAAAAAGGTGGAAATAAAATCACATTTTTTATGGGGTTATGCCCATGCCCATAATTTTTTGATCGGATATCCGCCATAATAACACATATTTTGTAAAAATGTCAACTGGCTACCTATTACGTTTCAAAATTGCTCTTTAAAGGTAGGACAGACAGATGGACCGACGGACAGACGGCGTAGGCTTAGTAATAGGATAGGCCTCCGTATACGGAACCCTAAAAATCTATGTCAGTATCACCAACTGGCGCAAGTATAAAACCTCACATGTAAACTTCCACCAGCTCGAATAACCCTAGCTAATATCTGTTATGATGTGTACCGTTGATTTGATGATACCGTCGCGCTGCGCCGAGCTGCGTCGTCGCCGCCCTTCGCCTCTCCGCCCACGCCTCCAGCAAACACATAACCAACCCTCGGAAGGAGGCACCACCGATGTTACATTAAGATACGCATCCTTCATCGGAGAGAGATACGTTCCGGGCGAAAATTGCTACTGGCTTGGGCGGGGGAAAAAATATGATACATTTCGGGGAAAATTGGCATGTGATGAAGGAAATTCTAACGAAGAATTAATTCAGGGGCGTTTTTATTGGATCATTTTGTGACAGATTTTTTTGGATAACATTTTTTTAATTTACGTTTATTGTTTATTGTATAATTTCTTTCATAGGTCAACATAGGTACAGTGTGGGGCCGGTACATAAAAATAATAGCCCCACTGCATCTCTTCCCATGCATGTCGTAAAAGGCGACTAAGGGATAAGGACAAGATGCTGTGCTAAAGGGCGACAGGCTCGCCACCTCTCACCTTGGCACGGTACTTCCACCGAGTCATGCAGCAGGTGGGTCTTCATGCCTTACTTGCTGCTTGATCGATTGAATCTTGTTCGAATACTTGCGAAACGTGGTGGTCGGTGTTGTGCTACAATTTACCAGAGTTCTTATAGCACAACACCGATTACTCTGCTTACCCCAATTGTCGGGATTCAGCGTGTGTGATATATGTCAACCTACACTCATATTACGTGGGAAAATCCGCCAGTAATTAGGTGTGTAAAATTATTGTGTTGTACTGTCAATGGATAGTGAATAAATATATTTCTTTGTTCTTTCTTTCTTTCTTTCAATGTTCTGTTAGAACCTTATAAGTACTATGAGTTATGAACGCATACTACCGCTCACAAGAACATTATTTATAGCATACACGTGAATACTGAAGAATCTGACCACTCTGCCTAATTACATTACCTACGATACGAGTACATCTGGTGTCAGTGTCAGCGTCCGCATCAGAATTGTTACATAAACGAGGTTTCAGCATTGACTAAAAACATTTTATGGGGCGATTTTAGAGCTGTAACGAACAACTTCGGCCTTTGTTTAAAATCTCAAAAAACTTTCATGCTCATTTTCGAATATATCGACGCAAAAATGTGGAGACCATGATTTTTTTGGGTTTTCATACCCCGTCTGTCCGTCTGTCTATCTGTCCGTCCGTTCGTCCGTCCGATGGCTGTATCTTTGTAACCGTAATATGTAGCCGGTTGAAATTTTCACAGAATATGTGTTATTTTGGCGGATATCACACAAATTATAAAAACATTTAAAAGTGAAAAATTAAAGGGTCCCCCCATAATGAAAACATAAATTTTTCAACGTGTTTTTTTTGTGGTGCGGAAATTTCGGTGCGCGAACCCGACTCGTACTTGGCCGGTTTTTTTTTATTTTGGTAATCATTATGTACATTTTAAGCCAATCTAATAAATTCATTAACAACGTATGAAATACTTGTGATTATGTAAGAAAAAGCCAGTATTTTGTTATATAATTATATATATTACGAACACATTAGTTATTCAAAATCTGCTTATGTATCTATACACTCCATGACCATGCTTCGCGAACACCGTTCATATGGAAGCCCGGTTTGTAGGTAGGTAAGTAGCGGAGGCTGGGATAGGGGAGGACTGTACCCAGGAGCTCGTCAGGCGTGTAATTTAAAGCCGGTCATTCATGGCTCTGTTAGGAGGGATGTACTAGGGTTCGGGGCGTAGGACGTGGTGTAGTGATCTACAAGTGGAGGTGTAGCTAAAGTAGCTAAAGTTGAAATGAAATGAAATGAATTGAAATGAAATGAAATGAAATGAAATGAAATGAAATGAAATTAAATGAAATGAATATATAAATATAAGAAATATGACAATTTTGAAGAACTGACAAAAATTATCAAATAAATACAATAAAAAAATTATAATTATTAAATTTCAAGTACATATATGCATACAGAAAAACCATTTTAACTAATCAATCAATCACACTGCAAGATAAAGACGACTCGTAACTCACGTAACGGAAAATTTAAAAACAATGATAACTCCCAAATATTTCACTTTTTTTCAAAAAATAAAAAAGTCACCCCAGATATTGAGTCAATCTATAATATAAAAATATAAAAGTTCAAAATATACATTTATAAATATGTTTAAAAGTCCCCTTTTTAAACCCCCTAAAAACGGCTATTTTAATTGTTTTTTGCCATTTTCTCAAAAACTCTCAAACTTTTTAATTTTATTTTTTCACCATCTTGTAGCCCTTGTCGATATGCGTCATTTGACACCCTAATTATGTAGCCTTAAAACTCAGGACACCAAGGCAAATTCGCACTCTCGCTGGAAATCGGGGACTATACTGAAGCGATCAAATGTCACGATGTCATGTCAAAAAGTTTAGTTACCTATAAATATTATCTCCACAAAATCATTGCTCCACGGTACGTTTAGCTCGCCTCGCCCCATATAGATAGATGGGTAGCTGCTACGGGCTTGATGCAACTATCAAGGCCTGGAATTACGGGAGGGGTAAGCAGGGGAGGCAGTTTGCATAAACATTGTAATATCATACATATGCATGTTTTAGAGGTCCGGAATTGGTTCCCGCGCGAGCATAAACGCATTCGAGATATGAAATGACACGGTTTTTTTACGCGATTCGCTGGGAATTGCTTCAGAAATTGAGGAAAACGCAGAGAAATCTCCGTTTATTCTCGTGAGTTGAGATGTGGATGGTGGAGCGGTTTGGCATTTTGGTTTGTATTCGAAAGTATCAAAATGCGTGGATCATCTACATCTACTTTTTTTTTTTTTTTTATGTAATCCGGTATGGGTGGCTGAGTCAGAGGGGCCAAAGCACATGCTCTGACTAGCCAATGCCACCTCCGAGAAGGTAGGTGCCATACCGGAGACTTCCCTGGATTGCTGGCTATACTGGACTAGAGGAGAACACAACCGAGGTTGCTATGCGGCCATCTTACATCCAGTACGGTGGTACCAACCCAGTCGGCTACAATTTGAGCCTACCACCTAGTAAGGGGCAAGGGAAGGGACCTACAGTTTTACACCGGTTCCGAACGGTGAAGCACCGGGTGTAGGTATGCACGTAAATTTTTTCGTCAGAAAAAACTCATTGGTACACGCCGACGAATTCGAACCTCGGACCTCCCGCATGAGAAGCCGATGCCCAAACCATTCGGCCACCCGCCGCTTACTTTTGGAATGATATTGTTTGGACAATTTTTATTTTTTTTTTTATGGAAACTGACACGGTTGGCTACATCACCTACAACGTCCGTGATGTCAGCCCATAACACCGGGTGAACTAGGTGCCATGTCAGTGCTTCCCCCTTTGATCGTGCCGGCTAAACTGAACTGGTCGGAAAACACAAACTATTTACATAGCCGTTTAGACCGACGTTTCATTCAGTGCGGTGGTACCAACCCGGGCGGGTTAAACCCTACCACCAAGTAAGATTAGGAGGGAAGGGACCTACAGTTTTACGAGGAATCCGAACCTCGGTCAGCCTCCAACGGTCAGCGGTCACCCATCCAAGTACTGACCGCACCCAGCGTTGCTTAACATTCAATAGCGACAGTTCACTGTCTGCACCACTGAGCTAACGAGGCTGACAAGTTTTTGAAATAACGAATTTTGTGTGCATTTAAAAGTAAAATTTAAATAAGTAAACAAATTCGAACGGGTTACCGTTCGAATTGATACCACCGCACTGAATGTCAGCCTAGGTACCGGTACGGACTTTTATTCGAAAGTCCGGTTTTTGTTTTCTCTATGTTATCCGGATTTTTTTCATCTGGCAACCCTAATCGGGGGCGACTTCTCCGACGGGTTACATCTCGGAACATAACCGCGGGACATGTTCCCTGAACACACCATTACATAAGACGCCCGCAACATGTCCCGCGGCACGTAAATGCCGCACTATGTTGCACGCAACATTTCGTATTCTACGTTGCTCTATGTTCCTGTTGGTACCTCCACGGTTGCGAGGGTATTTGCCCCCCTATTGACATCAAGGTTTTAGGGTTAATCGTATATTTAAACGAATAAGTATTAATTAAATCTATGTAATTACGAAGTGGACGGCCGTGGACAGGAAAACAGTGTGCGGAAGACCACCCGCCAGGTGAGACGACGACATCTAGTCCGTCTGCGGAAATCAGTGGTTCCGTGGCACCGAAGCCCGGAAGGATTGGAGGAAAATCGGTGAGGCGTATGTCCAGCAGTGGACGCATACACTCTGACTGACTGACTCCATTCGTCGATATGACCCACATCTGTATTTCCAGCACCTTATAAGCCGTACATTTAACACATTCGTAGCAATATAAGGCAGAGGGGCGGTAGTGTACAGTACCCGGAGTAAATAAGGAACATTTTTTTTATGGAAACTGACACCGTTGGCTACAACACCTACAACATCCGTGATGTCAGCCCATAACGCCGGGTGAACTAGGTGCCATGTCAGTGCTTCCCTTCGGTCGTGCCGGCTACACTGAACTGGACGGAAAACATGAACTATTTACATAGACGTTTCGACCGACGTTTCATTCAGTGCGGTGGTACCAACCCGGGCGGGTTGAACCCTACCAGCTAGTAAGGTAAGAAGGGAAGGTACCTACTGTTTAACGTGTAATCCGAACCACGGTCAGCCTCCAACGGTCGAGCGGTCACCCATCCAAGTACTGACCGCGCTCAGCGTTGATTAACAATCAATAGCGACAGTCGACTGTCTGCATCACTGAGCTATCGAGGCTGACGAACCTGATTGTCTCATTCTAAATCCAATGTTCACACTTACTGCCGGGTACAGTACTTAGGTAGGGCTCGGTACGGTCTGCGTGTGTATGTGTGCGACCGGCCCCATATTTCAATTGAAAAGATTATGCCCCTGTAAGCCGGACGCCTCGCAGATAACTGCGCCAGTAGAGAAAACCGTTTTCCTTTCCGGGTGCGTTCCGTTTGGGAAAACGGAGTAAAGCAAATATTTCAAAAAGTTAAATTACAAACTTAATAAAACCCCCGACCCTTAAAAAGTAAAAAATAATTTCCGTTTACTTACCTAAAGTAGTCGGAGGACCGCTAAGTAAATTCCCGCGCAGCTCTGAGTTTTTATATTTTATTTACTTAGCGGTCCCCCGACTCCTTTAAGGAAGTAAACGGTAATTATTTTTGACTTTTTAAGGGTCGGGGGTTTTTTAAGTTTCTAATTTAAATTTTATTTCAAGCTTTTAAAAAAACCGCATGCAAATCGTTCCACTTTTTTAAGATAATAAATTTGTTGATTACTTAATTACTTGATTACAAACGCCCTTAATTTTAGTTTTTTTTTAATATTTTTTAGAAAATTCGCCATAAAAACACATTCTGTGACAATTTCAACCAGTTACCTATTACGGTAAAAAGAAAAATCCCTTTAAAGGTAGGCAGACACACGGACAGACGGCGTAGGCAATAAATTTTACGTTTTTAAGAACCCTAAAAACGTGAAAAATTCAGATGGAAGTTGAAGCTACTTCGCCAAACGGAACGCATCCAATACTGAGTGAAAGTGCACATAGATGAGAAGGCTCAAGGAAGTAGGGTTCCTTTTATTTATATTTTATCTATATTTATACGTAAGCTGCCTACACTTACCCTTCGTATATTGGGGGCTTAGTGGCGTTCAGCAGTTAGCACTATTTTGGAAAAAGGAAATATTTGGACTCACGCTTTCATGTGTGAACATAAGAAGCGAGGTTCACGCGTTAAGCTATTAACAGACGTTCCGATTTGGTTGGACCAGACCACGACCCGACCAAGTCAGGGCCGACGTGGGACATTGCTACAGACGTTCCGACGGTCGGCAATCCAACCGTCAGTTGCCTATTGCTAAGTCTAGAAGTACCAGTGCATAAGAAATGGTTAGGAGGTTCGCCGTTTGAAGTCTCGACCGCATTAAGTACTAACGAAGAAAAAAAAAATAAAAAATGAATAATGTACTAACGAAGTCGGAACGAACCTCCAGACGTGCCGACTTGGTTGGTCGGTCGGCTGGTCGGATACGCAGGCGAGCCGACCACGTCCAAGTCTAAGTCATAAGTATTAATAATAATTATGTCGGACCGACCACCACACGTTCCGTTTTGGTCGTGGTCGGGTGGTCGGCTCCAACCAAGTTGGAACGTCTGTTACTAGTAAGTAATACAGCGTCGCGCGTTACAGCGTCACGCGTCCGTACATCCGGCAACACCGGTTTGTATTCGAAAAAGTTAATAGTCCTGTCCGAGGGCTGTATCTCTTGAACCGTAATAGGTAGCCCGTTGAAATTTTCACAGAATATGTGTTATTTATTATGGCCGATATAACAACAAATAATAAAAATAAGAAAGAGTGAAAAATTTACGGGGTTCCCATAGAAGAAATCAAAAAAGTGTATGCGCGCGCGCCATCTACCGAATAGAGCGTGAAGCATTTAAACTAATCATGACATTTAACTAATATGAAGCATTTCATAAAACACGCCATAGATGGCGTGAGTGGCGCTAACCATGACATGGCGATACCCTCGGTGCGCGAGTTCGACTCGCACTTGTTCTCAATTTTCATCCACGGCGCGGCGGCCTCCTGGCGCGCGACGACCTTACATATAATATAGAAGCTTCACTTCAAAAAATCAAAACAAAATCTTTATTCACACTAGCCCCTAAACATAAGGAAGAAGTACTAAATCTATACTAAAGTTAAGCCAACAATATCGAAATTTCCTGCACTCTTACCCTTCTCACAAGTGTGTAACTTGGCCAAAACTCGTAAGGCGCTAAAGCTGCCGACCGCTCCGAACAGGAAAGAGCTTTAGCAACACGTCCCTTGTATTTGTCCGAGGCTGTCGGACTAAACAGCGTACCTAACCTACCACCCTTGGTAGTATCAACAATTTCTGACAAAGGCTCTCTATATACACATGATTTTATTTTTACTTTTACTTTTACTTTTGATTTTATTTGGTCAGAATTATCAAGCTTAAATTATTATAGTTATTCTAGCTCTCAAACTGTTAACACTGTAAACGGTGTCTATTGTGTAGCTAGTCACAATGTATTGTAATCGAAGACGTTTTAAAAAAACCGGCCAAGTGCGAGTCGAATCGCGCACCGAGAGTCCCGTATCGCCTAGCATGCTAGCACTACTCACGCCATCTAGAAGGCGTGTTATGAAATTCTTCATATTAGTTAATGTCATGCTTCATAATCTATTCGGTGGATGACGCGCGCATACACTTTTTGGTTTCTTCTATGGGAACCCCGTGAATTTTTTATTTATTTTTGTTATTTGTTGTTATATCGGCCATAATAACACATTTTTTGTAAAAATTTCAACGGGCTACCTATTACGGTTCAAGAGATACAGCCCTCGGACAGACGGACGGACAGACAGACAGACGGACGGAAGGACAGACAGACAGATAGACAGACAGACAGACGGCGCGTAGGCTTAGTAATAGGGTCCCGTACCTGATACGGAACCCTAAAAAAGAACCCTGCAAAGTTTCTTGCCGGCTCTTCTTTGTGGGTGTAATCGAACCGAATTGTAAAAACTAAACAGGACAAATTAAAGCGTGGTGTCGATAATTTATATACGATAATATATAACGATACGATAATTTTAATTTTTTTTATGGGAAGCACGAATGATCGTGTGTTAATTTTACTTGCGCACGGAGTTGTAATATTGCGCTGAAAAAAACACTTTTATGACTAAAAAAAATTACATGCATACCTACACCTGCTACTTTATCGTTCGGAATTGTGTTAAACTGTAGGTCACTGCACCTTCAATCTTCAAACCACAGCCAAAAGTGGTCGGCGTTGCGCGGAAGTATTAATGATCCGACAAATAACATAATTCTCTGCTTCAGATGAGTATCGGAAATGATGTAACGGTGTATAATTTCTTAGAGAAACTTCCAATAAAGTTACATTTTCTAACTCTATCCTGCCCTTGAAACCCCAATTTTAAGAAGATTCAGCTTTATATTACAATAGCTTTTGCTACCCGTGGTTTCGCTGGCATAGTATATGTCCATCCTGAAGATCCATTCAAAATATTGGTAAAATAATTTTTAAAATCGGATGATTATTTTCGGAGATTACCTCCTACATCCACACTTACAAACTTTACTTCTTTATAATTTTAATAGTGTAGATCAGGCATGGGCAACCTTTTTGGTCCAGGGGTCACATCATTGTTTTGCTGTCGAGTCGCGGGCCACATTAAGTCTATATTTCTAAAATGTGTACCCTACCTACTTGCATCGATGCCTATTTATTATAATAAGTAAACGTGAAAGTAAGTAGATAACACACTATTAAATATTATTATTATACTATTAATATTAATGTTTATTATTAAATGAATATTTCGGCTAGTCGGGCCGGACCCAAATAATTTATAGGAAAGGATCGCGGGCCTGACAAATAGAACTCGCGGGCCAGATGTGGCCCGCGGGCCGTAGGTTGCCCATGCCTGGTGTAGATATTCATCAAAGGAGAATGCCTTTTTCGAAATTGCTAAAAAAGTAAAAGTAGAAAGGTTCATGATTATGAACAAGTTTACAAATTAAAATTCAAAAGAATATTTTTGAAATAAGTGATTAATTTGATAATGGTAATGTCCAAGCGGGATATAATATTTTTAACATCAATTATATTAAGTGTCGACTGTTCAACGGTGAATGCTCTGATGAGCTGTTCGAAGCGATTCCGACTTCACCATTTCACCATAGTTCCACGCCTAGCAGACAGGTATTACATCCCTTTACTGTAGAGATGCCTAAAGTGCGGACTAAGCGCTCCAGTATTTTTCGCACTGCGAAACTCTGGAATGCACTTCCTCCCATGTGTTTCCTGTGTGTGTGTGTTTGTATGACTTAGGATCTTCACGCTGGCACGGCATTCGCAGCCCCCGTTGAAGACTGAATGCTTTTGGGCGACGTCTGCTCAACAATCCACGCTGACGGCGCCAAGGGTCCAGCGTATTCCACAACAAAATTGTACAGCACCATCAAAGTCTGTGAGATTTTGTTGAATACTGCGGATTTAAGACAGCCTCTTTGCCCACACGACTGATGGATTCAGTAGAAAATTCCTTAGAAATGAAAAAATAATTGTATAAAAAGCGTATATTTAATTCCTGGAGAACAGAGATACATATATCCTTATCCTTTCCTTCCTTACCTTTAATAAAATCCAACGTCTGCTTTCTGTCTGTCTGTCTGTCTGTCCGCTTATAACTCGAGAACCACTAAACAGATTTTAATAAAAAAAAATTCTACGGATAGCTTGATTCTTCCCGTCAACTATAGGCTACTTACTATCACGCTAAATGGCTTATGAGGTTAGCAGAGAAGTCAAATATGAGAGCGGGCGGAGCCGCGGGCACAGCTTATAATTATTAAATTTCTGTAAGTTGTTAATTATTGGCTTGTTTCTAAGTCATATTGCAAATTTTTTTTATATCTCTCTCTCTTGTACACGACAATAATAGGTAATTAGGAATACACATCTGCTGCAAGCACTACGAGGAATTAAATAAGTATTGCATTGGCTCTTCTACAAAATTTGATCTTCAGCATAATAATCTTCTTCTACCTTGGACACAACTTCCAGCAGTTCCTTCTTTATCCTGTTCTGATAATTTCTCGGTAATTTCCTGGCTGTACATAGCAAGCTTTTGAAGAACATATCTAAATCGTCTGTTGGTTGGTCTGCTTGGCTATAGCTGGTGAATGATGACGTTGGGATTGTGCTTTGACTCCAATAGGGTTTATCTTCCATCTTGACAGGGTCTTCCATTTTAACACCGTCATCCATGATTTGTTCTATAGATTCTTCGGAATCTGAATTGGAATAAGCTTCGTCTGGGAGGGGATCTGTGTATTGTTGTCTGTATCCATCAGCTCTGAAGAAGAAATAATGTTTAATGTTAAAGGATCGTTGGAGACAGTGTGATAAATGTATCTTCAGTGATCTCCAGTACTCGTTTGTAAATTCATGTAGAGAAAAAGACAGAGAGAGAGAGAGAGAGAGAGAGAGAGAGAGAGAGAGAGAGAGAGAGAGAGAGAGAGAGAGAGAGAGAGAGAGAGAGAGAAAGAGAATCACCCCCTTTTAGATCTTACAACATCGTGTAGTATTTTAAATTATACTGGCAAAAATGATTTTTAAAATGAAAAGAAGACTTTTTCTTTAAAACGTTCTCAACTGACGAACAAGAACTTACAGCTTATGTGTCATATAGGGCAGGAGGTATGACATCTGTTTCTCGAACCTCCACCGCTTTGGTCTGGAGCCTTTCTTTGCCACCCTTCGCCTGTTGATGGCCTGTCGGAAGCTGTCTCGCAGGATCTTCCATTCTCGCTTCACTAGCTCACCTGAAAAATATTTCAGGAGAAATTATTCTCGCAGCTCATTGGCCAAGATGAGCGATCGCAGTTAAGGGAACGTCTACCGCCTAAACGTATGCTGAGGAAGAAATACGCCCGACTGCTGTGACAAAAATTACAAATTTAAAAAACCCCCGACTCTTAAAAAGTCAAAAATAATTTCCGTTTACTTACTTAAAGGAGTCGGTGGACCGCTAAGTAAATTCCCGCGCAACTCTTGAGTCTTTATATTTAATTTACTTAGCGGTCCCCCGACTCCTTTAAGTAAGTAAACGGAAATTATTTTTGACTTTTTAAGAGTCGGGGGTTTTTTAAATTTGTAATTTAACTTTTATTTCAAGCTTTTTAAAAAAAACCGTATGCAAATTGGTCCACTTTTTAAGAGAATTATTTTTTTTATTACTTAATTACTTTATTACTTGATTACAAACATAGCTAAGAACCATCCCGATTAAACAAGCTTCCTAATAAAAAAAACCGCATCCAAATCGGTCCACCCGTTTGGGAGCTACGATGCCACAGACAGACACACACACACACACACACACACACACACACACACGTCAAACTTATAACACCCCTCCGTTTTTTCGTCGGGGGTTAAAAATGGAAGGTATCCAAATGAAACATGCCTCCCATCATGCAATGCTCGTGGACAGGTCAGTGCACGCACATTTGATAAGAGCAGCGCGTCTTGCTCGAGACTAGAGGTTTCTCTCTACTCCTAGGAGGTTTTCCGTGGTGGTAGTAAAATTAACATAGCGTGAGGGGCAGGCAATTAATAAAAAGAATAGCCTCACTGCATCTCTCTCCGTGCAAGTCGAAAAAGACGACTATGGGATAAAGACAGATTCCGTGCTAAAAGGCGACAGGATAGCCACCTCTCGCCTTGGCACGGTTCTTCCAGAGTAATGCAACAGGTGCCTAACTGCTGCTTGATAGTTATCTTGTCCTAATACTTGGTGTTTGGTGTTGTGCTGTAATTCACCCGATTTCTTGCAGCACAACACCGATTACTCTGCTTACCCCGATTGCCGGGATGCATATGTCCAAAGTCTACTACGGGAGTTCGCGAAAATATTTTTTATTTTCTATGGCCAGTGTCACATGTCCTAAAAAAAATCTTAAAACTCACAATCCCCACTATACATGACACTGGTAAATATGTCTCAAAAAGACAACCGCCGAAGAAAATTAAAAATACATAAATAAATAACCGGCCAAGTGCGAGTCGGACTTACGCACCGAGGTTTCCTCACCAAAAAAAAACCAAAACACACGTTTCCTGTATAGGGACCACCCTTAATTATTCACTTTTTCAATTTGTTTATTATTTCATGTTATATCCGCCAAATAATACATTATTCTGTGAAAATTTCTACCGGCTAGCTATTACGGTTCCAAAGATCGGACAGCCATCGGATGGACGGACCAAACAGACAGACGACAGACAGATAGATAGACGTTGAAGGCTTAGTAATAGACTTCGGTACGGGGTACAGAAACCTAAAAAACTATTTAAATAAATATAAAAACCGCCTTCAAAATGTATGAAATAAAAAAAAAACTAACCCTAGAGTTGAAGGCGGTCGGTTATTTTTGCTTGCTTTTAGCACCACCTTCAATTCTAGGGTTCGATTTTTTTTTATTTCATACATTTTTATGGCGGTTTTTATATTTTTTTAAATAGTTCTTTATTTAAGATTTATTTTATTTTATTTTAATTTTTTTTTGTTGTAATTTTTTGCTATTAATGTACTCGGCGGAATCCGCCTCGCTTTCCAATTCGATGTTGACCAAATTGAAATGGGGAGCGGGAAGCACCAGCTTTAAAATAAAAAAAGAATTTTCAAAATCGGTTCACCCAGTCGAAAGTTCTGAGGTAACAAACATAAAAAAAAAAACAAAAAAAGAAATACAGTCGAATTGAGAACCTCCTCCTTTTTTTGAAGTCGTTTAAAAAGGCCTTTTGCAAACTCCCGTAGTAGACTCTGGAAAAATATGTATGCTGTCGGAATACTGCGTGTGGTATGTATGTATGTACCTATGTATACAAATTAAAAGAACTTACAATTTTCGTTCATCGCCTGCGATATTTCTAGCCAGCTTTTGTCCCTCTGTTCTAAGTCCTTGTAGTCCGCATGAGACATGTTGTATAAATTCGGATATTGCTTGATAACTTCTATCAAGCGAGGTCTTAGCGCCGAACGCGACATTGCGAAATATACTCTATGGTGTCGATCTTAAAGTCTATTTCAACTATAATGTAGTGTCACAAAACTATAAACGGGTATAGAATCAAAGACAGCTCTATCAACTGTTGAAAATTTTTGGTAAACCAAAAAAAATGTTTATTCAGATCTAGTTTATTCTAAATCGCCCGTTACTTTGTTAGGATTAATGGAGCTCTCCTATTGGACAGTTTTGCTTAGTGCTAGTTTTGAAACTAAACGGATGGATCGTGCTGTTTTTTATTGTTACTGTTAATTTCTAAACTATGTTTTTAATGCTAAGAGCTGCTTTTGAAGCAGTTTTTTATGACAATTCAATAGCCAATTGTATGAAGAAAAATTGTGCATTCATATGTCGTTTCGCCAAAAAGTGGTAAAGAGCTACCTTTGATTCTATACCCCTCTGATTCGTGATTGATTTGATTGGTAACCATAATATTTTAGGTTTATATTTTATTTTTGTTTCCTTACTACTATTACTACGATACTACTACTCTCTCTTCTCTTTTTGTAACTCTTTATTTATTTTTGAACTTCTTCCTTTACGTCATTGTTGCTGCCGCTATATCTTTAGTGTAATCCGTGCCTAACGATGCTGGAGGTAAACTTAATTATTGTCTGTATCTTTCTGTATTTTATTGTAAGTTTATTTAAATAAATATATTCAGTTTATGAAAATAATTATTTACATGTGTACAATATTCGAAATATTTTTGAGTAATTATATTAGATTATCGTATTGCCGACATGCCTAAGCATTTTAGTAGATACCTACATATTATTATAACTCGTAAAATATAGCTTGATCTTTGTGACAAATGTCAGAGTGACATTCTAGAATAGGGTTGGGACCTAGTTGGGTGGGACGATGTTGATTTCAATCTAATTTGTTTTTTTTTTGTGAATTTTTCTATGTGCCAACCCCTAATTTCGAAGAATTTTCGTTCAAAAGTTCACTTTTGTTCGCAAAGTCCTCAATTTATTTATATTCGATTAAGACCGATCGAACAAGATTCCATTTATTATATTTTTGAGATTGAACATCACTAATTCGTAAGCTACCAATAAAGTATGACAATGTCTTGCATTCATTTTACTGTCAAACAATACGGAACGATGTGTTTTCGATGACATCTGTCACAAAGATCAAGCTATGTTTTACGAAATATATCGACATATTATTATGTATGTAGGTAGATATATGTAAAACTATTTAAAATATAAATTAAATATGCATACAATCAAATATTTAAAGTACTAAAAGTATGTAATGCATAATTCTTTTGAGAAAACTGCTTTACGTTACGAAAGGTTCTTCCTGTCCTAATATCTCTATGGCGCATATAATAAAAATAATAAACCAAGAACTTTTCAAATTATGTCAACGAAAAATGATAAAGAAAAAAAAAACCAGACAATATATTTTTATCACGTTGACGAAAAACACAAAGACTCGCGAATGCAGCGTAACCCAAAGAGTTCAAAAGCTTACAGCTGCTGTTGTCATAGATTGTAATATTTACTATGACCTAATTAACACAAGCTTGCACATAATTTATACTACAGCCGCTGTCATAGGACGGGTGATCAATCTTCATGCTGTACACCTCGGCTTCACCCAGATTAATTTTGTTTTTTTTTTTATGAAAACTGACACCGTTGGCTACATTACCTACAACATTCATGATGTCAGTCAGCCCATAAACTTTGGTGAACTAGGTGCCATGTCAGTGCTTCCCTTCCGTCGTCGTGCAGGCTACACTGAACAAGGCGAAGAACACGAACAATTTACATAGCCGTTTCAACCGACCTTTCATTCAGTGCGGTGTTTTGTAACCCGCCCTGGTTGATAACCCGGGCGGGTTAAACCCTACCACCTACTAAGGCAAGAAGGGAAGGGACCTACAGTTTTACGTGAAATCCGAACGATAGTCAGCCCAACCAGCCCAATGGCGCTACAATTTTTTTTAATAAATTAATTTTTCATGTAAACATATTTCTTTTAAATTTGTTGCAACAGAGACATCATAATATATCGTGGGTGTAATCGAACCGGATATAACTAATTGTGTCAAGTTCTAGTGCAGCCTAACTGCAATAATATGAATGATTAATAAACAAAACAATATAGTGCAATGCAATACAACTCAATTCAATTCAATGTAATGCAATGCAATTCAATGCAATGCAATTCAATTAAATTCAATGCAATGCAATGCAATTCAATGCAATGCAATGCAATGCAATTCAATGCAATGCAATGTAATGCAATGCAATACAATACAATTGAGTAGAAAGGCCGAAACAAAGTGAAATGTTTACCCTATGCCTAATACACATACTATTCACGAAATTGGAGCCGAGCCGCGACAAACAGCATGCCCTTAATACACGAGTCCACAAAAGTGATAGAGAGAGAGAGAGAGAGAGAGAGAGAGAGAGAGAGAGAGAGAGATACACTATATTTTTTTTATTTCGCCTTTGCGTCACACCGTTTATTCATGTCTCTTCGCCTATTCGACGATTTATTACGCTTCTACACGTTCGAATTCTTTTCGGCGCAATTCAAAAGGTACACACACACCGATAGATAACTCCGAACGATACACGCACGCAAAGCTAGCGCGCGCTACGCGCTACGACCGACAGCTATGCTCGCGGGAGCAAGACTGAGGGAACGAGAGATATTATAGCTAGCGGACCGAGCGAGAGATAAAATATTATCGGCAACGTAGCCCGTCGCGCTTGGGGTTGCCAGATGAAATTAATTTGAAAAAGGAGCGCTGATGGGTAAAAAAAGGAGAAAGAGTTGTTTTAATAAATAAAAAAAATTAAAATCTACCAAATAGGAAGCGAATATCATAAATGGCATAGTTTTCTATGGGCACAACGATCACCGACAAAGAAACGAAAAGGCAAAAAGAAAATCAAATTGATAAATGGGTGGATCAACTTTTTCTTGTTTTTGGTATCTGTCTAATAATAACAGAATATTATCTCCATAAATTCACATTATTTTATTAGTTACAGCAACTCTCAGACACGTAATTGATTAATAAGAAAGAAGCTGCACAAAGAATTTTGAGTAATGTTTTTAAATATTGGTTACCCTGAGAACAACCCCTTTTTTCCATGCATAACTGGGGACAAAATTGTCCCCTGGGTCGCCCTTAAAAATTTGGTTATTTTTTTTTTTAAATAGTTCTCTACTTTGTAACCTAACCTAACCCTTGTATTTTCTACTTATTGATTTTTAACTAAGTAATAAATTGTAATTAACTCTTTTTATTTGACTTTGCAACTGAATAACAAAATTCTTGAACAAACAGCATCACAAAATGAGCTACTCGCTTGACATACTTAGCATTTTTTTTTTAATAGTAGAGATAAGGGGTCGAACAATAATGACTTTAACATTGAATAATGCCCCTAAATCTTCGTTAATGACAATTTAATTGAAATGCATAGAAGGCATTTCATCAGAGTGTTATGTCATTTATTAGAATACGCACAAACTCCTGGTTGAATTTAGAAGGGGTCCTTTAATTAAATTTTACCGTGCAGTATGTGAGATAGCAGTTATACATTATAAGTACTACTAGCACCTACACTAAGCTCTGCCTGTGCGTGCTCGGCGGTGCGTGACGCATACATGCATGCATGCATACATACATGCATGCATGCATACATACATACATACATACATACATACATACATACATACATACATACATACACACATACATACATACATACATACATACATGCATGCATACATATATACATACATACATACATGCATGCATACATACATACATACATGCATGCATACATGCATGCATACATACATACATGCATGCATACATACATACATACATACATACATACATGCATGCATACATGCATGCATACATACATACATACATACATACATACATACATGCATGCATGCATGCATGCATGCATGCATACATACATACATACATACATACATACATACATACATACATACATACATACATACATACATACATACATACATACATACATACATACATACATACATACATACATACACCCTTACATGTTGAGTTGAAAGCGGTACAAAAGCACAAAAGGGCTTCATCTATAGGTAAATTTTCAGGTGTGGTATACTTACACCTGAAAATTCACGCCTTCAACTCAATTATTTTATTTTTTTATTTTTAGTTCTAAGTAGTTGTTTTCGGTTCAATGTTTTTAAAAACACTTTTTTATTTCACTCTTTTTTATTTATTAGTAATATCAGTACTTATCACATCTTATCATATCACATAGAAAGAATCACAAAAATCAGTTGTCGTGGTATAGAATTATTCGCCCATTTGACACACTTAACAGTCCATATCGTGAAAACTACTGAACCTACTGTGAATATATTACAGTTCCAATAAAAATATTACATACAAACGTATCTTATTGACAACATCATTTTTTTAAGTCGGTTAAAAAAGCGGTGGAACTAAGCTTGGAACTAAACGCCTGCCAATCTCAGCTTCTATCGATCAACATAAAAATATTTTCAACCCTTGTGTTGGCCCAAAATGTTGGCCCCCGAAAGACCTGTCATTCGAAAAATTTTAGATAAAGGGCCGCTCCACACCACACGCCACGCGTCCGAAAAAAAAAAGAGATCTTTTTATTATTAATAATAACCTACCCCACCTATAAGGGTTGTATACCCCTCCGAAAGTTTGATCTTGGAATATTCCATGGGAAATTCAAAAATCAATGAAGCTCTTTGTCGTTCATGCCATTCAATTCACGATTTTTAAGCACAGGAAATAGAGCTCAAAATTCAACGAACTCGATTTCTTAAAGATTGTAGACCAGTTTTTGGGACTACTAAAACTAGTGCTGAGTTAGTGTATGTAGGTAACAAACAGATTTAAATACAACCAGTGAATTTCTTGGGTAGTTAGTAGGTATGTAAGCTCTATGCAATAAGAATAACGGACGTAAGTACCTATAGTTACTAAACCAATATTAAACTGAACTTGTGAACTTCTGGTCATGTTTGTATGAAACTCATTTATAGACAAAGCCGAAATGTAACTTTCACAGTTACTACAAGCGACCGAGTAGGTATTCATACAACCCAACAGATCAATAACAAACTCTACCGCAAAGAAATATGTATCTTAAAGCAATAGAAATAAAGACTATTTTAGAATGAATAACGCAAAGGTGCTTTCATTTCGTTGTTGCCAAGCGGGAATTTTCGATGGAACGATCTAGGTCAGACGTAGGAAACATTTTCTAAGAATCCTTCAGATAAATATCTACATAATATTGTAATAGAGAAGGTTCCTTGTCCTGGGATTCGTGTACACGTGTATCTGAATATTCGTCCTTGAGAGAGTAAGGTGATATTATATTGAGCGAAAATGTATTTTCGGTTACCTACCCATTTGACTCTGTAGTTGATTTGAAAGGATATTATGTTCGCTGGAAATGTATTTTGCTTATTTATAATAAACATTAATTTGGTCATTAACTTCTCCGGTTTCCTTTCAGTCATTGATAATGTCTTTGGGCCTATATCACCACATACATACATACATACCACACGCTGTATCCCGAAAATTGGGGTAAGCAGAGTAATCGGTGTTGTGCTGCAAGTACTATTGTAAATTGCAGCACAACACCGACCATCGCGTTTAGTAATGTATTAAGGACAAAATAACTATCAAGCAGCAAGTAAGGCACGAAGACCCACCTGCTGCATGACTCGTTGGAAGGACCGTGCCAAGGTGAGAGAGAACACGGCACCTTGTCACCACCTTCGACTAAAATATAATATCTGCCTGAAATTCCTGCCAACTGTATGAGATATTTTACTTTAACCGATAAATAAATGTTAAAACCGGGACCCAGCCGGAGGGGGCGAAATGGCCGTTTCCACCACCTGCGGTTAAGTCTAGTCCAACAGTCATTAATTGTTGGTTAAAGTTACATTTCTCATAAACCAAATAATAAAAATTGAATTATTACTGGCAGCTAAATGTTAGCTGAGGTTGTTGAAATCTGCCATTAGTGTCAGAAAGAACGTTATGTGACAGATTCTGGTGGTAATAAGTCCGTAATTTGTTGTATCATTTATATAAAACAAGAAAGTACTCGTATATTAAATAAATAAATAAAATAAAATTGTATATGTTTTTTTATAGAAAGCGCAACCTGTGGCGGCGAGCCACCCATAAGGTGGTCTAACGTCACCCATGGACATGGACAACCGGCCTGACAGGACCTGGTGCCTATTCATTCACAGCTTTCTTGAAGGACGTGAGTAGACTATACATCTAATATCATCATACAAATATGTGGGCAAGGCAAGGAGAGCGTTCCGGAGTTTACCAGTCCTGTGGAAGTCCAGTATTTACATAAGTATAATATAGTATATTTAACTAGCATGTACTTACATGCATTATTAATAAGTATTCTTATTATTCGTTTTTTATCTTCAATTCTGACACTCAATTATTTTGCAATTACCTTTTTATATTAAAGGTTAACAAGAAGAAATATATGTTAGGGATAATTCCGCCTTTTAATCTAATTAAAATTTTATGTTGTGCTTGTTTCTGTAAAAATGTTTTTGGAGCGACAAAGTATTTTCTATCTATCTATGTAAAAATTAGATACCTACAGATAAAAATCTAACATAGATATATCCATTCAGTCTTCTAAATAAAAATAAACAAACATACCGACACGCTAAAACGACGTGCAAGCACTTTATAATGATCGGCAATTTTAAATCATTTATCTCTACTGCAAGCAAAATGCCTAGAAAAAAGGTGCAGAGCCGCTTCCCACCATAAATGCACTCTTTCTACTGCTCTGTAGCTATTATCGTCCCATCCTTAGTTAGGTCAAAAGCGGCTTTTCTCGTGCCGTGCTCTTATGCCATTTAACCGGTAAGACATAAGAGCGAAGAGGTGGTTCAATTCTTTGTGAGCTTGCGCACCGCTTACGGCCTTTCGTCTCCGCGTCAGTTCTTAACCACGATTTCGTGTGCGTGTTGACTTGTATGTGAGTGTGTTTTTGTGATTGTGTGTGTGCGCGCTCAGTTGGAGTCACGTAGGCTCCTGGGATGCATTGACTTAGCACTAAACGGCCACAGATGTAATAAATAAAGGTTAATATGCATTCTGCCTGGGCGATTTATGTCTTAAAGCATTTTAATCTCTTCGCCAATACTAAGGGTTACATAAATTATGTACCAAATATATATTAACTAACATAACAATTACGTAAAACTGATATATTATACAAGACATGTTAAAGTGAGTTTAATTATTCAATTTGTTGATTGTAATATCTTCTGATATTACTGAAAACAAATACATCCATGCATACTAAGTTATCTCAGATTGTTAGGAATTATTTTAGCTTGATTTTATTTAATGTTACTAGGAATTTGAAATTTGAAATGTTATTATTATTAATGTGAATTCAAAATTCTAAATGTTTATTCTGTATAGCTTAAAACTAAAATTCCATACAAATTTAATTTGCATTATTTACACTTATAGTAACAGCGGTTTCATCATAGCAGTTCGACCTCGGCGATCTGTCAGTGTTTGCATTCATTTCAAAATATGAAATGAAGGGAAGAACTGACATGGCACCTAGTTAACCCGGTGTTATAGGCTGACATCACGGATGTTGTAGGTGATGTAGCCAACCGTGTCAGTTTCCATAAAAAAATACTTACATAGACAATAATTGTATTACAATAACCCAATATTAACCTCATGTAACCTCATATTGGTTGTATGCTCTGTATTTATTGTGACATAATATACGAGTGGCCCGGGATCAATTCTGTTGGCTCTCGCTGACAGCTGTGACGTCATAGAGCCGAAAGCGAATCAAGGGAATTCGATATTCGTTTGTTCGTTTAAGTGATTTCGTGGCTCAGGGGTGAGGGTATAGGACTAGTAGTTTTATGACCTGGGTTCGAATCCCACAAAATCTCTCTGGTTTTTTTTTGCTTGGTTTTTTTTCTTTTTTAAGCAATGTTGCGGTGTTTAAACTGTTTTAGGGTGTTTAGTTTTTTTTATAACCACCTAAGAATTATTTTCGGAAATACAAACTTGTAACAAAACCGACATGCACCGCCTCAACATTAGGTTAGGGTTAATATAAAGAAGATAGCGTAGCGACGCATCTTCTTTATATTAACCCTGGTTATTTTTTTTTTAAACCACCAAAACAGTTTGTATATTTCCGAATATTTCCGGAAATAAAAATTTCTTAGGAGGAGAACTGTCAGTGAAAGACATCAGAATTGATCCCGAGCCACTCGTCATATATTCTTGTTAAATATTTGTAGCGTTATAAATAATTTTCTACCTATCTAATTTAATTTTCTTCTCTCCCCTAGTAGAACAGTGTATACAGTGTTTAGTGGTGGGTGGCCGAGTGGTTTGGGCATCGGCTTCTCATGCGTGAGGTCCAAGGTTCGAACCTACCTTCTCGGAGGTGATATTGGCTGGTCGGAGCATGTGCTTTGACCCCTCCGACTCAGCTACTTATACCGGATTACATACAAATAATATATATAAAGCATAGTATAATTTTTGCCCTATCTATACCAAATGGTTTGTCATTTCGATTTATCTACATTACTATGTCAAGCCGAGGAGTACAGCACGCTCTTTGTATTCCTTCCAACCAGCTGCAGCGTCCGTGACCGTGTCCTCCAAGACCGTGACAATTCATCACGTCCAACATGCTCTTATGTCGCTGCCCGCATAGCAACAGTTCGTCTCAGCTGACGTTCGCCGAATGTTCCCGAATGTAACCGAATATTTACCGAACTCTACCCAGCCAGTGTGCAGTTGTTTGTGGCTTGCTTGTTGATGTCCGGGCGTTATTAATTTAGCTATCGGGCAGCCGTGCAAACGAATGCACGGAAAAGGTTCTTTATTCTTAGTACGTAAAGAGGAAGCGCTAACGTGGCACCCAGCTGAGGCAGGAATTATGTGCGATAGGCTGACATCTCGAGTACGTGATACTGACATAGCCAACCAACCGTGTCATGTTTCATGAAAAAATCGTTTTCTTTGTTTTATAATATCAGCAGCTGTTTCAGCCGCACATTTCTTGATACTTGAGACAAGGTGCCGTGCTAAAGGGCGACAGCGTAGCCACCTCTCACCGTGGCAAGGTCCTTCCATCGAGTCATGTAGCATAGCAGGTGGGTCTTCGTACCTTACTTGCTGCTTGATAGTCATCTTATCCTAATTTGCTAAATGTGCCGGTCAGTGTTGTGCTGTAATTTACAAGAGTACTTGCACCACAACACCGATTACTCTGCTTACCTTGCGTGTGGTATGTATGTATGTATTTTACTCTCGTGTATACGTACCTACATAAATTTTGAGATATAATTCGTTTACACTATGACGTGACGTGAGTAAGGCGCGGGGTGTGCGCGACTAATTCTGTTACTGGTGAAGATTGGATAAGTTTGTTGGGTATGTGCATACTCGTCGCTTATGTGTGCCTGGTACTTTGGAAAAAGTAATTAAGTATTTTTTTATCTTTTTTTCTTTCCTGTTTATGGGTGGCTGTGTCTAAGGGGCCAGAAGGTCACGCTCCGACCACCCAATATCACTTCCTAAAAGTTGCCATACCGAAACATCCCTTTGGAATGCTGGCTATACTGGACCAGAGAACACAGTTGTGGCTATGCGGCCAACTTTCGTCGAGTGCGGTGCCATCATCTCAGTCGGCTACAAAATATGACCAACAGCGACAACAGTTTAAAATGACCGCACCTGAACATGAATCCTCACTATACATGACACTGGCCAAAATGCCTCAAAAAGACAAGAAATCGCCAAAAAAATTAATAAAAAAGAGTTTCGCGAACTCCCGTAGTAGACTTTGGAAATATGCAGCCTGAATAACTACAATATATTTAACCCACCCCATTCGATCCTCTCAAGTCCCAAGGTTATCCCAACCTTAAAAACTCAATAAGATGCACCTTACTTACCCTCACGTGACGCGTCTTCCTACCCTACCTGTTCCCGTATCTACGTCGACACAAAATAATGGTCCTTCGAGCCGGATCGAGATAACTTTTGTCCTTAAATGGATATGGACCAAGCAAACCCGCCTCTATTCTTGTTCCTCGTAAAAGGAAATAAATACCAGGAAGAGCCATTCACCTTATCAAAAAAGAAAAGTGCACAAATATGTAAGAATTTTAAAAAGTATTCGTGTACTTGCGTACGCGCTCGTTAGACGTTACTTCTCTCTACGTTATAACTTATAAGTTATGGGTTTTTTATTTTTTTTTATTTTAAGGATTTTACTTCCAGCGTCGCTCGCTACGAAACCCTAAAATGTTTCTATCTCTGTCAAACTTGTTTACTCGCGTGTCTTCTGTCTCATACGAAAGTAGTGCATGCCGATCAAAATATTGATAACTTGATTGGTAACACTAACAACGCAATATGTATGGAATTAAATAAAACCCTGGATATTTATTTCTTTGATCGATTGAGAATTTTGTAAACGTCTGCTAACAACGACAAGGTCTGCAAGATATGTATCTAAACGGCTGCCAATCTCTACATAAGAATAGCGATATGTCTGTCAATATCTACCTATGCATCGACACATTATCTGTTATTCTCTACTCTACTCTACCTATGCATTGACATGTCTGTCAATTCCTACTCTACTCTACCTATGCATTGACATGTCCGTCAATTCCTACTCTACTCTACCTATGCATTGACATGTCAGTCAATTCCTACTCTACTCAATATACGCACCGACATGTATGTCAATATCTACTCTAACTACCTCTGCATTAATATGTCTGCCAATCTCTAATTGACATGTCTGTCAATTCCTACTCTACTCTACATATGCATTGACATGTCTGTCAATCTATACTATACCTACTTATGCATTGACGTGTCTGTCAATCTCTACTCTACCTACCTATGCATTGACATTTCTGCCAATCTATACTCTACCTACTTATGAATTGAAACGTCTGTCAATCTATACTCTACCTACCTATGTATTGACATGTCTATCAATCTATACTCTACCTACCTATGCATTGACATGTCTGCCAATCTATACTCTACCTACTTATGCATTGACATGTCTGTCAATCTATACTCTACCTACTTATGCATTGACGTGTCTGTCAATGTCTACTCCACCTACCTATGCATTGACATGTCTGTCAATCTATACTCTACCTAGTTATGCATTGACATGTCTGTCAATCTATACTCTACCTACTTATGCATTGACATGTCTGTCAATCTATCTCTACCAACTTCTGCATTGACATGTCTGTCAATCTATACTCTACCTACTTATGCATTGACGTGTCTGTCAATGTCTACTCTACCTACCTATGCATTGACATGTCTGTCAATCTATACTCTACCTACTTATGCATTGACATGTCTGTCAATCTATACTCTACCTACTTATGCATTGACATGTCTGTCAATCTATACTCTACCTACTTATGCATTGACATGTCTGTCAATCTATACTCTACCTACTTATGCATTGACATGTCTGTCAATCTATACTCTACCTACTTATGCATTGACATGTCTGTCAATCTCTACTCTACCTACCTATGCATTGACATGTCTGTCAATCTATACTCTACCTACTTATGCATTGACATGTCTGTCAATCTATACTCTACCTACTTATGCATTGACATGTCTGTCAATCTCTACTCTACCTACCTATGCATTGACATGTCTGTCAATCTATACTCTACCTACTTATGAATTGACATGTCTGTCAATCTATACTCTACCTACTTATGCATTGACATGTCTGTCAATCTATACTCTACCTACTTATGCATTGACATGTCTGTCAATCTCTACTCTACCTACCTACGCATTGACGTGTCTGTCAACTTCTACTCTTCCTATGCTTATATGCTTATATTATATGTTATGCATATCCGTTACGTAGGATTTTTTTATCCGCACAAAATTTGTCAGTTTTGAAACTTTTGAAGGACAATAACCATTATGTGCACCGCAATTCACGCACCATAATTTGTTTGCACATATTCTGCAAACACATTCTGTCATACATAAACTCATTGCCATATTGGCGCCGCAGTAAAAACAAACCATTGAGTACAAAAACAAAACTGCACTCGGCTCCCATAACACCATCCACCATGCGATCACGTTTCAATTGTTAACACTCTTATTTAAACTCCCAAAGCATAAAGACAATGAGAAGAGGAGACAATATTATTTAATTTATTACTAACACCGTTTCAGATTCTAATGATTGATTATGATTACACATTGTCAAGGTGAATTTATTGGACTTGGTAGCCTTCTCTATCAATACTACTTAAACAATGTGTTTCCTTACCCAAAAACTAATGCAATATTATGAAGATAAAAAATTGTTTTTCCCGAATACCCTTTGTTTGTGTTTAATGAAGTTCATCTAAAAATACTGATTTAGTCGATCTGACATTGAAGTTATATATATTATACATTATATTATGTTATATTTTTCCATTCACATACTCAATTTTTTTTAAATTTATATTAATGAGGTTTCTAACAATGCCAATGGACATTCAGTCGTATGCCGAATGCGAATGCCATGCCGGCCTGACAGGTGCATATTCACGCCCCTCTTGAAGGATCCGAGACTGAACCTGGGGAGAAATATATTGACATTGACAGGGAGAGCGTTTCAGAGTTTACCGGTTAATGTAGAGACACACACATTAAGTGGCATAACGCGTATTAAAAAAAAAAAGATCTGCAGAATCGATTGGCACTCATCCGCGGTAGGTAACTATGTACGAATTAAAATTCGATGTCCTCAAAACTTTCCACGTTTTATTCAACAGTATAAATAAATAATACAATTAAATCGATTAGGGCACTTTCACAACGTTTTGTTCAACGAAGACAGCAGAGAGTTTGCAATTTTGAGACTTACATTCATCCAATTTGTATCCAAAAATGTAAAATGACATCAGCTTGAGACTCCAGTCTCGCTGACAAAAAAAAATGCACACGCCAAGCATCATATATGACGTAATAGTCTAGCTAGGAGTTACGTGTAGATATATAAGCAAAACGAAAACAACTCCATATTCGCTCCGTCAAAAAACGGGCCCTCCTCCATTCGCTCAGCGTGCGTTCCTTTTTTGAAAAAAAAAGGGTTAAAATGCATGCGAGCGAGCGAGCATACACAAAAGGTAGCCTGCATCATCATCATATCACTCACACATGCAACCAATAGACCAAGAGCTTACCGCGCCTATTTTTGCAGCATCCATAGAGAAATGAGCAGACTCAGTGAGAAGTTGAGTTCATAGCATTGGATAAGGAAATAAAATGAAATAAAACAAAATCTGAAGTATGATTTTATTTACAACACAAAAATTTTACATACCCCGGATAACATGAAAGAATTAGATGTGTTGAAATTTAAGAATAAGTGTGTTGCTATCGCGTTCTAACATCTACCCCTCAAATGCTGAAAGAAAGGGATGTCATAAATAAAATCGACCAAATCGAAGTTTCGTAAATAAACATTACGAACGAACATTACAACAACGAACATGTTGTTCGTTGGTAAGAGCATCTAGGGAACTCGAACGGATGAATCGACTTGGCAATTTTTTTTTATGTTCGTAATAGTCTTAATAAGATTTTGGTATTTAACGCGGGCGGAGCCGCGGGAACACAGTACAAAATAAATGTCTAACGTACAAAAGTTCTGTATCTAACCAATTAATATATTTAAAATGGTCTTGTCTCGCGTCCTAATCTGCGTGTGTCTCTTTACAAGAATTTCTTTTTGTGTGTTATTTATTATCACGCACACATGCATCCACCCTTATTCGTGTAAAGACACATACAGGCGAGTGGGTGAATGTGTTTGTATGCCTTCAGTCAGTGTATTTGCTATATCATTATTACATAAGTGCAGAGCATCACAATTTAAACCATGGTAACCAAAATAATTGTCAGCCTCGGTAGCTCAGTCGTGCGGTCGGTCGACTGTTGTTAAGCAACGTTGAGCGCGGTCAGTACTTGGATGGGTGGCCGCTCGACCGTTGAAGGCTGACCGTGGTTCGGATTCCACGTTAAACTGTAGGTCCCTCCCTTCCCTTCTTACCTTACTAGGTGGTAGGGTTTATTCCGGCTGGGTTGGTACCACCACACATGAGCGTAACGTCGTCGGTCGAAATGGTGTACGGTTCAGTGTAGCCGACATGAAATGAAGGGAAGCATTGACATGGGACGTAGTTCACCCGGTGTTATGGGCTGACATCACGGATGTTGTAGGTGATGTAGCCAACCGTGTCAGTCTCCATAAAAAAAATAACAGGAAGGAATTGTGGTCATTAATTGGGTATAATCTCAGAGTAAAAATACTACTATTTTACTCTGAGGGTATAATTTCCCTTGTATGTGACGGAACACTTTGATAGATAACACGAGGATGGTGAAAGGGAAACTGCTCAGCTGAGACGCTGTTATTATAGACTGCAATGCTAGTTTTCAGCGGCTCCCATTTTCAAAATAAATAATTATCCATAATATTGCGCTGTTAATAAAAAGTAATACTAAGATAAAATCGGTCAAGTGCGAGTTTTATTCGCGCACGGAGGGTTCCATAGATCCGCTATATATACCATACCTCTCGAAAAACCATATTCGTCTATATTTTGTCTTTCTGCAATTTAAAATATAAAAGCATATGACGCCATCTATTTTTCACTAAAGTAACTAATCGATTCTTAGCCCGTTTCTTGTATGGGGACCATCTTAATTTTTTACTTTTGTTTTTTTTATGGTTTCTTGGCACATCCGCCATAATAAATAACACATATTCTGTGAAAATTTAAACCGGCTAGCTACTACGGTTCCAAATATACAACCATCGGACGGACAGACAGGCAGACGGACAGACAGACGTTATAGGCTTCCGTACAAGAGTACCTACGGAAACCTGAAAAAGATGTGATCAAGATATCCATCCGAGGGACCACACCCGCAGATCGAAGAGCCCCTGATGCGGAGCCGATAAATGAAATCTAACACCGAATAAGGTTCAAGGTAAGAGATATTGATATTGTCTCACACGTACATTGTACTCAAATTATTGCTACCGGATTATGAGAGGTTCCGATTTCTTTCTCATTCGACTCAGTAAGTCAGACTTCTGATTCTGAGAATATACAGACGTGTACGTGTCGAGGTAATATTCTCAATTTGCATGCAATGATTTTGTTCAAGGTAAACAATATTCAACAAGATTGGTTTATTTTTAACCATAATGTTGGCATAAGAAACTGGTAAATAATTAACAGGTTCAAACCGTACTCACGAAAAGCTAAAAATATGTTACCATCATTGTCGACCTCTCATGTTTGGTTCTCGCCTGATAAAAATTGTTCTTGTTATTTTTATAAATTTTTTTAATGCATATTTATTTATTCGTTTATTAGAAAACAGACAGCCTAAGAACATACTGAGATCTGAAGTATCTGAATCTGAATCTTGTGTTCTCCTCTAGTCCAGTATAGCCAGCACAGCAATCCAGGGAAGTTTCCGGTATGGGACCTACCTTCTCAGAGGTGATATTGGCTGGTCCGAGCATGCGCTATGGCCCCTCCGAATCAGCCACCACATACCGGATTACGTAAAAAAAATTTCATCTGCAAGTGCAAAGAAAGTTTCTTCGAGTTTTCTTTATAACTAGATATGGCAGACAGTAAAAGAAATAATTTCTTAGAAATCCGCACTTTTCATGTTTAGTAAAATCTTACACTTCTCCTAGAATCCACTCTTATTTGCATATTATTCCTTTATTTACGAACAAGAATCATACAGTATAAAATTATAAGTATAAAATTATACAGAATAATGAACTTAAAAATAAACATAAATGTATCTAAAATTAAATAAGTATATCAAATTAAAATCCTTTCAAAGGTTTATTCTTAGACAATAGTTCGGTTTTACTGCGGATTGAAATCTAACCTAAGGTAAAATTACCTGATCCTCCAACCTCAACTCAACCTAATATGGCGCCTGTACCAAATCCCCAAAAATCTCTCTCGCGATAGTCAATCGAACAAAAGACACAAAAAAAACGAACTTGTAATTTGCGAAATCTGTCTAGTTTCTTTGTCCAAATCTACCTGAGCGGTAGAGGCTCCCGTGGGTTTGAAACGAGAATTACGTCATCTGGGCTGACGTAATCGCAGAATCCTAATACGCAATTTGGAGGATTGGGGATTGAACGGGAGGGCCCACTGACCAAGGGACAAAGGATGAAAGGATGGAGAGGGGAATGAATGAACAAGGTAAATGCAAAACTGGAGCCAGAAACGGGCTTAGAGAAAGCTGAGGGGTTTTTACGCGTAGCTCAACGTACGTGAAGTTTTTTGGCAATCCAATTTATCGCAAAATAGTTTAGGTAAGCACACAACCTGTGGTCTTCTGATACGAAAGCCCAAGACGTTGTATCTAGTCTAAATGTTCAACTTGTACGAAAATACTTTTCGTATAGACCAAAGAGTTTGTATTACGTCGCGACGTAATACAAACTCTTTGGTATAAATAAATTTCAAATTCTCATAGAATAGATTAGAATAGAAATTATTTATTGCACCCAAAAACACAGAGATACACAAGACAGAAGATAACATACAGAAGAGCAATAGAAACTGCGCTTTAGGGGTTTTTTTGACCTATAACTCTGGCGCTTGAAGGGTTAGTAACAATATGGCGCATCTTGTAAACGCTCATTTAGCTTCGGCGTTAGTCGCAAATTGAAAATGAAGAACTCCCTATAACACTACAACATGTCAGCCCAGTGTTGCCATTGCTACTGATTTTTCAGTAGATCTACTGATTTTTAACATTGTCTACTGCCTTCTGATTCTTATTTATTCGCGTATACAAATCTACTGATTTTACATTATACAACTGGTGAGGTACCTAATACTGAACTAAATAGATAGATTGTTTGTTGTTTTGTTGAATTAAAAAGCTCCTCCACTCACCCTCCGTCGTTAGAAGTTATAGATATCGTTCTAATTCTAGTAAAGGTTTAAAGAGATATACCAAATATACAGGTATAAAAAAATTATTAGTTTTCTTCCCTTTCTCCTTCCCTAGCGTCATCTATGACATTGCAAACGTTGAAAACGAAAAAAAACCGTGAAACCGTGAAATAAAAAAAACTATTAAGAAATTATAAAACGGTCTTCAAAGATGTAAGAAATAAAAAAAAATCAAACCCTAGAGTTGAAGGCGGAAGTGCATCATTTTGCTTGCCCTAGCACCGCCTTCAACTCTAGGGTTAGATTTTTTTTATTTCTTACATTTTTGGAGGCGGTTTTATATTTTTTAAATAGTTTTTTATGTCACGGTTTTTTTTAGTAATTTTTTTGCTATTAATGTACTCGGTGGAATCGCTCGGCCTTCGGTTTCGCGATTCAGCCTCGCGTTCCAATCCGATCTTGACCAAATTAAAATGGGACCACACGGGAAGCACCAGCTTTCGAATAAAAAAAGAAAGTCGAAAGTTCTGAGGTACGTTTAACAAACATAAAAAAAAATACAGTCAAATTGAGAACCTCCTTCTTTTTTATAAGTCGTTTAAAAAAACGCATTTAGCTCTGTTGTCGTTAAACCAAAGGAAGTAGTTCCGTCATTGCAAGATAAATGGCACATAATCCAGACATGAAATTTCATTATTTTCTTAGAGAGTTGCAAGCTCTATTACAAGATCACAGACGCATTTTTTTCTAACTGGTATAAGGAAAGAGCACAGAGCGAGAATAATATTTTAAAGTCTTCTGATTTTCTACTGATTTTTTATTGCTAAGTCTACTGATTTTTTATTTTATCGTCTGGCAACACTGTGTCAGCCTCAGGTGGCAAGTCGATTCTCCCGAGTCTCTCCCCGCTTCAATTATACGTTGTACTGTCTTTCATTCGCCCCTCGCTCGTCCTGACCTTCACAGGTGCCGCGCCCGCTCAAACAGAATGCCTGCATCACGAGATACCTATCCTTGCAGCATACGCGACTTCTCGAAAAATTCCCGAACGCGCCCCTAGCAACAGAGACAATCATACCGAAAATAATGCGACGAACAGAGATGCAGCACACGCATATCTTGCATCCCTTTCCTCTCTTCTCAGAATTCGTATATACGTCCTTATCCGCGCCCCACAGCCATTATCACTGGATAGTTTTTGTGTGCGCAACGCTTTAGCCCATAAATCTGACGTAAGGGAAAACCCGAGAGCCAGATGTAAATTTGGCTACCACTTTGCCCCAGTACCTGATCTTGAGAAATGATGGCTTGTGCCTTTTTTTCAGTCTATTTGTTTATTAGTAAAGGTTTGGTCAAAAAAGTATATTCAATAGGTCCCTGTCAGAGATTACAAAAATAGGAGACGCAATGTATTTGCTCAACGACACGGGAAAAAACAATGTAGGCACTAAACGTCCACCCGAGGGACGAACCGGAATGAGGGAGGAGAGGGAAGGAAGGGGATGTTTCTTTGTTTCAAGGAAAGAGCCGATGTTTGTCGATTAGAGCCGCGGGAGGCCAACGACAACGTTCTTGGCGATTATTTAGGGATAATAAGACGACAGGCGACAGTGTGGCTCCATCTAAATTGAACGCCGTGACGCGAAAATGATTGGATGAACATTTCTCGTAAGAAAGTATGAAATTGTCTTTCAATCTGGCGAGAAATAGGTATTTGGAGGTATTTGTTCAAATAATATGGCTAAGTATGAAAGTATGAAACATACTGCACACACACTTAGTGTGAATTCAAAAGATATTTGCACCCCACGAAGATATATTGGTACAATGGAATACAACGAAAATTCTAGCAAACATAAACCCGTATGAAATAATTGCAAACATAAATGTCACCGAATTTTAAGCAGTCATTGAGGATTCTGAAAAAAATTGCCTTGTTGACTAAGCCGTCTCTTTGTTCTCGTCGCGAAAGTTAACGACACAAAATTTATGGTCGATAAAATAAATTTCAGAAAAAAATATATATCACCGGGCGATGATAACCAAAAAATACGATTCCACCTAAAGTAATAAATACAGGAGGGGCTCCCCTGAGCAGGGGAGGGGGATCGCAACTGCGATGTGAAAATAAAAAGCCATTGTGGCCGAACCTAACGGCGTAATGTTACAATGGTAATAATATATGGCAACATAATAGAACGGATGACCAAAACTTACGTAATAAAAGGAGAAAGTTAAATATTAGGCCAATTGGAGACGCTGTGCTGGTGGCGGCTGAGAGACTATAATATCGCAAAACTTGAGCAATAAAAGTGACGAAAAAAAGAAATAGGCTGAAGCCAAAAGTTTTAGGGGATTAATGGCTCGGACTTTACCGATGCGGCACATTAGGCTAATTCTGTCTGGGGTAATTAAAATGTCGCTTAAAATAATATAGTAGGATCTAAAGATTTGTGAGAACTTGCGTTTAAACTCGTACAAACGCAAAAATATATCTATAGGAAATATAAACATTATTTTTTATAGACGACCGGCACGGATGGCTGTGCCCAAAAGTTCAAAGGAAGATTAAGACACAGCCAATAACACCACTCCTCGCGAAACCGCGCTTAGAGAGGCGCCATGCCAGCTACAAGACGGACAAAGAGGTCATTGTCTAATTTATTAATACGCCTTTTGAAGATTCTTAATTAAACTCTAATCGAGCACTTGGTTTGGTTCTGACTTCATCTTCAACCCGTTACGGCCCACGGCTAGGCATACGCCTCTGAAAGAATATAAAGCGAAACGAACGTGTAACATAAATAAAGACACAAAAAAACAGAGCAATATTTAAGTTACACGAAACTTTCAAATTAACTCTAAATATTTTAAAATCCCATAAAACCTTACCCAGTCCCTAACCGAATTAAACTACAACAACGGGCTTCATTAGAACTCACTGTAACAGTGATTTAACAAGGGCAAACTAGAAAGCTATTTCGCGAAAATCTTTCTAAAATAATGAATGACCCATGTAGAGGTCACATATCCCATAGGATTAGTCCCTTTTGAAACCTTCGTCCGTGTGTGTCTAATCGGGTTTAAAGCCGTGAATTTAGTTAGATAGTTCACATGTTCTGTGAGTTAATTAAACCGTGTTAGCTAATCAAAATCTTAATGGAATAAATTTCGCACAGACCACCCATATGGCACCGAATACAACAAGCTTACGGCCCCAAAGTGTCAAGAGGTAGAGCTTTTGTTTAGATGATAGTTTTCTATTATGGACAATGGTTTTGGTTGTATTGAGGAGAGTTGTTAGATAACATTTGTTTATTGTATAATTTCATCCAACCTACTCTCGGATATGTCGAAAATTCCGCCAGTCATTGCGTAGAAGAACTCTCAAACCAAATTCAAGTCACCATGTTTTTTAGTACCAATTTCGCAAAGTTATGTTTTACAAAATGTACCATCTAAAACCTGGTGGTTGTTACCCTTTCATTCAGTGCGGTGGTACCAACCAGGGCAGATCAAACCCTACCACCTAGTAAGGTAAGAAGGGAAGGGACCTATACGTGAAATCTGAACTACGGTCAGCCTCCAACGGTCGAGCGGTCACCCATCCAAGTACTGACCGCGCCCAGTTTTTATGTGGACTCCATTGGAGCACTCGTCTAGCATAGGTTATAGGGTCTGCGCTGCGACAGATGTGCCCAGCCCATTGCCCTTAAGTTTGCTAATTTTCTTAGCAATGTCGACTGCCTTGGTTTTTGTCGTATTTCGTCATAACGAATGTTATCGAACAAACGAACTCCGAGAATTACTCTTTTCCTAGATTTCTTAGGGAATTTCAATTTCTGGACTAGGCCAATCGACATCCAAGCAACAAACAAACAAGAACAAATTACAATCAAACTATTTCGACTGAATTCAAGCTATTTTTTGAGTAGTCAAATGGTGAAATGTATTCAAAAATTCAAAAATTCAAAATTTATTTATTACCAAAGTATTACCTGTCAAACTATAGCAAATCTTTAGGAAAATTTTCTTGATTCTTTAATTCAAACCATTCGGAAAGAAAGGCTGATAAATGATTGTTTTCTTAACCTTAGTAACCTTGAACAGTGTCATATTTCCAAAACCGTTTCGCTGCATTCAGTCTTATTCCCCACGGTCTATTTGAGCAAGCTATAATAATAAGTAGTCCCCATTGTGCCGGATGCGATCTTTTATTTGTTTGTTGTATTGAGAAATGTGGTTCTTCCCATAGATAAATTGAATGTACATAATAGAAGACAACTTAATAGCGCACCGAGTTTCTTTGTATGTAAATGGAAGAACAATTCAGGGGCAAGCGTTTGAATGAGTTAAACTTTGGGAGCCACTCGCTTGTAGCTAGGGAGCTGGCGAGCAAAATTTCTATATGATTTGATCATGTGGCAAAGACCGCATCTGCCACTATGACTGGGTTGTCAATTGACAGTGCTTCAAATTTGTTAAAAAAAGCTCTGACTTTGGTAGTAATACATTTTTTATGTTTCCTATCTGAAAAAAAAATATGAGGCAGACATTCAGGCCTCTGATAATCTAAAGGCAGACCATTTGAATATTTTGTTTGAGTCATCAGCATCACTCATTATCTTGAATCGAACGAACGATGAATCTTTTTAATTTTTACAACTACGTCCGGTGATAATGCAGAGCCCTGGATGTCTCCCGCATGAATTTTCAGACATGAGCAAATGATTTAGTACCCTGTTTTGTTTTGTACTTTGAAGCGTTGTAAGGCAAAAACGCAGCGACATAGGACCTTAACTGACTGGACCAAATCGATTCGTATTGATCTAAAATTTAATCCGTATCGTTACGAAACATAAGCGAATCGTGTACCGAAATGCTCACCAGCTCCTAACTACGAGTACAGTTTCTTGAAGCCTGTTTTGATCGAAAAGAAAGTTCATGGTAAATGTGGACAAGGTCTCTGTTATATGGGCAAGTATCTTGTTATTTTATAGAGAAACTGGCACTGTGCCCGCGAGTCCGCCGGATAATCAGTCACAGCCAACTACACCACTCCTCACGAAACCACGTGTAGTGCCAAAAAAATACATTGCTGAATAATATAGCGTTTTTTTATGGAAACTGACACGGTTGGCTACATCACCTATAACATCCGTGATGTCAGCCCATAACACCTTGGTGTACTAGGTGCCATGTCAGTGTTTCCCTTTGGTCGTGCCGGCTACACTGAACTAGACGGAAAACACGAACTATTTACACAGCCGTTTCGACCGACATTTCGTTCAATGCGGTGGGATTCGTTCACTCGGGTGGGATAAACCACCTAGTAAGGTAAGAAGGGAAGGGACCTACAGTTTTACGTAGAATCCGAACCACGGTCAGCCTCGAACGGTCGAGCGTTGACCCATCCAAGCACTGACCGCGCCCAGGTGTGGTCATGATCACCAACAGCAGTCGACCGGCCGTACCACTGAGATACCGAGGCTACATTTTGGTCCCCGGCTCGGTTTCAACTCTACCTTAGAAGGAAGTACCATGCGTAACGCAGACCAATCTAAAACTCGATCAACCTGAGGTTACGTTAACATTACATGTACGCGGAAACAGAACGATTTCCTTCGTCATTTTCCAATGAGGAAATTCTTTATGCACGTCTGGGCCGCTCCATTCTTCCTACTTCGTTCCGAGTCGAACGGCGTTCTTTGGAATGGGCAATTAGCGACAGTTTTTATTCTTCATAATTTGTGATTGGATGAGGAAAATTGGGGAAAACTGCGGAAAAACGCTGTCTGGCCATTTTATTAAGTAATGTCGGTGTTTAATGTATTTAAAATTTTTTATTGACTTTTTGAGTGTAGAGTACGGAACAGTAAATAATTGATTTAATAAAAAAGTAATTTGTTAAAATTGGTTTGAATTCAAATCATATCGCAGAAAGGTAAACCAAAATAGATAATAATTCAAATTACAAATGTAAATTAGAACAAATATCTTATGTATATGTTTGTTTTCACTTTTAATAATTTTTATTTTACAGTTTTGAATAAATATTTTATTTTAAAATTATAATAAAAATATTTTTTTTATTAAAAATGTATCTTATTTTATTTACTTTTTTTTTCTACGGGTTATAATCTTTATTCCTAAATAAATTCTTATAATTTACTAAATCAATAATAAATTCAGTAAGTAAATAAATTAAAGTTAAAATTGTAATCAAACTATTTTAACCGACTTCAAAATAAATACTTCATTTACTCCTGCCATCTTCGCTTGTATTTTCGCCTCCATTCGCCTCGGCAATTTCCCCTCAATATAATTGATCGTCTCAATAACACACATTTCTCGCGAGACATCAAACACGAGATGGGACGCGTAATGATACCTCCAGCTAGTTGTCACCTTGTCATTTGTTCTTGTTTTTACTCAGTTAAAAGTAAACTCATTGTTCGTAACGAGGTTCATAATTTGTGCTTAAGAATATACGCGCGCATTGTTTAAAATCTTAGAATTAATTGGAAAGAAAGCGAAGAATTTATGAGGGAAAATCAAGAAAAAAAAAATAATTAAAAAATTAATAATAAAAAATAAGAAATATTTCTTTTTCCCTTCAGCAACATTATGACATTATTAAAACGCACATTTAAACAAAAATTATTTTTTTTATCGAATTTGACACGGTTGGCTACATCACCTACAACGTCCGTGATGTCAGCCCATAATACCGGGTGAACTAGGTGCCATGTCAGTGCTTCCCCCTTTGATCGTGCCGGCTACACTGAACTTGTCGGAAAACACAAACTATTTACATAGCCGTTTAGACCGACGTTTCATTCAGTACGGAGGTACCAATCCGGGCGGGTTAAACCCTACCCTACCCTACCCTACAATTAAAGAAATAACAACATGGAAATAATAAATTAAAACACACATTTAAACAATTACAGAAGTGGGAAAAAAAGGACTGGACTCCTTGTGTGAAGATTTCACTAGAATGAGAGCTTTATTTAAGTCCAGCCCAGGAACAATTTATTGAAATTTGAACAAATTGAGTGACGCACAACTATCCTAATGTGTACTTAATGTTTTTTTCATTGAAAACTCGACATGTAAATAATAATTAAAAATCTACTTAGTGAAATACTTTCAATCCATAGGATAATCGAAAAATTTCGTATCAATCAAAACCACTCGGCCTTGCTAAATCTTTCACATTTAATTTCCGAAAGCATAAACCGCGCTCGAGATTTGAAAATGATTGAATAGAAAATAATGTGATCAAGGAAATTGAAAAAAAAAGTTTAGGCCGCCCAAATTGGTTCCTTCCCCGTGAGCAAATTTTTATTTTGCCAAATTTGTGTAGTACTTCTGCGTGCTGGGAAATTACGTTTTAAAGATGCCGCAAACATTAAAATGTAGTTCGGTTTAAGGAATCTTTATTAAACTTATTTAGATTATAGAGTTTGGTACATTTATGCGGTTACAAATAAGTATAAGATGTAATATAGAAACTATTACTAAAATAAAATTATTGTAGGTACAATATACGAGGTTAGGTAATCATATAAATATTCTGAAGTCAGACCTGAGAGTCAGATCAGACGGACAGACCAATAGACACACAGACACATAGAACTGAAGACAAGTAGGTAAATAATTTTAAAATATTGACAATTTCTAATTATTCAAGAAGCATATTTTGGCTAGAAGTATAGTTTGGTAGAATATACGAAAGAACTTATCTTTGACAGCAAGCAGATAAATTAGTTAATTATAAAAAAATCCAAAAGTGTTAATTATTTACTAGATAGAAAACACGTAGAACATAATAGGTTAGAATAGAATAAATTTAATAGAATAGATTGGAAAAGAATGGAATAGATTGGAATGGAATTGAATTGAATTGAATTGAATTGAATTGAATTGAATTGAATTGAATTGAATTGAATTGAATTGAACAGAATATAATTATTAGTAAAGAAAGAAAGAAAGTTCTGTTAGCGTCTCAGGCAGTGCACAGCAGCGAAGACCTTCTGACACCTGAAAGATTTTACAACCCCCGCCAGCATCGCTGTCTACGGAACCCTAAAAAGCTTATCTCTATTTATGCAATAGGTCAGAGTAGAATAAATTTAATATAATGGAATATAATAGATTGGAATGGAATGGAATTGAATTGAATTGAAATGAATTATTAGTAAAGAAAGAAAGTTCTGTTAGCGTCTCAGGCAGTGCACATCAGCAAGGACCTTCTGATCTGACACCTGAAAGCATCGCAGGCTACGGAACCGTAAAAAGCTTATCTCTATTTATGCAGTAAATAAGAGTTTATTCCGTATATCTAGAAAACAGTGAAAGATACGACTGTCTACGTGACTCGGGCGCGATAGCGAACTAGGTCATCCATCACCGGTCACTGCTGTTTGTCGCGCGCTCAGCGATAAGGCTGCTGGACATTAGCATCTCTTTCAGTACGCGGGAAGCAGGGTCGGAGGTCGGGGGGCGGGCCTCAGGCGTCACTTTGTGATTGGACGAAGAAATAAGAGAGATTGTCCCCCCTCCCCCTCCCCCCCATCCACGTTACGTTTGTAGATTAGATGTTTAGTAAGTAGTATGTATGTTATTATTTTTGTTTTAAATATGGAAACTGACACGATTGGCTACATCAGCTACAACATCCGTGATGTCAGCTCATAACACCAGGTGAACTAGGTGCCATATGTCAGGCTTCCCTACATTTCATGTCGGCTACACTGAACTGGACGGAAAACACGAACTATTCACGAGTACATAGCCGTTTCGACTGACGAAGACGTTTCGCTCAGTGCGGTGGGACCACCAAGTAAGGTAAGAAGGGAAGGGACCTACAGTCCGAACCACGGTCAGCCTCCAACCCTATATCCTACCGCGCGACCGAGCCAAAGGCCGGAATGTCGGAAAAACCACCACCCCTAGCGGGAGCCGAAAATACTGTCCATGGCCGCCAGTGTAGGACACGGTTACTCCAACGGTCGTCGTCTCTTCGGCTAACGTGCCCAGCACACTGCCACTTAAACTTAGCCACCCGGTGGCCAAAATGGACTACTTTGGTACGTCGGCGGATTGCCTCGCTACGCACCATAATCCCAACAACGCTCGCTGAGCAACTTTCAGCCTTAGTCGGTCAGTCAGTCAGCGTGTAAGCGTCCACTGCTGGACATAAGCCTCTCCAATTTTCCTCCAGTCCTCCTGGGCCTTCAGCGGTACGGAACCACTGCTTTCCGCCGACGTACTTTCAACCTTAGTAAAAGCATCGAATTATATTACTAGAGGATGCTTTAGAAAGTTTGAGGAAAGGAACCGGGCTGGCGCGACCGTGAGAGCCAGCAGAGTTTGAGGCGGGTTCTGCACGCGGACTGCGCGTGCAGCGACGTCGGCAGATCGCGATCGACTAGCGCATTTGCGGCTGGATGGCTTCAAATCGATGGAACATGGTGCGCTGTCCGAGTGTATTATATAGTGAGAAATACAATATTATGGCTTATACATTGTACACCTCGATAAGTGAAACTATAAAATTGCGAGCTATTGAATATTATTGACGATAATAACCAAGCTTTTACAACAGCGAGGTAATGAGCTGTAATATAGTAATAAAGTAAATAATATAAAACAATATTAAATGTGACCTTTGTACAGATAGTGAACACGCGCCGCCGTCGCATGGGGTCATCGCAACGCGAAATTACTAGCGACTTTGAATTGAATAGCTGGAAGAGGTGAATTAAAAAGTGCAGCGGGGCAAAATTTTAAAACCCAGTGCGAATTATACTCGCGAGTCCAGGGCTCCTTATCGATTATGTAGTTTATTTATTTTTATTTTTTTATTGTGAGCTCGACATATGGTTTTTTTTTTTTTTATGGAAACTGACACGGTTGGCTACATCACCTACAACATCCGTGATGTCAGCCCATAACACCGGGTGAACTTGGTGCCACGTCAGTGCTTCCCTTCGGTCGTGCCGGCTACACTGAACTGGACGGAAAACACAAACTATTTACATAGCCGTTTCGACCGACCTTTCATTCAGTGCGGTGGTACCAACCCGGGCGGGTTAAACCCTACCACCTAGTAATATAAGAAGGGAGTCATATCCCTTAGTCGCCTTGGTGCCGAGGCACCCATGAGGTGTCGCAAGCGGGGGTTGCGAATGCCATGCCGGCCTGACAGGTGCCCATTCACGCCCCTCTTGAAGGACCCGAGACTGTACTTTGGGGGAAATATATGAGCAGGGAGAGCGTTCCGTTTATATCTTCATAATATTTTTCTGAGTCAAAAAAATTTCCTGCGTAGTATGAGCTATTTTCTACGGCGGCGGTAGTGCAGTTTTTATCCGGCGGTTATCCGATTTTTACAATTCTTTTTTTTTTTTTTTTAATAAGGACAGTCGAATCTACGTTCCTGTCTTGTTTTTTGAATATCACTGATGGCTCAAATTTTTTCGGTCGAAATATAACTTTTTAGCTTCGCTGTTGTGGGTATATTTAATCTAAACAAAAAAAAATTACAGGAACGTAGATTGGACACTCCTTAAGACAAGAAAAAAAAATCGGATAAGATTTAGGGGGCCAGAAATCATAAATGCCGAAAGAAGATTTTGTATGGAGAAAGTTAACTTCCGTCTGCTGTGACAGGCAGGACGACAGACGGGCGAACGGACAGACAGACAGACAGACAACGGAGTCTCACCACAGATTACTTAATAGTTACTTCGTAACAGATAAATCACTCCATAGAAAATGTTCCTATCTTCGGGCTTTAATAGCCTACTGTTTCACATCGCCAATCGCTGCGTGCGAAAATGTACCTTAACGATCGAGTGTAAAGTGGTTATTGCTTTGCAGCTACGCGCAGTTGCGTGGGCGAGCGTCTATGTATACTTCGCGCGGCTGACGAATTTTTACTGAAAAAGACCGCCGGCGGCCCGTCGGGCGGTAGGTAGTTAGCGCGCGCAAGTACATAGAGTGCGTGAGGCCTGGTCTCACTATGGTACCTTTTGTACAATTTTGGCACCATAAAATGTAGGTATGTGAACCTTTGCTGTTGTTTGTTATGGCAATTGTTTGCTCACATACATATATGTATGTGCTGTCTTCTGCAAATAAAGTGCACCCCGACCAAATGTTGGTGACAAAGAGAAAACCGGCCAAGTGCGAGTCGAACTCGCGCACCCAGGGTTCCGTTCGGTATCGCCATGTCATGGTCAGCGCTGCTTCGTACTGTTTTCGGTAGATGGCGCAGCGCGCATACACTTTTTAGTTTCTTGTGTGGGGGCACGTGCGATTTTTTTACGTTTTTCTTATTTTTATTATTTCGTTGTTATATCGGTCCATAATATTAACACATATTCTGTGAAAATTTCAACGGGCTACCTATTACGGTTCAAGAGATACAGCCCTCGGACAGACAGACGAACAGACGGCGTAGGCTCAGTAATAGGGTCCCGTACGAAGGATACGGAACCCTAAAAATGGTATGAATGCGACTTCTGGGTATTTATTTTCATGACGAGCGACGACAGTGAAACCACAAACAGTGATGTAATTGTTTGAATAATGATTATGTTTTACAACTACGTGCAATATCATATGTGTTCAACTTTCGAATTTTTAATTTTAAGGTACGATTATTATCGTATTTTGTCTGGCCAGGGTTCAAGTTATGAAATTATGAAACACATACAAAAAAAATAAAAATAAAAATAAACCTGCTCCGAAGACGAACAGAGTTACTTTATGAGGTCATTTGGACAAAATGAGCTAAGTCTTGTTGTCTTAAATTGTTTCGGAATTTAAAAAAAATCACCGAAACGCATATTTTGTAAAATAATAAATGAGAAATGTATGAAGACCATAGGACAGCGATATGTGGCCGTCTTCCCCTGCCGCCGCGCCGTCCGAAACGGTTTTCCTTGCCCTGTCATAAGGACAGTCAAGAGATTAGGTTTTCCACATTCATTTATCACGCAAAAGTTGCTCATTTTTACTTCCTAAATATTCTCCTGAAGTCTTCCTCTGTTATCTATCTGTCATGTAAATTAAAAGAATAATTAAAATCATTATACGAGTAATAACCTATTTAATTTAATTAACATACCTATATATACATTCAAGGTATATTTATCTCTATGTCTACTTCTTATAAAAGGGAACGTCTGTCTCTATGTATGTTTGAGGTACGCTCCGGAACCACTGAACAGATTTTGATGCGGTTTGCAACAATGTAAAGAAAGAGTAGTTCACTTTAGTTTATATACCATCACGCTAAATAGACGTAAGGCTGAGAAGTATAAAAGAAAGTATAGTACGGACGGAATTTTGTGTCGAATGGTAGTAATAGATGGCGTTAGCAGTTCTGTTGCGTTGCGGTGCAGTATGGTTTGGTAGAAGCGATGTTAGATACATAGAATAAAGAGTAGATATAGGTAATCGCACGCACGCACTCACCGCACAATTGAGTCTAGCACGAGCGAAGCCGCCGGTAAATGCTAGTATTTTTTTTTTTTTTTATGGAATGCACACGGGTGGCTACATCACCTACAACATCCGTGATGTCAGCCCATACCACCGGATGAACTTGGTGCCACGTCAGCGCTTCCCTTCGGTCGTGCCGGCTACACTGAACTGGACGGAAAACACAAACTATTTACATAGTACTATTTATATAAGTCCTTTTTTTGAACAGGGTCGCCTATCTTAAATGCATAATGGTAATGAATTGCAGATACTTTTACAGAATATCTACGTCGTCGTCGTCACATTTTTTTTTAATGGAAACTGACTGACACGGTTGGCTACATCACCTGCAACATACGTGATGTCGGCCCATAACACCGGGTAAACTAGGTGCCATGTCAGTGCTTCCCTTCATTTCATGTCGGCTACACTGAACTGGACGGAAAACACAAACTATTTACATAGCCGTTTCGACCGACGTTTCATTCAGTGCGGTGGCACCAACCCGGGCGGGTTGAACCCTACCACCTAGTAAGGTAAGAAGGGAAGGGACCTACAGTTTTACGTGGAATCCGAACCACGGTCAGCCTCCAACGGTCGAGCGGTCACCTATCCAAGTACTGACCGGCCCGGCGTTGCTTAACCATCAATAGCGACAGTCGGCTGTCTGCACCAATGAGCTATCGAGAATCGAGGCTGGCATTTTTCTTCCTGAATACAATGGATGACATAGCTAGCGAGTGACAAGGTTCTAAATATGAAACTTCAATTTATACCGCGACTGCAAGTAAAATCAACACAAGAATAACCTCTCCACGGCCCGCTGGAAGCGGTTCAACCGGTTCGACAGTTAGTGTTAACTGTGACCGATATGGACTCGCCTTGGACCATGGGTTGACTCGAAAACAAAGAGAAAGGAAGGTATACGGATCACAACGATCGATATTATATTACTAGAGTGTGCGTTACGAAGAAAGTATCAAATAATTTCAAGTCGCAGTCGACTATTGAAGGGGCGTCTAGGTGCAATTGTCCGAAAATCTGCTGATCAAAAAATGTATATGTGGAGAGTCGGTTTTATCGTAAGCACTGATCTATAGTACAAGATGAACCTTTCTCATACATAACTCACTCCCGAAAAACATGTCATCGATCAAAGGAGCTTATACGCTGATTTCACAGTGACTGATGTTTTTTTTAAAGGAAACTGACACGGTTGGCTACATCACCTACAACATCCGTTGATGTCCCATAACACCGGGTGAACTTCCCTTCATTTCAAGTCGGCTACACTGAACTGGACGGAAAACACGATTGCTTGTCTATACGTGACGTGGTTGTCGGTGTTGTGCTGTAATTTACCAGAGTACTTGCAGCACAACACCGAATACTCTGCTTACCCCGATTGTCGGAATACAGCGTGTGGTGTGTATGCGTGTGTATTGTATTAGAGAGTGGACAGAGGAATAAATTTTGATGACCTTACAGCTTTGCTAGGAGCCCGAACTATGGAGCAACGCGCGCGGTCACGAAAAGAAATGCACCTTATCTTCGGGAAAGATTATGATAAAATGTTTTAATGATAAGGATAAAGTAAATCCTATTAGCGCGATCCGGTCGTCATGATGATTTGGTCGTCCGCGTCATCGATGACTGCATCAAGAAATTCGTTGTCACCTATTTGGCAACAATTTATCTTTGAGCACTACTTGCTCTGGAATATTCTTTTCGTTTTATCTATCTATCACACATTTTATCAACTTTTAGTACTGTGTGGGGACGGTACTTAATAAGAATAGCCCCATTGCATCTCTCCCCGTAAATGTAGTAAAAGGCGACTAAGGGATAAGGACAAGATAGATAGATAGAAAATGCTTTATTGCTGCAGTAAACATTAAACAGTAACAAGTACATTAGAAAATTTACATAAGGTGCAAGTGCGGACTTATCCCTTACAGATTTCTTACAGTCAACCGTCAACAGTCATGATGCCGTGCATAAGGGCGATAGGCTAGCCACCTTTCACCTTGGCGAGGTCTTTCCACAGAGTCATGCAGCAGGTGGGCCTTCGTGCCTTACCTGCTGCCTGATAGTTAATTATATTGTCCGAATGCTTTGCTAAACGTGGTGGTCGGTGTTGCGCTGTAATTTACAAGAGTACCTGCAGCACAACACGGTCAAGGTTTAGGGGCTAGTAAAACATAAGCCCCTAACATGCACCTAAAGATGATTTTGTATAAAGAAAAATATTCATGTGACTATGGTCTGTTCCAAATAAGCCTGGATAAAAAGTCATTGACCTTTGAATGCTAGCTCCCTTGCACAAACGTGAAACGCTAAGCCCCGCCGTCTCTCTCCTGCTCCGGTGTCGTGGCACAAGAGAGAGACGGCAATTAGCGTTTCACGTTTGTGCAAGGGAGCTAGCATTCAAAGGTCAATGACTTTTATCCAGGCTTATTTGAAACAGACCTCTGTCTACTGTCTTTCTGGGACAGCCAACTGTGCAGAGCATGCCTGCAGGCGGACGAGACACCCACCCACGTGCTGCTGGAGTACGAGGAATTGACAGAAATAAGGGCGAAGGAGCTGGGAGGCCCTACTACACTTCGAGAGGCGCGCCAAGACCCAAAGAGAGTGTGCCGCCTCCTGGAAGAACTCGGCTGGTTGAAGTAAGGCCGTAGGACGCGCAAAAGGTCTGCATTGGACTGTTTGCTCTTAAAATCTTATAATTACACATACCTGCAGGCTAGACATCTAGACAGTCCACAAATCTGCTGGCATGGCATCTCAGCCTCGGTAGATCAGTGGTGCGGTCAGTCGACTGTTGTTAAGCAACCGTGAGCGCGGTCAGTACTTGGATGCGTGACCGCTCAACCGTTGGAGGCTGACCGTGGTTCGGATTTCACGTAAAACTGTAGGTCCCTTTCCTTCTTCCCTTACTAGGTGGTAGGGTTTATTCAGGCCGGGTTGGTACCACCGCACTGAATGAAACGTCGTTCGAAACGGCTATGTAAAATAGTTCGTGTTTTCCGTCCAGTTCAGTGTAGCCGCCATGAAATGAAAGGAAGCACTGACATGGCACCTAGTTCACGCGGTGTTATGGGCTGACATCCCGGATGTAGTAGGTGATGTAGCCAACCGTGTCAGTTTCCATAAACAAAAATAATAATATCTCTGAGCGTGGTATACGAGGAGAGGCGAATTTGGCTCTGTCGACTGCACCTTTGGTCCCGCCTCGGCACAGCCACCCATGCCGGTTTTAATTAAAAAAGCATTCGAAAGAGATCTCAAAACATCTGACGCAATACTGCGATGGCGCCAGTCAGTACGTATTATTTGGAGAAAGTTCGACTGTTCGGTATTATGGCAACTGACAGAAGAGTTCAAAAGTGCAGAATAGGCATCAAACGGCCGGTGGCCGAGTGGTTTGGGCATCGGCTTCTCGTGAGAGAGGTCCGAGGTTCGAATCCGGTCGGCTTGTACCAATGAGTTTTTTCTGACGAAAAAATTTACATGCATACCTACACCTCTGGTGCTACACCGTTCAGAATCGGTGTAAAACTGTAGGTCCCTTCCTTTGCCCCTTACTAGATGGTAGGCTCAAATTGTAGATGACTGGGATGGTACCATCGTACTGGACGTAAGATGACCGCATAGTAGCCTTGGTTGTGTTCTCCTCTATAGTCCAGTATGTATGGCCAGCAATGCAGGGAAGTCTCCGGTATGGCACCTACGTTTTCGGAGGTGATATTGTCTGGTCGGAGCATATGCTTTGGCCCCTCCGGCTTAACCACCCATACCGGATTACATAAAAAAAAACAGGCGAAAAGTCATTATAATCCATTGACCATGCGAAGTTTCTTGCCTGTTCTTCTTCGTGGGTGTAATCGAACCGGATAAAACAAATTGTGACAGGTTCAAGCGCAATCTCACTGCCATATGAATGATCATTGATCAGTAAACAATAAACAAAAAAAACTATTTAAAAAAATATAGAAACCGCGTTCAAAAATGTATGAAATAAAAAAATAAAAATCGAACCCTAGAGTTGAAGGCGGTCGGTTATTTTTGCTTGCTTTAGCACCACCGCCTTCAACTCTAGGGTTCGATTTTAATTTTTTTATTTCATACATTTTTGAAGGCGGTTTTTATACTTTTTAAATAGTTTTTTATTTCACAGTTTTTTTAGTAATTTTTATTTGCTATTAATGTACTCGGCGGAATTCCGCCTCGCTTTCCAATCCGATCTTGACCAAAAAAAAAATGGGACCACCTTGGAGCTAGACTGAACCGAACACAAAAAGAATCATCGAAATCGGTTCACATTTGGGGAAGATATTGCTGAACATACATAAAAAAAAATACATACAGCCGAACATAGAACCTCCTCCTTTTTTGAAGTCGGTTAACAATTAAGTATCACCATTCGTGGATAATAATTGATTATCCACGCGAGTATCAGAGCAGATGATGTAGTCATGTAGGCACCATGTACCATCTGTTCACAACTTGTGAATTCAAGTAGGTATGTATCTCATGCCATTTCTCGAGCCATTTCATGCAAATTGTATGCATTTGTCTTCGCGGCTGACGAAGTTTGTGTACAACGTATGACAAACGTCTATCTTTTTATATTCTTTGTTGAACTGCACTGACGTTTCGTTATCCGCTCCACTCAAATCGTCAGTAGACGGAAAGTTTATGATGACTAATATCTTTACGTCACACGCGATTCTAAAGTTTAGGTACCAACCTACCGTTTCCGTCACCTGGGTCTTTTATTGAATTGTATTTGTCATTTTGTTACTATGCGAAAGTGAAGTAGAATAATCTTTATCATTATTTGTTACTAATAGTGGTAACGTGGGAACAAGCGACTACTAACACTGAATGACCAAAATTGTGGAGTTAGTCTGTTCTACAGGTACTATCATGGACGCTGCTCGGAGGAACTTGCTTCCCTCATTCCTTGCCATCCAACCTACCCCCGCAGCACTCCACTCGTCGCAGAGAAACTGAACATCCTTTTGTTGTTGACATTGGGATTTTGAGGACCCAACGTTTATCAAAATCGTTCCTCTGTCGCACCGCTAGAGTGTGGAATCGTCTACCGGCGAGTGTTTTTCCCTGATACTTTCAGCCTGGGAGTCTTCAAAGTTCATATTATGAACTGTTGGCAGCCGGCGTGTGCTGTACATTGCCACGGTATTTTGAAGATCCCTGGGTAATAGAAGCTAGGGAACACATTCTTCAGGGAAGACCCTTCCAGATTTTCGCTAATTGCCTTTTTTTATAAAAGCGCGACATATTTTTGGATACTAAGCCCATGGGCGTTCGGTCGCATATTTAATTAAAAATGTTTTCTTGAAAAATCTAAGGGTGAAAAGACTAATCTAGCCCTTTGATGTAAAAAGTTCGGTTTTTTAGCAACCCTGAGCACTCGTCGCAGAGAAACTGAACACCCTTTTGTTGTTGACAACGGGCCTTTTATTGAGGACCCATCGCTTATCAAAATCGTTCCTATGCTGAGCCGCTGCTGGGGTGTAGAATAGTCTACCGGCGAGTGTGTTTCCCTGATACTCCCAAGCGGGAGTCTTCAAAGTTCGTATTATAAAGCTGGGCAGTTCTTCTATAGTTCGCAAATCTGCTGGTAGGTATGGTGTCTTACTGGTATCGCGAGATGCGATGGTTTGGTTGTTTTGGGTACCTCTGGTCCCTCGGCACAGCCACCCGTACTGATTTTCATTAGGTAATGATTTCATTTGATGGTACAACAGTGCCCGTGGGCATTCAGTGATCCAGAACGCTTCCGTCTACCTCTTCTGAAGAACTTTAGGTCGAATTTCCTTTTGAATACGCCTGAGGTCACAAATTGGGGAATTTATATGAGTGGACAAGAGATTGGGTTTACAAAATTCCAATTACCTACTGACCTGACTAGTTCCGAGAAAGGTATATGAGAAGGCAGTCACTCACTCACTACACAAAGCGATGACTTTGTAAAAAAGCTATGTCTATGCTCTTACCCACAGAACATAAAAAAGATCAGAGGTGTCGTTGGTTTGGAACGAAGTTCCTTTCGCTATAATATAAATATAAATATGTATTAAATAACAGGCACAATGAAATAAATTTGCAACGTTTAAGAATATTAATTGAAGAATTTAAAAAAAAATATGACTAATTTATTGCCTATATTGCAGTAATATACCTAAACATAGACGTGCGCTTGTAAACACACAAACACACATACTACTGCAAAAGTGTCTTGATGGTCGAAGTCTTACACTTTTTTCAGCCTATAGCCTTTGAGGAAATATTATATAGAGTTTTCGCTCCAAACAAATATACAGACAAGCGGTGTTCGAGCGGCTGAGGTTTGGGGTAAGGTAGCGGGGAGGCGGAGAGCAGAGTCGAGCGCGCGCGGGGCGGGAAGCGTGTGCGAGACGGTCGGGCGGCCGGTGTGGGGACCTCACGCGGGGCGGGAAGCGTGCAGGAGAGAGGCAAGGGGTAAGGAGAACGGTCGCACTCGCGCGTCGGTGTGCATATTGTCTTTTCATTCTAACACTTCATCTCCAGATTCGCCATCGAAGATGTGTAAATGTATTAGTTTAAAGTAGGCGAGGCGCGATCGCAGCAGGCAGGCGACGACTGCGCGCTGCGGCCTCTCGCGCTCGACTAAGAGACTTGATGATCGTGAACCGCAACGCGGTGGAACATGTTAGTTGGCCGAGTGCTTTATCTAGGTACGTAATATATCTTTGCCTACAGCTCTCATTCAAAAGTATAGATAACTTTGTAGGTAAAAATATAACGTTACAATCATGCTATAAGTGATCATAATTTTTTTTTCCGAAAAAAAAAATGTTTTCTTCCATGCCTAAAGCTGCGTATCCATTAGAGCAGCCTCAGGCCGAGCAGCCTCGACTTGAAGCAAACTGAGGCTGCTCACTCTGAGGCATAGTCTCGAGGCCAGTCGAGGCACGTTGCGGATCAAGGTGAGGCGTGGACCAAGTGCACGCCTCGGACTGAGGCTCCTTTGAGCGCGGCAAAAAACCGACAAAATATGGCTCTGCCCGAGGCGACGAATTTGCCTCATGGCGCGGCGTGCCTCAGGTTGAGGCAGCGTCTCTCTCCACTTGTGCGGCCTCGGGTCGAGCGGCTGCCTCGCCCCGAGTCTGCCTCTAGTGGATAAGTAGCTTAACAAAATGCGCCCGCAAAAAAACCGCGACGTTTGACCGGTTTGACGGAGTCGGAAGTCGCGCGGCGTCCGACGAGACGCGTCACGCGACGCCTGAGCGGGCAGTCATGATGGCGCCACTTCTAATTGCTTTTATGTTCTGTGCCACGACAAACATCACGCCACCTTTGTAGAGACATTGTTGCATTATTACCCCAAGATGTTACTATTTTATGAGCAATTTGAAACAGTGTAGGTATAATTTGTAACGTGGACTCATTTAACGACAGAAACTGCGGCTGCGGACAATGCGAGTGGTGTAGGTCAGTTTGAGTGGGAATTTTAAAGAATCACTTTTTTTACGAGAGACAACTGAATGGACAACTGAACAGTCTTTTGACTGTTTTTTTTCTGTGAGTTGACATAATTGGCTAAATTCATAATTTTCTTTGTGTAATCTTGCACGGTTCGTTACAACACTTTAGAGTGATATCAGGCCATTATGTCTTTCCTGGTGGAATATAGTCAGTGCTTCTCTTTGATCGTGCCGGCTACACCGAAAAGTACCATCATATGAACCTGATAGACCTTGAATTTGGACTTTGTGGAACAGGGTTAGTTCAAAATGAACCATGAATAACGATCGGGAAAATGTAATTTTGAAATCATCCCTGACTTTTTGCCTGCTCGAAGATTTGAATGTATTTGGCCATACTGGACTAGAGGAAAACACAGCCTAGGCTGCTGTGCGGCCATCTTACATCCAGTACGGTGGTACCGCTCCAGTCTTCTACAAATCAAGCATACCACCTAGTAAGGGGCAAGGGAAGGTACCTACAGACAGTTTTACACCGGTTCCGAACGATGAAGCAAAAACTTACTTAGAAAAAAAATCTTATTGATACACGTCGGCTGGATTCGAACCTCGGACTCTGAGAACAAGAGTTCAAGTCAAGATCGCGCCAACCATTTTTTTTTTTATTGAAAGCGCGACATAAGGTATCTTACGACGCCCATGAACAGCGGCCTGGCAGGTGCCCAGCCCATTCACGTCTCTCTCGAAGGACCCCAGATTGTACTAGGGGGGAAATATATGAGCAGGGAGAGCGTTCCAGTGTTTACCGGTTCTGTAGAGGAAAGATCTGCTGAACCGATTGGTACGCACATATATTATGTGTTCTATGATTTTGAATGATTTGATCAAAGCAAACTTGCGGTCAGACCATTAAGACTTGGTTCGTTAGTTGTCCGACGAGGCGCACCGTGGTGTGGTGCGTGACCGTGGGTGGCGTGTGTTCGTACATATCAGTTTCCACAGCTGACGTCAATATAGCAGGTGTAACACTCACCGCAAGTAATGACACGTCGTCCTTCAGTTACTGCTGTGAATCATGAGGCCGCTTTATGGCCTAGTAACAACTACATGTAAGCCACTAAGAACACGCCACTGGAAGTCGTTAATACGATGAAATAAAAGAAAATTTAATATATCAACGGCACTTAGGAGGGTTGCCAGATGGTATCCTAAAGGAGGACATGTCCTCCTTTTTAAACCCCGACGAAAAAAGAGGGGTGTTATAAGTTTAACGTGTGTCTGTGTATGTGTGTAAGAGTGTAAGAGTGCGTCTGTCTGTGGCATCGTAGCTCCCAAACTGATGGACCGCTTTGGTTGCGGTTTTTTTTATTAGAAAGCTGGTTTAACCGGTATGGTTCTTGGTTATGTTTGTAATGTGTTTGTAATCAAGTAATTCAGTAATAAAAAAATATTATCTTAAAAAGTGGACCGATTTGCATGCGGTTTTTTTTAAAGCTTGAAATAAAATTTAAACTACAAATTTAAGAAACCCCTTTACCGCTAAGTAAATTCCCACGCAGCTCTGAGATTTTATATTTTATTTTCTATAACTTGTCTTCCCGTCCTCTCTTACCTACACTGTGTGACCTCCTTTTGCCAAACATATTTAATGCGTGCTGATAATGTACTGTGCAGGGTCTAAATGCGCGTGCGTCGTCTTCGTTTTAAGAAGCGAAGAACTTTTTCCGAAAATTAGCAGTTCCAGTTAAATATGATTGAAATAAAGTATGTATGTATGTGTGTATTCTTTATTGAGCACCAATTTATAAAAATTGGGTACAACAGGCGAGCTTAATGCCGCGAGGCATTCAATTCTAACTAACCTTTGGGATGTCGGAGAAGTACATGCAGGCGAACAAGAATAGTTTGTGGCAATGTGCTAGGTTAGACTGTAAAGAAATATGTATGAAAAACTACATACGAATACTACATAAATACTTTAATAAGCATATATATGTATTTTTTTTATTTAATTTTTTTTATGGAAACTGACACGGTTGGCTACATCACCTACAACATCCGTGATGTCAGCCCATAACACCCGGTGAACTTGGTGCCACGTCAGTGCTTCCCTTCGGTCGTGCCGGCTACACTGAACTGGACGGAAAACACAAACTATTTACATAGCCGTTTCGACCGACCTTTCATTCAGTGCGGTGGTCCCACCCTACCACCTAGTGATATAAGAAGGGAGTCATATCCCTTAGTCGCCTTTTACGACATACACGGGGAGAGATGCAGTGGGGCTATTCTTTTAAAGTACCGGCCCCACACGGTACATGTATATAATAAACTTAGTTGTAGTAAAAGTAAGTTTAAGTAAGTTGTAAAAAAACTTATTTTACTCTGCTTATCCCGATTTTCGTGGCGTGTCTCGTGGCGTGTGGTATGCATTTTTTAATATTGTTTAATTAATGTACATACATACATATACATATCACACACGCTGAATCCCGACAATCGGGGTAAGCAGAGTAATCGGTGTTGTGCTGCAAGAACTCCGGTAAATTACAGCACAACACCGACCACCACGTTTCGCAAAGTATTCGAACAAGATATAATCGATCAAGCAGCAAGTAAGGCACGAAGACCCACCCACGTGCTGCATGACTCGGTGGAAGTACCGTGCCAAGGTGAGAGGTGGCGAGCCTGTCGCCCTTTAGCGCGGCATCTTGTCCTTATCCCTTAGTCGCCTTTTACGACATGCATGGGGAGAGATGCAGTGGGGCTATTCTTTTCAAGTACCGGCCCCACACGGTACCACGGTACGGTTTGATTAATGTGTACAAATAAAATATGCATTTGATTTGATTTGAATGTCAGTGACGTATATAAACAGACGGACATCCCAGAGTGCACGCTCAATCATTACGTCAGTGGTCTTTACTCCACTAAACGACCAGCGAGAGAGAAAATTATGGTTATAAGCATAATTGCATCATCGCCTTGATAGGGAGAGCTCTCAGTCTTTCCTTATAATCTTCACCAGGGCCTTGCAGTAAGGTCAAGTACGTTTGATATTTTCTGATAAGTTTCTGCTGGTTTCTGCAATATTGCGTCAGCATTTCTGTTACAGCTAAGTAGGATATATATGGAATACGGATTTTCAATTTACTCAGTTTATCTGATAAAATGTATGCACTTGTTCCGTGTGGCTTTTTTTATGGAAAATGACACCGCGAGAGAGAGAGAATATAAGAGATATAAGCAAGGATATAAGATATAAATAAATATAAGATATGATAAATATAAAGGATAGCCATTTGTTTTGCGTTTATATCGGATTTGCTATTAAACCGAGTCTAACGGGCAAAAGCTAGGATGTATAAGCTCTAAATGGTCATTAATAATTAAATTAAAATATTGTTTAGTTATTGACGTTGAGCCCTGTCTATTCTCTTCTTTATTATTTTACAAACACGTACATACTTACGTAGTTTCCATCATCATGCATTATCAATTTTATACGTCACGATGACGAAAATTCTTACGCATTGCATTTGCGTTGAGTTCCGTACCGTACGGGCAAGCGTGCGGGACTAAGCCTACGCAATAAGGGCCGTATCTTTTGTACCGTAATAGCTAGCCGGTTGAAATGTTCAATACGTGTTATTATGGCGGATATCTTAAAAGAAATATAATAGAAAAATGAAAAAAAAAATTTGGGTGGGTTAGAAGAAACGTGTTACCCATATATTGTTTTCAATTGAGTTTTTATGTTTTTTGCTCTATATAAAAAACGATAATGCACACAAGCGTCAAACTTGGTGTGATTATATTATAATGCAAACTGTAAAAGTAAAACAGCAAATATAATAAAAACCTGTCAATTACGTGGTGGAAACGGAACCCTCCTCGACGCGCAAATCTGACTAGTGTTTTCAGCGACATGTTGATTGATATGGTTTGATAGTATTGCATCATGCAGTAACCTAGGTATACTCTGAGCCTAGGTCATAAACGTGTTGACGGTCGTCCAACTGAACATTGCATCAGCCATCTTACTCTGTTTTGGCGGATTTCCTTATCGGACATATTTATTTATTTACTAGCTACTGCCCGCGGCTTCGCTCGCGTGAAATTCGTATTTAAAAAGGAGAAAATAAGTTAAGGCCCACTTGCACCAACACAAAATAAGGCCGACTTGCACCAACACGAGTTTAAAGTTTAGTAGCGAGTTATGGATTTAAACCATATTTAAACCGGTTCCCACAGTCAGCGGGTGCTAGCTTAACGAGTTAAACTGGTTTATATATTAAATTTGTGTTGGTGCAAGTGGGCCTTAATATATAAACCAGTTTAACTCGCTAAACCAGTTTAAGCTAGCACCATTTGACTGTGGGAACCGCGTTTAAATCCATAACTCGCTACTTAACTTTGAACTCGTGTTGGTGCAAGTGGGCCTAAGCCCGTTACTGTACCTTTATTTCGGCGCGCGGAACAATTCGGTTTGTATGAGAGCCACATCTTAGCGTAATCGGAACTAGATTTTATTTAACCTATCCTGTGCCCCGTACAGTTAAATGTGCTTGTACTACGTGTCATCGAATTCGGATGATCGGTTTAAGAGTTATGGAGGAACATAAATACATACATAAAATATTTCTAAAAATCGTCAATTTAGTTTTTGTATCATACACAGAGTTTTACAAACGCAATATCTCATAAAACAAAAGTAACTTACTCTATGATTATCCCTACAGGTTTTGTATCCTACTATATGTATACCGGAACAGAATAAAATTCAGTTCCGGTTACGCTAAGATGTGGCTCTCATACAAACCGAATTGGGCCGTGCATCTTTTGTTTACTGAACGAAGCTCGGCCTTTTTATTTATTTCTTCTTTTTTTTAAATACGAATTTCACGCGAGCGAAGCCGCGGCCAAAAGCTAGTAGTTCATAAATCGACATTTAAGTCCGACAATGCCGCTAAGTAAAAACCTGTAATCGATACCTAATTCTTCAAATTTCACACATAACGAAAGACGCGGTAAATAATTTAGTAGATCAGTTAGTCTAAAATAACCCCGAATAAAAAATCCAGTTAATTTTCTTTTTCTGATGAAACAACGTAATTTTTCCTCCAACCTCTACTACGTACGCGGCCCGGACTGAAATGTATATAATATTTTCCTCATGTTCATTCAGTCTTCAGGGTTTTCCACTGATATGTGCTAGCGTGGGAATTTGCCTTAAACCTGCCCGATTCAAATTCATATATAACACACGCTGTATCCCGACAATCGGGGTGAGCAGAGTAATCGGTGTTGTGCTGCCAATCACTCCTGTAAATAACAGCACAACACCGATCACCACGTTTAGCAATGTATTTAGGCAAGATCAAGCGTCAGATCAAATCTGGGTAAGCAGAGTAATTGGTGTTGTGCTGCCAAGACGTCTTGTAAATAACAGCACAACCCCGAGACCACCATGTCTAGCAAAGTAAGTATTAGGACAAGATTGTACCGTGTATTGTACCGTGTGGGGCCGGTACTTTAAAAGAATAGCCCCACTGCATCTCTCCCCGTGTATGTCGTAAAAGGCGACTAAGGGATATGACTCCCTTCTTATATTACTAGGTGGTAGGGTTCAACCCGCCCGGGTTGGTACCACCGCACTGAATGAAAGGTCGGTCGAAACGGCTATGTAAATAGTTTGTGTTTTCCGTCCAGTTCAGTGTAGCCGGCACGACCGAAGGGAATCACTGACGTGGCACCAAGTTCAACCGGTGTTATGGGCTGACATCACGGACGTTGTAGGTGATGAAGCCAACCGTGTCAGCATCAATAAAAAAAAAAGATAATTAACAAGCAGCAAGTAAGGCACGAGAACCCACCTGCTGCACGACTCGGTGGAAGGACCGCGCCAAGGTGAGAGGTGACTAGCCTGTCGCCCTTGAGCACTGCATCTTATGTGTAGGTAAGTATGTACATGTATGACATGGCACCTAGTTCACCCAGTGTTTCTGACATCACGGATGTTGTTGGTGATGTAGACAACCGTGTCAGTTTCCATAAAAAAATGTACAATTTAGTAAGCTCTCGCTTAAAACCATCTATTTCCAGAATTATACACAAAGAACAATACGTACGTATCGATAAGAGGCTGTGAGAAGGAGATATGGCATTAAAATGACCGGTTATCGTACAATTGCTTTGATAAGAACAGCGCAAATATACCCGTTTACGTTCTATTAAACCTTGGATCTATATTTACGGATTGCTAATATCTAATGTCCGAAAACTTTGCGAAACGTAGTGGTCGGTGTTGTGCTGTAATTTACCAGAGTCCATGCAGCACAACACCGATTACTCTGCTTACCCAGATTGCCGGGATACAGCACAGGGATACACAGCGTCTGGTATGTCTGTATGGGTGCGGAAGGGTCGAGAAGGGTCGCCCTAGCTAGACCGTAATATAGACGCGTACCTACCTAGACCAGATCGGGCATGAAGGTGCCGGAGAGAACCACGGCGTATGACATCCGTTGTCTCTGCCCATCCTATTGGAAAACAGGCGTTTGAGGTTTATGTGCATGAAGAATACAAAAAATTCGCCACAGTAACCATGAGTACGGTCACGTAACGCAGTATATATTCTCACGTAGAACCTTGTAATAGGTGCACTGTTTGGCTTCTAGCAGTATTTTGAAGGGGTAGGACAGAATTTGATAGTATGACATAGTCCCATTCGATTGAATGATAGTGAAGAGAGCGGTGTGTCCAGTATTGACGCGCCTCCGCGGTGACGTAGCGTCGAACGACAAACAGATGGTTCATACACGCAGTGTTCAGTTGACTGACATTTGACCTAGCACTGGCATAAGCCTTAGAGATGTTTCTAAGCTTTTTTACACACACAGTCACACCCCCGACACGCGTGCCTGTACCCAAAGGTTAAATGGAAGTTCAGACACAGCCAATGATACCACTCCTCGCGAAACCACGCTCACAGAGGCGCCATGCAAGCTATAATTCGGACAAAAACGTCGTCGTCTAATTTATTAACACGTCTTTTTAAGATCCCCAGGTTATACAGGATGTTAAAACGGCCAGTACATTAATTTCGCCAGCGCAATCCTCATGTTTTTCCTAGACAAATAAGCAAATAAAGTTTTTCTCCAAAGTGTCTAGTTTTCGAGATATGAATTTTTGAAATGTATGTTTTCGTCTAGTGTAATTTAACGCGTTGTTGCCGCTCCGCACCCTCCGCCTGCCGACCTCCAGTCCTCCACTCACAAAGCTAACCCCCGCCCCTACCACCAAAACCTCCGTCCGAGGCGCCCACGTCTCACCCGCTCTTCCCCCCTCCGCGCCGCCGCCCTGTTGTCATTAGATCATTTTTACACTAAAATAATCAATTAGTTTGTATGAAAACTGTAACTTTTTATGTAAAGGAATTCAGAAAAAAGTTATTTGACTTTTTTGTTACTCTTGATCCCAATAATAATTTCCTAAATTTAATGTACTCGCCGTTTTTACACCTGTATAAGGTCTTTCATTAGTAGGTAACTTTACGCTAAGGGGTGTATGTGTATCAGATACTGATCACCTTCCCATACCCATTTTTTTTACGATATCAAATACCTACCCATGCTATGAAATAATTGTTCAATAAACTATTATTTTAGTAGGATGGGTAGGTATCAGATATCGTAAAAAAATGGGTATGGGGAACGTGATCAGTATCTGATACACATACACCCCTTAGCGTAAAGTTACCTACTAATGAAAGACCTTATATAGGTAGTATGTACTAGTAGGGAACACACTGCTGGAAGAATCCACACCGACTCATGCGTGTGGTCGGAGATGCGAGGTGTATTACCAATGAGTTTTTGAATACCGCGAATTAACCCTGTGCAGTGCACTAAGGAAATTTCCAAGTAGTTTTGATCAAGGTTGATTGGAATAGATTATATTAGGTACATATACTATATACACAGCGCACACCTACACCTACATTTGATGTCAATTAGATTGTTGCGTGTATAAACCGAATACACGTCACACCTCCGCGCCGCCGCCGGTCGTATCGTACGATGTTTTCCTTGGAATAATAACGTATTTTTATTAGTTATTAATTGCATGATTAATCATACGGACAACAGTTGCCATACATACCGCATCATCTAACCCAGTGGTGTTCAACTGGTTTTGCCCTAAGAGCTACTTCCATATATTTCTATCAAGCCCAGTGGGCACTTTCAATTAGGGACAGTACCTATGTATGACGTTTACCTATAAATTTTAATCGGATGTACCTGTCTATTTTAATTTTCACACAAATTTACAAAATTTGCTATAAGTATAATCCATATCACAGCATGACAGCCGCGTCTCCTGCGAATGTTTTTTTTTTTTCGAAACATTACACAGAAACTTCGAAACATTGGGGCGTTGCCATACACATTTGTATGAAAACAAATAGTTTTGTGTAATGAAAATATGAATTACTCTTGTGTAATGTTTCGAAAAAAAAACATGCGCAGGAGACTTTAGGCAATTTTTAACATTTTATGGAGTGAACATATTTTTAAATAAATTTTTTATATTTTTTTTCCTGGTATTATTTCAATGTTTATTTTTATTAGAACGTCTGCTCCCGGAGGCCCGCGGACTATCGGTTGAACACCGCTGATCTAACCTGTCGAGTAAATATGTAGTTAGGTAGGTATCTACCCTGTGTGATTTTAATTCCTGCACTAAAAGAGAAAAATAAAATTGAGAACCAGATAGATTTGACCAGCATCTGAAGTTCGAAATCCAACCAAGCAATCCGATAACAAGATTATAGAACAGAAAAAAGAGTAGATTCACACTACCTAGTAAAATAGAATAAAAAGATTTTTCAGCCTCGGTAGCTCAGTGGTGCGGTCAGCGCAGTCAGTATAACTTGGATGGGTGACCACTCGACCGTTGGAGGCTGACCGTGGTTCGGATTCCACTTTAAACTGTAGGTCGCTTTCCTTCTTACCTTACTAGATGGTAGGGTATATCGCGCCCGGTATGGCACCTAGTTCACCCGGTGTTATGGGCTGACATCACGGATGTTGTAGGTGATGTAGCCAAACGTGTCAGTTTCCATAAAAAAAATCATCGAGTAGGAGTCAGAAGGGCCAGAGCATGCGCTTCGAGCGGCAAAAATCTTTGGCGGCAAATATCACGAGAATGTAAGTGCCATATCTATGAACTTGGTTTGGGCCGCTGGCTATGGAACTGGACTAGAGGGGAACACAGCCGAGGTTGCTACGCGGTCTTCTTTCGTCCAGGCGGTGGTGGTGCAATTTGACCCTGCTGCCATGCTACCTAGTAAGGGGCAGGGGAAGGGACCTTTTTTTTATGGAACCTGACACGGTTGGCTACATCTGTGATGTCAGCCCGTAACACCGGGTGAACTAGGTGCCATGTCAGTGCTTCCCTTCATTTCATGTCGGGTACACTGAATTGGACGGAAAACACGAACTATTTACATAGTCGTTTCGACCGATGTTTCATTCAGTGCAGTGGTATCAACCCGGTCGGGATAAACCCTACCACCTAGTAAGGTAAGAAGGAAAGGGACCTACAGTTTAACGTGGAATCCGAACCACGGTCAGCCTCCAACGGTACGGTATCAACCTACTAGGGATATCGTCGTTGGTTAAAAAATTCACAGATCTCATGCATTGCATGACCTTCCATTACGGGTACATTCTGTATATTACGGGTACATTGAAAATGACTTTTAGGGCGTATTCAAATATAAGAAATATGTCCATTTTGAAAAAATTGACAAAAATTATCCAAATTTAAACAAAATTAAATTAAAAAATTGAAATTCCTAATTTTCAGGTAGGTATATGCATACATGAAAAGCAATATTTAACTACTCACACTGCAAGATAAAGACGACTCGTAACTCGCGTAATGGAAAGTTTATAAAAATCTTAAGTAACTCCCAAATTTTACACTTTTTTTCAAAAAATCAAAAAGACATCCCCAGATATTTAGTCAATCCACAATATAAAAATATAAAAATATAAAAATTTAAAATATATATTCAGAAATATGTTTAAAAGTGCCCTAACAACGCCTATTTTAAAAGGTTTTTTGCGATTTTATTAAAAACTCTCAAACTTCTTTTTCTATCTTGTAGCCCTCGTCGATACGCGTCATTTGACATCCTAAATATTCACGTAGCCTTAAAACCCACGACACCAGGGCGAATTCACACTCTCTCTGGAAATCGCGGACTATACTGAAGCGATCGAAAAGACATTGTATTGTATATTGTTGTTGTATATTGTTTATTAAGCATTCATTAGACAGCATGACTGTACTCGAATTTGTTACAATTTGTTCTATCCGATTCGATTACACCCACGAAGAAGAACCGGTAAGAAACTTCGCACGGTTTTTTTTTCATAGTCATTTTTACAATCATTTAGTGACTATCCACATAATAACACCGCCTACAGTCGATTGGAAATACAGCTTGAGAGCAAGATCAAAAACAGATTTTGGTTTTGTTTTTGAAGTTCTGACTGCAAGGACTTAATTAAGTGGATCAGGTGTAAAGAGCCTTTGTCAAATTTTTGATACGTCATTTGTATCAACTCAATAATGTTAGTAATAAGTATACATACTACAATACGTCAATCACGTCATTTTCGATGTCAACATATTTAAAAAAAACCTAATCATCACAGCTAAATTACATCTATATCAGTATCAAGAATCAATCATTAACTACTTAAGTGACCATCCGCCTAGTCACGATGTCTAAAAATAAGCTAAATTCGTAAATAAAAAATAAGATTAATGAAAACAAAAAACAACCTTATGTAGCATTTTCCCGATACCAGTAAATTACTCCATATTCAAAACCAGCTGACGTAATATGCGAACCGGTTTCGACTACTGTGCACGCCGCCAATTTTAAATTGTCGCTGTATTTCGTTCAGTACTTCAGTATGTACACCGAATATATATGGGTGTGTGTTAAAATTATCTTAATCTACCTACCTTACCCGGATCGTGGTAGTCTCTCGAGTGGCTAATTATTTTTAAAGTTTGTTTATTTTGTTTTAGTTTAGGTAATTTTAATTTGATAGGTAGTTTTAGTTTCTATTTTAATTTAATTACAGTTTTTTTTTATAATTGTTGTAAAAAAAAATGCCAGAGTCTTAATCTTACATTTGAATTTAGAAACTAATTTCGAACACCTTTTTTTCATTTCGAAAATTTTGGATTGTCGGGATACATCGTCTGGTATTTGTGTGTATATGTGTAAATATACCTTAATTAAAATTTGTATTAGTCTTGCTCTGCTTTTTGCTGGCTTTTAATTCAATTATCATAAAAAACGCACTCAAATTATGAAGAACATAAAAACCATCTTCTATGGTAAATATATTATATTACTTGTATATTCAGTTCGGTTATGATTTTTATGTAAGTAGGTATCTTTAAATTTAAATAAAAAAGCTACACCTGAAGCAAATCGTCACGATACATTTGTCCACGTATAGCCATAGATACATACCTACGTACCTATTCAATCCATTATATTATTATAGGAGTTACCTATATTCCATTACCTATCCATAAGTATATCGATACATACCTATTTACATAGTACTAACCTTGTTTTTGCTTGCCACACGCACACAAGTAGCGATTTATTTCGTTTATTTTTCTAGCTCTTTGGTTTTTTAACTCGTTTTTTTTATGTTAGATTTTATCTATGTTGATTATTAAGGTAGGTAGGTATGTAACAGCTTTGAACTTGTTGTAGTTGAATATGCTAAATTTATCAGTGACTTACTAATGAAGAATAGTTACAAAACTAACGAATTTATTATAGATAGGTATTTATTTGGTTTTTACTTTATACCTACCTATTTATTTGGTTTTTATTTTATTAGTACCTACCCACTTTCATATTTCTTGGGTGTTTCTTGGAGACATTTACTTCAATATTTTTATTAAGTTATATTTATTGATTTCAGTTGTTGCTGGCCTTACTTCTAAACTACTTACAGACTGTTCACAGTTATTCTTCAGTGTATCTTCCCGCTAGGTTGACATGAACACGACAAACTGTCAAGTCGTTCTCGGCTATCTAAGTAGGTACCACATTGGTATAAAAAAACTTTTGAAAATACAACACTGGTAATGTTACAGGTAGGCACCTACTACAGAAGGACTGAGTAATTAATAGTCGGGGTTATAGGTATTAATGAATTGATGAATATACTCAAATATTTCGTACAGGACAGGGGAATTTGTGAACGGTATGTAGTTTAAACTAAATACGTATATTCGCACACATCGAATAGATATCAATGTTCGCACATCGATGTATTCGCAGTTAAAATTTAGGAATGTGAAATTTTATTGATAATTTTTTTTTATGGAAACTGACACGGTTGGCTACCGTCACACCTACAACATAAACGACATTTTAATTCGGTGTACAACATCCGTAATGTCGGCCAACACTTGGTGAACTTGGTGCCACGTCAGTGCTTCCCTTTGGTCGTGCCGGCTACACTAAACTGAACGGAAAACACAGACTATATTACTAACTATTTCATAAGGGTCCCTGATCTCAGTTTTTGTTACTTTGGTTGTGCTTTGACTATTAACCGCGCGTTCAGAGTTGTTCCTAAAGGTACCTACAAAGAAACAAGAAAGTGGTTAAAGCGAGGGTTAAAGTTAAAACCATGAGCGAAAGGTACATAAGGCCCACTTGCACCAACACGAATTTAAGATATAAACCAGTTTAACTCGTTAAGCTAGCACCCGTTGACTGTGGGAACCGCGTTTAAATCCATAACTCGCTACTTAACTCAAAACTCGTGTTGGTGCAAGTGGGCCTGAAACCTGGCAGGCGTGAAACCTGAGAAAAGCATCCGTGTAGGTAGACAATGAGGCGAAAGATAAAAACTCGCAAGGCACGATTTGACTCACTAGCAATGAAATGACATAAAAAATATGATGCAAGAGGACACGTGCGTTTTGTTTGTCTGCCTTTCTTGACGCGTCGTTGTCGTGATGATAACGTGAATTTATCGTCCTTCCACTATCATATCTATCGCAACCTTTAATAACCTTCGCTATCAATTCTGTTTCTGCTAGAGCTAGGAAAAATAAGTTGCTCACTTTTATGCTAATCAACTATTCAGTTAACAGTATCAGTATCACACACGCCGATTCCCGACGATTGGGGTAAGCAGATTAATCGGTGTTATGCTGCAAGAATTCTGGTAAATTACAGCATAACACCGACCACCACATTTCGCAAAGTGTTTGAACAAGATTCAATCGATCAAGCAGCAAGTAAGGCACGAAGACCCACCTGCTGCATGACTCGGTGGAAGTACCGTGCCAAGGTGAGAGGTGGCGAACCTGTCGCCCTTTAGCACGGCATCTTGTCCTTATCCCTTAGTCGCCTTTTACGACATGCATGGGGAGAGATGCAGTGGGGCTATTCTTTTTAAGTACCGGCCCCACACGGTAACAATTCAGTTAACAATCTTCTTTATATCGCGCACCGTTGTCATACAGAGGATCTATCAAACCGCCAATAAATGTATACGTACACTACACCTATCTATCTACTACAATCTACATCAACAAGTTAGGGTGTGTGCACCCACACACACAAACACTACTGCTTTCATCCGAAGGCCAACCGCGCCAGAACGAGATCTTCCCTCCCACTCTCTCACACATTGACACATCCATCCACACTACTACAGTACAATAAGTACACCGACAAACCGACATCCACACACACATACATTCCAAAACCACCAATACGTGTGAGAAAACACAAACAACCGGTCCATTCCACGTCAGAATTTCAAATATAACATAAGGTCGCAATTCGCCTGCGCATAAGTTACCTGCCCGTAACAATTCGATACAGTTCAGTGGAAAACGGCCAAGCGATTCTGCTTCGAATTTGAAAATAGAATTCAGACTTCGACGCGGGCGTTCGCCACAGTAAACAGACGCATACAGATAAAACACTTTCGACGCGGTGCAATACGTGTGCTCACACAGTTAAACATTAACGTGTCCATACACAAAGGAGGTTTTAGTGTGAGCGGAAAGAGGGCTCTTGGCAACAAGCTTGATAGGTAGTTGTTTGTGTCGTTTTGCTGCTAACCAATTACGTGGCGGCAGTCGGCACTCCTATACGGAGTTGTTTGTGCGGACGTTAAAAAGTGCTTTATCGGATGTTATGAGTGCCACTGAGATGATTAATGTGGATGTTTGTTATATATAATATAGATTTTATTGGATGTTTAGAGATTGAAGAAAGTCTATCTGCATCTGCTGTGATATGCATTGGGCAATGCCTGAAGCAATTCCATCTTTCGCAGTCGTCGTCGTCGCTGTCATGTCCGGAAACTACTTGTAATGTATGGATGTGGACCAATAATGTGCGAGTATGGCATTGCTTTCCGCATTTTGTAGTAGACTTATAAAGCATTCGAGGTTTGCGCTGCAGGCAAGAAGTTCATAGTTCCCCAGCTATGGCTTGCTGGTTTTTTTTTTCTCCACAGGTCCCTCCAACGCTGTCATTTTGAATATGCTTGAATCGGCCCCAATAACGATGATACAGTGAAATAAATCTACATAGATGCTAATGATATCGCATGTCCTAATAATAAAGAAAACGAAAAACAAAAGGATGAAGTCTGTAGTTACTTTGTTGGATATGAACCATATGACAACCAAAATTAAAAAGAAAACTTTGAATCTATCTAAGAGAATCGTGAACATGAAACTGACCGATCTGATCACTTTAAAGATGTGACGATATAACAGGATTTGGTTGAAACAAGTTTACATTTAAATAGACAGTAAACTGGTTTGAAATGTGTAAATTATATCCTCATGAATTAGACCTGTTTTGTAAAATTATATTTGAACCTCGTCAATTGCTTATTTTCCAGTGGAAACAATCGTGCCATAGAAATAACAACTAGCTCACACAGCAGTGAGAAAACAAATAATTAACCATTCCTTAATAAGGTTTTCAAGACTTTTAAGTGTGCGATTGCATTTAGCACCTTCATTCAGTTCGTTAGCTTTGTAAATGGCTCTATTTGTTCAGATGCCACTGAAGACAATGCTCCTATTCTCTACTGTCTGAAGGTTTTCATATCTTTATTATCTATAAATAACGATTAATGACGTGTTTTATTCAGATAATAATAAAATCAAGTTATTTTTCACATTGTCGATGTATAAATTTGCAGAGTAAACATTGCCCTCTTTCTGAGCATCACATGGTTTCTTTATAGTCTAAATTTGGTCTAAATGGCAATTTATTTTTCGTTATAACGATTTTTAGTAGTGTCGAGTTTTTTGAGTATGCTAAGCTCAATTGGCAGTGTGCTAGGCACTAGGGTTGCCAACCGTACTTTAAAATAAAGTATCTTACGTTATTTTAGGTCTTCGTACTTTAAACTTTTGAATAGCAATAAAGTACGCGAAAATACTTTATGTCAACCTTAAACTTTAAATAATGCGCGAAATGAAACATAAACTAACAGCACCTCAATAATCGAATGTAGTAATCTGCATCTGTAAAAAAGGGATTTGTCATATAACTTTTACACCGTTACCGGTCTTTTTGCGCGGTTTCCGCGCGAGGCATGCCGTCACTTTGTCCGCTCTATGTAAAATAGCGCGGTCGCCGTGGCCGGCTGGCTGGCGTTATAATGGTCGGTCACTTTGTCCTCCCTAAGTTAGGGGGGTCGCCGCGACCGACTGCTGGCTAAGGGCGAGCGGCATCGAAGCCGCTACTGCTGCTGGCACGTTCTGCAGTCTCTCGACTGCTGCAGCTGCCTGTGGTGAGGAGAACAGCGAATGAATCGGCGATTGTCGGTTAATCGAATGCAGTGCATCATAATGTGTATTAAAAAATACCTAATCACTGCTGAAATGTCCAGAGAGCCCTGAAAATATAAATGTTTTAAAATTCATATAGTTAAATAATACTTTTTTATTAGACTGTACTTTTTATTTGCTATCCCTGAAATCAGAAATACGTTATTTCTTCTAAAAAAAGTTGGCAACCCTAGGCACGTCAGCCGAAGAGACGACGACTGTTTTATGTGATCTTTGTATATTATTGTAGTTGTAAATTTGTTTTCTCGGTATATTTATTTGTAGTTGTAAATTTGTTTTGTTTTCTATATTCGCCATGTTATTATTTTTTGATTACCTTTGGTAGGTTGCGGCTGAAAAACAGGGTCAGCTGGGCGCAATCCTAGCTAGGCATATGCTGAGCCGCTACCTATTTACATATTGCACTTAGATGATAAGATTAAATGTATTTTAGTGTAAGTATAATGTAAAAAGTGTAAATGTGTAAATAAAAATATTTTATTCTTATTCTTTATTCTTATTCTTGGAGTAACCGTAGGTAGGAGATCAGACAGGAACCAACCCTGAGAACATTTTATATAATTTTCTGTTGAAGGATGTACTTTTTGTACCTTTTATTTAATTAAATCTTTCAAACTTGTAACGCTGGCTTTTAATTATCTCATGCTCTAGGCTATATGCCGCACTCACCCCATCACTCTGGCTGGATACATTAGCTACACCCAAAAGTCGACTGTCGACCGAGGACAGGAAAACGGAGTGTGGGAAGACCACCCGCCAGGTGGGACGACGACATCAAACCGTACGTGCCAGCGGAAAGCAGTGGTTCTGTACCGTTGAAGGCCGGGAGGACTGGAGGAAAATTGGAGAGGCGTATGACCAGCAGTGGACGCATACACGCTGACTGAGAAACAATAGATAGAAACAAAGATTTAATTAAAAAGGAATTTATGAATAGGAAATTCCTTTGACTGTTGTGTTTGAAGGAGTGTTTGATCGCTGAAGATGATATCTGGATACAGTCAATGCAGTTTATTACATTTTCTTCCACAGGCAAAGTCTTGTTTGTTGCTGGGACGCCATCGAGCTGCCATGCCGGCCAGTTAGAGTGTCGGTGCGAAGAATCGATTGACACCGAAATTTTTTGAGGTGGTTCAAAATATTTGCTCTGCCAATTTGAACGTGTAGTCGACATGTACTCGTAACGGAGATTTCTCGAGCTTCAACTCTTGCGAAAACTTGCGAGGCCCACCTAATAGTTTGCCGATTTCGTTGTCAACAAACATATCTTTAAGTTTTACATTTGAAGTTCGGTTGTCTCAAGACAAGATTTCTTTCAGTTATAGGTATAACAGATGTGTGGTCAGTTAAACCAGAAAGAGCAAGAACGAATTAAAATTATTTCACAATTTGTCATCCTCAATTCCGATACATGGTCCAATCCAAGAAGGATGATGGTCCAACCAGTTACAAAACTTGATTCATATGGGCCGGGCCCTGAGGCCGGGCCTATGGGTTAATCTTTTGTTTTTCGACATTTTTCTTTTTACGCTGAAGTATTATGTACGAATTTTAGAGATATTGAGGGTTCTGAGAGGGAACAAACTAACACACTGGCGAAATCATCGCTCCTCGTGACTTCGGAATCGAATGAGGGGCCGATTAAAATAGTGTATTATTCGAAAGCTAACAAAATGCGGCATGTACTGCAAAAGCTAAACCGTAGTTAAAATGTAAGCAGATGTCATTATAATGAGTATAGTAGGTAGGTACTTTTCACCCGCAGCCCCGCAGCCGCTGCAGGAATAATAAAATAATAATACCTACATTGCATACATAGAACCGTCTAACTAAACAAACAAAAGACAGCTCCATAGCAACAAGCGTCCGGCCGTCGCGTCGTTCGTAAAAAACAACGCGAACAATGGCGATGAAAAAAAAAACACGTTTGGAACACTGTGGCATGATCAGCGAAGCGTGCCCATTCCTACGTGCGCTCAAACCGTAGAGTATTTTATTTTACTGGCGGCCTGTGGCTTACTGAATGCATCTTAGGGCCTATTTTACCACCTATCCATAAATTCCTCCTTAAACTTAGTGTGCCATAATTACTGGTCAAATCGGTTACTACCACCGCTCCGTAAGCCTATGCTACACATAAAGTGATGCCTAATTTGCGGACATCTTCGTCTTCTCCATAAGCCTAAAGAACAGATTATGCACCACTTTGTTTGATATTTGACAGTTGTTCTTTGTTGTTCTTACCGTTTTTGGAGCGAATCGTCTAGGCAGAAACACACCGTGTACCGTGTGGGGCCGGTACTTTAAAAGAATAGCCCCGCTGCATCTCTTCCCGTGTATGTCGTAAAAGGCGACTAAGGGATATGACTCCCTTCTTATATTACTAGGTGGTAGGGTTTAACCCACCCGGGTTGGTACAATCGCACTGAATGAAAGGTCGGTCGAAACGGCTATGTAAATAGTTTGTGTTTTCCGTCCAGTTCAGTGTAGCCGGCACGACCGAAGGGAAGTACCTTAGGATTTCTGTGGGAAGTACTGACACTGACGTGGCACCAAGTTCACCCGATGTTATGGGCTGACATCGCGGATGTTGTAGGTGATGTGGCCAACCGTGTCAGTTTCCATAAAAAAAAACTCAACACTCACAACTAACACTTTATGGATGACATATGCTCCGTAAATTTGCGTGGTAAAAGCGAATATTTTTAGGGAATACATTTAAGTTATAGTTTTCGTTATGCGGTAGGTATTTTGTTATGGACGGGTTTATGCACTCATGGTCATGGTAAAATAGACCTTTAAACTTACAAAATATGGGACTACTGAAAAACCGACCGAGTTCGACCGTGGTTCGGATTCCACGTTAAACTTTAGGTCCCTTCCCTTCTTACCTTACTAGGTGGTAGGGTTTATGCCGGCCGGGTTAATACCACCGTACTGAGCGAAATTTCGGTCGAAACGGCTATATAAATAGTTCGTGTTTCCCGTCCGGTTCAGTGTAGCCGACATGAAATGTAGGGAAGCGCTGACATGGCATCTAGTTCCCCGGTGTTATGGGCTATGTATGTACTATGAACGTAGGAATTACTTTAGGAAACACGTATCAGGCAGGCAGGACAGGAATCACCTCCACGGATGAAACAGAAAAAGTCCAGTCGTCCAAATTATCCCTCGCATAAAAAAAAACATATGGGATTCAACACGTTCAGGCAATTTTAACATCTATTGCGTAACAATAAAATTCAATATCCTTCTCCTTACTACGAGAGTTCTTTTGTGATGTTGCTGCGTCGCGTGGAATTGCGCTAGTAATAGTGCAAGCGAACACAGACAGAACATTCGACCCGCACACAGATAGAACGTTCGACTCGCACACACACAGAACGGCGAATATTCACGTTCTGTCTGTGTGTGCCGTGGCGTGTCAGTCAGTCGTGGCGCGCATGCGAACGAACCCGCTCGCTTTGTGCGGTCATCGTGCGAGTCTTGTGTGTGTGCCCATCGTGCGAGACTTGTGTGGCGGTGTTGCCAGAATACGGTTCCCTCGTACGCGGGGTATTTAGCTTTTTTGTTGCTTGGGTAAGTGTAGTAATAAATTTTTCTTTTCAATGTTTAATCTGTTCTACCTATGTCAGTATACTCATTCATTATGTAGGGAAGTATTGTGTTTGCCCCGAGGATAATAAAATAAACATGAGAAGGTGACTCAGATCTGATGGTAAAATCACGTAAAACTAAGTAACTTTTTCGTCTTAAATCATGTCCTTATTTCAGAAAATATTCACCTTTCCGCTACGTTTTGTAGTAACCTATAGTCGTTTTCAGCCTTTGTGTTGCCAACAGCTATACTTATTTATTACCGAATTCACGATAGGGTGTACTAAAGCAGCTTTCCTGTCCTGGCAATGTTTGATGCTATGGTAAATAGGTAGGTAGTTAACAACAGATAAAACATATTTGTCTTATGCAAAATTAGGAATATTTATCGTATATCTACCAATGATATTATAAGTTAAAAGGAGGTAGATAGGTTATCTGAGCTCCCAAGCGGCACATTAAATACAAGACCACAGTCCTGTCTGAAGTTAGTCGCCCACCAACTACGCACGCGTTCGGACCGCTAACCACGAGCCGCTAACACATCGAAAATGCCGTCGTGTGTAATTAATGAATGAGATTCTGCACTGATTCTAATAATTGGAATAAGACTATTCGAGTCGGCGCATCACTTTATAGTTCTTCCTCTCAACTTTTCAAGGACGTGCCATGTGTGAGCACTGAATGTCATATAGATAAGCTATCTTTCCTAAAATATCATTGCTATTAGGTGTGAAAAGTACTAATGCAAATCACGCACAGGAATTCAGATGCAGATGAGAGATGACAGATGACAGCTGTCACCGGACACAATTCTAGGTCACGCCCAATTGGACACAACTTTCTTTTGGCCAAAATCAAGCAATACTTACGACTCCATGTCTATTTAACACACTTTTTATACATATTTTTTATAATATGGTAGTAGATACTAAGCATGTACTCAGTTTTATCTATTATGTCAGCCTCGGTACCTCAGTGGTGCGGTCAGTCGACTGTTGTTAAACAACCCTGAGCGCGGTCAGTACTTGGATGGGTGACCGCTCGACCGTTGGAGGCTGACCGTGGTTCGGATTCCACGTAAAACTGTAGGTCCCTTCCCTTCTTACCTTACTTGGCGGGTTTATCTCGCCCGGATTTGTACCACCGCACTGAATGAATCTTCGGTCGAAACGGCTATGTACCTACCTAAATAGTTTACGTTTTCCGTCCAGTTCAGTGTAGCCGACATGAAATGAACGACATGAACATGCACTAGCATGGCGCCTAGTTCACCCGGTGTTTATGGGCTGACATCACGGATGTTGTAGGTGATGTGGCCAACCGTGTCAGTTTCCATAAAAAAAAAGTGTTCACTAGACATCGATGTCACTAGATCTAGATCACTTGTTCCAGGTTCTCTTCATTTTTCGGGTTTGCATATCTACGAGTATCTAGTGAAGAAACACCTTTTTTTATTCGAAGCTTGCTACATCGTATGACTATACCTATACATACATATAATTATCGTTTTTGTGACGAGGATCACAAATTTGTGTCATTGAATTCTTGTAATTTGAACCTATCGTATTTCATTATAACTTTTTTACTAGCGTTCATCAACATTTTATTTGTGGTAAAGCGTCAAGCTTTATACCAGGCACCAGCAGCGCCTTAACCAGTACACTTAGGTTTTTTTTTTATGGAACCTTTTTTAGGTACTAGGAAAGAGATAAATGTTATTTATATTAATACCTACCTATTTAAATACATCGTTATTTATTATGTACCAACCTATTACTATGTATCTGGTTATTAATATTGAATTGATATTTAAGTGTGCACTAAGTTATAGCTAACAACATGGCTAACAAAATTAAATAGAAGATGCATTAGAAGAAAAAAATGGTTTTTTTCGTTTCTTTGTTTGTCAATCCCTAGTGACATTTTTTGCTGTGGTGTGTATATACGCTCGCTGTTATAACTCGAGAATCGCTGAACTGATTTATATGCGGCTTTCACCAATTTAATCGTGACATGATTAAATTTTGATTTCTTTAAACTGATTCACAGTACCAAATGCACGTGTTATTGTGTTAATTAATATGAACTAAAAATTTTTTTAACCGACTTCCAAAAAGGAGGATGTGTATGTTACTCGATTTCTCCGCCAATTCTCAACCGATTTGAATGATTCTTTTTTTCATGAGTAGGCTTATATCTCAGGGGTGGTTCTTTCACAAATAAACATTTATGAAAGATTGCCACCCCTAAGGATGGGAAATTAAGGGTGAACACTTTCACACTAAGGAATTTTTCAATTACCCACTTACCGTCAACCGATTTTAATATTATGTGTTATTACTAAAAAGAGTGAAATAAAAAAACTGTTTAAAAAAAACATTGAATCTACATACTTCAAACCCTAAAAAGTATTAAATAATACTTTGATCTTAGTCTTAGTAGAAACCTGAAAATTTATAGATGGACACTTTTGTGATTTTGTACCGCTGATCTCAAGATCTAAATATTATTTAATATTATTTTTTTAGGGTTTGAAGTCGGTTCAATGTTTTTTTAAAACAATTTTTTCAATATTCAGGAGCAGTCCGTAATCCGTATATAGGAGAGGGCAGAAAGTATGGAGTACAACTGGAATAACACGAGCTGCCTCCGGCTTATAAGCGAGTACGAGCGACACCCGCTGCTGTGGAACCAAGATCACGAGTCCTACTATGTCAAGGTATATTATAATTTTTTTTTATGTAATCCGGGTGGCTGTGTCAGAGGGGCCAAAGCACATGCTCCGACCAGCCAATATCACCTCCGAGAAGGTAAGTGCCATACCGCATACTTCCCCGGATTGCTAGCTATACTGGACTAGAGGACATATGAGAGGAGAACACGACCGAGACTGCTATGTCTTACATCCAGTACGGTGGTACCAACCCAGTCGGCTACTATTTGAGCCTACCACCTAGTAAGGGGCAAGGGAAGGGACCTACAGTTTTACACCGGTTCCGTTGTAAGTTAACTTTTGTTGTTGTTAGTTTGGGTGATTTAGTTTCTATGCCGGAGATTAAACAAAAAAGGAACAGAGCCAAAGTAAAAAAAAAAAAAATTAATAAAATGACAAAGCTTACATTATTTAATTTGTTTAAAGGAAAAGCGCATGGAAGCATGGAGTGTCATGGCTGTAAACTTAGGCGTAGAAGTAGATGAGGTGAAATACAAGATGAACAATCTATTGGGTGGATTTAGAAGAGAAAAGCAGAAGAAAATAACAGCTTATGATGACTGGGGTGAGTAATATATTAAAGCCAAGCTCTGTTTTCGTGATTCGTCTGCCATCCTCAACTTTCACTCCCATACATTAGTGTAGGGGTCAGCACTCACCATGTACAGCCAAATGTGCCCATGTGGACATACTTTGGCTGATCATAGTGGCGTGCAATGCCCCATTCACTTGATTGACGGCTTTCACTGTGTTTTCCGCATCTCCTTCACATTTTCCATCCCGCGTGAACATATTCCCCATAGATATACGAATTCGTTCACTTGCTAGTTGCTCCAGCCTCTTATCCCCATACGTATAGGTACATTTAAACTACAGATAAGGCACTGTTCTATTATCAGGAAATCCACTCTTTGCGTTCTTAAACGTTCGTGCTTTGTTCTTCCATAACTCCTATTTGGCCTCCACTGTTTGTAAATAATGTTTATACTGAAACATTTTCAGGTGCAAAAGAGGTTTACACGTCGCGATGGTTCGCCTTCAAACCGATGAAGTTTTTACTGAAGAATTCAGATACCGCAGAGTTTCAGCATCCGGTATTCACGACGGCTCCTGACAAAAGTCCTTCAGTAAGTTTCAGTAAAATTTTTGTCATCTTAAACACTACAGGTAAGTTGATGTTCCATAATATCCTCTCAGATACCTACAAATAGGTGAAGTTTTTACTGAAGAATTCAGATACCGCAGAGTTTCAGCATCCGGTATTCACGACGGCTCCTGACAAAAGTCCTTCAGTAAGTTTCAGTAAAAAATTTTTCATCTTAAACACTACAGGTAAGTTGATGTTCCATAATATCCTCTCAGATACCTACAAATAGGTGAAGTTTTTACTGAAGAATTCAGATACCGCAGAGTTTCAGTATCCGGTATTCACAACGGCTTCTGACCGTTCCGTTCAGTAACTTCCAGTAAATTTTTTTTCATCTTAAACTCTACAGGTAAGTTGATGTTCCATAATATCCTCTCAGATACCTACAAATAGGTGAAGTTTTTACTGAAGAATTCAGACACCGCAGAGTTTCAGTATCCGCTATTCACAACGGCTTCTGACCGTTCCGTTCAGTAACTTCCAGTAAATTTTTTTTCATCTTAAACTCTACAGGTAAGTTGATGTTCCATAATATCCTCTCAGATACCTACAAATAGGTGAAGTTTTTACTGAAGAATTCAGACACCGCAGAGTTTCAGTATCCGGTATTCACAACGGCTTCTGACCGTTCCGTTCAGTAACTTCCAGTAAATTTTTTTTCATCTTAAACTCTACAGGTAAGCTGATGTTCCATAATATAACCAAAATACGTCTGAAATACGACAGATCAAATTAAAAGTAATGTTTCATTATTATCCATAATTCGAGTGTTTCTTGGCCATATTTTAAATCGTTTTCAACTCCAAGCAACCGCAGGCTACGCCGGTAATTGGATACTCCCGAAACACCCGAAATAAATGTATTCTCGAGTAGAGATGCAGGATACCCGAATTTCGAGTTGCTCCCATAAAAACCGGCTGCCAGTTTTTTTGTGAGGACCCCAACCGATTGTGAATCCAGCGAGAAGCAATAAACATTGGAGGATCCGCCTACTTTCAAATTTAACTCCGGGAAATAAATATGCCGCCGCATAGATGAAATGTGTCTTAGGAAATGATTCAAGCCTCATTTAATTTCAACGCAACGCTTCCTAGCTTCCTTCTGTATTTTGATGGCGTCGTAGCTAGACCTCAATTGGGAGGATATGGTTGCTTCAGCATTTCGAAATTATGAATTCAATTTGGTGTACGAATACGAATCCCTTTCCCTCCACAGTTGACTGCTCCCCCTTTTCTCTCCGACACGCTGTTAACAAAGTTGGGGTCAGCTCTTTTGGAGAGGAGCATTATTGTCCTTTGTTCTCTTTGTGTGATACTATTTAATATACGGCGCTGTAATTGTTTATTATTCAAAGTTTTTGTGTTATGCAATACCGGAAGATTAAATTTGGCCTCTTTGAAACTTTCGCTCCATTATGTTTGACCAGAATTTTCACTCGAGGGTTTTCATTCAGTTGAGTTTCTTTGTCTATTCTCTGTGTTAATGTTAACTGCAATGCCGCCTTGATGGATTTTACTTCATTATTATTATTTTCTAAGTCGGCTACAACGAAAATTCACATAAATACCCCTTTCTATTCCACCGATCGGTTCAAAGAGAATCAAAACCGCAACAAAGAAAAGCCCAACGTATCCGCACTTGCACAATATGTAGGATTGTATAGAATATAGTATATCTACTGAGAGAACCCTGTCAATAGCTCGGGCACGCACACCCGTGGCCGCCCCACGCGTCGCTTTATGGTCGCAGCAAGTTATCGCGTCGCATAAGGTTATTATATCCGATTGAGCTAGCTCGACGAAAATGCTCATCCACCCCAAAATCCAGCGTATCTGCCGCTCGCAGGGCGTCGTCAAACAATGAGAGCCAGGCATTTGTGCCGCCAAATTTACGACGCACTTTTACGATTGCAAAATAGGTGGGACTACTGGGTTTACGACCGAGTCTGTATAATAAGAGCGAGGGCTGTGTAGGATATGGGAAAGCCGCAGAGTAAACTCGGAATTCGTATTCCCCATTAGATTTGACAAACCGACATCATCATCAGCCCGTATCAGTCCATTGCTGGACATGGGGCTCTCACTAGGCACACTACTATACGGCGGTCTTCCATTCTTATGTTCTTATCGATCTTATCGGCGGATACGATTATACTTTTAGATAGATTGAGAAATAGTGTAGTGCGAGAGCGCTGTGGTCTGAAAGAGGATATAGTGACAAGGATTGAGAAAGGAATGCTTCGATGGCTCGGTCATGTTGGAAGAATGGATGATAGGAGACTAACGTAAGAAATTTATGGAACAAATATGACTGAAAGAGTCGGGAAGGGTCGCCCTAGACGCACGTACCTGGACCAGATCTGGCATGTGCTCAAAAAGGGTCAAGTGCTCCCGTAACCGACGAGCATGCATGAAGAACATTATGAGAGTGGAAGAGGCGGCCGAGGTGTGTCAGGATCGTTGCACGTGGAGGTCCGTTGCGTTGTCGCTGACTACCCCATCGGGAAACAGGCGTGACGCTTTGTATGTATGTATTTATACTTGTTTGTTTCCCCATTCGAATTGTTCTAATCAAGAGTTGGTAACCCTAGCTGTAGCTGATATTAGACTGCTGACAATGTGCAGTAAAGTTCAAATGTCCCAGCATATAATGAAATGTAACTTGTAAGCTTGTAAACATACCAAACCAGAACCTAACCCAACATCGCATGTTGACAATGCTGGCAATGGATGCCAAGTTACGCAGAAATTAATGAAATGCCAAGTTATTCATGTCTGAGGACATTGGCCTAAGTATACCACTTGTTTATAGTCTTTGACATCTAAACTCAGCGAAAATTCGTAAAAAGCATGAACTGTATTGTTGTGTTCTCTCTTATTGTTGATTTGATGTGGGATTAAATTGAGTTTCACTTTAGTTCACATAAGGACAAACATCACATGGCTAATCCTACTGGTAACATAAGTTGTATATTACAATATATATTATATTCTTTATTGAACACCAATTTATACAAATTAGGCACAATAGGTGAGCTTAATACCGTGAGGCATTCTGTTCTAACCAACCTTTGGGATGTGGGATAAGTATATGCAGGCGAACAAGAATAGTTTGTGGTAATGTATTAACCTGTTAGCTCCCCATGGTTCCCGATGGGGAACAATTACGACCTCTGCTCTGTCCCCGCGTTCCCGAACGGGAACAAGATTTATGCGCAATTTACGGCCGCACTATTTGACCAAATTCACTTTATTCCGCCCTGATCCTCTCTTGACTCAGGCAGCAATCCTTTGAGACAGGCTCCATATGTCTCCAAGAAACAATAATATTGGCTATGGAAACAATAACTTGCCGTCAGTGGACATATTGATAATCTGTCCGTGTGCGTATTTTTCAAGTAAGAGCGCCCCGTGAAAATAATGTTTATAAGTGTATTCAAGTGCATCTATGAGCTAAAGGTTAGTAAATAGTGTTATTTATTAGTTATTCTACCAATAGAAGATGCATTACGAGTTCGGGTGGCGACAAAAGTCATATTTTTCGTCGCTCAAAAATGTTTGTTTATTTTTGTATGAAATGTGTAAACAATGACTTTGAAGGCATATTTTTCATGGAAATATAGCTTATTTTTCCAATTTTCTTCGCATTATTATACAAACATACGACCAGTTGCAAAATAAAAGAAGGTTTAGTTCAAATAATATATTTATAAAATTGGTAAAAAATATCACGCGCGTGCCATCTCGGACTGTCCTGATGCTCTCAGGATGTTCATGTTGAACATCCGATTTCGCCGATTTCTGTAAAGAAAACGTATATTATACTTTACTATTTCTAAAAGTATGTTTCTTTACGAGTATTCTAATATAAATATTGTAAAGGTATGTTTTGAATTTATTTTATAATGAATTTTTCAAAAAAAAATTGGGATTTTTTTTTCTACCTAAAATATCTGGTACTTCTAAACAAGGTAAGCCTCACTGTTTCACATGGATTTTAGGAAATTTTCTAGGCTTTCTAGGACAGAAGAGTTTATAGGTCTAACTTTATTAGTTTCCGAAATATCTGCGTTTATGTCGAGGTCGGCGCTCATGTGCGCGCGCGCACATGAGCGCCGTCGGCGGGCCACGCCCATGCGGGGACTAAGCGGGTTTTTGGGCTTTATAACGCGGGAGCGAATAGGTGAAGAAAAGCAATATGATAAACCTCAAATGAATAGTAAATAAATAATTTAATACCCTAAATGTATATAATAGACTTGCATACTATGTACATAAATCAGTGGTACTCTTGTTCAACACCATCAACTGAATGACAAGAGAGAGAGAGAGAGAGAAGAGGGGTGTTAAGATAATGCAATATAAATGTATTTACTTCAGTAAGGATAGGAAAAGATTCTTCAAATACATTTATCTTAAATACATTTATAGATGTAGTGGAGCGTAAATGCACAATAAGTTAATTCTTTTATGAATTTTCGCCGGGTTTATAGGGCGAAGACTATACCATATTGTACTTATCTAAACATGTCACATTTGTATGAAAATCTGGCTCATTATCTATACCACGAGCCAAAATGATGATAATGATTAAAAAATATAAAAATTCCACCGATTTATGCAAGAAAGGTCAACATTAATCTGTCACATGCATTTCATTCAAAATCACGTGAAATCTGGAGAAACATGAATGAAGGTTTTATCATTGATAAATTTATAATACATATTTATCTTTTCCGGTTCCGAGATAATTCCTCTACATTATATATTTCATAGGTTTGGCCGTCTGCGGTAGACTCAACTTGCGTCCCGCAATCAAGGGCCTACTTTATTTAAGGGGTAATCCTTGCTTCCATTCCAGCCGGGTAATGCCGCAAGGGGTCTGGGAACTTTCGAATTTGAATGTTTGTTAGGCAGTTTTTAGTTATTACATTATTTTTATTGCTCTTTATATACAAACAAATATACCGTCATGTCATTGTATCTTTAGATTTTATGACTTATTACATTTCTTTGTAATAAACTTTTACTAATTGTTGTTGAATTGACTTGATATATTTAAGTATCAAATGGACGATGGCACTATACCGTAGACGGAAAAAAATAGTAATATTTTTTATTATCGAAGCACTATACACCAGATATATGTAATGTAAATAGGCAGAGTGGTCAGATTCTTCAGTATTCATGTTTATGCTGTAAATATTAATGCTCTTGTGAGCGGTGGTATGGGTTAATTATTTCTAAGTTACTTTAATATAATACTTATAATAAGGTACTAACAAAACATTGTGACTTGCGAAGTTAGTTTGTCAGTTCTTCTTCGCATTAAATTTAGAACTGGCGGAATTTTCGACATGTCCAAGCGTAGGTCACCTACCTATGGATGAAATTATACAATAAACAATAATTGTAAAATAAACAATAATTGGGAGAGGCCTATGTCCAGCAGTGGACCGATACAGGCTGATGATGATGATGAAACAATAATCTACTCCACTCCAATTATTATTGGAGTGGACTAGATTTATCTGAATTAATACAGTATTTCGCATGGTCTGTACAGCGAGTTTGCCGAAATTATTCCCGTTGTTCAGCCTACTGAAGGGTAGCCCGGTTTCGGGGCCGATGATTTTACTGCTCAGAATTTTCGGCAACTATTTACTTAGGATGAGATCTTCACCCTGCTATATGCCAACTTTTTTGGGCTCGTATTTACTTCCGAACTCGGAGGTGAGACGGTGGCATATTTCCAAATTCCACTACGCAAGCGCGCGAGAGCCTTTTTTTATTTTATTTGGCGAATATTTTGTGAGACATTTTGTTCAGTAAAGATTCGTGGTCAGGTGAGGTAAATTGAAAAATTATGACTGAACGTTGTCTGGACAACAACAACAACAAGTGTTTTCCGAGGTGTTTTCCAAAATTGGCCATTGAAAATATTGGCCAAAATGTATCCAAATAAATAAAAAAGTGCGAGTCGAACTCGCGCACCGTGGGTTCCGTATCGCCATGTCATGGTCAGCGCTGCTTTATACTGTTTTCGGTAGATGGCGCGCATACACTTTTTAGTTTCTTGTATGGGGATTTTTTTACTTTTTCTTATTTTTATATCTTAAGTATTTTCCAGACTCTGCGTTCAGTTGAACAAATTTTAAAATTACCACACGTGCATCCAAAATGTCTCAAAAAGTAAACCGCCAAAGCAAATAAAAAAAAATTATTAACAAATAGGCTTTCGCGAACTCACGTAGTAAAATTTGAGATTAATCAACCCGGTGGTGGTGCTTTGGAGGTGGTGTAAGCTCTGCGTGTGGCTTGTAATAAAGGAGAGCGATAAAGTTTCGGTGCCGGAATACCGCTTTGTCAAAATTCTCGGCACTCTAAGACACGTCAGCACCAACAACGCAACGAACCACCGAACATCGAAAATGCCTGTTTTCCAAGGGGGTAGGCTGAGATAACGAGTCTTCATGCCACGATCCTACTTGACACCTGTGCCGCCTCTTCGACTCTCAGAATTTTTTTAATACATGCTCGTCGCGTCGCACAGTGCAGCGTCCCGAAGAAAAGTCCGGACGTTTGACATTTTCTCAAATGTCTCAGAATCCAAAAAATAATTACTATCGCCCATTCTACAGGATCATAGCTATAACAAGGAATAGCTTTAATTTTTTTCACAATACTCTAACATTTTTTAATTTAATCCGGAAAAGACCTCTGCCAGGAAATTTCAATGTATTGCATTAAATACGGTGAAATGTATTATTTTCTGTCGCCTTCCTTATTTAATATTTATAACTTTTGGGTAATAATGGGTTCAAATAGTATATCACAAAATATATAAATGTAAGCATATGGCCATTTTACTAAATAACGTAATTTTTATAGAGTGATTTTAGAGAATCTATCAAATAATCTGAAGTGAAATATTTAAACATCAAGAAAGTAAAAAGTCCAAAACGGTCCAAGAAATGATTATTGCTACGTTATAGATTAGCTATTGGACTTTAGCCAGTATGAAAATGGTAGCCATATGCAGCCATATCTTATATACTTTTTATGTTTGTTTACGATCGCGCCTAGCCGCGCCTTACGCTCAAAACGGCCGCTCTTTGTTTTGGTGACACACCACATCACAGTATTGTATTATTTATGGTGTTATACTGTTCTTATAACAACATCACAATGAGCACTATTACATACGTCTAATAAAATAACTTATTGGGGGTCGAGTATTTTAAAATATATATTTTAACGAGTCACCTTTAATTCTAATTTACTTTGATATTAGTTTATTAAGATCTCACAGTAGAAATTATTTTATACATTATGCACTATATCTTTATACCTAATAGGTATATAGCATAATATGTATACATAGCCTGTACTATAGTAACTTTATTTTTTGTGGTTTAAGATATGAAAAATAATTTAGTATAAGAGTGAAGAACTTTAACAACATTTTATTATTTTGTTTTAACACGGCTATGTGCATACTGAAGCCATGGATCTACTGCAGCGAAGCATTGATTTTTACGTTTTATTACGAGACAATTCTTTACCATTAAATGAATATATAATATATTATTGACACAAAAAGTACGGAAGTAATTGGAGAATCGTTTACATCCGGAGAGCGAGCGACGATCAAGACTTGGCGGAATGTGCACCTGAAGTAAATAGAGTTTAGAATAGTACATAATTAAATAAGGTACTTATCTTGTCTAATTTATCTTAAGAAATAAAAAAAAATCAATGTTTCGCTGCAGTAGATCCATGACTATGTCACTCATTGCGAATGTATTTTCTCTAGTTTATTTTTAAACGTAGTTCCTTATTTCATTTATTTTTTCTTTACTTTTTAATAAAAAAAATATAATTATGTAGATTTAATTTTAGTACTAATTGAATTTCGAAAGTTTAATTATAATTTTGTTTAATTAATTTTCTAGTTATGATTATGATTACTCTTGTTTTTAATAAAAAATATACATATTTAAATATACTATCGATGTTATGAATTCATATATATCATCAATATCACCGTCAGCTCGGCAGCATTATCTGTCCTCGGTCACTGATGAACATAGGCTTCTCCGCCTAAGCATGCGATCTTTTATGCAAACTTAATATAAATACATAATACAAAACTGTTGTAAAACTAAATAAAAAGCATTTAAATTTCTATATTTGAATTTTTAACCTTTCCTGAATAAATAAAATAAATAGGTACCTGGAAACCCAAAAAAAAATAATCTTACACACAGCGCATATTTTGAATTTCAAATTAAAATAAATATAAATCCTATTGCTGATTTTTTTTTAATTTACAGAATTAGTAGCTAAACTATTCAAGATTATTCATGCAAAATTTCAGAGCATTATCTTGAAAAGTTTCGGAGAAATCAAGCGATGTCCGCAAAATCGTATTTTGGTTGCACTGTGCGTCGTCGTCGGCTGCTACGGACGGGAACTACTAACTTATCCTATTTGCTTTATTATTGGATTATAATATTGCTTTAAATTAACATGCCATTGTTCTGATTTTGTGTGTTTTTTTTTTCTTCAAATTAAAAAGTCGTAGAACAAAAGGTGTTCTATTTCACGTACAGAAACCCTTTCGGGTTTTACGGTTGGGGTTGCAACACCGTGCATATTTATATTATTTATTTATATATTTATGTATGTTCCTATTAACCTGTGTACCTGTGTACCTAGTGCAATGAATGTATTTAATTTGTATGGTTAAATATAAGTTTTTTTTTTCATTTAATCATCCACTGACCAGGCATGACTGGTATTGAATGCATATAAGCTTTTAGTCCGCCTTTTGTAACATTATTTTGAACTAAAGAAAGGAAATTTAAAAATTTTTAGAACATCTCAAAAATTCTATCAGTGTAGGTACGCGGGGCGGAGCTTCAATAGATATGCGAAATCAATAGATACGTATGAGTACTGCGTACGTACCTATCAAGTAAGTAATTGAGTCTATGTAACGTCCGTCCGTATTAAACCGCGTGGGGACACGGGGACAGGGACAGGGGGACACGGGGACAGGGGGACTGGGGACAACGGGACGGCACGACATGGCAACACCGATTGGGAGAACCGAACCGGCGCTAAATTCACGATTATGCACGTCACTCGTTGCTAGTTGCTTGCTACTGCGCTCTCAGCCCGTCTTATTTCATTATCATTATTGAGCATTTTGTTTGCTGTCTCTCTCCCTTTCTCTCATCGCTGTCTCTCTAAATCGTGCAAAATGGACAACTACAGCTCAGGGCCTAATTAATCCTTATCCTTCCTTACCTATAATAAAATCCAACGTCTGCTTTCTGTCTTTCTGAGTGTCTGTCTGTCCGCTTATAACTCGAGAACCACTGAACCGATTTTAATAAAACAAAATTCTACGGATAGCTTGATTCTTCCCGTCAACTATAGGCTACTTACTATCACGCTAAATAGCTTATGAGGTTAGCAGTGAAGTGAAATATGAGAGCGGGCGGAGCCGCGGGCACAGCTTGTTACCTATAAATTTTGCAATGAAGTCGACTTTAGGAGCGTGACTGATTGCACTCCCCAAATGTATAATTTTTTTATTGTATAGGTATTAAGAATACTGTATTCTGAGTTTGAAAATTTTAGTTTTTCCAAATTATGGAATTATAGATATATAGACAGAAAATTTGCTTTATTTCTCCAAGATAAGGTACATTCAATTCAATAGTAATAAATAAAAGTACGAGCTACGCGTTTATACAAGGCGCGTTGACAAGCAAGTGGTGGAGACTTCGCGTTTGTCCACCACTTTAGTGAAGACATTTTATTGAGTTCGCACGGGCCCGTCCTTATATATAAGTAAATGGTTTTCAACAATGGTTGTCAAGTAATTGGTCTCCTCTCTCTTCTAGATGTTTATTTCTTACGGCCTAGTCGCAGTAGTAGAGTTGCCATCCGTCCGGAATTGGGCCGGACTGTCCGGCATTTGGATGGCCCGTCCGGAATCGCATCCGATTTGTCCGGCATTAATGCAAGATCTAAAGTTTAATATTTCGCAGGTGTATGTAAGTATGTACGTGCCTATCTTTTTAAGTAAAGGTGTAAATAAAATCCATCAGTTAAAATAATTTTACTCAACAACCAATTTCATTGTCATTTCGTCAATTTCATTCACAGCAAGCTTTTGCCCTCGACTCCGTCCGGAGTATTTTCGATACTGTGCGACCCGCGGATGAGATAGGGTGATGGTGGTATACTATATATCGTACAGTAGCTTCATCTTATATTGGATATTCTTGAGAAATAATAGGCTTCTAGACGATGCGACGAGAAATATTTATTCAAAGTTAAATATTTTCAATACATGTTGAGATTTTGGCGTATGGGTTACAAAGCAAAACTCAAAAGTCATAACAATAACAAGATAAAAACACTCCCATTCGAAACATTGGAAAATACCTATTTTAATTTTGAATAACATAAAGTATAAAGTACATATTCGTCTATATAATGTCGATAATTAAGCACGTAAAACTGAGCGCCCGGCGTGTTCCACACGTCGCGTTTCCCATAAAAAATAAACTGTAAAATATGCATCATGTTTTTGAGGTTTGGTGTGTCGTCCGGCGTTGAGCCTGAAAAATTATGGCAATCCTATGCAGTAGTAAATCCTGGTGGCTCATTGTCGTCACCGCAGCAATCATCGCCAGTTAGTCAGCGGCACAATTGCTAGCGATTTTGCAATTCAGCAATTTTACCGACCACTAAACGCGGCTGTTACTTTCGCCCCAATTGCTTTTATTTTGTTGCCCCTATTCAAATCGTGATCACTGAAAGCATTTAACGAAGCGTTCGCCGAGAGATATTTGATTAGAACAATAATGTCGGGGGAGATATTTGAATAAAATGGAACACGGGAATTTGTAAGGAACTAAGTCCATTATGATATGATTGAACGACAGGTTCCAGTTTTCAATAAGTACATAAAAATGTGCCCAAAAGATGATTACATGACTTAAGATAAGAATAAACTGGAATATCCAGACGAGAAGAGCGGAAGACCGCGTGTGGTGGCGTGCCTTGGGAGAGGCCTATGCCCAGCAGTGGACCGATACAGGCTGATGATGATGATGATGATGATCCAGACGCATAACGGTCTCGCTTCGAAAAATAACATCATCTGATCAATGCCATCAAATTGCCAATGGTTCAAGATTCCAATTCTGCCGATATCTCCATGTACCCATGTAAATGTAATCATTCCGCTATTTTCCCAAGCAAATAACACGGTTATTCCAAACGAATCGAGTTGTTGCGTAGAGAGCGCGCAATGCTGAGCATTGGCGGGCAACGTCGTCGGCGACGTCAATTCGAAAATGATTTCCGTCGGAAATTCCTTCAACCCCTCGTAATTTAATAATCCAAGACTGCATGAGAAAAACAACTTGTACCGTCACGCATCAGGATTCGCACGCGCCGTCAATGAAGATATTATCAATTTCCATTTTATTGTTGAAATATTTTATCGCTCTGAATTTACTTAAACTCTGTGCCTTATTCCATTTGCAGTATAATCTACTTTCTAGTGGAATTCTCGTACGCGATGTGAAGCAGATTCTTTGAATAAAATCTGTCCATTTCTTTCGAAAGGTCTCAAGTTTTCAGCAATGTTCGCTGCATTTTCAACTTTATCGTGTGCGGAACACGTTTCAGTATTGATAGTGCGACTAAGTTAAAATTCATTTGCGCCGTTGTCGATGAACGCTGGCACGTCAAGCTCTGAATGCTGGTTTGATCGACAAGATGCGTCCATCCCGGCCCGCCCCCTGACTCGTACTCACGCCAGATCTTCGCGTTCGATCGTAATATGCAAATGCTCTCGTATGTACACCGTGTACGTACACTGTAGCACCTATCGACTGTAAAACCAGATGCGGCTGGTTTAATATTCCCTACGTGCGAAGCGGACCATTCGTGAAAGGTTAATCGTAAAACATGGTTTCCCTTGTAAATAGCATATCTACGTTATCCATTACAGCATATTTCTCATCGCGTTATATTTATTGATTTATTTTAGTTTTATGTATGGATTTTCATCCCTGGGCAGGGATTGCATCCCTACACGCTGGACTTACCGCGGATGCGTACCAGTCGATTCTGCAGATATTTCCTCTACGGAACCGGTAAACTCTGGAACGCTCTCCCTGCTCATATTTCCCCCCAAGTACAGTCTCGGAATCCTTCAAGAGGGGCGTGAATGGGCACCTGTCAGGCCGGCATGGCATTCGCAACCCCCGCACACGATCGAATGTCCATAGGCGCCGTTAGACACCTTATGGGTGCCACGGCGCCATATGTCGCGCTTTCAATAAAATACATATATGTATATATGTATTTAACGTTATACAGAGGGAACGCTGCATCCGTCATGGGGACCATGCCCTTGTCCCCCATGTCGGAATACTTTTATTTGTAAGTATTTTTAATCTTTTAGATTTGTTTAGTTTGCAGTTTTGTAAATATTTTATGCTGCAATAAAGTTCTTTGATACAGAGATATGAATTTTATACCACATTTTCGTATGACCATTTGCAAATGATTTGCCATCATCATTCTTAGTGGCAGCAGCGTCTCGGTAACAACGAGAAATTCCGACGAACACACACCGCAACTAAATGGCAAAGTTTACGAACTCGAAAGTGCGGAGTGCAAACAAAAACGAGTTCTTATTATTTCGCAGCCATATAAGCGATTTCGGAAATGTCTCTTCGTGCCTACTCTTTACTGTAGGTGGGCAGGGTGCTTAAGTTAACGACTCAAGAGGATGAAATATGTTTTGCATCCGGCGCCGCAGATGTGAGCCAGAAAATAAAACGAAACCACATTTTGCGAAGTTGTAAAATACTTCAAAAGCCCAGGATGTTTCGATTTTTGCCGCCCCGTGTACATGCTCTTCGCGCGAAACAGAGTAAATCGATTTTACCATCACTCGTTAGAACCGAGAATTGAAGCTAAACAAAATTACAAGTTCTTTAGTTTCTTGTAAAACAAATCTCATTTTTATAAGTACATCATTTCATATATTTTTATTTATTTATTTATTACGACCAACCAACAGTGAAATTAATTACATTACAGTAATACTTATGATTAAACACATACACCGGTGAAGGTTGATACAGATAAGAAAAAATCTAAAACAGATGGATGACTACAAACCATGTAGATAACGTAAGAATGTGATGCAATAGATTAAAAACTAAATAATAAACTAGTGATTAAAGTAAAAATGTAACCATGAATGAATCTGAGTGAAAACAAAAATAATTGAATTATGCAAACGATCACCAAAGAAGAAATTGCAATGAAACATGTGAATTTGATATACACAAGCCAATATAAAAAGAACTATGGACCAAGAAGTAGTAGTCATTCTTTGATAAACCTACCTGGCAATGTGTAATAGATGTTTCATTCATCGCATAAGTAAGTTTTTTTATTTATGAAAAGCAACTGTGCCGGCTGAGGGATCAATGATGCAGTCGACAGAGCCAAATTTATGTCTCCTCGTGAAACCACGCTCAATGAGATGACATGCCAGCAGATTCGTGGACTGTTGCCGGGCTGTCTAGCTAGCCTGTTATTACGACATTTGACTTACTGATCCATCAAACATCTCGAGAGTGCTATCGATAAATGTCCTCACTAAAGTGGTGGCGTCCATCACCTTGCTTGCCAACGCACCGTCTAATCTAAGGGCGCGACGCGACGCGCCGCATAGGGAGAGATAATTTGTATGAAAGGTCATATCCTTACTTTTATATGTCACTGTTCTCAAGTTAATAAATGCTTTGTCGATGTTAACTGACCATTGACAATTTTTACTTACTGTGACTACAATATTATAATTAGTTTTGACAATTTTGCAAGTGACAAATTGATTTTATTTCTCAGTTTGAACTAAATGTACCTGAATATTTTAATTTCAGTCAGTTTTTTTTTAGATTTATTAATTTGGTTAAGTTTAGCACAGTTAAGTTTTGAAAATGTTAATTTTTATCTATGTAATTCAAACCACAAAAAAATTTACGAAGGCTATTTTTTGCTCGATACTATTCTTACGATACTACTATCACTATTTATTGTCAATTGACTTATCCTGAGTGAGTGTGCATTGTCATCAAATGGAAATATGTTTTAAATAAAAAAATAAAAAACAATTCCAAGTACTTTTGCATATCACTGTTCTCAAGTTAATTAAATGCTTTGTCGATATCCGAAGAACATATTCCAACCACGGGTACTATGATACAACAGTATGACTATTACATATACCGAACTGGGAAGAAAACGATTTTATTAAACTAAATTATTTATTAAATGTTTATTGCCATTATGGATTCTGACAATCATATTGGTAGCTCCGAGTAAAGTAATGCGTAGAAGATAAAAACGGTGTGTCGTTATAGGTACCTACCTGACCTTTAGAAGTAAAATAAATTAACCCGTTCTTCATATTTAGCGAGCCACGTTTGACTTCGTTCGTGCGTGCGTAACTTTGGTACTTATTAACTACTTAGTTTATAGTGTTTAGTCCTTACTTCCTCAGTAGGCAGGCAGTGATACGATAGTAGTACCTATATATAAGTCAATGTAGGCAGGTAGATTGTATAATGGTAGGTAGACAGACAACTACATAATATGCACTTTCTGTGTTGTTTGTTTCAAAATTTAATGTGTAGTGGATATTGGAGATTGGTGGATGGAGAGTGAAGACTGAAGACTAGCGGAGGGAGACAGATGACTTTAAAATGAGCAGTTTTATTAAGAATACTTTTGTAAAAATCGAGGTAAAAATAGGTGCTTATGCTTAATTGTTTTGTAGTACATACCTATGTGCTGCGTGTGTGTGCCCAAAATTTTAAACGTTCTTATTCTTCGCTTTATCTAGGAAGTAGAATAGTTTAATGATGGCTTTAACGTACCTACCAACCTAACGAAACGAATAGCTCCATAACCTTAACAGATTTTCTCTCGGGCAAAGCAAAACTAAACATATCATTACGTTATCGAGAGAAAGTCCAATGAACCTAATAATAATACTTATGGCTACACGGCACGGCCGCGGCCGCGACGTGCCCACACGTTGCGGGCTGCGAGCGGCGAGCGACAGCGAGCGAATCCACACAAATGTACGCACTACGCATGCACGCACACACAACATACATAGGTAATGCTCCGCTCGTTCGTGCTCGCTCCCTCGTGCAATCTCGAACGCAGCCGAGCGGAGTGGTATCGGCCGCGGACGCGAGTGCGCGCTGAGCACTCGGCTCGAATTCGGCAGTGTCCGGTGTGCCGCGAGCGAGGACGAGCGCCGCGCCGCCCCGCGATCGCGCGAACGAACGCAGCGCGCGACGTTGCCAATTCTATCCCGTACGTACACAACTCGCCCGGCATTGTGGAGCGCGGAACGCCGTGCAATTTATGCCGTTTGTCGTCGTGATGGAGTGGAATAACGAGTTGGTTATTCAGCTGATCAAGGAGTACAGGAATAAGAGGGAATTATGGGATTCGTCTTGCGACAACTACAGGCTGTCGACGGCCAAGTTCGAGGCGTGGCAGGACCTCGCTTCGATGTTCGACTGCGAGATAGTCGACGTGAAAAGGAAGATGAATTCGCTGCTCGCTTCGCACAGGCGCGAGCGAGCGAAGCAAGCGCAGGGTTGCAAGTCGAGTTGGTACGCTTTCCCGTATATGAAGTTTTTGTTGACGCGCTTCTCGGAGATCAAGGACGACGACACGAATGAAGACGTTGAGGTAGGTTGTTGGTGTCACGTACACCACATCATTATGAGAACTTCGTTTGACCTTTCGTTTGACAGCCTACACATTATACTATACTAGTCATCCAGCTGGGTGACTAGCAGGGTTGCCAATTTTTTTTAGAAGAAAACTAATATCGTATTTCTGATTTCAGGGATGGTAAATAAAAAGTACAGTCTCATAAAAATATTATTTATAAAAAAGTTTAAAGACATGTTTTAGTGCTCGTTTTACATATTTCAGCAGTGACGAGGTATTTTTGAATACATTATTATGTTATGTATGATGCACTGCATTCAGTTTACGTTTGATTTCACGCATTGTTTGAACTTGAAAGTTGAAATGAAGTATTTTCGCGGACTTTATTGCTATAGTACGGAGACCTAAAATAACGTAAGTGACTTTATTTTAAAGTACGGTTGGCAACCCTAGTGACTAGTACAGTATGTAGGTAGGTCTTCTAGTATAGTATAGTTTCTCAATCAAGGACTTCTAGGAGTGATGTAGGAGCCGCTTCTGCACCTCGAAATTTTATACTTATACTTACCTACCTAAATTTGTTTCTGTAAAATGTTTTGGTGCAATATCTATAGCTATCTACCTGTCTACCTACTTTCATAATATCACACTGTCACACCTTAACTTAATAGGTGAATGCACGCACATAGTACATGCATACATACATACATACATACATACATACATACATACATACATACATACCGCACGCGGCACGCTGTATCCCGACAATCGGGGTAAGAAGCAGAGTAATTGGTGTTGTGCCGCAAGTACTCTTACAAATTACAGCACAACCCCGAGACCACCATGTTTAGCAAAGTATTGCGACAAGTAGGCATGAAGACCCATCTGCTGCGTGACTCGGTGGAAGGACCGTGCAAAGGTGAGAGGTGGCTTACCTGTCGGCCTTTAGCACGTCATCTTGCCCACATCCCTTAGTCGCCTTTTACGACATGTACAGGGAGAGATGCACATAGTGCATACGTACTGATTCGCTAAATATTTTAACATAATTGCAGACTGGGATGCTTATGATGATAATACGAGAGTGAAGTGACTCGTTAGAAGCTGTTGAGGTCGAGCTATTTATATATGAGCGCGCTGTCCGTACGGCTGTGACCGTGAGCGAGGTGCGTGCGTGTCACGGGATCACTACAATTTGTCGATGGTTTTTTTTATTATTTATGTAATTTTTTTTTTTTTAATTAAATAGTTTATAAGTTCAAAAAAACTAAAACCCGACTACTGAAAAATCACGCTCTAAAAAGTATGAAACAAGAAAATGTTCTCATCTGAAATTGTTATGTACAAACTATTCAATATTTTATCGTCTATTAAATAAACAACTTACACGTAATATATTTTAATGTATTTAATAAATATTCATAGTGTTGTTCAGAGGATAGCCATGGTCGTATGCCACTTTGCCCTATAGGGTAGGTGGCATACGACCACGGCTATCCTCTGAACAACACTATGAATATTTATTAAATACATTAAAATATATTACGTGTAAGTTTTTTATTTAATAGACGATAAAATATTGAATAGTTTGTACATAACAATTTCAGATGAGAACATTTTCTTGTTTCATACTTTTTAGAGCGTGATTTTTCAGTAGTCGGGTTTTAGTTTTTGAACTTATTTTTTATTTTAATTATTTTGGGGATATAACTTCGTGATAAAGTATTTGCAGAGCCGTTTTACATGTTTTGTTTGTTTAGGTTTTATTGTTTTATAATTTTAACATGTGTACCATAGTCCATAAGGCCGAGCTGGGTTCAGGTAAACGATAAACCGACTCGAAGAAAGTAACTAACAAAGGGCGAGGCCGAAGGCCGAGCTGCGTTCAGGAAGACGACAAACTTTCTCGAAGAAAGTAAGCAACTATGGGCGAGGCCGAAGGCCGAGCGGCGCTCAGGAAGAGGATGAACATCTTTAAGAAAGTAAGTAACTGAGGGCGAGGCCGAAGGTCGAGCTGCGTTCGGGAAGACTATAAACCTTCCCGAAGACAGTAAGCAACTATGGACTAGGCCGAAGGCCGATCTGCGTTCAGGAAGAGGATAAACCATCTTTAAGAAAGTAAGTAGCCAAGGGCGAGGCCGAAGGCCGAGCTGCGTTCGGGAAGCCCTAACATTCTCGAAGAAAGTAAGTAACAACAGGCTAGGCCGAAGGCCGAGCTGCGTTCAGGAAGAGGATAAACTTTTTTGAAGACAGTAAGTAACTATGGGCGAGGCCGAAGGCCGAGCTGCGTTCAGGAAGAGGATAAACCATCTTTAAGAAAGTAAGTAACTGAGGGCGAGGCCGAAGGCCGAGCTGCGTTCGGGAAGACTATAAACCTTCTCGAAGAAAGCAAGTAACAAAGGGCGAGGCCGAAGGCCGAGCTGCGTTCAGGAAGACGATAAACTTTCCCGAAGACAGTATGTAACTATGGGCGAGGTCGAAGGCCGAGCTGCGTTCAGGAAGAGGATAAACCATCTTTAATAAAGTAAGTAACTGAGGGCGAGGCCGAAGGCCGAGCTGCGTTCGGGAAGACTATAAACCTTCTCGAAGAAAGTAAGTAACAAAGGGCGAGGCCGAAGGCCGAGCTGCGTTCAGGAAGACGATAAACTTTCCCGAAGACAGTAAGTAACTATGGGCGAGGCCGAAGGCCGAGCTGCGTTCAGGAAGAGGATAATCCTTTTCGAAATAAGTAGCTAAGAAGTTACTTTCTTCGAGAAGATTAAGGTCTTCCTGAACGCAGCTCGATCTTCTGACTCGCCCTCTGATACTTACTTTCTTCGAAAAGGTTATCCTCTTCCTGAACGCAGCTCGGCCTTCGGCCTCGCCCTTTGTTACTTAATTTTTTTAAGATGGTTTATCCTCTTCCTGAACGCAGCTCGGCCTTCGGCCTAGCCCTTTGTTGCTTACTTTCTTAAAGATGGTTTATCCTCTTCCTGAACGCAGCTCGGCCTTCGGCCTCGCCCATAGTTACTTACTGTCTTCAAAAAAGTTTATCCTCTTCCTGAACGCAGCTCGGCCTTCGGCCTAGCCTGTTGTTACTTACTTTCTTCGAGAATGTTAGGGCTTCCGGAACGCAGCTCGGCCTTCGGCCTCGCCCTTGGCTACTTACTTTCTTAAAGATGGTTTATCCTCTTCCTGAACGCAGATCGGCCTTCGGCCTAGTCCATAGTTGCTTACTGTCTTCGAGAAATTTTATCGTCTTCCTGAACGCAGCTCGGCCTTCGGCCTCGCCCTTTATTACTTACTTTCTTCGAGAAGGTTTATAGTCTTCCCGAACGCAGCTCGGCCTTCGGCCTCGCCCTCAGTTACTTACTGTCTTTGAGAAGGTTTATCTTCTTCCTGAACGCAGCTCGGCCTTCTGCCTCGCCCTTAGGTACTTATTTTCTTTGAGTAGGTTTATCGTCTTCCTGAACGCAACTCATTTACAAACTTTCGCGTTTATAATATTAAGATGGTTTAAGTAGGATGTATTTGGGTAGGTTTGGAATGAGGCCGAGTACCGTGTGGGGTCGGTACTTAAAAAGAATATCCCCACTGCATCTCTCCCCATGCATGTCGTAAAAGGCGACTAAGGGATAAGGACAAGATGCCGTGCTAAAGGGCGACAGGTTCGTCACCTCTCACCTTGGCACGGTACTTCCACCGAGTCATGCAGCAGGTGGGTCTTCGTGCCATACTTGCTGATTGATCGATTTAATCTTGTTCGAATCCTTTGCGAAACGTGGTGGTCGGTGTTGTGCTGTAATTGACAAGAGTTCTTGCAGCACAACACCGATTACTCTGCTTACCCCGATTGTCGGGATTCAGCGTGTGTGATATGTATGTGTATATATGTATGGAATGAGGCCTGATTTTATTTTATTTAGAAAATATTCCCAATTATCGGGTGCATGCAAGCAATTCCGAAAGCAATAGCTAACAATATATATATTTTTGAAATGTGCTAGTTAAGTCCTTTCATTTGACACCCAACACGGCATCATTAAAAAAATTTTTTTTTTTAGATCATGACTTTTTGTCATCTAGAGGGCGCCATAGTCAATTTTGTGTAACGTCATATAGCCTATAACCAGCGGACGATCAAGACGCTTTCAACGATACCTCGTTTGTCAAATTGTGATAAGTAGTTTAGAAGTTATGAGGGAACAGATGAACATACATACATACATACATACATACATACATACATACCGGTCAAACACATAACCCTCCTTTTTGCTATAATAACTTTAAGTTTATAGGTAACTTTAAGTTTTAAATAAAAAAATATGACGAATTCAAGTGTAGTATCTACCTTGGAACTAACAGAATAAATACAATTAAGTACCTAAGTAATATTATATAATGTAAATGTGTACTTAGGTATATTGTGTAAAAATAATGAAAATAATAAATAAAGCATGTAGGGTAAGGATTGCATCCCTATACGCTGGACTTACCGCGGATGCGTAGGTACCTACCTACGTGCCAATCGATTCTGCAGATCTTTCCTCTACAGAACCGGTAAACTCTGGAACTCTCTCCCTGCTCTTATATTTCCCCCCAAGTACAGTCTCGGGTCCTTCAAAAGGGGCGTGAATGGGTACCCGTCAGGCCTGCATGGCATTCGTAACCCCCGCATACGACCGAATGTCCATGGGCGCTGTTAGACACCTTTGGGGGGCCTAGGAGCCATATATCGCGCTTTCAACTAGAGAGCCAAATCTTAGCGTAACCGGAACTGAATTTTATTTAGCCTATCCTGTGTCACGTATAGTTAAATGTGCTTGTTCTTTATTCTTTATTCATCATTCGTATGGTAGTACACTACGCTTGAATTTGTCCTGTTAGTTTTTACAATCTTGTACTAAGTTTCGTCGAATTCGGATGATCGGTTTAAGAGTTATGGAGGAACATACATAAATACAGAAAAAAAAATCTAAAAATAGCCAATTTAGTTTTAATATCATCCCTAATTCTCTAAATAGATTCTACAAACTCAGTATCTCATAAAACAAAGTAACTTACCTACTCCATGACCATCCCTTACAGATTTATTATTAGTATTGATTGATATTGATGATGATATGATAAGCCTATTTCATAATAATAATAATTATTAGTGACGGTGCGGGACTTCAAAATAAATAAGCGTAATGAATTTACCAGTGATTTTTAGACAGAGAGAGTACCGATATTTCTACCTATCGTGAAAGTATTCATTCGACACCCTTGCACTTACGAATTATCAAGTAACCTTAATAATAAGCACCGATGTTCGGTTAGTAAAGTAGCTGATATTTCATGCTAGCAGCGGTCTGTGGTTCGATTGAACGAAACCCAAGGCTTAAAGAATTGAAACCGAAAGCAACAGAGCATTTGAGCTGGTTAGATTCCCTGCCACCCATCCTATCTCCGCATGACTCGGCGCAGAGAGACTCAGCTCAGCACCCTTTTGTTGTTGACATTGGGCTTTTGAGAACCCATCGGTTCTCTAAATCGTTTCTTTGTCGCACCACTAGGGTGTGGAACTCTCTTCCGGCGAGTGTGTTTCCCGAATCCTTTAACCTGGGTGTCTTCAAACGTCGTATTAACAGGCTAGACAGCCTAGCAACAGTCCGCAAATCTGCTGGCATGGCACCTAACTGAGCGTGGTTTCGCGAGGAGAGGTGTTTTTGTGTTGGCGTTGTATGTAATGAAATTCTGTCTGATCTATTCAGTTAACTTCCCTTTTCTACCCTAAGTCTGACATTAAAACGCCATTTTGAATGTCTCATGCTACTTTGTTTTACGCAAATTTGTTAAAGTACTTCACCTCCGTGTACTGTCAGTCTCGGCAGCTCAGTGGTGCGGCGGTCAGTACTTGGATGGGTGACCGCTCGACCGTTGGAGGCTGACGATGGTTCGGATTCCACGTTAAACTGTAGGTCCCTTCCCTTCTTACCTTACTAGGTGGTAGGGTTTATCCCGGCGGGGTTGGTACTACCGCACTGAGTGAAACGTCGTCGGTCGAAACGGCTATCTAAATATTTCGTGTTTTCCGTCCAGTTCAGTGTAGCCGACATCAAATGAAGGGAAGCACTGACATGGCACCTAGTTCACCCGGTATGGGCTGAGATCACGGATGGTGTAGGTGATGTAGCCAACCGTGTCAGTTTACATAAAAAAACTTTGTTGGTGATGCTTTCGCCATTTTTGAGTGTTCTATAACCAATGCATATTACACTCAACACCATGTGGTTTCGCGAGGAGAGGTGATTTTGGCTCTGTCGGCTGCACCATTGGTCTCTCGGCACAGCCACCCATGCTGGTTTACATAAAAAAAAAACAAAAAAAAAACACTTTGCAAATGGCTGTACCAGGTCGTATGGATAGTGGTATCATACGAGCTGTCCTAAATTGTATTTAACGCCATTTATTTACGTTAAACCTCTTGTTAACAGATCCCAGACGACTCCGTGAACCATAATTCGGATTCGGAGACGAGCGAGCAGAATGGCGCCAGCAGCGTCAAGGTGGAACCTGTTGAGAAACGAAAGGTACGGCAGCCGATCATGCGGGAGAGGCTCACAAGGAACAAGCAGCAGAAACGTAGAATCCTCATCCCCTCCACCACAGCTTCCAGGTCGGAAGACAGCAGAATCATAGACGCTCTTAGAGCACTTCACAAGCCGGAGAAGAAAAGAGACGAATGCGACATATTCGGGGAATACATCGCGAATGCTCTTCGCAAACACGATCAGCGTACGAGGGCCATGATCAAACACGCGATGAACAATATCCTCTTCGAATCTGAAATGAAGAAATACAATGTATCAACGAACTATCAACATGTAGAAATAAATCTAACAGAAGAAACCAACCCTCTCATAATACCGGATCAAAGTAGCGAACCAATGCCAATGGAAGAGAGCATTATGTCCGAAGCACACGAGGATTTGAGCGGACAGAAGCTAGAGACGATAGACAACAGTTATGCAAATTAGTGATTTAAATACAAACATTTTAATGATTGTTTTCTGTTCAATAAAGATGTCATTTAAATTTGCACGCTCTTTTTTTTATTTGAATGATAAATTAGTGTTGAGAAAAAAAACGCATGTTCCGTTTTTGTTACTTCTTTCAAAGCTATAGAAGAGTATGCGATTTCAAAAGCGCGTTTGTGCAACATTTGTACGGATTTGGTATTATTTATATCCTCGATTAAAATTTTAATATTTGTACAAACTGACATGATTGGCGTCCTGAAAATAGCATCAATGTAATTGCTTTCCTTTAATCGTATTGGCTTCTCGAACATTGTCCCTTCTCCGGGAAGGTCTACAAGATTCAAGAAATTTTCCTTAACTAGCTTTACTTCATTAGCATAAGCATCATTGTTATCGATTTTAATTTGTTAACGATAAACAAGTTAGTCGAGTCTGTTCCGAGCCAAGTTGTCTACGTGAGTCGGCGCACGCTATTCGCGTCGACAATCATTATTAATACCTTATAATTATTGTAATAGTCGGAGATATTTGCACGTTACGATGAAATCAATTTATTGATGCTCCATTCGGTTTTTGCATAATACTTGCAACTTTGTACGGTTTGTATTCCAGTTGTCGAGAATTACTGGTGTGTGAATTGAGGAATGGTCTTATGAAAGAGTCGGGGCTCTTTGTGTGTGAAATCGATACAATTTGAAATATGTGAATGTCTAAGGATGTGTAAATATTGTTAAAATAGCCGACGAATATGGCTAAACAGCTTTGTCTATTGTATTAAAAAATATACATAAATTGAAAAGAAAAATCATATTGTATTCAGTGAGCGCAATATAATTTTCGAATAATAGATCATATTGCGCAGGTCACACAAGCCACGCCGACTTTGACCATTATTCATTCTAAAATTTGCATTATACATTCTAGTTTCTGAGGTCAGAATTCAAATGTGTCAAGGACCGGGACTGATTCATTACATTAATGCATATTTTAAAATTCAAATTTAGTAGCGCGATTTCAGCTAACGCTTCGTTAGGGACATGTGTTTGAGAGATTTAAAATCTTATGCTTGTGTCATATTTTTGTGTTATGTTCCTCTGTTCTCCTTATGTCATATCCTCTAAAAGCTTGCTTTTGTTAATATAAGTTTTATTTAACATACATTTCTATATAAAGATGATACTCTTGTGAGGGGCTAATTAGGGACCAGCGTTCCTAGTAATTTGCTTTCTCTAATCTCTACATGTTGTATTCGTCGTCTCAAGTATTTCTTACACATATAACTGTAATTTTTACCAGTACTTCGGCATCTTATCCTTCATCGTCAGTCTATATCAGCCCACTGATGGGCATATGCGTCTCTTTAGGCACATCACGCGCGATCTTCCGATCTTCTCCATCCACTCCCGGCTCGTTCTAACCTAGCCATGACATGACGCGCTACGTTTTCTGTACGTGGCACCTCCATTCGAGCATTCGTCTATACTCCAGATGTTATCGGGCCTGCGACCGATTTGCCCAGCTTACAGCCACTTCAGCTTCAGCAATGTCGACAACCTTGGTTCTCTGCCGTATTTCCTCATTATGGACTTTATCTATCAAAGAAATTCGAGAATTGCACTTTCCATAGCTCGCTTTTAGACTTTAAGACGAGACGGAAGTTAACTTTCTCCATAAAAAATCGTCTTTCGGCATTATATGTTTTTTACCACCCTAAACCTTATCCGATTTTTACATCTTTTTTTGTTGTAATAAGGATAGTCGAATTCCTGTCTTTTTATTTTTTTAATATCTAAAGTGGTGGATGATGGATGACTCAATAAAGCTTCACTTCGTTACATCAAAAAATCGTAAACAAAAAAATTACAGGAACGTAGATTGGACTGTCCTTAAGACATGACATTTTTTTAAAAACCGGATAAGGTTTAGTGGGCTAGAAAACATATATGCCGAAAGACGTTTTTGTATGGAGAAAGGGAGAAAGTTAACTTCTGTCTCGTCTTAAAGTGGACCAATTATTCCATCGTCAGGGTCTACGGTTCATCTCCGTGTTGTTCACATCCACACAAAGTAAGTATGTATACAGTATCCTACTTGATCTACGATTAATAGATACTAATGAAAAAAAAATTGTTGGCTAATGAAGCGAGACACGCACACAAAGTCCAATTATCAAGCAATTATGAAGATCATAAATATCAATATTAAAATGCACATTCAATTTTTATGGATACAGGCACGGTTGTCTACATCACCTATAACATTTTTTTTTTTTTTTTATGGAACCTGACACGGTTGACTACATCACCTACAACATCCGTGATGTCAGCCCATAACACAGGGTGAACTAGGTGCCATGTCAGGGCTTCCCTTCATTTCATGTCGGCTACACTAAACTGGACGGAAAACACGAACTATTTACATAGCCGTTTCGACCGACGTTTCGTTCAGTGCGGTGGTACCAACCCGGCCGGGATAAACCCTACCACCTAGTAAGGTAAGAAGGGAAGGGACCTACAGTTTAACGTGGAATCCGAACCACGGTCAGCCTCCAACGGTCGAGCGGTCACCCATCCAAACACTGACCGCGCTCAGCTTTGCTTAACAACAGTTGACTAACCAACCGCGCCACTGAGCTACCGAGGCTGACGAATTTTCTTATCCCTTAGTCGACTTTTACGACATGCGACGGGGAGAGATGCAGTGGGGCTATTCTTTTTAAGTACCGACCCCACACGGTACAAATGTCTATACACACATGTACAAATGTCGGTACATCCGCGATGCCGCGATGTCAGCCCATAACACCGGGTGAACTAGGTGCCGTGTCAGTGCTTCCCTTAATTTCATGTCGGCTACACTGAACTGGACGGAAAACACGAACTATTTACATAGCCGTTTCGACCGACGTTTCATTCAGTGCGGTGGTATCAATCCGGGCGGGATGAACCCTACCACCTAGTAAGGTAAGAAGGGAAGGCACCTACAGTTTTACGTGGAATCCGAACCACGGTCAGCCTCCAACGGGCGACCCATCCAAGTACTGACCGCGCCCAGGTGTGCTTATCAACAGTCGACCGACTGCACCACTGAGCTGCCGAGGCTGAAAGCATATTTTTCCTTGTTTTAATATTTTTTTTTTATTTAATCCGGTATGGGTGGCTGAGTTAGAGGGGCCAAAGCACATGCTCTGACTAGCCAATATCACCTCCGAGAAGGTAGGTGCCATACCGGAGACTTACCTGGATTGTTGGCTATACTGGACTAGAGGAGAACACAACCGAGGTTGCTATGCGGCCATCTTACATCCAGTACGGTGGTACCAACCCAGTCGGCTACAATTTGAGCCTACCACCTAGTAAGGGGCAAGGGAATATAATAATTCTTCGATTAATATAAGGAAACTATTTTCGAAAACATACGCCAAAAAAAAAACACTATGGAACGAGAACACAAAGGATTGCGCAGAAGTACTGAAGTACGCCTAGGTACACATACCTACATGCATACATACCACACGCTGTATCGGCAATCGGACAATCGGGGTAAGCAGAGTAGTCGCTGTTGTGCTGTAAGGACTCATGTAAAATTACAGCACAACACCGACCACCACATTTAGCAAAGTATTAGTACAAGATAACTATCAAGCAGCAAGTAAGGCACGGCACCACAGATTACTTAATAGTTACTTCGTAACAGATAAATCACTCCATAGAAAATGTTCCTACTTTCGGGCTTTAATAGCCTAATGTTTCACGTCGCCAATCACTGCGTGCGAAAAAAGTGGTTATTGCTTTGCAGCTGCGCGCAGTTGCGTGGGCGAGCGTCTATGTATACTTCGCGCGGCTGACGAATTTCCACTGAAATAGACCGCCGGCGGCGGCCCGTCGGGCGGTAGGTAGTCAACGCGCGCAAGTACATAGAGTGCGTGAGGCCTGACGGCACGAACGAAGCCCCACCAGCTGCATGACTCGGTGGAAGGAAGGACCGCGCTAAGAACGCTCTTCCGAATGAAATTAAAAATATAACATCCAATAAAATGTTTAAAAGGGCTGCCAAATTATATTTTCTAAATTCCCAAAATTAGGTAAATACAAGTATATGTCCGTCCGTCGTCTGTCTATAAATGTAATGGTAATAAGTACGTACTATATATCACTATAAGTAAGTAAATTTGATGTAATAAGTAGGTAATATTAGAATAATTTAACCGCAAATATCTATGTATAATATATCTATAAGTGAATGTAATGTTCTTTGATATATTATTAATAAAGAAATCTATAAACTGAAGTACACCTACATGATAATACTACATCGCAAGCCGAACTACAATGTACAAGATACAAGTAATCTTGAACTTTTAAAAATAATTATATAATTAGTATAAAAACTCAAAATCAGTGCCTATAAGTTATTTACAAATTATTTAGAAATAAATAATAAAAAATTCCGAATGTTTGATTTAGTATAGTCACTTTGCCGAACTAGGCGCCATGTCGGTGCTTCTGTTTGGTTGTGCCGGCCACACTGAACTGGACGAACAGCACAAACGAAATTAAATTTTTTTTTAAAGAAATCTCCGAACGATTCGATCGGTGTCGAGCAAGACCGCCTTCTTCTGAGATGATGGTCGAGCGAGGCTCTTCGCTATCAGCCCATGCGCAGACCGAGGCGCAGACACGACTATGGGCACACACAACGATCGTCGAATCCATGGGCCACATGTCTGAAACTGTTGACATGTCTGTCATGCATGACGTCATGTCATGAGACAGGTCGATGTATTTAAACATCTTATTTTTTTCTGTCTTCACAAGGTTCTCGTCATGCGGCACCGTGATGTAAAAAAAAAAATTAAATAGAAATTAAATATATGTAAAATAAATAGGAACATTAAAAAAATATTTATTAATATTATTCATTTACTGCACATCCTTACCTATAATAAAATCCAACGTCTGCTTTCTGTCTGTCTGAGTGTCTGTCTGTCCGCTTATAACTCGAGAACCACTGAACCGATTTTAATAAAACAAAATTCTACGGATAGCTTGATTCTTCCCATCAACTATAGGCTACTTACTATCACGCTAAATAGCTTATGAGGTTAGCAGTGAAGTGAAATATGAGAGCGGGCGGAGCCGCAGGCACAGCTAGTCCATGTATACATACATAATTTTCTTGCTCATAAGTTTTTATATAATATAATATAATATCAATATTATATATTATATTATAATTTCTTTATTAACACATTATCTTAAAACTAATTTTGTACATATTAAAAACCTTACATTAAAAACATATACAAAATTAACCTTAAAAAAAATGGAATTTCCACCACCGGCGGCGGGGCGAAACCGATGGTCGGGTCCCAAAGAGAGGAACCTCCGGACGATGCGTGCAGTGTCGAGCAGGGCTGTCTTCTGGATCTTGCCCTTGACCCAACCACTCAGCGAGAGCCTCTCAAGGTGATCGTCGAGGCTCTTCGCTATCAGCCCATGCGCCGAAACGACTATGGGCACAACGATCGTCGAGTCGAAGGGCCACATTTTGGTAACCTCGTGCTGCAGATCCAGATATTTTAACATCTTCTCTGCTTCCTTACTAACCAGGTTACCATCGTGCGGCACGGCGATATCGACGAGCGTTGCGCGCCTTGCCTCCCGGTCTACTATCACAATATCAGGCCTGTTCGCGAGAATAGTCCTGTCTGTGATAATGGACCGGTCCCAGTAGAGTGTGACATGGCCGTTCTCGAGAACTGGCGGTGGATTGTACTTATAGTAAGGCACCTCGGTACCCACAAGGTTGTACTTTAAGGCAAGTTGCTGGTGGATAATCCTGGCTACTAGGTTGTGTCTATGCAGATACTCGGTGTTGGCAAGCTGCGAACAACCGGAAATCACATGTCTGAGGGACTCGCCAGGTTGGTGGCAGGCGCGGCAGATGTCAATGGTGCCGTCCTTCATTATGTGTTTCCTATAGTTGTTCGTCTTGACAACCTCATCTTGTATTGCAAAGACAAAACCCTCGGTTTCCCCGAAGAGGTCCCCGAAGCGTAGCCAGTGCACGGAAGCAAGTTGGTCTACATCCGGTCCCGTGAGAGACCGGAAGTACCTACTGTGCAACTCCTTGCCTTTCCATACTTCCATGCGGTCCTCAGTGCTCAATTGTTTTATTATAATAATTATTATTATTATCCTTATCCTTCCTTACCTATAATAAAATCCAACGTCTGCTTTCTGTATGTCTGAGTGTCTGTCTGTCCGCTTATAACTCGAGAACCACTGAACCGATTTTAATAAAACAAAATTCTACGGATAGCTTGATTCTTCCCATCAACTATAGGCTACTTACTATCACGCTAAATGGCTTATGAGGTTAGCAGTGAAGTGAAATATGAGAGCGGGCGGAGCCGCGGGCATATTATAATAAAATCCAACGTCTGCTTTCTGTCTGTCTGAGTGTCTGTCTGTCCGCTTATAACTCGAGAACCACTGAACCGATTTTAATAAAACAAAATTCTACGGATAGCTTGATTCTTCCCATCAACTATAGGCTACTTACTATCACGCTAAATAGCTTATGAGGTTAGCAGTGAAGTGAAATATGAGAGCGGGCGGACCCGCAGGCACAGCTAGTCCATGTATACATACATAATTTTCTTGCTCATAAGTTTTGATATAATATAATATTATATCAATATTATATTGTATGCTATTTCTCAAAGTGACTAAGCAACAATACCTACAATCTCATCTGCGATCAAATATCTAAGTATTCCATATTAGGTGTTCTTAACTTAGCATGTTTTCTTCAAAGACAATGTCAGATCATATCTGACTCGACAAAATTAAACAAACAAACCGCCCCGCGCCGTGCGTTCTCGTATTTCTTCGTTCGAAGAACAAGAGGCTACATGTAGCCGACTAGCCGTGCATCTTATCTGATAGAATGTTTTACCTAATTACTTACAAGTCACTACCCGAGCGGACATCTGTACATTTATAATTATAAATTAAAAAACCGGCCAAGTGCGAGTCGGACTCGCGCACCGAGGTTTCCGCACCACAAAAAAAAAACATTGAAAAAAAAACAGGTTTCTTGTATGGGAACCCCCCTTAATTTTTAACTTTTTCAATTTTTTATTATTTGTTGTTATATCCGCCATAATAACATATTGTATTCTGTGAAAATTTCAACGGGCTATCTATGTATTACGGTTCAAGATATACAGTCCTCGGACAGACAGACGGAAGGACGGACGGACAGACAGACAGACAGCGGAGGCTTAGTAATAGGCTTCCGTACGGGATACGGAAACCCAAAAAAACGTCTGTCCGTCTTTTTATAGTAGGTACGTTCCAAATAGCGACCTCCCAGGGAAACTCATTTTCTGTCTCCATCTGTCTCCGTCTGTCTGTCTGGAATCTGGATGCAAATATTAAAATGTGTTTCTGAAGTTGAAATGAACAAACTCTAGGTTTTTGATTTTTATTTGAAATCGAGATACATACATACATATCACACACGCTGAATCCCGACAATCGGGGTAAGCAGAGTAATCGATGTTGTGCTGCAAGAACTCTGGTAAATTACAGCACAACACCGACCACCACGTTTCGCAAAGTATTCGAACAAGATTCAGTCGACCAAGCAGCAAGTAATGCACGAAGACCCACCAGCTGCATGACTCGGTGGAAGTACCGTGCCAAGGTGAGAGGTGGCGAGCCTGTCGCCCTTTAGCACGGCATCTTGTCCTTATCCCTTAGTCGCCTTTTACGACATGCACGGGGAGAGATGCAGTGGGGTTATTCTTTTTAATTACCGGCCCCGATTGAAAATCGCAAAATAAATGTCACGATCGCCATACATTTTTCGAATTTGCCTCCTCAGAAATGTATGGTAATTGTGATATTTTTTAAGATTAAATTTTTTTTTTCAAGGGTCAATGTTGTTTATTTAAGCTCCTGAATCACCCCCTTAATCCTTAAAATATTGGTAGTCCTTTCTAAATCAACCTCGCTAGCTCAGCGCGGTCAGTAACCTGGATGGGTGACCGCTCGACCGTTGGAGGCTGACCGTAGTTCGGATTACACGTAAAACTGTACCTAGGTCCCTTCCCTTCTTACCTTAAGATGGTAGGGTTTATACCGCCCGGGTTGGTACCATTGCACCGAATGAAACGTCGGTCTATACGGCTATGTAAAATATTTCGTGTTTTCCGTCCAGTTTAGTGTAGCCGACATGAAATGAAGGGCACCTATTTCACCCGCTGTTATGGGCTGACATCACGGTTGTTGTAGGTGATGTAGGTAGACAATCGTGTCAGTTTCCATAAAAAAAAAATAACAAAAAAAATTATGACGTGATGCGAAGCTAAGTTTCAAGATAAGAATGTAGGTAAGTACATAACATTATAATGAGGATCTGCTTGAGTGGGTGTCGACTTAAGGCACAGTTTAAGAAGATTATGGATGGGTAATCATCAGAGATAAGTAATGGCTCTTAATTATAAAGTACCTAACTGTAGATTTCTACAGTTGCTAAAAAGTATATACTGCTGCAATGTGCCGCCGGCGCTCGAACTTGGCGAGGACACTACCGTGCCACCAGATCCGCAAGTCCCTTCCAGTTTCATCACTTTACTAGGTGGTAGAGTAAAATCTGTCCGGATTGATACCATCGCACTGAATGAAGGTCAGTTGAGGCGGTAATGAAAAATAGTTGGAGCTCTCCTCTCAGTTCAGTGTAGCCGGTACGACCAGAGGAAAGTACTGATGATATGATACCAATGTCTAATTAAAGGTCTAGTCAACTATGTCAGACAGATTTACTACAATAAAAATACTTCAAAATCAAATCAAATCAAAATATACTTTATTGTACATCATAAAAGAGAACACAACAGGCGAGTTTAATGCAAAGTAGCATTCTTTACAAACTAACCTTTGCGATGTGGAGAAGTTGATAGGGCGGACAATGCAGTGCAAAATAGAAGCGTGAAAAATAAAACTATTAAATAAATGGACACAAACATATAGGTACATAGATACATACATAAAATAAATACTATAAGGTACGAACATATTATATTTATGCATAAACTACATATATGTACACATATATTTTATAATATAAAACCATCTGAATAAAAGTTACAAGAACTTAACAATAATTATATTTATTATGTTCTTTATTTCACATTTTCAAAATTTTGTATTAATTTTACATATATTATACAAGTATTAAAAATACACAAAATTAATAAAAAAATTAAAAACGGTAATACCGCCGGCAGCGGGAGAAAAGCCTCCAAGCACGCTGGCGGGTGCAGGCCGTGGCTACGGAGTGTACGGAGTTCTCCGAGACGACGCGAGGCAAGCTACGAGCGATAGGTGGTGGTACTAGACACGTAGGTTTATTAAATTATTAAGTTGATGAAACTATTATTTTCATTGGAGCAAACCGCATCAAAATCTGGTCAGTAGTTCCGAGACATACATACAGACAGACGTTACCTTTTATAAGAAGTAGAGATCCTAGAAGCCGGCGGCTGGGGCAGACAGCCACCGATCGCTGTTCTGTGTGCTCGCCAAATTGGCATCGGCCCAAGCAAATAACAGGCCACTGGCCTTAGGAAAATGTGTGAATCAACAGCCCTACCAATGGTTAGCCGGTAGGGCTGTTAGCTCTTAGAAATGTCAGCCCAGAGTGACGACGTTGCTTTCGTTTTGACGAGGAAGAGTGCGTTGATAGAGATCTTGTGATAAAGATAGTTGTAATGTAAATACTCTTTATGATTGGCCAAGACGATTGACGTCAAATATAAGAAAAAACAAACTATGTAAACAAATACATGCATTGCTTGTTATGCAATTACAGAGGTATTTACAGATCTCCAGTCAATAGCGTGATAGCCCTACTGCATCTCTCCCCGTGCATGTGGACTAAGGGATAAGGACAAGGTGCTGCGCTAAAAGGCGACATGGTAGCCACTTCTCATCATCACGGTCCTTCCACCGAGTCATGCAGCAGGTGGGTCTTAATGCCTTACTTGCTGCTTGATAAGTTATCTTGTCTTAATAATATTACATTGCGAAACGTGGTGGTCAATGTTGTGCTGTAAGTTACAAGAGTACTTGGAGCACATCACCGATTACTCTGCTTACCCCGATTGTAGGGATACTGCGTGCGGTATGTATGTATGTATGCAAGATTGGGACGTGGGAGAAGTAATATGCAGGCGAACAAGAATAGTTTGTGGCAATATACTAAACTGCAAAGCTACATGATGAACTACAAACGAATACCTACTACATAAACACTTTAAGGCGGTGACAAACGCCAAATACGCAAAACATGCAAAAAGTGCGACAAAGAAGGTCCAAAACTGACCAATTGACACACATTCAGAAAATTAAAAAAATACCAACCTATATTTTGGTTCCTTACCAACAAAGTGCATTGCTGGTTTTTTTAATAATGAGTAAAAGTAAGTAATAAACATAAAATTAAAAATATATAAAAAAAGCATGAATTTTTGAAAATCTGAGTATGTGTGTATTATTACAATTTTACAATACCACCGATTCAAAGGTCACAAAGCTCTGAGAAAACTCTATTCAATTTGTTTTATTATTTTATCCACGAAAGGAGATAAAAATAAAAAACAAAAAACGCCTACATGAAATTATTGACGTAATTCTTCAGTCGGAAGGGTAAAATTTTTGCCTTCGTCAATTTAGCAGGCACTTCAATACTAGATACAATTTTAGTTCCGGGCTCGCTTGCTCGCTCCTGCCCTGCTGCGCCCGCGTGTCGGTCGTCATTTCTGTCTTCTGTGTTTGGATCGAATGGAAAAAAGATAGGTAGGTTAGGTATATTTGTACCGTGTGGGATGGTAATTTAAAATAATAGCCCCACTGCATCTCTCCCCGTGCATGTCGTAAAAGGCGACAGGGATTTTTTTATGTAAACTGACACAGTTTGCTATATCACCTATAACATCCGTGATGTCAGCCCATAACACCGGGTGAACTTAGGTGCCATGTCAGTGCTTCCCTTTGGTCGTGCCGGCTACACTAAACTGGACGGAAAATACAAACTATTTCGGGATATGACTCCCTTCTTTTTTTCCGTCCAGTTCAGTGAAGCCGGTACGACCGAAGAAAAGCACTGACATAGCACCTACTTCACCAGTTGTTACGAGCTGACATCTCGGATGTCGTATTGTAGGTGATGTTGCCACCGTGTCATTTTCCGTACCAGTATACAGTACGACCGTATCAGTAATATCTCTCTTCTGTGGTATCTATCAGTATACGCTCCGGTACGTAACTTGACGGGGCGTTATACGCATGGCTTTCGTTGGTATAACCACAGAATAACTAATAGGTACTGTGGTATAACGCTGTCTGCGCTTGAGATGCAAGGACTATAGAACCTGCCTAAATAAAAGTAGCCTAGCAACAGCGGCGCGCTGCGGAGCGGGGGCGGCGGCGGCGGCGGCACTGTGGTGGCGTGGAGCGGAGACGACGCGGTGGCGCGGCGCCTCCCGCGCCTCCACCGCGCCGCCTCCCGCGCCTCCACCGCGCCGCCGCCGCCCCCTCCGCCGCCGCCGCCGCCGCCGCCGTGCCGCCTCCGCACCGCACGCTGCTACTGAGTTACCGCACCGCACCGCACCCCACCGCACCGTGCCATGCTGCCGCCGCGCGCGCCGCGCGCGCCGGCCGGTACCTATGTTGCTATGATATTTGCCATACATACCTAAATGCCTATCTACCTATTACCTACCTACCTATTTTTATTTTAGTTTTCATCTATAGTCTATTTAGAGGTTTATAAAAAGTGGTAAGTACATGAACTAAAATAATTTGGAAGAAATTACAATAAAATGTTATTTAGGTAAAATAATAAAAAATAAAAAATTTGAATCACGCATCAGTTACATAAGCCACAATCATTTTAATAATTAAAATAATAAAAAAGAAAAAAAAAAAAACATACGAAAGTGGGATTCGAACCCCGAACCATCAACTCTTTAGGCTGATAGCGACAAACTACGCTAAATGTGACTTGAACGTGCGAAGCGAAATTAGCAGTCGCATGGTACATTATGTAGAATTCCCGAATGCTCAAGGTCGTTGGCGTTTGTCACGGCCTTAATAAGAAAATATAAGTATATATCCAGGGAAGTCTCCGGTATTGCACCTACCTTCTCGGAGGTGATATTGGCTGGTCGGAGCATGCGCTTTGGCCACTCCGACTCAGCCACCCATACCGGATTACATAAAAAAATATATATATACATAATAGAATTAATAGATTACATATTATGTACATTTATCTGTGGTACTGTTGTACAGCACCATCAACCTGTATGACATGACAAGAGAGAGAAAGAGAGAGAAGAAATAGTCTACCATAGTGAACATTTATGCATACCTACACCTGCTGCTTCACCGTTCGTTCGGAACCGGTGTAAAACTGTAGGTCCCTTCATGGGTCCCTTCCCTTGCTCCTTAGTAGGTGGTAGGCTCAAATTGTAGCCGACTGGGTTTGTACCACCGTACTGGATGTAAGATGGCCGCATAGCAACCTCGGCTGTGTTCTCATCTAGTCCAGTATAGCCAGCAATCCAAAGGGACACCGAGAATAGAAGTCTCCGATATGGCACCTACCTTCTCGGAGATGATATTGGGTGGTCGAAGCATGTGCTTTGGCCCCTCTGACTCAGCCACCTCTACCGGATTACATTTTAAAAAAGTCATGCCGACCCGAATAGCACAGACATTTAAATTGCCAAACTCCAAATTTAAAGATTTCTTCTTGAACACGTGTTGAACGCTGACAGATTCAGAAACCGTTGCCTCTCGTAATCAAGGTGGCGCCTTCGCCACTGTGCCACGAGCTCAATTCCACGTTAGCTAAAATAAATCGCAGCAGAGAGCAAGTCTCAGCAAAGAGACTTATCATCGAAGGCAACGACCGAACAGGTAAGTACAAGATATATCAGAATTACGTGATAACAAGTAACGATCAACCATTCGGAACTGGTGCACGCATAGACCTTACGCGTCTTCTAGAAGTGCCCGACGATTTGTTACAACAGTGCTACTTAAAAGGCCCTGTCAACCCGTATTCACCTGTACTCCTCTTTCAAGGCGCCGCTTTCGCTGGTTGGAGTAGGATGCAATACAATAAATCAAACAAAAATGACGTTTTTATTTTTTTATTCCAAAACTACGGATCGAAACAAAAAAGGAAAAAGCTATGTATTTAGATAAATATTCAACAAATAAAATAGATTTTTTCCAAAGCCTTGATTTGGTCACGCTGTTGCCTTAAATATGTTTTTATAACTAAATTCAGAGGCATGTTCATGATATTTTTCTATCGAGCGAAGTTAATCAAATCGTGTTTTCAAAATCAATTCGTGTTGCTCGCGTTCAGGAATATGGGGGGGGGGGGGGGGGGGGGGTCGCTATGTTACGGGTTGCATTTATCACCGAGCATTTCTACATATTGCTTATTCTTTATTTCATAGACGCATCTAATGTTTTATTAATTTGCAGTTGGCCTATATCTTGTAGATAAGAATTTACTGATTCGCCAAGACGGTGTGGCGCGATGTGCCTGAGTGACGTGTCGCCGCGCCGGCCGCCCCGTACTCTGGCGTGCGTGGCGTCCGTCCCGTACTGGATGATGAAATCTTACTGAGCGTGGCGTGACTATGACTATATATTTTCCGGTCCAATATATATAATAGGGTTTGTTTGAAATTACGTATCCTGTTCTAAGGGTAATGATAATTTGTACCGTGTGGGGCCGGTACTTTAAAAGAATAGCCCCACTGCATCTCTCCCCGTGTATGTCGTAAAAGGCGACTATGGGATATGACTCCCTTATTACTAGGTGGTAGGGTTTAACCCGCCCGGGTTGGTACCACCGCACTGAATGAAAGGTCGGTCGAAACGGCTATGTAAATAGTTTGAGTTTTCCGTCCAGTTCAGTGTAGCCGGCACGACCGAAGGGATGCACTGACGTGGCACCAAGTTCACCCGGTGTTATGGGCTGACATCACGGATGTTGTAGGTGATGTAGCCACCCGTGTCAGTTTCAATAAAAAAAAATGGAGCATTATTTTGTTTGGGTGTTGTATCACCGTTCTGATATTTTTATTCCTAATTCTAGTGTAAATTGAACGAAACATACCTTTAGGGATATTTTTCATAGTTTTTTTGTGCTTTTATTATAAAGAAATAGAGGAGAGAAGTTAAAATTATAATTATGTAAACTATGGAAATTATACATACATACATACATAACTCACGCTTTTGTATCCCGACAATCAGGGTAAGCAGAGTAATCGGTGTTGTGCTATAATTTCATACATACGGTCACGCCTGCCTGCCTCCCAGTGGGGCACGCAAAGACAACTATGGAAATTATGTTTGATATTAATTGAAAGATCTTACGAAAGTCATCAATTCATCATCATTTTAATTTTTTCTTGTTTAAAATGATAAGTTAAAGTCTTATTAAAAAAATAAGTACTTACAAATGTTTATTGCTGAGACGGAACTTAATTATTATAATATGCTTGTACTAATGAGTTCCACTTTCAATTATGATTTAAAATACCTACCTAAATTGATGTATGAAAGATTCAGAAAATAAATATATGGAGAAATTTGCCTATTATTCTTTCATGGCTAATTTTATCGTATTAAATATTTTATTTTTGTATTGAAATTATACTTTGTTTCATCTGTGATAGGTACTTTATTTTAATTATAAATACATTTCATTCATTTGGAATAATTACTTATTTTTACAAGTAGTAAATGTTTTCTTATCCTACTTTTTCTTAGGTAGATAAATATGTTTAATCTAATTTCATTTTCCATTATTATTGTTTAACTTGATTTAAAATAAAATTTATAAATATTTTGTTTTTAAACTTAACAATAATTAAACACTAAATCGATCTAAACTACATAAATTAATTTAATTTTGAAGTTTAATACAGGTACCTACGCACAAAGCAAACTCCAGACAAAACATAACGTGCATTTAATCTACTTGGACATAAAACAAATTTGACACAACAGCAAACAATAATAGATAAAACATCGAGAAAATTCTATTTTTATTATAAAAAAAAATACTGCGCATTCACCTTATCAGCAGACAGGAGTTAGTACCTACACTACAAGGCCAGCATGCGATTGTATAGAGTAAATGATTATTATACATGTATAGTCAATTTGCTAATAGGGTAGGAAAAAAAGGAATACCTACTTATCACATTTTATAATACATTAAATTTTCCAAACTAGCATATCAAATTATATGCTTTTATTTTAAAATGTAATAAACACATTACCCTCCTCTACGTCGCGCAGTCGGGTAAAAAGGTCGGTCGAAACGGCTATGTAAATAGTTTGAGTTTTACGTCCAGTTCAGTGTAGCCGGCACGACCGAAGGGAAGCGCTGACTTGGCACCAAGTTCGCCCGGTGTTATGGGCCGACATCACGGATGTTGTAGGTGATGTAGCCAACCGTGTCAGGTTCCATAAAAAAAAATACATTTCATTTTCAAATCTTGTAAATCAAATTATAGGCTTTTATTTTAAAATGTAAAAAGCAATACTTTCAAATAAGTAAATAACCAAAAAACTACCTATGAAAAATACCTGTGAAAACATATTTATGAAAATAAATATAAAAATTGGTGTTTTCGAAAGTTACTAGAACGCTTGCGGCATTACCCCGCTCACCCTATATGATCAAAGCAGACCCTTCACCGTTCGTAACAGGTGTAAAACTGTAGGTCCCTTCCCTTCCCTTGGCACTAATAGGTGTGACTATAGTAAGTGGAATATATGTATATATCCCAAAGGTTGGTTAGAATAAAATGCCTCACGGCACTAAGCTCACCTATTGTGCGTAAAAATGTAAATAATTCGTGTTTTCCGTCCAGTTCAATGTAGCCGGCACGACCGAAGGGCAGCACTGACATGGCACCTCGTTCAGGTGTTATGGGCTGGCTGACACGATGTAGCCAACCGTGTCAGTTTGAGCCTACCACCTAGTAAGGGGCAAGGGAAGGGACCTACAGTTTACACCGGTTCCGAACGGTGAAGCAGCAGGTGTAGGTATGCACGTAAATTTTTTCGTCAGAAAAAACTCATTGGTACACGCCGAAGGCCGGGAGGACTGGAGGAAAATTGGAGAGGCGTATGTCCAGCAGTGGACGCTTACACGCTTACTGACTGACTGACTGACACGCCGATGGGATTCGAACCGCGAACCTCTCGCATGAGAAGCCGATGCCCAAACCACTCGGCCACCCGCCGCACCCGGGGTTATTCTTATTGTCCCCCTTGTCCTTCTTAGTGGCCCCGCACGGTACATTGTATGTATTAAAATTTAAAAAAATGCCTTGCGTGTCTTGCATGCGTGTTTTCAGTACACGTTCAATCATCGTCCGATATAACTGGTACGACATTTTTTGCCCGATAGATAGCATTTGTTGTTTTTGTAGCGTCCAATAAAAAGTGATCTAGCACTCCAGACATTCTTGATGCAATAGAACTGGTGCATTTCATCATTCGACGCGATTCTTCTAGATGTAGTTTTTTTTTCTATTTTTCTATTTGTAGTAATACGGCGTTGCCACGTATTTTTTTTTTATATTTTTTTTTTTATGGAAACTGACACGGTTGGCTACATCACCTACAACGTCCGTGATGTCAACCCATAACACCGGGTGAACTAGGTGCCATGTCAGTGCTTCCCCCTTTGATCGTGCCGGCTACACTGAACTGGTCGGAAAACACAAACTATTTATATAGCCGTTTAGACCGACGTTTCATTCAGTGCGGTGGTACCAACCCGGGCGGGTTAAACCCTACCACCAAGTAAGATTAGGAGGGAAGGGACCTACAGTTTTACGAGGAATCCGAACCTCGGTCAGCCTCCAACGGTCAGCGGTCACCCATCCAAGTACTGACCGCACCCAGCGTTGCTTAACATTCAATAGCGACAGTTGAATGTCTGCACCACTGAGCTATCGAGGCTGACGTATAACTATAAACTATAAGTTGATACAACCGACTGGTGGTCAAGCTTTTATACAAACAACATTTTGTTTTATTTAATGAAGGTAATGAAAAAAGCAAAAGAGATCTTCAAAAATCAAGAGGCAGAAACGGACTCAGAGACAAGTGAATCATCGGAGGGCACCTACGAACCAGACACAAGCAGCGAGCCGATCAGACGATAGTGCACCAGAAAACAGAAGAAAAGAAGAGAGAAGTCAATAACGCAGCAACGCTCATTCCAACAAATCCCAATATCCCGTCTTTCCGCATACTCCCATAAATTATTGGCTTCAGGCTGAAACATACGCCGGTCGATTATTTCACTTTCTCACCCATCCTCGACTTCCTAAAATCCTGAAAATAAAACGCACCTCCTGGTATCTTCGGTCTTACACCGTTGTGGGAGAACTCCTCGCTGGGAGGTGCTGCAAGTTCAAGTTCAAGTTCAAGTTGTAGTAATACGGCGTTATAATGTTTATTACTGCTGTTCGAGAGACATTAATTTTTTAGAGACAGATTAGTTAGAGAGACAAAAATTATTTTATTATTTCTTGTATAGTAGAGATCTTCGAAATGTCGTTTGATATCTTTCAACGCACATGTCGAAAATATCAAAACTAAAAAATAGATACCTAGAGCACGTTTTGCAATTAGATCAATAAAAGATGAAGTAGATCAATGTTTAGCTACATCGAGTCTATTCTTAGGTATGGACTAGAAGCATGGGGTAACAATGCCAATGTGAAAAATTGCCTTTTAGTGTTGCAGAAAAAAGGTATTAGAATAATTTGTAATGAAAAATTACTAAGTATTAAAGTCTACGTAATTATTCGTGATAGGTAAGAAGGTATCAGAACATTGTGTAAATATTATTAAAGAACGTCATTTCAAAATAACATTAGATTAATAAATAAGTTTAGATTTAGAATAGAATAGAAGCTCCTTACTTAATTAACTGAAAGAAAACACAGTAAGTATACGAAAAGATATAAATGAGTTCGCATTCGCAAAGGTGGACCAAGTAATAATTAACTGAAAGTGATTCCTTGAAATGAAATGAAATGAATGAAACGAATAAAATGAAATGAAATTATTGAATTGAAATGGATGAATAGAAATGAAATTAATTAAATGATGTGAAAAGAATAAAATGAAAAGAAAATATATTCCACAGTAAAAAAGTGACAAAGGACGAAGTTAAAGCCTACAGGCATTCTCTACGAGTAATTCCTGGGATTGTGGGGTAAGGTTGATGGGTTCCAGTTTCAGTTCAGTCAGATTCCAGTTAACCTTAGTTTAGATTTCAATTGTCTCCATTCATTTGAACATTACCTTGCTTTTACATACCGCGGTCCCGCGATCTTAGCGATCGACGACGAAGAGGGACAATATTTTAACCATGACGGCCTGACAGAAGTAGTTACTGGCTTTGCATGCAAAGTATCTCCGCCATTGTTATTTGCTAATACAAACCTGTATCTTAGATCTCACGAAATTATTATTCCGCATACACAATAAGCCAATCCGCGTGCCACGTGGTCCGACAAAGCATTACACAACCGATCGATGCCGTATCAATAGATGAACATTTAAAACTTATTCATTGGGCATGTTAATGCGGCGAGCAAAAACAATCTAGCTTTTGCATCTAGCAATTTGTACCGTGTGGGGTCGGTACTTAAAAAGAATAGCCCCACTGCATCTCTCCCCGTCGCATGTCGTAAAAGTCAACTAAGGGATAAGAAAATTCGTCAGCCTCGGTAGCTCAGTGGCGCGGTTGGTTAGTCAACTGTTATTAAGCAACGCTGAGCGCGGTCAGTGATTTGATGGATGACCGCTCGACCGTTGGAGGCTGACCGTGGTTCGGATTCCACGTTAAACTGTAGGTCCCTTCCCTTCTTACTTTACTAGGTGGTAGGGTTTATCCCGGCCGGGTTGGTACCACCGCACTGAACGAAACGTCGGTCGAAACGGCTATGTAAATAGTTCGTGTTTTCCGTCCAGTTTAGTGTAGCCGACATGAAATGAAGGGAAGCACTGACATGGCACCTAGTTCACCCTGTGTTATGGGCTGACATCACGGATGTTGTAGGTGATGTAGCCAACCGTGTCAGGTTCCATAAAAAAAAAAAAAAAAAAAAAAAAAAAAATCTAGCTGATATCTATTGAACTCGGTGTACACCGTGTCCCAAAACTCAACGTCAAGCGGGAACCAGGGAGTAGGCCAGTTTATGACTACCCAGGGAAAAAGAAGAAAAAAAAATCTGAGACATTAATTTTTTTAGAAAAAAATTTAACTGAATATTTTTTTTTTTGGTAAAACTACAGGCATTCTAGTTTTATTTGGGATACTGATCAATAGCAGAGTTATTTAGGCTACGAATAAAAAAAAAATTACAATTATACCTAAAAAATGTCAATTTTCAACGTTTTTAAAACAATGCTCATATCATAAAAAACAAATTATCCGATTTTTTTTCTTATTTTTCCCTGGGTAGTCATAAACTGGCCTACTTCCTCGTTCCCGCTTGACGTTGAGTTTTGGGACACCCTGTATAAGCTGAGAATATACATATAAAAAATAAATAAAAGGATTTTTTATATGCTACATGATAATATCCAAGTGCCTAGAGTGTGCTAAAGCGTAATCCCCAAAGGTAATCCCATCAAATGGAGAATACGTCGCGCAAATATTATATCACTAGATGGTAGGGGCCGTCTGGGTAACTGGGTACCACCACACTGAATGAAAGGTCGGTCGAGTTTTAGAAATCTTTTCTGTCTGTATGTATGTTTCTCCATAACTCTTAAACCGATCATCCATATTCGATGAAACTTAGTACAATCACATATATCTATAAGTGAAAGAGGATAGGCTAAATAAAATTCAGTTCCGGTTACGCTAAGATGTGGTTTTCATACAAACCAATTGGTGCGCCTTTTTAAATGCGAATTTCACGCGAGCGAAGCCGCGGGCATAAGTTAGTCAGAAATATGACGGCCTCATTATCCTCTTAAATGATTAAACCGCTTCCTACTCTATGCTACAGCCAGCATCAGTTAGCTTTATGAGTCTACTGAAATCAGGCTGGACAATACTTACTGGAATACTTCTATTATGTATGACTCTCCAGTCCTCCCGACCTTCAGCGATATATAATACAACCGCTGATTACCTCTGGCGTACAAAGGTCGGCGTCTACAGCACAAACAGTTTCATGGGTGAATCAACTTTTTGTTGTTTTTGGTATCTGTCTGAAAACAGGGTTTTATCTTGATAAATTCACCTTATTTTAATAGTTACAGCAACTCTCGTATAAGTAATTGATTAATAAGAAAGAAGCTGCACAAAGAATTTTCAGTAATTAAAAAAAAATATATTGGTTACCCTGAGGACAGCACCTTTTCCATACAAAACTGGAGACAAAATTGTCCCCTGGGTCACCCCTAACCCCTAAAAATTTGGTGTTTTATTTTAAATATTTCTCTACTTTTATTGCAATTGCCTATCAACCTAAGTATTTTATACTTGTTGATTTTCAACTAAGTAATAAATTGTAATAAACTTTTTTTTATTTGACTTTGCAGCTGGTTTTTACGTTACAACAAAAAGTTGATTCACCCTCATAATGCCGTTTTCTTTAATTCTTTTTAAGTACCGTGTGGGGAATATCGCTACGTGATATGGTGCGTAACGAGGCAATCAGCCGACGCGCCAAAGTAGTCGATATTGGACACCGGGTGGTTAAGCTCAAGTGGCAGTGGGCTGGACACGCCAGCCGAAGGGACGACGACCGTTGGAGTAACCGTGTCCTACACTGGCGGCCGTGGACAGGAAAACGGAGTGTGGGAAGACCACCCGCCAGGTGGGAAGACGACATCAAATGCGTCGGCGGAAAGATGCAAGAGGTCCGATGTTCGAATCCGTTCGGCGTGTACCAATGAGTTTTTTCTGCTGCTTCACAACGGTGCACCGTTCGGAACCGGTGTAAAAATGTAGGCCCCTTCCCTTGCCCCTTACTAGGTGGTAGACTCAAATTGTAGCCGACTGAGTTGGTATCACCGTACTGGATGTAAGATGGCCGCATAGCAGCCTCGGCTGTGTTCTCCTCTAGTCCAGTATAGCCAGCAATCCAGGGAAGTCTCCGGTATGGGACCTATCTTCTCGGAGGTAATATTGGCTGGTCGGAGCATGCGCTTTGGCCACTCCGACTCAGCCACCCATACCGGATTACATAAAAAAAAGAATGTATTTAGTTTCATATCATAATGCTACAGTTCTGATACATAGTATTTTTTTTCACACCGCCTCCGCCCCGCCGCCCCGCCGCCCCGCCCCGCTCCTGCCAATATTTCGTTTCAGAGGTATGGCATACGTGATGCTTCACACACACACACACACACACGCGAACTTGTACAGATTGTTCGAGCGAAAATAACATACTGAACTGGTAGGTATAGAGGACGTAAACACAAAACGTGAAAAACAACATTACTTAATCGCAATAAATAAGATAGAGGACAATGTACTGAAATAAAGGAAGGGCAAGATTGGATGGATTATTATAATATTTGCACTAATTTGTAGGTGCAGTACCCGGCAGCAAGTATGAGTATGAATACATATTTCATACTAGATATTTTTAGATTTTTTATGATTTTTTTTTTCTGTAATATGCAAAGAGTTTGTATTACGTTGCTGCGCTCCTTTAAAAACCTTTAAAGGAGCGCAGCGACGACGTAATACAAACTATTTTATGTTCTTTATTCAAATAAGTTCTTAAAAATAGACTCCTTGCATATAAGAAGTAACTATTACTTAACTGTGATATTATAACTACATTAAGAAGAAAGCTATAAGATGTAATAATCTTCCAATAAGGGGACTGCTATCGTTTTTATGATTATATTTCCTTCATTATCACATTTTATGTACAATACACATTTTCACATTAATTTTACGTACTGGTATGTATACTTTAAATTCATATAAAAATTAATATTATTATATTCCTTTATTTACTTGTTCTTTCTTATATTAATTTTACAAGCAACTTAATCTAAAATTAATATAAAATTAAACGGAGTTTCCACCACCAGGGGCGGCGCGGGGCGAACCCAGGCTACCGATGATGGTCGGGTCCCAAAGAGAGAAACCTCCGGACGATGCGTGCAGTGTCGAGCAGGTCTGCCTTCTGGATCTGGCCCTTGGCCGAACCACTCAGCGAGAGCCTCTTAAGGTGGTCGTCGAGGCTCTTCGCTGTCAGACCATGCGCCGATATTATTATTATAATATTTTTTTATAATTATTTTATCTTTTGAAAATTGACTAAAAACTTGTTGTAAAAACCTGAGTGCATCGACACAGGTGAAAACCCAGTGGTGCACTCGGGACATCTATCAAAAGTGGTTTTGTTTTCTGTATCTACTCTTCTCGTCTTTCTTTTCTAAACCAGTTGTGATACTAACCTAGACTTAAAAAAAAATTAAATTGTTAGTAACCTTCTGAACAATAAAAAAAATGGAATTTGAAATGAAAGAATTTGGAATGGTCGGTTGTAAGAGCTTTTAAATAGATCTCGGAATGTTCTGACCCATTTTCTAGGACCCCTTAATTAAAATTATTGTTGTCCAGTTCAGTGTAGCGGGTATGACCCAAGGGATGCACTGGCATGGCATCTAGTTTACCAAGGTGTTATGGGCTGACATCACGGATGTAGTAGATGATGTAGCCAACCGTGTCCGTTTCATTTTTTGAGACATCAGAAACAGTGCATTTCAGAAAAAATAAAACACATTTTTTTTTCGTCTACGGTTTTAGCCATGAACTAATATCATTGATAAGCTGATTTGACAGCTTTGATAACTCATTGGCAGTTGCTATGACAATTTGACAAGCAAAAAACAAGGCGAAAGCAAATATGATCTCATCAAAAGATAGGTGTATTAAATTGAGATTGCTAAGAATTTTTGGCATTAATAAAACTACAAATTACAAATTGAGGTTTTTATTGGAATTCTTATCAATATCAAAACGAGTATTTATTAATATTTCTAAATCTAAAATCACACTTTCATTCAAATTTTTCCTAATCAGGCACTGTTCATCCACAACCTTCGAACAAAAAATAAATACAGACGACGACGACAAAATTATCTAACATTCCAACACACCGGATTGGTACCAGCTACATACAAAACTAACGTAACGAAGTGTATCGGTTGGTAACACTTTCGTGCGACTAATTTGATACTCTAATCTAGGATTGCCATAAAGGTGCACGTACTGACCGGGACACTATATCAAAACCTAAGAAAAGTTGGTTCTCTTTGAGCGGGGAAATGCAGCACCTGTTCTATGGATATTAAATTAAATTTTAGATGCTAAGTATCTTTTACATTTAAGGACAGATTATACATACATTCTATTAGGTAGGAAATGGGTTTTTAAATGTCCATAGCCAATAAATTATAGGCCACAGAAAAGTGTCCGATTCAAAGCAATCCACGCAGGTCCACGTAAGCTCACAGACAGTTAGCCAAAAGTCCTCGCAAAAGTCTCCACTGAACGTTCGCTGTCTATGTATATACGTAATTGACATCTGCGACTGAAATCTACGGACTTTTGATGCCTGAAACGCTCTGAAAGGAGGGTTAGGAAATAAGAAGCAATACTAAACCGTTTGAAGATTTTTTAATTTTAGTATAGATAAAACTAAGTGGCCTTTGGTTTCCTACCGGGACATTTGGTGGTCAGGCAGGACGACCGTGTGCCGGGACTGAGATTCTAAACCGGTGACAAGTCCCGGTGTACCGGGACGAATGGCAACCCTAATCTAATCTAATACCCCTTGTATGTCTACGCCTTGTATTTATTCTTTGCTCGAAGGACACATCACGGTTACACCGAAACCCTTCCGTTGAGACCAATCGTATCCTAAGTTACGTATAGAAAAAAAGTCAAACTAACTTAATAAAATTTGTCGTTGCATCATTGTCGTCTATAATTTTTAATATGACTTATTTATTACATTTCTTTGTAATAAACTAATAATAATTGTTGTTGATTTGACTTGATATATTTAAGTATAAAAATTCACGATGGCACTATACACCAGTTAAAGGTAATGTAAATAGGCAGAGTGGTCGATTCTTGTATAGTCATGTTTATGCTGTAAATATTAATATTCTTGTGAGCGTTGGTAGTACGGGATAATTATTGTAAGTTACTATATTATATGTAATACTTGTATGTAAGGTAGGCACTAACAAAACATTGTGACTTGCAAAGATTTTCGACATGTCCAAGCGTAGGTTACCTACCTATGGATGAAATTATACAATAAACAATAATCAATAGAAATTGCTTCCTATAAATAGTTTTGTTTTGTTCTGTTAATCTATTTGTACTACTTATACGCGCACGTAAAATCATGTCTAAAAGTGAGGTCAAAATAATGATTGCGACTTGAGCATGTGTGTCATTCATATTTCCAAATTTAGAGCTGACTCCCCAACCTCACAAAAGGGGGAACCTGCCAAATACTACAAATTAATCACCCAGTTGTAATCTGATGTTCGTTTAAATATAAAGTTTCCATATTTGCAAAATTGTTCGTAATACTTATTCTTGTACAACAGTGGCATTTCACTTTCAATCGACTTCATCAGACTGACTAACCCTACCGGATTCATGCGGAAATCCCTCACTGGTGATCAGACTCACGATTTTAGGCTGCAGATGGTACGCCTTCTGTTTTGGCAAGCTTCTGAGAAGTGAAGCGATGTACCTTCCGAAATTATCATAATAATCCTCCTCTTTATTAGTCAATAAATGAAGCTTTTCAGAGATTTCTTCAAGACACTTATACACTGATCTGTCCTCTGTTGAGTCTTCGTTGATTCTCTGCCTCTTGGAGCTGTTTTTAGAGGCTCTGGATCGTTTCCTATCGGAGCGTGCGGTGGGTTTTCTGGAATGTCTGCCTTCTCTTGTCGGTATGTCCTCCTCGGCCTCTTCGATAGCGGAATGGTCTGACTGTTCGAGACTGGTATCCGGAATGAGCACGTCTTCTGGATTGGTCAGCTGGACCCAGCACTCCTCTTGGTCTTCATTCTGCTCTTTCTTGATCTGATGGTCGGAATGCAGCTGTAACAATGGTTAAATGTTACTGATTTCAAATTGTGATCGAATCATTTGTTCGATAGATAGAAAATGGTTTATTGCTTCACAAATACGTTAAGAGAAAAATAACACAATGAATGCTGGTACATTAGCAAAGGCCGACTTATATCTTGAAGATATTTCTTCCAGCCTACCTTTAGATGTGTGAAATGTGTAAATGGATGAATGTAAGTAGTAGCAAAGATAGGATGTGAAAATTTAAAATTAAACTTTTTCTTTGCTATTTTGGTTGCAGGTAGACATGGTTGGCTTGGCTACACACATCACACTTTGTTACTATAGTGCAGTGGTGCCCATACATTTTTTCTATGAAGATCTACATACAAAAAATTAAAGTTTGTGAGATCGGCACTTGTACCAAAAATCTTTATTTTTATTTTTATGGAACCTGACACGGTTGGCTACATCACCTACAACATCCGTGATGTCAGCCCATAACACAGGGTGAACTAGGTGCCATGTCAGTGCTTCCCTTAATTTCATGTCGGCTACACTAAACTGGACGGAAAACACGAACTATTTACATAGCCGTTTCGACCGACGTTTCGTTCAGTGCGGTGGTACCAACCCGGCCGGGATAAACCCTACCACCTAGTAAGGTAAGAAGGGAAGGGACCTACAGTTTTACGTGGAATCCGAACCACGGTCAGCCTCCAACGGTCGAGCGGTCACCCATCCAATCACTGACCGCGCTCAGCGTTGCTTAATAACAGTTGACTAACCAACCGCGCCACTGAGCTACCAAGGCTGACGAATTTTCTTATCCCTTAGTCGACTTTTACGAGATGCGACGGGGAGAGATGCAGTGGGGCTATTCTTTTTAAGTACCGACCCCACACGGTACAATCGTAGTTCAATAAAATTTGTAGTCATTTTTGTTTGAATTGAAAGCTATGGTCATAACATCCTTAGTGACTATTGCGGTCATTGTGGAAGGTGACGAGTGACGACACTACCCAGAAAATGTTTATTATGAATCAATTGATGGGTCTAAGAGTCACTTTTTGCTCTACATATTTACCGCGATCGGTACCGCGATGGTACCCAAACGGTCGATCGCGATCGACCGTTTGGGTACCACTGCTATAGTGCTTCCCTTTGATCGTGTCGGCTATATTGATGTGGACGAAGGATATGATCTATTTCCGCTTCGATTGACCTTCATTCAGTATGGTGTTACCATCTCGAACATAAGAGGGTTAGTAAATTGAATTTTTTTTTAATTGAAAGCGCCACATATTGCACCTAGCAGTTGTCTAACAGCCCCCATGGACTTTCGATCTTATGCGGGGGTTGCGAATGCCATGCCGGCTTGACAGGTGCCCATTCACGCCGCTCTTGAAGGACCCGAGACTGTAATTGGGGGGAAATATATGGTCAGGCAGAGCGTTCCAGAGTTTAGCGGTTCTTTATAGGAAATATCTGCAGAGCCGATTGCTACGCATCCTTAGGCAACTCTTTTAAAAATTTTAGAACGAGGAGGGCGCCAGGAAAAGCTATTCGATTTTACAGAAATGCTACCTCAGGTAGATATAAAGAAAGTAATGCCTTCTCGTAATATCAGCGGGCAACATGCCAAATCTTACTTGCTTCTACGATATTTATTTTTATCTCGCAATACTTTTCTATAGCTATTAGAGCTCTTACCGAGATGAGACGCAATCTGTCTCGTGTGTTCGTAATGGATTCGCAAAAAACAGCGAAAACTGCACGACGAGATAACAAGAAGATATTAGAAATGATGTCAGCGTTTTGGCAAGACGTGTAATCGGAACGCCTTGGCTGCGCCCTGACCTAGAGAATGAGTCTAGGTATCTTGACGTGCCTACGTGCATTTACGCTTGTTTACAGGAGAGGCGGGCACCGCTAGGCACGTATGCGCGTTTTTGCAATGATCTGGGGGGCACGGCAGTCCCTCGGCCAAGTCGAGCAAACACGGCAGTACCATACTTTTCTTGAAGCAACTCAGGCTGACTTGACTTGGCAATCGGACAGCTAAAATATTATAACAATAATATGAACATACCTATTGCCAGTTTGTAAGTAAACTGAAAAGAAATCTTCACGAAGCGATTTGTTTGTGCTGTTTGATTGCTAAGTCAAGATTTTTTTTTATAGAAATGAAGATGTGAAATATGGATATTAATTATAAAATATGATTTATTGCAACATTGTTGAATTGGGGCTTCAATGATATGAAAAGACTTGGCTCTGCATGGGATCTAACTTTTTACGGTGGAAAGGTTGCGTGCAAGACTTGGTATATTTTTTACATTATATGTTTTAGCGTAACATAAAGGTGCGATCTACATAAAGATTTAAGAGATGGGCAGAGACGACGAACCTCTACATGGCACTGTCCCACACAAATGACACCACATTCATGATTTTTAGGGTTTCATACCTCAAAAGAGGAAAAAAAAAACGGAACCCTTATAGAATAACGAGAGTGTCTGTCTGTCCATCTGTCACTCCGAATCTACTGGACGAAAAAAATTGAAATTTGGTACATATATACAGTTTGATATGATAACCTAATCCGTGACATAATAACGTAAATAAACTATGTAATTAAAATTATTGGGTTAAATTTTTGGGGACAAATTAGATTTAGGTAGACACCTTTTTTATGTCAAATGCATCATGTGACTTATCAAATCAAAGGACTCGTTATAATAAATACAAATATATCTATCTCCTCTCGTCCTCTCTTATAGTTTAAAGGAAAAACTAAACAAAAATCCTAAGTTAAAGTTGTCACGGAAAACGGAATGGTACGGAACCCTCACCCGGATTTCGACTCACTCTTGACCGCTTTTATATAGACAACCGGCACGGGTGACTGTGCCCAAGAGTTTACATGATCGTATATTTCGGACACTGCAAGCTGCTTTTTCGAGCAACGCCACACAACATTTTAATTAAAAAATTAAGAAAAAATTTACGAAAGATTAAAAATTCATATAACGTTCTACACTCAGCATAACAATACCTAAATCATCATTAATAACAAAACCGGCAGCTTGACAGTAGCCAACAACAGAGTAACTAGGAAATTCTGTGATGTCTGTACATAAATGCATAGAAATGTTGAAATTAATTACGACAGCTGTTACTGTTGCTAACCAAAGTGGAAACATGCTGTTCGAACTGCGTTTAATGAAATACCACATGCAGAGAACAAATTGTTCGATCTAAAATCGCTGTAATGCCTCGATAATATAGCTCGTTTTGTATTTTAAACTAACGCAGCGCCCAAAATTTACTGTGAGGCTTTGCCACTGCGAATTGAACCTATTGTTAGGTGATTAAGGTTAAAATTTGATGTAATGATATAATTTGCATGTAGTTCCAGTGACTTACTTTGTTTTTTAATACAATCTTGAGATGAAACTCTTTCAATTGAAATACAAAGGCTTACATTTTGAAAGAACGGCAGTTAATATTTCTTCGACTGTCTAACTAAATCCACTAAATTCTTAATTTGGTAGTGTTAATAATTTATTCGCGATAACTGGTGTATCAAGTATGTATGTTCAGTCATTCATCAATCATCATTCATCATTCAGTAACCTTTTTTTCTCATTTTCAAAACTCAATGATTAACTGCAAACATTTGAAAACATTTGGATTTGGAACTCGATTTGCTTCAAAGTTTTAATTCCATGTAAATTAATCCCTTCTCTTACTTAACCAAGACGATATATCACTTAGGTACCCGGATTGACACCACCGCACTGAATAAGTTAAGGTTGTAACAGCTTATAAAGACATATAGACATAATCTATATAATGAACCATATGCAACATAGGCATAGAAACTGACCCAACTAAACTACTAGGTGGTAGGGTTTATCCCGGCCGGGTTGGTACCACCGCACTCAGCGAAACGTCAGTCGAAACGGCTATGTAAATAGTTCGTGTTTTCCGTCCAGTTCAGTGTAGCCATCATGAAATGAAGGGAAGCACTGACATGGCACCTAGTTCACCCGGTGTTATGGGTTGACGTCACGGATGTTGCAGGTGATGTAGCCAAACGTGTCAGTAACCATAAAAAAATCAATAAAAAAAACTACTTAAAGAAAAAATATTAAAAGGTTCACCAAATTCGATGGAATGGAGCTCCCCCTTCTCGCCGGCTGAAGGTGGGGTCGCAAAAACGAGTGCATCTTCGGAAACCAGAAAACCTTCGGCCTGTACGCTTCATCCGGCCCCGCACCAGATAGCATAGAAATCTTCTTCAACTCCTGACAGTAAGAGTTCCTCAAATTCTTAAACTTGATTATGACATGCCTCGCTTCAAAATGAGGCACGTTTAAAATTTCTGCAATTTTCTCAGCTGCCGCGGCTCGCTTCTCTCTGTTTTTGTAGTCTTCGAGCTGCGTGTTCCATAGACACTCCTCCTTCTCGTATAGCTCTATGAGTTGCATCGTTTTTTCGTCGTTCATACGCAGAATGGAGTTCTGAGTGAGCTCCACTGATCCACTCATGGTTGATGGGTGAAGAGTAGTTTCAGTTTGTAAAGTCCATTAGACATCTATCAGTATCTGTTCTATCGATCAAATCGTCTTGGGACGGAGGGAGTTAGAATGGAAAGTCTAAAGTCACTATTCTAAATGTGAATTTTAACGTTACGTTTCAATTCGAAATACAAGCGCGCACTATACACAACGCACGTTGACGCAAACGCAAACGTAACGCGTTAATACGCCTAGCGTCTAGCGACTTTTGGCAAATAATCGAGATTTAAACGTTCGAGATTCAAAGTATACGAGCGTGCTAGGGAACAAAACGGCGCGCGTGGCGTGACGGTAGGCAACGTCTGCGCATGTGGCGTGATCACGCCCTACTGGCGTCCAGGCCACGCCACGCTGGCGACCACGAACTCGCGGACAAGTCACGACGACGCGAGGGAAGCGTGGCCGCCCGCCATTCGAGCGTATTTACGAATAGTGCCGTGCGCGTATCGATAGTTCGCTCAAGGTCGGAAGCGCCCGGTTCGAGTTTTAAAGCACAAATCGTAACACAAAGATGATGATGATGAAAGTGTAATACGACACAAAATCACGTGAATCCATAGTAATCGGCCAGTTCGTCAGTTTTAGCTTGCATAAGTTCATCGGCCACTGACCTGGCGTCGTACCGTACTCACAAAATCGACGGAGTGTCAGTGAAAGCGTTCATATTAGAAGGAATAATACCTATTAAGATATATAATAATAATATTTACATCAACAGTTTTTTCTCGAATTAACTTTTGAAAGAAAGAAATAAAGAAGATAAACGTTATCTTTCTTTATTTATTGAAAAAAAAAACACACACACATACTTAAATAAAGCACCAGTGTTTTATTTAAAACCAAAATACTAGAATTTTGTAAAACAATGGTATGTAGGTAGACCTACCAAAGATTTTGGAAATTTAAAGATTTCAATTTTTTTCTTTTAAAAAGTTTAATGCCAAGATCTAAAGGATATCTAAAATACAACATTTTATCTGTAGAAGACTGAAAAAGTGCATGTGGACGGGTAGCACCATCGATGTTAACACGGTAATAACGGGGACAGTTTTAAATTTACACTGTAAATAAAGAAATTCGAAATAAAATAAAATAATGTTCATTTATTATTACTGTCGTATGTTCTTGTACATACAATTAACACTGAACCACGCAGCTGAACAGTGGAGTGGACACGTTCTTAACGTCAAATTAATGCTTTAATGAGGTCCTGCGGCAAACATTTGTAACTTACAGTAATGACATGATATAAACTTTTTATCCGTAGCTCCGTAGGTGACTTCTCAAGGTTTTATTTTGCTTTGTCAATCATACCTCATTATAATGCCTGTTACAAAATAATGAATGTAAATTACTTGCTACATATGTATATATGTATAATTTTGCATTTTTTGCACAGAATCTTCTCGACACGAGGAAATCATAAACAGCTGTTTATGGTGCGGGCACTCAGGTGTCATACATAATATGCAAATTTTTTATGAAGTGTGTAGAATTGACGAAAATTCGTTTTAATGTTTTATTAATGTTTCGTAAAATTGTGCTTAAAGGTGTTTTGAATTTAAAAATTAAGTGTATTTTATTAAAATGAAGGCCCCAAACAAACAGTTTATTCAAATTGACATCTATTACGACAACACTTAGAATAAAAGTGTATCTTATTTCTGCCGATAAACGTAAAATATTCTTTGTTTATTTTCTTGACAGGGTTTTAGCCACAAAACTTCTCTGATCTGTGGTTTTAGCTGAAGATTTTGCGAGTTAGCATTATTGCTTCTATTCTGTGTTACTTCCTTGATTTAATGGACTTCCTTGGCTTCTCGGCTAGACGTCGGATAAAGAAATAAATAAAAAAATTATTATTCTGGAATATTAACCTCGATTGAAAAAGTCACAAAATAAACTTAAAAAGTAAAAAAAAAACGTTTTGGAGTAAAAAGGGAGCTCGCTCAGCTTAATGCTGATATTTATCCATGTTTAAATTCGAAGACCAAGCTGTCTTGGCTTTAAAAACTCATCGATGTATCGACAACCTGTAAACAGGACACCACTCTTGGTCCCTCTCGCAATCCACAAGGGGGGCGCGCTCCCTTCGGTTGGCGTGGACTCGTGGGCACGTTTACTACGCAACCGATTCAAGGAGATCCGCTACTTTGGGTACCCTTGCCCTTCACTCGATTACTTTGTCTCAGCGGGCCTGCCACGAGTGACTACCACTTCATAGTTATTTTTATACATACTGTATATCAGACACGCTGAATCCCGACAATCGGGGTCATCAGAGTAATCAGTGTTGTGCTGCAAGAACTCTGGTACCGTGTGGGGCCGGTACTTAAAAGGAATACAGAAGCAATGCTTTGAAAGGTGAATGTAATGATTTACCTTGCTGATAAAAAACTCTAAATATAAAATGAAAAAGACAAGCTAAAAGTTTAACCTTGGCATTTAAAGTCGTTGAAACCTTCACTTTGACCTAAAGAGTCACCCCTTAATTCGGTCCAATCCAAGGCAATTAAAACCCTTTTTTATTTATATGGGTTTATTTTGATGATACGAATCGAATAGTAAGTAGGTACCTACCTACAATAAAAAAAAACGGTTACTGCGTTAGATACAAAAGTACTAGCAGCACAACACCGATTACTCTGCTTACCCCGATTGTCGGGATAGGGCGTGTGGTGTGTTTGCGTTTTTGCGTGTGTGTGTGTGTGTGTGTTTTTTTTTTATGGAAACTGACACGTTTGGCTACTTCACCTACAATATCCGTGATGTCAGCCCATAACACCGGGTGAACTAGGTGCCATGTCAGTGCTTGCCTTCGTTTCATGTGGGCAATTTTTTTTTTAATCCGGTATGGGTGGCTAAGTCAGAGGGGCCAAAGCACATGCTCTGACTAGCCAATATCACCTCCGAGAAGGTAGGTGCCATACCAGAGACTTCCCTGGATTGCTGGCTATACTGGACTAGAGGAGAACACAACCGAGGCTGCTATGCGGCCATCTTACATCCAGTACGGTGGTACCAACCCAGTCCGCTATAATTTGAGCCTACCACCTAGTATGGGGCAAGGGAAGGGACCTACAGTTTTACACCGGTTCCGAACGGTGAAGCAGCAGGTGTAGGTATGCACGTAAATTTTTTCGTCAGAAAAAACTCAATGGTACACGGCGACCGGATTCGAACCTCGGACCTCCTGCATGAGAAGCCGATGCCCAAACCACTCGGCCACCCGCCGGCTATACACTGAACTGGTGTGTGTGTGGTTAATGTTCTATGTATTTAATACAAGGTAGGTGTGTCTTATTCTTATCACGGCCTGTTACGAGCGATGACAAAACCGGTTTGTAATGTAAACCACATCAATATCAACAGAGTACTGATAGTATTCTTGAATATTCTAATATTATTATTTCTGGGCATCTGGAATCCGTATCAGTTGTATCCGGGTATCCGTTGGAGGCTGACCGAGGTTCGGATTCCTCGTAAAACTGTAGGTCCCTTCCCTCCTAATCTTGCTTGGTGGTAGGGTTTAACCCGCCCGGGTTGGTAACACCGCACTGAATGAAACGTCGGTCTAAACGGCTATGTAAATAATTTGTGTTTTCCGACCAGTTCAGTGTAGCCGGCACGATCAAAGGGGGAAGCACTGACATGGCACCTAGTTCACCCGGTGTTATGGGCTGACATCACGGACGTTGTAGGTGATGTAGCCAACCGTGTCAGTTTCCATAAAAAAAAAAATCTCGTCTCGCTAGCAGTCGAGAAAATTCATTATAATATTCACTCAGAAAGAACAAGAATATAAAGGTCTTTCAATATTAGGTAACGATATGCTAAGGGGTGTATGTGTTTAAGATACTGATCACGTTACCATACCAATTTTTTTTACGATATAAAAAACATACTTATTAAGGTGAAATACGCGCACTTCACGTATTAAATTTGAGGAGTGAGTAGGTTTTTTATATCGTAAAAAAAATTTGTATGGGAGCGTGATCAGTATCTGATACACATACACCCCTTAGCGTATCGTTACCTACTAATGAAATACCTATATAATAGAATAGTATATTTTTATCTTTTATCTGGTTATGTACAGCCCTTTGTCATTGTGTGTCATTGTTTTAATTGTTTTTCATTGTTGTTACATTTCACACTATAGTTGCCATTCGAATGATAACGAATTCAAGTGCAAAATACACGAAGAGAAATAAGAAATACAGAAGTGCCCAAAGGTGTACTTATAACTGCGAGTGATTTCTACCAGTCAACTTTTCGTTGATGAGGAGAAATAAATTATGGGTAGTGTTAGTGAAAGGGAGGAGGAATAGATGTTTTATATTATAAATATACCCACATACATACGTACATGCATACATACATAGCATCACGCCTGTTTCCCAGTGGGGTAGGCAGAGACAACGGATCTCCAGGTGCCACGATCCTGACACACCTCTGCCGCCTCTTCAACTATCATACATAATGCTCTTTGTTACGGGTTCGTATAAGCACTTGACCCTTTTTGAGCACATATGCCCGATCTGGTCTAGGTACGTGCGTCTACATATACACATGTAGAGAACACACAATTACACGCATCTTCCACTCTCATAATGTTCTTCGTGCATGCTCGTCGGTTACGGGTACTAAGCACTTGACCCTTTTCGAGCACATATGCCCGATCTGGTCTAGGTACGTGCGTCTACATTATACACATGTATAGAACACACAATTACACGCATCTTCCACTCTCATAATGTTCTTCGTGCATGCTCGTCGGTTACGGGTACTAAGCACTTGACCCTTTTCGAGCACCTAAGCCCGATCTGGTCTAGGTACGTTCGTCTACATATACACATGTATAGAAAACACAATTCCATACAAACAAAATGCATATTATACCTTACATTAAGTATTATGTGACCTTACTAATCAATAACAAGGTCTGAAGGACGTTTTATATGCACCAACAGGAGGCATAACGTGGCTGGAACTATGGACTGAAAGAAACTACTCTAGTGGTAAGTTCGCCTTTTATTCTCGTTGTTCTCTTTGTTTTTCTCTCGGTTTTAGCTTTGACATTTTTGTCTTGGATACCATTTAAAACTGCCAAAACCCCGCGTCTTGTCATTATATCACTCTCCGCTAATGAGTAACCAAATTGCGCAATATTAATCAGAGCTATAATCTAATACTTAGGGCAGGCATACTGAAACAAACTATTATTACCGTAGACGGAAAAAATAGTTCTGGACTCCGCACTTCATACTTCAATTATTACTAAAACGAGACACCGTGGTTATGGTAGTGTGCGTATCGCGTAATACAGGACCGACCATCTCAAGAGATCGCAGCGATATTGTGTCATCCTTTTTCCACGCGCAGTAATCCCGTATCGCTTGCCTGCACGCTCCACGCAAACATTTACGTGTTCCAAAACAAGGGAATGTCGCACGTAGTCGATCGATAAATTGCCGCTTGCTTCAACGGCTCAAAACTATGGAGGTGGCTTTTTACTTTTTATTATGAAAAACATTTATTGGATTTTTTTTCGTTTATTTGTGTAAGTAAACCTATGGACGATGAGTGAATTATTTTATAAAATATTCAAACGCATCAATATATAGAGATTTATTTGATATACAATGAATACAAAATTAAAATGCTAAACAAACTACTTACATAACTATATAAAATATTTCACTGAAATTTTGCCTGGGGATGGAGCTGAGTGTTCCCAGCATACTCGCTGCATTCCCACGCTGGATGGCGATGCTGACCCTCTGTTTGAGATAAACTCCTGAACGAGGGTCGCCCGATATAATTTTTAATTTTGAGCCTAAAGTGTGCACAAGATTTTTTACTTCCTTACTCCAGGGGCCTAAAGTTTCGACGGAGAAAGCCAAAAATTCGTAAGATTTTTTAATTTCTGAATATTTACTGTGTTTGTTCCGCGCGGCAGCCTCCGCGGCGGCACCAGGCATCTTACATGTTTGGCTCAAATATGAAGCTGCCATGGTGTCGACGCAGGTGGCGTCCCACACGAGAGACCTGCCCTTGGCCCATGGGATCAACGTCATCCCATCTGGGCGCTTACCGTCGTCTCTAAATAAACCGACTGGTTCCAGGATACAAGGAACATCGATGGAACTGAGTGCCCTTTTTATTATGGAATTAAGCGTGGCGTGTCTAGAAAATCTCCCAGCACTTTTAGTGCAGCTCAGTCCATGACGTCCCTTCGAGTCGACGGCAGCGCCGCAGGCACAAACATGCGGTTGGCACACGTCGCAACCAAGCCGAAGAGCAACCGAGAGCCTCATGGTTGTATCATCGAGCAGTGTGCCTGTATGTGGAGATGGAACGACGTTTAGCCACTGACCAGATTCCGGGGTGGATACCGCGAAGATATATTCAGTTCTTCAGGTTTAGAGCGCGGCGGAGCGGCGGTGGAATTCTTGCCTTTTTTGCGGTGCGGTGACAACGCATTTGTCAATTTTTTCCGAGTTTAGAGTTTAGACGTGTCATAAGTCACTTGCAACTAAAATCACCTAAAATTTGACAGATATGCTTAAATTAAGATTTTAAATAATTCGTTCATCTCCTGTCTTTCTTCCTCAAAATGACAATAATATAAATTGTAGCTTTAGTAGTGTGAAGTGGCTACTAGAAATAAAGCCAATATGTTACTACTAAACACAGACCAAGTCGAGTCGAACCCACAAACCGAGGGTTCCGCACAAATACGATGGGGGCGTGGCTTTGAAGTGGAACAAAAACATTGATTTTGAATAGACATGTATGCAAAAACGACACGAGCTGCCTCGACATGGTCCCTATTAGGTTACGGTTAATTTATAGAAGACGCGGAGCGTAGTGACGCATCTTCTATAAATTAACCCTGATAAATTTTTTTAAACCACCAAACTGGTTATAAAGATAATAACATTTCTCACTCCCACCCACCACCTCCCACTTCAAAGCCACACCCATAATGTAAATTAAGTTCATCTCAAGATTAATCTTGTGATACATAAATATATTACAAATTTAATTTTGCGGTCAACCTAAATAATAATTTCTCACTAACTATTTAAACGAGACCAGTTTTTCATATTTTCGTATTCCTCCCTTTGAAGTTAACTTTTTTGAACAACTTTGTCATATACCTTTCATAAAGCAAATAAATATTATATTTAAAATCTGTAAGAATCAAACAAGAACCAACCAAGAAAGAAACACGTAAATTTCTTGTGCACGTGAGTCCTTTTGCACAAATCGCAGACCAGGTCATGCTTGGAGTACCTGTGGGATGGCTCTGCCAAATATCAGCTTTTAAAAGGGAAATTATGTGAAAAGAGGAATTTGTTAAAAAGGATTGCATCCCCACACGCTGGACTTACCAACCTCTACCAACGCGTACCAACCTCTTCTGCAGATTTTACCTCTATAGAACCGGTACACTCTGGGACGCTCTCCCGTCTATATATTTCCCCCCCCCCCCCCCCCCCCCCCAAGTACAGTCTCAGGTCCTTCAAGAGGGGCGTGAATAGGCACCTGTCCCGCATACGACCAGATGTCCATGGGCGTCTTTAGACATCTTATGGGTGCTTCGGCGCCACATGTCGCGCTTTCAATAAAAAAAAAAAAAACACAAGCAAAAATCTGTAAATAAAAATTATGTTTAAGAGTTCTGGTATTTTGTTGATTTTATTGTAGCTTTTCCAATTGCCATCTAATATAGTAAGAAATATATATTATAAATTAATTCTTTTGGGAATCCGGTGATACCGTTTTCAAAGGTGGTGTACGTAAGAAAATATAATTTTAAAGAAGCCATCTCCACTTTATCCAAACACATTAAATGTATGAAGTAAAAATTTTTACTATTTCTTATAAAATATTGTATTTGAAGGGGTTTTCACTCTTGAAATATAATGCCAGATGCTCTCGTATGCTATGCAGAGGCTTGAAGCCGGCATTTGTGTAATATTGAAGACGCTGAAGCAACTGCTCTCGCGCTGGCGGTCGATGGCAGAATGAGCGGGCGATGCACGTATTATTTGAATTGCACGTATTTTTGGTGGGGCACGAATCGCACTGACATGCGGAATCTTAATATTTTTTATGATCGAAGATTATTACCAATTACCAATATTACCAATTACCAATTACCAATAATATAATAAAATCGTTAAATTAATAATCTCTCTTTGTCTGTACGCGCATCACGCAAAAACCACTGAACGGAATTTGACGAAACTTTGTATAGTGACAGTGTATATCCCGGATTAACATAATAAACAAAAAAATATAATAAAAATTAAAATTATTATAAAATTTAAATGACAAGTTGACAACGGAGAACTGTCATCTCGACGTGAGCTGGCCGGTGACAAAATGTTTGATAAATAAAAAAATAAAAAAAATTTAAGTCGAACTTATGTCGCTGTCATTGGTGCATTTTATATGTATTTCTGTTGCCCGCGGCTTCGCTAGCGTGAAATTCGTATTAAAAAAAAGTAAGTAACTAAAGGCGGAGCCGAAGGCTGATCTGCGCTCACGTAAACGATATTCTTTCTCGATGAAAGTAACTAAGGGCGAGGCGGAAGTCGGAGCTGAGTTCAGGAAGAAAAAAAACATTCTTTCTTGAATGAAGTAAGTAACTATGGGCAGGCCGCAGGCCGAGCTGCGTTCAGGAAGAAGCTAAACCATCTTGAAGAAAGTAAGTAACTAAGGCGAGGCCGAAGGCCGAGCTTCGTTCTGATAAATAATAAACCATCTCGAAGAAAGGAAGTAACTAAGGGCGAGGCCGAGGGCCGAGCTGCGTTCAGGAAAAAGCTAAACCATCTTGAAGAAAGTGAGTAACTAAGGCGAAGCCGAAGGCCGAGCTACATTCTGATAAATAATAAAACATCTTGAAGAAAGCAAGTAAATAAGGGCGAGGCCGAAGGCCGAGCTGCATTCGGGAATAAGCTAAACCATCTCGAAGAAAGCAAGTAACTAAGGGCGAGGCCGAAGGCTGAGCTGCGTTCAGGAAGAAGGTAAACCTTCTCGAAGAAAGTAAGTAACTAAGGGCGAGGCCGAAGGCCGAGCTACGTTCAGGTAAACCAAAAACCCTCTTCTGCCTTCGGGCCTCGCCCTAAATGACTTCCTTTCTTCGATAGCATATAATATCGTTTACTCCATCTATTTATTTAATAAAATATAATAATAACTAAATAATTAAAACCTACCTAACAAACATTAAAATAACTATCATAAAAGGGGCGTTTTCAAATGTTCCTAGAACACTTGCGGCATTACCCCGCTGGATGGCAAAGCTTACCGTTTGAATGAAGTAGGCCCTTGATTGCGGGACACCAGTTGCGTCCACCAGCAGAGGCCCAAGCCTCTTCAAGAAGATTATAGTCTTCCTGAACGCAGCTCGGCCTTCGGCCTCGCCCTTAGTTACTTACTTTCTTCGTGAAGGTATTGTCTTCCAGGATGCAGCTGGGCCTTCGGCCTAGCCGTTAGGTGCTTACTTTATTTGAGAAGATTTATCGTTTACCTGAACGAAGCTCGGCCTTCGGCCTCGCCCTTAGTTATTTAGATTCTTCTTTGAAATACGAATTTCACGCGAGCGAAGCCGCGGGCAACAGCTAGTTACCAATAAAAATAACATTTTGATGGCATTTAACAAATAAAAAAATTCATAACTTTCTTTTAAATGCTTACTTAGGTACCTAAAGCGATTAGGTGATGTGGCCAAGCGAGTGAATTTAAAAAAATATATATATTTAAACATGTTCAAACATGACACAAAGTCAACCAGTTTCTTACTTAGGTACCTAAAGCGATTAGGTGATGTGGCCAATCGAGTCAATTTAAAAAAAATATATATTTAAACATGTTCAAACATGACACAAGGTCAACCAGTTTCTTACTTAGGTAGGTACCTAAAGCGATTAGGTGATGTGGCCAAACGAGTCAATTTAAAAAAAATATATATTTAAACATGCTCAAACATGACACAAAGTTTCTTACTTAGGTACCTAAAGCGATTAGGTGATGTGGCCAAGCGAGTCAATTTAAAAAATATATATATTTAAACATGTTCAAACATGACACAAAGTCAACCAGTTTCTTACTTAGGTACCTAAAGCGATTAGGTGATGTGGCCAAGCGAGTCAATTTAAAAAAAATATATATTTAAACATGTTCAAACATGACACAAAGTCAACCAGTTTCTTACTTAGGTACCTAAAGCGATTAGGTGAGGTGGCCAAGCGAGTCAATTAAAAAAAATATATACATATTTAAACATGTTCAAACATGACACAAAGTCAACCAGTTTCCTTTACAGCAACGAACTATAAGATTGCATCATCTCTCTACAAAATTTGAAACGATTAAGATCCACGTGTGCTTAATTTTAACGAAGGCACTGGATGATTCGATGGTTCCATGATTCATGCTCTTCATACCTACATTTCGCAGTCGTGACAATTCGGTATTAAAATTTTTCTTGTGCAACATCTCTTAGCAACGGCTTTTGCAGCTTGAAATAAAATATACGTCAGGTCAGAACTTGTGTAAACTTGTCTGTTCCATTTATACTTGCATTGGCTTTTGACCGCGGCTTCGCTCGCGGTAGACTTGGTTTAATAGCAAATCCGATTTAAACGCAAATATGATAATAAACTACAGCTTCTCTCATATTCTCTCTACCTCCCCTTATCTTCCCCTCCATAACAAGGTGTGAAGAATGCACCAACACTAAACAAAACAACCTGGCTGGAACTATGGACTGAAAGAAAGTACTACTAGTGATTAAGTTCACCTTTTATTCTTGTTATTCACGCCTGTTTCCCAGTGGGGTAGGCAGAGACAACGGATCTCCACGTGCCACGATCCTGACACACCTCTGACGCCACTTCCACTCTCATAATGTTCTTCATACATGCTCGTCGGTTACGGGTACTACGAACTTGATCATTTTTGAGCACATGCCCGATCTAGTCTAGTTACGTGCGTATAGACTTAGACATACACTAGTATAGAACACATATATACATGCAAAAAATCTTTGTTTTTCTCTCGGTTTTAGCTTTGGGCATGCCTTGGACATCCATAAACTGTCGAAACTCCTCTCTCTCTCTCTCTCTCTCTCTCTCTCTCTCTCTCTCTCTCTCTCTCTATCTCTCTCTCTCTCTCTCTCCCTCCCTCTCTCTCTCTCTCTCTCCCTCCCTCTCTCCACCACCTCCCTTCCTCCCTTCCCCTCCTTCTCCCCCCCCCCCCCCCTCTATCCCATTCTCTCCTCTTCATCGCGCGCTACCACTTTTCTCGCCACTTTCTTTGATACTGCTCGGCCTATTGCTATTCAACGTGATAGTATGTAGCCTATAGTGAGCCTAAAGAAGTACTGTTTACATTGGCGCAAACCGCATGAAAATCGGTTCAGTGGTTCCGGAGTTTATCTCAAACACACATATCAAACATACAGACAGACGTTCCCTTTATAAGAAGGAGAGATAGAGAGTAGTCAGAATTTGAATATTTTGGAAGTTAATAAACATCTATGGGTATAATAAGCATTCTGCCGCGCGACGACGCGACGATTGATGGTCTTTTTTAGGGTTCCGTAGTCAACAAGGAACCCTTATAGTTTCGCCATGTCCGTCCGTCTGTCTGTCCGCGGCTTAGCTCAGAGACCCTTAGTACTAGAAAGTTGTAAGTTGGTATGGATATACATAATAATAACGCCGAAAAAGTGGTAAAATAAAAATTTGGAAAAAACATTTTTTTGGGGTACCTCCCCTACACGTAAACTGGGGATGATTTTTTTTTCACGTCTGACCCATCGTGTGGGGTGTCGTTGGATAGGTCTTTGGAAAATATTGCGGGTTTGTTAAAAGCATTTTTCGATTTAGGGATTCGTTTGCGAATTATTAAGCTTTTAAGTGCTAATTTTTGTTAGAGTCAAGTGTCCCCCCCCCCCCCCTGCCAGTTAAACGGTTGTTATTAGATATGTGAAAAAATTCACAACAGTAGTATATATATCGAAATTAAAAGGAAAACTATCACGGCTAAGTAGGCTGTACAGGTTGACGAGTAATAGTCGACCAACTTATAAAATGTACGGACGACAGCCATCATTTCACTATTGAAGAACTTTTTCAAATTAACATTCATTTATTTCCCCTACAAAATTATACAAATAATAAATTTTTTTATACGGAACCCTACACTGCGCGTGGCGCGACACGCACTTGGCCGCTTTTTTATGTAAGTAATCCGGTGTGGTTGGCTGAGTCGGAGGGGCCAAAGCACATGCTCCGACCAGCCAATACCACCCCTGAGAAGGTAGATGCCATACCGGAGACTTCCTTCATGCATATGAGGATGGACCAAATGTTTGGCCCAAAGCATTGGGCAATATAACAACAGTAAAACATAATTACATAGTATGTAGGTATTCAAGGTGAATCGAAAGGTGATTCACGCACAGCAACCCCCGCGGGCCGTGCATTCGGTCACGTAGGCACGTTACGTCCTCTACCTGGGTCTTTGTGGTATCCACTATCCAGTTTGGGTTTTTTGGGCGTATTATTGATCCCTATCCGTATTCTTCTCTTACTCTCTATTTATCTCTCTTTCTATCTAAGATATTATACGAGTATATTTTTTTGAATAAAATTTGTATACTTGGTAAAAGTTTTTCACTTTGATATCTTATGTCAAAATCCTTGCTAGCAGCGCTATGCAAATTATGTTCATAAATTTTTGTGAATGTTTCACAAGATACAGACCTCGGACGGACGGACGGACAGACAGACAGACACACGGACGACGGCGGCGGGGCCGCGGCGTAGGCTTAGTTATGGGCTTCCGTGCTGCCACAGAATACTTAATAGTACTGTCTAGTGCTGGTGGCTACAGAAACTTAAAAGGCGTATTATATTCAGCGAAATGTCGGCGATTATGATTATAAACGTATTTTGATTTGATTTAATGTACATGAAAAACTACATGCACACATAAATAAGGCTGAGTGAGTACCGGGATGTACATGCATAGTGGCACGGCTGTATGTCAGGTACGAAGGCAGAAGAGTAAGCAGAGTAATGGGTGTTGTGCTTAAGAGTTCTGAGTCAAATACAGCACAACAGTGACCTATTAGTTAGGTTACCAATATTTAATAAATAGGTATGCATGCAGCGAGTACTTAAGGGATCGCGCCAAGATGAGAAGTGGCTAAGCCGTCGCCCTTTAGTATGGCATTTTGTCCTTATTGGCTGGTCCAACCAAGCATTGTGCTCGGGCCCGGTGATACCGGCACTCCGGTATCACCGGATTCTATAAAATATGTTTTAAACATTGAAAACTTGCCTTGCTGTACATGTATAAGGTCTTTCAATAGTAGGTAACGATACGCTAAGGGGTGTATGTGTATCAGATACTGATCACGTTCCCATACCATTTTTTTACGATATAAAAATCCTACTCACTCTTTCAAATTTAATACGTGAAGTGCGCGTATTTCACCTTAATAAGTATATTTTTTATATCGTAAAAAAATAATTATATGGGAACGTGATCAGTATCTGATACACATACACCCCTTAGCGCATCGTTACCTACTAATGAAAGACCTTATAAATATAAGTAGGTATTTTATAATTTGTAAACTCGCAAACACAATCAAAATAGGTAATAATCAAGCTAGAAATGAATGCGTATGCCCATAAATTCTGTCTCTTAAAACACGAAATGTCAGCTGTCGTTTTGAAGACAAAGGGCGTTTAGCTCGCTCCCCCAGCCCCACCCCACTCGCGCACACGCGTGAATGTGCGAGTGCCTAGAATAGCTTTCAAGTTTCAACCGTCCCCCTCTCTTCAATCAATTTGAAGCGCGAAGCGAATCACTGACGGGATAACAATGATGGAACATGCATTTTTTTGATGATGATTTATGTTTTAGGGTTCCGTATCCATGCAGAAGCAGTCCTGTATGTCCGTCCGTCCGGAGGGCTGTAGGTATCTTTTCAAACTTAAACACCGGTAGCCTGTTGAAATTTTCACATAATTATGTGTTATTATATTTTTATTTTCACATTCTATGTACAAGACAGGCTTAAAAAATATTTTTACATTAATTCTATATACCTAAAAATATTAAAATACACAAAATTAATATAATAATAATAATAATAATAATAATAACGTTTATTTTCAGGTACAAGTCCCACACATTATATAAACAATATGTACATCGTTATACTATAGTCAGATGGCAGATATAAAAACAGCACCTATCTATGTACAATAAAACGGCGTTATCGCCGGCGGCGGGAGGCAAGCCTCCAAGCACGCCGGCGCGGCGGGCGCAGGCCGTGGCTACGGAGCTCTCCGAGACGACGCGAGGCAAGCTACGAGCGATAGGTGGTGGTACTAGACACGTAGGCCACCACCACCCCCATCTCGAAGGGCTCCGTATCCGTCGGACCGCCGATTATTTATTATGGTGGATCTATGTCAAGAAATAAATAAAAAAAGCTAAATTTGCAAAATTAAGGGGGTCAATCTTAATATTTTTTTATTACTGATCAATGCAATATCAATAATAAAAATTCATACTAGTATAATAATATGCAAAGAGTTTGTATTACGTTGCTGCGCTCGTTGTCGCGTTGTCTGCGCTAAATTTGTAATTTAACTTTTATTTCAAGTTTTAAAAAAACCGCACGCAAATCGGTCTACTTTTTAAGATAATATTTTTTTTGATTAATTAATTAAGTAATTACTTGATTACAAACCATACCGATTAAAACAGCTTTCTAATAAAAAAAAACCGCTTCCAAATCGGTTCATCCGTTTGCGAGCTACGATGCCACAGACACACCCATACACACGTTAAACATATTATAACACCCCTCTTTTTACGTCGGGGGTTAAAAATAAAACGCAAAAATTAATAACGATCCATACATACATAGCGTCACGCCTGTTTCCCAGTGGGATAGGCAGAAACAATGGATCTCCACGTGCCACTGCCTTAATAACGATCTGACTTCTGAGTTATATTTTACCTTACGTTTTTAGGTTTCCGTATCCCGTACTATACTATACTACCCGTACTATTGTATATACTACGTATAGCCTATTACTAAGCCTACGCCGTCTGTCTGTCTGTCCGTCCGTCCGTCTCTCCGAGGGCTGTATCTCTTTAACCGTAATAGGTAGCCCGTGGAAATTTTCACTATTATGGCGGCTGTAACAACAAATAATAAAAAATGGAAAAAGTAAAAAATTAAGGGGGGCCCCATACAAGAAATGTGTTTTTTTCCAATGTTTTTTGTGGCGCGGTTTATCTATTTCATAGCTTTTTTAGTTCAAAATATCAATCAACACGTAAGCCACAATTACTTTATTTATTAAATACGTTTTCACAAGTAAGTAAGTCTTCAAAATAACCATTTACAACAACGTTGTACCGTGTGGGGCCGGTACTTTAAAAGAATAGCCCCACTGCATCTCTCCCCGTGTATGTCGTAAAAGGCGACTAAGGGATATGAATCCCTTCTTATTATATTACTAGGTGGTAGGGTTTAACCCGCCCGGGTTGGTACCACCGCACTGAATGAAAGGTCGGTCGAAACGGCTATGTAAATAGTTTGTGTTTTCCGTCCAGTTCAGTGTAGCCGGCACGACCGAAGGGGAGCACTGACGTGGCACCAAGTTCACCCGGTGTTATGGGCTGACATCACGGATGTTGTAGGTGATGTAGCCAACCGTGTCAGTTTCAATTATAAAAAAATAAAAATAAAGTTTTAATATAACAAAATTAAATAGAGCCATTGGATGTCAGAAAATATTGTAATTTTAATTTATAACGTACCTACTCTATTAGAAAAAACCGTTGAACAAGTTTTCCGTTAGTTGCTACCAGGGGTTTTAATATAGAATAATATTTGCGATGATTCGACAGGATGGCACACCTTAGGTCATGGATAATATTGAAACTCATTGGCATAAAATAATTATTCATTATCTCATCGATAGTCTTAATATAAGAATTGATTAATTGCCGCTCGCCACGACTATGGTTCTATTTTTACCCGACTGCGAACGCAAAGAAGGGTAATATTTTTCACTCTGTCATTACTTGGATGAGTGACCGCTCGACCGTTAGAGGCTGACCGTGGTCACGTTAGAGATTCCACGTATGTAAAACTGTAGTTCCCTTCGCTTCTAGGTTGTAGGGTCTATCCCAGACGGGTTGGTAGCACCGCACTGAACGAAACGTCGTCGGTCGAAACGGCTATTTAAACAGTTCGTGTTTTTCGTCCAGTTCAGTGTAGCAGACATTAAATGAAGGGAAACACTAACATGGCACCTAATTCACCCATGTTGTGGGCTGACATCACGGATGATGTTCCGGTTACGCTAAGACGTGTCTCTCACACAAACCGAATTGTTCCGCGCGCCGAAATAAAGGTACGGTAGCGGGCTTACTTACTTTCTTCTTTTTTAATACGAATTTCACGCGAGCGAAGCCGCGGGCAAAAGCTAGTACAAAATAAAAATTTTAAAAACCCGACTGCTAATAAAACATATGGAGACAAGGAAAGAGCAATAGAAAATGCTGCAGTCGGGCTTGTAGGATTCGAATAAACAAGGAGCGGTCCGGTTTTTTTTTTCTTGAGTTTTTTCGCTATCATGGTGATGTAATTAATAATTTTGGCACCTTGTTGTACCTAAATATGAATAACTAGCATTTGCCCGCGACTTCGTACGCGTGGATTTAAAAAAAAGAACAGAATTCGAAATTGAAGTTTTTATGTGACGTTGATAGGCTTTTGTTTTTCTTGTCTTTATATTCTCTCTCTCTCGTCCATACTACACTTTATTTGATACTGCTGAGCCCTAAGGCTATTTAGAGTGATGGTATATAGCCTATATGTTATTCTGATGTATAAGCTATAGTATTGTAAAGTCTCATCAAAATCGGTTCAGTAGTTTTTGCGTGAAAGAGGAACAAAGATCCATACATCCATCCATCCTCACAAACTTTCGCGTTTTATTAGTAGGATAGGATTAGTAGGATTTACATATTAACCAATCATATGGAGCGTTCTCCTCGGTCGGGAAATAGTCTATATTTGAACGAGCAGGTTACACTGAACTGGTCCATGTTTAGTTTTATTTTGTTAGATAGATAGGTAGGTAAGTTTTGTTTTAGGTTAGTTTTAGTTAAGTTCTTTCTGATATTGCACCTGTCTCCGTGCATGTCGTAAAAGGCGACTAAGGGATAAGGACAAGATGCCGTGCCAAAGGCCGATGGGATCGCCACCTCTCACCTTGGCACGGTACTTCCACCGAGACATGCAGCCTTCGTGCCTTACTTGCTGCTTGATCGATTGAATCTTGTTCGAATACTTTGCGAAACGTGGTGGTCGGTGTTGTGCTGTAATTTACCAGAGTTCTTGCATGCACAACACCGACTACTCTGCTTATCCCGATTGTCGGGATTCAGCGTGTGTGATTGATGTGAGAGGGTGTGTGTGTGTGTTCTTTCTGATATTAATGTTTATAGTTCAAACAATTTAATAAAACATTTTCAATTTAATTGAAAGTCGCTGAATAATGCAGACATTGGAAGCTGGAAGTGCTGACACCGACCAGTAGTTGCTCTTTAGTTACGAAAAATGCTCGGTGTACGAAAACGACACCTAACGCCATCTGGGAACCAAAAGATGTACCAGTACCACAAACCACATTGATCAGTTTTTTTTTATGTATATAATTCGGTATGGGTGGTTGTCTCAGAGGAGCCAAAGAACATGCTCGGACCAGCCAATATCACCTCCGAGAAGGTAGGTGCCATACCGGAGACTTCCCTTTGGATTGCTGGCTTTACTGGACTAGAGGAGAACGCAGCCTATTTGATTTAAGAGTTTATTTGCACATGGATATTTACAGGCATATTTTATACTAGCTGTGCCCGCGGCTCCGCCCGCTCTCATATTTCACTTCACTGCTAACCTCATAAGCCATTTAGCGTGATAGTAAGTAGCCTATAGTTGATGGGAAGAATCAAGCTATCCGTAGAATTTTGTTTTATTAAAATCGGTTCAGTGGTTCTCGAGTTATAAGCGGACAGACAGACACTCAGACACTCAGACACTCAGACAGAAAGCAGACGTTGGATTTTATTATAGGTAAGGATAAGGAAACTAGCATTCGCCCGCGGCTTCGCTCGCAAGTAAGCCCGCTACCGTACCTTTATTTCGGCGCGCGGAAAATTTGGTTTGTAGCTACATCTTAGCGTAAACAGAACTTAATTTTATTAAGCCTATCCTCTGTCCCGTATAGTTAAATGTGATTGTACTAAGTTTCATCGAATTTGGGTGATCGGTTTAAGAGCTATGGACGAGGCTATGGAGGAACATACATACATACAGAAAAGATTTCTAAAAATCACAATGAGTCTACATACAAACCCAATATCTCATAAAACAAAGTAACTTACTCCATGACCATCCCTTACAGATTTATTATTAGTATTGATTGATTGATTGATTGATATTGATGATGATTGATGATTGAGTTATATAAAAGTTTTTTTCATGTTTCAAGCCCCATCTGGCACCTAATAGATGTAGTCTTCGCCATCTAAATTCAGCAAAAAGCCGCAATAGTGTTCTGAATAATAAAAAAATATATATATGTAGGTACCTTTGTTCTCTTTGCATTTATTTGAATATTTTTCCATTATGCCAAACTGATCTTACTCCAGTAGACATAGAACAAAATATCATATGGCTAACCTTTAACGGGTTTTAATACTTTTATGCCTCTTCGTAGTACCTACTTACTGTGTGGGGCCGATACTTAAAAAGAATAGCCCACTGCATCTCTCCCCGTGCATGCCGTAAAAGGCGACTAGGGATAAGGACAAGTTGCCATGCTAAACGGCGACAGGATAGCCACCTCTCACCTAAGCACTGTCCGTCCGCCGAGTCATGCAGCGGGTGGGTCTTCGCTCGGGTCTTCGTGCTTTACTTGCGGCTTGATAGTTAACTTGTCCTAATACATTGCTAAACGTCGTCGTGGTCGGTGTTGTGCTGTTGTAATTTACCAGAGTACTTGCAGCACAACACAGATTACTCTGCTTACCCCGTTTGTCGGGATACAGCGTATGGTATGTATGTATGTAGGCAACTATATTAATATGGCTCTTCGTTGGGTATATAATATGGCGAATAGTCACTGAATAACTCAAATAACGACACCTAGCGCCATCTGTGTGCCAAAAGATGTAGCAGTAACAGAAACCGCAGAAACTCAATTCATAATTAGTGCAAAGGCGGACTTATCCGTTATAGTGATTTCTTCCTCTATTAACATATTTTGTTTATTTTGTTTACTAGCTTTTGCCCGCGGCTTCGCTCGCGTGAAATTCGTATATATAAAGAAGAAAGTAAGTAAGCCCGCTACCGTACCTTTATTTCGGCGGGCGGAACAATTCTGTTTGTATGAGAGCCATATTTTACCGTAACCGGAATTGAATTTTATTTAGCCTATCCTGTGTTCCGTATAATCAAATTACTAAGTTTCATCGAATTTGGATGATCGGTTTAAGTTAAAAGATATGGAGGAACATACATACAACCGCGCCACTGAGCTACCGAGGCTGACGAATTTTCTTATCCCTTAGTCGATTACTACTTAGGTACTAATTAAATGTAATTTACAGTATGCAATATTCAGTTTCGAAATAGTTTTTTGGTCATTTTAGGCGTTCTTACTACGGTTTAACCACCAATTTAGTGAGGAAATATTTTATTGAGTTTGTAGGTATGGGCGTGCCCTTACGTTAGTTATAGTGGTGGGTCGAAGGTTATTTTTTGCCAAGTTCGAATTTTGGAAATCAATTTCCAATTCGACAGCGACTTACGGGCGACCTTTACGAACGTTCGGGCTGACCGTGGTTCGGATTCCACGTAGAACTAACTGAATATCCCTTCTTCACCTTACTACATAGTTCGAAGCGGCGGCGCTGCGTAAATTGTACCTACGTGCGCTCCGCCCAGCACAGTGTAGCCGGCACGACCATAGGGAAGCGCTGACATGGCACATAGTCCACCAAGACGTATAATTGGCTGAAATCACGCCTAGGCGACGTAGCCAACGATGTCAGATTTCATAAAAAACTGTAAAAAAAACTGTAAGCAAAGGTAGGTTGTAATAGTGATCATTTGTGTTGGTGAGTTGTGCGTGGGTGTCCCCAAGGCTGCGCCGAGTCGGTCACCGCTCCGCGCCCGCCGCCCCGCGCGCCGCCGCACCGCCGCCGCCGGCGCGCCGGCCGGTTCTCTTGACAAATCGCTGTGTAATGTAATTTCCTCTTTCCAACCAAAGAATTCGACACAATAGAATCGCTATTGTCATAAATAGCATTTAAATTACTTTTTAGGGTTTCGTAACTCAAAAGGAAAAAAAAACGGAAGCCTTATAGGATAACTTTTTAGGATTATATTGTCCGTCCGTCCGTCTGTCTGTCGAGCGACACTCTTTTTCTTGGGAACGGGTAGAGGTATCAAGTTGAAATTAATATCAAATAATTACTATATTAAGGTCTACATAACGGTCCCTTGGAGGTGTAAAACATTCAAGCTTCTAAGTCAACGCAATCAAAACATACGGCCATTTATGTATGACACATATTTTAATAATAATCGCACTCACTGATCAAAACCTATAGGTATTACCTACTTCCCGTTGATCCAGAATCGCGAAATTTGGCAAGAATCAAGGTCTTACAGCACAAGTAAAAAAAATCCATACACATAAAACATAGGTATAGTTTTGTATGGGTTTTTTAATTACCGTGGTTGTTAGACATTATTTTTAAAACAAAACAGCTTTACTCACGGTTCTTCCCGAGCTATGTGGCTCGATGTTTCGGGCCAAGCGTGCTCATGAGGATGGGCCATACGCTACGCTTGGGCCCGAAACGTCCAGCCACATAGCTTGGGAAGAACCGTGAGTTTATTCTTTTATTCTTTATTCTTTATTCATCATTCGTATGGTAGTACACTACGCTTGAATTTGTCCTGTTTAGTTTTTACAATCCGGTTCGATTACACCCACAAAGAAGTAAAGCTGTTTTGTTTTAAAAATAATATAAGTTTTGTATTTTGCTCTATCGTAAAAACGATAATACCTACATACAAGAGTTAAACATGGTGTGATTATTTATTTACATTGTATGGACGGACTGGCTACGAAACCCTCTGCCTGTGGACATAGTCCGCACTGGACCACTTTCTTATGGAACCTGTCTTGCAGACAAAACAATCGGCGGGGCTGTCGCACTTTAGCACGGCATCTGTGCACACAATTTTTATTGATTTTCAACTGCTGGATAGATGCCCACTCTGTATATTTTAATTCTTTGCTTCTTGCTGATACGACTTTTTATGTGTGTTGCTTTCTTATTATGGCCGTTAATAAAACATTTATAGTAACTTTGAAAATGCTGGAAAGAGTTCGTCGACGTGACATTTCAAAACCTAGTAACTAATAAATAAATGTCTTTGGTTGGTTTAATAATTTTCATAGCAATTATTAAAACAAATTTATTTTGGGGAAACATCTTTTACTTGATTTTGAAAAAGGCAGCCGAGTTAGACATTTTTCCAATGAAGCTGATTTAAAGGTTCCAGATAAAATTTTTGAAACATAATTCTGGATACTTTAAATAAATATTTTATTAAATCAGTATCAATATTTTATTAAGTCAGTCAGCGTGTAAGCGTCCACTGCTGGACATAGCCTCTCTAATTTTCCTACAGTCCTCCCGGCCTTCAATAGAAAATGAATGTAATAAAAAAAGAAATCATTTATCTTTCCTCCTAAAGGAACAACTTTCTTTGTCATTGCATTTTGGACATTTTGAAAGTCAATCTTGTTTCAGGAACCAATTTTTTGTTACTTTAATTATTTTTACTTCAAAATTTTTCCAATTTTTTTTTGTCGCACTGGTTGCTGGTAGTGATAGAAACATATATTTATTGAGTTAACACAAAACATTTTAACACTTTACCTGCGTAAAATATATAAATTCTATACCTATATTTAAATCGTCTAATTTCTAAATGTATTATGGATTGTAGGGCCACGGATTAAAAAATAAATAAATAATTTAATTTAAATAATAATCTTCTCTCTGATCCTGGAATCTTTCAACAAGCCTGGGTATTCTGTCAAACATTTCAACATCCTACATTTTAAAACAGATTTAGTCATGAAACTGACAAAAGGATTTTTTACTCTTTTATGTTCAGTAATGAAACTTATTTTCATTAATCTTAATTAGTAGATACCTACCTATCTATGTCTTCCACATATATTGCAATGTATTTTCAAATTTTCATTGGTTTTGTCTTAATCTTTCTTTTAATTTATTTCGTTGTAGTTACCTAGCTAATTAATATATAAAAAAGTGCATGTTTTGAAAGGTTACACAAAGTTTCTGCTTTGCCAATAAAATGTTCCTACTAACATAATTTACTTTGACAATCGAGAAAGTGTTTTCAGCCTACATAGGTAGTAGGTATTAGTGCAAAGAGAATTCAGTCAGAATCTTCGAGTATTGCGTCAGTTAGATTGTGCACGGGCAATTTACTTATTTCCTTCATCACTATTGAATGTGTCTGTAGCTTTAGCAATCAATCACTTCACTTACTGATAAAGCGAGTTATCTATGTTCTAATTAGAATGGATTGGAGTCATTTTCTGAATTTCGGGTATAGTAGTTTTATATTTTAGAAAAAAAAATTACTAGGTATTATTTCTTTCGCAAAAAACAGAGCTTCCAATGATTTTAAGTTTTTGAAATAAAACTTGACAAACATATATTTTTCTACATTTATTTTAAAAAAAGTAACGCAATAAATTCAATACAAAAACAACAAGGTGTGTTTGTAACTTTAGCAATCAAAAATCACTTCAAAGAGTGATAGAGCGAGTTAGTTCTAATTAGAATGGATTTAGTCATTTTCTGAATTTCGGAGATACCTAAGTAGTTTTCTATTTTAGAAAAAAATTATTAACTATAGGTATTTCTTACGCAAAAACAGGGCTTCCAACGATTTTAAGATTTTTGAAATAAAACTTGACAAACATATATTTTCAACATTTATTAAAAAAAAAAATACACAAGAAATGCAATTACAAAAACGACAAAATTTGTCAATGCAATAAAAATGTTCAAATTACATTTTTACAAATGGGTAGGTTTCACATTATTCAGAAGTGTATAATAGACCAAGCGTAAAGAAAGACAATAGGTATTGCAAGTACTTACCATGTTTCAATATTTGTGTACATTACTAGGTAACAATAGTTTAATTAAAGCAATTTCACAGCATACCTATTATCTTTTGTTGGTTTTTCACAAAGGCCAGTTGGCCGACGGTAAAGAAAACAGAAATTTTCTACCTAACGTACCTATCTAAAGAACAAAGAAAATCTAACACACAATATTCGTAAAGGAGTATACTCTGACGTTCAAGAAACAAAACTTCGAAACGACACTATTTGCAGGCCCGTAAGATTTTGACGATATTGATTTTTCCCTATTTCCGGTCGACTAGAACGAAACAAGGGCTTGGGGACTAGCTCTGCACTAATCGCGTTGGTAACGACACTAGATAACGAATTTACACACTTTTTGGGCGATTAACGAAGAAAAGGGTGTAGAAACAGGCCCACACCCATCGCGAACAAAGAACAAAGCGGCTTCGCCGGCCGGCGCGCCGGTGCGGCGGCGCGCGGCGGAACGAGAGAGGACAGCGCACGACCGCGTCGCAGCGGGCGACGAGCGAGACTCGAGCCGCGCCCGAGCGAGACGGAGTGCGCGGCTCGGCCGCTTCGCCGGCGCTCGCAGCGAGGAGGGGGCGCGTCTATAAAAGCGAGCTCGCTTCCCGGTTTCGTCAGTCCGTCACGAAGAGCGACAGGGTCGGTTGGGTTGAATCGTACGCCGCGGGTTGCCGATACAAAGGCCTGTGGTTACGAGATCAGATCTGATACGGTCGTAGAGAGCCGGCTCCGGGGACGTTAAATTTCATAATTTTTTCACAATATCACGATCGATCGCTTCGAAGAGCGGCGACGGCGTGCGCGTTCAGTACAAAATACAAATTGTGATATTTTTTCGTAAAAGTAGTTTCGGCTAGAAACGCTAATTTTCTTAATAAAAAGTGTACAATATAAGTAAAGATTTGGAGAACATGGAAATCCTGCCTGTCACCAACCAGTACAGCGTCGGCTTTAATAGTGATAAAGGTGAGTCGAAAACTTTCAATACTTTTTTCTCATTTCATTCAGTTTCCCAATCGTCGCCGGTTGCTAGGCCGCCGCCGCGCCGCGCCGGCCGGTTCGCCGGGCGGAGTTTTCTACTTCCTTTCTAATCTTTCAAAACCGGAGGTGAAGTAGCGACTAGCGGCGCGCTGTTGCTACGCCGCGCGGCGCATGCGTCTCCGCTTCTCATCTAGGTTAATGGACGTTTCGGCAGATGTTTTTCTTCGCCTATCAAAATTTAAATGTTTAGATCTGAATGAGCCGGCCGTCAGTTTTATTGGAGCTCCTGTTTTCAACATTAGGTGTGTTAATACTCTAACTAATAAAACAATCCTAAACAGCCTATTTGCGATCGTTCGCATTGGCTGCCGGCGCTTTGACGTTTACGTCACAACCAGCTGACGCGACCGTTTTCGCCGCTATCCTTCCCTTTGTTGCCGCGCTGCTGCCTTCAGCAATTTCACAGTCTGCCGAGTGTGACACGGCTTGAGGTCTCGGAACGACGATAACTGTGATTGATGCTTCTATATTGGGCTCGTTGAATTAGAGTACTTAAGTACTTTAAAAAAATTTGAATGTAGTAGGTGACAAAGCGGAACTAATAAAGCACATTAGGCGAGTTTACGTGTTTAGTATTTAGAAGAAAGGCGAAGTAACTAAATGAGTGTTTTTCTATTTGTTTTAGCATGGAATACGCTGTGGACGTCGCCGCCGACGGCGGGCGACGTCGTGGACTCGGAGGCGGGGCGGCTCGCCGCTCGGCTAGAGCGGGAGCTACGCGCCGCGAAGGGGGCGAGCGAGCTGGCGGCGGCCGAGGTGCTGGTGCCGGCCGAGCTGCTGGCGCGTGTAGCTCGCCAGGCGCTGGCGCTAGCCGAGCGCGAGCCGTGCGGCGTGCGCGGCGCCACCGTCCTCGTCGACGTCGCGGGCCGCAGGCTAGCCGCCTTCAAGCTCGACCCGCATTCGGTCTCCACGCACGAGCTTCACCTACAGCTGCAGCACGAAGCGACCAACTGGACCAGTATGCTGCCGCAATTTTTAAAGTGAGTTATTCAACTCCCATCGTGTAAAATAGGGCTACCTACGCCATTTCCAAGGTTAATCAAACTCTCGTCCTCACTTTTTTGACGACAGCACTTATAGCGCACTAGGTTGAATCCGTGCCAAATCGATGGAACTGCTTCCAACCGGTTTCATTGTCGCGTCCAAATTGAATAGGCGCGCCGCGCCGTGCGCTATCTCGATTAGCGACGAGATGCGTGCGCGATAAGCGGCTATCGTCGCTACCAAATTGCAGCGGGCCCGATGCGCGCCGCTCTCTTTTCTCCCAATCAGCGCGCTCACTTCGCTCTCTAACGACGCATCTATTCTCCTTTGTTACAGAAACTTGACTCGCGGCGGCGCGATCATGATCAGCCCACACTTCACGCTCAGTAAAAAGAAGCTGTACCGCTCGAACCAGGCGGAGTAGGAGCTGAGTCGGCGTGGACACTGGACAGTGTGACACCCACCGAGCGGCGAGATCCGCTGCCTGTGATACCTACAATCCGGTGTGATGCGAGCGAGACTGCCCTCCCTCGATATCGACGTATCCTTATTTTAACAAATATCAATATTATATGTATATTATATATTTTTAATAAGAGAAAAAAAGCACATGGTGATATGTAATGTATAGTAGTAGTGTTAACGCGGCATCCGCGCGGTATTAGTCCGCGCAGCGCGGGCCGGCGGGCCCTGATCTCGTCGTCCTCATCCGCATCTCCATCCGTCGCCATCCGCATCCGCATCCTCATATCCAAGTATTTATTTCGCATGCCCCCATCATGTGTCGTGACGCGCCCACCGCCGCGTCCGCCGCGCCCCGCGCCGCGCAGTACTTATGTTAATCTTTGTACGATCATTGTTCGTATTTTTAATATTCAATATTTTAATCGTCAAAATATTTGTGTTATTCGTGTAATGAATGAGTGAGCGTGCGCGAGAGAGTGTGTGTATTACGTGTGTGTGTCGGCGCGCCCCGGTACGCCGCGTTCGACTGATCTCATGTGCCGGAGCGCGCTAGTGCGTGCAGCTAGTGATGCGCCGCGCGGCTGCGGCGCGCTCGACGCTCGCCGCTAGTCGATCGCCGCGCGGCGCCCGACAGTCGTAGCTTTTTGTTTCGAATACGATTCTATTGTGAAGTTGAGTCCGATGATGAGTTCGTATCCGAGTTATGTATTTATTAGAGGGTCTCGCTAGCGGCCGGAGATACGATTATATGTACGTTTTTCATATTTGACTAGTTTGTACATTTATTTGTGATACTACGTTTGTAATGTAAAATTAACGAGAAAAATACTTTATAAATTTAACACAACACGATTGCAAGATGTTATGAATTTAAGAGACGAATATTGTATAGTATATGTGGGGCGTGGGGAGCGAGTCCGCCCGCCGAGATAGTGGATTGGATGAAAATGGCAATAAAAGATCGTTTGACATTTTTGCGGTAGGAATTTCTTTTTATTATTTTACTGTAAGGAGAGATCCAACGGATGCGGCGGCCCCGCGGCCGCTCGCGTTGCGTCGCTTCCTTCTCAGCAAATTTAATATATTGCAAAAGATCTCAGGTTATTATAACAGATAGAATTATTAAGTTATTTAAGTTAAAATAATAAATTGTAAATGTAAGTTTTTTTATCGCCGCTCGAAGCTGCGTAGATAAGTCCAGTGGGAGACGAGAGAATTTTGTACTAACCGTAGACGAGAACATCAATTTACTGTCAGTTGCATTTCTTCATCCAGTATAACTATTGTACTTCATGTAAATCAATAGACTAACATTTTTTTTAACGAAAATCTAAATGTTTGTAGGGTCCAGTGTTTTAAACGCACAATATCATAGAACTAGAAATCACTTTCATCAAAAATGATTTTAAAATGTAAAAAAAAAACAAAAAAATACAATGAACATTTTAATTCTAAAACTTGAAAGGTCGATATATATACAAAACTAACAATAATTATTAAATGTATCAATTGTTTATAATTGATATTTATTTGATAGACAGTAAAAAGGAAAAAAATGTAAAAGTTATAAAAAAAATACATAGTTTCAAAAATTTTAAAGCAACTCTTTTTACTTGAATACATCCTTGCATCCTTATCCCTCACAAGAAAGAAACCCGAACAGGAGAGATATAAACAGAAAAAGCAGCCAAGTGCGAGTCAGAGACGCGTTGAAAAAACACGTTTCTTGTATGGGGATCCCCCTTAACGTTGTAGGTACTTCTGTTTTTTATATATAATTTTTTTATGGAAACTGACACCCCCTGGCTACATCACCTACAACATCCGTGATGTCAGCCCATAACACCGGGTGAACTAGGTGCCATGTCAGTGCTTCCCTTCATTTCATGTCGGCTACACTGAACTGGACGGAAAACACGAACTATTTACATAGCCGTTTCGACCGACGTTTCGCTCAGTGCGGTGATACCAACCCGCCTGCGCATTTGTTATATCCGCCATAATAAATAACACATATTCTGTGAAAATTTCAACTGGCTAGCTATTGAGGTTCCAATGATACAGCTATAGCCATCGGAGCGACGGACAGACAGACAAACGACGTTGTAGACTCAGTAATACGTAAGTATAATCCGTACGGGGTAATGTACGGAAGCCTAAAAAAGTACAAGATCGATAGACTCAGGTTTAGAAAGCTCTTAGATAAAAGCTTGTCAGTCATATTTTGAATAAGTTAAAATTTTACAAAGTTACAAAAGTATGGTGAGTCTAAACCTTAACCATGATGATGCCTCTGATTTTGGAAATACATATACATACATACATATCACACACGCTGAATCCCGACAATCGGGGTTCGCAGGGTACGCAGAATAATCGGCGTTGTGCTGCAAGAACTCTGGTAAATTACAGCACAACACTGACCACCACGTTTCGCAAAGTATTCGGACAAGATATCTATAAGGCACGAAGGAAGACCCACCTGCTGCATGACCCGGCGGAAGTACCGCGCCAAGGTGAGAGGTCGGGAGCCTGTCGCCCTTTAGCACGGCATCATGCCCTTATCCCTTAGTCGCCTTTTACGACATGCACGGGGAGAGATGCAGTGCGGCTATTCTTTTTACGTACCGGCCCCACACGGTATTTTGGAAATATAATGTTGAATTAACAAAATATATTACCGTACTTTATATCTACTAGCATTTTGTATCCCAGGCCTGCGCTAGATAACAAGCAGACAGTCCGGCCTGAGTAGGCCTAACCATAAATCCACTCCCGGCTAGATAAAGAAAAGGCAGACATAACTAGCAACAGTAATCGATTAAGTACCTAATAACCAAACCGGTGTTCGGGTTTGGTAGCTAAGATCGACAGGAGCGCCGCGCCGCCTTTCATGCTCTTTCGCGTGATGTCATCCGTAATGTCAGCCCATAACACCTTGGTGAACTAGAGGCCGTGCCAGTGCTTACCTTCGGTCGGTTCGTGCCGGCTACACTGAACTTTGTGTTTTCCGTCCAGTTAAGTGTAGCCGGCACGACCGAAGGGAATCACTGACATGGCACTTAGTTGACCAAGGTGTTATGGACTGACATTGCAGATTTTGTAGGTGAAGCAGCCAACCGTGTCAGTTTCCATAAAAAAATAAAAAAAAACTGGACGGAAAACACGAACTATTAATATAGCCGTTTTGACCGACGACGTTTCATTCAGTGCGGTTGGTACCAACCCGGACGGGATAATCCCAATTTTGTTTTATGTAAACCAACATGGGCGGCTGTGTCGAGAGAGCCAAACACCCCTCTCCTCGCGAAACCACGCTCAGTGAGGCGCCATGCCAGCAGATTTGCGGACTGTTGCTAGGCTGTCTAGCCCGTTGATACGACGACGTTTGAAGACACCCAGGTTAAAGGATTCGGGAAACACACTCGCCGGGAGACAGTTCCACACCCTATCACCTAGTAAGGTAAGAAGGGAAGGGACCTACAGTTTTACGTGGAATCCGAACCACGGTCAGCCTACAACGGTCGAGGGGTCACACATCCAAGTACTGACCGCGCTCACCACTGAGCTACCGAGGCTGACAATGCCGCAATAAATAATTTATAATTTTTACGGGAACCTAAAAAAGGAAAATAGCCAATATTCACACTATCAATGTCGTCAAGTAACAAAACACAACGAAACAGAAATTCACGCACATGAAAAAGATTAGACATCTTTTTAAATAAGGAAATACAGGTATGCCAAAAAAACTTTATAGCATTTTATACAGAAATCAATTTGGTGGTCATTATCTCATATAAAATATAAAACGTATTGATATTCAGTATTCATACATAACTGGTCAAATCCAAAAATGCTTCGTTGATGGCCACATTGGCTATTTCGGATTGTAATGATCTGCTTTGGTCGTCCTCAGTGTATTTTTAGACACCTAAGTAGTTATATCGAGGTGAAAACAATTGACTTTTTAAGCACATGCATTTGTTAAATTTTTTAAACCCCGACGCAAACGGAGGAGTGTTGTAAGTTTAACGTGTGTGTGTGTATGTGTGTCTGCTGTGGCATCGTATCTCCCAAACGGATGGACCGATTTGGATGCGTTTTTTTTATTAGAAAGCTGGTTTACTCGCGATGGTTCTTAGCTATGTTTGTAATCAAGTAAATAATTAATTAAGTAATCAACGGAAACGGAGCTTAATTTTTACTTTTTAAAGGTCGGGCGTTTTCGAGGGCGTTTTTTAAATTTGTAATTTAAATTTTATGATCCAAGGTCTCTGCCGTCTGTGTGTATGTAAGTATGATCGCTTATAACTCAAGAACGACTCAACTTATTTACTCGCGGCTTTTTCCTCTGTAATGCGACATATCTCCGCCAGGTTATAAGCCATATACCATCACGCCATTATTTATATGGGCTGAGCAGTGGGATCGGAAGTGAACGTAGTCGGAAGAATCTACCATTCGGTTAGCTTTCATGCGTGATATACTCGAAAACTACTCACCGATTTAAATCGAGTTTTCGCGATCATGATTTGCGATATTTTGGTACCTATTATGAATATTATGTGTAGCATCACGCCATATATTATAGGGGTTGAGTAGTACAGACGGAAAAGCGGCGTCGCCTGCAGAGCTAGTGTTCCATAAAGGATGTGATTCTATAAATTTCCTAGTTTCAAGTTAAAAAATTTTTTTTAGTTTAAAGTCGAGGCCTAGTAGCGATCCCCTATTGATCCTGCCGGACTAGATAACACGTGTACTGATGATAAGGTGGGTTGGAAACTGGTTCGAACCGGTTCGGACGTGAAGACGGGAGACGGACTATACAGTATACACTACACCAGCACACCTTGCACCAGGTTGCCAGTATTAGGTTAGAAACCCTATTTTAAGGCTTAAAAATATTAATTAATATCATAAACAATACCATACATACATACCACCCGCCGTATCCCGACAATCGGGGTAAGCAGAGTAATCGGTGTTGTGCTGCAAGTACTCTCGTAAATTGCAGCACAACACCGACCACCACGTTTAGCTATGGATTCGCACAAGATAACTATCAGGCAGCAAGTAAGGCACGAAGGCCCACCTGCTGCATGACTCGGTGGAAAGACCGTGCCAAGGTGAGAGGTGGCTAGCCTGTCGCCCTTGTGCACGGCATCCTGTCCTTATCCCTTAGTCGCCTTTTACGACATGCACGGGGAGAAATGCAGTGGGGCTATTCTTATTAAGTACCGGCCCCACACAGTACTGCAGTGGGGCTATTCTTATTAAAAGTAATAATTTATATAATTTATTAATAAGAAACCAATTGCATTATAGATGGATATTGTACTGTATAATACTCGTTTATTATGGGCATAAAATATCCAATTAGATGGTTTGCTTAAACCTGATTTTATGAGTAGTTAACACTTCAAAATCAATTAAGATAAAACAATACAACCAGCTTTGTATAGGAAGATGAAATAAATTCAGAATTGCTTCTCATAGCAACAAGAAAATCCAACAAGAGTCAGTTAGCTACACAGCACAAGAAGCTCTGGTTAAAATGGTACTACTAGCGCCATCTATTATCCGTAGATGGAACTACAAGGGTAAATGTTAGGTGACAGCAGCTGTTTCCATATTAACTTCTTACATAGATAGGAAGCTTTTTTCGTTGAGTTATGCTTGAAATATTCTTGTAAGAAATTTTAACAAACAATTTACAAGTTTATCGTGCGAAAGTAGACCACTTCCAGTTGAGTTGGATTTGGCCGTTTCATTTCCGGTACCTTGACAGAGTCGCCCCCCCGTACTGGTTTTAATAAAAACAATTTGTAGGTAGGAAAGTGGCAATAAAAAATATTTGATAAATAAAAAAAAATACAACTAAATACATATATACATACATATCACACACGCTGAATCGCGACAATCGGGGGGTAAGCAGAGTAATCGGTGTTGTGCTGCAAGAACTGTGGTAAATTACAGCACAACACCGACCACCACGTTTCGCAAAGTATTCGAACAAGATTCAATCGATCAAGCAGCAAGTAAGGCACGAAGGCTGCATGACTCGGTGGAAGTACCGTGCCAAGGTGAGAGGTGGGGAGCCTGTCGCCCTTGCACGGCATCTTGTCCTTATCCCTTAGTCGCCTTTTACGACATGCATGGGGAGAGATGCGGCATTGCCGAATCAATACCGTGTGGGGTCGGTACATAAAAAGAATAGCCCCACTGCAACTCTCCCCGTGCACGACGTGTTTTTCCAGTGATTGGTACACACTTAACAGTCCATATCTTTAAAACTACTGAACCGATTTTGATGAAACTTGCACTATTCCCTAAGTTGGAAGACACTTAATTCAATAATAAAAGAAATATGACATACATACACTTATGAAATTTGGCACACCTGTTTAAAAGCCCATATGGACTAACATATACGAATATTGTGCAATTCCAACGATATTACATACATATACGTGTCGAATTGATAACCTCTTTTTTTTAAGAAGTCGGTTAAAAACGATTTGCGCGTGCAAGTCGTCTCGTCGCATTGAGTTCGAGCCGCCGCGACACGAGCGGCGCGTGTCCGGTCGGTTCGGTCGCGACCCGACCCGAGTCGTTTGCACCGTTTTTGTCCGATTGCGGTCAGCCCTAGTCCCGCTCGTTGCCCTCGTGCGCTACTCGCGTTGCAATTTATTGTGACTTGCAGTGTTTTGAATTGCCGCGGATATGCTGGAGTAGGGTTGCCATTCGTCCCGGTACACCGGGAATTGTCACCGGTTTCGAATCTCAGTCCCGGTCGTCCCGCCTGACCATCAGCGGGGCCATGGGCCAGCTGACCATGAGCGGCGGGTGACCGAGTGGTTTCGGCATCAGCTGCTCATGCGAGAGGTCCGAGGTTCGAATTCGGTCGGCGTGTACCAATGAGTTTTTTTCTGAAGAAAAAATTTACGTGCATACCTACACCTGCTGCTTCACCGTTCGGAACCGGTGTAAAACTGTAGGTCCCTTCCCTTGCCCCTTACTAGGTGGTAGGCTCAATTTGTAGCCGACTGTGTTGGTACCACCGTACTGGATGTAAGATGGCCGCATAGCAGCCTCGGTTGTGTTCCCCTCTAGTCCAGTATAGACAGCAATCCAGAGAATTCTCCGGTATGGCACCTACCTACCTTCTCGGAGGTGATATTGGCTGGTCGGAGCATGTGCTATGGCCCCTCCTAATACTCCTTACAGAGCGTTTCAGGCATCATAAGCACGCAGATTTCAGTTGCAGATGTCAATTATGTGCTTACATATACCGAAAGTTCAGTGAAAACTTTTGGCTAAATATTTGTGAGCTTACAGAGCTGCCTGGATCATTGTGAATCGGACAATTTTCTGGGGCCTATAATTTATTGGCTATGAATGAAAATTTAAAGCAATTGCCTACCTAATTATTTAATAGAATGTATGCATAATGTATCCTTAAATGTAAAACATACCTATCATCTAAAATTTAATTTAATATTCATAGAACAGGTGCTGCATTTCCCCGCTCAAAGACAACCAACTTTTCTTAAGTTTTCATATAGTGTCCCGGTCAGTGCCTGCACCTTTATGGCAACCCTATGCTAGAGCAGACTCTGCGGGGGCATGCTTCTATTTTGTCAACCGTTGCTTCGTGCTTAGATCGAATGTGAGTTTATAATTTTCTCTCGAATTTTCTTTATGGTTTTACTTAGTTTTCAGTTATTTCTATTAAGATTTAGTTAGATATTAATTTAGCCTATCCTGTGTCACGTATAGTTAAATGTGCTTGTACCAAGTGTCATCGAATTCGGATGACCGATTTAAGAGTTATGGAGGAACATACATACATACGGAAAATATTTAAAAAAATCGTCAATTTAGTTTTAGTATATCATACATAGAGTCTACAAACTTGGAGGAAAGCTACAAACGCAGTATCTCATAAAACGATATAACTTACTCCATGACCATCCCTTATATTTTTATTATTAGTATTTTTAATATAAATACTAATAATAAATATGTAAGGGATGGTTGGAATATTATATAAGTGAATAAAAAGTAAAAAAAAAATCTCAAAATTTAAATGGACATAGGCACCCGACTCCACTCCCGGCTACGGTCGTCTGTGCACCTAGCCGGACGGAAGGGTGGATCGTCTCACGCTACGTTTGCTTGGCCTCCATTTTCGAGCACCCGTTTACCACAGCGGTTATCTGGCCTGCGACAGATGTGCCCTGTCCACTGTCATAGCAGCTTGCAAATTTTCTATATGTCTACTTTTTTGCGTGAATTAGAAGATGTATTTTTATTGAAGTTTAATCTTTGAACCTCCAATTAAATCACTTATCAGAGCCGCGCGGCTGGCGTGAACCGGTTTCCTCTGTATCAAATCTAATCAAATTAGATTATTTTTCAGCTGACTATGCCGTGCACTGAAAACTAAGTGAAATAATATCTATTAATTTAAGGAATTGTACACAAGTCAGCCACGGTAGCTCAGTGGTAGAGTCGGTAGCACACCGGGCGCGGTCAGTACTTGGATGGGTGACCGCTCGACCATTTTTTTTAAAACTGACACGATTGGCTACATCACCTACAACATCCGTGATGTCAGCCCATAACACCGGGTGAACTAAGTGCCGTATCAGTGCTTCCCTCCATTTTAAGTTGGCTACACTGAACTGGACTGAAAACACGAACTAGTTCACCAAGGTGCTATGGGTTAATATAACCAACCATGTCAGTTTCCATAATAAAAGATACATCTTGATTTTTTATAATATTGACTATTGTTTATTTATTATTATTTATTGATTATTCATATATCAATAAGACTGCACTCGAACTTGTCTTTTTAATTAATTTTAATTGTTTCTATCCTACTACTACTAATTTCATTCATTCTCTCCCCTGTTCCTCCCTGGAATGATCCTTCCTACCATAGAGTGATCAGATTATCAGGATATATCCAGATTAAAGATAATTGTTTATCGCCAGGACAGAGGATTATATATCTCACGTCCGCTCAGGATACTGGCGTGGCGTGGCGTGATACACTATCGGGACTGAATAATGTGGCCAGAGGTCTTGCTTTCGGCGGGACAGTCCCACTTTTAAGGTGACGCGAGACTGCGTCTGACTCGAATTTCAAGAAGTGTACCGCCAATATTACTCACCTGACAGATTCAGTTTTAATATGTGTGAAACTTCATCTAGCAGCGCAGATCGATAGCTTTTTGAAAACACGATTTGGTTAACTTCGCTCGATAGAAAAAAATCATGAACACGCCTCTGAATTTAGTTATAAAAACGCATTTAAGACAACGTGGCCAAATCATGGCTTAGTCCGTAGCTTTTACTTTTTTGTTTCGATCCATAGTTTTGGAATAAAAAAATAAAAACCTAATTTTTTATCGATTGATTGATTGATTGTGTTGCATCCTACTCCAACCAGCGAAAGCGGCGCCTTGAAAGAGGAGTACGGGTGAATACGGGTTGACAGAGGTTAGTCACGTGACACATGTTAAGTACTTGGCTCTCTCTGTTCGCCACGCGCACTCCCCACCAACGCAAGAGGGACAGCTGCACTATCTCAAACATACATACATACATACATACATACATACATCCATACATACATACATACATACATACATACATACATACATTCATACATACATACATACATACATACATACATACATACATACATACATACATACACACATACATACATACATACCGCACGCTGTATCCAGACAATCAGAGTAAACATAGTAATCGGGGTTGTGCTGCAAGTACTCTTGTATATTTCAGCACAACACCGACCACCAACGTTTGGCAACATCGAATATTTTTGCAATGTATTAGGACAAGATAACTATCAAGCAGCGAAGATCTACCTGCTGCAAAACTCCGTGGACGGACCGTGCCAAGGTGAGAGGTGGCTTGCCTTTCGCCATTTAGCACGGCATGTCGTCCTTCCCCCTTAGTCGCCTTTTACGACATGCACGGGGAGAGATGCAGTGTGTGTGGCTATTCTTTTTGAGTATCCACCATACCAGCCCCACACGGTACAATAAAAAACATATTATGTCCCGATTTAGAGCTGAAAATGTATGGTCAGTTTAGGACTGACCCATTCCTATCTTATCTAATAGGTAGTGTGTTCTTGTTTTTGTGGAAAATTTCGAAAGGCAAAATTCTGACGTAACCGATGAAGATAAAATATGGATATCATCAAGGGCGTGGCAACATATATTATAACAGTAGTATATTGTGCCCACCGCATCTCCCCTCGTGCATGTCGTAAAGGCGACTTGATAAAGACTAGATGCCGTGCTAATTGCGACAAGATAGCCACCTGTCACCTTGAAAAATAAAATAAACGTAAATTTTTCAAATATTTTTTTTTTTATGGAAACTGACACGGTTGGCTACATCACCTACAACATCCTTGATGTCAGCCCATAACACCGGATGAACTTGGTGCCACGTCAGTGCTTCCCTTCGGTCGTGCCGGCTACACTGAACTGGACGGAAAACACATAGCCGTTTCGACCGACCTTTCATTCAGTGCGGTGGTACCAACCCTACCACCTAGTATTATAAGAAGGGCGCCATATCCCTTAGTCGACTTTTACGACATACACGGGGAGAGATGCAGTGGGGCTATTCTTTCAAAGTACCGGCCCCACACGGTACAAAATGCAATCACATAATGCAAGATTTATTAAACAAGTCTAAAGAATAGCACCACTCAATCTCTACACATTGTAAAGGCCACAAAAGGCGACTAAGGGATAAATACAAGATGCCGTGCACATTTTTTTAAAGGGAAGGCAAGTCTCCGGTCTGGCACCTTCTCTTCTGGTCGGAGCACGTGCTCGGGTCCCTCTGACTCAGCCACTCATAAAAACAAAATTGTTCAAGCAAGCCCTTCGTCGAGCGCATTACACGAAAACGCACCCCTTCCCTTGCCCCTTACTACTACCACTACTACCTACTACTTACTTATTTATTTATTTATTTATATAGCCTTTATTCAGATCCATATTACAATTATATGATAAACTATACATAGAAAACTTAAATTTAATGTAAAACTAAATCTAGTCTGTTATTTGAATTTTACTTATTTCCTGTAGATCTGTTTGCCAGTCGGCAAAGGCCTCCTCCAACCTTTTCCACTCATGTCTTTCTTGAGCCACTCTGTTCCATGTGACATCTGCCACTCGTCTTATGTCGTCATCCCATCTTTTTAGTGGTCTACCTCTCTTCCTTTTACCTTCTCTAGGATACCATCGTGTCACAATTTTGCTCCATTTGTCTTTTCCTCTTATCATATTATGCCCTGCCCATCTCCATTGAAGCCTTCTGATTTTACGCGTTATGTCTGTGACCTTTGTTTTGCTTCTTATTACACGGTTTCTTAGTCGGTCAGACTTTTTCACATTCATCATGCTCCTTTCCATTGCGTATTGGCATGTAGCAAGTTTGTTAGACAAAATTGTTCAAGCAAGCCCTTTGTCGAGCGCATTGCACGAAAATGCACCCCTTCCCTTGCCCTTACTACTACCACTACTACTACTTACTACTGGGTAGGCTCAAATTGTGGCCGACTGGGTTGATACCGCCGACGCACCAAAGTAGTCGATATTGGATACCGAGTGGCTAAGCTCAAGTGGCAGCTGGCTGGGCACGTCAGCCGAAGAGACGACGACCGTTGGAGTAACCGTGCCCTACACTGGCGGCCTTGCACAGGAAAACGGAGTGCGGGAAGACCACCCGCCAGGTGGGGCGACGGCATCAAGTACGTCGGCGGAAAGCAGTGGTTCCGTACCGCTGATGGCCGGGAAGACTGGAGGAAAATTGGAGAGGCGTATGTCCAGCAGTGGACGCTTACACGCTGACTGACTGACTGGGTTGATACCACCGTTCTGGATGTAAGATGGCCGCATAGCAGCAGCCTCGGCTGTGTTCTCCTCTAGTCCAGTATAGAAAGCAATCCAAAGAGAAGTCTCCGGTATGGCACCTACCTTCTCGGAGGTGATATTGGCTGGTCTGAACATGTGCTTTGGCCGCTCTGACTCAGCCACCCATATTGGATTACATAATGAAAAAAAATGCACTGAAGAACGATTCCGTATACAGTTTTTATTTCTTTCAGTACTGCGGTGCCTTATCACTTATCAGTTGTTAATGCAATGAAGGTCACGGGGACAATTACCTTATCGGTGGCACGAGTCAGGGGAAGAAAAAAAAAATGGGGAAGGGGTATCAACTATTTAGTTAATTTTCCATCTATGTATAATGAAAAACTCCTTTGAATTGTAAACATTACTGGAATTTTTTGACGTGAATACGTCTTTTTTTTTTACTTCCATAGTGGGAGCCAATCCAGAAAACTGATGATAACAAAATCGGGGGATACAGTTTGGTGTTGTAGCTTCATATCTAAAATCTACATCCAAAATTTAATTACACCACTCGATAGGTAAAGGATCAAAGAATACGTACACGTATTCACGTAAAACACACGGCCGTGTCCATGGACCACGACACAGCCACACCCCGATTTTAAAGTTTCAACCATTGTAGAAAAGCAAAAACCGACCAAGTGCGAGTCGGACTCGCGCAGTACCTATTCAACCATGACCTTGATATTGACATTGAACTTGCTTCATATTACTATACAAAAAAATTGCTTTTGGAAAATGGTTCCATAATGCAATTAAGGTCACGGGTACAATTACCCTATAGGTGGCACGCACGAGTGCAGGGGAAGAAATAAACATTAACGAAGGGGTAGGTATCAACTATTTAGTTAATTTTTAATCTATTTCAGATGGAAAACTGCCTTGAATTGGAAACATTACTGGAATTTTTCCCGTATTTATACGGAAACCTAAAAATTATGAACCCTGACATGGTTGACTAACCTAACCTAACCTAACCCTACCTTTGTGAATTGGTGAAATGGGTGCCATGTCAGTGCTTCCCTTTGATCGCCTAATTGACTACTTTATCCTCTTATCTATGAATAACCACAATGTCTAATCCTAAACCACAAATTTAATCACGGAGTATGGAAATTTTATCATTCACCGACTCAACCGCATATTAGAAAAAACATTAATTAGGTACATGTGGGTACTAATAGGTGACATGTGACAATCCTATCCTGTACCCTTATCACGAGATTTAACCTACACCGCGTACTACGCTACGCCGTGTTCTCCGCATCATTTTGTATGGAGAAACGAAGTTCGCAAATCTATCACTAGAGGCGCTACTCCGTTTCTCCATACAAAATGATGCGGAGAACACGGCGGCGTAGCGTAGTACGCGGTGGTGTAGGTTAAATCTCGTACTGACAAATAAAGCGAAGTTTCCACGTGCGACCGTGTACGTCCGTAAATGAATATCCTTCTAACTCGAGAACCACTTCATCGATTTAGATACGATTTTTACTGTTCCGTTATGTCACTTTTCAAGGTGGTTTTAGGTTATAAATGACAACGCTACTTCATCGGCGGCCTGAGGTGTGAGCAAAAAGGTAAAATTGAAAAAAAAAAACAAAAAAGCTCTCAACATCATCTGCTTCCGCTCCGCACCGGAAACGTCGAGCCCTGTCTCGCTCGCCAGTCAATCTTCTTTCTCACTAGATGGGTAGCTGTTTGGTTCGCTTTAACGGAAGATAGCGATTACAGTACAGTGTAGCCGGCACGATCATAGGGAAGCACTGACATGGCACCTAGTTCACCAAGGTGTTAGAATCAATAAACATTAATGGTAAATAAAACATATTATTGATTATTGAATACGCTCTTTTATTTTATCTCCCAATTGCACCTGCCTAAAACTGGTGACGAATGCGAAGAAATATTAATGACAATAATATTACGGTGACAAATGCGAAGAATTAGTGCAAGAAAACGAATTTTTCATACAAAATTTAACGGTGACGAATACGAAATAACACTCTACACTATGAAGACACTACAATGTGAAGGAGAAGGCATACCTTCAGTGCATGGACACCGGTTACATAAAGCATTCATCAACCCTGATGACAGATTTATGGTAGTATATCGACAATCGATACATTGTCGTCCGGTGTCTTCGGCCGCTAGTGGTCTACATATAACCATGTCGACATCGATCGTGCATTCGGCGCAGCTAAATCAACTTCGCCACGCGGAGCCATGCCAGCGAAGTGCCATGCTAGCGAAGTGCCATGTCAGCGAGGTGCCAGGTCAGCGAAGTACCATGTCAGCGAAGTACCATGTCAGCGAAGTGCCATGCAGGCGAAGTGACATGTCAGCGAAGTGCCAGGTCAGCGAAGTGCCAGGTCAGCGAAGTACCATGTCAGCGAAGTGCCATACCAGCGAAGTGACATGGCAGCGAAGTGCCAGGTCAGCGAAATGCCATGTCAGCGAAGTGCCTTGTCAGCGAAGTGATATATCAGCGAATCGAAAAGCTCTAGCCTATATAGTGCCATTCTCAAAATGTCGTCTTCAGTTCAGTCAGACATAAATTATGTCAGCCTTAGCTCGGTGGTGAAATGGGTCGACGTGCGATCGTGAAATCACGCATACCGTGCGCGGCCAGTAATTTAAAGGGTAAACGTTCGACCGTTGAGGCTGACCGTGGTTCGGACTCTACGTAAAACTGTAGACCCCGTTCCTTCCCTTAGTATGGTTTAATTAACCCGATCGAATTGGTAGCACCGCACTGAATATGTAATCCGTTTAATTCAGTGTATAGCCGGTACGATCACAGGGAAGCGAAGCACGGACATGGCACGTCGTCCATCAACATTCAATGGGCTTACGTCTTATGTTTATCAGTCAGTACCCTTATCACGAGATTTAACCTACACCGCGTACTACGCTATGCCGTGTTCCCCGTATCATTTTGTATGGAGAAACGGAGCAGCGCCTCTAGTTGCGAACTTCGTTTCTCCATACAAAATGATGAGGAGAACACGGCGTAGCGTAGTACGCGGTGTAGTTTAAATCTCGTGATAAGGGTACAGATCACGGGTGTAGAAGATGAATTTTTTTATGATTACCAGCATGGCAGAATGCGCCGAGAGACCAGCGGTACCTACCCGAAACAGCCAAACCCACCTAACCTCGCGAAACCACGCACAGTGAGACACCATACCAGCAGATTTGCGAACTACGGAAGCGCTATCCAGCTTGTTAATATGACGTTTGAAGAGTCCCAGCTTGAAAGTATCGGAAAACATTCACGCCGGTAGACAAGTCCACACTCTAGCGGTGCGACAGAGGACCATGTCAGGACAACAACAACAAAATAAAAAAACATTCAGAAAGTTTACAAAGAATATAGAGGTGATATCGCCTGGAAACCAAAGATTCGAGTTCCGGAAAGACTATATCTGCTTATGCCATCAGCATCACTGTAATATGTGAATGTGATCCTTAAGAATGTGTGAGGCCGGCACTTAAAAAGAATGTGTCTGCGTCTCTCCCCGTGCATGTCGTAAAAGGCGACTAAGGGATAAAGACGAGATGCCGTGTTAAAGGGCGACAGGATTTCTACCATGGCACGGTCCTTCCACCGAGTCGTGCAGCAGGCGGTTCTTTGTGCCTTACTTGCTGCTTGATAGTTATCTTGTCCGAATAGGTACTTTGCTAAACGTGGTGGTCGATGTTGTGTTGCAATTTTCCAGAGTTCTTGCAGCACAACACCGATTACCCTGACGGAATACAGCGTGTCTGGTATGTATGTATCCTTAAGAACTACGAACAAAGTTCCGAGACGAGGCAACCACTATCCCCGAGACAGGCCAGCGCCATAAACCAGTTGGAAGCGAACAAAAAGATAGCCATGACCGGATGGAACCGGTTCGCTCCTGACGAGAGCCTGCAGTCACCCTGGCTGCTCGGGAGCATTCAAAGGAGATGCTGTTAAAGAGGATTATGCGTAAATTGCAACATTGCAAAACTGCTCGTAACGATATGGAATTAGATATTACAACAGATTGCTCTGTAATTGTAGCTGTGACCTTTGGTGGTACCAGAGCAGTATAAACATGGGCACATGGCGGATCATTAGCCGTACGCGGTATTAAATGGTAGCTTTTGTTTTTATCACTTTTTTTTTGAGTTTGCTGCTACCAGTCTTTCTCCGAAAATAACTTGAAAGAGGCGTGAAAGGAATTATTATTGGTTTTATGGACAATCGGTACTTTTGGCTTCACCCAAAAGTTCAGAGAAAAATCAGTAACAGCCAATAACACTAATCCTCGCGAAACCAGGCTCAGAGAGCTGCTATAACGCGGACAAAAAGGTCGTTGTCCAATTTATTAACACGCCTTTTGAAGATCCCAGTTTATCGGAATAACACTCACAGCAGGAAGACCTTTACGATTTTGAAAAGCGATGCGTTCTCAGAATTTTCATGTCATCAAATGGAGGTTCCGAGCGAGTCCGGCGGGTGTGGCGTATGCGGATCGGGGCAGGAGGGATGAGGAAAGCCACTTCATCGGAGCATCGACAATGGTAATACTATAAAAGTTTTAGCCTATAAAACAGGCAAAGGAACCGATTTTTCACCTGTGACGAAATTATTTAAATCCCTCCGCGAGATTGAGATAACCAATTAGACGGATGGCGCAGCGCTGGATAAGTAAAGGGGGCATTATTTCCACAGATGACTGCAATACTCCATCACCGGGTCAACTTGCGCTTTCTATAGCATAAGGAGTTGCACCGGTGAGAAGAATCACCTGCTGCGGTAGGGGACGCCCAATTTCTTGGAGGCAAGGGTAGCTTTGGACTCTATAAAGCTTCTAAATACTACATCTTTGGTCAGTTCCATGACCAGGAGGTTAAATTAGTCATTGTTAGGTATGACCGTACCCTGAAACGTGGCTCGGGATGGAATTTTTTTTTTTTATGGAATCTGACACGGTTGGCTACATCACCTACAACGTCCGTGATGTCAGCCCATAACACCGGGTGAACTAGGTGGCATGTCAGTGCTTCCCCCTTTCATCGTGCCGTGAAATATACGTTGCTGCCTGATTTTTTTAGTATATAGACCGGTATGGTTGGCTGAGTCAGAGGGGCTAAAGCACATGCCCCGATCAGACAATATCACCCGGATAGTGCTGGCCGTGGTGCCATCGTAACTCGTAACTACATCAACTTACTTCAGCTAGTAATGGAATTATGGTACTTTTATCGCGCCATTATGGTACAGGGCAATGAAAGTATGGTACCTAATAAATAACAATTATGGTAAGTCTGGCAACGCTACTCCTGAAATTTGTTTTTTTTTTTTATTGAAACTGACACGGTTGGCTACATCACCTACAACATCCGTGATGTCAGCCCATAACACCGGGTGAACTTGGTGCCACGTCAGTGCTTCCCTTCGGTCGTGCCGGCTACACTGAACTGGACGGAAAACACAAACTATTTACATAGCCGTTTCGACCGACCTTTCATTCAGTGCGGTGGTACCAACCCGGGCGGGATAAACCCTACCACCTAGTAATATAAGAAGGGAGTAATATCCCTTAAAATAATAAATGAATATGAAATATGAAATGAATGAAATGAAAATATACTTTATTGTACACCGTATAAAAAGGTTACAAAAGGCGAATTTAATGTCTTGCGGCAGTAGCGGGCCCGTCATACAAGCCAAAAAGCCCGGCTTGCCCTAGGTCAATCAAGCAAAGCTCGAAAGCAAATCGAAAACGAAAACAGTATCGTACTTCAATTTAATTTTAAATATCGCGCCACGTGCCATTCGCGCGCGCACGAGGTCATTGAGTCGACGACGCGACGACGACGCGGCGACTCGTTCGTTCGTTCGTATCATACGGAATTGCTCGTGAACTCTCGCCTCGATGCGATGGATGAATCAGTCAATATACGAGCGTACATTAGTCATCTCGCTTGTTCCCGCTGTTATTCTAGCATCATTTTATTGCCTTCTCGTTCTCGAGTACCATACAATTTTTAGCCTAGAGACACCCATAGTGGTATAATAATATATGAGTATGTATAGCGATTAGTATGGGGAAATATGCTAAGAATCATTCGTTCCGTAGGCGAAAGCGTACTCAGTATTAGTGCTATCTCAGTTTTTCAATAGAAGAACGACAAAGACGTGTCTACTGACTGATGTCTAATGTAGGCGTAGAAGTTTGAAGTGATGGATCGGTCGGACGTTCGCGAGGATGTTCGTTACTAAAGAAATAATAATCTTTGGTTAGTTATATTTCTATTATCCATGGCGGGTGGCGGCGGGGGCGGCGGCGCGGCGAGCGGAACGTCGCGTCGGCTCTTTTCTATTCTGTGACGTCGGCTCTCTCTTCGTTCTCTCTCTGGCATGCTAAATCGCCAGTGTTGTGACTGTGATAGTTAATTACTCAAATAACAATAGAGACAATGTTCGGTAACTTAACGCGATAGATGGCTATATTGTAGATAGCCGCTATTTGGATATTTAGGTAAACACTACGAAGCGGGTTGATGGTTGATTATGATTAAGCGTTGTGTGTGATTGCGTGTTTTTTTGCAAAGTGTGTGAATGAATGAAGTTATGGCGTTAGTGGTTGCTTCATCGAATGCATCGTCGAATGGCGTACCGTGTAATGAGTTACGTTGCATCGACGAACTCATCAACAAAGGTAAACTGCGTACCTTAACTTTTAGTCAGAAACATGAACTCGTCTCATCGCCGCATCCAACTCCCGATTTGAACATTATTTATGAGAAAGGTAAATCAAATCACAAGAGATACTTCTCGAGTTCTGTTTACAACAACAAACAAAACAAATACATAGCAGGTTGTTCTCACATCAACAAGTTGTTTTGCTGGTGTTGTGTGCTTTTTTCAAACGAAAAAAATGTATGGAATACTACCGGTTATTTCGATTTAAATAATAATAATTTAAATTGGGATACAAGCATGTTTATTTCATTTACTGACTGACAGAACAGTCATATATTATATTTTGTATGAAATATTTGGCTTCGGCTTGCTCTACGATCTGACCCTAGGCCCGCCACTGTCTTGCGGCATTCTTTACGAACTAACCTTTGGGATGTGGAAAACACGTAGGGGCGGACAATGCAGTACTAAACAGGGAACAGTTGTATGAAATAAAATACACACATATACAAATTGTGCAAAGATACATACAATCAATATAAATCCTTACATATACATAATTACATATATACAATAAGAAATATACATATTATAATATACCTACATAAACTCTTATATACTATACATACATACTTTACATATATTTCAACTGGATTGAAGACGCAAGGGCATCGGTGAGTATTTATATTTATTTTACCTACTCATTGCCATGTGGTTTCAGAAATCGTTTGTGGCCCTGCTTGTTGGGACGTGGGTCATATTATGTCTATAGGGACAAATATCACATTTTTGTTTATGTAATCCGGTATGGGTGGCTGAGCCGTAGGGGCCAAAGCGCATGCTCCGACCAGCCAATATCACCTCCGAGAAGGTAGGTGCCATACCGGAGACTTCCCTGGATTGCTGGCTATATTGAACTAGAGGAGAACACAACCGAGGCTGCTATGCGGATATCTTACATCCAGTACGGTGGTACCAACCCAGGTGGTACCCATACATGGCATGGCATTTGGATGGATTCGAAAGTATCTACTATACACACACTGGGCATAATTTTTAGGATCTGTACAGATCCTTATTATGATGATACATACACTATGATGTATACCAGAGCCGACTGTCATTGTCTCCCTCTACGGAGACAAGCCATGCTGCATCGTCATAGCCCCACTGCGACGTTGCTATCGCTTACTCGCTCTCGCTTGCCTACCGATAACAGGAGCGAGAGCGAAACATGAAATCGCTCACCTCGGGCTCAACTCGGGCGACCGACGAAATCTTCTTTTTCTCTCTCGCTCCTGTCATCGGTAGGCAAGCGTGAGCGAGTAAGCGATAGCAACGTCGCAGTGGGGCTATGACGATGCAGCATGGCTTGGTCTCCGTAGAGGGAGACAATGATAGTCGGCTATGTGTATACACATCCACACTGTCCGTCCGCCTTAATCGTGTGTCCGTAATAGGTAGCAGGTTGAAATTTTCACAGAATATGTGTTATTTATTATGACTGTTATTACGGCGGATGTGCTAAATAAAAACCGATAAATAAAAACCGGCCAAGTGCTAGTCAGACTCGCGCACCGAGGTTTCCGCACCAAAAAAAAACATTAAAAAAACACGTTTCTTGTATGGGAACCCCCCCTTAATTTTTTACTGTTTTCTATTTTTTATTATTTGTTGTTATATCCCCCATAATAACACATATTCTGTGAAAATTTCAATTATTACGGTTCAAGAGACGGACGGACGGACGAACAGACAGACAAACAGACGGCGTAGGCGTAGGCTAGTAATAGGCTTCCGTACGGGATACGGAAACCTAAAAAGTAATAAATTAAGGGGGTCCCCATACCAGAAACGTGCTAAGGGTTAATACATATTCACGTTTCTGAATAATAGATGGCGCCACAGGTATTTACATTTTGCATTATAGAAAGACAAAATATAGACGATATGGTTTTTTGACAGGTATGGTTTAGCGGATCTACAGAACCCTCCGTGCGCGTGTAAAACTCGCACTTGACCGATTTTTACCCTTACACATAGATCGAAAATAACACAGGCTAATTATTCTTTGTCCTCTACTAAAACAAGACAAGTGTTCTCATAAATACACACTGACATCTGACTGCAGCGCAGAGGGCGTGGCGGCGGCGGCGGCGGCAGAGGCGGCGGCGGGGGTTTGACACCTGAAAGCTCTGGCGGATCCTGCGGATCCTGCGATCCTACGGCTCGGGTTGACTCGGCTCGAAACGAAACACTCGGCTTGAAACGAAACGTAACAAAAAACGACATGCACCGCCTCAACATTAGGTTAGGGTTAATATAGAGAAGATGCGTCGCATTTTTTTTTTAAACCACCAAAACATCACTCATACCACACAACATCACTCATACCACACATTCCTTAGAGCCGAAGTTTGCCGAAAGGATCTGAAGGATCCGTAGTAGGAGCCAGCAGCTCTTTCAGGTGGTGGACCGCGGCGGAGGAGGCGTCAGCGCGTCGACGAGGCGCGCTGTTTGGTTCTATTCCCGTCGAATACTTTTTAATTCCAACCAGTAAACAACGCAATTAAACTGCCTACCGTGAAAATAAGCACACAGAAGCGGCATTGGCGCGCATTGAATTTTTTAATGTAATCCTGTACAGGTCGGTTAACCAAAGCTGGCGCGTGCACAGTACTCACACCAATGCAATTGTGCAAGCGCGAGTGAGACAGATCGGGGCATACGCATCACGAAAACCCGATCTGTCTCACTCGCACTTGCACAATTGCATTGGTGTGAGTACTGTGCACGCGCCAGCTTTGGTTACACGAAATCCGTTTAGCTATGAATGTTGTCAGGCGTGGCACACATCTTAAAAACCGGCCAAGTGCGAGTCGGACTCGCGCACCGAGGTTTCCGTACCACAAAAAAAAACATTGAAAAAAAAACACGTTTCTTGTATGTAATTTATTACTTTTTCTATTTTTCATTATTTGTTGTTACATCCGCCATAATAACACATATTCTGTGAAAATTTCAACCGGCTACCTATTACGGTTCAAGAGATACAGCCCTCGGACAGACGGACAGACAGACGGACGGACGGACAGACAGACGGCGTAGGCTTAGTAATAGGCTTCCGTACGCGATACGGAAACCTAAAAACGGCAATATCTACATACAATCGTCAAACTTGGTGTGATTATAGTGCAAACTCTTAAATAAAACAACAAATAAAAACCGGCCAAATGTGAGTCGGGCCCTCGCTGAGGATGAACTGAATGAAAGAAAACACGAATTCGTTTGGTAAAATATATAACACAAATATATTGTGTGGTGGTACGGAACCCTCGGTGCGCGAGTGCGACTCGCACTTGGCTGCTTTGTATTGTAAAGAAATTTTGATAAAATTGTTCTTTTTGTTCAAGTAGATGGCCCCTTTGGATATAATATACTTGCGCTGTCGTCTCGTTCACTTGCATGATAAATAAATACTATGTCCTGTATAATTAGGGCGCATACATAAATGAATGCTCATATTATGGGCTCAACCACAGAACGTAAATATTAAATATCGCTATATTTTAATTAATTAATTTTATTTGCCCTTAATTATGTTTTTGACAAAGGGTCGAGACTTTAAGATGGTAGCAATAACTTTTTTTTTTTTTTTTATGGAAACTGACACGATTGGCTACATCACCTACAACTACGGCAAATTCAAAATTATTATTTCGGTTTTTTTTAATCAAGCAAAATTTAAATTTTGAAAAATTACAACAATACCGTCATGCTAAATAATACAAGGCATATTTTGGTTGTTTTCCTAAATCAAGTAGTAAAGCGAATAAAACGTCAAAATTAGGTATCACTTTACGATTTTTTATTTCAACGTACTCATTCAAACAACAATTCGAAATATTAAAACAATGACGTTCCCAGATTGAGTTCTGTATTTAATGCTATGACTTTTTTAAGGTAGTGTATTTTTAAATTCTTATAACTGACCTTCGAAAGTTTGAACAAAATAATCGGTACAGAATTATGTAAAAGAAATACCCTGCGAAGTTTCTTGCCGGTTCTTCTTCGTGGGTGTAATCGAACCGGATCTAGAACAAATTGTGACCAAAATTGACTGTTCGCAAGAATTATGCGACATCATGAATGTGCAATAGAACGAAAATTTGGAGATATGGTCCGGTGGCGTAGTTGGTATCGCGTTGGCGGCTCAAGCCAGAGACCCAGGTTCTTATACTGGCCGGGATGTATTTTTTCCAATGATTTCGCTTTGCTTTTTTCTAATAAAAATATAATATATTTAAGCGATATATTTAGTAATTTATATTAAAGCGAGTAGCACGTACTAACATATAAACATAAAATTGTGACAAGTTCGAGTGCGGTCTAACTGCCATATGAATGATCAATCCTTACCTATAATAAAATCAAACGTCTGCTTTCTGTCTGAGTGTCTGAGTGTCTGTCTGTCCGCTTATAACTCGAGAACCACTGAACCGATTTTAATAAAAAAAAAATCTACGGATAGCTTGATTCTTCCCATCAACTATAGGCTACTTACTATCACGCTAAATGGCTTGTGAGGTTAGCAGTGAAGTGAAATATGAGAGCGGGCGGAGCCGCGGGCACAGCTAGTAAACAATACAATTCAATACAATTACACAAAGTACCTATATCAACTAAGGGTTTAAAAAAACATTTATTTAATTATTAATTAATTATACAGAGATGCTTTCAGTTCGGACAATGTCGCTCGTTGGACGATGCGCGTTTCTTGTAAATCTCACCGTGTGAGCTGCATCGTCAGCGGGAATCTGGTGATGCTAGGCTGGGCACATAACTTTTTTTTTTTTTTATGGATCCTGACACGGTTGGCTACATCACCTACAACATCCGTGATGTCAGCCCATAACACAGGGTGAACTAGGTGCCATGTCAGTGCTTCCCTTCATTTCATGTCGGCTACACTAAACTGGACGGAGAACACGAACTATTTACATAGCCGTTTCGACCGACGTTTCGTTCAGTGCGGTGTTACCAACCCGGCCGGGATAAACCCTACCACCTAGTAAGGTAAGAAGGGAAGGGACCTACAGTTTAACGTGGAATCCGAGCCACGGTCAGCCTCCTCCTTATACAGCGTGTTAAAACGGCGAGTACATTAATTTCGCCAGCGCAATCCTTATGTTTTTCCTAGACAAAAAAGCAAACAAAGTTTTTCTCTAAAGTGTCTAGTTTTCGAGAAATTAATTTTTGAAATGTTATGTTTTCGTCTAGTGTAATGTAAAGCGTTGTTGCCGTTCCGCACTCTCCGCCTGCCGAACTCCAGTCCTCCTCTCACAAAGCTAACCCCCGCCTCTCCCGCCAACACCTCCGTCCGAGGCACTCACGTCTCACCCGCTCTTCCCCCCTGCGACCTGACCTGTTGTCATTAGATCATTTTTACATTAAAATAATCAATTAGGTTGTATGAAAACTGTAACTTTTTATTTAAAGGGAATTCAGAAAAAAGTTATTAGACTTTTTTGTTACTCTTGATCCCAATAATCATTTCCTAAATTTAATGTACTCGCCGTTTTTACATACTGTATATTTTATTTTTGCATACACAAAATAAACACTTTGAAATAAAAAAAATTATCAATCAAATCAAATTTCTTCATTAATATATGAATTTGACAATTATTCAGACATTTCTTACCATAATTTAAATTTTGTCTAGTAAGAACTATTACGACGCTGCTTCGTACTAACTAATTGTATAAATACATCTAACTAAACTAAAGGTTTAAATGTGTTTGCATGTATGTGTTTGCGTGTATGTGTGTGTGAGAGAGAGTGTGGTAAGGGTGTTGGTTGTGTGTGTGTATGCGGTGAAATAAAAATATGTAATAGGTAAATCTATAAAATTTGAAATTCCGTCCAGTTCAGTGTAGCCGGCACGACCGAAGGGAAGCGCTGACATGGCACCTAGTTCACCCGGTGTTATGGGCTGACATCACGGATGTTGTCGGTGATGTAGCCAACCGTGTCAGTTTCCATAAAAAAAAACCTATTGAATATTATAATGGTCCCAACAAAACTGGCTACAAATAATCACACTGCATGACAAGTGTGTGCAGGCCCTAAGATTGTCAATACTGATGTTCGTATGAAGGGACACCGTTATGTTATGTTATCTTCGTTGGCACAAAACATATGAATCTGTCTGTATGTTATTTATTTGCGTACGATACGATAACATTCGTTGCTTCAACAATAATATTTTGATGCTAGCTACTAGCATAGTCCGCGGCACCGTTCGTGTTAAAGTCGGAACGGCAAATCTGACTTCGATTTTTCAGTCAATCCTCTAGAGTCTGACCATCGTTATTTGGTGCGAATGAGAAGCTTAATTTATTTTATCTGAACTCTGGGTAGCAACAGAGAAGAAGAACGACACAAACTTAATACTAATGATATTGCTAGATAGTTAACAAACAACAAACAAACTGAATACTAAAAAAAAAACGCATGAAAATCGGTCCACTTTTTAAGATAATTAATTTTTTTATTACTTAATTACTTGATCACAAATATAGCTAAGAACCATCCCGATTAAACAAGCTTCCTAATAAAAAAACCGCATCCACATCGGTCCATCCGTTTGGGAGCTACGATGCCACAGACAGACACACACACACACACCCTCACAGCCTCACTCACTCACACCTACGTCAAACTTATAACACCCTCCGTTTTTTTTTTCGTCAGGGGTTAAAAAACAATAAAATAAAGTAAACAAGACGCCAGGCATAATATACATATACGTAGGTAGAATACTAGAACAAGACTAGAACATAATTACATAAACATAAGAATGTATCATACTAAATAAGAATACATAAAAGCATACGTATGTATTAGTATGTATTATGTACTAACAATAGATACTAGATAAACACATTACAAAAACCTCTTCATATCTGTAAATAATAAAATAAATTCACCTTTATTCCTTGGAGAGATACATTACTTTCAGACTCTTTTTGAAAGTGGCAAGAGTTGGAGATGTTCTGATGGCTGGTAGGAGATTGTTCCACAGGCGCGCTGCCATTAGAGAGAACGATTCGGAATAAGTAGCGGAATGGAGAATAATACTTACTGTAGAGCAGCGGTTCTCAAACTTTTTTGGTGACGGAACCCTTTTGGAAAGCAAAATATTTGACGGAGCCCTAAGATAAACAAAAATTAGTTTTTTGCATTCTGTATTAATAATCATATTACAATACGTAACAGTTACTTGCATAATATTATAATAAAAGAAGAACAATAATTAAATATCTAATGGATCTAGCTGAATCGACAGAGGTGTATATTTTACATACATACATACATATCACACACGTTGAATCCCGACAATCGGGGTAAGCAGAGTAATCGGTGTTGTGCGGCAAGAACTCTGGTAAATTACAGCACAACACCGACCACCACGTTTCGCAAATTATTCGAACAAGATAATCGATCAAGCAGCAAGTAAGGCACGAAGACCCACCTGCTGCATGACTCGGTGGAAGTACCATGCCAAGCTGAGAGGTGGCGAGCCTGTCGCCCTTTAGCACGGCGTCTTGTCCTTATCCCTTAGTCGCCTTTTACGACATGCACGGGGAGAGATGCAGTGAGGCTATTCTTTTTATGAAGTACCGGCCACACACGGTACGGTGTATATTTTATTTTCTCGTATTCCCGCGGAGCCTCCACAGAGGCTCCGCGGAGCCCTAGGGCTCCGCGGAGCACACTTTGAGTATGGCTGCTGTAGAGAGTATTATAATTATTACCCTCCGTGAAGAACCAAGCATAGAAAAAATTGTATTATGCTTCCATAAACAGATCTGAAAATTCATGAAAAAAATTAGTCATACGATTAAAATGATTGAATCGATAAATAAGTAGGTATATATGTATAGCGATAAGTAAAAGTAATTTTCCTTGAAAACAGCTCACCTCAAGCTGTGCATAACAAAACCAATCATTTCGCTGCAAATCGATTCCAATGCTCTTAAAACAATCGATTAATTAAGTAGGTACCTAAAAAAATTCAATTAATTTTTTTATCTAAGATTTTTTACCGTGACAACATTGTTTATTATAATTTTTTAGTAAGGTCACTGTCACTTATAGAGCTATGTAATGTAACACATTCGGGCCAAACGTTTGGCCCGTCATCATTTTATAGAGTTTCTCGAATTAAACAGAGCTTTTTTTATCATACCGGCAAAGCCAGGGGGTTAATGTGTATCAAAAAATAAGTGGTTTCTAAAAAAAGAAAGGAGGGGAAATTCGAAAAAAATTGCGTTCTCCATACATTTTGAGATTAGGCATTTTCGAAAATGTGGGGAGACTTAAATTTTTGGTTTTTCAATTTTGAGTTTTTGATACAGATTAAAGGTGTGAAGGGCCGACATGGTAAAAAAATCGCCTTGTGTATACTTTGGTATAAACGAATATTATTTATCATTTTGGTAGAGACGTGTAGAGATGGCATTTTTCACACTTCTCGCTGGCAAAAATGTTACAAACAGATTTTCTGACGTGATAACGTCACGTCTTATAAATTGATGAACACCGGCTGCACGCACGAAAAAATGTCACGTTCCATCTGAGCCTGTGTGTGCAAGCGAGAGCGCGTAACAAGCGATAGAGAGGCACAATCGGCCCAAGCCGAAAGCGAACCAAGGGAATCCGATATTCGCTTGGTCGTTTATGTGATTTCGTGGCTCAGTGGTAAGAGTGTAGGATTTGTATTTTTTGACCATGGGTTCGAATCCCTCAAACATTTTTTTGTTTTATTTTTCTTTTTTAAGCAATGTTACGGTGTTAAAATTTTTTTAGGGTGTTTAGTTTTTTTTATAACCACCTAAGAATTATTTTCGGAAATACAAACGTAACAAAAACGACATGCGTAGTCTTACCACTTTATGACGTTATCACGTAAAACTATCGTCCGTAAACCGACTTTACAGACAACCAATTTTTTTTAAGAAAATTAAAACAATTATTGTATTATATTTGTGCTGTGTATCTCACAAATGTCACGCACAAATTACGTAAATTTGTAAAAAATGGTGGCCAATTTTTTACATATTTACGTAATTTGGGAGTTTATTATTAAACAAAATTCATTTATCTCCATAATTTGAGCTTAATTATCATGCGAAAAGCTTACATTTATTATTATATGTATAGACTAGCTTTTGCCCGCGGCTTCGCTTGCGTGAAATTCGTATTTAAAAAGAAGAAAGTAAGTAAGCCCGCTACCGTACCTTAATTTCGACGCGCGGAACAATTCGGTTTGTACGAGAGCCACATTTTAGCGTAAACGGAACTGAATTTTATTTAGCCTATCCTGTGTCTCGTATGGTTAAATGTGCTTGTACTAAGTTTCATCAAATTCGGATGATCGGCTTAAGAGTTATGGAGGAACATACATATATACAGAAAATATTTCTAAAAATCGTCAATTTAGTTTTAGTATCATATATAGAGTCTACAACAGCAGTATCTCATAAAACAAAGTAACTTACTCCATGACCATCTCTTATAGATTTATTATTAGTATTGATGATTGATGATGATACATGATTATCTAACAAAATCACTTACACCACCACCTTACTCTATGCACTACACACTCGCACGGCAGAGTCACTGATCTCAGTTCATTCACACAGGCCTTGACATAATTCTAGCAGTGCAGCATTGAATGTTGTAACATTTAGCTAGACATATCAGTGTAGATAGATAGGTTTGAAACACGTTTTTATTGTCAGTAATAGTCATAAGTAATTATTTTGCCCCGCGGCTGTTCATAAAGGTGTTATGATTTTTAGGACTCGCACTTGGCCAGTTTTCTTTGCATTTATGTACTAATGTATTTCTGTATTTGTGTATTTATGGAGTTACAATGAAAGATAGATTGAGAAATAGTGTAGTGCCAGAGCGCTGTGGGCTGAAAGAAGATATAGTGACAAGGATAGAGAAAGGAATGCTTAGGTGGTTTGGTCATGTTGGAAGAATGGATGATAGGAGACTAACGAAAGAAATTTATGAAGCAAATGTGAATGGAAGAGTCGGGAAGGGTCGCCCTAGACGCACGTACCTGGACCAGATCGGGCATGTGCTCAAAAAGGGGCAAGTGACTTCATGCATACCCGTAAACGACGAGCATGCATGAAGAACATTATGGGAGTGGAAGAGGCGCAGAGGTGTGTCAGGATCGTGGCACGTGGAGATCCGTTGTCTCTGCCTACCCCACCGGGAAACAGGCGTGACGCTATGTATGTATGTATGTATTTGTGCGTGTCCGTTCAGTCTACATTTTCGGCATAGACGCCACCTATCTTCGTAAATCTGAACCCTTTGAGGAAAACATTTATAGATGCTTAGGTTGCGGCATTACGTGGCTGATAATAATTCGGTGTGTCAGAATGTGTGAATTATTTCGTACGAGACTGCGTCTCTATTGATTTTTGTTTCGAAGGCTGGCACCCGTTTTAATGTATTTGTTTTATGTTTTACACGAGGTTTATCTTTTACTGCGGCGCCAATGCAATTATAATTTATTTTGTTACTGAACTTTTTGTTATCGATTTCAGATAAATTCAATATTTTTTGTTTATTTATAATTTATAGTGTTATTTTAATGGTACGTTTATCTAAAAAAAAAATTTCGAGAACGTTTCTTGTCGAATTCTTCCTTGTAAGATTAAATTTCTGAACTGATTATTTATAACAATAAATAATGATAAACTATGTTGTATACCTACTCGACTTGTAATATGAAACATTATTACGAATAAATGATTTAATGTGATTTATAATAAAAATAATTATGTAATAAATATCAATAGGTTCAAGTGATGTTGAAAAACCGGCCAAGTGCGAGTCGGACTCGCGCACCGAGGGTTCCGTACCGCCACACAATATTTATTATTTGTTGTTTTACTTTGAAGTTTGCCCTAACAATCACACCAAGTTTGACGCTTGCTATGTATCGTATTTTTTGATAGAGCAAAAAAAAAAACGTTGAAATAACACGTTTCTTGTATGGGGACCCACTTAATTTTTTTTTTTATTATTTGTTAAGATATTAATAGGTAAATTTCAACCGGCTACTTTATGCGGATCAAAAGATAAAGCCCTTTAAAGGTAGGACAGACGACGACTTATGGTAATAGAGTCCCGTCGGTACGGAACCGTTAAAAATATACATTATGATAATGTAACCCTCGCATAATAATTAATATTTATTTTTATTGATACAAGATTGATAAAATATAAGGTCTTTCAAAAGTAGGTAACGATACGCTAAGGGGTGTATGTGTATCAGATACTGATCACGTTACCGTATAAATTTTTTACGATATAAAAAACATACTTATATAGGTGAATACGCGCACTTCACGTATATAATTTGAGGAGTGAGTAGGTTTTTTATATCGTAAAAAAAAATTGGTATGGGATAGTGATCAGTATCTGATACACATACACACCTTAGCGTATCGTTACCTACTAATGAAAAACCTTATATGTAGAATAAACTTTATGTTCAAAAAAATACTTTACTAAAATATGCACATACTAATTATAAAGAAGTAAAGTTTGTAAGTTTGTAAGTTTATAGGAGGTAATCTCCGAAAATAGTCATTCGATTTTAAAAATTATTTGACCAATACATATTTTATAATGGACCTTCAGGATGGACATAGGCTATGCGAGCGAAGCCGCGAGCAAAAGCTTGTTTAAAATAAAATAATTAATACTGCACACAAAGCACCATTATTATGAAGTAGTTAGGTACCTATAACGCAATGAATATTAATAAAAATATGAAGTGGAGAAAAAGTATTAAAATTATCTCAATAAAATACTTCCAGAAAAAGAAATTACTCTTCTAATCTAGAATAGGTTACTCATATAACTTTTATTATGCTACAACATTTAGTAGATAGCTAATAGCACTAAAATAAATTTCTTATCACCTTGAGTAGGGTCCATAACAAACACGTTTAAGTAATAAAAACCGGTCAAGTGCGAGTTAGACTCGCGCGTTGAGGGTTCCGCATCAGTCAATCATATCGTGTCACATTCTCCCACAGAGCACGGAATACCCCCGCCCGCGCCCCCTCCTAGAGGCGCCCTGAGCGCGATTTCCCTACAACGGCGTTGAAGCCTGTAGGCGTGGCCTATGACTTACATATGTTTGTTGTGCGTGTGCATTTGTTTTGTGCGTGTGCCTAACTTGCTCCTCTTTGTGTGTAGTGTCGATACTAACACACACACACACATACGAAGCGCTAGTAGCACTGCGTCCAGTTATTGGGTTTCAAATATTATCGCTTAGGGCGCCTCTAGTAGGGGGCGCGGGCGGGGGACGTTCCGTGCTCTGTGCATTCTCCTATGCCTTCGACCTGACCCTAATTGAATTACTTCGGGAGATGTAGGTATTTATTCCTTTATCTAAAGCAGGGGTTCTCAAACTTTTTTTTCAGGTACCACTAAAACCAATATGGTTGCCGGGCGTACCACCTTTACCTGCAAGAAACTAATAATAATATTTATCTTCTACTTATATCTACATTCTTAAATTCTCTTGTAAGTTAGCATCTCACCAAAGTTCAACTAATGATTTTCTTTCCTCGAATGTATGTAAGTGATCTCGGGAACGAATCTAAAAATTTATTTCTTATCGAATTTAGTTCTGAAAAATCTTGTTTAAAATATTCCTCGGAACTCACTATGAGTATTTCACAGTGAGTTTTTATATCGCTAAGAACATCAGAATTCAAATTACGTTTATGTTCATCAACAAAATTTTCTAAATTAGGATTGTGGCACTTTTTATTGATCCTTATTAAATGTTGTAGCGCACAATGCTTCATTTTTTCGCGCACCACTTCGAAGCATTCCGCGTACCACTGGTGGTACGCGTACCATAGATTGAGAACCGCTGATCTAAAGGCTTTCTTCTTCTACTAAACTTACTTCTTCGAAAAACCATACGACTGAGGTCAACTCGGCCTTTGGCCTCGTCTTCAGTGACTTGATGTCTTTGAGAAACTACATACAAATTTTACTTCTTCGGCGTATCAAAAATGACCTTAAACTAATCTACGGTTGAATGAAAGAAATCACCAGGTACCAGCCATAAGTGCATATTTTTACAAGTACTTTAGTGATAAGTCACATAATAACATCGCTTAGTCTATTGAAAACACAGTTTGAGAGCAATATTAACAATTTTGTTGAGAGTTCTAACTATAAAGACTTCTTAATTAAGTGTATCAGGTGTAAAGTGATACAAGATCATCTATTTCATGCAACGTTTAAATTTTCTAAGACTAACTGTGACATACACACAGACGGATGCACAGACTGACAACGAAGTGGTACTATAAGATTCCTTTTTTTTACCGTTTTGGTACGAAACCCTGAAGACTTACCCATACCGATAAATGTGCCGGCACATATTTTAACCACAGACAAACTGTCGGACGACAATAATAATAATTTGTGAGATAGCTTATAATGTTTTTTTTTTATGAATACTAGCAACTAATGTTTCAGTCGACAGAGCCAAATTAACCTCTCCTCGTGAAACCACGCTTAGTGAGATGCCATGAGAAGCGGCGGGTGGCCGAGCGGTTTGGGCATCGGCTTCTCATGCGAGAGGTCCGCGGTTCGAATGAGTTTTTTCTGACGAAAAAATTTACGTGCATACCAACACCTGCTGCTTCACCGTTCGGAATCGGTGTAAAACTGTAGGTCCCTTCCCTTGCCCCTTACTAGGTGGTAGGCTCAAATTGTAGCCAGCGTAGTAGGGTTGGTACCACCGTACTGGATGTAACATGGCCGCATAGCAGCCTCGGTTGTGTTCTCCTTTAGTCCAGTTTAGCCAGCAATCCAGGGAAGTCTCCGGTATGGCACCAACCTTCTCGGAGGTGATATTGGCTGGTCGGAGCATGCGCTTTGGCCCCTCTGACACAGCCACCCATACCGGATTACATAAAAAAAAATTACAGCCGATTTGCGGACTGTTACCGGGCTGCCTAACCTGTTATATCGACGACGTTTGAAGATCCCCAGGTTAAAGGATTCGGGAAACACACTCGCTGCCAAAAGGCAGTTCCACACCCGAGCGGTGCGATAAAGAATCGATTTTTAGGAAATTATACGTTTTAAAAAGCCTATTATCAACAACTGTGTGCCTGCTGATCCTCTCTGCGACGATAGGCCGCAGAATAGATTGCAGGGAATGAGGAATGCTAGTTCCTCGGTACAGCGCCCGTGATAAATTTTAAACAAAGAATTAAACAAATGTTAATTGAAAAGAGTTATAATATAACACTGTTAAGGATGTTTTTTTTAAGGATGTTTTTCCCACTAAATAACTTGACAATTGGATACACTTTGTATCTTAAAAATTTTAATATGACTTATTCTATTACATTTCTTTGTAATAAACTGATACTAAATTGTTATTGAATTGACTTGATATATTTAAGTATCAAATTGACGATGGCACTATACACCAGATATAGGTAATTGTAAAATAGGCAGAGTGGTCAGATTCTTCAGTATTCATGTTTATGCTGTAAATATTAATCTTTTGAGCGGTAGTATGGGTTAATTATTTGTTAGTTGCTTTTAATATACTACTTATAATAAGGTACTAACAAAACATTGTGACTTGCGAAGTTTGTTTGTCAGTTCTTCTTCGCATTGAATTTAGAACTGGCGGAATTTTCGACATGTCCAAGCGTAGGTTACCTACCTATGGATGAAATTATACAACAATACAATACACAATAGTACGTACGTGTAAAATAAGTGAAAAATTGCGATACAAATAGTTTTTCCATAAGGGGGCATGCACCCCTATTCAATCGACCTACCACGGATGGGCACCAACCGGTTCTGTAGTTCTTTTATTCACAGAACCGGGAAAGTGTGGAACGCACTCCCTGCCCATCTATTTCCTCCCAAGTACAGCAGGGGGTTTTTCAAAAGGGGCGTGAAAAGGCTCCTTTCAGACCGGCATGGTATTCGCAATCCCCGTACATCACAGAATGTCCATGGACATCGTTAGACGCCTACTTGTAGGTGAAACGATGCAACATGTCGCGCTATCGACAAAAAAAAAACAATTCTGTCCGTACAAACATGCTTGGACAGATATAATAATTATGATCATATAACACAAGTGAAAACATTTTAATATCTGCATTCAGATTGACGCAAACACAAATCTCGCGCGCTTCCGCAGTACGCGAGGTCATCGGCAGATGTGAAAAAAAGCGAGGACTTTGTAACAAAATGTTGCCAATTGCCAAAAATAACACGTTTATCACTGCACTACGAAGTACGAACGAATGAATACGCACTCACTACAGTAGGTATTACATAGGTAACATATACCCGGAAACGGCATATACAGGGTGTTTCAGGATAGGGTTACGTAACTTCGGGGTTCGAAAGAGGTCCATATTTGAAGACGACAAGCTCTGCGACTTTTTCCCAGATTCGGTCAATTTATAGTACTTTTTGATGAAAATCGTTTCATCGAAATTGAGTGGACGGTTAACGTCCGCCTTTATTAAAATAAGAATAAAATTACTAACTTGCATGCTTAACTAGTAGAATTGAACTACATGTAGATACATTCCAAACACTTAACTTTGAATGACATCAAAAGAAAAAGGGGACTGGACTAGGTCATTGCATTGCACTCCCTAGACCTAGCAGCACTGTTGCCAAATCTCACTGTCCATCGAATTTTTATTACAATTTTAAATTTCGATTTGAGTGATAAGGATTTTTTTCTTCTAATAATGAGTACTTTCTATTCCTGAAGTTTCTCAAGCCTATATAAATATAAATCGATAAAGTAGTTCTTGAGTTATACGAATATTCATATATTGACGTATGTACTTTACACGGTCGGCCGCCGGTCGCCCTTAGAAACTTCGCTCTATTTATAAGGATACAAGTACTTTTACATAATAAGTAAATGAACATTATAGTAAACAAGAATGACGCAACATTCGTACATATTCCATAATTTGCAAGGTGATAAGGATTGGCCTGATTGGCATATTGTAGGTATATTGTTGAGAGCATGAGTGAAGGCTTGAGATTGAATGCATGTTAGGAGAAATGCATCAACATCATGAATGATTAATGACTCGACTCAAGGAGTTCTCAATGAAAGGGGCCAATCTAATACTGTTTATTACATTTACTAATATACGATACTAATACTGTATTTAACGTGTTGATTAACTCTATGTTCTTACATCCAAATGTATATTTTTTTTATTCTGTACAATTATTTGCAGTAAATAATAAATTTTAATAAACCAAAATAATTTCTAAATCTCTATCTCTACTTCTTATAAAAGTGAATGTTTAAGGCAAATTCCGGAACAAAATTCATTGTCAGTCAGTCAGTCAGCGTGTAAGCGTCCACTGCCGGACATATGTCTCTCCAATTTTCCACCAGTCCTCTCGGCCTTCAGCGGTACAGAGCCACTGCTTTCCGCCGACGTACTTGATGTCGTCGTTCCACCTGGCGGGCGGTCTTCCCACACTCCGTTTTCCTGTCCACGGCCGCCAGTGTAAGGCACGGTTACTCCAACGATCGTCGTCTCTTCGGCTGACGTGCCCAGCCCCCTGCCACTTGAGCTTAGCCACCCGGTATCCAATTCAAAATTCATTGACTATAGATTAAATAGCAAAAGGGGTGAGCAGCATAAAAAAAAGTATATTATGAACGGAATTTAGTGTCGAATGGTAGTGCCGGATGGAGAGGGGAGGGGGGAGAGAAGGACGGAGGGGAGGAGTTAAAAGGGGAGGAGGGGAGGGAGGGAAGGAGGGGATGAGGGGAGGGAGGGAAGGAGGGGCGGGAGGGGCGGGAAGGGAGGGAGAGCGAGGCAGGGAGTGAGAGAGAGAGAGAATATATAATAGAAGCGATCTTTTATTATATTTGCGTTAACATCGGATTTGCTATTGAACCGAGTCTACCGCGAGCGAAGCCGCGGGCAAAAGCTATTCAACTTATAAATAAAAACATTCCCCCATTACAGCCAAGGCAGCCATGATGGTCCCTAGGATGCTGATAGCGTTCCCTCTTTGAATTTAGGCTTATGCGGCGTATGAAAAAAGCCTTTGGCATATACATATTATGTAATAATCTAATACAATTACAATATTATTTATGTATTACTTATAATAGCTATTTATTTATGGACGTAACCGCGTCAAAGTACGTTATCCAACGAATCCTGATGGTTTGAAATAGAGTGAGTCTTTATGTTTCCGTATCCCGTACGGAAGCCTATTTACTAAGCCTACGCCGCCGTCTATTTGTCTGTCTGTCCTACTGCTGTATCTTTGGAACCGTAATAGGTAGCCGGTTGAAATTTTCACAGAATATGTGTTATTATGGTGGATATATAACAACAAATAATAAAATATAGAAAAGGTAAAAAATTAAGGGGAGTCCCCATACAAGAAACATGTTTTTATTTTCAAAGTATTTTTTGTTGTGGTGCGGAAACCTAGGTGCGCGAGTCCGACTCGCACTTGGTCGGTTTTTGGACGAGTTAACAACTGAGTGGTTCACCCTGCATACGCTGGACGGACTTAAAAGAAAACCCTACAGCCAAGTAAACTAAGGGAAGATCTGACTCGTTCTCCGTGCACGTGTCTTTAGCACTATCACTTTGCCAAATATTGTCCTGCGATTAACCGCGAGCTCCCTATCTCTCGTCCCAGACGTAAACAATGGCCATATCTATGGCGAAGCCCGACAAAAAATTGCTACCATTCAATTACATACGGTGTCACTGAAGTTCGAGTTGAGATATTTCGCGATGTCGACTCGCGCAATGTGTCGCGCAATCTTTACAACGATAAGCGGATGATAGGGTGTTATTTGATAGCATTGTTTTCAGTCTGTTCGATATGGTGATGAGTTTTTGGTGCGAAGAGAACGCGGCTTGGCTCGGTTGCGTAAACACGTCATCATACTTTTTCTTCCTGGTTTTTTAGGTTTCCGCATCCCGTATGGAAGCCTATTACTAAGCTTACATCGTCTGTCTGTCTGTCTGTCCGTCCGTCCGATGGATGTATCTTTGGGACCTTAGTAGCTAGCCGGTTGAAAATTTCACGGAATATGTATACGTGTTATTATTTCGTATATAACATGAAATAATAAAACATTATAAAGGTAATATTTTATTAAATTCTCATACAAGAAACATGTTTTTTCACTTTTTTTTGTAATGCGGAAATCTCCGTGCGCGTATCCGACTCGCACTTGGCCGGTTCTTTTGTTAATGTAATCCGGTATTGGTGGCTGAGTCAGAGGGGCCAAAGCACATGGTGCGTGCGACCAGTCAATATAACCTCCAAGATGTTAGTTGTCATACCGGAGACTTCTATTTGGATTGCTGGCTGTAGGACTAGAGGAGAACACAGCCTTTCAGAATGGTTTAATTTCAGTATAACTGATCTGGTCGTGTGTTGTGTTAGTGCCAGTAAGCAACTATCTTAAGGCTAAGTCACACAGAACACACAAGAGTTCGCTCGCAGCGAGTGAAATCGCTGTGTGTGTGTGTGTGACAACCTACTCGCGGCGACTACAATCCACTCGCTGCGAGTAGAATTGAACATGTTCAATTATACTCGCGGCGAGTGCGCTACTCGCCGCGAATGAAACCTACGCGCGAGTCGTGGGACAAGGCACTCGCTGCTAGTCGCCATTCGCGCACCGCGGTTTAAGCCAATCGACTGTAGAAACTCGCGCGGCGCACGCGAGTCTACTCGCTACATGTGACTGTAATAGCGAGCACACTCGCTGCGAGCAAACTAGCAGCGAATAGATCGCAGCGAGCAAACTCGCTTCGTGTGACTTAGCCTTTAGCTACTGTAAAGCCGATGGTCTTTCATCACAGCATATTCCCATAGCTGGTGAAGTCCGGGCGAAGCTTGCCCTGATTACTGCCATCCTACTCAACAATATTTTGACCAATATGGAATTATTTTCGCTCAGTTCAGTGTAGACAAACAAGAATTAACAATAGAACAAAGGAGAGAAGTAAATAACGGAATGACACACATCTTTCTGACAGAAATATTGCGTAATGGATTGAAGTCGCAAGTCTAGGAGATGATGTAGGAAATTATTTCATATCACGCAAAGAATTCTCTTGAGTTGCCAGTGGCGGGTCGCATAAAGGATCGCCTTTCCTTAGCCGTGGTGAAGCGCACGAATATGCAAAAAATAATCACGAAATTCCGAAAACGATATCCGTTGCCAAATATTTCAAGAAGATCTAAAAATACGACGATTCTAATCAGATCCACCGAATTCGAGTGGGCGTATACCTACTTATCTTGGTTGCCGCGGATTCCGAGAAATAACAACCAAATGCTCGGAAATCGACTCCAGACGTCACCGGCGCGCGCGCAGTGGTTAGGCCCGGTTGGCAACAGAGAGGTCGTGACTGGTGACTCTTGAGGTTCAGGCAATGGCGAGTCATGCTTTATTTTTATACGTTTCTGTTTCATTAGGTACTTTTTAATGGTTTCGATTAGAATCGGGGTCCTTTTGTGAATTGAGGCTTAATCTATATTTAATAAGTAATTTTTCAGTGTCAGTCAACTTTCATTCGTTATTTTTAGCTGATATAACTACTAATGTTGCTAGCTTTACGTGTATAATGGTTTACATTTAAAATGGCTCCTTGATTCTCTTGGTTCTCGTAGATTATCTTGAAGATTCTCCTTGGTTTTTGTGAATGGTTCTTTTCCCCTTAAAATATTTGCACTTAACAAGTGGGTGGAAAGAACAGCATAAAATTAACAAACTATTACGGATAACGAAATGTATACAAACGCTCACATAATCTTGAGAAGTGTTATACAAAGAGTTTCAGCGACGTAATACAAGCTCTTTGATAAAATAAAACGAAACACAACATAATTACGAATCAACAAAAACGGAAAAAAATAAAACGAAAAAGTTATTAATACATTGTGACAACGAAAACGCCCGTCCGTAATTTGGGCAAAACATTATCGGATTCTTTGATAATATATGTTTTTAAATAATACACAAAACGTATAAAAGAATCGAAACCTTCCGATTATTCATCTATCAATCCATTGAAGTGTCCATGTTGACTGGTAGAGATTGCGTGAGACAAAATGTCCGCCTTTTGTGAAATTTCATCAAGAAAGCGATAAAGAATATCTTTTCCTGTTACTTTCAACTCAGGAAAGGAAATATCTGATCGTTTCAAGTGTTCTTTGACGACATACAAGACTTCTTCCACACAGTACTTATTCAGACCCAACCTAACCACTAGACAAGTCAAACAAACAGGCTTTCGCGTCGCACATATAGGACTTGACCGCGTTGTGTAAATACTAACCCTAGTTCAAGACGATGATTCACTGGAACTACTAAAAATATTCTCGAAAACAAGCATTGTATGCTAAAACGTTTCTTGCACACGTGTGGTGTGAGGTGTGTCACTACTGCAGTATAAATACTCAACATGATTGGCGTTTCAAACAAACACTTCGAATGTGCTGTGACTTCTTGTTGTCAACGGATACGTGACATAGAAAGGACGTGCCATTCTTCTGTATTTCAACATGAACCTCACTTGGTTTTGCTTCCTCTTTTTCTTACGGCTTTCCTAATTTAATGGATCGCGCATTTAAGATAGACCTCACAAGATACTTAACTTTAAATTTGCTTCCAAATCAGACATCGTTTTCTACATGCCCAGATTCCCGAAACTCCAACACCGAAAGAACGAGCCCATCGATTCCTATAATATGTTTCTTTTCTGCCTCTATATTTTCTGGCTAATATATCATGAAAGATAAAATTTTATTATATTCCATTCTATCACCACAGTTAACAACATCGAGTACTTGTTTCGTTTAAATTTTACTATACAATTTAATATCCACTTTCTACTTGATCACTATATTTATTTCTTTATTTATAGCTTTCTCCGCTCTAATATAAGCAATGCGTTTGTTTATTATCAATTTGGTTGGGGTATTTCGTAGTTTTTCTACTCCAACTTCTTCTCCTTCAATCGTCTTTTCTTTATTTATTACTTGTGTTTTAGCGTCTGAAATTCATTAATATTTATTGAATTATTACTTTGAATATGAAAAAAACTGAAAAATAAAGGTAGGTATACGTAGATTGAACTGTCCTTATTACAACAACCAAATTTTGACGTAATTTGTAGGTATATTAACTGAGAGCGTGCAGCTAGTTGGTGGGGAGTGCGCGTGGCGAACGGAGACAGAGATACTTTGTTCAAATACCGAACATGTTATAACGTGACTAACTTCGGTCAGCTCTTAAGACGTTGTTTTTGTTTTAACTGCAGGTAAGTACACACTATTATGTCGTCACCTCGTCGCATATGCGATATTTTGTTTAGCCTTGCAGTCAGTTATTGATTCTTAGTATCAATAATTTTTTATTTGTTTGAATCAGCCTCGTGATAACATGTTAGCGCGGTCATTACTTGGATGGGTGACCGCTCGACAATTGGAGGCTGAACGTGGTTCGAATTCCACGTAAAACTGTAGAGGTCCCTTCCCTTCTTACCTTACTAGGTGCTAGGGCTTATGCCGGCCGGGTTGATACCACCGCACTGAATGAAACGTCGTTCGAAACGGCTATGTAAATAGTTCGTGTTTTCCGTCCAGTTCAGTGTAGCCGACATGAAATGAAGGGAAGCATTGACATGGCACCTAGTTCGCCCGATGTTATGGGCTGACATCACGGATGTTGTATGTAGGTGATGTGGCCAACCGTGTAATTCTTCATAAAAAACACTTATAACACAGACCTTTTAGTCTACCTTGGCTGCAGAGGTTTCTGGACCATCTTTTAATAAGGTACATTCACGCATTCAATTCACGATGGAGATTGAGGACACAGATGGTCTAGCTTTTCTAGATATGCTAGTGTCGCGCCGTCCGGATGGTTCTCTCGGACATAAGGTGTACCACAAGCCGACGCATACAAATATATACTTGCACGCCTCTTCACACCACCATCCAGCACAGCTAAACTCTGTGGTTAGGTCTTTGTTGTTGTGAGCGGAGCGGATATGCGATGAGGGCAGCAGGAACCAGGAAAGAGAACTCGTGAAGAGAGATTTGGTCCAGAACGGATACAAGGTTGGAGCCATGGCGGGTAGACAGCTCCAACACAGCAAGCCCAGCGACAAAAGGCGTAGGTATCTTACATACACAAAAGGAGTTACGGATCGAATAGAGAGGATACTGAATTAAATATAGCATTGTTCCAACCTCCGAAGAAGGCCGCACAACTCCTACGGTCAGTGAAGGACGCCTTACATCCTCTACAGTCGCTAGGTGTCTATCAAATACCGTGCAGTTGTTGGAAATCGTACATCGGCCAAACAAAGCGCAGCGTCTTTTTTTTTTTTTTTTTTTTTTTATTGCTACCGAACTGGGTGGCTCTGTCCGAGGTCGCAACCTCAGGCGCAGCCAATTTCACCCCCGAGGAGGTGCCAGTCCGGCTTGGAGGTGGACTAATGTTGCTGGGGAAAGGCTATTAACCCGCGATTTGAAGATCTGTGGATTGTAGGAGTGGGGGAAGATATTTCCTGGGAGCCCGTTCCACACCTTTGCAGTGCGGCACAAGAACGATTTAGAGAATCGTGCAGTTCGAAGAACTCTTCTGTCGACTACAAACGGGTGTTCCGCGAGAGTATGGCGGGTTTGGCGAAGGCGAACAGGAGGAGGAGGGATAAGGGAAGCAAGTTCGTCAGAGCAGCGGCCATAGTAGTACCGATAAAACAGGCTCAATGACCCAACGATACGTCTGTGCTTTAGAGGTTGAAGGTCCTTTGTGAGTCCGGAGTCACCAATGAGGCTAATGGCTCGTCGCTGAATAGAATCCAAGGCTGAAAGAAGGAACGGAATTCCGAACATATCAGAGCAGTCAAGAACATGGACAAAACCAAGTCTGCCATAGTTGAGCATGTCGACTCCGGAATGCAGCACTGGATAAAGATTCGATCAGGTGAAAATTTTGGCCAATTAAAAACGACTCTTTCCACGCATCATGCGTGAGTCCATCGAGATCTCGAAGCATGTCAACTTCAACAGAGAAGACTCCTACAGGCTGTCTCCGGTATAGAATCCCGTGCTCGCCCCTCTGAAGAGTGGCAAGTCTGACAGTGTGCACCAGCAGCAGCAGGAAGACACCCTCAGTCCATTCTGCTCCTCGGCGGAGATGCGGAAAGCAGCCCAAGACGAATTGGTGCCTACCCACCACTGCAGCTACATTCTTCGCTGCCGCTCGCGTTTGACAGGCAGTGTTCTCTGAACAGCGGGCCCGACCGCAGCCAGACAGGCGCCAGTTCGAAACATCGGCCAAAATGACCGCAATTGCCAACCATGGTAAGCCAAAAACCAATAATATAACACAGAACACCTAACAAAAGATAGATACCTATTCTAGGTAGGTAACATGCGCCTCATTTGGCATGAACACACGAACCGCGAGGTGTCAATATTTGCAAATGCTCAATGCCGAACGAAAAGCAAATTTATGACAGTAGGTATTGTAACGAATAAATTAAGCTGAACCAACTTGGACTGGTTACGAGAACAGCTCGCGAATGACGGCCTGGCGCAACATGTGGAATAGACAAAGACTTGGAATAGACAATGCTACATAGACTTGGATGACCAGCGATGTTAATGCCATTTCCGGGGGAATCGTTGGCACCAAAGATTTTGAAGGGAGAGAGAGATTTTGAAAGAAGAGAATGTACTAGGACAAACAAGATACATAGCGCAAGTAAGGCACGAAAACCCACCTACTGTACCCAAATGACTCGGTGGAAGGACCGTGCCAAGGTGAGAGGTGGCTAGCCTCTCATCTTTAGCACGGCACCTTGTCCTTATCCCTTAGTCGCCTTTAACGACATGCACGGGCAGGGATGGCTGTGGGGCTATTTCATATTAAGTACCGGCCCCACACGGTACACTTACCTATATATCCGCATTGAAATGTGACAATCTAACTAAAGAGTTATGATTATGATATGAGGGAAGATACCACAGAACAGCGATCGACGGCCGTTTTTCCCCAGCCGCGGTGTATTTTCTTGCTCTCTGGAAAGTTACAAAAATGTTGAGACAAAACATGGGTGGGATCCGTATAGAAGGTATCTATGAAAAACTGTTTCACTATATGTAATTTAAAATCAAGTCGCGCGAGTTCCCTTTTTTAGGGTTCCGCAACCAGCGACGCGAGCAAGGACCCTTATAAATTCGGTCATGTGTCTGTCCGCCCGTTCGTCTGTCCCACGCACTGTCCGAGATGATTACACTGGAACGTTAGACTCAATAAATCTAAAAATAATTATCATAGTAGTCTATTTTGTCATTGCTTTCTACAAATAAATACAGCCTAGGCTCACCGGGCTCTTTTCATTGGATGTATACTCTGTTCGGCTAGTGTTGACAGTGGCTCATCGCATATAATAATGAGCGTTTACATAGAGGAAAATTCTCTGAACCGCTCCGTACAGAATGCACTTTTGTTATCATAGCTAATCCTTTTGAAAAATACGAGTATATTAGGTAATGAAGTTTGTAAAGAAATATTGTAGACATAAACTTACCGAGATTTGTATTATTCTGGAAAATTTTCTAAACAAATTTGGATGGAATACCTATATTACAAGTACAGTCAGCGCGTACGTTCGTGGCCTCCGGCAGGAAAGTGAGAATGGAATGTATAGTGTTGTGAATCAATCTCTGAAAGTAACGACATTTACGAAACCTCTTTTTTATTTATGGCATTAAATTATTTGTTTAATAACGTTTTATTGCGTGGTTGAAGTACGAAGACAAAACAGGGATAATCGTTTAAAGATCTATCGGCCTCCGCCCGCAGAGGCCACGAACGTGCGCGCTAACAGTACTACTGGAAGCAATCTATATAAATTATGGTAAGAATTGCGTTGCGCACGAGGCGGCTAAAACAAACGCATGCGTCCGTATCGAGTGACTTCCAAATGAAGATTGAGCTATGTGAACGCGCATTCACCCCCTCGGGGGTTGAGAGAGAGGGCAGTGACCTGTGATGAGTCACTGTCAACACTAGCCGAACAAAGTATATGAACATATGTTCTGTCACTTTGTTAAATGTTAAATGTGGACTGTGTGCGACTCATTGTTTCGATAGCTTTTCCTAGGCACCGTGTTTTTATACTTTAACAATTTAGGTAAGGTGTATAAAAGGTTTATTGTTATACATTCCGGTACGACCAAAGGGAAGCACTAACATGGCACCTAGTTCACCAAGGTGTTATGGACTGAAAGCCGTCTGTCTGTCCGTCCGTCCGTCTGTCCGAGGGCTGTATCTTGAACCGTAATTGGTAGCCCGTTGAAATATTCACAGAATATGTGCTATACTCGTAAGTGCGGATATAACAACAAATAATAAAAAATAGAAAAAGTAAAACATTAAGGGGATTCCCATACAAGAAACGTGTTTTAAAATTTTTTTTTGATGCGGAAACCTCGGTACGCGAGTCCGACTCGCACTTGGCCGTTTTTTTTTCCTACTGTAATGGAGATGTTACCTATGGTCTCTACTTCTTATAGAGGGAACGTCTATCTGTATGTATGTTTGAGGTAAACTCCGGAACCACTCAACAGATTTAGATTTTGATGCGGTTTGCACTAATGAAAAGAGTAGCTCTTAAGGCTCACTATAGGCTATATACCACCACGCCACAAACGCCACATACGGCACGCCACGCCTTAGGGCTGAACAGTATAAAAAAAAGTATACTATGGACGGGAGATAGAGAGATAGAGAGAGAGAGAGAGATAATATAAGAGAAGCGATTGTTAATTTTCATACATACATACATACATATCACACACGCTGAATCCCGACAATCGGGGTAAGCAGATTAATCGGTGTTGTGCTGCAAGAACTCTGTTAAATTACAGCACAACACCGACCACCACGTTTCGCAAAGTTTTCGAACAAGATTCAATCGATCAAGCAGCAAGTAAGGCACGAAGACCCACCTGCTGCATAACTCGGTGGAAGTACCGTGCCAAGGTGAGAGGTGGCGAGCCCGTCGCCCTTTAGCACGGCATCTTTATTTTCATATTTGCTATTAAATCGAGTCTACCGCTAGAGAAGCGGCGGACAAACTTAGTTTATGACTAATATACTGAAGGAAAATTTAGTTTTTATTAAATTTCATCTTGCCCTATGTAATGTGTCAGGTATTTAGGAGACTAAATAAATACCTGACTAAAGGTATTTAGGAGACTAAATAAATACCTGACTAAAGGTATTTAGGAGACTAAATAAATACCTGACTAAAGGTATTTAGGAGACTAAATAAATACCTGACTAAAGGTATTTAGGAGACTAAATAAATACCTGACTAAAGGTATTTAGGAGACTAAATAAATACCTGACTAAAGGTATTTAGGAGACTAAATAAATACCTGACTAAAGGTATTTAGGAGACTAAATAAATACCTGACTAAAGGTATTTAGGAGACTAAATAAATACCTGACTAAAGGTATTTAGGAGACTAAATACCTGACTAAAGGTATTTAGGAGACTAAATAAATACCTGACTAAAGGTATTTAGGAGACTAAATAAATACCTGACTAAAGGTATTTAGGAGACTAAATACCTGACTAAAGGTATTTAGGAGACTAAATACCTGACTAAAGGTATTTAGGGTTTAAAGGCAAGAAATGTCTGAAATACATTATTTAAAGTTCACATACTAAGAAATTTTGATGTATTATATTGTTTATTGATCATTCATAAGGCAGTTAGACTGCATTCGAACTTGTCACAATTTGTTCTATCCGGTTCGATTACACCCACGAAGAAGAATCGGCAAGAAATGTCGCAGGGGCATGGATTACCATCTTTACAATTTACTGTGCGCCTAGCGACGTTCCAGCGACGATCCGTCGTCGGCGGATCGCGATCGACTAACACAGATGCGGCAGGATGGCCTCAATCCGATGCAACATGGCGCGCGGCCCGAGTGCATATTCTAGTAAGAAGTACATAGTATATTCCCTTGCCCCTTATCAACTAGGTGGTAGGCTCAAATTGTAGCCGACTGGGTTGGTACCACCGTACCGGATGTAAGATGGCCGCATAGCCTCAGTTGTGTTCTCCTCTAGTCCAGTATAGCCAGCAATCCAGGGAAGTCTCCGGTATGGCACCTACCTTCTCGGAGGTGATATTGGCTAGTCAGAGCATGTGCTTTGGCCCCTCTGACTGGCCACTCATACCGGATTACATAAGAAAAAAAAATATCTCAGTGGCGAAGGTACCTACATACATTGATATGCGTTAAATAAAAAAAAACTTGTTTTGACATCTCGGTTGCACCTTAATCCGTACATACAAAAATCTAATAACATCAACTTAAGCAATTATTATACTTTTATGAAAAAAATTAAATTTGACATTGAAAATTCGCTGCACGTGTATGTGTGACAAACAGACAAACAGGCGAGGCCAACATTTGCGGTGTTTATAGCCGTGCGCGGATAAAGCGGAGATAAGCGGTTCGAGATATCCTGTTTACGTAAACGTGTACAAGGATCGTGTAGCTTAGTGGTTAAAATGTATCCGTTTCTCATGCAAGTGGTCCGGGGTTCGAATCTCAGGTATGTTAAGGCCCTGTTCACCCGTACTCCTCTTTCAAGGCGCCCCCGCAACTAAATCAATCAATTTTAGCGCAAGCGAAAATTAGGTTTTTATTTTTTTATTCCAAAACTACGGATCGAAACAAAAAAGTAAAAAAGCTACGGATTTAAATATATATTCAACAAATAAAATATATTTTTGCCAAAGCCTTGATTTGGTCACGTTGCCTTAAATACGTTTTTATAACTATATTCAGAGGCATGTTCATGATTTTTTTCTATCGAGCCAAAATCGTGCTTTCAAAAAGCTATCGATCTGCGCTGATAGATGAAGTTTTTACATATATTAAAACTGAATCTGCCAGGTAAGTAATATTGGCGGTACACTTCTTGAAATTCTAGTCAGACGCAGCCTCACGTCACCTTAAAATGCATCAAGAAGTATACCGCGGCCCTTCACGAGCATATTCACCAGCGTAAATTATTTAAATTTTAAAGTTTGTATTCTCATCAGCCCGTATCGGTCCACTGCTGGACACAGGCCTCTCCGAAGGCACGCCACCACACGCGGCGCGGTCTTCCGCTTTGCGTGGCTTGTTGTGCCGACGACGACGCCAAAAAGCATTCGGTTTCGAACGGTGCTTTTTGCGTTTGTTACTTTTGTACAAAAAACCTGTGAGAAAAATGCTGTCTTGATTTTTTACTCCAAATGACCTGGCGTTACGTTACCCTATTCGACCTTTCATTTTATTTTTTATTTTTATGGAAACTGACACGGTTGGCTACATTACCTACAACGTCTGTGATGTCAGCCCATAACACCGAGTGAACTAGGTGCCATTTCAGAGCTTCCCTTCATTTCATATCGGCTACACTGAACTGGACGGAAAACACGAACTATTTATTTACAGAGCCGTTTCGACCGACATTTCGCTGCGGTGGTATCAACCCAGGCGGGATAAAGCCTACCACCTACCTAGTAAGGTAAGAAGGGAAGGGACCTACAGTTTTTACGTGGAATCAGAACCACGGTCAGTCTCCAACGTTTGAGCGGTCACCAGTGGTTATGAGACCTTGCTTTTTACCAAATTCTATGATTCTAGGTTGACGGGAAATATCCTATAGGTTTTGATTTGATTTGAGTGAGTTTGCGAGTATGAAATCTGACATAGATGGCCGTATCTTTTGATTGCGTTGATTTGGAAGCTTGCGCTTTCCACACCGAGATCGTAGATCTTAGTATTTCATATTAATTTCAATTTGATATCTTCCTGAGAATAGGGGTCCTTGACATACAAAACAAACACAATTTTCTTTAAATATCATTTAACTACAAATTTAAAGTTTTCGGATTTTTCTTTTTACTTGTGCTGTGAGACCTTGCTTCTTACCAAATTTCATGATTCTAGATTAACGGGAAGTACTCTATAGGTTTTGATTTGATTTTCCAGTAGCAAAATATATGACTTAAATGGCCGTATCTAGTGATTGAGTTGACTAAGCTTAAAGTTTTTACACCTCCGAGGAAACATAGACCTTAGTATTTTTTATATTAATTTCAACTTGATACCTCTACCCGTTCCTGAGAAAAAAGGTCTTGACAGACAGACAGACAGACATACAGACGGACGGACAACAGAGTGATCCTGAGAGGGTTCCGTTTTTTCCTCCTTTGAGGTACGGAACCCTAAAAAACACTCGTGGTGCGACAGAGAAGGGATATCATATGCCATTCCTTCACAAATACCGACTTTTTTTCTTCGTTCGGTTGCCGCCTGGGTTATCTCGAAGGGAAGGTACTCGTAACGAGTCTGCGATAACCCGACTCACCTCTACGTAGTAAACATACGTAAGGATGCGATGTCTACGGAACCCTTCTGTGCCCAAGAAACAAAGAAATTGTGCAAAATATCAGACTGAGCAGTCGGATTTGGTGATTGGGCCGATGATCGGACGAAATCTTTGTGTCTAGGCTGCAAGAGTTTATCTATAGTCATCATTGATAATCATGAAATCCTGTTACTCGCTCATCAATAAATAATATACATACTTGAATAGTATTAGATAAAATGAAATTAAAATATACTTTATTGTACACCAAAAGGGTCACAAAAGGCGAGTTTATTTTTTTTTTTTTTTATGGAACCTGACACGGTTGGCTACATCACCTACAACATCCGTGATGTCAGCCCATAACACAGGGTGAACTAGGTGCCATGTCAGTGCTTCCCTTCATTTCATGTCGGCTACACTAAACTGGACGGAAAACACGAACTTTTTTTTTTTTTTTTTTTTTTATGTAAACCAACATGGGTGGCTGTGCCGAGGGACCAATGGTGCAGTCGACAGAGCCAAAATCACCTCTCCTCGCGAAACCACGCTCAGTTAGGTGCCATGCCAGCAGATTTGCGGAACTATTTACATAGCCGTTTCGACCGACGTTTCGTTCAGTGCGGTGGTACCAACCCGGCCGGGATAAACCCTACCACCTAGTAAGGTAAGAAGGGAAGGGACCTACAGTTTCACGTGGAATCCGAACCACGGTCAGCCTCCAACGGTCGAGCGGTCACCCATCCAATCACTGACCGCGCTCAGCGTTGCTTAATAACAGTTGAGTTTAATGCCTTGCGGCATTCTTTACGAACTACCCTTTGGGATGTGGAAAACACGTAGGGGCGGACAATGCAGTACTAAGAATAATATTAGATCAGATTCGCAGTCGGTAAAAAAATTAATTACAAAGCAAATCTGCTTTTAATTAGGAAAATAAGTAAAAAATATACAAATAAAAAACAATAGAATAAAAATAATTAAAATGAAAACCTATCTGAACAAAAAAATTTAAGTAATAAAAAAAATCCCTAAAATTTTGGCCCGCCTGACCCCGAAAAGTGCCGATCACTACTTACATACTAACGCACTGATGAAATTATGTAATATATTTTTCAATACTAATCAGTAAGTAAACATAATTATCTATGTTTTCATTTGTGATATTGTTAATGATTTCTTATTTAAATAATTATTAAATTATTCATTTCAAATGTAAATAGGAAGATTTTTTTTTATTGAATGCGCGACATGTGTCCTCGAGCCACACATATAGTGTCTAACGACGCCCATGGACATTGGGTCGTATGCGGGGGTTGCGAATAACATGCGGTCCTGACAGGTGTCTATTCACGGACCGACTAGGACCGAGACTGTACTTGGGGGGAAAGCGTTCCAGAGTTTACCGGTTCTGGAGAGGAAAGATCTGCAGAACCGGTTGGTTCGCGTCCGCGGTAAATCCAGCGTGTAAGGATGCAATCCCTGCCCAGTGCGCGTGGTGCGGAGGTGGAAAGGGGACGGCGGGATCGGGATATTATTAAAGTTGTGCGTTTTCTTTATGATTAAATAAATATCAGAGTCTGAATCGGGCATGTGCGTATGGACCGCCATGGATACCACATATTTAAAACTAGCTTTTTCCCGCAGCTTCGCTCGCGTGAAATTCGTATTTTAAAAGAAAAAAAGTAAGTAAGCCCTCTACCATAACTTTATTTTGGCGGCCGGAAAAATTCGGTTTGTATGAGACCCACATCTTAGCGTAACTGGAACTGAATTTTATTTAGCCTATCCTGTGTCCCGTATAATCAAATGTGCTTGAGCTAAGTGTAATCGAATTCGGATGATCGGTTTAAGAGTTATGTAGGAACATACATACATAGTACAGAAAAGACTTCTAAAAATCTTAAATTTAGTTTTAGTATCATACATAGAGTCTACAGACGCAGTATAAAACAAAGTAACTTACTCCATGACCATCCCTTATAGATTTATGATTAATTATTGATATTGATGATTTTCAAATAATTCGATTCGTGACAGTTAATATTCTTAAAGGCGGAAATAAGACTCAAACCGTGCTACCCGAGCACAGATGATGATTGAAACACGAACTTTATGCAGATGTAATAGGTGCGAGATTCGTTCTACTCGTGCGGTGGCTGATACGTCGCGCCGACGAAGAACGTTTGCGCGAAAATCACACTATATATTAAATTTCACGTGTTGGAAAGATGGAAAACAATATTTTTTTCGCTACGATTGTAGGGAAAAATATTATCTATATTCCTATGAGGGTTTTGTATTGAAACAATTGATTTTATCAAGATAATTTAACTTGAAAGTGCAATTTTCGTACTTTTCGAAATTTTTTGGAGATTTATTGAACACCTTTCCAAAGTTGTAAAATATATATTTTTTCGCTACGTTTGTTGATTAAAGATCAATAGATAACACCTATTTTAACAGATTTTTTTTTTCTTTACCAATAGCTCAATAATTTCGTTTAAAGTTGACCTTTGGAGTCTTATTTCCGCCTTAATATAGACGTGCAAACTAATTTCGATTTTAATCAAGTGTACCTACGGAAAATAAACATTACACCGACGACGCCGACGTTTTGAATTCAAGCGATACCCCATTTTAACGAGTTTCGCTAACACTTGACCTGCGTTCCGAGCGTAATCGAATTTTGTGAATCGCATCGTATACCTATTTACTCAATTTTAAATTAAGTCGAGTTGCAGAAGGGGCTATATTGGTATTGGGACTGAAATAATAAATTACCATTTGCATACAACATTGTATTTTCATCAGTTTGCTTGTACCGAGTGAGGCCGGAACTTAAAAATAATATCCCCACTGCATCTCTCACCGTGCATGCCGTAAAAAGTGACTAAAGGATAAGGACGCGATGCCCTGCTAAACGGCGACAGGTTGGCCACCTCTCATTTTTTTTTGTATGGAAACTGACACGGTTGGCTACATCACCTACAACATCCGTGATGTCAGCCCATAGCACCGGGTGAACTTGGTGCCACGTCAGTGCTTCCCTTCGGTCGTGCCGGCTACACTGAACTGGACGGAAAACACAAACTATTTACATAGCCGTTTCGAGCGACCTTTCATTCAGTGCGGTGGTATCAACCCGGGCGGGCTAAACCCTACCACCTAGTAATGTGAGAAGGGAGTCATATCCCTTAGTCGCCTTTTACGACATATGTACACGGGGAGAGATTCAGTGGGGCTATTCTTTTAAAGTACCGGCCCCACATGGTATAATCATCTTGGCACGGTCCTTCCACCTAGTCAAACAGCAGGTGGGTCTTCGTTTCTTACTTGCTACTTGATATAGTTAAGGCCGCTGCATACGTAGCGGGGCGCCGCCGGCGGGGCGGGGTGGGGGGGGCGAGCTTTTCTGCAGGATCCTCAGGAACTAGTGCAAGCACGTGTTTATACGCTGGGGGGGGGGGGGGGGGGGGGGGGGCGGGAGCGGAGCGGGATATAATAATATATTCTTATGGAGAATATTTCCCCGCTCCGCTCCGCTCCCGCCCCGGTGCCCCGCTACGTATGCAGCGGCCTTTATCTTGTTCGAATACTTTGCTAAACGTGCGGTGGTCGGTGTTGTGATGCAATTGATAACAGTATTTGCAGCAGAACACCGAACTTCTCCTTTCCTTACCGAAGTTAATGCAATTTATTTATTATTACATACATATCTTTACTTCCCTTATCTTTCTCTCCTGTCATACAGTTGATTGTGTTGCACAACAGTAACCCCGATTAATGTACATAATATGTAAGTTTATTATATACATATATATTATGCTTAGTAAAGTATTTATGTAGTATTCGTGTGTAGTTTATCTATCATACATATTTCTTTACAGTCTAACACATTGCCACAAACTATTCTTGTTCGTTCGCCTGCATTTACTTCTCCCACATCCCAAAGGTTAGTTAGAATAGAATGCCTCGTGGCATTAAGCTCGCCTCTTGTGCCTAATTTTTATTAATTGGTGTCAATAAAGAATATATGCATAGTCAAAGTCAAAGTCAAAGTCAAAAGTATTTTATTTCAGCGAGCATTTTATGTGGAAAATCCATCGTGCTGTAGAAATCGAAAACAATTTTCACTAGATTCCATACAAATAATAAACAATTCGGTAGTCCTAAATAATTGCATACAAGCTCAATAGAAAAAAATTAAACAGTCAATAAAATAAATAGTAATCACATTATCATTTTCATTCAAATCATTTAATTCATTCTATTAAATATACCTAAACATACTCTGCTTACCCCCATTGTCGGGATACAGCGTGTATGCATATGTATTCCTTGAATTGCAAGATTTGGTGATTCGTGAAAAGACGAAAAGATTTATCACAAAGTTGACGACGGCAGTGAATAGTTGGATACCATAATATAGGGGAGACGACTAGCTTTTTGTCCGCCTTGTAGCTGGCATCGCGCCTCTCTGATATGAGCGTAGTTTCGCGAGGAGTGGCGGTGATATTGGCTTGAACTTTTAAGCACAGCCACCCGTGCTGGTTGCCCATTAAAAAAAAATAATATTAGAAGATATTGAAACTGCTCTACAACACTGATCATAGAGAAAGACGGAATCTCGTGGAAAGTTCCAAAATTAAATTAACAGCCAAGTTATCCTGGTCTAAATACTTCTACACGACAAACATATGCAGGGAGATTTTGTGAATGCCTGCAGCGCTTCGGGGAGTTACTATGTAGCTTAAACTGACGACTTTTTCGAAAAAAAAAACCAGGCCAAATTCGAACAAAAAAAAAACATCTTCAAAATGTATATTTTACAATCAAATAACACCTTAGAGGGAACGTAACCATACCACGCGACGGATTTTAGAGTGCCATTTTAGTAGTGTGCAATTGCGTATATTCTTAAAACTGCTTTGCTTTTTAAAATGTACACATCGCACCCCGGCTAAAATAGTGTCATAAGTCAACAAAACATGTTTTTGTGTTTAGTATACAGAAAAATTCAAAATTAAATTCTCTACGTTCTGAAATACCGCCATAAGTCGTATGTTGTGAAATGGCGCCGGTGGATGACACGCGACACTTTTACACACACACCTTTATGAGCACATCCAAGCCCTAACAGTGTCGTTTCATCAGTTAAGACGTGTGGACTTGTCGCATGTTTCCCTACCGAGTGTAAAATAATGTCGCAACAAGGGTTGGTACGGTTTTTTTTCAACAGGTAAGTAGCGATTTATAACTCCGTATTCTACAAATAGTGGATGATTTGGAATTATGACAGTATTTTTGAATAAACTGAAATACATATTTTTTCGATAAGTTTTCTGCAATAGTGTAGGTTTTCGCCGTATAACTCTATTGTTGAGCAATTTGAAAGAAATGTTATGTATGTTCTAATGAAATAGAGAAGGTTTTTAGATTGCCGCACTATTTTTGAATAAACTGAGGCACGTTTTTCGTAAATTGCCTTGTAGTAAGTGCAAGTTTTCTTGATGTAACTGTATTGTTGAAAAAATTTAAAGAAATATTCTGAGTAATTTAATTAAATAGATGACGTTTTTTAGAGGACACACTGTTTTTTAATAAACTGAGGCTCGTTTTTCGTCGATTGCTTTATAGCATTATGTTTGTATGAAATGAAAAATTTCAAAATAATTAACTCTATAACACAAATATTTCATTACTGGGCACACACAAAACGAAGCTGATAGCGTCCATTCTATGATTGAAACAAAAAACGTCAGGAAAAGTTTAAAATCTGGTAAAATTTATGTTCCGTCCCATTATGTCGAAATAATAAAAACTGCTAAAAAGACCGGTTAACGTTATGTTGTCAATGAATTGGATCACAAAGACTTTATCTCATTGAAAAAACTGACAGATTCGTTGGCAGTGACTCTAAATAAAGTTAAAATAGCAGAATTCAAAGCCTTTAAAATAACCAAAGAAAATCCACACACTTTATTACAAGACGTCTTACAAGGATCTAAATTATTCAGAAACAGAGATGACCAAAAAGAGAAGCACGCTCTTGCCTCAGTTGCAACCTGCATATAAGACGAAAGTTAATATCAAAGAAAATAAAAAGAAAGATCTGACGACTCTTATTAATGCATGCCACATTCCTCAATTTTATGCACCTTTTTATGAGAATCTTTGGTCCTAAAGTTATACATAAGACCATGTCCATATAAGAAAACAATTTAAACTAACATTTCACACTTTTTATGTGCTTCCACTGCTGTATTTTTAAGATGTTATTAACTTGATTTATAAGGTTACAATGTAAGATGTATGGCAAGATAGATAAGAAGTTAAAAAAATATAACATTTTTATTTGGTTTTTAGTTCTAAATTGGAAGAATGAACAATGATAATTCATAAATAATTTGACAGTTATCCTAAATTTACTTTCGTGTCTTCTACATCCAACATTTGTGTCCTTAAACGTGAGAATTTGGCTAAGTTTCATATTTTTGGTCAATAAAGCGAGTATTAATTCAAATAATAATTAATTTTATTTCAAAAACACTGTCACAACTCAAACCTTTCAGGCTAATCTTTGCTGAAAACCTCATTTGGATTTTATTTTTAAATAGGCAAAATTATTGCGAATACGATGATATATAACACTTATTAGTTTCACTAAAAGGATAAGATATAATTAACAAAATAATATTTTTTTTTACATTGCATTAGATTTTTGGCTCTATTGAAAAATTTACATTTTTGAGTTAAGCCCCTATTTTAGCCGGGGTGCGACATTATGTACAGTTTTGTACAACCAAAATAAAGTGTTATACAGGGTTTGTTATGTCTTATTTAAAGTTTAAAATTGCTCATATACTGTAAACATTTTTTAATAAGACATAACACACCTGTACAAAACTTTAAATTGGTTGTACAAAACTGTACATAATGAGTAAATTTTAAAAAGCAAAGCAGTTTAAGAATATACCTACGCCATTGCACCACAACTAAATGGCACTAGATTTTAGGCCACTTTTGGACACCTCCTCCCCCCCCCCTTTTTAACTTGGTATTTCAAAGCTTGCTGTTTTTCAATGTTTTCACTTTTGAATATGACCAGGCGAATAATGTTTCTTGTAATTGAACAGTGCCTGTCGATTTCTTAAGAAAAGTTTGCGAGAACATATTAATGTCTTTCTAAACTATATTTTGAAATACCACGTGACAGGGTGAATAATCAATCGGTCACGTGGTAGGTAATACCCCGTTTCGCTTCTACCTACTGCTTGATATTATTTTATTATTCTTTTTTTTTTTATGGAAACTGACACGGTTGGCTACATCACCTACAACGTCCGTGATGTCAGCCCATAACACCGGGTGAACTAGGTGCCATGTCAGTGCTTCCCCCTTTGATCGTGCCGGCTACACTTAACTGGTCGGAAAACACAAACTATTTACATAGCCGTTTAGACCGACGACGTTCCATTCAGTGCGGTGGTACCAACCCGGGCGGGTTAAACCTTACCACCAAGTAAGATTAGGAGGGAAGAGACCTACAGTTTTACGAGGAATCCGAACCTCTTCTTAAGTATGTTAATAAGAATATTCTTAATATTTAAATATTTTTATTTGTTATAGCTTTTGCCCGCGGTCTCGCTCGCGTGAAATTCGTAAGTATTGCTCGCTACCGTAAGTATCTTTATTTCGGCGCGCGGAACAATTCGGTTTGTATGAGAGCCACATCTTAGCGTAACCGCCAAGGTCCAGGTTCGAATCCTGGTCGGGACGTATTTTTTCTCTTCATTTTCCGCTTTGCATTTATCTAAAAAAATAAATATGAAAAGCGAGTACACAGTTATAACTTATAATAAAATAAAAATATAAGTTTATTTCACGCTTAAAAAAAACCGCATGCAGATCGGTCCACTTTTTAAGATAATTAATTTTTTTATTTCTTAATTACAAACACAGCTAAGAACCCCCGATTAAGCCAGCTTTCTAATAAAAAAACCGCATCCAAATCGTTCCATTCGTTCGGGAGCTACGATGCCACAGACAGACACACCCATACACACATTCACTTATAATAACTCTTTCCGCCACTCACCAAGCAGTTATCTATCATACCCCCCCAAAGGCTGTCGGAAAATGCCTTTTAAGCGTTACCTTTTGCCCATATATTATATTTGATTGCAATAAATATATACAATAAAAAAAATGCAATACGTTAAACTTATAACAACCCTCTTTTTGCGTCGGGGTTTAAAAAATAGAAAACATTGCGGCTTTGAGGAAATATTATATAGAGCCAGCGCTCTGAAGAAATATAGCTGCTAAATATGTTCGAACGGCTGAGGTATGGGGTAAGGTAGCGGGGAGGCGGAGCGCAGAGCAGAACGGGTGAGGGGAGCGCGCGCGGGGCGGGAAGCGTGTTCCCACACGCTTCCCGCCCCGCGGGCTGGCGGCCGGTGTTGTGGGCTCGCGCGGGGCGAGAAGCTTGCGGGAGAGAGGCAAGGGGTAGGGAGAACGATCGCACTCGTGCGTCGCCGGTGTGCGTGTGCATATTGTCTTTTCATTCTAACACTTTCTTCTCCAGATTCGCCATCGCACCTTCGACTAGCTAGTAGCTATATATCATTCATTATCATACATCGGAATCCGCGGGGCACGAATGATTCAAGGTTGTTTAGTGATGGGACAATGTATCCACAAATATCGAAAATCGATCGTTATTTTAGAATAATATGAAATAATGTCGATTATTAAAACTAAGAGTATTTCTATAGAAAATAAGATATAATAAACAAATGTTGTATTTACTTTGTAGGTACAATACAAATCTGTTCAAACCACAATATTAGTTTTATTAGTATGGAATAGAAAGAATTTGATTTTTTTTACCAACTTACACGTGTTACATCATAATGATATTGAAGACTTTTTTGTTACTGTTATGAAACTGAATCGATTAGGCTATAAAAATCAACCACCTATTTTTTTATTTAAACACATAAAAAAATATTTTACATAAAAAAAAAACCAAGGTCCAAAAAAATAGGTCTTACAAAATTAGTTCATAGTAAGCTAAGGGGGGGGTTCTGTATCGGAAATAGATCACTTTTGAAGAACAAAGGATTTTTTTTTTCACAAAAATATTTTTTTTAAATGTTAAATGTAAAAAAAAATGTTTCTTAATCGTTTCGGTTTCGTTCTAGGAACAAAAAAGTCTTCCAACACGTATATCTCTTTCTTTCAGAAATTGTGAAAAACCACAATTTTAGTTTTATTAGTATGGAATAGAAAGAATTTAATTTTTTTTAACAACTTACACGTGTTACATCATAATGGTCATGAAGACTTTTTTGTTACTGTTATGAAACTGAATCGATTAGGTTATAAAAATCAACCACCTATTTTTTTATTTAAATACCTACATAACAAAATTTTTTACTTAAAAAAAGCCCAAGGTCCAAAAATTTTTATATAGGTTTTACTCCATATATGATACAGAACCCCCCCTTAGCGTACTATGAACTAATTTTGAAAGACCTTATATAAATATGTATTATATTTACTTAATCGTTAACATAAAGTATACATGTTTATATAAGTACTGTAGGTATATAAGTATTCAGGTCTGAAATATGACATGAATAAAATACAATAAACAAATAAATATGAGTATCGATAACAGTGTCGATTGTTTATTGATCGCCGTAGTCAATCCCTAACAAGGTCGTATTCGTGCCCCGCGGATTCCGATGTCTGTTCATTATACCACACATTAACACACACGTGGGCATTATTGCTGGCGCTTGCGCGCGGCGCGAGGCGCGATCGCAGCAGGCAGGCGACGACGACTGCGCGCTGCGGACGCTCGCGCTCAACTAAGAGACGTGTGGACCGTGGCCCGCAACTTGTTGGAACAGTGGCCGAGTGGCCGAGTGATTGATCTAGTACGCTAGTACATAATATATCTTTGCATTGCGGTCGTGTCGGATGGTTCGAATTCGAAATCGAATTATGTCGATTCCCAATACACCCCCCCACCACGGTTCTTTGGGCAATTTTCATTTAATGGATGATCCCGAACGCTGGGGCCCACCAGAGCCGTGCCCATACAAAAGCTGTTTTTTTCATAAAAATAAAATAATGAATAAATTAGTTATACTTTGTTTATTACAAATGTATTCTTGTTACAGTCTTATCTAGTCTAGTACATTTGACAGACTCGCTGGTGATAATGTCGAGATAATGTTTAATCAAATACAACCTCTATTTTGCATGTCCTTAATTTGTGCACACCAGTCGTTGTGATAAATATTTGGAATTTTAATTAATGTCATAAGTAATTGCCGAGTATTTTCTACTTTCTACGCTTGAAAAAGTATGAAATGAGTTTGTTTTTCTTGAAATGTAAAAAGTACAAGTAATTTTATGATTATAATAAATAATAGAATGGTAGAATAAAATGTAATATAAATGCTTTTAGTCTACCATGGATATAAATGGTATTGGCTTACCATGGTTGCAATTAGCGGTCACTTCATAAAAATTTGAATTCGTGACCAAAGTGACCGTGAATTCCAACCATGGTAAGGTAACCAACCAATAAGAATAGAATATAATATATATTTTTTTATGAAAACGCTAGATTTATTCTTAAATATTAATAATATAAATTATTTATTGATTTATCAAAAAATTTACAAAGGCTATTTACACCGAAAATACTTTTATTTGACTAGCGCGTACTTATATACTATATACTTATATACTTATATACTTATATATGTATTATTAACTAGCTGTGCCCTTTCCATTGATCACATGATACACTTGACCAAAAATTTTTTACTTTCTAATTTATCCCCCAAAATTTACACCCAAAATCGAAATTCGTTCCTTTACGCTATTACGATTGGGTCATCATATCACATAACATCACATCAAGATTAGCGGCGGGTGGCCGAGTGGTTTGGGCATCGGCTTCTCGTGCCCTAGGTCCGAGGTTCGAATCCAACCGGCGTGTACCAATGAGTTTTTTCTGACGAAAAAATTTACGTGCATACCTACACCTGCTGCTTCACCGTTCGGAACCGGTGTAAAACTGTAGGTCCCTTCCCTTGCCCCTTACTAGGTGGTAGGCTCAAATTGTAGCCGACTGGGTTGGTACCACCGTACAGGATGTAAGATGACCGCATAGCAACCTCGGTTGTGTTCTCCTCTAGTCCAGTATAGCCAGCAATCCAGGGAAGTCTCCGGTATGGCACCTACCTTCTCGGAGGTGATATTGGCAAGTCAGAGCATGTGCTTTGGCCCCTCTGACTGAGCCACCCATACCGGATTACATAAAAAAAAAAACTCTATTATTAAAATATTTAATATTTATTAAATATTTTGTCCTTGAGACATCATCATCATCATCATCAGCCTGTATCGGTCCACTGCTGGACATAGGCCTCTCGCAAGGCACGCCACCACACCAGTGAATGGATGAGAAGAGGAGATACATCAAGAGGAAAAGAGAAAACGTAATATGTAGAGAATAAGAAAAGGAAAAAGAGATACACGAAAGACATAGAGAAAATAAAGTAGAGAATAAAGAGGAAGTTAAAGCAATATAGCATAGCATAAAGCATAGCAACGAAAAATTACTGAAAAGTCAACTGTACAATAAGCCCAGACACACAATATCACAATTCTTAAACAAACATTAGCTCTAATTCAACAGACATCGCCATTTTCAAAATACAACAGCGACGCGATAACAAAGTAGGTTATGAATCGGTTGAAACAAGTTCGAACTGGTTGGGAGCTGGGTAGCGGAGTAATGGGTCTGCATCTGGGTCGTGTTGGTGATAAGGCTTGGACGTGGCTTGGACCAACCGGCGGGTCAGTGAGCTGAGCGCAAGTTGTCAGTAACCTCTCATTGGCCGATTATAAAATAGTTTTGAATTTCGAATTTCGCGAATGTGAAGCTTTTCGGGCGATCGCAAGCTAGGCGAATTTTCGTTGCGACTAATCGTTGCGTCTTTTCGTCCAAACATCTTCGCTGGCGGCTGCGACTAGTTGTTGCAAGTTGTCGTCTAGTAGTCGCCACCGCCGGCAGCGACTGTCGTTGCGAATTTCTGTGCAATAACTGTATTTTATTGTACTCGAATAAATGGGCAAACGGTTACACTTAATGCCTAAGACATTTACTTCCAATATACGTTTGGGTCCTTAAATTTTCCGCATTTTATTGCACTGGAATAAATGGACAAACGTTTACACTTAATGCCTTTTTTATAGAAAGCGCGACATGTGGCGCCAAGCCACCCATAAGGTGTCTAACGACGCCCATGGACATTCGGTCGTATGCGGGGGTTGCGAATGTCATGCCGGCCTGACAGGTGCCTATTCACGCCCCTCTTGAAGGACCCGAGACTGTCCTTGGGGGTAAATATATGGGCAGGGAGAGCGTTCCAAAGTTTACCGGTTCTGTAGAGGAAAGATCTGCAGAACCGGTTAGTACGCGACCGCGGTAAGTCCAGCGTGTAGGGATGCATACCCTGCCCGGTGCGCATGGTGCGGAGCTAGAAAGGGGGATACTGGTCAAATCAAAGGTCAAATACCAGCTTACGCCTTTGGACTCGATCCAGCGTCGAGCCGTGAGATTAGTGGGTGACCCTGATGTGTCCCGCGATCTAGAAACACTGCAACTTCGTAGGGATGTTGGCGCCATAAGTGTGTTCTATCTATTCCACGGAGAGTGCTCGGAGGAACTGTTTGACGTGATCCCGCCGTCGCAATTCCAACTCCGCACAACGCGCTCTAGGCAGGGATTGCATCCCTACACGCTGGAAATGGTCTAAAATCGGTCACGTGGTATAGAAACGTTCCCAATGGGTGCCCCGGAGCCACATGTCGTGCTGATTATAAAAAAAATGTCGCATAGTGTGTGCTGTACGACCAATATTTCAAGCAATAAGTGCTAAAATAAATTCCAAGTTGTAAAGACATTTTATCCATAAAGAATTTTAAATATTTTAATTTCCAATACTTTCCGATACGATTTCAAAGCGACTTTCCACGAATTTTACGGCCGTAGAAAATTTCCAACAGTTCGCTTCGATTTCCTCAACATTCCGTAGCTGTTGAGTCACGCGCTGTACGTGTGTGGCTATTTTCGAGGCTTTTGGAACCAAAGGTGGGGTTTGTGCCCAACACCTGTTCACATAGTTGGTGGTGGAAACCTTCTGAAATACTTTGACACGCCAGTCTATTCAACTTGAATGGGGAAGTCGATTCCTAATGAGGTAAGGCAGACAGCGGGTCTGCCTTCACGTGCCGCTGTCCTGACACGTATCTGGCTGTTGCGTCTCTTCCACACTCATGAATTTTCAGACATCTAGTCCGTTTTGGGTACCAACCTACTAAGCAGTTGACCCGGTATGCCCCATCTGGTACTCTTCCACGCTCATGGATTTTCAGACATCTAGTCGGTTTTGGTTACCTACCTACTAAGCTGTTGACCCGTTATGCCCCATCTGGTACTCTTCCACATTCATGTATTTTCAGACATCTGGTCCATTTTGGGTACCTACCTACTAAGCAGTTAACCCGTTATGCCCCTTCTGGTACTCTTCCACATTCATGTATTTTCAGACATCTGGTCAGTTTTGGGTACCTACCTACGAAGCAGTTGATCCTTTATGCCCCATCTGGTACACTCATGGATTTTCATAAATCTAGTCCGTTTTGGGTGCCTACCTACTAAGCAGTTGATCCGTTATGCTCCATCTGGTACTCTTCAACACTCATGGATTTTCAGACATCTCGTCCGTTTTGGATACCTACCTACTAAGCAGTTGATCCGTTATGTATGACTTATGTTATGTCCCATCTGGTAATCTTCCACACTCATGGATTTTCAGACATCTGGTCAGTTTTGGGGACCTAACCTACCTACTAAGCACTTGACCCGTTATGCCTCACCTGGTATAACTTCCATCGCCAGGATACAGCGTGTGGTATGTGTGTATGTGTGTATATGCCGCACCTCTAGAGAGCAATTTGGTACTAAAATTGCAACACAAATAATTATTTCACCACGCTACGTCCACGCAACAAACTGTAAAATAAATTTCATAATATATCCTCTGTCTGTCTGTCTGTCTGTCTGTCTGTCTGTCTTTGACGTTGAATATGTCGTCGCTTAGTACGAGTACAAGACGAGCGATCCCATTCTATGCGTACCAGTAGCCGCTATACCAAATCGTAATTCAAAATGTGGTTGATTGATTCAAGTAAGTATGTATGTATATATTATTTATTGAACACTAACTCATACAAATTAGGCGCAATAGGCGAGCTTAATGCTGTGAGACATTTTGTTCTAACTAACCTCTGGGATGTGGGAGAAGTACATGCAGACGAACAAGAATAGTTTGTAGCAATGTAATAAACTATAAATAAATATTATGATAAACTACAAACGAATGTATATAATATACTTACATACTATGGACATTATAATCAGTGGTGATTTTGTACAACACAATCAACTGAATGATAAGAGAGAGAGAGAAAAGAGGGGAAGTGAGTGACATATACACAGAACATCGAAGTGACATGGAACCGGATTGTAAAAACTAAACAGGACAAATTCAAGCGTAGTGTACTACCATACGAATGATGAATAAAGAATAAAGAATAATATAGAATTGTATCAACGTGCCAAGAGATATTACTCCAACCGTATGAACAAAACAAGTGAAGCACATTTTCTAGAAAATATAGAAATTCGAACAACAATGGGCGCACCGTTCTTTAATCGTCCCCTCCAATGTTTAATTTATTATTCACGATTAAACTTGCTTGGTTTTGTTTGTAAACAACTTTGTCACGAGGCTGATCGTTCGGGACTGGCCTTGGGCGTTATTTAAATCAGTGGGAAGTGTTCGGATAACAAATGGATCAGAACCCCTTTGGATCAAGCTCGGATCCCTTCATTTAGGGTTCCGTACCTTAAAAGGAAAAAAAAACAGAACCCTTATAAGATCAATCCCGTGTCCGTCTATCACAGAGGTTTTTCCCGAAAACTAAGTAAAGTAGAAACTTGAAATTTGGCATAACGATAGATCTGAGATGACGCGCACAGCGCACATATATAGCTCAATAACTAGATAACTATTTATTTTAGATTAATATGGGGGGTCTGTTTGGTACCCATAAAAATAAGTTTAATTCGCGTGAGTATATATTTACATATCATTTGAAAATTGAAAGAACTAACTGTAAGGATATTAAAAATATTTTTTTTTTACAATTTTAAGTTTCGTTAGGACAGGAAGAGAACACAACCGAGGCTGCTATGCTATTTTTAATGATATAGCTAAAAATGTGCACAAAAAATTTTCCAAGTTCGAGTCGACCTCGTGCACCGAGGGTTCCGTATCGCCATGTCATGGACAGCGCCACTCAAGCCATCTATGGCGTCTTTTATGAAATGCTTCATATTAGTTAAAATTCATGATCACTTAGTTAAAATGCTTCATACTGTTTTCGGTAGATGGCGCGCATACACTTTTAAGTTTTTGTATGGGGAACCCCGTGAATTTTTTACCTTTTCTTATTTTTATTATTTGTTGTTATATCGGCCATAATAAAATAACATATATTCTGTGAAAATTTCAACGGGCTACCTATTATGGTTCAAGAGATACAGCCCTCGGACAGACAGACGAACAGACAGGCAGATAGACAGACAGGCAGACAGACAGACAGACAGACGACGTAGGCTTAGTAATAGGCTTACGTATTGATACGGAACCCTAGAAATTACTTTTTGCAAGCCGAAGTGGAAACCATGAAAACGTGCAACTAGGTACCTAAAAAGCTGATTATTTGAGGTCATTGACCCTCAAGGCCGCGCGCCGTGACCACGAGAGTCTAAAATCATGTTTATTATGATGGTTATGGGTACCGCCCAAAATATTTGCAGTTATTATAGTTTGTTGTAGGTTATGCTTCGTGCAAAGAAGCGTCAGAGATATTTCAGAGCCGTTACATCCGTCTACCCCGTCTATCCGTCTACCCCCGTCTATCCGTCTACCCATTGGGAAACATGCGTGAAGTTATGAATGTATGTGAGAGGAAAACAGGAAACTTTTGTAATATAACACATTTGTAGTTTTACTAAAAAGTACTTATATATTTGCAATGCAGCATGATATTATGTATGGTCACGATAAATAACTTGTGATACGCGAAGCAGTAGTCATTGTGTATCGAATCGATTGATTTAATACCTAAGATTTACATATGTACATAGGATTTCCGGTAAACAAGTATGACTCAAGCGCTTTTTACGCGATTAACAAATAAGAGTGGAATGAATTTGCAAGGTGAATTCATCGAGATATACATTCGGTCAAAAAGTACCGGGATTTGATTATTTAATTCTAATTCCAAATTCAATTCAAATAATATTTTTATGTCGTTAAGTTGGCACAACTGATTTCTATATTTGCGCGGAGTTTCAGCACCATCTCTCATTTAGTTTGTTTACAGTGCTCGGTTTTGTTAGTTCATCTCAAGTGTGTTATGCGATTTTTATAATGGATAAAAATATCGAACAAAGAGTTTGTCTCAAATTCTGCATCGTAAATGAAATTTCGTGTTCCGAGTTGCTGAAAATGTTACAGAAATCTTCCGTACCGGATACGGAACCCTAAAAATAACAACATTGAATTGTGAAAAACTATTTAAAAAAATATAAAAACCGCCTTCAACCGCCGCCGTCGGTTATTTTTGCTAGCTTTAGCACCACCGCCTTCAACTCTAGGGTTCGATTTTTTTTTATTTTATACATTTTTGAAGGCGGTTTTTATATATTTTTAAATAGTTTTTTTATTTCACAGTTTTTTTTAGTAATTTTTTGCTATTTTAATGTACTCTGCGGCATGGCTCGGCCTTCGGCCTCGCGATTCCGCCTCGCTTTCCAATCCTATCTTGACCAAATTAAAATGGGACCACACGGAAGGACCAGCTTTCAAATAAAAAAAGAATAATCAAAATCGGTTCACCCAGTCGAAAGTTATGAGAGGACAAACATAAAAAAAAAAATACAGTCGAATTGAGTACCTCCTCCTTTTTTGAAGTCGGTTAAAAAGTAACGCTTCACACAAGCATTTTTTTACATTATTCAGATCAAAAGAACGCCGACCGTTTTCCTGACCCTGCTGGAACCCTGATGTGGTTGCAGTGGAGAAGCAACTGATCAAATAATGTACAATCAACAGATAAGCCGCTTCACGATACTCCCAAATTATATTGAACCGTCCGAGTTTTTTAAATAGTAGCGTACTCTTGGCTATAATTATTTTAAAACGCTCTAATATATTTTGTATGACATACAGCTGGTGGGTTTTTACCAGTTGCTCAGCTGTTATCGACAATAACAGAAATTGAAAATGCTGTCCCCTGCAATATAAACAGATATAATAAATAATTCCGGAGGGAATACTTAATTGGTAAATAATTTGTCTGCACCATAAATAGTAAAAAATAATATGCGTTTAGATCATTTTTAGGTTTCCGTATCCTTTACGGAAGCCTGATTTTTGATTTTGATTTTGATTCTGAGCTGCAGTTGTCCTTTCACGTGCGTAGGCAGCGGCGCGGCCCACAGCGACAGTAATACGATGAAGAAAATTCCAAATTTGAAAACGGTTCGAAGTACACGATGCTCTCAACGGTTCTGTGCAGTGCTTGTTGCTTCTGCACTTAAATTGTATACTACATGTGATTCTCAAAATTGTATATGACACAAATTTATCTATCTATCTACTTATGTTATCTTTCAGACCTCAGATCGCAAACGCTCTCTACTTGTGCTACTGCGGAAGACAAAGTTCAGCATTTGTGTTTCCACTTCTAGTGGCGACTGTACATTGCGGACAAACTGTAATAGGACACGAGGAAGCTCACGCCACGTAGTGCGGTCTCGCCTTTTGGCCGACACTGCACTTTCCTTGGCTTCATCCAGCTAAGCCTTCAGTTATTATGCTTTGTTTTTATTAGACGGTAATGTTTACTTGAGCAAAAACAACGTCAGATATACACGGTGTTGCAACCCCAACCGTAAAACCTGAAAGGGCGTGATTCTGTACGTGAAATAGAACAACTTTTGTTCTAAGACTTTTTATTTTGAAGATAAAAATTTTTTTTCTCCATACATTTTGAGAATAGGTATTTAAATTTTTTATGGAAAAAAAAATTTTATTTGTTTAAAAAAAAAATTTCGCCACAGAAGTTGTTTAGTTTCACATATAGCATAACCCCCTTATGCCAGTTAAAAATATTACGGGGCAACTGCAACACCGTGTATAAGGTCTTTCATTAGTAGGTAACTTTACGCTAAGGGGTGTATGTGTATCAGATACTGATTACGTTCCCATACCCATTTATTTTTTTACTATATCAAATACCTACCCATGCTATGAAATAATTGTTCAATAAACTATTATTTTAGTAGGATGGGTAGGTATTTTTATTATACGTAGCGATCATTCATATCTCACTCACTCTCTGCTCCAGAAATTTCAAACATTTTCTAAGAATGTATTTGTCTAACCTAGCTGTAACCCTCTCGCGTAAAAATTATGTATCACCTTAGTAATTACATTAATTACCCAACAAAATGCCGTAAGTACTGGCAACCCCTTAGCGAATTCCTTGATGGCTACACGAAAATAAACAAGCAAGCAGTTAACACTTCCTACTTCCTCCGTTCACCGCCTGGATTTTGATGCCGCCAAGCTGTTAGTACCGCTTCCAGTATGCATTTTAATCACAAATAGTTAGGTACCCAAAATCATATAACATTTCGGTACTAGTACAAAAATAGGTACGCATTATAGCTGTAACCATCGCGGTCATGACATGTCTAACAAATAACAATTGGTGTTTACTATAACCTGGGGGTGTTCAAAAGGCCTGTTAATACATAAATTAGACGATGACCTTTTTGTCCGCCTTATAGCCGGCATGGCGCCTCTCTGAACGTGGTTTCGCGAGGAGTGGTGTTATTGGCTGTGTTTAATCTTCTCCGTCTAATCATATTATGCTTTTTGTAGTATACTCTTGCCTGCTGTCTATAAAAGAAAAATGTATTTTTGAAGCTGAACGTCAGAAGAAAATTACAATGGTGTTTGTAATATTTTGTTGTGTTTGAATTTGCTTCCAGCGCATAAAGGCAAATTAGACGGGGAGCGCGCTGATGTGTGGTTCCTAGTCTCGCTGCTCGCTGGCGTTTAGTTTCAGCTGTGATTAACCGGAGCCGTTGACGCAGTACTATGCCCGGCTAGGCTTCGATGCGGTCCTGATTACGCCCCGGCTACACGGGGCGCGCAAAATGTTAGCTTTCTGTGTCATAAATCAGATTTATTGCTTATGCCACGTGCGGGGGGAATTCCGCTACATTGAACACGGCCCTAACTGCTACCTAAACGAGCTCGTATGTAACAGAAAAGGTTGAACTTGTGATACATGATTCTGTTTTCGGTTACGAAGTGACTGAACGGAGGGATTGGGCGAAGAATGAATTGGCGTTAGTCAAATCTAGTAGTTTGGCAAGCGGTCTTTACTTGGACTGTTGATCTCAGGGTTCGACTTTCGGACGACGACGTGCACCAATGACTGTTTTTTTCTGACGGAAAAAATTACATTCAAACCTACACCTGCTACTTCACCGTTCGGAACCGGTGTAATACTGTAGGTCCCTTCCCTTGCCTCTTACTAGGTGGTAGGCTGAAATTGTAGCCGACTGGGTTGATACAACCCCGTACGGGATTGAAGATGGCCGCACAGAATCATCGGCTGTGTTCTCCTCTAGTCCAGTATAACACTGGCAGCGGCGGATGGCCGAGTGGTTTGGGCATCGGCTTCTCATGCGAGAGGTAAGAGGTTCTAATCCGGTCGGCGTGTACCAATGAGTTTTTTCTGACGAAAAAAAATTACTTGCACATCTACGCCTGCTGCTTCACCGTTCAGAACCGGTGTAAAACTGTAGAAGGAATCTACAGTTTTGCCCCTTACTAGGTGGTAGGCTCAAATTGTAGCCGACTGGGTTGATACCACCGTACTGGTGGATGTAAGATGGCCGCATAGCAGCCTCGGCTGTGTTCTCCTCTAGTCCAGTATAGCCAGCAATGCAGGGAAGTCTCCGGTATGGCACCTAGCTTCTGGGAGGTGATATTGGCTGGTCGGAGCATGCGCTCTGGCCCCGTTGACTCAGGCAGACATACCGGATGACTTAAAAATTTCAGGGGTCTTCTGCTTTAATTAATATGGATCCCAAAACTAAGTTGAAACAAAAAATATCTGACCTTTAAAGCTTTCATTGCTATACTTTTTTTGTTTTAGATAAATACGTTTATTTGTATAAAAGTGAAAAGAAATTTTAACATTTTTACTCTGTCTCATTCTGGAGCATAAAGTTTTTTTTATTGTAACTGACACTGTTGGCTACCTCACCTACTACATCCGTGATGTCAGCTCACAACACCTTGGTGAACTAGGTGCCAGCCATTTCAGTGCTTCCCTTCGGTCGTGCTACACTCAACTGGGCGGAAAACACGAACTGTTTACATAGCCGTTTCAGTGCGACGGCATCAACGCGGGCAGATTAAACACTACCACCTAGCAAGGTAAGAAGGGAAGGGACCGACAGTTTTACGTGGAATCCGAACCACCACGGTCAACCTCCAATGATCGTGCGGTCACTCATCCATCCACAGCCGCGCCCAGGTGTGCTTATGATCCGACCGACAGTCGACCGACCGCACCGCTGAGCTACCGATGCTGACGTGTATCAATTTCTATGCAGAGTTGCGAACGATTTGTTTTTAAATATTGTATTTCAAGAGTCACCTCGGAACAAATTGTGACAAGTTCGAGCGCAGTCTAACTGCCATATGAATGATCAATAAACAATACAATACAATACAATACAAAACAGTATGGCACCATTGTGTAGCACCCACAGCCAACAAGTAGGTATAGCAGATAAAATATTATGTTTGTTTTGATTTATTTTTTATGGAATCTGACACAGTTGGCTACATCACCTACAACATCCGTGATGTCAGCTCATAACACCGGGTGAACTAGGTGCCATGTCATTTGCTTCCCTTCATTTCGTGTCGGCTACACTGAACTGGACGGAAAACACGAATTGTTTACATAGCCGTTTCGACCGACGACGTTTCGCTCAGTGCGGTCGTAATGTGTCGTGAAGTAATTGTATGATCTGGTTCATTTTAATAAACCTAGGTTTAATAATGGTAAGTTTTTTATAAAATTCCTGGTCTCGGTCAAGGTAATTGCAAATTGACATTAATTCATAAAATAATGTATTTTTTTTTTTTTTTTGTAATAGCGAATCTGGAATCTGCAAAGGAAAAAAGGTATCAGTCGGAAGGAAGACTATCTATCACACCGCAACCGGTCATTTTTGCGCGGTAAACCGCACGAGGCCTGCCGTCACTTTGTCCGACCTATATAAAATAGGGCAGTCGCCGTGGCCGGCTAACTGGCGACCAGCGGTCACTTTGTCCGCCCTAGGTTAGGGCGGTCGCAGTGACCGACTGCTATGGTTAAGGGCAAGCGGCGTCGAAGCCGCTACAGCTGCTGGCGCGTTCTGCAGTCTCTCTCTCGACTGCTGAAGCTGACTGTGTGGTGATTTTTTTTTTCGTAAAGCAATCATGAAACTTGCACTAAACCAGATTCCAGAATGTCTTAGTTAAAAAATACGCTTTACTTTGACCTTCACATGACATTAATACAATTTGCAATAACCCTGACAGATAACAAGGTTTTCATAATAGGCCTCAAATTGATGAATAGAATTTCCAAAATTTGAAGGAGTTTTTCGGGTTTTTACAATAAATCTAGGGTTATTAAAATAACCTGGATCTTTCTTACAATAATTCCAAGGCATACAAATTTTGATCCTAATATGGAGGAAACAACTGAACGAAGAAAATTATTAATTAAAGAAAGTGCACAATTCAGCGGAAAAGTTGAACTTTTAACCAAAATCCCCAAAATTCGGGTGAAAATGAAATCCGCACCTAATTTAGGCGAACTCAAATTTTCGGTAGCATTTATTCACGGGACCCTTTCAGGAAGTGTAAACTTCGACCTGTAAATTAAGGGTCGCTAAGATTTCGGCCCCGATAAGTAGATTAAATCGCAATTAAGTTTTTGGAGGCGGGAAGGTGGCTGCGAGCTAGGGTCGCCATATTCGGGATAGTGGGATTTCGGGACATTTTAATACGGTTATAGAATTGAAATTCCGTTACACTTGAATGGAATTGTCAAGACGATTTGAAACAGATTCTGAAATGTTTAATGAAATTCTAGAACATTCGTAAGCCTATTTCAGTTTTTATAGAACGCTCGACGTGTGGCACTGTTCATAGGTGGCTAACGACCCCGGCGTCATTCTGTCATGCATGGGGATTGCTAATGTCATGCCTTTTCGCTCATATTTTATAAAACCCCTTAGTTGTGTTTGAGGGGAATTATATTGAGCTGTGATATGGGCAAGGATGGCAGTCCGTCCATTTGTCCAATGTCCATGTGAATGTTGATTTCTCTATTTTTATTCTTTTGAAGGTAATCTAGTAGACATAGAATCTAGTAGATTACATTTCCTTCACGTACATATACACTAATTGAGATAGTTGAAAACTAATTGAAAAAAGATAAGTACAGAGACTACAGTACTAGTGTATGTGTATTTATTTATTGAATAATAAACTTTTTTTTTTATTATTGAACAATCCCAAAAATTAGCCACGTCTGGTATTGCTAGTACGGGCGCGGGTGTGGCGTGGTGAGGGCCCGTTTAAATTTAAAGTAACTCTGATCGTTATCTGCAGGCGATTAAATGCGATTTACTGCGCGGGAAGTGTCTGCTTAGATCCGTGGTGAAATAAACTTTGACTGACGCCGCCGCCGCCGCGCCGGCTTGTGACTTAGGTGGAAGTGCCATAGTACCCTAAACAGACGAGTATTTATGAAAATGAAATCAAAATTAGTAATTTAATTTTATTGGGCACGTGTTCCACACTCAATGAAGTGAACACTCGATTAGATAAAAAAAACATTTTCAATATTAAAAAAAAATTTCATAATTATTTTCGAAGTGAAACGGCCGAAATTATGACAAGTCATTGTCATTAGAAGTTTGTTCCTTTTCAGTCATTGGGTGCGTAGTGCGCGAGTAAGGGAGAAGTACAATAGGAAATGAATCAGATAGAGAGGGACACCACTGTGCTGTGTGGCTGAGTTATGATTTGAACAAATTTACTTTGACACCCTATATTTTATGTTCCGTAGTTTGATCTCCCATAATGTAAGTATTCAACACACGTAAGTGGTCGGTTTTTAGGATCCCGTATCCGTCGTACGGGACCCTATTACTAAGCCTACGCCGCCGTCTGTCTGTCTGTCTATCTGGCTGTATCTCTTGAACCGTAATAGGTAGCCCGTCGAAATTTTCACAGAATATGTGTTATTATTATGGCCGATATAACAACAAATAATAAAAATAAGAATAAAAAATTCACGGGGTCCCCATACAAGAAACTAAAAAGTGAGTGCGCCCCATCTGCCGAAAACAGTATGAAACATTTTAACTAATCCATAGATGGCGTGCCGCGTGCGTGGCGCTCACCATGACATGGCGATGACCCTCGGTACGCGAGTTCGACTCGCACTTGGCCGGTTTTTATTATTTGTTATTTTACTTTAGAGTGGTACTCGCACTTATCGCCATCTATTGGTGAAACACTTTTGTTGTTAAAAATGTTTGGATGACTAATAATATTTTCAGAAGAGCGCCATGGACCAACCATGGCGCTCTTCTGAAAATGAAAATATTTTTATGGGACCCACCTTAATTTTATACTTTTTAAATTTTTCATTATTTGTTGTTATATCCGCTAAAAATTTCCGGCCCAGGCAAATTTTTCTCCAATCCGAAAAGACATTATCGGCATTAAAATTTGGTTTTACACTTCATCGGTAAGTCTAAAGGCACATTTTACACTAATAGTGCACTTAAAGACCAAACGTCCCATAATGCGTATGACTCGCCCTTTGTTGAGCAAGTCTGTTCTTAATCACCACGCAATAAAGTTTAATTTTGCTCATCAATCATTTTCCGTCCGTTCATCTTTTGACGTTATATATGTATAACAGAGAGCCATGGGTATAAACACGTAGAAACGTTATTGTCGGACATTTTTGAAAAAAGAACAGCCCTGTACCGCAGCGCGGCGTTCGTTACTCACTCGCCGATGTGAGTATGAGAAACGATCTCACTCAACCAATCAGAAGGCGTTCGGTGAGGCATCCGGCCCGGCTATTGGTTGAAAAATGCGAGTAGTTAGCGAGTGAGTTAACGTCGGTAGACCCGCAGAACAGAATAGAAACACTTTATTAGACAATTTAATAAAATACTTTTTGTTATGGCATAAGGACTAAGTGATTTGGAGAAAATATACTGCGACAGACGAATAGACAGACAGACACAAGAGTGATACTATAAGGGTTTAGTTTTTTCTCTTTTGAGGTACGGAACTCTAAAATTGTCTTCAAAATAAAAGGTCCTTTTTAGGGTCTCGTACCTCAAAAGAGGAAACAAGTGCGAGTCAGACTCGCGCACCAAGGTTTCCGCACCACAAAAAAAAACACGTTTGTCGTATGGGAACCCCCTTAATTTTTTAATTTTTCAATTTTTTTTAATTATTTGTTGTTATATCCGCCATAATAACACATATTCTGTGAAAATTTCAACGGGCTACCTATTACGGTTCAAGAGATACAGCCCTCGGATAGACGGACGGACGGACGGACAGACACGGCGTAGGCTTAGTAATAGGCTTCCGTGCGGGACACGGAAACCTAAAAAACGGAACCCTTATAGGATTACTCTGGTATGTCTATCTCCCACACCTTATTTTCACCAAATATCATGGACGAAAAAAGTGGAAATTTGATACATAATATGTAGAGTGTAATAGAGTATCACGGGCGTATGGCATAAATGAACAAATTTGCCATTTTGAGGGTAAATTTTTGGGGACAAATTTGAAAGTTTTTTTTTTCAAGTGCATCTTGTGACATTTCAATGGAAAGGAATTAAAGTTATAAGGAATACAATTAATATAAAAGAAACAAGTTTTTTCTTTTCAAAATTTTTGTTTTATGGGAACTGACACGGTCGGCTACATCACCTACAACATCCGTGATGTCAGCCAATAACACCGGGTGAACTAGATGCCATGTCAGTCAGTGCTTCCCTAAAAAAAATATGAAAATAATTCATTTTGTCCTCGGAACAGTGCCCACATCTTCCCACCTGGAGGAGGGTTATTAGGATTGGTATAGGTTATGGATTTTTTGTTTTGTAATGCACAATATGTTTAGTTTAAAAATATAAATTGTTTTAATACTTTAAAATGCATGTTTAAAAGATATCAAAGAACATAAATACTAAAATCGAGCATTCCCCTTCTCGCCTTAACTCCGAAACTACTGAGTCTAAAATTTCGAAAAAAATCGGGAAAATATGCCCACTCAAAGTGCTCACGGAAAACGAAATGTTACGGAACCCTCTTCGCGCGAGTTCTACTCGCACTTGGCCGCCATTTTTTCCCAGTAGAGTCATTCCTCAAATTCACTGAAGTCATTGCGCAATTTTTTATTAGTAATTTAGGTTTTTTATTACTTCCGAACTGGTTGGCTCTGCCCGAGGTCGAATTCTCAGGCGCAGCCAATTTCACCGCCGAGAAGGTGCCAGTCCGGCTTGGAGGTAGACTAATGTTGCTGGGGAAAGGCTATTAACTCGCCATTTGAAGATCCGTGGATTGTAGGAGTGGCGAAAGATATTCCCTGGGAGCCCGTTCCACACCTTTGCAGTGCGGCACAAGAACGATGTAGAGAATCGTGCAGTTCGAAGAACTCTTCTGTCGACTACACAAAGGGGGTTACGCGAGAATATGGCGGGTTTGGCGAAGGCGAACGGGAGAAGGAGGGATAAGGGAAGCAAGTCCGTCAGAGCAGCGGCCGATATTACCGATAAAACAGGCTCAATGACCGTACGATACGTCTGTGCTTTAGAGGTTGAAGGTCCTTTGTGAGTACAGAGTCACCAATGAGACGAATGGCTCGTCGCTGAATAGAATCCAAGGCTGAAAGAAGGTACTCGGGGAACCCTCCCAAAGATGACTACAGGTATCGTTCATACACTTTTATTTTACGTCAACGATAATGTTGATGCTCCCCTTTTCTGTATATATGTTTCCACGCCTTTGACAGAGAACACTCTATCAGCGTTGAATGAGTTCCGAAGGCATTGTCTTAAGCCAACAAAAGGCATCACCTGTAATAAAACTGTCATTTTGATTAAGATCAGCGTTTTGTGTAACGCCGGTGTGTGCTTATGTTACTCGTAGCTCATTTAGGAATATAGGTATGTATTATATTGTATGTGTTTTCTAAGTAACCTGCATAATGTGCTCCTGAAACACAAATTTCTCTTCCATGAGCAAGGAAATGTAGGGTGAATTTCGTTACCTCGTGCACACTATTGTTAATTGCGTGTTGTAGAGATGGCAAAAACTCATCCCAACTCCGATGATCGCCTTTCACATAAGAAGACAATACGTCACCTACCACACGATTCACGCGTTCCGTGGTCTTGTAAGATCTTCGTGTGGTAGATCTTGTAAGATCTTCGCCATATAAGCGGAATAAAAAAAACCGACTGCTAAAAAAATTAGGAAACAAGGAAAAACCTGTAGAAAATGCTGTAGTCGGACGGACGGAAAATGCTGTATCTGTCTATTCGAATCCAACATCTCTAGCCTCCGCTGGTATGCCCTCCTTACTGGATGCCACCAGGCATCTCACGCTCGGACGGCAAAAGACCCGACGGTATGACGCTGGTTCTGTGGACGAAGGGTAGAGCCCTGGTGTGGGACGCCACGTGCGTTGATACGCTGGCGCCTTGCCATGTCTCCGCTTCCTCGCGTTCAGCAGGGGCGGCCGAAGCACTAGCTGCTCAAAAAAAAAAAAAATTACAAAGTATGAGGCCATAAAAACCCTATTTAAGTTTCTAGGTTTTGCGGTGGAAACTCTTGGTGCGTAGTCACCGGACACACTGGCTTTTGCCAAAACCATTGGCAAATTGCTAGTGGATAAGTCCGGTGACGTGCGTGCCAAGGCTTTCTTCATACGCCGCATAAGCCAAGAAATTCAAAGAGGGAACGCTATAAGCGGCCTGGGGACTATGGCTGCCTCGGCTGAACTAGAAGACATTGTTTATTTATAGGTTCATGTTTAGTTTTATTTTGTTAGAAAGTTTAGTTTTGTTTTAGGTTAGTTTTAGTTAAGCTCTTGTTAATAATTAAAAAAATTAAATCTGTAAAAGAAACTACACGCCCGACTGATTTTCTACTGATTTTTCCTTGTTTCCTCATTTTTTTAAGCAGTGGGGTTTTAAAAATTGTTTTTTTTCGCCTTCGCTTTCCCGAGCTCGATACCCCAGTCGATGGGGTTTGAAGAAAAACTATTTTCAAACTTTGACAAGATTTTTATAGCCTATATAATAGCACTTGCACAATTAATACACTAGTCAACCAGGAGTTTTGATGTATGGAGACCCATACATTAATTCCTCAGTCAATGAAACTTTGATAATATCTTGGAGTAATGTTCGGAATTACGACTGACAAATAATCCAACATTTTTTTTTACGGGAAGTTGGGTATATTCAAAGAAAATTGAAAATTTAATATAACTCCTATAGACAAATTGCTCCGTCCAAAGTTACTTCGCCATAGGGTAGGTATTATTTATATGAATAAGTACGTAAATAAATCCAACATTTTTTGTATATGGAAATAGTGAATTAAAAACAAAATGTGTTTTTTTACTATATTTTTCTCGGCAAAATTGCTCAGTCGGTTCTTTAATCGGAATATACCTTAGTATTATTATGTACATCAATAAGCATAAGAATCCAACAACTTTTTTATATGCATCATTTTTTTTCAAGGTGACGACCGAAACTCTGTTCCGCAAAATTCCTCCGTCCGTTTTTATTGTACAATTATGATTAAGAATTTTGAAGAAAATTATTTGCAAAAGAATCCAACAAAAAATCCATCGGCAAGTTTAAAAAACAAGCGGGCCAAGACGGGCGCGGTGCGCAGAGGAGCGGCCGGCCGCGGGAGGCGAGAGACGCGGCATTTTCCCCTCCTCTGCGTCCATGCTGCGCCGCGCCGCCCCTGGCGCGCCGCTGAAGTTGGCGTGCGGTGTGTGCTAACCAGGGACTGAAAACCGGTTCGAAATGGGGTTCGGGTTCTCCGAACCGGTTCGAAGAACCTTTTTAACGAGCGAACCAGTTTGGTCGCGAACCGGTTCAAAAAAACCCGAACCTGAAGCCTAAAAACCGGTTCAGAACCGGTTTGGACCTCTAATATTAACCGGTTCGCAGCAGGGTACGAAATGGGGTGGAAACCTATATACATTTTTTTTGGACTTTGGGCTTCTTTTTTAATGTAAAATATTGTTGTTTTAAGTATTTAATAAAATAACAAAATAGGTGGTTGATTTTTATAGCCTAATCGATTCAGTTTCATAACAGTAACAAAAAAGTCTTAATTATCATTATGACATAACACGTGTAAGTTGGTAAAAAAAATCAAATTCTTTCTATTCCATACTAATAAAACTAAAATTGTGGTTTTTCACAATTTCTGAAAGAAAGGGATCTATGTGTTGGAAGACTTTTTTGTTCCTGGCATGAAACTGAAATGATTAAGAAATTTTTTTTTTACATTTTACATAGAAGAAATGTTTTTGTGCGAACAAAAATTATTTGTTCTTCAAAAGTGATCTATTTCCGATACAGAACCCTCTCTTAGCCTACTATTAACTAATTTTGAAAGACATTATATAAGGTGCTTCGTTATTCATCTCAAGTAAACACGTTACGCAAAAAAAAAAAATTATATGTTTTTAGCATAACTTTTCGAGAAATTTTCAAACGCAGAACAGCTGTTTATTGTAAGTAAGTCACAAGGTCACTAGACCTGTGTGTAACAGTAGGTAGCTTGCATTGTACGGGGTCAATGACCGTTGTATGTCCAAACGCAGAACAGCTGTTTGTTGTAAGTAAGTCACAAAGTAACTAGACCTGTGTGTAACAGTAGGTAGCTTGCATTGTACGGGGTCAATGACCGTACTATGTTCAAACGCAGAACAGCTATTGTTGTAAGTAAGTCACAAGGTCACTAGGCCGCCGCCGCTCTAAAACTAGCTACCTACCTACCTACCTACCTACGTTATGTATGGTATGTATGGCTGGTATGTGCCTACGTTTCTTGTTTCTTGTTTCTTGTTTCTTCGCCGACTTCCTGCATGGGCGTAGCATTCATTCAGCAACCGTGCACTACGGTTGCTCGTCGGACATGTCAGTGAACGCCGGCATACCCCAAGGATCTGTGTTGTCACCCACGCTGTTTCTTCTGCATATCAATGATATGCTGTCTCTGGACAACATACATTGATGACAGTACGGCACACGGATCCTACACCAGTCACCCTTCAGCCAGTCGGGATGTTGTGGATGAGAAGAGGCGAAGACTTGTGTCTGAGCTCGAATACACACTCGACTCTATTTCCGAATAGGGCCGTAGTAATTTGGTCGAGTTCAACGCTTCCAAGACACAAGTTCGCGTGTTCAGTGCGAAGAGAGCGGCGTTCACACCGGTTCCTTCATTCCAAGGCACGTCGCTTAAATTAAGTGAACACCTCGGGGTCCTCGGAGTCGAACTGTCGCACGACCTGAACTTTCGTCGCCATATCGAGGGGAAGGCCAAGCTGGCTTCTAAAAAGCTGGGCGTACTCAATAAGGTGCGACGGTACTTCACACCAAAGGCTGCTTCTCTATAAATCGCAGATCAGGTCCTGCTTGGAGTACTGCTCGCACCTGTGGGATGGCTCTGCCAAATACCAGCGTGCGCCTCTGGACTCAATCCAGCGTCGAACCGTGCGACTAGTAGGTGACCCCGAAGTGTCCTGCGATCTAGAACCACTGCAACACCGTAGGGATGTCGGCTCCCTAAGTGTATTCTATCGCTTATTCCGTGAGGAGTACTCGGAGGGGCCGTTTAATGTGATCCCGCCGTCCCCTTTCCACCTTCGCACCACGCGCACTGGGCAGGGATTGCATTCCTACACGCTGGACTTACCGCGGATGCGTACCAATTGATTCTGCAGATCTTTCCTCTACAGAACCGGTAAACTCTGGAACGCTCTCCCTGCACATATATTTCCCCCCAAGTACAGTCTCGGGTCCTTCAAGAGGGCCGTGAATGGGCACCATAAGCAATGCTCGGCATGGCATTCGGAACCCCCGCATACGACCGAATGTCCATGGGCGTCGTTAGACACCTTATGGGTGGCTCGGCGCCATATGACGCGCTGTCAATAAAAAAAACCGCTTGCACAAACGCAGATTTCCAGACCGCCGGCACACAGCCATTGGAGTAGGAGATACGGAATAGGTGCGTCAGCACTGGAGCCAGCTCGGGAGCACACTATTTTAACACCAATGCAGGAATCCATTCCGGCCCACACGCTTTCCTGTCGTATAGGGAGAGAAACTCCGCCAGTACAGTATGTTATCGAAACTGTACTTCCGGCATGGAGTTCTCACACCTAGGTATGGCTGGGGGAGTGGCACCCCCATCGTCCAGGTTGAAGTTCCCCGCAAAGAGAGATACCAGTAAGTCGGCTTTCTCCTTTGCGGAGTGGGCAAGTGAGCCTCCAGGACACTGCAGAGGTGGAAGAGAGGAGCGGCAGAAATTCGACTCGACAGATTTGGCGAGAGACCAGAACTCACAGCTCCCAGTTGGGTGCTGGTACAGTCTGTCGCCGATGTAGTCAAATTTGGCCCTGGCAATAACCCTTTTGCAGGATCTGGAGAGGCGGTTGTATTCCATCGTCTGTTCGGATACGTTTGATTCACGTCCGGCACGGGCACGCGACCATGCCCGATAAGCTGTGCATTTAGCTGCGACAGCATCAGCACAGTCGCGGCTGTACGATGGTTGGCTTTTACCACCGAGGTGGACAGAGGCGCTGGGAATAAACATTTCCTTTGCCCCCAGAACCACATCGGCAACGGTATTACCGCATTTTGACGGATCGTCCGAACTGAAGCAGATCTCTCTCCAAGGGTAGGACGCGAAGTGTTCTCGCATCTCATCTTAATCTGCTGACGCGTAGTGCCAAATTCGACGCGTTCCTCCAGTACGGGACTGAGGAGGCGAAGATGACACCGTGGACCCCACTAAACAATGATCAGAAGAACCCGGCGGGGCTCTCACTGAGACTTTATATCCAGTGGGGTTTGTCGTCAGCGGAAGATCCAGCAGAGAGGGTCCATGACCGTCTATATCTGGCAGCCTGGTGGGCTGGCCCACCAGTTGAGACAGGCCATGCGCAGGGCGAAGTCGTAGGCGGCTCTCCCCGCAAAGTCAGTTCTCCTGGAGCCTAGCCATGCCTTGTGATGGGCATTGAAGTCTCCAAGGAAACCCAAATCCGCGGTGGGGAACCGCTCTTGGACTTTGTCTACCGCTCCACTCAGGTACTCGAATAACCGAGCTGTCTCCGCATTGCCAGAGTGCGACCTATTGGGACCCCCGACACCGTTCCCAGATCCACGTGGGGCCAGAGTATTGAGAGCTCGGAGTCCTCAATGCAGCGCAGGCGACGACAGGAAATATCAGCCCTGACAAACAGGCAGACTCCGGCTCGCCAGCGGAAGGCTTCATCCAGGGTGTAGCCGGGGTGGTGCAGGTAAGAAGTGTCGGCAGGGCGAGATATTTGCGTTTTCGTCGAGAAAGCAAGGCCGGCTTCATCCTCTTCACGTGGTGATTGACGGCATTAAGATTGGTGTGCAACCCCCGCACGTTGGTCAAGTCAACGCTAAATAGTGGTGTAGGGGTGTGCACAGCTGATTGAAAGTTGTTCTTTCTTTGTACTGCCATGGTTGTAGTAAGAGGGGGGGAAAGAGCGTGAAGGGTGGCTGTGGTGATTCACGGGCAAAGCGTGGACCATCGCTTACTGCTCAGGTTAGTAGTGCGCCGACACGGAAGACGGAAGGGCCCCCGGTCCCCCCCCCCCCCCTCCCCTCCCCCCGGAAGTGGCCGCCGGGACCCCTACTCCGTTCACCAACCGGCACGACGGACCACTCCGGGATTATGCGCCGGTTTACCAGGGCAGCCTCTCGCGTTGGTTAGACGCGATTGGGCCCCTGTACCACCGGCGGGCGGCCAGCGGAATAACCGTCTCACCGAGTATCCCTGTCAACCGTGTCGATGCATCACGTCGGAACAGCGAATCCGCGTCGGGATTACTGACCTACTCCTCACCACAGCCATCCCCACCTGCTTTTGGGTCCCCGGGAGGTGCACCGGAACACAGTGAACTGTTATGGCGGTATAATAGTACTGAGCTTGCATCGGTCGGCGACGGACGCGCACACGATGCACTCTAGACGCACCTGCGAAGTAAGCGAAAATGGCGTGCGATAAATGCAATATGGTTGTGAACGAAGTACTAGCCTTCACCGAAGATCAGCCTTCAGCATCATCCGGATTTGTGAGTCCGCCTTCAGCGAAGATGACGTTGAGACCGCGAGAGTTCTGCTTTGTGCGTGCATTCCGTCAAGAAGGCCGACTCGCAAGGGAGAAAATCGGAAGAAGAAGACTATCCAGGACATCATCACCATCTTAAAGCAGACAGACCCCGACGACGTGCCAAGGTTCGTGGCGTACGACCTCAATAAGTTGCCGCCTGTGTCCTTCGACCACGTCGACGTTACGGCCTTCCTGAAAGATTTGGTGATCATAAAAGCGGACATAGCTCAACTGAAGGGAAACTGTGGAGCGACAGCGGCGTAGGGGCCAACATCTCTCGTCCCGGAAGTTCAACAGCTGAAACAGGCAGTTGAGAAATTGTCATGTTCCGAGTCACTCCGGCCGATAACCCCGTCTCTGCAGCCTGATCGCATTCCGCAAGTGGGAACACCGAACTAAACGCTGAGTGTACGCAACATCAATATGCGCAGGCGAGGTGCTCAAGTGTCGTCACCCAGCGATTGCACATCGACGCCGGTATGCTACGTAAGCGCTGATGGTGCTGTTGATGCCTCGACTTCTACACTGCGCACCCCTCCCGCTCCTCTGCCCACCCGCCCCGTTGCCGCTCGTCCGAAAAGGCGACGCGGATCTATGACGAAGCGTATCAGTAAAACGGTGGAGAAAACAACAATGGTATCCCCGCGCTTGGAACCGCGTCCCGACTGTCGGCAGGAGGCTGCACGTGACAAAGACGGGTTCGTACTCGTCGAGAGCAGGAAGAAGAGAAGGAAGAGGTGCAATAAGCGCGGATCTGCGCCCCCTGAAGAGAGCTGTTTGAAGTCAGCTCCCCGCACGGCTCTCATCTACGTGTCTCGCCTGCGAAAGGACATGAAGATCGAGGACCTCATCCGCCACGTCCAGGATAAGGGTGAGCGAGTTGAGAGTGTCGAGGCTCTTCCTTCTCACTGGGCTGACACGAACTTTTGCGCTTTCAAGCTGTGCATTCCTGCCGAGAAGGTGAAGACATTCCTTCGCAGTGAGTTTTGGCCCTCCGGGGTGGTGTTCCGGCGCTACAATCGCGACCTTCATCGTGAGGTCGCGCGCCATAAGTATGCTGAGGCCGCGCCGGAGCTGTCTACAACTGCCGTCCTGCACATTCAGGAGACGCAACCCGCGCCGCCGCCGACGACGCCCGCGCCGCTGCCGACGTCCGCGCCGCTGCCGACGCCCGCGCCGCTGCCGACGCCCGCGCCGCTGCCGACGCCCGTGCCGCGGACGCAATCTGCGCCCACTCTACGCGCACCTGATTCACCGCGTCAGCAGACTAATATAACGCATACGGGTCTCTATTGGGACCCGTACAGACACAAGTGGAGAAAAAGTAATTTTAGTTCTTAGGTTAAGACATTTAATATGTATTGTCAATATGACCCTAGTTGGCTGAAATAAATAGATAAATAAAAATAAAATAAAAATTAAACAAATAATTGATTCTCCCAGGGTGTGGTCGCGAACCCAGTCGATCCGAAGATCTCCAACACGCTAACTGCTGTTCATTTGGCACCACCCAGGATGCACGTGTGACTTAAGGACCATGAGGTGTCACAGACGCGAACAGCTTTAACTCCCTATATAAGGTGCTTCGTTATTTATGTCAATAACTTCGGGAGGGTTACATACGCGCTCAAACAAACAGATTCAGATTCAGATATTTATTTCGCCATAAAGAACACACAACAATAACAATATTTCATTGAGACATATGCATATTCAGTATGGTTCGTCATTATCATTATCATTATTATTATTTTTTTGTCATGTCCCGTTCAGCTCAACACTTTACGCAAAAAAAACATGTTTATAGGAGCATTGTTTCTCCTAACATCTCCTAACAAAAAAATTAAATCAAATAGCTGTAAAAACCAATCAAGGCTATAGACCCTTGCAAACAAGAAACGTAGGCACACACACCGCACACGTAGGTAGGTAGGTAGGTAGGTAGCTAGTTTTAGAGCGGCGGCGGCCTAGTGACCTTGTGACTTACTTACAACAATAGCTGTTCTGCGTTTGAACATAGTACGGTCATTGACCCCGTACAATGCAAGCTACCTACTGTTACACACAGGTCTAGTTACCTTGTGACTTACTTACAACAAACAGCTGTTCTGCGTTTGAACATACAACGGTCATTGACCCCGTACAATGCAAGCTACCTACTGTTACACACAGGTCTAGTGACCTTGTGACTTACTTACAATAAACAGCTGTTCTGCGTTTGAAAATTTCTCGAAAAGTTATGCTAAAAACATATAATTTTTTTTTTGCGTAACGTGTTTACTTGGGATGAATAACGAAGCACCTTATATAATTTCTTTCAAAATTAGTTAATAGTACGCTAAGAGAGGGTTCTGTATCGGAAATAGATCACTTTTGAAGAACAAATAATTTTTGTTCGCACAAAAACATTTTTTCTATGTAAAATGTAAAAAAAAAATTTCTTAATCATTTCAGTTTCATGCCAGGAACAAAAAAGTCTTCCAACACATAGATCCCTTTCTTTCAGAAATTGTGAAAAACCACAATTTTAGTTTTATTAGTATGGAATAGAAAGAATTTGATTTTTTTTACCAACTTACACGTGTTATGTCATAATGATAATTAAGACTTTTTTGTTACTGTTATGAAACTGAATCGATTAGGCTATAAAAATCAACCACCTATTTTTTTATTTTATTAAATACATAAAACAACAATATTTTACATTAAAAAAGAAGCCCAAAGTCCAAAAAAATGTATATAGGTTTCCACCCCATTTCGTACCCTGCTGCGAACCGGTTAATATTAGAGGTCCAAACCGGTTCTGAACCGGTTTTTAGGCTTCAGGTTCGGGTTTTTTTGAACCGGTTCGCCACCAAACTGGTTCGCTCGTTAAAAAGGTTCTTCGAACCGGTTCGGAGAACCCGAACCCCATTTCGAACCGATTTTCAGTCCCTGGTTAGCACACACCGCACGCCAACTTCAGCGGCGCGCCAGGGGCGGCGCGGCGCAGCATGGACGCAGAGGAGGGGAAAATGCCGCGTCTCTCGCCTCCCGCGGCCGGCCGCTCCTCTGCGCACCGCGCCCGTCTTGGCCCGCTTGTTTTTTAAACTTGCCGATGGATTTTTTGTTGGATTCTTTTGCAAATAATTTTCTTCAAAATTCTTAATCATAATTGTACAATAAAAACGGACGGAGGAATTTTGCGGAACAGAGTTTCGGTCGTCACCTTGAAAAAAAATGATGCATATAAAAAAGTTGTTGGATTCTTATGCTTATTGATGTACATAATAATACTAAGGTATATTCCGATTAAAGAACCGACTGAGCAATTTTGCCGAGAAAAATATAGTAAAAAAACACATTTTGTTTTTAATTCACTATTTCCATATACAAAAAATGTTGGATTTATTTACGTACTTATTCATATAAATAATACCTACCCTATGGCGAAGTAACTTTGGACGGAGCAATTTGTCTATAGGAGTTATATTAAATTTTCACTTTTCTTTGAATATACCCAACTTCCCGTAAAAAAAAATGTTGGATTATTTGTCAGTAGTAATTCCGAACATTACTCCAAGATATTATCAAAGTTTCATTGACTGAGGAATTAATGTATGGGCCCAACTCCTCGTTGACTACATTATAAGACGAAAGCGACGTCACATCATAAGGTAAAAATTAAAATCCATCAAGCTGTTTGGGCATACATACATATAGTATACACTCGAAAAACATTAACCTCTGTTTTGTTTCGCGCAGTCGGTTAAAAACTACCTGTAATTAATCCATGGATGTGTCGAGACACGACAGTGAAAATCACATGTTAATTGATTGAGTAACTATCGACTTATAAGCGAACACAGAGTGATAGATCTTTACAGATTGTCGGTAAAGTTGTTAGTAACGTCAGTAATGCCCTGTGCCATTAAGCTCGCCTATTGTTCTGGGTTTAAATTTGAACTCACCAATGGATATAAACAAATAAAAAAAAATTATAATAAAAAAACGGTTGTTCTTCATTTTCAATAGCAGCTTCATTTCTTTTTTTTAAGTAATCCGATATGGATGCCCGATTCAGAGCACATGTCCCGTCCAGCCCATATGGTATAACCATATTATCACCTCTAAGAAGGCCCCATATCGGAGACTTCCCTTAGGATTGCTGGCCCTACTAGACTAGAGGCGAATACCGCTGCGGCCTTCTTTCCAGTCCAGTGGTGGCTACAATTTGAGCCTGGATACAACTTGTGCCTGACTACAATTAGAACCTGGCTACAATTTGAGCCTGACTACAATTTGAGCCTACCACCTATAAAGGCAAGATAATCATTTAGTCAACAAAACAATGACCGAGTTTCAAACCTAACTCTGCACAGGAACTTTTCCTGATGATTAAAGGAGAGAAACCCCCTTTTAAATTCGATTACGGACCAAATTTGTTCGTACACTCCAATAGCTCACCTCCCATTTAACTTGCTAACTAAGTTGACTGTACTCGCGCCGGTGGTATTGTTTAGAGTGGTATGAAAAATCGACTCAGAAGATTTTGAATAGAAATAGACACTAGAAATGCTTTATTTATTGAAAAAAAAAAATTACAGAAATAATTTGATATATTTCTTGCCTTCCACTCGCGACCCACCAGTGGGTCCCCCTGGAGGGTCGTGACCCATCAGTGGGTCGCGACCCATACTTTGGGAAAGGCTGATTTATGTGACTGTTTCGGAAGTACGAACGGGCGTTCGTGAACACTTCGTCATGCTAACTTTTCGAACTTAGAGATGCGTTCACTCATGCTCTACAAAGAGTGTATACTTAAGTACTATTAGTTTGAGTTGAACGAAAACCCGCAAAAATATTCGACCCACAGTACAAACTGCTGCAGAAAAAGTAAAGACGTATCCATCCACGTCAAAAGAAAAAGTATTTTTTGTCAAACTCGAGAAAAACGTCACTCCAAAGCATAGTTCCTCTTAAAACTAGGTATATTCGCTCTGCAAATCCAGTGAAAGTAATAAAATCGTTAACTCATTCTTACCGGAAAGATTAGGCATCTCATATTTGTCTTTTTTTTATGGAATCTGACACTGTTGTCTACATCACCTGCAACATCTGTGATGTCAGCCCAAATACCGGGTGAACTAAGTGTCTGGTTTTGGTTTTAGTATCATTCGTAGGCAAATAAATTTTGCACTTGAATTCGTTATCTTTCGAAATGTAACAACAATGAAAAACAATTAAAGACAATGGAAACAATGACAAGGGAATGGAATGAAAACAAAGACAGAACCAGATAAAAGACAAAAACAATTATGCTATCTTATGCTTATAGACTACTACTTACACTTACCTAATACTACTACTATCTACTTAAATTAACGTTAATAAACTTGTCAATGTAGTTTTTAAAACATGATACAATAGCATCAAAAGATTGCCATGTCAGTGCTTCCCTTCATTTCATGTCGGCTACACTGAACGGAAATCACAAACTATCTACATAGCCGTTTCGACCGACGTTTCATTCAGTGCGGTGGTACCAACGCGGCCGGGATAAACCCTACCACCTAGTAAGGTAAGAAGGGAAGGGACCTACAGTTTAACGTAGAATCCGAATCACGGTCAGCCTCCAACGGTCGAGCGGTCACCCATCCAAGTACAGACCGCGCTCAGGGTTGCTTAACAACAGTCGACCGACCGCACCACTGAGCTACCGAGGCTGACAAAAGAAAAAGTTTAGCATAGTTGTAAAGTATCACACTTAAAATCAACAATAACAGAGAACAAAACAAGATGTTTCATCCATGATGGCTCTTCGCCGGGCTTAGATGGCGAAGCCTTCATTTGGGATCGCATGTCAGCACCATCATCACATATATATCAGCCCCAGTATAGAATACCAAACAAAATGTAAAAAAAATAAAAAAATAAAAAAAAATAAAAAAATAAAAGGAAAATATTAATAATTAATAGTGTGAACTGTGACAGAATACTAGAGTATTGCTAAGTTTTATATGTGAGTTATTTGTTTGTTCATTTGTTAATTATTTGTTTATTTGGGTGGTGGATTTATTTTATTTTATGCTAATTGCAGCATAGTCTGTAATTTGTTTTTGTTATTTTGTAATATTATAAAAAAAAAAAATTATGTTATTTAGTAAGAAGCCATACTTAAATAATAGTTGTTACATTGTGGCAACAGAGGTAGGCTTTAGATTAGTTATCATTATTTCTTGTTTCTTATTTGTGTTATCATGTTTAAAGCTGTTGTGTTGTCCTTGAAATCAAATAAAATAAAATAAAAAAAATAAAAAATGTTGTGTTAGGTATTTATACTTGACCTAACATGGCGAACCCGAGAGTGTTCGGCAGTTTAATCAACGCATTGTGGGCAGGTTTTAGGAAGCAGATTTGTGTGCGCTCCTATGCGTGTTATAAATTAACAATCTTAAATTGTGGTGTAGGTGAAAGAAAATTAAATTTGCATAATTGAAGATATTAATTATAAGTAAAGTTTAATCACAACACGTATGTTGTAATTTCGCCAGAACACATTTATGTATTTATTTTTCTTATGGAAACTGACACGGTTGACTACATCCGTGATGTCAGCCCATAATACCTTGATTGGTGAACTAGGTGCCATGTCAGTCAGTGCTTCCCTTCGGTCGTAATTTTGCGAGCAGATGACACGGACGCTAACTATCGCGTCCCTTTTGAAAAACCTCAGTAGAGTTTCCATTTCGAAATTTTAAAAGCCCCGACCAAAAGCCGGACATTTAAAAGAAAGTCCGGATATTTTAGTCACAAAATGAAATAAATTAATCCCACCCGCGGAAAATTAATTCAAAATTGTTCCATTTAAGTAAGTAAAAAATCCAGACAAATTAAAAAGCCCGACAAAGTCCGGACGGAGGCTGAAAGTCCGAACAAGTCCGGGCAAAATCCGAACTGATGGTAACCCTACTTTGGAGGAAATAGATGCGCAGCGGAATTCGTTTCATATTTTCCCGGTTCTGTGAATAAACGACATACACAACCGGTTGGTGAGATTGGGGCTGTCATGAACAAATATTGAAATTTCCAAGTTTTTTTTTATTTTCCATTTATTTGCGTTCTATTATTGGAAACAATTGCGAGGAAGTGCTAACGAGCACAAGAGTTGTTGTGTATAAGGTTGACTGGAATAAATTGCATTCTACAGAAGTTTTATATATTTTAACGGATAAAAGTTCATGCTTTTGGTAGTATGTAGTTGTGTTGTTGTAAAGCTGATTGTTAGCTGATAAAATCATATTTTGAAACACTTGACTAGATACCATTTGTACCTGAATAATTATATTAATCCATTGCCAACTTCATACTTCAAGTATCTTAATATTCATATATTTTTATTTTTTATTTTTGACAATAAAATTATACCAAATTGTAGTATGTTTAATATACTAACATAATTATGTTGATACAAATTACGTATCAAAATTTGACAAAGGCTCTTTACACCTGATTCACTTAATTAATAAGTCTTTGTAGTCAGAACTCTCAGCAAAATTGTTAATCTTGCTCTCAAGCTGTGTTTTCGATAGACTATGGGCGGTGTTATTATGTGGCTAGTCACTAAGTACTTCCTTCCTTATCCTTACCTATAATAAAATCCAACGTCTGCTTTCTGTCTGAGTGTCTGTCTGTCCGCTTATAACTCGAGAACCACTGAACCGATTTTAATAAAACAAAATTCTACGGATTGCTTGATTCTTCCCATCAACTATAGGCTACTTACTATCACGCTAAATGGCTTATGAGGTTAGCAGTGAAGTGAAATATGAGAGCGGGCGGAGCCGCGGGGACAGCTTGTGTAAAAATATGTATGAAAAAAAAAATACCCTGCGAAGTTTCTTGTCGGTTCTTCATCGTGGGTGTAATCGAACCGGTTAGAATAAATTGTGACAAGGTACGAGTGCAGTCTAACTGCCGTATGAATGATCAATAAACAATACAATACAATTCATATTATTTATTACGTAATGTACATACATTTATTTAATACCTGCTTATACCTGCTGGGCTGAGTCATACATAATCTACTTATGTAAATCTGGATATATTTTACGAAGAAGTAAATGGTGACGAAATTGAAAATAAAACATGAATTATATTGTTTTGTATGTTTTAAATTAATAAATTTTCATTTTTAGAATAGGTAGGTAGGTATGTACAGACATACACTATCCCCATACATTTTGAGATTTAAAAAAAAAACAGGGAATAGATAAGTAATATTTATTTTGAATTTCAACTCGGGTTTTTTCGCAAAAGTTGTCAGTTTGTCATATCAAGCGTTGCATTCAAAAATCACCTCGTCTATAAATTATTATCTTATTTTGAACATTTGAATTTCGAAGCTCGTAAGTGCTTATTATGAGCTAATCTATGATAAATTTATGGCCGTCCTCGGTATTGTTTTTTTCATAGGTAAGTATTTGTAAAACTTAAAACTAATTCAACAACTGAATCGAAGCGCTGCGCTGGTTTAGTCCAGTAGCTGTTTGTTGAGGAATTATGAAAGCAAATAGGGGCAAATACGTTTTGCTTGTTCATTGTTATAGTACTGGAGCCAGTGTTACGGTTGATTGCAAGTCAAGGTGAACGCAAATAATTTGTTTTTATAGAAAGCGCGAAATTTATTTTTATTTATTTATTTATATAATAAATAATTTTACACTAAATTAATCAATTAGTTTGTAAGAAAACTGTAGCTTTTTATTTAAAGGAAATTCAGAAAAAAGTTTTTGTTACTACTGTTATAATCATTTCTTAAATGTGGTGGCTTTTACAACACATGGAATTTAAATTTGTTTGGTTCAGTACTTTCAGAGAAAATAAGCTGTGTCAGACCGACAGACAGACAGGCAGACAGACAGACACAAGAGTGATCCTATAAGGGTTCAGTTTTTTCCTGTTTTGAGGTACGGAACCCTAAAAATATGTTTAAAATTTTCCATCCTCTAATGATTTGAACACATCGAATGTAAACAAAAAGTCAAACACGTTAGGTAAATATTTTGAAGACCGAATCGGTTCTTAACTAAAAACAGGAACTCGCTAGGTGGGCGGGGACGTGAGTAAAATTGCAATGAAGGTTATGTCAATATTTTGCTTCTCGCATCGTAAGAGCGCCTGGATCTTGTATGAGTTAGGTAATTGAGTAAGAAGAGAGTGAATTTGAAATTATCAGGCAGTAAGAAAAAAATAATCAATCAATAAATTGATGGACGAGAAGAAACAACATTCTGAAATAAATCCAGAAAAGAGCAGAAAAGAGTTCCCATTCATTAATAGAAATTTGAGTCCAAAGATCGATTAAAATAAATAAAACTAAATTTAAATAATTAAACTTGGTGCACTTGGCGTCGGCAGAGACGGACTTCGGAGGACTTTTCAGAAATTAATTTTTTTAGGTTTTCTGGATGTTAATTTTAGATTAGTTTTAGTGTATTAGTGTTTAGTTGTATTTTGTAGGTATTTGTGTATTGTGTATATTGGAATATTATGTACAAATAACTTTGATTTTATAGAAACTAAAATAATTATTTACAGTACCTATAACACTTGATTATAGTGAATTCTAATTTACGTAATTAACAGAATTTCAATTACAAAATTGAAAGGGGTGGGTACAAAAATATAATTTTTCAAATCATAAATGCTACGCATAAGCCCCTTTTATTTGCAAAGATAATTAACCATTTCCCGTCCCATCCAACCCGTCAACCGTGCTCGTTAGGGTCCAAATCTTCCTAATGACCTAGTTAATAATCGCAACAAAAATTCTTCACCCCCCTCAAATCTCCGGCGCAAAATTGACTCGCCCCTTCATATTTCAAGCTAATCAAGGAAAAAGGGCCACATATTTCATCGGGTTCAGAGCATAATTTCATTTTAAAAATGGAGCTCATTTAACGGCGGCAAAAGGGTTTACTCCGTGACGCTCCAATTACAGTTCCAATTTCAAAAAGTTGATGCCGCCGGCGCGGCCCTACGTGGCGCTGGCGTCGCGTCGCGCAGATAACTCATTCATTATCGACCCAGCCGCAGGGCTGCGAGGACGTCGCTGTGCATTTTAAATGCCTCGACCCAGAATCCAAGACACGTATTTGCGTCGACGCTGACAAAGCTTAATTCTGCCCTTTGACGGTTTATTTGTACAGTTTTTAAACTGTTTTAGGAGGCAAAAAAAAAAACATGACCTTTTTACGCGACTCAGACAAAATTAGCATAATTTTGGGTTTCGGCTGTCCCTATGGGGTCGCGTACGCGTGACTTCTATTTTAGGCCCAGCATTTACGTTATATTTATTGGTTAATTTGGGCCAAACTTAGTATGATGCTTGCGCGCTCACGCGTGCGTCGGAGAGCAATTCTAATAATTATTTTAATACGGATATGAGTATGCAGGGCCGAGCGCGGATCGTAAAATTGAACGATTATGCGGCAGTTACTATGCGTCGGGCCCTCGAATATTCGTTATGAAGAAATTAGAGGCGAGGTCCTGGCAATGGGCAATAGAGCTCTCGCGAGAATGCTTTTCCGGTCTGACACGATCCAATTTATTCCTAGCTCGGCGCACGTTGCTTCTATCACTTGGCACATTGTAAGCTCAATCATTAATATTAATAATAAAAATAAAATTTTAATTTAAACGACCCTTAAAAAGTCAAAAAATAATTTCCGGTTCTGCAGATCTTTCCTCCACAGAACTGGTAAACTCTGGAACGCTCTTCCTACCCACATATTTCCCCCCATGTACAGGCTCGGGTCCTTCAAGAGAGGCGTGAATGGCTATGAATAAGGAGGCACCTGTCAGGCCGGCATGGCATTCACAACCCCCGCGTACGATTGAATGTCCATGTGCGTCGCAGCGGCGACTCCTGGTCCTGAATATTGGGTTGGCTCTGGCTAAGGATTTTTTTTTTCATAATTTCATAGCTTAGGTACCTACGCGTTAATTTATTTCTACCACAATGAGTTCAAAAACTGAAAGACGATTACGATATAGATAGTTTATAATATTTAGTTTAAATGATTTATTTTGCTCACTTACGATTTATTTGTCTGTAGATAGATAGGTACCTACTGGTTGTGTCAAAGCAGTCGAGTTGCAGCCGACAACAGCGACGTCTCCTCTGGCACGACGACGACGAGACAGGCATACAAGCTTGAATTGTTACATTTTATTTGTACATGAAGTCCACTCTTCGTTCCACAGACAAGAAATTTTCGATGACTCGATCGTGAAAATCTTCTTTCTTCCTCAATTTTGTTAGCAACTCCTTTTCCACAGATATGTAAGAGTGCCAAATTACTGAGTCTCTCTTGTCCTTGAGTGCTCCGTAGATAGCTCGGTAGGAGTTTGCCATTATAATTACCAATAAATCACTTTAAATTTAACAACACTGCACAGGATTCATCCATACAAAGTCCATACCTACATAACGGAATATATGCAGCTATCAACTCGCGAGCCAATGCGCACACACACGCGCACACAACACACCTAGCCTAGCTCGCTAGTCGCATCGCATCGCACTTCGCACAGCACAAGAATACTCGTCGTGTGGACGCAGCGCGCACACACCCACACACGCAACACACACACACTAGCTCGCACGCTAGCTCGCTCTACTCGCTACCGCGTCACTAAATGCACTCCCCGCTGCGCCAACTCGAAAGGCTGATCAGCGGGTCCGCGCGGGACGGGGCGGGGGGACATCGGTCGCTTCCGCCTTGTATGGAATACGATGGCGCTTCAAAATGTAGCCAACCGGCCAATGAATGCCTTGATGTGTCGTCATTCGTCGTCGCCCGCGTTTGACGCGCGCGAAATTTCAAATTATGTAACGGGTACGGGATTGACGTTTTATCTTATTAATCGTGGATTATATGACATAAATAATATAACTCCGAAATTTTTTCACATTTATTTTAGCCTGATACTTCTGTATTAATGGTGTCATTCATTTTATTCGGTTTGGCGGCGCCAACCTCGCCAACTGAGAGGAGTCGCCGCTGGTGCGTCGTTAGACTGGCTAGACACCTTGTGGGCGCCACATGTCGCGATTTCTATAAAAAAAAGTATTTTATTAGTCAGTTAAAAATCACGAGCTAGCAAGCGTTGGATAGGAAATGTACGCAGCACGGAAGTCGACATAGAACGAGTAATTTGAATACAGAAGAGAAAGTGGCCAGTGGCGTGTGTCTCCTACCAGATGCAAACAAAAAGGGGGAACGAATTATCATTCTGCGATCCATATCTAAATGAATATATTTCGGTATTTATTGTTCTACCGATAATAATGGTAGATACCGCTATTGAGTTTTTGGGTTAATTGCATGGTGTTTTTCGAGAATTACTTAATACCCATAGAAGGGGCCTCGACGACAGGCAGGTGAAAAAGGTGATTTTTTCTTTTTTGATAAATATTATGTGTATGTAAATTTTGTTTTTTGAGACATTTTTTTTCAGAGGCGCCCGAACATCCATGGCCCGAACACATGATTAGCAAATATCATGTTCATATTAGGTGGCATATCGGAGACTTCCCTTGGATCGCTGCTATACAAGATTAGAGGAGGTTGCAATTTTTTTTTATGAAACCTGTGTGGGTGGCTTTGCCGAGAGACTAAAATGTGCTCGACATAGCCGAGTAAGTTAAGAGTAAGTAAGTAACACCGTACTCGTACCAGCAGATTTGAGGACTATAGAAGCGCTGTGTAGAAGACCTGATAGAGATAGAGATAGAGATAGAGATAGAGATAGAGATAGAGATAGAGATAGAGATAGAGATAGAGATAGAGATAGAGATAGAGATAGAGATAGAGATAGAGAGATAGAGATAGAGATAGAGATAGAGATAGAGATAGAGATAGAGATAGAGATAGAGATAGAGATAGAGATAGAGATAGAGAGGGATAGAGGGATAGAGGGATAGAGGGATAGAGGGATAGAGGGATAGAGGGATAGAGGGATAGAGGGATAGAGGGATAGAGGGATAGAGGGATAGAGGGATAGAGGGATAGAGGGATAGAGGGATAGAGGGATAGAGGGATAGAGGGATAGAGGGATAGAGGGATAGAGGGATAGAGGGATAGAGGGATAGAGGGATAGAGGGATAGAGGGATAGAGGGATAGAGGGATAGAGGGATAGAGGGATAGAGGGATAGAGGGATAGAGGGATAGAGGGATAGAGGGATAGAGGGATAGAGGGATAGAGGGATAGAGGGATAGAGGGATAGAGATAGAGATAGAGATAGAGATAGAGATAGAGATAGAGATCGAGCGGCGGGTGGCCGAGTGGTTTGGGCATCGGCTTCTCATGCGGGAGGTCCGAGGCTCGAATCCGGTCGGCGTGTACCAATGAGTTTTTTCTGACGAAAAAATTTACGTGCATACCTACACCCGCTGCTTCACCGTTCGGAACCGGTGTAAAACTGTAGGTCCCTTCCCTTGCCCCTTACTAGGTGGTAGGCTCAAATTGTAGCCGACTGGGTTGGTACCACCGTAGTGGATGTAAGATGGCCGCAAGCAGCCTCGGTTGTGTTCTCCTCTAGTCCAGTATAGCCAGCAATCCAGGGAAGTCTCCGGTATGGCACCTACCTTCTCGGAGGTGATATTGGCTGGTCAGAGCATGTGCTTTGGCCCCTCCGACACAGCCACCCATACCGGATTACATAAAAAAAAAAAAAAAAAAAAAGATAGAGAGATAGAGATAGAGATAGGTTGAAAGTATTGGGAAACACTCGCCGAAAGTAAATTCCACACTTTTGAGAATTTATGTGACCATTTCATACATGCATACCTACATCCATACTTAACACATGCTGGATCTGAATGATGGGTTTAACCCGCCCGGGTTTGTACCACCGCACTGAATGAAAGGTCGGTCGAAACGGCTATGTAAATAGTTTGTGTTTTCCGTCCAGTTCAGTGTAGCCGGCACGACCGAAGGGATGCACTGACGTGGCACCAAGTTCACCCGGTGTTATGGGCTGACATCACGGATGTTGTAGGTGATGTAGCCATCCGTGTCAGTTTCAATAAAAAAAAAAGATAGAGATAGAGATAGAGATAGAGATAGAGAGATCGAGAGATAGAGAGATAGAATGAAGGACATGAAATGAAGGAAAACACTGACACGGCACCTAGTTCACCCGGTGTTATGGGCTGACATCACGGATCTTGTATGTAGGTGATGTAGTCAATCGTGTCAGTTTCTACAAAAAAAGACATTTCCAAAGTCAAAAATATGACATCCCTATGTTTTTTAATTCTTTGCTATACACCTTCTCGGTCGCTGAATCCGATAAAGCTGTTCCGTAAATTCTGTCCGCGCTGCGCCCCCACAAGTTGCGCGCGTGGGGGCCGCATTATCACCTGCGCGATTGGTGGTAATCGCCGTTTAATGCTCTACCTACTCGATAGGCTTAGCTAGTTAGAAAATTATATTTTTAAGATTGGCAAAGAATAAAGTGAACAGTGATCTGTAGAATCTTCGAATATACCGCATACGACCGAATGCCCATGGGCGTCGTTAGACACCTTATGGGTGGCTAGGCGAAACATGTCGCGCTTTCAATAAAGAAAAAATCTGTTGGGTGGGGGGTGTATTTTTATAAGGATAGCGCGGAATGTGGCCTCGTTTGCGTTTCACCTACAAGTAGGTGGTCTAACGATGCCCATGGATATTTTGTGATGCATGACATCAATACTAATAATAAATCTGTAAGGGATGGTCATGGAGTAAGTTACTTTGTTTTATGAAATACTGCGTTTGTAGACTCGATATTAAAACTAAATTTTCTGTTTGTATGTAAGTATGTATGTATGTTCCTTCATAACTCTTAAACCGATAATTCGAATTCGATAAAACTTAGTACAAGCACATTTAACTATACGAGACACAGAATAGGCTAAATTAAATTCAGTTGGGCTATTCTTTTTAAGTACCGACCCCACACGGTACCGTTGAATCTAGATTTGAATCTAGTAGTAGAGTTGAATCTACAGTTGAGTCTAGTAGTAGAGTTGAATCTACAGTTGAATCTAGCAGTAGAGTTGAATCTAGCAGTAGAGTTGTATCTAGTAGTAGAGTTGAATCTAGTAGTAGAGCTGAATCTAGTAGTAGAGTTGAATCTACAGTTGAATCTAGCAGTAGAGTTGAATCTAGCAGTAGAGTTGAATCTAGCAGTAGAGTTGAATCTAGCAGTAGAGTTTAATCTAGTAGTAGAGTTGAATCTACAGTTCAATCTAGCAGTAGAGTTGAATCTAGTAGTAGAGTTGAATCTAGTAGTAGAGTTGAATCTACAGTTGAATCTAGCAGTAGAGTTGAATCTAGCAGTAGAGTTGAATCTAGTAGTAGAGTTGAATCCAGTTGAATCTAGCAGTAGAGTTGAATCTAGCAGTAGAGTTTAATCTAGTAGTAGAGTTGAATCTACAGTTGAATCTAGCAGTAGAGTTGAATCTAGTAGTAGAGTTGAATCTAGTAGTAGAGTTGAATCTACAGTTGAATCTAGCAGTAGAGTTGAATCTAGCAGTAGAGTTGAATCTAGTAGTAGAGTTGAATCTACAGTTGAATCTAGCAGTAGAGTTGAATCTAGCAGTAGAGTTGAATCTAGTAGTAGAGTTGAATCTAGCAGTAGAGTTGAATCTAGTAGTAGAATTGAATCTAGTAGTAGAGTTGAATCTACAGTTGAATCTAGCAGTAGAGTTGAATCTAGCAGTAGAGTTGAATCTAGTAGTAGAGTTGAATCTACAGTTGAATCTAGCAGTAGAGTTGAAACTAGCAGTAGAGTTTAATCTAGTAGTAGATTTTAATCTAGAGTTCAATATAGCAGTAGAGTTTAATCTAGTAGTAGAGTTTAATCTATAGTTCAATATAGCAGTGGAGTTGAATCTAGTAGTAGAGTTCTTGAATCTAATGGAGTAACCGTTTGATTTCCATGTTTTTTTTGTAAATCCTAACATAAATCTGCGGAAAGACAGACAGGACAGACGGACAATTTATTTTTTATTTTCTTAAGTTTCTATGTGAAATGTTCTTATTTTATTTATCAGTGGTTTCTTACAGTCTACTTTATCTTTTATCACTATTTTTGCGATTGAAACCGGCAATATTATTAAAATGTTATTGTCACTTACGCCGTTTCCGACGATCAACCATTCAATTACTCCACAGACACGGTGGAAGTTTTAATATTAGAAGTAATTAAAATTTAAACTTAAAGTTGAGACGAAGTGAAATGGGCCGAGAGGCGTACCGCCTAAGTGCAACTTGGAGGCTGCTCGGCTTACGAAGCTTATTAAAATTTTCAGCCACCTGCGAACAACGATATCACCCTCAAACTTTCCGGAAGGCTTTCACGGAGTGTTCAGCGCCAGCGGGAGCTTGTCAGGTTGTGTGAGGGTGTGTTCGTTCAGGGAGGGAGGGGGGGCGGGGGGGGGGGGGGGGGGTTGTGTGCTAGAATGTACACTGTTCATCAAAAGAATTGTCATGTCAGTGCTTCCCTTCGGTCGTACCGGCTACACTGAACTGGACGGAAAACACAAACTATTTACATAGCCGTTTCGCCCAACCTTTCATTCCGTGCGGTGGTACCAACCCGGGCGGGTTAAACCCTACCACCTAGTAATATAAGAAGGGAGTCATATCCCATAGTCGCCTTTTACGACATACACGGGGAGAGAAGCAGTGGGGCTATTCTTTTAAAGTACTGGCCCCACACGGTACATACTGTATCCCGACAGTCGGGGTTAACAGAGTGATCGGGGTTGTGACGCAAGAATTCGGGTAAATTACAGCACAACACCGACCACCACGTTAGGCAAAATATTAGGACAAGATAGCTATCATAATACGAGTTACCTTCCATAATAAGTAACCTTCTGTAAATTTTGGAAGGACTTTCCTTTTGGATTGCTGGCTGTACTGGACCAAGCCATCTTACGTCTAGTACGGCGGTACCAACCCAGTCGGCTATGAGCATACCACCTAATAAGCGAAGAGGGGCCTACAGTTTTACACCCGTTCCGAACGGTGAAAGCGTCCAGCACTATCTCTATATCTATTTCTACATGTCTCTACTTCTTATAAAAGGGAACGTCTATCTGTATGTTTGAGGTAAACTCCGGAACCCTGCAAAAGGGTAGAATAGCGGCTAGAACCTGCAAGTAAATAATTTTGCAAAAAAAAAAATACTCATTAGTGCACGCCGGCCGAATTCGAACCTCGGGCCTTGAGACCGAGAGTTAATTTTGGCACAATTTCACCTACTCATCATATTTCCACCCGCAGAAAACACGCTGTACAAAACCCCACGAACACTTTGCCGGTTAGTTTCCGCACAGTCTACAGTATACCTGCGTTCAACAGTAGGGTGAGTGGACGTCTCCTTGTCTATGGGACACAGGTGTCCCCGCCCGCAGTTTTAATGTCTCCCACAGATGGCGCTGTCGCCGTTACGCCTACCCGGGTAGCGCAACGCAACGGGGGCGCTGGAACAAGAACGAACGTGGAGTAGAACTTTTTAAAGTTTTAAGGAATTTTGTATTGTCATAATTCGTATAAGTTTTAATTTTAATATTTGATTTTCGGCAGTACTTTAGTAACAAAAATTTAAACCACATGGTCGCTCCTAATTGGTTGGTTTGAATTTGTGAAGTGTAACGAACACCAATAAGAAGAGAGGATGCAGAAGTGGACAGGGAGTAGTGAAGGGGGAGCGGGGAGAGATGGCAGATTGCAGCTGGCTGGCTGGCAGGCGGTCGTGTGGACGGATCGAAGAAGAAGATGATAGATAGTGTAGGTACTAGATATTGTTTGTAGAATTGATTAACCGAGACAAATGAATAAATATGTTATACGCTACATTGGAGTTTATATTCATGAAAATATGTTTTAGGGTCCGTCACAAAATTACGAAAAAAACCTGTTAAAGTGAGTACTTTGTTCACACACAGAGGGTTCCGTAGCCATATGTTCCTTCTTGCACGTATAGCGAGTGTGCGAAGCAATCACGCGGTCGCACTACACAGGCTGTTGTAACGGCCAGTACATTAATTTCGCCAGCTTAATCCTCATGTTTTTCCGAGACAAAAAAGTAAACGAAGTTTTTATATAAAGTGATATAAGTTTTCGAGATATAAATTTTTGAAATTTATGTTTTCGGCAAGTATAATTTGACGCGCTCGGGGTGGAGGGTGCTGGCGCGGGATCGGTCGGGGTCGAAAAACTCACGCCGCGCCGCCGCGGAGCCGCCACGCATCTCCTCGCTCCGTGCACTCGTCCTTGCACGCTCACTCACCGCGCGCCTTTCATTCCCACGTTCGTGCGGAACATTAGATCTTTCTACACTAAATAAATCAATTAGTTTCTATGAAAACTGTAACGTTTTATTTAAAGGGAATTCAGAAAAAAGTTATTTGACGTTTTTGTTACTATTGATCCCAATAATCATTTCCTAAATTTAATGTACTGGCCGTTACGACACCCAGTATAGCACGTATCTCGGGTTCAGCTTATTTTATTTTAATTGATATATTGAGTCCTTCGTATCTAGTAAATAAGATGGTAACCTAATTACATGTGTTCATCGATAGATTGCGTGATCCCTCACGCCATTTATCGATATATTTTATTAGATTCGAATTTGAATTGAGAATTTAATTCATTCGAACATTTGATCAATATTATTATATAACAAAAATGTAAACATATAAAATATATGAATAAATATTATATTCGATTCTATTCTGCAGTACGAGGTGAGAGAACTCTTTACCGGGCTGCATTCACGAATTTCATATTTCAGTGGAAAACTTCTAAATCATTGATCGAATGGAGACTCCATATATTTCGAAAGCCAAGTTGGCACTCCAAAATTTATGCGAGCGCGGAAGAGGCGATTGTCAAACTCAGGGAGCATACAGCCTGTGCCAAACACACACAGACACATACACACAATTTATATATAAATAGAAATACACGCATGCATTATATACTCGCATATATATAAACACTGTTCTCTTTAAATAGGTACAGTTTGTCCTAAGCAGTCGGAGGTTTTAACAGTGTGTTAGACTAGACATTTAAAACACGACGACGAAGCGACGGAAGGTAGGTGTACCAATGAAAAATGTAGGTAGGTGTACCAATGAAAAGTGTAGGTAGGTAATTTTCTTAACTTCATTAAAAGAATTACTGAAAAAAAAATCTTCGATAAAAGTATAAAGCAGGTGAATATTTCTTTATCTGAAAGTTTGGAGATTTATGTTCTTTGCAAAAATAATTGACAACTTTTTTTTAATGGAAAGCGCGACATATTGTGCCATTGTTTCACCTACGAGTAGGTGTCTAACGATGCCCATGGACGTTCTGTTATCTACGGGTACCTATGGCGAATGGAAAATATAATATTATTTTGTTTGAATACTTTTTTTTATGTTATCCGGTATGGGTTGCTGCGTATGAGGGGCACATGCTACGACCAGCCAATATCACCTCCGAAAAGGTAGGTGTCATACTGAAGACATCCATGGATTGCTGGCTATACTGGACTAGAGGAGAACACAGAACCGAGGCTAACACGCAGCCATCTTACATCCAGTACATATTTTAATATTTGACGGTCTGGTTACTGTCGTACGAGCATGTCCTATGACCGGCAAAGCTTTCCGAATAAACATACCTAATATATACAACTACGTTCTATATCCAAACATTTTTTGGTATAAAAATATTTGCCTATAGCGTCGCACGCGCGCTTAAATATATAATAAGGTCGAAATTAAATTAACTCTAAGGGTTCATGGGGGTGGGAATAAATATTTAATGAATGAAAATCCGCTGCCCGACGACGTGTGGCGACGACAGCGTGAGTGGAAATGTGGAATTAATAAGTAGATAGATAATAAACAACACGGAACATCCATCAAAATTGACGGAGTGGTAATCAATTTTGTCGGAATTATAATTAATGATAATGCATAATATGTTACCGGAAATGTAGGAAATTTAGGAATTGTATACATTTCCTAGGAAATGTATACAATGCCGAGCCAATTTAGGAAATGTGTAAAATAATTTTTCAATGGTTCTTTAATACACACATTTCCTAGGAAATGTATATATTTCCTAGTTATTATATGTAATTCCTAAAAAGTACCAGGAAATGTATGAAAATTTACATTATACTATAATATTTGTTAATGAATAAATGAAAAAAATATAATTTAGCGACTTAGGATTGCCTCTTCTCCGGCTTATAAAAACACTCTAGGGAATAGCCACACTAACTAACTAACTAAAAAATTAACACATTTCCGATTCCTGTTTAGGAAATGTATGAAATTCCTAGGAAATGTGTTTAATAATATATATTTCACACATTTTCTGCGATTTTAGGAATTGTATACATTTCCTAAGAATTCTACATAATTCCGGATTACATACATTTCCGGCAACATATTTATACTGTATAAATAATAAATTGTACAGTTGAATATTTAGTAATTTATATGATTAGCACATGTATGGCTAAATAAGAGGTCACAATCAAAAAATTAAATTAATACTAAACTAAACTACTTATAAGATAAAACTTACTAATACAATACTAATACAGTTGAATAATACACTATCGTAAGTTACCGTATACTGAAAGTTAAAAAAAAGGGCCAAGTGCGAATCTGACTCGCGCACCGAGGTTTCCGCACAAAAAAAAAACAATTAAAAACACCGTTATTATTATTTTTTTATTTATTATATTTATTAAACCTTTATAATTTGATTCATGGAACAAGAACAAGAACAAGTATGGAAAAAAATTGTTTTTTCAAGGGTTTTTTGTGGTGCGGAAATCCTGGTGCGCGAGTCCGACTCGCACTTGGCCGGTTTTTTTATATACACGTATATAGAAGATTTAGTGGTGAACAAACCTGCACCAAAAAATTATATATGCACTAAAGAATATTATATGTGTTATGTTGGCGGATATAACAAGAAATAATAAAAAACAGAAAAAATAAAAAATTAAGGGGAGTTCCCATACAAGAAACTTGTTTTTTTTTTCAATGTTTTTTTGTGGTGCGGAAACCTCGGTGCGCGAGTCCGACTCGCACTTGGCCGGTTTTTTTCGTATAGGCCATACTTAATAAATAACACATATTCTCTGAACATTTCAACCGGATACCTACTACCTATTACGGTTAGACGGACGGGCAGACGGCGTTGGTCTTCGTAATGGGGTCCCGTACGAATACGAAACCATAAAAAATCGTTTTAGAAAGCGACTTCCCTCGCCAACTGACCGACCGACCTATTTCTCTTATCTCAGTATTCTGTGGAGTTCCGTCGTCGCTGCCTACCCCATTGGGAAACATGCGTGACCTTATGTTTGAATGTATGTATTAACTGCGTGTGTCGATCTGTCTGCATGTCTGCCTGCCTGTCACAGGTAAACACGAAAACAGCTGATTCGATTTTAATACAGTTTTCTCTAATGGAATCTTGCGTATTTCTAGATGGTTATATATAACCATATGTATCATCAAGACATTTCTCCAAGAAGCTGAGTTGTGAACAAAAATGTTAGACTGAGCGTAGCAGTAGGAAAAAGTTGACTTGACATATTGAAGTATAAAAAATTTACGATAGCACTGTTCACCAGATGTACGTAATGTAAATAGGCAGAGTGGTCAGATTCATAAGTACAGTGCGACAAGGCTTGAAATGAACGTGGATGACGTTTGTGCGAGGACGCTGCTGCGGCATTATGCCTGGTTGACACGATGCGAGTTCACGCACGAGAAATGCTTCTCGAACGCATTCACGCACCGTGTAGACAGTTCTCGCAAGCTCGCATGCGTGCACGAACGCAGCGTCGTTCGCGCGCGAACGAGTTCATGCATGTTTATTAGTTGGCGTTCGAGAGGAGCGTCTCGCACGATGTTTGTTGGTGCAAAAAAGTGTTCTTAGTGGTTTTTGGTTGTTTACGGCACCATGACAAGGTGGACTGATGTGTAAATGATTAAGTTATCTTTATATACTTATCCACATAGATCTCAGATGACTCCCTTCTTATATTACTAGGTGGTAGGGTTTAACCCGCCCGGGTTGATACCACCGCACTGAATGAAAGATCCGTCGAAACGGCTACATATGTAAATAGTTTGTGTTTTCCGTCCAGTTCAGTGCAGCCGACACGACCGAAGGGAAGCACTGACATGACACCTAGTTCACCAATGTGTTCTGGGCTGACATCACGGATGTTGTAGGTGATGTAGCCAACCGTGTCAGTTTCTATAAAAAATATATTTTCTCTTTTTTCCTCTTTATTTTGTTTCTTATCAAACGTCGTGCTAAAATAAACGCTAAAATTGTACCAATACACGCCAAACCTTCGTCTACAGACTCAATTTTTGCAACTGTCAAAACAGAGAAACACAGACGAGCTCGAACGAGATGTGGAATAGTGTAAACAGTTCCACGAACGCTTCACGAATGCGAGTTTTCTCGTTCGAGAAAGCGGCATGCTTCTCGTGTGTGAAATCTCGCATCGTGTCAACGTACCATTAGGGTTGTCAATTTTGAAAATGTCCTTACACTAGGGGAAAATATCGCTGCAAAAGAAAATGTATGTATAGGACCTATAAGGTAGGTAGATACTTTTTTATTTTTTATTTTATGTATTGAATTTTAGGAAGACCTTGCTCACTTATAAAATAGCAGATAGACTTCGATTTCTGCTAACAACACCACAGACTAAGGAGAGATACTAACGTACGCGTGAACGAGTGAAACGCGAGACGGTCATCTGGCATCATCACATCTGGCAACACTGTGGCGGCGTTAGTTCCGCTGTCAGCCACGTTCATTTCAAGCCTTGTCGCACTGTATTCACGTTTATGCTGTAAATAATAATGTTCTCGTGAGCGGCAGAATGAGATAATTATTTGTAAGTGACTAATAAATACTTAAATACTCGTATAAGGTACTAACGAAACATTGTGGCTTAAGAAGTTTATCAGTTATTCGTATTAAAATAGAACTGGCAGAATTTTCGACGTATCCAACAGTAGATTACCCACCTACGGATTACATTATTTATACAATCAATCAATCATCATCAATCATCATCAATCATCATCAATCAATACTAATAATAAATCTGTAAGGGATGGTCATGGAGTAAGTTACTTTGTTTTATGTTACTGAGTTTGTAAACTCTATGTATGGATACTAAAGCTAAATTGACGATTTTTAGAAATCTTATCTGTATGTTATCTGTATCATATATGTATGTTCCCCCATAACTCTTAAACCGATCATCCGAATTCGATGGAACTTAGTACAATCACATTTATCTATACGAGAGACAGGATAGGCTAAATAAAATTCAGTTCCGATTACGGATGTGTCTCTCATACAGACCGAATTTTTCCGCGCGCCAAAGTAAAGGTACGCTAGCGGGCTTACTCACTTTCTTCTTTTTAAATACGAATTTCACGCGAGCGAAGCCGCGGGCATAAGCTAGTAAACAATAAATGTTAGTGGTACATGAATAATATTAGCATTTGAACGGTTGCACTGTGTTACCACCCGGAAGACAGCTGGTACTTCCTTCCCCTTCTTGATATTATTTTATCAAATTGAGTGCAGTTGGCTGGGGATTTGTTGTAGTTATCGTATAGGTACTAATATTTTACCGTAAATGTATCTATTTTGTTCTGTTATTTATTAGCTCTTTTTTTAGGGTTCCGTATCCGTCGTACTAAGCCTACGCCTTCTGTCTGTCTGTCCGAGGGCTGTATCTCTTGTACCGTAATAGATAGCCTGTTGAAATTTTCACAGAATATGTGTTATTATGGCCGATATAACAAAAAAGAATGAAAACAAGAAAAAGTAAAAAAAATCACGGGGTTCCAATACAAGTAACTAAAAAATGGATGCGCGCCATCTACCGAAAACAGTATAAAGCAGCGCTGACCATGACATGGTGATACGGAACCCTCGGTGCGCGAGTTCGACTCGCACTTGGCCGGTTGTTTTTTATGTAATCCGTTATGGCTTAGTATACAGACAGACGGCGTAGTCTTAGTAATAGGGTCCCGTACGACGGATACGGAACCCTAAGAAGTACACAGTAAAAAAAACCTATAACTAAATAAAAACTAATAGACATAGCTACAAAATATAAAAATAATGATATTCTGACATCGTACAACAGATAAAATACAAAATCAATAATAAAATATACATAGAGCAAAATATTTAATAGGAAGGCGATTAATTGAATAGTGACGCATGCTAGCGGATAGTATGGTTCGATAATCCTTGTTTTATTTTCAGTCGTTTTTTTATTCAACAACTCTGCACATTGCTTTTTAGGGTTCCGTACCCAGTTACGCTGCTGGCAGGAACTCTTTTATGGTATTAGACGACTGTTTGTCTGTAAGTATGGCTGTCTGTCAGTCACAAGCGCTGTCGGAGCCGATTATTCTGGAACTAAGGCGACTGAGGGATATGACCCCCTTCTTATATTACTAGGTGGTAGGGTTTAACCCGCCCGGGTTGGTACCACCACACTGCATGAAAGGTCGGTCGAAACGGCTATGTAAATAGTTTGTGTTTTCCGTCCAGTTCAGTGTAGCCGGCACGACCGAAGGGAAGCACTGACGTGGCACCAAGTTCACCCGGTGTTATAGGCTGACATCACGGATGTTGTAGGTGATGTAGCCAACCGTGTCAGTTTCCATAAAAAAAAGCTTAATAAATCTATAAAAAAATTCATAATTATTTTACTGAAACGCGACATTAAAATTAATTTAAAATTTATTTTAAGCGAATAAAGAAAATATAATTTTTGCGCGGCACAGAGAACCAGCTCACTACGCAATCACTACGCAGTCAAAAGTAAAGCGTAAAGCATAAAAAATATTAAATGCATGCATGGATACGTACATACAATACATAATATAATATACATACGTAATATGTTTTAGTATAAATTACATTACATTATTTCATTGAAACGAGACATCAAAATTAATTTTAATTTTATTTTAAGCGAATATAGAAAATATAATTTTTGCGCGGCACAGAGAACCAGCTCACTACGCAATCAAGAAGGGAATATATACGGAACCCTGTTGCGTGTGAACGACGTTCGCAATTAACAGGTTTTTTATTGAATTATTGAGTCATACGGGCATTGGCAATTAGCAATTCATAAATAATTTACTTCGTTGGGAAATGTTGGCACTTTAATTGTGATTTAAGTCACTTTTTCTTCTGTGACCAACTAACCATGCAAGTGCATGCAGGTGAATAATACAGGATAATATGTATTTTCGGTGAATTGTATTGTATTGTATTTCGGTGGAATGTGTATTTTAACTACGAAAAACGCAAGTAAGGTTAGTATAATTTGAATTTAATTCGTGAAGTCTATGTAGTATATAAATATTGACGTAAGTATATTACAAAATTTATTTTAATGGTTGCATTTATCTATTGGTTGCATATATATATTGCATACATTATAACATCAAATAATAAAAAAAAAAAAAAAAGTGAAAAATTAAGGTGGGGACTCCAATAATTTTTACAAGAAACGTGTTTTTTCAATGTTTTATTTTTTGTGGTGCGGAAACCTCTGTACGCGAGTCCGACTCGCACTTGGCCGGTTCATCAGCAGTAACACTCCATTTTGCACGGCGTTTAATAATAATTCACTTTATGCCACTTAAAGTGTGGCAAGGGCGGGCTTATTGCCCTAAGAAATTTCCTCCAGTCAACCCGGTGGACCTACATTTTACATGGAATCCGAACCATGAAGCAGTGAGTGACTATGCATGTAAATTTTTTCAAATAAAAAAAAACTCATTGGTACACTCCGATTGAATTCGAACCTGGGACCTCTCGCAAGAGAAGCCGACGCTCAGACCACTCGGCCACCCGCCCATATATTTTGTCTCCACTGTCGTCGCTGTGCGGTGGTCGTTGTCGTTCAGTTATCGTCTAGTGGGCTAGCAGCCGATAACGGGCCACGATAATAAATACAATTTGTTGTCATTGCGTCGCATTGCAAATTATAGATAGAAATTAAACATTTTTATTGCTCCAAAAACATTTTTCAGAAACATGTTCGATATGTAATTTACATGAGGGGCAAAGGCGGACTTATTCCTCACAGGGATATCTTGCAGTCAACCTTTGGATGTTTGAGAGTTGTATGTTCTCAAATATAAGTAGGTAATACTTACTTTTGTAATAGCAAAAACCTTTTATTTCTTGTTTATTTAAAAATAGGGCTTTAGCCGCATAACAACTATGCCAGCTCCATCGTAACTACTAGACCATTCTCCAAACCATATCTAGCCTCTGAGGACTAGAGATGCCTCTAAAAATTTTGTGAGTATTTTGAATTTTTGAATGTGGGAATGTAAAACATAATATAATGATTTAATACACCATAATATACTTCATATAAGTACGTACTAGTTAATCAAAAAGTATTTATGAATTATAGTTTAATAGTTTATACTTAAATATAAAATGATAAAAACTATTTAAAAAAATATAAAAACCGCCTTCAATAATGTATGAAATAAAAAAAAAAATCGAACCCTAGAGTTGAAGGCGGTGCTAAAGAAGGCTACACAAATCACGAAGGATATCATGCACTCATGTTTTCTTTCATGCATCATTTTTGCTTGCTTTAGCACCGCCTTCAACTCTAGGGTTCCATTTTTTTTTTCATACATTTTTGAAGGCGGTTTTTAAATTTTTTTAAAAAGTGTTTTATTTCACAGTTTTTTTTTTGTAATTTTTTGCTATTAGTGTACTCGGCGGAATCCGAATTCCGCCTAGTACATTGATTGACCAAATTGAAATGGGAGCACACGGGAAGCACCAGCTTTCAAATAAAAAAAGAATCATCAAAATCGGTTCAACCAGTCGAAAGTTCTGAGGTAAGAAACATAAAAAAATACAGTCGAATTGAGAACCTCCTTCTTTTTTGAAGTCGGTTAAAAAGCGATAACCCATCATTCGACCCGACTTTGCACTCCCACTCGCTTGACATCTGCCCGCCAGCGCCTGCGCCTGCGCACCACTCGAGAGAGCACCAGCGGTCACACATACAGGCTGCTTCAGAGTTGACTGACTGGAAGAAACCGCTCCTAGTTATTAAGCCATCTTGCGCGACATCAATAGATAGATAGAAATTCTTTGTTGCTCTAATAATATTTTACAGAAAAAACGGCGAAATTACGCCAGGTGGAAAGGTGGACTTATTCCTGGCAGAGGTTGCTTTCAGTCAATGTCCTTTCTCAAGAGCGTTCCTGTGTCGCACCGCGAGGGTGTGGAACTATCTTTGGGCGGGTGTGTTTCCCGAATCCTTTTACTTTTTTTTTACTTACTTAGTCAGAGGGGCCAGAACACATGCTCAGACCAGCCAATATAAGCTCCGAGAAGGTAGGTGCCATACCGTAGAACTTGGGCTGGAGTCTACATTACGTCGTATCAATAGGCTATAGACAGCCCAGTAACAAGCCGCAAATCGGCTGGCATCACACTGAGCGTGGTTCGGCTCTGTCGATTGCACTGTTGGGTACCTCGTCAAAGCCATACATACATTCATACATACATACATACATACATACCACACGCTGTATCCCGACAATGGGGGTAATCATAGTAGTCGGTGCTGTGTTGCAAGTACTCTTGTAAATAACAGCACAACACCGACCACCATATTTAGCAAAGTATTAGGAGAAGATAACTATTAAGCAGCAAGTGAGGCACGAAGACCCAACTGCTACATGACTCGGTGAAAAGACCGTGCCAAGGTGGGAGGTGGCTATCCTGTCGTTCTTATGTATGGCATCTTGTCCTTTTTTTTTTATGTAATCCGGTATTGGTGGCTGTGTTGGAGGGGCCAAAGCGCATGCTCCGACCAGCCGATATCACCTCCGAGAAGGTAGGTGCCATACCGGAGACTTCCCTGGATTGCTGGCTATACTGGACTAGAGGAGAACACAACCGAGGCTGCTATGCGGCCATCTTACATCCAGTACGGTGGTACCAACCCAGTCGGCTACAATTTGAGCCTACCACCTAGTAAGGGGCAAGGGAAGGGACCTACAGTTTTACACCGGTTCCGAACGGTGAAGCAGTAGGTGTAGGTATGCACGTAAATTTTTTCGTCACAAAAAACTCATTGGTACACGCCGACGGGATTCGAACCGCGGACCTCTCGCATGAGAAGCCGATGCCCAAACCACTCGGCCACTCGCCGCTTTTTAAACGTCCTTATCCCTTAGTCGCACTTATACGACATGCACGGGGAGAGATGCAGTGGTTTTTAAGTACGGACCCCACACGGTATTGCAGAGGGGCTATTCTTTGTGCCGACGCGACCTCGGCACAGCCAGTACCCAAAAAACTGATTAGAATGGGCTTAACCCTACCATCTAGCAATTGAAGGCAGGAGACCAACAGTTTGCATGGGTACAGTTACCCATGCCAAATATAGGCACTCAACCCTAAAAATATAACTCAGTTCTTAGCGGAAATCGGACTTGGGGGTGAGCTGTAAACTTTTTAGAGATCACACACGTCGGTCGAAACGGCTATGTAAATAGTTCGTGTTTTCCGTCCAGTTTAGTGTAGCCGACATGAAATGAAGGGAAGCACTGACATGGCACCTAGTTCACCCTGTGTAATGGGCTGACATCACGGATGTTGTAGGTGATGTAGCCAACCGAGTCAGGTTCCATAAAAAAAAAAAAAAACAAAAAAACAATAGATGTTCCTAGGTCGCAGTGACAACAGGGCTCAGGGGCCTAACTCTCACACTTTAAATCATAATCATAATGGGGTACAGTTTTGCTTGTCCTTGCTTATTTTACAAAATTGGCCAAGTGCGAGTCACATTTCTTGTATGGAAACCCCCCTTAATTTTTTACTTTCTCTATTTTTTATTATTTGTACTTTTATCCGCCATAATAACACACATTCTGTGAAAATTTCAACCGGCTACCTATTACGGTTCCAAAGATACAGCAGTAGGACAGACAGACAGACAGCGTAGGCTTAGTAATAGGCTTCCGTACGGGATACGGAAACCTAATAAATAACACATAAAAAATTAACTTAAAAAAACCAACATAAAAAAACTCAACTCAAAAAAAAATATCTCACGCTGTACCTCCTGGTTCTGCCTTACTTTGTATGTAGTTGGTTGCGGCCAACATACATTGTATCCAATAAGTGCAACAATGTTGCACTTCTGATGTTACGGTGAAAGGAAACATGATACGGGGCAATGGAAAATGTGCATGGGACATCGAATAAAATAGTGGCATAACTCAAAAAGTGTTCATACTTACCAAAAATGTTACAAACGCTGATTAAATGGGTTGTATGTCTGTCTTAGGATCTATACTTATATATATATTATTATTAAATTATATATTACATTTATTTTCGCAGATAGTCCAGGAGTAAATAAAAAATATTTTATAATTTTTTTTACAAAAATAAATATAATCTAAATTATCAATATCATATTTAAATATGAAGATTTGTATTTTTATAGAAAGCGAGACCTGTGGCGTCTACTTCCCATAAGGTGTCTAACAACATCCATGGACATTCGGTCGTATGCGGTGGTTGCGAATGCCATGCCGCCGGCCTGACAGGTGTCTATTCACGCCCCTCTTGAGGGATCCTGCTTGGGTGGAATATAATATGGGCAGGGAGAGCGTTCCAGAGTTTACCGGTAGGTATATCATTTCATAAGCCTCATAATTTGCATTATTTAAATAATATAGTATTACTTATATATACTCATGTATTGTGTCATTATTCTTGCTAAATATTTGTGGAGATAAAGAATTCTATCTTTGTATTTACTCATTAGTACAGTCTTGGGTCCTTCAAGAGAGGCGTGAATGGGCACCTTTCAGGCCGGCATGGCATTCGCAACCCCCACGTACGACCGAATGCCCATGTGCGTCGCTAGGCACCTTATGTGTGGCTCGGCGCCACATGTCGTACTTACAATAAAAAAATCTACAATATTGGGCTTTAAATTTAAGTATCGACTATTATTTAAATTTATACAAAGTTTTCCATTTTATAACTTTGTTCTCTCTCTCCAGTTTGTTCTCACCAGTTGCTAATTACTACAAAATGTGGAATAAACATTACACATTACGAAATTAATATGCCATTAATTAATTAATAAACACTGTGAAAATTCTAGTTAAAAACTTTACAAAATAGTCTGATAATATGAGAATGGCCACATTATAAAAATGATTTATATTGTTACAATGTAATTACATGATTAAATATCTGCAAGACTGTGTTTGTGCACTAAAATGTACTCTATTCGCTTGAAGACTTGGTTCACTATTCATTGCAATCACATTGAAACTATAATAGTATTTTTTTTATTGTAGCACGCGAGATCACAATATTTAAAGTTAAATTTAATTAATTTAGACTAATCTTAATTAAATTACTATGTTTTATATTTAACTGACCTAGTCATTGCAGTCGTATAGAATAGGGGGAATATAAATTATTTAATGCACATGTCTTTATCACTATGAGTGCTTTCGTCTAGTCAACCTATAACAATTTAAAACATTAACAAATAAAAAGTAACATTAGCCCCAGAACTGTACAGTTGTACGTGCGCATAGCAATTTCAGCCTTATCCCAATACAAATATAACTCAAATTCCATCTTGCAGTGAATACAATGAGCTAGCATAGGAGTAGCGACGGATTCGGTCACGTCAAACGACTTGCAGTCACGAGATCTGCCTCGACTCACTACGCACTACCGAGTGTAATCTACGCTGCGGATATTGCAGTAGGCCTGGAGGAAGGGGCGTTATATTTTCGTCATTTTATTTTAAATTTCGAATGGACGTCGTTTGCGTTTTTCGTCGACTTTCTTTATCATTCTGAGTTTGATTTAAATTGCCTCCTTTAATATGAATTCTAATTCCATGTAAACCTCCCTTTTACTTACTACAGAAATAATACAGATATTGCAAAACTATAATAAATATATAAATATTTAAAAAAACAATTAGTCAATACCGGAGTATAAGCATTTAAGTTATTTTAGATTTAATTTTAAGTTTATTTTTGGTGAAGAATAAGATTCCCTTTAATACTTCAGTACACTTTATTATTTCTATACATATAACCTTACTTGATAAATTAATAACACAAGCTATTAAGTCCATATTGAAATATTTCAGTACCTTATTTGAATAATGTTATATATGTATAAACAAATGATTAATTCTAAATTTACAAGCAACCAAGACACGATCAGATGATAAGCATAATTATGACGTATATATTTATAGCGCCATCCTGCCATCTACAACAAGCTTGAACACAAACTTATAATTAAACTGATGGCAAATAGTCGAGCCTGTGGGGGATACGACCATGTGATTCTGATGTACATGAATATATAAATAATTATATACGTATACTGGAATATGCCCAGAGCTCCGCTAGTGGTATTCTCGGATTTGGGCCAAACATCCTAATAAATAAAGCTGTTTCTACAGCCGTGTAAGGTACGTCAATATATCGTCGTAGTAGAGATAAACAGAGCTGAGCCACACATGCAACATTTCGAGATATTGACGATTAAAGATTTAAAGTCTCGAAAATGTATATGTTTTTAGTTGTATCTTTCAAACTACATATCATATTTTCCCAAAATTTTTAAACGTGGTAGTAATGTACATATTCTAATGGGATAATATGAAGTTTGGACTCTATCATTTGTAGTTTTTCAGTTATTAAGGGTTTAGCACTTAACCTCTGTTTACTACTGAGAAAATGTTCTAACGCGTAAGCAGGATTGTGGTGGAGCATAATGAAGCTATGTTGGTTATCTCAGTTATGCATTATAAGTTTTATCCATTTAGAACCAATTTTCTGTGAATGTTGTTGGTCAACAGTATTTATGTGGCTAGGTTTCGTTCGGTAGTACAGCAATATTGAAACATTAATTGATAGTAAACCAATACTATGACGCCTAAAGTTATTTATCTTTTAAAAAGTTTATATGGAATTTCAGTTATCATCCCATTATCATTATTGAAATAACGTACTTCTAACCTCGTAATCGCATGGTTCTCTTTTCCACTATAATCTCCGTCTCATTCTGAGTATTTTGGCATTAAACACGCATTTTCGCTAAAATGTGGCTTGGCTCTGTTTTACTCTACCACGACGATATTAATATCCTTATAACTCGAGAACCACTTTATAAATTTACATACGGTTTTCACAGTTACATTCTGTCACTTCTCAAGACGGCTTTTGGCTATGAATCACAACGCTACGTCATCGGTGGACTGAGCTGTGAGCAAAAAGTCCCGGGAAAGTTGAGGCCGACCGTGATTCGGAGTGCTTGTAAAACTCCCTTACCTTACTTACTAGATGGTAGGATTTAACAAGTCTGGATTGTCGTGTTTTCCCTCCAGGATGATTTGAGACAAAAGGAATCCATAACCAGAACTGCAGCGCAGATTTTCAGTTAGCTTCATTACGATACGACTTTCGAGTTTATCCGTCACAGACAAACAGACAGATGTTTCTCTTTCATAATAGTAGAGAAGAGAAGGCCTGCTATGTATAATATATATATTTTATATATGCGTAGATATGCTATTGTGGTTTTGAATTAGTTCTTAGCATGCTGCTTTCCTTCGCAAGTTTTGATGTGTTGAATACACGTCATGGTTTAGCGGAATCGATTGTGAAGGGCCTGTAGGGATAACATCGGAGAACCTTGAGGAATGACGGAAGGAAGGAGAATGATGGATGAGAATGGATCACGTGAGGTACGAAAGAAAGCTTATGGTTTGATTGGTTGTGATAGATCCGTGCGTAGTAGCCGAAACCAATAAGCGAGTATTTCTTTAGCGAATAGTTGTATAGGTATGGGTGGTTGAGTTAGAGGGGCCAGAACACATGCACCGACCAGCCAGTGACACATCCGAGATGGTGGGTGCCGTACCCGAGACTTCCCATTCCCTTTATACAGGGTGTTTCAGGATAGGCTTGAGAAACTTCGGGAATAAAAAGTACTCATTATGAGAAGAAAAAAATCCTTATCAATCAAATCGAAATTCCGTTTTTTTTCATACAAAAATTTTAAATTGTAATAAAAACTCGATGCACAGTGCGTATGGGGAGATTTGGCAACAGTGCTGTCTAGATCTAGGGAGTGCAATGACCTAGTCCAGTTCCCTTTTCCTGTTCATGTTGTTTAAATTTAAGTGTTTGGAATTTACCTACATGCAGTTTAATTCTACATACTAGTTAAGCATACAAGTTAGTCATTTTATTTTTATTTAATAAAGGCGGACATTAACCGTCCACCAAATCTCGATGAAACGATTTTCACCAAAAAGTACTATAAAATGACTGAATCTGCGAAAAAGTTTCAGAGCTTTTCGTCTTCAAATATGGATCCCTTTCGAACCCTGAAGTATATGCGTATTAAAGTGTTTATCATATTGCTTTACTGCTTAATACATTGCCACAGACTATTCTTGTTCGCCTGCATATACTTCTCCCACATCCCAAAGGTTATTTAGAATAGAATGCCTCACGGCATTAAGCTCGCCTGTCTTGCCTAATTTGTATAAATTGGTGTTCAATAAAGAATATATACATACAGACATAATCGTGTGACACGATCGAAAAAAAAACACATTTAATTAATAACAGCGCACTCATAAAAATCGTCAAAATTACCCACGAGTTAACAAATTAAGACCAGTTACGTTCACATATTTGATATTACGCACCGCAGCACGGTCGCGCGGCGTATTATTAGATACCATTTTACTAACTCGAGTAATTTCCGGGTAAAATGGAGTCACTTCCGGAAACGAACTGCACCCGCGAGGCCAGTCCGCGAGTCCCGCGTTGACAATTTTGTGGAGAATATGTGAAACTAAAACGCGAGTCGTGACTGGTTGCAGTAGACGGCTTAGTCACGTTACGAAAATCAGAGCCGATATCGAGACATTGCTGCGGACTGCGTACTGAACTTTCCGCTGATGCCTACCAATCGGTTCTGCAGATCTTTCTTATATAAAACCGGGTAAACTCTAGAACTCTCCTTGATATATATGGATATCAGCCCAAGTACAATCTCGGGTCCTTCAAAGACATCGATGCTTCAATCAAGAACCATGAATAGGCACCTGTCAGGCAGCGAGGTATGTTTTATTAGAGCTCTTACTCGGGCATTGCTCCGCCGAGTTGAGGCACAATTTACGAATTGGGGCACATGAGAAACTAGTTAATCGCGAGCGGCCGAACTCGTCGTACGCGCCACCACCGACTGCGCGCATCGCCCCGCCCATGCCCGGTTGTATTTCAATGCACATGTTGTGACATGTTGGGTTGACCTTGGCTGGCGTTGTCGCTTACCGCCCGCTAGCCCCTCTCCCGCTCGCTTCCCGCCCCGCGCGAGCCACTCTCATCGCCTGCTAGCCCCACTAGTGGAGGATTTAGTGCGATATACCCTGCATTTTTACTTAGAAGGCTCATACTTGCAACAGTTGTTCCTTAGGTGCTCCTGAGTGGATTTCCACCGGTAGACATCGGGGGTCACCGCGGGGGTGGCGGGGGGAGGGGGTGGAAGTTTGCTTCTGCCGCGCTTCACTTTGTACCCTATTCCTTCAAAACTATAGGTATTAGGGCAAGTGTGATGTCATTTTCGGATAACTCAAGGACGACGGATTCATTTATGGAAGAAACATTTCACAACATACAAAAAAATATAAATATTAGGCAAAACTCACAAAACGTGAAAATATTTTTTTTAAATAAACGCCGTTTACTTTTGAACTACTAAAGATAAAGATAAATAAAAAATATGGGCTAAAAGCTGCATTTACAAGGATTACAAATATATAAATTTTATTGGGATGGCGTAATAATAAGTGAGTGAAAAAAATTTCAAAACAGTGCCGTGTATTTACATTTTGAGGCGAAAATCGTGCTAAGATGCGTAGTGAATTGAAAACAGTACCTAGGTGATACGTGACAATTATTATTATTATACATTTGTAAAATTATGGACAGCTAGAACAAAGTGGTACATAAGACTACCACCTACACTAAGGTCCTTAATTCATACATTTTTGTAAAGAATGTAACTCGTATGTGCTATTTGCATTCGTCGATAACGCACGCCGGTAAGCCAACCTACCACCGAAGTAAAGTTGGCGCGCAATTGCAATTTAGTGGAAAATAGTGAAGTGGTAGCTAGCAATACCACCGTCCTATAAGGTCGGCTGATTTTGACAAATGAAGTGAGTGAAGTTGTTTACAGCTGTGTGTTTTTATAATCTGCCTGCTGTGTATCTCCTCAAAAGTAAGTCAAAATTAAAGGTTACATTATTAATCTCACTATCTCATCTCACTAATATCATAAATGTGAAAGTATGTTTGTTTGTTTGTTTGTTTGTTTGTTTGTTCCTCTTTCACACCTGAACGGCTAGACGGATTTGGACGAAACTTCGTATATGGGTAGCGTATATCCCGGAGTAACATAATTTTTAAAAAAAGTGGTCAAGTTCGAGCCGAGCTCGCGTACAGAGGGTTCCGTACCATCGCGTTTTCTGTGAGAACTAGAAGGATTGGGATTTTCGTTTACGTTTTCCTGTAAATTAAGTGTATATCCCATGGTAACAATTTTTTTTTTAAAAGTGGTCAATTTCGAGTCGAACTCGCGTAAAGAGGGTTCCGTACCATCGCGTTTTCTGTGAGAACTAGAAGGATTGGGATTTTCGTTTACATTTTCCTGTAAATTAAGTGTATATTACAGTAAAGGGGGCGGGGGAGGGGAGGGGGGAGGGGGGAAGGGGGATGGGAAGGGGGAGTGAGAGGGGGAGTGAGAGGGAGAGGGAGAGGGAGAGGGAGAGGGAGAGGGAGAGGGAGAGGGAGAGGGAGAGGGAGAGGGAGAGGGAGAGGGAGAGGGAGAGGGAGAGGGAGAGGGAGAGGGAGAGGGAGAGGGAGAGGGAGAGGGAGAGGGAGAGGGAGAGGGAGAGGGAGAGGGAGAGGGAGAGGGAGAGGGAGAGGGAGAGGGAGAGGGAGAGGGAGAGGGAGAGGGAGAGGGAGAGGGAGAGGGAGAGGGAGAGGGAGAGGGAGAGGGAGAGGGAGAGGGAGAGGGAGAGGGAGAGGGAGAGGGAGAAGAAATTCGTATGTCAAAATAAGAAAGTAAGTAACTGAGGCGAGGCCGAAGGTCGAGCTGCGTTCAGGAAGTCCTTCTCAAAGAAAGTAAGTAACTAAGGGCGTGGCCGAAGGCCGAGCTGTATCCTGGAAGACGCTAAACCTTCTCGATGACAGTAGGTAACTATGGGCGATAGTTACTTACTTTCTTCAAGACGGTTTATAGTCTTCCTGAACGCAGCACGGCCTTCGGCCTCGCTCTCAATTACTTAATTTCTTCGAAAAGGTTTATAGTCTTCCTGAACGCAGCTCGGCCTTCGGCCTCGCCGTTAGTTACTTACTTTCATCGAGAAGGTTTATGGCCTTCCTGAACGCAGCTCGGCCTTCGGCCTCGCCCTCTGTTACTTACTTTCTCCGAAAAGGTCATCGTCTTCCTGAACGCAGCTCGGCCTTCGGCCTCGCCCTCAGTTACGTACTTTCATCAAGAAGGTTTATAGTCTTCCTGAACGCAGCTCGGCCTTCGGCCTCGCCCTCAATTACTTAATTTCTTCGAAAAGGTTTATAGTCTTTCTGAACGCAGCTCGGCCTTCGGCCTCACCCTTAGTTACTTACTTTCATCGAGAAGGTTTATGGTCTTCCTGAACGCAGCTCGGCCTTCGGCCTCGCCCTCTGTTACTTACTTTCTTCGAAAAGGTCATCGTCTTCCTGAACGCAGCTCGGCCTTCGGCCTCGCTCACAATTACTTACTTTCTTTGAGTAGGTTTATCGTCTTCCTGAACGCAGATCGGCCTTAGTTATTTACTTTCTTCCTTTGAAATACGAATTTCACGCGAGCGAAGCCGCGGGCAAAAGCTAGTTCTTTATAAAAATTGCACTGGACGTTACTTCCGTACGAAATATGTGCTAAATTATGATTTTTATGCGTACATAGACATCTACGAGCAAAAATCGGCATTTCGTGGTGTCAAGTTTGAAGTCTTTGTTTTCCTGTTTTATTACGTTTGGAAGGCTAATAAGTGTTTCTAAATTATGTCTTAGTATTCTATTTTATTGTAAATAAACAATGTTAGCTGAGATTTTGTCGCTAGTGAGTTATTTGAGGAAATGTGAAAAAAATGTGTGCAATTTTGGAGGTTACCTTATTGTTAGCAGCATGATCAAATTATTACTATGAATTGGATCAAGAATTAACTTCCTAATACGATTATATTCTTTCAGAAATGGCGTATAGACTACCTACAAGATTTGGAGAATCTACCAGAAGAAGAGTTTCATGCCTTGTTCGGCGTGTCAGAAGACCAGGCTGAAAATTCAGAAATAGACGGGGACAGCAACGCAGATGACTTTGTGGATTAATTAAATGTCTATAAATTCCATTTGTTTTATTATTTACATCAACATATGCATATTAAGTACAAAAATACTACTTAGTATACACGTATACCACCGTGCGAGGGGTGTCCAAAATAGCAGCTGAACGATCAGTGGTAGGCACACCTACCAGTACATTAATTTTTTTTTTTTTTAAAGTAGAATTTTCCAACAAAACTTGAAAAACAAAAGTGTTTCACTATGAACCAAGGCACATATCTACTTAAGTGTGGGACTCTGAATAAAAAAAAAATCGAGTGTCCTATAAAGGGTTAAACATTAAATTATTCACATACACACACACCCACCCTCACATACACACACACCTACCTTACCCATGTTTGTGATTGTTACCTAAAGTAAATGCTTTATATTATTACCATGTCGTCATTTTAGATTTTTGGAAACTGATACGCTTGGCTACATCACCTACAACATCCGTGATGTAAGCCCATAACACCGGGTAAACTAGGTGCCATGTCAATGCTTCCCTTCATTTCGCGTCGGCTACACTGAACTGGACGGAAAACACGAACTATTCACATAGCCGTTTCGACCGAAGTTCTATTAATTTCATAAAGTTTTAACAGTTTATATTAGTTATATTAGTTAAAAAAGTCGTTCCGGAAGTGACGTAGAAGTTCTGAAAAGGGGGGCCCATATGGCGAACAAAGAAGTATCCACTTCAAAAAAATATTAGTAAATCTACATGTCATAAAAAATAACGACGTATTTTTCAATCGTCGTCATTGCCTTTTCGAGCCGCCCTTCAGTCGCTGACACCAAACTCTCAGTTAAAGCGGGAAAGGCCTCCCATGCTTCAAAAGCACTTTTCTTGCCTTTTCCGCTGAAGCAAGACACAGCGTCATACCCAGAAAACGCATGAAACAGAGGCAAGGCCCTCGCTCGCTGTGGTACTGTAAAAAAATTACATTATAATATAAAGCACCTATTGTGTCTATACTTAATATAGGTATAGGTAATGCAAACATTTAAGTCTTTACTTATGGAAGTCGCAATATCATGGCAGCAAAGTTACTGGCGTAAAGCAGTGGTTCCGTACCGCTGAAGGCCGGGAGGACTGGAGGAAAACTGGAGAGGCGTATGTCCAGCAGTGGACGCTTACACGCTGACTGACTGACTGAAAGGTACTGGTGGTGTTTTCCAGTACCTATGTGCACCCACAGCTCTTCAAGCTGAGGTAATTTTGCACCTGTGCAACTGCTAGCACTACGACATCGGTATCTACAGTACGTAGCATAATTTTTGTTAAGCCCATCATGCGAGTATCCGCCTCTTCATGATTACACGGGGCTAATCGCTGTGTGTCACGGGCACGGGTGATGTTGGTGAAAATATTTGGCCCATCCGTGATGCAAACTTCTTTCCCATTCTCAATTTCGTTTGCGTAGGATTGGCAGAGTATTGAAAGCAAGTGAAACAGTCCTTCTTTGTTTGAATTGTCCCTTAGGAAATTCCCCCAGCCTTTAGGTATTTTGGCCGTAGCAGACACCAGTGTTTTTTGTCCAGTGCCACGTTTTTCTTTGGTTATATTTTTTAGACTGTCGCTCTTATACGCTCGCTTATACGCACGTACGGTGCGGCGCGGAGGCCGACTAAAATCATACGCACCCCGCAGCTATACACCGCCCGCTCGGCTCTAATGGATATAGGTAAGTAGGCATAGGTACGTACTTACTACGTACCTACCTAATAAATAATCTACAAATTAATAGAGTAGTTAATTAGTAATTAATAGTCGAGTCGGCGACTGTCCTCCTGTGAAACTTGGAAGCGAAACCCTACCACACACTAGCTCCGTGCGTTATGTAGGAATGCACTTAGATAGGAGGCAGACATTCAAAGAGCACATCAGGTGCAAAAGACAGGAACTGAACCTACGGCTCAACAAACTGCCCTGGCTGATGGGCAGAGCCTCTAAACTGAGCACATCCAACAAACTCCTCATCTACAAAGCGGTCATCAAGCCGGTGTGGACATATGGCATACAGTTGTGGGGCACTGCAGGCAACAGTAACATTGAGATCTTGCAGAGATTCCAAAACAAAGTGCTTCGAAACATATCAAACGCACCATGGTTCTCTAAAAACGATGACATACACGAGCATCTCAAAGTGCCGAGCATAAAAGCTGAGATCCAGTCGAATTGTACCAGATACAAGACGAGGCTAAAAAATCACCCAAATATTCTGGCCACGGCACTCCTGGACCACACCGGCCCTGGAAGGCTGAAACGACACCAAGTGTTGACCCTAGATCTTCGACACTAACAACCAAAAGGGAGAGCCGTCAATGGATGGCTCACCTCAAACGCCATACCCCAAACAACAAATAATCTGCTTATGGTAGAGTTCCGATGGCAGATGGCTAAATCAGAAAAAAAAAATTATAGAACTAATATAAACTGTTAATAGAACTTTATGAAATTTATAGAACTTCGGTCGAAACGGCTATGCGAATAGTTCGTGTTTTCCGTCCAGTTCAGTGTAGCCGGCGCGAAATGAAGGGAAGCAATGACATGGCACCTAGTTCACCCGGTGTTATGGGCTGACATCACGGTTGTTGTAGGTGATGTAGCCAACCGTGTCAGTTTCCATAAAAAAATGACGACATGGTAATAAATATTAAGCATTTACTTTAGGTAGCAATCACAAACATGGGTAAGGTAGGTATGTGTGTGTGTATTTGAGGGTGTGTGTGTGTGTGTGTATTTGAATAATTTAATGTTTAATTAGCAATAATTTTACAAATGTATAATAATAATAATTATCACGTATCACCTAGGTACTGTTTTCGCTATGTTAGCCTCAAAATGTAAATACACCGCACTGTTTTAAATTTTTTTTTCACTCACTTATTATTACTCCTTCCCAATAAAATTTATATATTTGTAATCCTGATAAATGCAGCTTTTAGCAAATATTTTTTATTTATCTTTATCTTTAGTAGTTCAAAAGTAAACGACGTTTATTAAAAAAAAATTTTTCACGTTTTGTGAGTTTTGCCTAATATTTATATTTTTTTGTATAGAAAGGCAAAATGTTTCTTCCAGAAATGAATCCGTCATCCTTGAGTTATCCGAAAATGACATCACACTTGCCCTAATACCTATAGTTTTGAAGGAATAGGGTACAAAGTGAAGCGCGGCAGAAGCAAACTTCCACCCCCTCCCCCCGCCACCCCCGCGGTGACCCCCGATGTCTACCGGTGGAAATCCACTCAGGAGCACCTCAGGAACAACTGTTGCAAGCAAGGAGAATACCTACGGGAGACGCAACGCTACTGCGTTTGTATCGGAGCACGGCTAGCCAAAAATCCCTACTACTACGAAAATCGAAATCGCAATTTAATCTTTTATGACGTGACTTGTCTATCTCCGTTACCCATATCGCGCCCCGCGATATGGAGAGAGACAGAGCGAGCAAGGCGAGCGACAGGTTTGTTATCGCTGGCTTGGCTCGGGTATCTGGTAGTAAGAGCCGACCGTCCGACCAATCGGAAGCCTTGCTTGACGGCAACTTGACGGGATCACTACGAATGCCAGTCTGACGGACAATGATGGTGCGGTATATTTGTGAATTTTGAAATTGTTATTTGTAATATTATTTCAAATAGTTTTTACTGAACGAATATTATTGTTTGAATCCAAAAAAAATATTGAAAAATTAAACAAGACTGTTGTTTTAATATTTTTGAAAAGTTGTACTAATAATCAGTGATAGGAATAAGTAGGGCTTATTTACCTAAATTTCGAGGAACAGAGTTAAAGATTGGAGACTTCCTTAAGACAATATTTTTTTCCGGTTTAATAATATTCATGGTGTTTTAATTTCGCGATTTGAAAAAAGTGGCAACCATTTTGAACTTTTTAGTTACTGGACCGATTGCTTTCAAAATCGATATCTGGGTGTCAGTGTGGGCTCTGAATACGAATCTGTAGTCAAAATTTAAAAAAGTGGCCGCCATTTTGAACTTTTTAGTTACTGGACCGATTTCTTTCAAAATCGATATATGGGCGTCTGTGTGGACTCTGGATACGAATCTATAGTCAAAATTTAAAAAAAGTAGCCGCCATTTTGAACTTTTTAGTTACTGGACTGATTGCTTTCAAAATCGATATCTAGGCGTCTGTGTCGACTCAGAATACGAATCTGTAGTCAAAATAAAAAAGAAGTGGCCGCCATTTTGAACTTTTTAGTTACTGGACCGATTTCTTTCAAAATCGATATCTGGGTGTCTATGTAGGCTCTGAATACGAATCCGTTGTCAAAATTTAAAAAGTGACCGCCATTTTGAACTTTTTAGTTACTGGACCGATTGCTTTCAAAATCTATATGTGGGTGTATGTGTGGGCTCTGAATACGAATCTGTAGTAAACATTTAAAAAAAGTGGCCGCCATTTTGAACTTTTTAGTTACTGGACCGATTGCTTTCAAAATCGATATCTGGGTGTATGTGTGGGCTCTGAATACGAATCTGTAGTAAACATTTAAAAAAGTGGCCGCCATTTTGAACTTTTTAGTTACTGGACCGATTGCTTTCAAAATCGATATCTGGGTGTCTGTGTGGGCTCTGAATACGAATCCGTTGTCAAAATTAAAAAAAAGTGGCCGCCATTTTGAACTTTTTAGTTACTGGACCGATTGCTTTCAAAATCGATATCTGGGTGTATGTGTGGGCTCTGAATACGAATCTGTAGTAAAAAATTAAAAAAAGTGGCCCCCATTTTGAACTTTTTAGTTACTGGACCGATTGCTTTCAAAATCGATATCTGGGTGTCTGTGTGGGCTCTGAATACGAATCCGTTGTCAAAATTTAAAAAAAGTGGCCGCCATTTTGAAGTTATTAGTTACTGGGCCGATTGCTTTCAAAATCGATATCTGGGTGTCTGTGTGGGCTCTGAATACGAATCCGTTGTCAAAATTTAAAAAAAGTGACCGCCATTTTGAACTTTTTAGTTAATGGACCGATTGCTTTTAAACTCGATATTTGTTTGTCTGTGTGGGCTCTGAATACGAATCCGTTGTCAAAATCTTAAAAAAGTGGCCGCCATTTTGAACTTTTTAGTTACTGGACTGATTACTTTCAAAACCCATATCTACATGTCTGTGTGGGCTCTGAATAACAATATGTAGTTAACATAAAAAATATGATATCGATTTTGAAAGCAATCGGTCCAGTAACTAAAAAGTTCAAAATGGCGGCCACTTTTTTTAAATTTTGACAACGGCTTCGTATTTAGAGCCCACACAGACACCCAGATATCGATTTTGAAAGCAATCGGTGCAGTAACTAAAAAGTTCAAAATGGCGGCCACTTTTTTTAAATTTTGACTACAGATTAGTATTCAGAGCCCACACAGACACCCAGATATCGATTTTGAAAGCAATCGGTCCAGTAACTAAAAAGTTCAAAATGGCGGCCACTTTTTTTATTTTTTACTACAGATTCGTATTCAGAGCCCCCACATACACCCAGATATCGATTTTGAAAGCGATCGGTCCAGTAACTAAAAAGTTCAAAATGGCGGCCACTTTTTTAAAATTTTGATTACAGATTCGTATTCAGAGCCCACACAGACATCCAGATATCGATTTTGAAAGTAATCGGTCCAGTAACTAAAAAGTTCAAAATGGCGGTCACTTTTTTAAATTTTGACAACGGATTCGTATTCAGAGCCTACATAAACACCCAGATATCGATTTTGAAAGCAATCTGTCCAGTAACTAAAAAGTTCAAAATGGCGGCCACTTTTTTTAATTTTGACTACAGATTCGTATTCAGAGCCCACACAGACACCCAGATATCGATTTTGAAAGCAATCGGTCCAGTAACTAAAAAGTTCAAAATGGCGGCCACTTTTTTTTATTTTTACTACAGATTCGTATTCAGAGCCCACACATACACCCAGATATCGATTTTGAAAGCAATCGGTCCAGTAACTAAAAAGTTCAAAATGGCGGCCACTTTTTTTTTATTTTGACTACAGATTCGTATTCAGAGCCCACACAGACACCCAGATATCGATTTTGAAAGTAATCGGTCCAGTAACTAAAAAGTTCAAAATGGCGGTCACTTTTTAAAATTTTGACAACGGATTCGTATTCAGAGCCTACATAGACACCCAGATATCGATTTTGAAAGCAATCGGTCCAGTAACTAAAAATTTCAAAATGGCGGCTACTTTTTTTAAATTTGACTACAGATTCGTATTCAGAGTCCACACTGACACCCAGATGTCAATTTTGAAAGCAATCTGTCCAGTTACTAAAAAGTTCAAAATGGCGGCCACTTTTTTTAAATCGCGAAATTATAACACCATGAATAGGTATTATTAAACCGGAAAAAAATATTGTCGTAAGGAAGTCTCCAATTTTTTACTCTGTTCCTCGAAGTTTAGGTAAATAAGTCCTACCTATTCCTATCACTGATAATAATAATACTTATTATACTTATACTTATTATAATAATACATAATTATACAATATATTAGTTTTGTATAGGTATATTTGTTTTATAATTATAAAAAATAGAAAACGTAATATTAAAGAATACATATATACGTAACAATACATATTATAAATTGAATTCATCCATGTCATTGCCATAAAAAAACTAACAACACCCATATACAATAATTGATTTCAAATTTCTTTCCAGTCTGTCAAATTTGCCTATCATGTGTACGCGCCCAGTATGGCGCGCAGTCGTGCTCCTAGCTCGCGGAATTTTTGTATTTTACACGCTTTAAGCATTGTATTATCATTAAAATGACCTAATTATGAAAGGTTACGCCATCTTTTGTCATTCCTGATGATCTTGAGCTCTTTCGACACGCACGAACTGCACAAATTGCCATTTTGCGTAGTGCACATATACGTGTTCTTCGTTCCCAAGTCGCGAGCGCACTGACGGTCGATCCCGCAGCAGCGCTATATGTTAGTGCAAATGCTCTAACACGCGGCTAATTTTCCTATATATTAGCGCTCGACGGTTGCCACTCCCGTAGGAGCTGCAAGTATGAGCCTTCTAAGTAAAAATGCAGGGTGTCCATACAAACTATCGCACTAAATCCCCCACTACACTCCCGGTCGCTTCCCGCCGCGCGCGAGCTCCCCTCTACCGCTCGGCTCTGCGCTTCACCTCCCCGCTACCATACCTCATACCTCGGCTGATGGGACGCCGTTTCTCTGTATCTTTATTCGTAGCGATAGCTCTAGTAAAACATATTACCTCGTTGCTGTCAGGCCGGCATGGCATTCGCAGCCTCCGCATAAAACGTAAAACTCCGGAATCTGACGAAATTTTACAGCCATAGTGTATAGCTGTAGAATATTCTCGACCCCTGTCCTTCTATTCTTCTTAAGAAGTTAGTCAGTCAGCATGTGTGCGTCCACTGCTGGACATACGCCTCTCCAATTTTCCTCCAGTCCTGCCGGCCTTCAGCGGTACGGAACCACTGCTTTCCGCCGACGTTATTGATGTCGTCGTCGTCTCACCTTAAAGGAAGTACACTATGTTTATGCTCGCCTGGTACTTTTATTAGTGAATGCTTGTTTTTCTATACGCAAGGAATGCGGGTCACTCATGCAAACATGCAATATCCATTACCGCGAGAAATACAGAATGTACTAGAAAAAGGGCGGGAGCCCTTGTTGCGTCATTGTCTTAGTACTTTAGTTGTCAAGGTTAAACATGAATGTAGACACGAACAACCTATTCAGGAGAGTATTGGCTGTTTTTAACGCACGACGCAAAAAAGGGGTGTTATAAGTTTAACGTGTGAGGATGTGTGTATGTGTGTATGTGGGCATGGGTGTGTCTGTGGAATCGTAGCTCCCAAACGGATGGATCGATTTGAATGCGGTTTTTTTAATAGAAAGCTGGTTTAATCGGGGTGGTTCTTAGTTATGTTTGTAATCAAGTAATTAAGTGATAAAAAAATCATTATCTTCAAAAGTTGACCGATTTGCATGCGGTTTTTAAAAGCTTCAAATAATAGTTAAATTACAAATTTTAAAAATCCCCGACCCTTAAACGTCAAAAATAATTTCCGTTTACTTACTTGAAGGGTCGGCGTACAACTAAGTTATTAAAATATAAAAACTCAGAGCTGCGCGGGAATTTACTGAGCGGTCCCCCGGAAATTACTTTTTAAGCGTCGGGGGTTTTTTAAAATTTTAATAAAATTTTTATTTCAAGCTATTTAAAAAAACACACATGCAAATCGGCCCACTTTTTAAGATAATTAATTTTTTGATTAGTTAGGTACGTTTACCTGATTATTTTATTACAAACATAGCTAAGAACCATCTAGGGCTTTTTAAATTTGTAATTAAACTTTTTTATATTTTAATATATCTTTTATAGATATATTTTACCAAACACACAATTCTAACATTTATTTCGACTTCAGTCCCATCAGTGTTATACATATTTTAATAATTTTAAAATATAGATAAATTTAACAATATTTAACGTTTTTGAGGTGTCAAATGGTGATGGCGGATGATAGATATGGCGTTGTCGTGGGTTTGAATTTTTGGAATGAACCTATGGTTTAATCAGACTCAAATTCTCACGGAAGCGAATCCGCGGACATAAACCTATTTATATAGCCCATGTGGTACCTACTGTGTTACTGATGTGAAGAGGAAATAAACGCTATTCTATTATATTCTATTCTATATACCAGCGGTTCTCAATCTATGGTACGCGTACCACCAGTGGTACGCGGACTGCTTCGAGGTGGTACGTGAAAAAATGAAACATCAACAACAACTCTACAAAATTGAATAAGCGACAAGTGGCACAATCCTAATTTAGAAAGTTTTGTTGATGAACATAAATATAATTTGAATTCTGATGTTCTTAGCGATATAAAAACCCATTGTCACATGCTCATAGTGAGTTCCGAAGAATATCTTGAACAATATTTTTCAGAACGAAATTCGATAAGAAATCAATTTTTAGATTCGATTCCGAGATCGTTGAAAGAGAATCATTAATTGAACTTAGGTGTGATGCTAACCTCTAAAGAGAATTTTAGAAGGTAAGTATTATTATTAGCTTCTTGTAGGTAAAGGTGGTACGCCGCCAAACATGATTGGTTTTAGTGGTACCTGAAAAAATAAAGTTTGAGAACCCCTGCTGTATACTATAACATTGACGCAAATTAGAATTAAACACATTATTAAAATAATTAAACAAGCTATTTGTTATCTATCCTATCACGCACTGTTATAATTATAATACGCAAGAAAAACAAAACAGACTCGCGCCGGACTCGCTGTTGACTCATCTTCTGAGAGCGCAGCTTTACGAAATCGTTCCAACATCGTGCGGCGAAAATATGGAACGGTCTTTCGGCGAGTGTTCCCTATTACCTGGGGGTAATTAGGTAAGGGGGTGCGACTAAAAAAAATTAAGACTTTTTTTGTACTTTGCGACGCTTAGTACTCGGCAACCAGACTACTTACAACAATCCTAAATATGTTGGATGAAAGATCCATCTGACGACTTCAATATGCTATTTTATTTTGTCATTCCATCCCTTCTGGCCCAAATCAGCCCATCAAGTTGGCATGTTTTGAAAAATGCGAAAACACGCAAACTTCAAACACCTCTCGCGCTTTAGTCGTTAACGCTGCATAATCGAGACAAACTCTAACGAACAGACAAAGGTTTTAACTTTATTCGATACTTCAAACAAAACCTTATGAAGCCTAGGTGGGGCAATATGGGCTACCAAACCAAATTTGAAAATTTTTCTTACGAAAAAATTGTTTCAAACTGCGCAAACATCAAATTCATGAACTAAGTTTGACGGCTGCATGTGTAGATGACGACTCCCTCGATTTTTTTTTGTCGGTCTTGTAGCTTTTTGCGTTCGCGCGGAGTGGTGATATTGGCTGTGTCTAATCTTCTTTTTGAACCCCACGGGTTTCAAAAAGAAACGGCTCGGGCTTCTTTTTGGGCCACGTGTCCCAGTTTCCCATACAAAACAACAAACAAACAAACGTACAAAATGTTTACAACAACACGACGACGACGCGTCGCTCTATGCACCTGTTCCAATTTCAAATTCGCTGACAGTGTTGCCAACGCTGCAAGAAAAATCAGTACACCGACACTTTGGACGCCTGCAGCTGCCTGACAACAATTTGAGCGCTTAAATTGAGCGTGTGAGTTTTTATAAAACACCATGTGCATATTTTTTTATCGCGCGGCATTTTATTGCACCGTAAGTGCATTAATATTGACTTCCTTTAGCAATTAACTAACTCGTTAAAGGCAGGTGCTTTTTATTATGGAATTTTTTTACATTTTATTATTTTACACTTTTAAGTGCACGTGTGGTGACCCACATATGGGCGAGGTAATAAAATTGTGATTAACCTTTGATGCGGTTTTTCACTTTAATAAATTTTCTCGTGCAATTTTGTTTGACGTTATAAACTTAAAACTTAAGATGTGAATGTACTTAAAAGCGCAGCGTAGTTACCACACTAAGTATATATAAGGGTACATCTGGTAACTCAGCACAGCCACCCATATTGGTTTTCATAAAAAAGTAGGTATTGTGAAGTTGAATTTCGACTAACCTAACCCGTACTGTTGGTATCATCGCTTTCGTTTCAATCGAATAAACCGGCCAAGTGCGAGTCGCACTCGCGCACCGAGGGTTCCGCACCGCCAAACAGTGGCGGCTGGTGACTTAAGTGACCGGCAGTGCGCTAAGTACCTACCTAGGTACTTAAATACCAAATTTCCCAACACATTCCCGTCATGTTATTTTAAGATCGGGACTTACGAATTTTTTAAACGCCTGCTTACGTACCTAGCATGAATATTCTTAAGACACTCAATGAGTTGCAAAAAAACGAGAAAAAAAATCCAAACAAGTTTTTTAACTCATTTTTAGTACCTTTATGAACACACCCATAGACCACAACAATACTGCAGCTTTCAAAAAGAAAACAGTAGTAATGTCCCAAAAATACTTCAAAAAGTATATAAAAATAAAAGCATTTGAAAAGTAGGAATTGAACCCGGGATCACCTGATTGTAAAGCCTTACCTTTATCCAACGCTTAGGCAAATATCGGCACCACTTAATTCACAGTATCACGCGACAGAAAGCACAAAACCTAACCATATCCCATTTTAAATATTCGCGCGCTAACGGGTATGTGACATCATCACATGACAGCGCAGCGCGCTGACTCTAGGCAGACGGACTCACAAGCAGAACGAATCGCCCGCGACGTGTCGCACGCGCGTCTTTCCACAATATAATGTCCTTCTTTTTCCGTCGTGTGTCACACGCAGAATGCAACCTTGTTCCACACATAATCGTATGAAGAGTGTTTTGTTTCACGCGGCGGGGCAGCGGCGTTTGACATTTTCTCATAGTAGACGTTCGCGGTGTTTTGTAATGCACTCGGCGGCGAGCTCGGCGGCGATACGTCGTATGTAGTACGTATTACGTACAGCAAAATCGTGCCTTGTTGTCTAGGAAATAGGAACGAATTCAGTTTGATATTTTTACTTCGATCGGTGACAATCATGGAGAATGTTTAATATTTTAATTGATTTATTTCTTTCGGGTGAAGGCGCTATATTTTGTGGTAGTGCGGCGCACGAGCGCACTTAAGGGCCAGCCGCCACTGCCGCCAAACAATATATATTCGTGTTATATATTCACGAAAGAAAAAACTATTTATTAAAAATATAAAACCGACTTAAAAAAATGTATGAATTAAAAAACAAATCGAACCCTAGAGTTGAAGGCGGTGCAAAAGAAGGCTACACAAAATCACAAAAGGATATCATCCAATGTTTTCTTTCGTCCATCATTTTTGCTTGCTTTTAGCACCGCCTCAACTCTAGGCTTAGATTTTTTTTATTTAATTAAGAATGCTTCTGAATTCTCTTCAAATTACAAAATAAAATACAAATTGTCCTAACTGTAATTAAATTAAAATAGAAACTAAAACTACCTATCAAATTAATATCACCTAAACTAAAACAAAATAAACAAACTTTAAAAATAATTAGCCACACGAGAGACTACCACGATCCGGGTTGACCTACCGCCAGAGTCATAGAGCAATTCCCTCAACGGCCTCAGTTTGCTAGATAAAAAATTTCATCCAAAGAGGCCGACGAGGGGAAAGTTCCCATGACACTAGCGGCGTTACCTCGCTGCACCGCCAAGCTGATTCGTTGCAGCAGGTACGCCCGGGCCCGGCAGTCACCCGAGGATCTGCAGAGTCGTGATCCTAAATCGTGCACAAGAATTTTGCCCTCCTCACAGATGGGACCCATGGTCTCTATAGCGAAAGGGATAAAAATATAATTTTGAATGTTTGTCAATGTCTGATATTTGGAGTGCTTGGTGCGGGCGGCCGTCTCAGCAGCAGAGCCGGCTTTCCTGGCAATACATAATACACACATTTATTAATACATTATACATTTATTTACATTTATTCAATACATTTTTGAAGTCGGTTTTATATTTTTTATAAATATTTGTTTATTTCTCAGTTCTTTTTAGTAATTGTTTGCTATTAGTGTACTCGGCTGAATCGCGAGGCCTTCGCGAGGAGGGTTTATCCCGCCCGGGTTGGTACAACCGCACTGAATGAAACCTCGGTCGAAAAGCCTATGTAAATAGTTCGTGTTTTCCGTTCAGTACAGTGTAGCCGACACGAAATGAAGGGAAGCACTGACATGGCACCTAGTTCACCCGGTGTTATGGGCTGACATCACGGATGTTGTAGGCGATGTAGCCAATCGTGTCAGTTTCCATAAAAAAAACCTATACCACTAACCTAACACATATTTTAAGAAAATTTAAACCGGCTAACTATTACGTTTCAAAAGATACAGCCCTTTAAAGACAGACGGACAGACCGACGGACAGACGGCGAAAGCTTAGTAATAGGGTCCTGTATGAACCCTAAAAACAGTGTGGTATTGGTGGTATGGTAACTGACAGCCTATATGTATAACTGACTAATTGACTCGCTAATTGACGAATTGCCGAAGCCGCGCAATTAACTGACTCACTGTCGCAGCGTAGGTATCCAATGAAATGATAATATAGATTAAAAATAGGTAGATATGTTACACGAGCTCCGTAAGTGGCACTTGTACCGTGTGGTGCTTTAAAAGAATAGCCCCACTGCATCTCTCCCCGTGTATGTCGTAAAAAGCGACTAAGGGATATTACTCACTTCGTATATTACTATAGGTGGTAGGGTTTAACCCGCCCGGGTTGATACCACCGTATTGAATGAAAGGTCGGTCGAAACGGTTTGTTAAATAGTTTGTGTTTTCCGTCCAGTTCAGTGTAGCCGGCACGACCGAAGGGAAGCCACTGACGTGGCACCAAGTTCACCCGGTGTTATGGGCTGACATCACGGATGTTGTAGCCGGTGTAGCCAAACGTGTCAGTTTCCAAAACAAAAATACTTTAAAATCAGGACACTTGTCCTACCTGAAATCACTCTCGCACCAACGACACACGTGTTCAGACATGTTAGGACGAAGCAGAGCAATATTTTTGCTCTCAACAAAACGACAGACATGCGTCTTACTTTCTCTTAAAATATTATAACATTACAATAATTGTAATGTTAATTATGATAATGTATAAAGCGGCCGATATTGGCCGCTCCGTAGGAGAAGGGTATTATTTATCTCGTGGCACTGACACTGACCATCCAGCTAGGGAAGCACAACTTTGACAAGGAGGCCAACAGAAGGATTCAGCTAGGCTAGGCGGCATTTGGGAAACTCCGCCACATCTTTTCATCCTCCATCCCACAGTCATTAAAGACGAAGGTTTTTAATCAGTGCGTTCTGCCAGTAATGACGTACGGAGCGGAAACGTGAACCCTGACGATGGGCCTGGTCCACAAATTTAAAGTCGCTCAGCGAGCTATGGAAAGATCAATGCTCGCCATTTCTTTGAACGATAAAATCCGTAACCACGTGATACGTCAAAGAACTAAGGTAGTCGACATTGCTAAGAAAATAAGCAAGCTGAAGTGGCAGTGGGCTGGGCACATCTGTCGCAGACCCGACAACCGATGGGGTAGATGGGTGGTCGAATGGAGGCCACGTACAAGCAAACGTAGCGTAGGACGCCCCCCGGCTAGGTGGACAGATGACCTAAAAAAGGTAGCCGGGAGTGCATGGATGAGAAGAGCGGAAGACCGAGTGTGGTGGCGTGCCTTGGGAGAGGCCTATGTCCAGCAGTGGAGCGATACAGGCTGATGATGATGATGATGACTGACAATGAACCACAGTGCCGCACTGTGGTTCATTCGCTCAAGGTTGTGCCCAAGAACATTTGAATAGGTAAGGACGTCAGACCTTCCCCGCGCCAGCGTAACACGATGTTTGTATAAACGTACAAATTCCATTCGTTAGCAACCAATCAGAGCGCGATACCGCCCGTTACCACCCAATCAGAGCGCGCGCCGACCCCTCCGCTACCCGCGGAGCTCGGCGACGCTGTTTCTCATATAAGCATTGGACAGTCTGACGTCCAAACTCTCTAAAATATGTTCTTGGTTGTGTCATTTGTAAACGCCAAATGTCGTGTAGACAACGTATCTACCCCTTTTAAACATGTAATATCATTGTACACACAAATTTCTGGAATCGAACGTAAGTGAAACGAATTTTCGGAACACAGAAGCAACCGAAATACGAGTGTCCATTATTGATATTTATTTCCTTGACAATGCCACCTTGAAAAGTTCTTTGTAAGACCAATCAGTGGTTGAAGTTTTGCGAAACGAACCTCCTGAGTTGAAAAGGAGAGAACCGTCATTGTTATTCATACGTCCTCAACATAATGTCGAGGGCTTCAAATCAAAGGGGCGTATACGCAGATTTTCCATTTTTTTTTATTGCAGAATTCGATAGCCCAAAGGCAGTTCTATAACATATCAAAAGGGCGTATTTTAAAAAAATCTTTTTTTTTTTTTATCTATCAAAAACTAAATGGCATAAAATTTATTATGTGACGTTATGGTCGTAACAAATAGACGTAACCTTATTTAGGCCCGTGAAAAAGAACTTTTTCATCAAACCTGATCGTATCAAATAGGCTTATGTGCTTACGGATCTAATATCTAGACAGATGCACATAAGCCACGAAAATATTTACTTTTGGGGTATACGCATTTTTATCATAAAGGCGTAAGTACATAATCCTCCATGAAATAATTAGTTATCTATTTTGTTAATTATATCATACAGGCGTAAGTACATAGGCCCTAATAAATTTAATGATAATTAGAATAAATGTTGTAACAAAAGGGCGTACGCACTTACGCCCCTGTCCGTTACAAAAAACTACGGTCGTATGCACTGTTGCCTTGTCTGTACGACCGGCCCGCTCTTCAGTCCGCGCGCATACGCCGCTCAGTTTAAACGTCGCTCGTCTTGCTATTGTTTTCTTTTCTTTAATGCATTTCATTTTCTGTCGTTTTTTTCGTAGTGTTTTACATTAGTGTAGTGTAAAAAAGGACAATGAATAGAGGAAGGAGAGGAAAGGAGTTACTTCAGTTAGTTTTAGCTGACGAAAAGGGTAAGTTTTTCATTGTTGTTACAAATAATCGTTGAGATTACCTACAATTATAACTTAATCTTGGTCTACATACAAAGTGTGTGTGTATTATTAGTTCATAAAAGCAATTGCACCGTTGTTGCATTGATTTGATGTAGAAAATGTATGTAAATTAACTTCATTTTGCCGTTACGCCTTTCTGATGTGATAAAATAGTCTGCTCAGCCTACATTAGATACGTTAGCTTCTATACTGGGGGCGCCATAACGTAGGGCTTATCCACATTTTATGTTTTTTGTAAATAACTATAAAAAAGTTCGGAAATGTAGATGTAATGACGCCCTCAATATACGATATTTGTGCTATTGGTATGAATTAACAATAAGAGATTTAAAGTTTAAATCTCTTATTGTTTATTCATACCAAATACACACATATTTTTTATAATTAAATTCTTTACAACTTTTTGTTGCTTTATTTTTTATGTACACATATTTTATTAATAGCAATAGTCAATTAGTTGCCATTAATAAAATATATATACATCATAAATAATAAACGAAAATTCTTAGCAAAAAAATATATTCAGCCAAGATTAAGAATACACGGCGGCGGTGCAGCAGGAAGTAAGAGTGGGGGTAGTCTGAACCAGGCAAATTTCGGTAATACAAAATATAAGAATATTCATCTCATCTTGTTTTTTTATTTGTTTCAGAAAATAACAGTCTCTCCCTAAAAAATTTTGACCAGAGCAGTGGCCATGAGGATACGATACAAAATTCTTTTCAACAAGATGAGTGTTTGCTTGAGCCAGGCCAAGATTTGGAAATTCTTCATCATCCGGCTCAAGAATCAACTCTCACATGCGAACAGTTAACTTCTGCGAGGGAAATCGAGAATCCAGTACAAAATGCATTCCATCAAGACGAGTGTCTACTCAATCCCGACCAATATTCAGAAAGTCTTCATCATCCGGCTGAAAAATCAACTCTCACCCGCGAACAGTTAACTTCTGCGAGGGAAATCGAGAATCCAGTACAAAATGCATTCCATCAAGACGAGTGTCTACTCAATCCCGACCAATATTCAGAAAGTCTTCATCATCCGGCTGAAAAATCAACTCTCACCCGCGAACAGTTAACTTCTGCGAGGGAAATCGAGAATCCAGTACAAAATGCATTCCATCAAGACGAGTGTCTACTCAATCCCGACCAATATTCAGAAAGTCTTCATCATCCGGCTGAAAAATCAACTCTCACCCGCGAACAGTTAACTTCTGCGAGGGAAATCGAGAATCCAGTACAAAATGCATTCCATCAAGACGAGTGTCTACTCAATCCCGACCAATATTCAGAAAGTCTTCATCATCCGGCTGAAAAATCAACTCTCACCCGCGAACAGTTAACTTCTGCGAGGGAAATCGAGAATCCAGTACAAAATTATTTCAATCAAGAGGAATGTTTGCTCAATCCAAACCCAGATTCAGGAAGTCCGCGTCATCAAGGTCAAGAATCACCTCTCACACATGAACAGTACACTGTCGCAAGGGAAATTGAAAATTTAATTGAATGGGATACAAATTCCAATGCTCAACTATCAGAAATAAATGCATTGCCTAATCAAAAACTGACAAGTTCGAGACAGATCGGTGGTAAGTACTAGAAACGTTGTATTATTTAATTTTTACATTATTTGAAATAAAACAAAATATATTTTATTGTTCACTATAAAATATGGAACATAAAAGGCGAGTTTAATGTAATGTTGCAATATGCTTTATACATTTTTATTTAAAATACCTTATAATATTATTCTTTAGGATGTGGAGTAGCACATGGTTCGAACAATGCAGTGTAAAAGTTAACTGTGAAGCATTAAAAAAATATAAATTAAGTGGAGGTAAATAAATACATAATTAATGCATACATACAATAAATACTATAATGTACGTAAATATTATATTTATGTATAGATTACATTTAAATAATATACAAATATATTTTATAATAACTATCTGTACCTATAGTTATCTGAAAAAATATTTTTATTTGTTAAGTACCTCATTTAGATAAGTCAATTTGAGATTTTTGCGAAATTTGATTTTATATTTTAAAATTATATTTTATTATATTAATATAACTTTTCCTTGTTTCAGTTACTCACAGCCTATCTCATAAAAGTATAGACAAGAGCAATGGAAATGAGATTCAAACACAAAACTCTTTCCAAGAAAATGAGTGTTTGCTCAATCCAAACCCTGATTCGGAAAATGTTCATCATCCGGCTCAAGAATCACCTCTCCCTCGTGAAGAGCTAACCACTGTGATGGAAATCGAAAATACTAGTCAATTTAATATTAATTTGAGTCCTGATAGTGCCCAGTCTTCAGAAGGAGAAGATTCTTGCGACGATTCCGTCGCTGATCCAAATTTTAACCTATCTGAAGTTCCAGACGTTTCCAGTGACGAATCCTCCTGTAATTCGCCTTCTTTGCTTGTGCAACCTTCTTCGTTGCAAACAGTAGTCTCACACCCTTCCGTAGCTTCAAGCTCCGTACTCGAACAGCCGTCGCCATCTTCACACTCATTAAATAACAGTCCACAGGTTGAAACCGTCAAAAGACGTAGATATAAACGAAAGAATGAGGAAACTTGGAAAAGAAGCATCAAAAAAAGAAGAAGAAACTGCGGTGAAGAATATCTGAATTATAAAGGTATGTTAAAAGAAAAGAGACAACCAAAAAATATTGGGACGCAATGCTCATGCAAAAAAAAGTGCAATGAACTGCTAAGCGACGAATTTAAACAGGAAATGTTTGACGCTTTTTGGAATTTAAAAGATTTGCAAAGGCAGAGGGATTTTATAGCGTCTAACGTAAAGTACATTGAATCCAAAAATCCTCGAGTCCCAAATTCTAGGAGAAAATATACTCTGACATACAGCTTCACTCATAATAGTGAGCAACAGCAAGTTTGCAAGAAATTTTTCTTAGATACTCTAAGCGTCAGTGACAAAATGGTGAGAACAGCACTGGATAAAAAAAAGAAGGGGTACAGCTGACATCGTGTCACCCGACAAGCGCGTGCGCCATACTCCTGGGACAAAACTCAGTGAGGAGGTCATCAATCATGCTAACGATCATATTGATTCGTTTCCAGCTGTTCCAGCACATTGGTGCAGAAAGGACTCGAAAAAAATATATTTAGAGCCGATATTAAATAAAGAAAAAATGTACGACCTATATAAAGAGAAATGTCAAATGGATGGCAAGCAGCCTATTTCGAAAACTTCATACAGGGAATTGTTAATTAAGAAGAATGTGGGTTTCTATACACCGCGGAAGGATCAGTGTTGGTGCCACAATTATGAACGATTAGATGACGAGGAAAAGAACGAAAAGAGAGTCGAATACGAATTACACCAAAAACGAAAAGTAGAAGCTAAACGACAAAAAGATGAGGACGCGGAAAAGGCAAAGAAGGATGATACCTACGTGTGTGGGAACTTCGATCTTGAAGCAGTTCTCTACAGTCCGATACTTCATGGGAAACCAATATTTTATAAAAGAAAACTTGCGACATTTAATTTCACAGTTTTCGAAGTGAACAAAAACAGAGGCCATTGTTTTTTGTGGACAGAAGTAGAAGGAAAACGTGGGGCAAATGAGGTAGCAACTTGCCTGTACCTGTACATGAAGAATCTTCCTCTAAACACAACCCATCTCATTCTTTACTCTGACTGCTGCCCCGGGCAAAATAGAAATTCGATTGTAATGTCAATGTTGTTAAGTACCATAACAAGCGTAGAATGTTGTCTTGAGACCATCGACTTAAAATTCTTAGAACCCGGACATACCTACATGGAATGTGATTCGATGCACGCTACAATTGAGCGTGCATCGGAATCAGCCAGAATTTACGTGCCAGATGATTGGTATAATGTTATAAAACTTTCCAAAAAAACCAATCCCTATAAAATTACTAAACTGGATCATAAGATGTTCTTGGATTTAAAAAAAAACCGTGAGTCACAACTACCAGCTACCATAAAGTCTACGGATGGAACACAATTAAATTGGAAAAATGTGAAATGGTTAAGACTTAAAAAAGAAACCCCGGAGAAGATTTACTTTAAGATGGAGTACTGGGAGGAAGAATTCAAAGAAGTCAAAATTCCAAAAACTACAACGCGGTCTCGAACAATTACAATGGAGTTTATACCTCGCGCCTACAATGACCAACTCCCAATAAAGGCAGTAAAATATAAAGATATTCAAGAGATGTGCCGGGAAAACATAATCCCTAGAGTGTACCACGAGTACTACAAGAGCCTTCCGACTGATAAGCAGAATAATGTAGCAAGAAGGTTGAATCAGCGAAACACAACTGAAATCGATGATGATGATATAGAGCTGCAAGCCACTAAAGCCGCCTATATTAAGAGGAAGAGCAGGAAAGGCAATAAAGAAGTAGTTAAGGTTATAGCCTACCTAGGCCTCCAGGTCGGAGGCCTAGGTAGGCTCTGGCCGGCAGGCTGGCCAAGTTCAGGTTAATAAAAAATAAAAAATAATATAATTGAAGTTCTTTACCGATTACCGATAGATGTGATACTACTAACTTCCCTCCGTATCAAAAATATATTTTTAGGAAAAAGAATGAACATAATTACTAAAGTAGTTTTCGAGATAGCGATTTTAAAGGCACCGCAAAAGTCTTTAAAATAGCTATCTCAAAAACTATATCATTAATTCTGTTCATAATTTTTTATAAAAATAGATATTTATGATACGGAGGGAAATTAGTAATATTACATCAATCGGTAGAAAAGAAGTATTTTTTTAAATTTAATTACTCTAAACTTGGCCAAAGTGCATGACCCATATTGGTAGGTTGGAGGCCAGGGTATGCAATAGGCTTAAGTTTTATCAAAATAGCTATTAAATTTAATGGTTAGAAGATGTGTTATCATGACTTTGTGTAAAATTCATTCAAACTGGGTTCATTTTCTTTTGACTCTACAGTTCTTTTCTAAAAATATAGTATAGTAATATAGTACATAAATTTTGTGAGGATATTCAGGTCAAATGGAATCATTTTTCTCTCTTACGAAAAAGTGGTTCCAGTTAACCTACCAAAATTAATACTATCACTACGAAATTCATCTGTATAAGGATCGTTTATAAATTTAAGTTATAATTTTTTTTTTCTTTCGTTACCTTCTTTATTTCGTTTTTTTACTTTAATTATTACCTGTTAATTATTATGGAAATGTTGAAGATAACAGTGTTAAATAAGTGCGTGTGCATTATTTTTAATTTCTTATAAGCCTTTAAAATAGTATAGTATGTGAGAAAATAAAACAAATCAGAAGGGCGTACGAGTTCTTGTTTTGTAAGACACATACATATTACAATAATTTTGTACACTAAAATACTTGTTTAAATGATAAACGTGTTTGATTTCACTTTAATAAATATGTTTTTCCTTTAAATAATGTTTTATTTTTCTACGCCCATAATTTATTATACCTTTTTAAGGTTTTGATTCCTCCTAAAATAGCGCAGCAGAGAGGGGTAACGACTATAATCTCTAAAATAGTAGATAAATGCAGAATTCAATACTACCATGTGAAAACCGATGTATTACTTTACCTACCTGCAAACTCTCAGCTTAAAATATTTAAAACTCTTTAATTACAACTGTTTTTTCTTCCTCCTGTAAAGTTGGCAAAATGTGGATAGGCCCCTTTGATTTGAAGCCCTCGATGTGTAAATTGCACACAATTTCCGTCAGATGGCTCAAAGTTGAAACGCGCGTGTTGACAAAGACATGTTTTCGCAAGTTCAACAGACGTCTCTGTGCGACAGGGACGACGCTCTACAACTGGATTGTCTTTTTCTAAAGCTCGATGTCTTTATTTACCGCTGCGTACTGTACATATATACAGGGTGTTGTCACGGCCACAACATTAAATTTAGGAAATGATTATTGGGATCAATAGTAACAAAAAAGTCAAATAACTTTTTTCTGAATTCCCTTTAAATAAAAAGTTACAGTTTTCGTACAAACTAATTGATTAATTTCACCGAGCATATCCTCCTTGATTAATTTAGTGTAAAAAGTGTATATGTTTATTTTATGTAATCCGGGTGGCTTAGTCCGCGGGACCAGAACGCATGCTCGGACTAGACAATATCTCCTTCGAGAAGGTGCGACACCAGAGATTTACCTTTGGATTGCCGGCTATATAAGTATACATATACTTCTGTAGCGCTCGGTAGCGCTAGCGAGAACCCAGATCGCACCGGATAAAACCGGTTTCGTCGGACACAGTACAGACGTTCGCACTTTTTTAAAGAAGAAAACCGCACTCACAAAAACACTTTCCCTAAAGAAATTAAAAATACAGAAGAGGCATCAACCCCGTCACGCAGAACATAAAAAAAGAAGTAGCGCGCGATGTCTAGTTGTTGGTACCACAAGTGAGCGTAGCTCCGCGCACTTGAACTAAACTCATATCAGTTGCCTGTCATTACTGTCACTGGAACCATGTAAGCCAAAGAATTAAAAATGTCTAAAAGACGTTACATATAACTTGGAAAGATAAATCAAAACTCATAAACAGTTGTATAGGAATTTGCGTATACCGGTATTCATACTAATGAGTCATAGCTATATAGTATTGTATCCTTTTTTGATAATTCATCGGTTCGATTACACTCACGAAGAAGAACCGGCAAGAAACTTCGCATGGTTTGTTTTTTCATACATATTAATACAAGTATTTTAGTGACTAGCCACATAATATTTAATATCGCCTACAGTCTATTGAAAACAAGCTATGTTTTCGATAGACTGTAGGCGATATCAAGATGAACAATTTTACTGAGAGTTCTGACTACAAAGACTTGTTAATTAAGTAAAGAACATTTTGTCAAGCCTTGATACGTATATATTTTCGCAGGCAACATTCATAGTATATACAAAGAAGAAGCATATTAAAAATATATGTCTGCTTCAAATATTTAATCGGTCCACCTCTGCTTCTAACTGAGAATGTTTAGTCTGCTGAGCTATACAGCTGATTCTAGAAAAAGAAGGAAAAAGAAAGAAGAAATAAGAAAGAAGAAAAACTTTAGAAGAGAGAAGATAAAAGAAAAAGAAAGAAGAAAGAAGAAAAAATTTGAAGATAAGAACCAGCCCGCAGAAGGCTCCAACAAGGACTGCTTGTGATCCGCGTCCGCCCTATCTCCGGGGCTCTGCAGAGCAGGCTTCGAAGGCGAGGTTGGATAGGTGGACCCTTCATTATACTCACAAAGTTGCTGTCTCCCATTTTGCTCCAGTTTCCGTTGGATGTATATAATCCTATCCAAAAGATAAAACGCGACCAAGTGATAAAATACTGATCCGTTTCTAAGTACCAACGATTTGGAACATACACCATAACCTCTCGAGCAGCAAGTAAGGCACGAAGACCGTCCTGTTGCATGACTCGGTGGAAGGGCAGTGCCAAGGTCAGAGGTGGCCTAGCCTTTCGCCCTTTAGTACAGCATCTTGTCCATATTCCTTAGTCGCCTTTTACGACATGCACGGGAGGAGATGCAATGGGGCTATTCTTTTTAAGTACCAAGCCCATACGGTACTTACCTTAGACAGTTCTGATCATTTGAATTCTTCGCTGTTCCCCCGTCTTGATTTACCGACGAAGAATTCATAAAGTCTTGGAAAGTCGCCCCCAAAGACAAAAGAGCTGGGAAGAGGCAAACGGGGTCAGATATTGAATTAGCTAGAGTGTTTTGCATCGTCATGGTGATAAATGTGAGTAAAACTGTCGCACTCACCCCAGTTCTGTCTGAGAAAAAGCTTCTCTGAGCGAGCGTAGGGGAGTTATGCTCGCGTGTATACACTTAATAACGTCTGTTCCCAATGGGGTGGGGCTAGGTAGAGATGACAGCATGATTATCATCTCGTGAATTGTTCAGTAAACATTTTGGTGTAGGTCATCGCGATGTCTCTACACACGTTATATGCTCGCCTCTGGAATAATCTGCCCGTGCATTTACGCTCCTCTACATCTATGAATGTATTTAAGATTAATTTAAACAAACTTCTCCTTTCCTTACCGAAGTAAATGCAATTTATATTACATACATATCTTTACTCCCCTTATCTTACTCTCCTGTCATTCAGTTGATTGTGTTGCACAACGGTACCACCGATTAATGTACATAATATGTAAGTTTAATAAGCAGGGTGTTCGGCACATGGACCGACCAATTTTTTTTGTAGGTAAGTGGAGTCATTTGCAAGGTTTTGACCGATGACACCTTTTGACTGGTGTCACGTGGTATCGAGATATGGTTTTTTTTTTCTTTATTTTTGAAAATTACCAAAATCTCAGCTTTAACCCCTGGTAACTTTTTTGTTTATTATTATATCCGCACGAAATAAAATGTATTTGGTTTTACGATGTATCCTTGTTCTAGGAAAAATATAATTTGATGAAGTTAATACCATGAAATATGATACGTCGTTGCATGAAATGGACTTATGACCTCCCAAAGTCCCAAAGACGAGTAAAAATATGACAGAATCTTAATTTCTTAATGCATTAAAAAAAAAACTGACAGCAATTGAGAGCTTCACTTTCTTTAAAAAGTTTTCTAGTTTACGCCCTTTCCAACGGTATACTACATGCCATACAAATCTTTCACTATGTGGCCAAAATTAGGGACAGAGACCAGAACAGAACGACAATAACTTTGTAACAGCCAACAGGGCCACCTTATCGATGGTCGCTTCACTTATTGAGAGCGTTTTCAGGAGCATTTTTAAATTTAGAACATGTAACGGTCGCGCGGGTACTGTTCAATTCCAATTTCAACTACTACTTCCTACTACGAACTACTGCTTCCATTGTTAAATGTTTAGACTCTTGCAAATTATCCCTAATTACACAAACTATTCTTGTTCGCCTGCATGTACTTCTCCCACATCCCAAAGGTTAGTTAGAATAGAATGCTTCGCGGCATTAAGCTCGCGTTTTGTACCTAATTTGTATTAATATATACATACATAATATGTTCTGTGCGTAAACAGCCAAAATACTGAAACGGATTCAGGTTGGTTTATCTCATGCTAACGGCGGCGTATAGCTAAACTCAATACTTGTTGACAGCATCTTTGTTATTCCGGAGCCAATTCTGTCTTGTTTTTCCCGTGCCAAGACATCGGCGGCCACCGACCGGCCGGCCAGTCTGTTTACGAGCTCACGAACGATCTTCTTCGGCGTAAACATACTAAAGTCAATTAGGGCAGGGTTGAAAGTTATTTGAGCGAAATATTGTGCGGGGCCAATATTTAATAAGAATAGCCCCACTGCATCTCTCCCCATGCAGGTCGTAAAAGGCGACTGAGGGATAGACGGAGGTTACACGCTAGGTTTGGCATCAGTTCAGTCCGTGACCTTGGTCACGACCAGATTGACGCCAGACTGACGACAGACGTAAAATGCATTCGCACTATCAGTCTGCCATCAGTATGCCCTGGCTAGACTGACGAAAATTATCAAAATATCCTAAAATCCACCAGTCTGGTCCATCAGTCCATCGGTCAATAGATTAAACGGTCAGTCTGGACCATGGTTTAACCAGACTGATGGACTGAACTGGTGCCAAACCTAGCGTGTAACCTCCGTCATAAGGACAAGGTGCCGTTCCTAAGGGCGATAGGCTAGCCACCTCTCACCTTGGCACGGTGTTTCCACCGAGTCGTGCAGCATGTGGCACTTCATGCCTTACTCGCTGCCTGATCTGAGTCATCTTTTTCGAATACTTTGCTAAACGTGGTGGTCGGTGTTGTGCTGTAATTTACCAGAATACTTATAGCACAACATCGATTACTCTGCTTACCCCGATTGGCGGGATACGGCGTGTGGTGTGTATATATGTATGTATGTACATATTTGAAGGACATTTCATGGCGTGCTTTAATACAGGGAATCCCGGTCGTATATTTCCAAAGTATATTACGAGAGTTCGCGAAAGCCTTTTTAGGCTTCCGCAACGTTCCCCGTGCGGAAGCCTATTAGCCTGCGCCGTCTGTCTTTTTTTTATGTAAACCAATATGGGTGGCTGTGTCGAGAGACCAATGGTACAGTCGACAGAGCCAAAAACCCCTCTCGTCGCGAAACCACGCTCAGTGAGGCGCCATGCCAGCAGATTTGCGCACTGTTGCTAGGCTGTCTAGCCCGTTGATACGACGTTTGAAGACACCCAGGTTAAAGGATTCGGGAAACACACTCGCCGGGAGACAGTTTCAGTACCCTAGCGGTGCGGCGAAGGAACGATTTTGAGAACCGATGAGTTCTCAAAAGCCCAATGTCAACAACAAACGGGTGCTCAGTTTCTCTGCGGCGAGTGCTGCGAAGATAGGTTGGATGGCAAGGAATAAGGGAAGCAAGTTCCTCCGAGCAGCGTCCATGATAGTACCTGTAGAACAGACTGAGTGACCCTACAAATCGTCTGTGACTGAGAGACTCCAGATCATCAGTCAGTTTCGGGTCTCCCACCAGACGGACTGCTCGGCGCTGTATCGAATCCAAGGACGCCAACAGATCCTGGGGGCTGCCTTCCCAAATGTGGCTACAGTACTCCATCACCGGCCTAATCTGTGATTTGTACAACTGTCTGTCTGTATGTCTGTCTGTTTGAATATATGTTGTATCTTTGGAACCGTATTCCTACAGCTGTATCTTTGGAACCGTAATAGCTAGCCGGTCGAAATGTTCTTTTATTTGATGGAAACTGACACGGTTGGCTACATCACCTACAACAACCGCGATGTCAGCCCATAACACCGGAAAACAGATCTCCACGTGCCACGATCCTGACACACCGCTGCCGCCTCTTCCACTCTCATAATGTTCTTCATGCATGCTCGTCGGTTACGGGTACTACGCACTTGACCCTTTTTTAGGACATGCCCATGAAAGCATCCATCGAAGAGGAAAACCAACACAATTTATGTAAAACAATTTGTAAATATTATTAATCGTTAATTAAGTACCTACATTTTATCTACTCTATGTTATAATATAACATTTAAAGAAAAAATGGAAATAACATAAATAATTATGCAGATAGGAAATTGTACCGGATGCGCTGAACCACGACACATTGCATTGTGGTCACATACATGTAAACACGAGAAAATAGGTTAATAAATGCAATTAATTATAAACATAATTTATAAATAGAATGATGGAACACCATATTTTGCCGGCGACTGCGCTCGCGGTAGACTCGGTTTAATAGCAAATACGATTTAAACGCAAATATGATAATAAACAATCGCTTCCCTTATATATTTATTTTTTGTATGGATCGCGCGACATTTGGCATCGTTTCACCTACGAGTAGGTGTCTAACGATGCCCATGAACATTCTGTGAGGCACGGGGATTGCGAATGCCATGCCGGCCTGACGGGAGCCTTTTCACGCCCTTTTTGAAAAATACCACGCTGTACTTGGCAGGAAATAGGTGAAGAATTAAAAACTAAAATAACTCGAAAGTATCAATATAATATATTACTATATAATGTATTCATAAAGACAACTTATAAATAAAAGATTTCCTCTATAGGGGCCAAACACATTATCCCAAGGACGGATGCAGCATTCCCCCTCTGAATGGCGATAGAAACACGCTGACGGAAAAATGCTGCAGCTATATTATAATTTATATCATAGTGAAATAACCTAAAAAAAATTACTGACCAGATAATTATTATGCTATTAAAAAAATTGCGTTGCCATATTTGAACAAAGCAATGATGGCCGGACTCCGATTTCTGTGGCCGTGCTCTAAGCGCTAAACGGGAAATATAAACAACGAATATGTGACACTGTAAAATGTGTATTTTGAGTAAGAACAAAGGAAAGATGCGCTCACATTTAAATTTAAAATCTTCAGTGTTCGTATTAATGTCAATAAATTACCATATACCTTTCATGTTGCACGTGCTTCGAACAAAGACCTTTTAAAATGATTGTAGCATTGAAAATTGGGCATTATTTTAACTCAATACGGAACAACGAACATAAGAAAAGTATTTTATGTATTAACTAACGTTTGCCTGCGGCTTCGCTCTCCATAAGTTTGGTTGAAATCTCACGAGTTTTCCCCATGCGAAATTTCAGGTCCTGAAGGGCCAAGTACATTAACTCTAGAATGTTATACACATGAGTAACATTATCATATTTTCTTTGCATTCCGGACTGAATGAAAGTTTTCCATCGAGTGGCATGGCACCTACTTCCGACAGGAACGTGGCGTAATAGGCTGAAATCAAAGCAGCATGGTGGGTGATGTCGGATTGCATAAACAAAATTTTCAAATGTTTTCAAAATAATCAAATTATAACATTTTATATTTATTGAAAGCGCAGCACAACGCCGATTACTCTGCTTACCCCGATTGTCGGGATTCAGCGTGTGTGATATGTATGTATGAAAGCGCGACTTGTGGCGCTGAGCCACTCATAAGGCGTGTAACGACGCCCATGGACATTCGATCGTATACGGGGCCTGCGAATGCCTTGCCAGCTTGACAGGGTGCCTATTCACGCACCTCTTGAAGGACCCGAGTCTTTACTACACACAATTATGCCATATTAACATAATGATAATTAATAGCGAAACAACATACAAACATAGAACCATACAAACATTATAATAATTTGTATACTAACAATCTAGCTAGAAAAACAAAAGTGACTCAGCCACGGAAAACGCGGAAACAAACATCCAGATTTATTATAGCGCGTTCGCATCTCTACCACACAACATAGAATATAGTCAGATGGTCGATCAAAACATGCGCATTTTACCGCATATGCTCTCTTTGGCTATAAATGGAAAAATAATTGAGGCTGCGAAACACTATGGCTCAGTAGCCTTCTTCTATTCTTGATTGGTGAGGGGATATCTGCTGTAAAATGGAAATTTATCACACTTTCACTCGTCGCCTTTAAGTAAATAAGCGGAAATTATCAAAAAACTAATACTTGTAACCACACTTACCTAACCTAACCTGGGTTAGGTTAGGTTAGGTAAGTGTGGTTAACGAAGTTATTACAAGTTCAAATTGCGTCTCTTAAAAAGCTTGAAATAAATGTTAAATTACAAATTTAAATTTAAATTACAGATTTTTTTTTCACACCGTGCTTCGTCACAGAGTGATCTACATGGCCGATCTAGCCATAATATTCTGATCTGTGCTCCCGGCCGTAAGAGAGTTTTGTCAATAAATATTGCCATTGGAATGGGACAGCCATATTTTCTCAGTTTAATGTATTGAAACGACCGAACTGATACCGCGGAACAGTTTCGGGGCGAAGTCATTTTTGCCTTGTTTTGTTTACCGTAAGATTAGATAAGTAATTTAAATATATGTAAATAATTTTAATTTTAATATGATCAAAGTTTAATTATTTTAATTTAGTTGAAGTATATTATTATTAATACCTAAATAACAAAAATATAGAACTCAAAATATGAGTAATTTGCTAAAACTGATGCTTATAGTAAAATAAGCTTATCTATCAAATAAATTTAATTTAAAGGAGGATTAACTTTATTTATTTAAAACAACAGAAGACATAAATAGTAAATAAATTAAACTACCTAAATTAAATAAAAATATTCATGCATCCTCGGGGCATCATTGGCCGGACGCTTGCGACGCGACGGACGAACGTTACTGCACAGATAAATCGCATGTCTAATTTTAGACCCAAGATATTTTAGAAAAACCGTTTTTAGACAAAAAAAAATTTTTTTTTTCTTTATGGAAACTGATACGGTTGGCTCATCCATCACCTACAACATCCGTGATGTCAGCCCATAACGCCGGGTGAACTAGGTGCCATGTCAATGCTTCCCTGCATTTCATGTTGGCTACACTGAACTGGACGGAAAACACGAACTATTTACTATAGCCGTTTCGACCAACGTTTCGCTCAGTGCGGTGGTATCAACCCGGCCGGGATAAACCTAGAGTTGTAAAAAAAGTTTTTTTTCTGACATGAAAAGAAATTGAAAAAAAAACATGAAAAAATACAGTTTTTTTTCTGAAGTACATTTTTTTTCAACCAACAGTATGAAAATAAAAATATCATAAGGGAATGGGGATGGAGGGATCGCGCCGTGCAGCTTGGAACACTCTCCGTGGTACAGGCGATAGAACACACACAAGGATCCAATGTCCCTGTAGAGTTGCAAAGTCTCTAGGTTCCGAGATAGAACGTTAGAAGAGGTAGGGACGTCGGACTGTCCAATGCTTGTATGAGAATCAGCGTCGCCGAGCTCCGCGGGGAGCGGAGGGGACGGCGCGCGCTCTGATTGGGTGGTATCGGGTGGGGAAAGGTTGACGCTATGTGGCCGGCGAGCGACAGACGAATGTTATTTGTACGTTTTTACTAATATCGTGTTACGCTGGCGCGGGGAAGGTCCGACGTCCCTACCTCTTCTAACGTTCTTGGTTCCGAAATACTTCGGGGTCGTTAACGAGGCGTACAGCGCGACGATGAATCGAGTCTAAGGAGCCGAGCAGGTATTTTGCGGATCCATCCCACAGATGTGAACAGTACTCCTCGGATGTACGAATCTGCGCTTTGAAAAGCAGAAGTTTTTGGCTCGGGCTGACGCACCTTGTTGGGGACACCCAGATTCCTTGACGCTACCTAAGCTGTCTCCTCGACGTGGAGTCCAAAATTAAGGTTAGTTAGTTCGACCCCGAGAATCCCAATGTGCTCCTCGACCTTGAGAGTAGTTCGTTGGAAGGTAGGGCTGTTGTAAACGCTGTCCTCTTCGCACTGAATACACACGCCTGGGTTTTACTCGCGTTAAAATCGGCGAGGTTTTGGAGTGTGGTGGAGACCATATTGGTTATCGTCGAGCTCCAAGCACAATATGTCGCCTGTTTTTCTGCACCTTGGCTAGGCTTGTGATTGGACGACTTGCTTTCCTGGCTAGTGGCGTGCTGTCGTCTGCATATCAATTCAAGTATCAAATTGACGATGGCACTATACACCAGATATAGGCAATGTAAATAGGCAGAGTGGTCAGATTCTTCAGTATTCATGTTTATGCTGTAATTACTAATGCTCTTGTGAGCGGTAATATGTGTTAATTATTTGTAAGTTACTATAATATAATACTTATAAGGTACTAACAAAAGATTGTGACTTGCGAAGTTTGTTTGCCAGTTCTTCTTCGCATTGAATTTAGAATTGGCGGAATTTTCGACATATCCAAGCGTAGGTTACCTACCTATGAATGAAATTATACAATAAACAATAACAATTAAGTACGCCCGAATTGAGCAAATCATTAATGTGTTCATAATCAGTTTATTCACGCTTCGCAAGTACATATGGACAATAACATGTGTCAAATGTCCGCCTCGTGCTACGTAACATAACAAATAATGCGATCTCTTTTTATCGCGTTTTTCATTACATTTCCGCATACTTCCATGATATCCCCTTATCAGAGTCTGGAATATTCTGTTTTTAACCGACTTCAAAAAAAGGAGGAGGTTCTCAATTCGACTGTATTTTAAAACAATTTTTTTTTATGTTTGTTACCTCAGAACTTTCGACTGGGTGAACCGATTTTGAAAATTCTTTTTTTATTTGAAATCTGGTGCTTCCCGTGTGGTCCCATTTTAATTTGGTCAAGATCGGATTGAAAAGCGAGGCGGATTCCGCCGAGTACATTAATAGCAAAAAATTACTAAAAAAAAAAGTGTGAAATAAAAAACTATTTAAAAAAATATAAAAACCGCCTTCAAAAATGTATGAAATAAAAAAAATCGAACCCTAGAGTTGAAGGCGGTGGTGCTAAAGCAAGCAAAAATAACCGACCGCCTTCAACTCTAGGGGTAGATTTTTTTTGCGGTTTATGCGGTTTACGTGAATCATACACTGGGAGAAGCCGATTTCTTGGTACCGATGGGTCTTAAGTTCGACTATCGAACCCGCCGAGCTATTCATTCAATATTTTTAGGATCCCTCTGCCAAGACTTTATCTTCACCACGTGCCAGTTCCCACCTGCTCGGCTATCCGTCTACTGGCGCGACCTTGCCACTCGATCTTTCATGTTTTTTTGTGTACTATAGGTACACGTGCCGGCAACGGTCTGGCAACACAGATTAAGCAAGATAACGGCTATTAATCGTTGTAGATAATCCCTCACTATTATTATCCCAGCTCATTCCCCTTACATTGTTGTACAGCTGGGAGGGAAAATATTTCTACACCTCTGTTTTTTTATTCTCATCGAAATATTTTATTTCCAGCTGTTTCAAAACATTGATATGTTTCATCATCATCATTGCCGTCAGTTCTTTGTTTTCTCTCGCTATTTATTTTCCTTCATCGCAGTGAATGGTAGGTAAGTATACATACACGGTGTCCGCAGAAATGTATGGAATTCTGAAATGGGTAATTGTGTACGTGAAACTAAAATTAGGGAAGAGAGATCCCCGAGCGAGAGATGGAGAGAGAAGACGAGAGAGAAGAGAGGGGTGAGAAATGGGGTGATCGAGGGGGGAGAGGGAGAGATAGGGAGGGGAAAGAGAGGGGTGAGAGAGAGGGCAGAAAGAGGTGAGAGGTTGAGAGAGAGAGGGGGGAGACAGAGGTTGTGAGAGAGGGGGGAGAGAGGGTTTTTTTTAATGACGGCAAATTTTTTACATATGACTTTTTGGTATTTGATTTTTTAATTATTTGAAATAATGTAACTAGTGCCTGAATATAGATTTATTAATATTACATCCATTTATTTACACATTTCTTTTTATACACATTAAATTTTTTTTTTTAAATGAAAACCTAAAATTAATATAAAAAAAACGTACTTTCCACCACCGGCGGCGGCGAGCCGTACCCAAGCTACCGATGATGGTCGGGCCCTAGGGAGAGATACCTCCGGACGATGCGTTCAGTGTCGAGCAAGGCTGTTTTCTGGATCTGGCCCTTGACCCAACCACTCAGCGAGAGCCCCTTAAGGTGGTCGTCGAGGCTCTCAATTAATTAATTAATTATTTATGATTATTATATGTATTCGCGTGTATGATATACAACACATGTACACGTGTACGTGTACGGCGAGGGATTATGTACCTACCTACCTGAAACACCAAACCGATTGCGTACTATCTGCCACATGCCATCTCCAGACACGTGGCGATTAGCCGACGTCCGCCACAACCGGCTGCTGACGTCAGCTGACTGCTATCCGACCGTGTTGATGCGTTGCTCTACTGCACAGACCATTTGAGTAGGGTTAGACGGGAAAAAGAGGAGTGTTCGACGCATCGGTAAGTAAGGACCTCTTAGCTTACTTCATTATTTGTTTTGTATATTCCGGAATGGGTGGCCGAGTCAGAGGGGCCAAAGCACATGCCCAGTCAATATCACCTCCGCGGAGGTAGGCGCCATATCGGAGACTTCCCTTTGGATTGCTGGCTGTACCGGACTAGAGGAGAACACATCCGAGGCTGCTGTGTGGCCATCTTACATTCAGTACGGTGGTATCAACCCAGTCGACTACAATTGGAACCTATCACCTAGTAAAGGGCAAGAGAATGGACCTACAGTTTTACACCACCGGTTCCGAGTGGTGAAGCAGTAGGCGTAGGTAAGCACGTAAATTTTTCCGAAAAAAAAAACACTGATACAAGTCGATCGGATTCGAACCTCGGACCTCTCGCAAGAGAAGCCGACGCACAGACCACTCGGCCACCCGCCACTTCATACTAGACACGAGATCGCATGACTTAATTCACACGATCAGCCGTAGTAGAAACATACTTACATGATAATTACCCTTTAATTATACGGGCTAAAATGTCGTAAAATTTTGTAGTTGTGGTTTCAGTACAAGTTGGTTGTGGTTTTAGTACAAGGTGAAAATAGTACGGTCATTCCATGGACCTCCCAGCCTACTCCTTATCCGTGCTCTACTGCAACACGTGTAAGTAATTCTAGATGCAAGTGCTCTAAACACTTGAATAGGGTAGAAATGTTATTGTCATAAATTGCCACGGACGTGTTCTCTGGCCAGCTCAGTGTGTCATCCATCACATCATACATACGTACATACATAGCGTCACACCTGTTTCCCAGTGCGATAGGCAGAGACCATGGACGAAATATACTGGACATATCATTAACGTCGTCAACAAAGCGAACCGGGGTCGCCGCGAAAGGGGTAAGAAGACGGCGAGGGAGCGGGGACGTTGCGTATGCGATGTTTTTCCATCTCTGTCGATAACGCAGTCACACAGTATTTCTTTCCTCGTCTATGAATTCACCTACACACACTTAAAGAGGAGAAAGAGATAAGGCGATCGAGTGCCTTCGTGAGTGAGCGAGATGCAGTTCAGGCAGTAAGTGAGCCTGGCGCCCGTGCGTGGTTACTCCCGCTCGCCTATGTATGATCGGACCAGTATATTTCGTCCATGGCAGAGACGATGGATCTCCACGCGCCACGATCCTGACACACCTCTGTCGCTTCTTCCATTCTCATTATTTTCTTCATATGAAGATAAATAAAGGTTTTGACTACTCGGTCCGTGTAAACCGGCCACAAAATGTACTACCATAGACAAATACGATTATAGTTATCTAGGAAGCAATAAAAATCTCTCTGATTTTCAAACACAGCAAACAAAATGGTTTCATTTTTACCTTTCCACCAAATAAATTTTAATATATTGCCGGCATTGCGGACAAATTGGTGGCAGAACGTAGTTTCGATCTACGGACCTCTGAGTTATGGGCCCAGCTTATTATTAAATGGACGCAATGATTCCTACATAGTTATGTTAGGAACAATGAGGTGCAATGGTCTGACATAAAGGGTAGCATTATGTCTCAAAGTTGTCACTCTGTCGCACCGCTAGGGTGTGGGACTGTCTTCCGGCGAGTATGCTCCCGAATCCTTTAACCTATGGTCTCCTAACGGCTCGTATTGACCGACTAGACAGCTCAGCTAAAGTCCGAAAATCTGCTGGCATGGCATCTCACTGAGCGTGGTTTCGCGAAGAAAGATGAATTTTGCTCTGTCGTCAAATGCATCATAGATCTCTCGGCACAGCTACCCATGATGGTTTTCATAATAGCAGGTGATGTAGTCAACCACGTTAGGTTCAAACATGAAACGTTCTGCCACTACGGCTAAGCCTAGCCTAGCCTAGTGTTAATAACGGAATATTGGGACAGGAAAAGAATACAAGACAGGAAAAAGCTTGTGGTTGAGCGTTAATGAGTCCTGAAGGCCGAGTTGCGTAGACTTGTCCCATATCCGAGGTTTTTTTTTCCGCAGCCAACACACGCGGCTTTGCCCAAAAGTCAAATAAAGATCAAACACAGCCATTATCATCACTCGTCGCTATAAGGCGAACAAAAAGGTTCTCTAAGGTCGAGGAACTTCATTCAGTGCGAGGCCGAAGGAAGAACTGCGTAGATTTTGTAGTTTGTGGGATGTCCGCGGTTGAAGAAATTATTGAGGGAGGCCGAAGGCCGAACTACGTTTCGTCCGATGTTCGCGGCCGAAGAACCCTATATTGTAGGCGAGGATTACGTTTCACCTGTTTGCGGACATGCCCGTTCAGTGGTTTTGAATTATTTTGCGCACTCATATTGCAGCGCGACTCGTGTCTGCGAAACGCTATCGTTAAAATATAGGTTTGTTTTTACAGTTTGGTAAGATACTGGGTAAAATATGTTTGGGAATTCTTTTCTGAACCGCAATAGAGGAAAATTCCACTGAAAATATTGGTGTAAAGGAGGCCAAGTTCGAGGAAAGGCGAAATTTGAATTTTAAGAAACTAACACTGATTGACTGCTGTAACACCCTGTATATCATCCTTTGTCAGCCTCGGTAGCTCAGTGGTGCGGTCGGTCGACTGTCGACTGTCGATAAGCACACCTGGGCGCGGTCAGTGGATGGATGGGTGACCGCTCGACCGTTGGAGGCTGACCGTGGTTCAGTTTCCACGTAAAACTGTAGGTCCCTTCCCTTCTTACCTTTCTTGGTGGTAGGGTTTAACCCGCCCGGGTTGATACCACCGTACTGAATGAAACGTCCGGTCGAATCGGCTATGTAAATAGTTCGTGTTTTAAGTCCAGTTTAGTGTAGCCGCCACGACCGAAGAGAAGCACTGACATGGCACCTAGTTCACCATGGTGTTATGAACTGACATCACGGATGGTAGGTGATGTAGGCAAGCGTGTTTGTTTCCATAAAAAAATACCTTGTTTCATCCCGACCCTAATTACTAAGTACACACTTCTAATTCTCAAAGGAAGACTACAAGAGACAATAAAAAAGATGCTTTATCAAACAAACTCGATCTTCCAAAGCACAGTCAGGAGATCGTCAATGATTGCCCCGGGCAAGGCGAGGGGCAGTTGGCCGCAGTCGCAAAGGGCAAGGGGCAAGCACCAGGACGGCTATTCACTAACAGCAAAACCGAAAATCTAATACGATATTTGGAATTACAACCCATCTCCTACGGAGCGGCCGATATCGGCCGCTTTATACATTAATGCACTATGATTTCGGTTTATATAATTCATATACCGTGTGGGGCCGGTACTTAAAAAGAATAGCCCCACTGCATATCTTCCCATGCATGTCGTAAAAGGCGACTAAAGAATAAGAACAAGATGCCCTGCTAAAGGGCGACAGGGTCGCAACCTCTCACCTTGGCACGGTACTTCCACCGAGTCATGCTGCAGGTGGGGTTTCGTGCCTTACTTCCTGCTTGATCGATTGAATCTTGTTCGAATACTGTGCGAAACGTGGTGGTCGGTGTTGTGCTGTAATTTACCAGAGTTCTTGCAGCACAACACTGATTACTCTGCTTACCCCGTTTTTCGGGATTCAGCGTGTGTGATATGTATGTATGTATGTAGAATTCATATTTATCAGCAGAAATACTAAAGGGATAAGGACAAGATTCCGTGCTAAAGGGCGACAGGGTAGCCACCTCTCACCTCAGAACGGTCCTTCCACCGAGTCATGCAGCAGGTGGGTATCCGTGCCTCTCTTGCTGCCTGATAGTTATCTTGTCCGAATAGGTACTTTGCTAAACGTGGTGGTCGGTGTTGTGCTGTAATTTATAAGAGTACCTGCAGCACAAATCCGATTACTCTGCTTACCCTGATTGTCGGGATACAGCATGTGGTATGTAAATACTAAAAGTTTAAACTATTAATAAACTTAAGATATTATACAACAGACTAAATTCTGACCGTTACACTTATACAGACGGGAACGCAGGGGAAGCGACCTACAGTTTTATGAAAATTTCTCATGTTTAGGTATGTTTCTCAGGTTGGTTAGTTTTTTTTAACACGGTTGGCTACATTACTTACTATATCTGTGATGTCAGCCCATAACAACTTGATGAACTAGGTGCCATGTCAGTTCTTCCCTTCGGTCGTGCCGGCTACATTGAACTGGAGGGAAAATACGAACTATTTACATAGCCTTTTCATAGACGTTTCATTAAGTGTCGCGCTTTCAATTAAAAAAAAACACACTTTTCAACCGACTTCTAAAAAGGAGGAGGTTCTCAATTCGTCTGTATGTTTAAAAAAAAATAATAAGTATTTTTTTTGTGTGTATTTTACTCGATTTCTCCGCCAATTCTTAACCGATTTCGATGATTCTTTTTTTTTCATGAGTAGACTATATCTCAGGGGTGGACCTTTTTGAAAGAATACCACCCCTAAGTGTGGGTTTGGGTGAACACTTTCAAACTAATGAATTTTTCAATCACTTACTTCCCCTCAACCTATTTTAATATTATGTGATATTACTAAAAATAGTGAAACGAAAAAACTGTTTAAAAAAAAACATTGAACCGACTTCAAACCCTACAAATTATTAAATAATATTTTGATCTTGAGTAGACGGCGGTAAAAAAACCTCACCTGAAAATGTATATATAGACCCTTTTGTGCTTTTGGACCGCCTTCTACTCAAGATCAAAATATTATATAATAATTTTTATTAGGGTTTGAAGTCGGTTCAATGTTTTTTTTAAAACAGTTTTTATTTCCCTACTACAGAATTAGACGTCTGATGAACCCCACTTTACAAAAGGTACTCGACGAGATCAAAGATTGCCCTCGTAGCACGGCGATGAGTAGCCCATAGAAAGTATAAAATCACGAACATACATAATTAGAGTTTCTATTAAATAATTCAAAATGTTAGGAGGTGGTTGTCAGTCTCTGTAGCTCAGTGGTGCGGTCGGTCGACTGTTGTTAAGCACACCTGGGCGCGGGCAGTACTTGGATGGGTGACCGCTCGATCGTTGGAGACTGACCGTGGTTCGGACTCCACGTAAAACTGTAGGTCCCTTCCTTTCTTACCTTACTAGGTGGTAGGGTTTATCCCGCCCGGGTTGGCACAGCCGCACTGAATGAAACGTCGGTCGCGACGGCTATGTAAATAGTTCGTGTTTTCCGTCCAGTTCAGTGTAGCCGACATGAAATGAAGGGAAGCACTGACACGGCACCCAGTTCACCCGGTGTTATGGGCTGACAACACGGATGTTGTAGGTGAAGTAGCCAACCGTGTCAATTAAAAAAAAAAGGTGAGGGGGGGGTGGGGGTGGGGGGGACGTTCTGTCAGTCTCGGTAGTTCAGAGGTGCGTTCGGTCGACTGCCTTTCGTGATTTCGTGATCTCGCTGAACAGTCCTTTTACCGATTTGGGACGCTGACAGCTAGTGCTAGAAATGTCAATGCCCCAATTTGCGACGCGAACAACCGAACACGGAATTACGGTGGAAATTAACGGTGCTCGATTTTTGTATATTTTCTGAGTATCTATACTACTACTTAACTATTAATTTTACAATTATAAAAAAATATATAATATTCTTATAACGACTCTTTTCATCCGATAAGTTAGATCATGCGCTAAAAATATATATAACTAATTTACATCCAAAATCTAAGTTCGTTCATTTACTCTATATGTACGTCTGTCATTGGGTCATCAAATCAAACTCTAGGTATATATGTGTACCAAATTTAAACTTATTTCGTCCAGTAGATTCGGAGAAAATATGCTGTTACAGACAGACAGTCAAACACGAGAGTGATGCTATAAGGGTTCCGTTTTATCCTCTTTTTATCCCTCGACGCAAAAAGAGGAGTGTTATAACTTTAACGTGGGTGTGTACATGTGTATGGGTCTGTCTGTCTGTGGCATCGTAGCTCCCAAACGGATGGACCGATTTGCATGCGGTTTAAAATAAAGCTTGAAATAAAAGTTCAATTACAAATTTTAAAAACCACTGACCATTAAAAATATTTTTTTTCTGTTTACTTAAAGGAGTCGGGGGACCGCTAAGTAAATAAAATATAAATACTCAGAGCTGCGCGGGTATTTCCTTAGTGCGCACGGGGCTTTGGAATTGGGAAAGAGCCAATCACAACACACGAACGCTTTTGGACGTCCGAGCTAACTTTGCCTTGCAGTAAGCGACGGGTGGCCGAGTGGTTTGAGCATCGGCTCCTCATGCGGGAGGTCGGAGGTTCGAATCCGGTCGGCGTGTACCAATGAGTTTTTTTCTGACGAAAGAATTTACGTGCATACCTACACCTGCTGCTTCACCGTTCGGAACCGGTGTAAAACTGTAGGTCCCTTCCCTTGCCTCGCCCCTTACTAGGTGGTAGGCTCAAATTGTAGCCGACTGGGTTGGTACCACCGTACTGGATGTAAGATGGCCGCATAGCAACCTCGGTTGTGTTCTCCTCTAGTCCAGTATAGCCAACAATCCAGGGAAGTCTCCGGACTCTCCGGTATGGCACCTACCTTCTCGGAGGTGATATTGGCTAGTCAGAGATGTGCTTTGGCCCCTCTGACTCAGCCACCCATACCGGATTACATAAAAAAAAAGTTAAGTTTGTACTTGCGCGTTTGTACTTCTATGAAATGAAAATACCACAAAATACCACGTGTTCCAAATATTTTGCAAACTACGTTACAAGGTTACCTCTTATTTTTCCCGTTTTATTCTTGGAATTAAGATAAACTCAAACTACATCAGACGGTTTGTTACACGTGTTGTTGATAACATAGGTCACAAGGATAACAATTGTAATTTTGTCCTTGAGCACACACATTTATAATGACTTCATTAAACCAGATTAAACCAGCTTTCTAATAATAAAAAAACCGCATTAAAATCGATCCTTCCGTTAGGCAGCCACAATAACACAGAGAGACACACCCTCATACACACACACACCCTCCCATACACATACACACGTTAAACTTATAACACCCCTCTTTTTGCAAAAACTACTGGTGCCTTATTACTTGTTGGTTGGTTGTGATGTACGCAAGAAAAAACAAGGAATAATTTCAAACAAATGGTGCATGCAAACAATTTCAAACATATAAAGCACTCTACTGCACTAGCTGAGAGAAACCCCAGCGTACTTGCCCCTCTAATGTATAATAGGATACCTCAGAATATTAGAGACTTCTCGTATGATACTGAAACTAAATTGACTATTTTTAGAAATCTTTTCTGTATGTATGTATGTTCCTCCATAACTCTAAAACCAATCATCCGAATTCGATTAAACTTAGTACCAGCACATTTTACTACACGGGACACAGGATAGACAGTTCGGGTCGGAATAAAGGTACTGTAGCGGGCATACTTACTTTCTTCTTTTAAAATACGAATTTCACGCGAGCGAAGCCGCGGGCAATGATTAATAAAACTGTTTATAAATATCTGAATTTAACCACGTTACGTTTACGCAGGTTACGTAAATAAATTATGTAAAACATATTATGTATTGACATAATAAATTCTGTAAAACCAATTAGGTAGTGCAAAACGTGGCAATAATGAGGAATTCCTGTTATTGTTACTGAAAAAATAAATACATATACAATAAAATATAACTATACATAAATGTTCGAGGAAACGTCAGTGAAGACCACATGTGAATTTATTGATTGATTATCAATTATATAAGCAAAGAGTGAATGCAAAGGACACCTTGATTTAATCATTATGTCTGTATTTAGGTATTCAATCTACGAATAATAAATAATATAATATATGTTATTATTGAGTAATAGGTACTCTATTTTTATTGCACTAATAGCAATGATACACTATATAAAATTAAAACTAGCTTCATAATATAAATTAAAATAATAAACTTTGATTATATTTTTCTTGCTTACCTACTAACTGCAAGTAAAATATTTCGTCCAACTCAACCAACTCCGCCACAGTGCACAATACGCTGGCAGCGTTGCCCCTTTGAATGGCTAGCTCTATACGCTGAAGAAAGACTTGGCACGTCGGTCACCAAACGTATCGATAAGGAGCTTTCCTAGGTCGATTCCGGAGGTCTTGGCATTGGCTGACCACACGCCAAGTGTTTCCACAGCAAAGGCCAGGAATTCGAAGTGGCCGCGCAAGTCAACGTATTTTTTAAATTTCATTTTTAGGTTTCCGTATCCCGTACGGAAGCCTATTACTAAGCCTCCGCCGTCTGTCTGTCTGTCCGTCCGTCCGTCTGTCCGAGGGCTGTATCTCTTGAACCGTAATAGGTAGTCCGTTGAAATTTTCACAGAATATGTGTTACTATGGCGGATATAACAACAAATAATAAAAAAAAAAGAAAATATTAAAAATTAAGGGGGGCTCCCATACAACAAACGTACGAAAAATCGATTAGGCACGCTACTGAAAAATAGATGGCGCCACAGGCTTTTATACATTGCATTGTTGAAAGACAAAAGATAGGCGGATATTATCCGCTCAATTGCCAACGCCTCATTGAGGTGCTGTCATTTTCCCACCGTCAAGTGCCATCGACCTTTTTTTTTTTTTTTTTTATGGAAACTGACACGGTTGGCTACCATCACCTACAACATCCGTGATGTCAGCCCATAACACCGGGTGAACTTGGTGCCACGTCAGTGCTTCCCTTCGGTCGTGCCGGCTACACTGAACTGGACGGAAAACACAAACTATTTACATAGCCGTTTCGACCGACCTTTCATTCAGTGCGGTGGTACCAACCCGGGCGGGTTAAACCCTACCACCTAGTAATATAAGAAGGGAGTCATATCCCTTAGTCACCTTTTACGACATACACGGGGAGAGATGCAGTGGGGCTATTCTTTTAAAGTACCGGCCCCACACGGTACAACCACGGACCTCATTGAGGCTTCTCTACTCTACTATTGAGCGGTTATTGATAGCGGATAGATACGGAAAACTCCGTGCGCGAGTAAAACTCGCACTTGACAGATTTTTTTTATTGACAGCGCGACATATTGCGAATGACGCCCATGGACATTCGGTCGTGTGCGGGGGTGGGGGCAGGTGCCCATTCACGCCCCGTAGTTGGGGGGAGATATATGGGTAGGGATAATTGGGCGCCTACGGATTATATTCTATCACCTTTATGAATGAAAATCATAACTCAACAAAAGGACGTTTGCTTTGCTATATTTAGTAACTTAGTACGGATTACAACAAGAGAAACGAAACTAGCGTTCAGTAAAAGAGCTGAATACATTCGCTAAAACCTCCCAAGCTTTTAGTATATTTTTGGCATTTCAGCATTGTGCACAGTCGCTTCCGAAACTGAAAATACGTGTGCAGTCCGTGTCTTAGTGAACAGCTCCTTGCGCGCAATTCTGAATATTCATTCCTCTGAGCGAATATGAGTATTCGCATAGTTTAATTTCAAGCGCGCCGATTTCGCACTCACACAAGCGCGCGCCAGCGCACGCTGTCCGTACACAACCACTACTTACATTCTCACTTTCCTCGCTTGTAGTCAGTGATGGCCGCCCTGCGCTTAAATTTCATATATAATTATATTTATTATTTATTATATAAATAGTAATTATTTTAAAAGATCTCTCTCTCTCTCTCTCTCTCTCTCTCTCTCTCTCTCTCTCTCTCTCTCTCTCTCTCTCTCTCTCTCTCTGTCCCCCTCTCTCTCTCCCTCTCTCGCTATGTGCTGGTCGGTTTTGTGCTGTAATTTGCCGAACAAGCACAATACAGATTTCTCTGCTTACCCCGGTTGCCGTGATACAGCGTGCGGTATTTTTTTATTTTTTATTGAAACTGACACGGTTGCCTGCCTCGTGAACTAGGTGCCAATGTCAGCGCTTCCCTTTATTTCATGTCGGCTACACTGAACTGGACGGAAAACACGAACTATTACATAGCCGTTTCGACAGACGTTTCATTCAGTGCGGTGGTACCGACCCGGGCGGGATAAACCTTGCCACCTAGTAAGGTTAGAAAGAATTTATGTATGTAATGTAGCGATCTGCTATTTTAGAGCTGAGTGTACTCCGCCCACGCACACACTAAAACTTCCAAGGTCTGCGGGGGCTCTACGAAACAAGGGTTGGATTTTATTCGCATTAAATACTCGAGAGCCTCGAAAACCTTCCAAAGAGGCACAAAAATAATAAGTACGCAGCAGCGAGCGAAACACTTGACCCGTCCACTTCAAACACTCCTGCTAATAATGGGGAGAAGAAAACTTGTAAAATTTAACCTTTACTCAATAAGAATAAGGTATAAAATACGTTTAAGAGCTTATAGGAAGTGGGTCAATTACTGTAGAGCAATTAGAAAGATTTTCTTTGACGTAACAGCTGGATGAATCGAGAAGGCATTTTGAAATAAACGAAGAGACTTCTAGTACACAAAATCTGGAATTTATCTGTTTCTAAGTAATATTAATTAAAGCTTAGTAAGTAAAATTTTCTAAAAGGTTCAACTAAAAACAAAATAATTATAATCTACATTCATTTGTACACTAATATTCTAAAGAGGTACAGTTTGTAAGATAGATAGAAATACTTTATTTCTCCAAAAAACATTTTACATGAACAGAAAATAAGTAACGTACATGAGGGGCAAAGGCGGACTTATCCCTTAACAGGGATTTCTTCCAGTCAACCTTTGGATGTTTGAGAGTCGTATGTTGTGAGATATAAGTAGGTAGTAGCAAAATACTTGAGTGTGGGAAAGTAAATATAATATAAGGAAAATAACTATGATAAACTATAATAATATACACTACACATAAGTACGTACTAGTTAATTAAACATATAAATTTCTATTTATAAATTACATTAGATACATATGAATTACAGTTTATATAATACATAATACCTAAATATATACATACATACTTGCCCATTCAGAATTAAAGGATTTTTTATCTTTTAACTTCGCATTGACGGAGATAGTACAACTTTAAGTTTAAGTTTGGATGTAGGAGGTAATCTCCGAAAATACTCATCCGATTTAAAAAATTCTATGACCAATATTTATAATGGACCTTCAGGATGGACCTAGGCTATGCGAGGGAAGTCGCGGGCCAAAGCTAGTTCTAAATAAACTTGCTAACTTCAGAACAGCGATCGACGAGCGTGTGTTGCTCTGTGTAGTGTGTAGCCTAGCCATCTCTACTTGTTATAAAAAGGGAACGTCTGTGTGCATGTATGTTTAAGGTAAACTCCGGAACAACTGAACAGATTTTGATGGGGTTTGCACCAATGGAAAGAGAGTTCTTGAGGCTCACTAAAATAAATAGCTTTAGGGCTGAGCAGTATTAAAGAAAGTATAATATCCCACCAAAAACATATACCTAATTTAAAAAGATGCCAAGTCTCGCACGCAAACTTTCCACCGTAAAAAGTTGTAAGATCTCATGCAGAGCCAAGTATTTTCATATCATTGAAGCCCGAATCCAACAATGTTGCCATAAATTCTATTTTCTACTTAATAATAATCAATATTTAGTTACTCCTCTTATATTTAACATATTCATTAAAAAAAAAACACCTTGCCAAGGCAATTGGACCGCACCAACAGATCGCTTCGCAAAGATTCCTTTTCAGTTTACAACAAAGTAAACATAGCATGCAACAGGTGGGTCTTCGTACCTTACTTGCTGCTTGATCGATTGAATCTTGTTCGAATAGGTACTTTGCGAAACGTGGTGGTCGGTGTTGTGATGTAATTTACCAGAGTTCTTGCGGCACAACACCGATTATTCTGCTTATCCCGATTTTCGGGATTCAGCGTGTGTCATCATAAGCCATTTAACGTAATGAAAAGTAGCCTATAATTTATGGGAAGAACCAAGCTATCCGTAGAAGGAAACTGTATTAAAATCGGTTCAGTGGTTCTCGAGTTATAAGCGGACAGACAGACAGACAGACGGACAGAAAGTAGACGTTGGATTTTATTAAAGGTAAGGAAGGATTTCTATACGGGGGGCGGATGAAACTACCGGCGTATGCACCATTTCTGCCCTTAAGGCCGTTGTGTGATTTTCCACTTTCGTCGGCAAGGCAAGAAAAAGCTGAGAAAACAAGTTGAACTCCCGATTGGAAGTCCCGGGTTCACGGTTAAAAATAAGACAAGTGAAAATGATCGCTCAGTTTTTGTTCCACCTCACTCGCACACGTTACGATAGAAGCAAAACAGAAATTTGGCCGCGATCCAACTTTATATGTGCTGCTGTGCACGTTCAAAGTCGGTTTGCGTGTGTGAGAGAGTGTTGTCAGGGTGTGTGTGTGTGTGTGTTAGCTCATAATATGAAACATGGAGTAAAAGCTAAACAAACTAACGAAATTGTCATTTTTAGGGTTTCGGTACCCCGTACACTATGATATTACTAAGCCTCCAAACATCTGTCTGTCAGTGTTTTTTTTTTGTTTTTATTTTTTTTATGGAAACTGTCATGGTCGGCTTCATCACCTACAACATCCGTGATGTCAGCCCATAACCCCGGGTGAACTAGGTGCTATGTCAGTGCTTCCCTTCATTTCATGTCGCCTACACTGAATTGGACGGAAAACACGAACTATTTACATAGCCGTTTCGACCGACGAACAGTGCGGTGGTATCAACCCTAAAACATAAACCCTACCACCTAGTAAGGTGAGAAGGGAAGGGAGCTACAGTTTTACGTGGACTCCGAACCACGGTCAGCCTCCAACGGTCGAGCGGTCACCCATCCAAGTTGCTGAGTTGCAAGGGTGGCTGAGTTGGAGGGGCCAAAGCGCATGCTCCGACCAGCCAATATCACCTCCGAGAAGGTAGGTGCCATACCGGAGACTTCCCTGGATTGCTGGCTGGCTATACTGGACTAGAGGAAAACACAACCGAGGTTGCTATGCGGCCATCTTACATCCAGTACGGTGGTACCAACCCAGTCGGCTACAAATTGAGCCTACCACCTAGTAAGGGGCAAGGGAAGGGACCTACAGTTTTACACCGGTTCCAAACGGTGAAGCAGCAGGTGTAGGTATGCACGTAAATTTTTTCGTCAGAAAAAAACTCATTGGTACACGCCGACGGGATTCGAACCGCGGACCCCTCGCATTCTCATGCGAGAGGCCGATGCCCAAACCACTCGGCCACCCGCCGTGTTAAAGTACTGACCGCGCCCAGCGTTGCTTAACAATCAATAGCAACAGTCGACTGTCTGCACTACTGAGCTATTGAGTATGTGGTCTATTTCTGATTGCTGGCTCCACGTTCTCACCATCCATGCTGGATATAATATGTTTACGTGTAGATACTAATAGATAGCTGTAAACACGCTTCCAAACTTTTCAGGAAGTGTGAAGTGTCTTCATAATTAGTTGCCAACAACGTCGCTCCAGAGGTGAGCTCAAAACGCTGCCCTGGAATTTATTCTTTTTTTATTTTTTTATTTAAACTGACACCTTTGGCTACATCACCTACAACATCCGTGATGTCAGCCCATAACACCGGGTTGAACTTGATGCCACGTCAGTGCTTCCCTTCGGTCGTGGCGGCTACACTGAACTGGACGGAAAACACAAACTATTTACATAGCCGTTTCGACCGACCTTTCATTCAGTGCGGTGGTACCAACCTGGGCGGGTTAAACCCTACCACCTAGTTATATAAGAAGGGAGTCACATCCCTTAGTCGCCTTTTACGACATGCACGGGGAGAGATGCAGTGGGGCTATTCTTTTAAAGTACCGGCCCCACACGGTACAATCCTCAAACTATCTGCGAAAGAAACGCTTAATACATTTTTAAATTTCGATTGATTGATTTATTATAGCTTTTGCCTGCGGCTTCGCTCGCGTGGAATTCGTATTTAAAAAGAAGAAAGTATTTAAGCCCGCTACCGTACCTATATTTCGGCGCGCGGAACAATTCGGTATGAGAGCCATATCTTAGCGTAACCGGAACCGAATTTTATTTAGCCTATCCTGTGTCGCGTATTGTTAAATGTGCTATTTACTAATTCATCGTATTCGGATCATCGGTATAAGACTTATGGAGGAAGATACATAATATTAGTAATTGGTGTGAAGGAACTTAGTAGGTGAAACTTTTTCATGTATTTATCTAAGTAAAATTTTACCCTATGCCAAAATGCTGTTGAAGTATTCGTTCTTCAGTTAGGTTTGGTATGTCGGCCGGATGTTTCGTCCGTGGAAGCCGACGTGTACAGTACTGTACAGTACTGTACAGTACTGTACAGCGGGCGCGAAGTTTACCAATCTATTTGTCACGCCTATATCGTTAGAAAAGGCAATTATTTCCAATACGTCTCGGCATGTATCTTGGCAACCGGGATAAGTACCTTGTTACAGTTCATTTTGCTCCCGGCGGAGCGATTTATATTGCTTACATTGTATGAGGCTTCAACGCACAGTCGAAGTATAGATAAACCCATTCGCTTAAAATCCTTCGCTTCTTTTTACGATTCCGTATCCACGCGGAATCCTCTTACTAAGCCTACGCCGTCTGTTTGTCTGTCTGAACGTCTGTTTGTCTGTCCGAGCGCTGTACCTATATTTTGAAAGCCGGTTAAAAGTTTCACATAATATGTGTTATTATGACGGATACCAACTATAACAAATAATAAAAAAATACAACACGTAAAAAATTAAGGAGGTCCCCATAAAATAAACTTGTATTTTTAACGTTTTTTTTTTGTTGTTGGTTTGTTTTGTTTTGCTGTATGGTAAAAACAGTAATACTGTATTACTATTTTTACCGTTAAGTTTGACGTTTATATGTATTACTAATACATATAAACGTCAAACTTGGCGCAAACGTATAACAAGCTCTAAAGTACATAAAAGAACAAAATAATAAAAATTATTCTACGAACGTCTTATGTTTGGTGCGGGGAAAAATTGCGTCACGAAAAACATGAACTTTACAACCAATTCATCAAAATCCATTCAGCCGTTTTTGAGCTAAGAGGGAGTATAGGAACTCAACCACCTCCTTTAGCTTTCGCTTCGGGTATTATTTACTGTTTTTTTTATTTGATCTGGTATGAGTGGCTGAGTCGGAGGGGCCAAAGCATACGCTCCAACCAGCCAATATTACCTCCGAGAACGTAGGTGCCATATCGGACACTTCCCTGGATTGCTGGCTATACTGGCCTAGAGGAGAACACAACCGAGGCTGCTATGCGGCCACCTTACATCCAGTACGGTGGTATCAACCCAATCAGCTACAATTTGAGCCTACCACCTAGTAAGGGGCAAGGGAAGGGACCTACCAGTTTTACACCGGTTCCGAACGGTGAAGCAGCAAATAGGAACGTAAATTTTTTTGTCAGAAAAAAAATAACTCATTGGTACACGCCGACCGGATTCGAATCTCGGGCCTCTCGCATTAGAAGCCGATGCCCAAACCACTCGGTCGCTCTAAGTTTGAAATAAAATTAAAATTATGGGCCCATCTGTTCTTAAGTTTTCCACCTCCATGGGTTGCTAACCCTCCCGTACTAATTATAGCTAAAGGAAGACAAAAGTATGCCCGCGCACTGCATGCGTCTTCCAGCGACATTGTAACATCGAGTGCTAACGAGATAATGAGACATCTAAAAATATTTATGACTCAAGAAAAGCTGCACGAACTTTGCTGGGGTAATTTCAAATGAGGTCAAATATGCACGCAGTTGGTAATATATTTTTGAAGAACGTTCCTTCAACCTGTATAAAACTGTAGGTCCCTTCCCTTGCCTCTTACTAGGTGGTAGGTTCAAATTGTAGCCGACTGGATTGATACCACCGTACTGGATGTAAGATGGCCGTGTAGCAGCCTTGGTTGTGTTCTCCTCTATACTATAGCCAGCAATCCAGGGAAGTCTCCGGTATGGCACATACCTTCTCGGAGGTGTTATTGGCTGGTCGGAGCATGTGCTTTGACCCCTCCGACTCAGCCAACCATAAAGGATTACATAAAAAAAAATTAAAAGTCACCCTGAGCGATTCAAATTAAAAGAGTTATTTAAAAAAAAAGTTACACAACAAAATCTGTTCAATTTCATTCGCACAACAAATTCGAACCGAATATTCAGTGCAAAAAGCCGGATTCCAGCGCAATAATTTAACTCTGTGTCAAACTTTGGCTCAAGTAAAAAACTCCCGACCTTTAAATATTGAAAAATAATTTTCGTCTACTTACTTAAAGGAGTCGGGGAACCGCTAAGTAAATTCCCGCGCAGCTCTGAGTTTTTAAATTTTATTTACTTAGCGATCCCCCGATTCCTTTAAGTAAGTAAACTTTTAAAGGGTTGAGGGTTTTTTTTTAGTTCTAATTTAACTTTTATTTCAAGCTTTTTAAAAAAACCGCATGTAAATCGGTCCATTTTGAAGATAATACATTTTTTTATTACTTAATTACTTGATAACTTGATTACAAACATAGCTAAGAACCATCCCAATTAAACCAGCTTTCTAATAAAAAAAAACCGCATCCAATTCGGTCCATCCGTTTGGGAGCTACGACATCCAATATGTACATACACACACGTTAAACTCATAACACCCCTCTTTTTGCGTCGGGGGTAGGGTTGCCAGCTCTATTTTTCGTTTTACGGGGCTTACCTGTAGAAAATATGGGATTTAGGATCAAAATACGGGATATGCAGTTTATATCATAAAACTCCACATGCAAGCATGTATTTCCGCACAAGGAAAAGATTCTTTCAGGACTGGAATCGAAAACACAAACTGAAGTAGTTTGACAAAAAAATGATTTTCATCTGTTGTTGACTTTAAAATGACTTTAATATCCAGTTGTCGAGGACTTTAGCATTTTCATCACACTCCTTTACTGAAATTACTTTAGATATAATTTGCTTTGAGCACAGAATACTCCTCATACATCTACATAGGTCTACATTTCTATTTAGCTGAGACACAATTTTAACCAAGTCTTCGTACCGAATGGGATTCTTCATTGTAAATTTTTGCAACAAGTAAAAAATATTAGTTTTTAAAAAACCTCAACCTATTTGACATTAGTAGGTGGCGTGATTCAATATTAACTGTCTCCGTGCCATCGGCTCCGTCCCCCGCCCCGCCCGCACACACACCGCGCCGCCACGGCACCTAGCTAATCGAACGCGCGTCACCGAAATAAGGGACGATGTTTTGTCCCGTATTGTCATATTAAAAATACGGGACGCGGACTGATTTTGAGGCTGAAAAACGGGACGTCCCGTAAAATACGGGACATCTGGCAAGCCTAGTCGGGGGTCAAAAAAAAAGCATAAATATTAATCCACGAAATACAAGTATTGCCTGCCGGCGGTCAGGCAGTCTAGAAAGCTCGGTTTTTGGCGTGACCTCTGTCGATGAGTAATGGTATATTTTATTTATTATGGTGGTTTCCATAATAATGCTCGTGGATTGTTGCCAACGTCCAGAGTTCGATGCAAATCCATTTATCTTTGTTTTACCAGCGTGGCTTGGATGATTTTTTTATGGAAACTGACACGATTGGCTCCATCACCTACAACACCCGTGATCAGGGTGAACTAGGTGCACTGTCAATAATTCCCTTCACTTCATGTCGTCGACACTGAACTGAATGGAAAAGACGAACTATTTACATAGCAGTTTCAACCGATTTATTTTTGTTTTACCAATATGGCTTAGATGTATGACTGAGCAAGTTTTAAATTTGGAACGTCAGTCAGACATTTAGCTTGTAAGCGTCCACTGCTGGACAAAAGTCTTTCCTAATTTCCTCCAGTCCTCCCGGCCTTCAGCGGTACGGAACCACTGATTTCCGCCGAAGTATCTACTTAATATCGTCGTCCTACCTGGTGGGTATATATGTAATGAAATTATGTATATGAGAACAACAAGTTGTCCAATTATGGTATTTATAATATAGTATACTGTTGTCCTTTTTAGTACTGTCGGTCGTTGTCCGCCCCCATGCATTTTCCACATCCCAAAGGAAAGTTTGTAAAGAATGCTGCAAGGCATTAAACTCAACTTCTGTGACCCTTTTAAATTTACTGGCGAATCATACATAGCGTATTTAAATTTAATTTAATTTCCCTATAAAAGTTGTTTTCCATTTCAAATTCATGCCATTTAGCTAGATAGGCAAACACACTCTTCTGTGACCATTTTAAATGTACTGGTGAATCATATAGCGTATTTAAATTTAATTTAATTTCCCTATAAAAGTAATTGTTTTCCATCTAAAATTCATCCCATTTAGCTAGATAGACAAACACACTCTTCTGTGACCATTTTAAATGTACTGGTGAATCATATAGCGTATTTAAATTTAATTTAATTTCCCTATAAAAGTAATTGTTTTCCATCTAAAATTCATCCCATTTAGCTAGATAGACAAACACACTCTTCTGTGACCATTTTAAATGTACTGGTGAATCATATAGCGTATTTAAATTTAATTTAATTTCCCTATAAAAGTAATTGTTTTCCATCTAAAATTCATCCCATTTAGCTAGATAGGCAAACACACTCTTCTGTGACCATTTTAAATGTACTGGTGAATCATATAGCGTATTTAAATTTAATTTAATTTCCCTATAAAAGTAATTGTTTTCCATCTAAAATTCATCCCATTTAGCTAGATAGACAAACACACTCTTCTGTTACCATTTTAAATGTAATGGTGAATCATATAGCGTATTTAAATTTAATTTAATTTCCTTATAAAAGTAATTGTTTTGCATCTAAAATTCATCCCATTTAGCTAGATAGACAAACACACTCTTCTGTGACCATTTTAAATGTACTGGTGAATCATATAGCGTATTTAAATTTAATTTAATTTCCCTATAAAAGTAATTGTTTTCCATCTAAAATTCATCCCATTTAGCTAGATAGGCAAACACACTCTTCTGTGACCATTTTAAATGTACTGGTGAATCATATAGCGTATTTAAATTTAATTTAATTTCCCTATAAAAGTAATTGTTTTCCATCTAAAATTCATCCCATTTAGCTAGATAGGCAAACACACTCTTCTGTGACCATTTTAAATGTACTGGTGAATCATATAGCGTATTTAAATTTAATTTAATTTCCCTATAAAAGTAATTGTTTTGCATCTAAAATTCATCCCATTTAGCTAGATAGACAAACACACTCTTCTGTGACCATTTTAAATGTACTGGTGAATCATATAGCGTATTTAAATTTAATTTAATTTCCCTATAAAAGTAATTGTTTTCCATCTAAAATTCATCCCATTTAGCTAGATAGGCAAACACACTCTTCTGTGACCATTTTAAATGTACTGGTGAATCATATAGCGTATTTAAATTTAATTTAATTTCCCTATAAAAGTAATTGTTTTCCATCTAAAATTCATCCCATTTAGCTAGATAGGCAAACACACTCTTCTGTGACCATTTTAAATGTACTGGTGAATCATATAGCGTATTTAAATTTAATTTAATTTCCCTATAAAAGTAATTGTTTTCCATCTAAAATTCATCCCATTTAGCTAGATAGACAAACACACTCTTCTGTGACCATTTTAAATGTACTGGTGAATCATATAGCGTATTTAAATTTAATTTAATTTCCCTATAAAAGTAATTGTTTTCCATCTAAAATTCATCCCATTTAGCTAGATAGGCAAACACACTCTTCTGTGACCATTTTAAATGTACTGGTGAATCATATAGCGTATTTAAATTTAATTTAATTTCCCTATAAAAGTAATTGTTTTCCATCTAAAATTCATCCCATTTAGCTAGATAGACAAACACACTCTTCTGTGACCATTTTAAATGTACTGGTGAATCATATAGCGTATTTAAATTTAATTTAATTTCCCTATAAAAGTTGTTTACCATCTCTAATTCATGCCATTTAGCTAGATAGACAAACATACTCATTGTTTAATGCTTAAATAAATGCGCTAGAACACGACTCAGAAGACACGTGTCTATACTTATGTATACACCTACTTACATTACGTGTACATCCGAATCATACATCGTGATTCGTCTGAAGAACCATGTCGTATTCACTGGCTCTTTTATACGCCTCAGTGAGCGCTTCACGCGACGATAAATGTGGCGTATGATAGAGTTCTAAATTTACATATTTACCTATTAAAGCAGTGTCTTCTTACACGCGCGGACCACTTCATTACTTGGAACAACATCGAGTTGAACACTGCACTGCGAAATTATCGCTCAATGCCACACAGAAACAATGAGGACAAAATAATTAAGGCGATTCCTTTCGCTGTTGAATTTTTATTTCGAACTAGCTCTTGCCCGCGGCTTCGCTCGCGTGAAATTCGTATTTAAAAAGAAGACAGTAAGTAAGAAATAAGGCCGAGCTACGTTCAGGTAAACTATAAGCCTTCTCGATGAAAGTAACTAAGGGCGAGGCGTGGCGAGGCCCGCGGCTACCGTACCTTTAATTCGGCGCGCGGAACAATTCGGTTTGTATGAGAGTCACATCTTAGCGTAAGCGGAACTGAATTTTATTTAAAAACGCAGTATCTCATAAAACAAAGTAACTTACACCATGAACATAGTTTAAACCACAGAGCATCAAATACCTACCGCGCGCGCCCCCTACTAGAGGCGCCCTAAGCGATAATATTTGAAACCCAAAAACTACACGCAGTGCTGCTAGCGCTTCGTATGTGTGTGTGTGCTAGTATCGACACTACACACCAAGAGGAGCAAGTTAGGCACACGCACAAAACAAATGCACATGCAGAACACACATATGTAAGTTATAGGCCACGCCCACAGGTTTCAACGGTGTTGTAGGGAAATCGCGCTCAGGGCGCCTGTAGGAGGGGCGGGCGCGCGCATTTGATGCTCTGTGGTTTAAACAGACTAGTTAACCATCTTCATACAAGCGCGCCGAATTCGCACCATTGGTGTTTTCGCACACACACACACAAGCGCGCGCTAGGGCACGCTGTCCGTACACAACCACTACGTACCATTCTCACTTTCCTCGCTTGTAGTCAGTGATGGCCGCCCCGCACTCAGTTTTGTTTATTTTGTTTTTTATGGAAACTGACACAATTGACTACTCCTCTCTCTCTCTCTCTCTCTCTCTCTCTCTCTCTCTCTCTCTCTCTCTCTCTCTCTCTCTCTCTCTCTCTCTCTCTCTCTCTCTCTCTCTCTCTCTCTCTCTCTCTCTCTCTCTCTCTCTCTCTCTCTCTCTCTCTCTCTCTCTCTCTCTCTCTCTCTCTCTCTCTCTCTCTCTCTCTCTCTCTCTCTCTCTCTCTCTCTCTCTCTCTCTCTCTCTCTCTCTCTCTCTCTCTCTCTCTCTCTCTCTCTCTCTCTCTTTCTCTCTGGAATTACATTTCCACCATAATTGCTCACTACCTGTCAATTGTGTTAATGTTGTGAGCTGTGACAGCCCTGGTGGCTCGGCGCAATAGGCTCAAGTTACCCTACTCGTCTCCTTTTACTATGCTGTTGGGCTAGTGCCCTGCCCTGACGCGGCGGTTGCTATGCCGCCCTGTTTTGACGGAAAGAAACCGATCGCCGTAAATAAAGACATAATGCGTTTCACACACAACACGAGCACAATGTTCTGACGAGCATGTGTTCAACAAAAATAAGTACTTAATGGCTTTACTGTGTTCGCGCGTGTTCGGTGCGCGCGGACTCTTAACGTAAACATACCTGAGCGTTGAAACAACTGGACTGTGCTTGGAAATAAAAAATAATTCTGACTGCAAACAAACAAAATAATTCGGATTTTGTACTTCTTTTTTTTTTGCAGAGCAACCCTAAAAACAGTGAAGTAAAAGTTTGCCAAAAAATGCGGCCTGGGGCCGGAAGGTACTTAAAAATAATAGCCCCACTGCATCTCTCCCCGTACATGTCGTAAAAGGCGACTAACGGATAAGGACAAGATGCCGTGCTAAAGGGAAAGGGCGATAGGATTACACCGCTCACCTTGGAACGGTCTTTCCACCGAGTCATGCAGCAGGTGGGTCTTCGTGCTTTACTTGTTGCTTGATAGTTGTCTTGTCCGAATACTTTGGTAAACGTGGTGGTCGGCGTTGTGCTGTGATTTACAAGATTTGTATGTATGTATGTATGTATGTATGTATGTATCTAGGTATGTATGTATGTATGTATATATGTATCTAGGTATATATGTATGTATGTATGTATGTATGTATGTATGTATGTATGTATGTATGTATGTATGTATGTATGTATGTATGTATGTATGTATGTATGTATGTATGTATGTATGTATGTATGTATGTATGTATGTATGTATGTATGTATGTATGTATGTATGTATGTATGTATGTATGTGTGTATGTATGTATGTATGTATGTATGTATGTATGTATGCATGTACATATATATGTAAAAGTCACGAACTCTGTGCGACAGGGACGACGCTCTACAAGCGGATTGTCTCTTTCTAAATCTCGATGTTCATTATTAATTGCCGGGTAATCTATGCGAATACTGACCTACCCCGCTGTTACAAATAAAACATTGCATTAGTATTGCGCGAGACCTAAAATTGTTCCGGCCCGTGCGATCCAAAAAATGTTGGCAGCTCTCTAGAACATTAATTCGTGAATCTTACAAGACTATGTCTTCTCCAATGGATATGTTATCATTTCTTTTGCCAAAATGGCGTTGACGTAAGGGTTAATAATAAAATCAAGTGCAGTTTCGAGACACGTTTCGACTCCACACGTGCATTCAATCGACCTTGCACATTTGGGAGTATCTAATATTTAAATATTTTTTTTTAGTAATTCTTTATGTACAAAGCACATGCTCCGACCAGCCAATATCACCTCCGAGAAGGTAGGTGCCATACCGGAGATTTCCCTATTTGCTGGCTATACTGGACTAGAGGAGAACACAACCGAGGCTGCTATGCGGCCATCTTACATCCAGTACGGTGGTACCAATCCAGTCGGCTACAATTTGAGCCTATCACCTGGTAAGGGGCAAGGGAAGGGACCTACAGTTTTACACCGGTTCCGAACGGTGAAGCGGCAGGTGTAGGTATGCACGTACATTTTTTCGTCAGAAAAAAACTCATTGGTACACGCCGACCGGATTTGAACCTCGGATCTCTCGCATGAGAAGCCGATGCCCAAACCACTCGGCCACCCGCGGCTTAAAGTTAACAGTTAACGTAACAAATGTTTCCCAATGGAGAAGGCAGAGACAACGGGAATTCACGTGTAGCGTTCCTGACACACCTCTGCCGGCTCTTCCACTCTCATAATGTTCTTCAAACATACTCGCCCGGTTACGGGTACTACGCACTTGAACCTTTTTTGAGAGCTTTGCCGATCTGGTACAGGTACTTGCGTCTAGATATCGTTTACGCTAAACACAGCTCGACTTTCGGCCTCGCCGTTAGCGAGTTACTGTTTTCGAGAAAGTACCTGCCTGTCTATTTTATATTATTAATATTTTGTATTAGCTCTAATGACTTTTTAGATTACCACACTTTTCTATAGTTTTTCTAAACTTAAGTTTTATTTACCATTACCATCATAAAACAACTCTTCATCCTCCAGTCTCGGAAATATTTTTTTTTTATGGAAACTGACTCGGTTGGACTCCATAAAAAACTCGACCTACTCGACCTCGTAGGACTCGGACCTACAACATCCGTGAGTGTTATTTCATTGCTTTCCTTCATTTCATGTCGGCTACACAGAACTTGACGGAAAACAGGAACTATATACGTAGCATTCAGGGCGGTGGTACTAACCCGGGCGGGATAAATCCTACAACCTAGTAATGTAAGAAGGGAAGGGACCTACACAGTTTTACGTGGAATCCGAACCACGGTCAGCCTCCAACCGTCGAGCGGTCACCCATCCACGTAATGACCGCGCCCAGGTGTGCTTAATAAATAACAGTCGATCGACCGCACCACTGAGCTACAGGCTGTGGCTACAGAGGCTGACAAAATATAAATCACTAGGGGTTGGATCTGGTGAATATGAAGGGTGTTCTAGTTTTTCAAACCCACTGACATGATTAGCCAGCTATTGCAACTGCGGACTTTTTGCCGGGGCGTTACCCTAGTGAAACAGAATAACTTCTCCCAGTTAGAAATGAAGCAATTTTAATAAAAAAAAAAAAAAAAAAACCCAGAGATAATCTGTACCTTTATTTATTTATAATCTGTAATAATTTATAATTTTTTTTTTCTTTGTCTTTTTTTATTTTCAACGAGTATGTTCCTGTTTGTGCAATTTTTTTTAACGCCCCTCGTACATATTCCGAAAAAGCATAATTAATTGTATTTATAATAACAGGAAAAAAAAAATCACAGATTTCGTGGCTCACACGACTATCCAGTACATTGGAAATGAATCTACGGAATTCGAAAAAAAATGTCGTTCTGACGACGTTTTGACTGAATGAATACGCGTCTTTTGAATATCATATCTTCACAACTCTCCGAGATATAAGGGGATCGCACTTTTTCGTGAAATCGGAGCCTACACTGCAGCGAACGAAAAGACATTTCCATTGTCAAAACCAACATACTTCAGATATTTATACAGATATGAAAATTAATTTCTATTTCTTTTATCGCTCAATTTAGTCTGCATATTAATTTAACCAAGCGACATCCAAACCAAATTACACTTTCTAAATGAGACATTAATCCGCGTAGCCGGGGCGCACGAGTGTCCTTTAAAGCACCGTTTTATGCAAAAAGCCTTCCAAATTACTCCCTTCCGGGTGTAATGTACAAAATCGGGTCGCAAATGGGCGCAAATATCCCTTTATGCCGGCGCGATGGAACAACATTTTAAGCAATGGATAAACAATTTGGATAAATCGTTGAGGCTTTTTTTTGGAAAGCTTTTTTTCATGAGAAAACACTTTTGCGATGATTTGTTTTGTGAATAAATATGTAGGTAAGGTTTACTAAGGAACGTGACAAGGTTGGCTACACCACCACTCACCACACCAGCTACAATACCCGTGATGTCAACCCACTATAACTTGGTGAACAAGGTGTCATGTCAGCCCAACAAAGAAATTGGTGCTAACGGCAAGTTGTTTTACTGTAGATTAGCACTTACTAACGCTACTGTAAAGTCACTAAAGAACCTTAACCTGTATAAGAATGGGCCTTTATTAAACAGCTCTTATAACGCCTGTCTTAAAACCATAATGTTAGTTGGGAGTGCTTCCTATTGGTCGTGCCGGCTACACGGAACTGGACTGAAAACACTATATTTTTACATAGCCGCTTCGACCGATTCAGTGCGGTCGGGTTAAACCCTGCCATACCTAGTAAGGTTAGGAAAGTTTTACGTGGAATCCGAACCACCATCAGACACAATGGTCGAACGGTCACGCGTACAATTCATGAGCGCGCCCGGGTGTGCTTATAATGTTCACGATTACACGTCGAGCTACCCAATGCCCAATAAACCTCCATCTCCATTATGGCAATTCAAAACTCTATATTGGCAAAAAATTCCATTATTGCGAACATAACCCTACATTAATCACAAAAGGCCTACAATTCAAAGTTATAATTTAAAAAAAAAATTAGGGTTCCGTATCCGGTACGGGACGGGACCCTATTACTAAGCCTACGCGTCTGTCTGTCCGAGGGCTGTATCTCTTGAACCATAAATGGTACACTTTTTAGTTTCTTCTATGGGAACTCCCGTGAATTTTTTACTTTTTCTTATTTTTATGATTTGTTGTTATATCGGCCATAATAACACATATTCTGTGAAAATTTCAAAGGGCTACCTATTACGGTTCCAGAGATACAGCCCTCGGACAAACAGATAGACTGACTGACTGACAGACAGACGGCGTAGGCTTAGTAATAGGGTCCCGTGCCGTATACGGAACCCTAATACCGGATACGGAAGCCTAAAACCACTGTTAATCCGTAAAAATTAACAATGAGTGTAGGACCTACACTCATTGTTAAGTTTTACTAAAACCTACACTGTAGGTAATGAATTAAAAATTAGTAATAGGGTCCCGTATCGGATACGGAACCCTAAAAACATTGAGACAACCTCAACACGGCCACAAATACAACCTGCAGTGTTGATGAAATTGGAACAGGCCGTTGATCTCCCGACAAACAGATGCATTGCGAAGAAAGAAAGAGGTGAACGCATACAATTTAAAATACATTAATAGCAATGCGGTGCATAAGCAAACCAATGATATCATGCGTGTGCAACTGCATCAAAACAAAATGTTTAGTAAAATATGCATACATTTCACATGGAATCCGAACCACAGATTACTTAATAGTTACTTCGTAACAGATAAATCACTCCATAGAAAATGTTCCTACCTTCGGGCTTTAATAGCCTACTGTTCCACGTCGCCAATCGCTGCGTGCGAAAATGTACCTTAACGATCGAGTGTAAAGCGGTTATTGCTTTGCAGCTGCGCGCAGTTGCGTGGGCGAGCGTCTATGTATACTTCGCGCGGCTGACGAATTTCCACTGAAATAGACCGCCCGGCGGCGGCCCGTCGGGCGGTAGGTAGTTAGCGCGCGCAAGTACATAGAGTGCGTGAGGCCTGTCCGAACTATGAATAAATACACACCACACTCTATATCCCGACAATCGGGGTAAGCAGAGCGGCCGGTGTTGTGCTGCAAGTACTCTTGTAAATTACAGCACAATACAGACCGCCACATTCAGCAAAGTATTATGACAAGATAAATATGAAGCAGCAAGTAAGGCACGAAGACCGACCTGCTTCATGACTCGATGGAAGGACCGTGCCGAGCTGAGAGGTGGCTAGCCTATCGCCCTTATGCACGGTATCTTGGCCTTATCCCTTAGTTAGTTTTGCCCGGGGAGAGGTGCAGTGGATCTATTCTTTTTAAGTACCGACCCCACACGTTGTGGTATGAATAAACTCAAGTTACTTAAACAATATGCACCTTATCAAGCTCGGAAGTAGAAAGAAAGTGTGCACGTCAGCTGGAATCGAACCAACTGCCTTTCGCATACTGCGCATGACTGTACCGGTTGGCAATGAATGATTCAAAACTCTATGTAAAATGTAATTTAAAAATGTTATCGTTAGCATTTAATATGTACTGAGCCGCTGAACCTTCGATTTAAAGATTACAATCTCTTCTACTAATATAAAGCACAACATCTGTCTATCTGTCTGTCTGTTTGCCAATTTCAACACCTCCACAAGGCTAGGCTAACAGTTATCTGTCGGTTAGAGTGCCATTTCTCATACAGTTGAAAGGAGTTAACCGGTTAGCCGAAGATGGCGAAATCGGTCCTTCAACGGGTACATTCGTGAACAACTGAATCGATTTGCATGTATCTTTCATATCATTATAGCATCATAATATTTTTCCAAGAGACTGAGCGAGCAGTGAACGAAAACATTGGGCTAGAAAAGGAAAAAAAAACCTGTCAAGTGAGAACGTTGTCACAGATTACTTATTTAGTTACTTCGTAACAGATAAATCACTCCATAGAAAAAGTTCCATACCTTCGGCTTTGATAGCCTACTGTTTCACGTCGCCAATCGCTGCGTGCGAAAATGTACCTAAACGATCGAGTGTAAAGTTATTATTGCTTTGCAGCTGCGCGCAGTAGCGTGGGCAAGCGTGTAGGTATGCTTCGCGCGGCTGACGAATTCCACTGAATTAGACCGCCGCGCCGCCGGCGGCCTAATTCCACTGAATTAGACCGCCGCCGGCGACCCGCTGGGCGGTAGGTAGTTAGCGCGCGCAAGTACATAGAGTGCGTGAGGCCTGACGTTGTTCACAAACAGAGGGTTCCGTGGCCATATGTTCTTTCTCGTTGCACGTATAGCGAGTGCGCGCGCGCAGCAATCACGTGGTCGCACTCGCATGTATCTAGCGATCGGCACAGCTTATTTTGTATTTGATTTTAATTTTTTATTTTTTTATCTAATCCGGTATGCGTGGCTGTGTCGGAGGAGCCGAAGCACATGCTCCAACCAGCCAATATCAACTCCGAGAAGGTAGGTGCCATACCGGAGACTTCTTGGATTGCTGGCTATACTGGACTAGAGGAGAACACAACCGAGGCTGCTATGCGGCCATCTTTCTTAGATCCAGTACGGTGCTACACCAACCCAGTCGGCTACATACAATTTGAGTCTATCGGTAACCGTTCATACTTTTGTAGTCAAAAGATGGCGCGCTTCCACATATTGTGATAACTGTATGGGGACCCCTTATTAGTTTTTTTTTACTTTTTGCTTTTTTATTATTTGTTGGCATATCCGCCATAAACCCTGGCATAACTGGCAGAGAATACCGTTAGGCTCTAAGTCCGCCTTTTGTCACTTTTTTACAATTTACAATAAAGTATTCTTTTCATTTCATATTTCTATTTTCAACTCGTTAAACTCTCTCATTTTCATTCTCAAATCGCGTAATGTAAAATACCGCGAGCGGAGCCGCAGGCAAGAGCTATTTTAAAATATTAAAGATTAAATCAGCACCACGCTGCTATCGAGGCCCTCATTAAACGATCACGTTGCAATGAGACATGCATACAAGCAGAGCGCAGTCGTCAGCGGGGTCATGGGAATTAATACGTAGAAACAGGATTTACATACATAGCGGATTTGATGTACATTGCTTGTTACAAACATTTGATCGGCATGCATATACAACGTGTCCCAAAACTCAACGTCAAGCGGGAACCAGTGAGTAGGCCAGTTTATGACTACCCAGGGAAAAATCGAGGGAAAAATAAGTAAAAAAAATCTAAGTTATTTGTTTATTATGATATGAGCATTTTTATAAAAACGTTGAAAATTGACATCTCGTACAACATTTTTAGGTAAATTTGTAGTCGTACTACCTAAAAATGTTGTACAAGATGTCAATTTTCAACGATGTATTCAGTATTCAGTATTAGGTATTACACAGATGGATGGAAAATACTTTATTTCTCCAAAAAACATTTTACAAAAACAAGCACAATATAATAAGTATTTACATTAGGTGCAAAGGCAGACTTATTCGTTGATGAGATTTCGTCCAGTAAAATTTTAGATGTTTGAGAGCACTTTTCTTTTATGGTAACTGACACAGTTGTTATGCATCACCTACAACATTCGTGATGTCAGCCCATAACATGCCAAGGTGCCATGTCAGTGCTTCCCTTCACATTCATTTAATGAAAGGTTAAGTAGGTAGTAAGCAAAAGACTGGAGTGTGAGAATTGAAAATAAAATAATGTATAATAAAAATTATTATGAATGCATTATCATGGCATGCTTATCGATTGAATAAATCTTTAGTGTTAGAAGTCATAGCGCACGACTTAGATCATCTATGTTAGATGTCCTGACATGAAATAAAGTGAAATAAAATTATTTTCTTTCTGGTATCACTGTGTACACCACAGATTACTAGTGTGCACACAAACACGCACGCACCTTCACACATATACGCTATCTGTGATGCCGCCAACGTAACTATTTTCTAGCTAGTCTTAGCTCAAGATTAAATCGACTATTAGGTAAATATTCGAATTTATAGCATTCATTCAATAACTAATCAAGCGATGTCACTTTCCTCCATCTTAAAAAAAACAGACCACAGTGTAATTGTAACCAAATCGCAATTAATTCCAGCCCCGAAAAAGTCTTCGGGGTCGTCGCGGTATTTATTTATTCATTTATTTATTTATTTATTTATTTGTTTATTTATTTATTTATTTATTTATTTATTTATTTATTTATTTATTTATTTATTTATATATTACATTGTTACTACAGAGCAAGCCCCCAAAATTTAACAATGCAGAATCTGACACTATTTAAAAGTTAGCTCAACGTATTTAACCGCGTACTTTTGAAATACTTTATAGTATTGCAGTTGAAGACGTCTAAATCCGAAAACATGACCGGTATAGACACACATCAAAGATAAATAAATTTGTATTTAGTCTTCGCACATTTACGCCTCCTCGGCAGATCTATGCCACTTCTAAGTATCCATTTCTCTCGGCGGAGTCAATACACTAGGTTCGCCTTGCCTTACTTCGCGAGTTTACTGAACGACTCCCATTGTTTGTTCGTGCCTTTGCATAATCTGATCAAATTGTATATTCGCTCTCTTGCTTTCGTTCTATTGATCTAGTGAAGAATAATGTATAGAAATTAATATACGATAATTTTATTAAAGTTGGCCTGGATTGGCACATCGCTTTGGCAAGAACTGGGAACGCTGTAACATTGAGTCTATAGCATTTTTATTTTTTAACCCCCGATGAAAAAGAGCGGTGTTATAAATTTGACGCCACCGTCTGTCTGTCTGTCTGTGTGTGTGTCTGTCCGTGGCATCGTAGCTCCCAAAGGGATGGACCTTTTTGGATGCGGTTTTTTTATTATAAATCTGGTTTAACCGGGATGGTTATCGTGGCGCCGAGCTACCCACCTCTCCTGGATGAACCGATTTGGATGCGGTTTTTTTTTTAATAGCTTGAAATAAAAGGAGTCCGGGGACCGTTAAGTAAATAAAATACAAAAACTCAGAGCTGTGCGAGTATTTATTTAGCGGTCCCCCGACTCTTTGAAGTAAGTAAACGAAAATTATTTTTGACTTTTTTAAAGTACGGGGCTCACAGTTGTTCTGGTACTCTGCGGGTCGGGGTTTTTAAAATTTGTAATTTATAACTTTAAAAGGATCGGGTTTTTTTTTTAAATTTGTAATTTATTAATTTCAAAGATATTGAATTTCCACCTGCGAACCACGCGCACTGGACAGGGATTTCATCCCTATTCGCTGGACTTACCGCGGATGCGTACCAATCGATTCTGCAGATCTTTCCTTTACAGAACCTCTACTCTTTTTCGTTTACAGAACGTAAACTCTGGAACGCTCTCCCTGCTCATATATTTCCCCCCAAGTACAGTCTCGGGTCCTTCAAGAGGGGGATAAATGGGCACCTGTCAGGCCGGCATGGCGTTCGCAACCCCCGAATACGACCGAATGTCCATTGCGCCGTTAGACACCTCATTGGTGCCTCGGCGCCATATGTCGTGCATAAAATAAAAAAAAAACAAAATTGCCATGAATGAATGCATGGAGATATATTACGTCGCACCATATTCCACCGAGTTGAAGCAGTCCCAACGCTACTGAATTTGTCGATCGCGATCCGACCGCGACGTCGCAGACCGCGCTGTCATAATATTTAGGTAGACGTAGTGGTCGGTGTTGTGCTGTAATTTACCCGTGTTGTTGCAGCACAAAGCATGATAGAATGGTGTTTAAAACTAAGATTCGGAATCGACCAGCAAAATGATTCTAGCGTAGTAAATATTAAAAAATATATCACGAACAGCGAAATTTTTTTTTCCAAAATATTTCTATATTGCTAAACAATATTACCCTTCTCTTAACTTAGGTGGTTTCTTATTCATAACCCGCTTGTCATAGAGTAGATTTTTTAATGAAAAATTTAAAATGTTTGTCAAAATTTGAAACTTTTTTTGATAAGTTTTTCTTCAAAACCTTTCGAATGAGATATCGTTGTCAAGATCTTGATTATTATTAGCGATTTCACAATATTTAGGTTTATATATTTAAGAATATATAAGTTTGTTTAAGATCGCATCTTCATACTTTCAGAAACATTTCCATACTTACGTTTTGTGTTTGTTAATTTAATTTTATTTTATAAACAGTTCAATGGAAGGTCAGTCACACACAGCCAATTCAATTCAATTCTTTTTAATCGACTTCAAAAAAGGAGGAGGTTCTATGTTCGGCTGTATGTATTTTTTTTTATGTATGTTCAGCAATATCTTCCCCAATTGTGAACCGATTTCGATGATTCTTTTTGTGTTCGGTTCAGTCTAGGTCCAAGGTGGTCCCATTTTTTTTTTGGTGAAGATCGGATTGGAAAGCGAGGCGGAATCGCGAGGCCGAAGGCCGAGCGATTCCGCCGAGTACATTAATAGCAAATAAAAATTAATAAAAAAACTGTGAAATAAAAAACTATTTAAAAAAATATAAAAACCGCCTTCAAAAATGTATGAAATAAAAAAATAAAAATCGAACCCTAGAGTTGAAGGCGGTGGTGGTGCTAAAGCAAGCAAAAATAACCGACCGCCTTCAACTCTAGGGACGAAGTAACTATTAAGTAATCTGTGTCTAGGGTTCGATTTTTATTTTTTTATTTCATACATTTTTGAAGGCGGTTTTTATATTTTTTTTAAATAGTTTCATTGGTCTCTTTGGTACATTTTATACAACCAAACAAGTCAAACATTGTATAAATATTATTCTAATTCTATTTAATATATTATTTAATAAGTAATATAAAATTATTATAATTATATCCATGCAAAAATAGGTCATCGTCAAAACAACAATTTACAATTAAAGAAAATACTAAAATTAATGTTTTAAATTTGCTCTGTTATTCGGCTTCAAACTGTTTGACGTCTGGTACAAAGGGCACCAGACGTCGTCGGCTCCTGGAACTCCCGCAGGTCCTGAAGAAGCCCGCGACGTAGGGGCGAAACGTCGACTTATGTAAGTCTTCAGTACCTACTGTTAATCCGTAAACATTTAAAATGAGTATAATACTAAAAATTACTAAAATTAACATTTGAAATAAACCTAAATTGACAATGACAGCACTCATCGCGAAACCACGCTCAGATATGCGCCATACGCCACATAGCTCACGTGCCGAATTAGAGAATAGCCAAAATTGTCAGCCTCGGTAGCTCAGTGGTGCGGTCGGTCGACTGTCAGTCGGATCATATGCAGACCTGGGCGCGGTCAGTGGATGGTTGGGACCGCTCGACCGTTGGAGGCTGACCGTGGTTCGGATTCCACGTAAAACTATAAGTCCCTTACCTTCTTACCTTACTCGGATGTAGGGTTTAAGGGGCCCGGGTTGATACAATCGCACTCAATGAAAAGTCGGTTGATACGGTTAAGTGAATAGCTCGTGTTTCCGTCAAGTTCAGTGTAGCCGGCATACGACTGAAGGTGTTATGGGCTGACATCACAAGTAGTAGAGTAGGTGATGTAGCCAACCGTGTCAGTTTCCATAAAAAAAAATTCAATCCGGTCACAGTTTATTTTTAGGGTTCCGTATCCGTCGTATGGGACCCTATTACTAAGCCTACGCCGTCTCTCTGTCTGTCTGTCTGTCCGTCTGTCCGATGGCTGTATCTCTTAAAACGTAATAGATAGCAAGTTGAAATTACACAGAATATGTGGCCGATATAACAACCAATAATAAAAATAAGAAAAAGTAAAAAATTCACGGGGGTCCCCCATACAAGAGACTAAAAAGTGTATGCGCGCCATCTACCGAAAACAGTATGAAGCATTTTAACTAATATGAAGCATTTCATAAAACACACCATAATAGATGGCGTGAGTGGCGCCGACCATGACATGGCGATACACAACCCTCGGTGCGCGAGTTCGACTCGCACTTGGCCGATTTTTTTTTTATTTAACGCGAGTAAAGCACCTGGTAACATCTAAACAACGGTTAGGTACGCGGTCAAATTTCGCAACGAACCACCGCCGCGCCGCCCGCCCCCCGCGCCGCCGTCACAAATTTTTGTTTCATGGCAACAGAGTGTTGCAGCAACCTCCTGTGGTTTGCAATGTAACCGCTTATTGTATTCCACTGTGCATGTTTGTTCACTTGTATATTTAGTAAGCAGCTCTTGTCCTGTCGCCGCGAAGGAAGCGTTGACCGGGGGCCGGCGTCAGTTTTCTTGTATTATTTTAAGTCAAGTTTAAAATGTACTGTGGGAGGCCGGTCCGGTACTTAAAAAAAATAGCCCCGCACTGCGTCTCTCTCCGTGCATGCCCTAAAAGGCGACTAAGGGATAAGGACGAGATGCCTTGCTAAAGGGCGATAGGCTTGCCACCTCTCACCTTGGCGCGGTCTTTGTGCCTTACTTGCTGCTTGATAGTTATCTTGTCCGTATACTTTGCTAAACGTGGTGCTCGATGTTGTGTTGCAATTTTCCAGAGTTATTGCAGCACAACACCGATTACCCTGATTGTCGGGATGCAGCGTGTGTGGTATGTATGTATAATACCTGCCTAGTTTAATTTTTTTTATTTTTATTGAAAGCGCGACACATTGCTTCGATCCACCCATAAGGCCTCTGTCAGCCTCGTTAGCTCAGTGGTGCGGTCGGTCGTGATAATAAGCACACCTGGGCGCGGCCAGTACTTGGATGGGTGACCGCTCGACCGTTGGAGGCTGACCGTGGTTCGGATTCAACGTAAAACTGTAGGTCCCTTCCTTTCTTACCTTACTAGGTGGTATGGTTTAACCCGCACGGGTTGATACCACCGCACTGAATGAAAGATCGGTCGAAACGGCTACGTAAATAGTTATAATAGTAAAATACGTATTGCTCCTCCCTTTCCCTTGCACTACCCATACTTCTTTCTCTGTATTTCATTCCTCATCCATCACTCAAAGATTTTCTGGAAGAAATCACTTGCAGTTATAAGTTCACCTTTGTTCACTACTGTATTTCTTGTTTTGTACTGTTTTTCTTTCAATTGTGTCCAATAAAAAGTTTCTATTCTATTCTGTTCTATTCTATCCTATTCTATACAATTCTAATTATATTCGAATTTATTCATTTGTATTGTATTCTATTTTATTATTTTCTTCCATTCCATTCTATTACATTCTATTTTATTCTATTCTATTCTAATCATTTAACTTTTAGCATATCACTCAGTCGTAACTTCGACGGCTCTCATTCAAAGTAAGCACATAGCAACAAGACAAGACAAGTGTAAAGGACAATAGATAGTTTCAAGAACGCTGCATAGTCTTGCTAGCGATACCTTCATCATCATAGGCATTCGTGAGCTGATGAGTATATAAGTGGCAGGGTTCCGTGACAAAAACGAATATACAATTACACAGACGATATCCTCACGGGATAAGGACAAGGTGTCGTGCTAAAGGGCGACAGGCTACCCACCTTGGCACGGTCTTTCCACCGAGTCAAGCAGCAGGTGGGTCTTCGTGCCTTACTTGCTGCTTCTATCTTGTGCGAATACATTGCTAAACGTGATGGTCGGTGTTGTGCTGTAATTTACCAGAGCACTTGCAGGACAACACCGATTACACTGCTTACATCATCTGAATTCGATGAAACTTAGTACAAGCACATTTAACTATACGTGACACAGGATAGGCCTCGGGATAGGCTAAATAAAATTCAGTGCCAATTACGCTAAGATATGGCTCTCATACAAACCGAATTGTTCCGCGCGCCGAAATAATGGTAACGCAGGAACGCAGCTCGGCCTTCAGTCTTACTTACTTTTTTTCTTCTTTTTAAATACCAATTTCACGCGAGCGAAGCCGCGGGAAAAAGCTAATATACAGGGTGTTTGATGACTATAGGTCATACATAAAGCAAACCAGGTAATCCTGAGCCTATTTGTAGCAAAAAAGTTACACGAAATTTTGTTCTACGGTGAAACTTTTTTTTTTCCATACTAAACTAAATAAAATTATTTAGTTCTGAATGGAAAAAAAAGTTCACCGGAGAGCAAAATGTCATCTAACTTGTTTGCTCCAAATAGGCTCAGGAGTAGCTGGTTTGCTTTATGACCTATTGTCATCCATCACTCATCAAACATCCTTTCCTTATTCCTTATTCCTTATTTCCTTATTTCCTTATTTCCTTACCTATAATAAAATCCAACGTCTGCTTTCTGTCTGAGTGTCTGAGTGTCTGAGTGTATGTCTGTCTGTCCGCTTATAACTCGAGAACCACTGGACCGATTTTAATAAAAAAAAAATCTACGGGTAGCTTGATTCTTCCCATCAACTATAGGCTACTTACTATCACGCTAAATGGCTTATGAGGTTAGTAGTGAAGTGAAATATGAGAGCGGGCGGAGCCGCGGGCACAGCTTGTCCTGTATAATATTGAAACATAGAAAATACGAAAATATCAACTCTAATTATTAGTTTTTGGCCTTCGAAGTCGACATTATCGGCTCATAGTCGGAGGACGCGACAGCCTTTGAGAGATAGGGTCGAGGGTGGCGGCCGCCATAGGTCACCCCTCCCTCAGGCCGCGCCTACTTCCGGCAAAGGATTAGCCTGGCTATCCAGAGGTTTTTTTTATGGAAACTGACACTGTTGGCTACATCACCTACAACATCCGTGATGTCAGCCCATAACACCGGGTGAACTAGGTGCCATGTCAGTGCTTCAATCAATTTTATGTCGGCTACACTGAACTGGACGGAAAACACGAACTATTTACATAGCCGTTTCGGCCGACGTTTCGCTCAGTACGGTGGTGCCAACCCGGCCGGGATAAACCCTACCACCTAGTAAGGTAAGAAGGGAAGGGACCTACAGTTTTACGTGGAATCCGAACCACGGTCAGCCTCCAGCGGTCGAGCGGTCACCCATCCAAGTACTGACCGCGCTCAGGGTTGCTTAACAACAGTCGACCGACCGCACCACTGAGCTACCGAGGCCGACGAGGTGGAACGCGGCCAGCATTCTCGGCACTAGTATTTTTATTTTATATTTTAAATGTAAGTTCTTTTTGTTTATAAAATTTTTATGTTGTATTCATTTTCAGTAACCAATAAGTTATATATTCCAAGAACTGAATGAAATATGAACAGTTAAACAAAAAACATAATTATAAAGTAAATTGACCAATAACATATAAACAGAAATATTCATCCAACACTGGGAGCAACGGCATGGTCCCCATGACGGATGCGGCGTTCCCCCGTTGAATGGAAATGTTCTATTTTTCTTTAATAAATATCTATAGTTAATTAATAAATTAATAATTATAATTAATAATTTAAGGTTATGAATATAGTTTAATTTAAAAAATTTCTATTCAATTCAAATTAACATAGTTATAAAATAATCAACTAATCTAAAAATTATATAAACTAACTTAGGAAATAAACTAACTTAAAAAATAAATTTCATTTAGTGCTTTTGTCCCCGGGATTGTGCCGAGGATGCCAGCCGCGTTACCCCTCTGAATTGCCAGGCTTATTCTTTGGCGGAAGAAGGTGAGGCAAGAGGGGTGACCTATGGCAGCAGACATCCTCGACCCTATCTCGTGGACAAAAGCTATCGCCTCCTCAGACCAGGAGCCGAAGGTTTCGACCGCGAAAGCCACAAACCAATAATTTAGGCTGATGTTTTCATATTTTTTGTGCTTTCTTTTGGCTGCAGCCTCCGCAGCCGAACCCGACTTCATGGCCGATAGGGCGAGGTTGCTGGCACAGATGGTATCGACGCATGTTGCGTCCCAGACTAGTGCCCTAAATAACTAATAATTAAATTATGTGACGTAAAATTTATATACATAATATTCACTCCCTGAAAACATGAGCTAGCCGAAATGCACATTACTCGTTGCTCCATAACTGTATGCATGTTGAGACGGTCATGGATACACAATAACTTCTCATAGGTAAACCTTATTCAGCGCCGCAATTTCAACCCTATTCCGTAAAAAAATTGTAATATTTTGCAATAACAGAAAACGTGCAGGCGTAACTGTTCGACTATTAATATTCAAATAGCGTGGAATGTTAAAAACACAGCCGTAAACGCGCGCTCGTGTGTGATACTGATAAGACTTTAATCACAGTTCAGCACCGAACACTGGGCCTAGAGACACAACATAGCGCTTCTGCAATATATATGTAATATCCTTCAAGAGGGGCGTGAGTAGGCACCTGTCAGGCCGACATGGCATTCGGAACCCTCGTATACGACCGAATGTCCGTGGGCCTCGTTAGACACCTTATGGGCTCGGCACCATATGTAGCTCTTTCAATAAAATAAAATGAATATATACAGGGTGTTTCAGGATAGGCTTGAGTAACTTCAGGAACAGAAAGTACTCATTATTAGAATGTGCAGGACGACCAGTTGCAGCCAGCTCCGACACTGCATCAGCGTATTTACGGCGCGCGACCTCACAATGAAGATGAATATACATACAGGGTGTTTCAGGAAGTTCGAAAGGGGTCCATATTTGAAAACGAAAAGCTCTGAAACTTTTTCCCAGATTCGGTCATTATATAGTACTTTTTGGTGAAAATCGTTTCATCGAGATTTGGTGGACGGTTAACATCCGCCTTTATTAAATAAAAATAAAATGACTAAATTACAATTTTTAACTAGTACAAATTGAACTGCATGTAGGTAAATTCCAAAAACTTTAATTTAAATGACATCAATAGAAAAAGGGAACTGGACTAGGTCATTGCACTACCTAGACCTAGACAGCACATCCCCATACTCACTGTACATCGAGTTTTTACAGCAATTTCCAATTTTTGTATGAAAAAAAAAAAAAACGGAATTTCGTTTTGAGTGATAAGGATTTTTTTTCTTCTAATAATGAGTACTTTCTATCCTGAAACTTTCTGTACAGTTAATATCCAGAAAGATTGACTATTGGTTGCAATGGTAACGTGAGTTTCATGCGCTTCCAGCAACGACATTCTACTTTTTAATTTTTTTATTTTTTTATTCGTTGGCTTCCAGCGCATAAAGTACCTACTTAGACGGAAGGCGATGTGTGGTCCCCAGGCCCAGTGGTCGGTCACTTGCATTTCAGTGTTGACATGCTCGAACGCACACCGAGGTCATGTATTGAAAGAGCGTTGACATTGGATGAATTTGGTATCGTTTGCTATTAATTTTGTATTATGCCAGCTCAGCGTAGCCGACCAAGCTAGAGAAGACAAACACAGCTGCGACAGGAACAAGGTGTATGGGCAGATATCACGGGGGTATATAGCTGGTTTGTAACTAAAGAAACCGGGTAAATACCAGCCAAGTGCGAGTCGACCTCGCGCACCTAGTGTTGCGTACCATCTGACAATATATTTGTGAAGGGAAGGTGTGGATCTAAGCTTGCGATGGCTTCACCGAACATATCCGGGCCCATCGGCTGTAGAGGAGGGTATCAATCGAGGCCGGGACTAGCGAGTGGCCACTCTAAATTTCCCGCGCATGCTTCACGTTTCGGCTCGCTTCAAGCCCTCGTCAGCTAGTCTGCGTTGACTAGGACGCGGGGAAACCACCAGTCCCGCTCTCGACCTCCCTCTCTCTACCTATCCTTGTAATAATGTAATATGTATTTACAAAAAAAAAAGGTTTTTTTACATATAGTTCGGGATCCTTACACTCACATTTGACCAAGTTTGACGCTTGTATATGTTACCGTAATATTTTTACGATAGAGTAAAAACAAACAAAAAAGTTGAAAAAAAAACACGTTTCTTGATGGGGGAACCCCATAATTTTTACTTTTGGTTTAGTTTTTAGGTTTCCGTATCCCGTACGGAAGCCTATTACTAAGCTTACGCCGTCCGTCTGTCTGCCCGTCTGTCCGTCCGTCCGTCCGTCCGTCTGTCTGTCTGTCTGTCTGTCCGAGGGCTGTATCTCTTGAACCTTAATAGGTAGCCCGTTGAAATTTTCACATATGTGTTACTTATTATGGCGGATATAACAACAAATAATAAAAAATTGAAAAAATTGAAAATTAAAGGGGGTTCCCATACAAGAAACGTGTTTTTTCAATGTTTTTTTTTTGTGGTGCGGAAACCTCGGTCCGCGAGTCCGACTCGCACTAGTTTTTTTATATATCCGCCGTATAATACACTTTATGCCAATTAATGTGTGGCAAGGGCGGGTTTATTGCCTTAGGAAATTTCCTCCAGTCAACCAGGTGGATCTACATTTTTACATGAAATCTGAACCATGGAGTAGTGGGTGAAGGTATGCACGTAATTTTTTTCGATTAGAAAAAACTCATTGGTACACGCGCCGGTTGGATTCGAACCTCAGACCTCTCGCAAGAGAAGCCAACGCCTAGACCACTCGGCAAACCGCCGCTAAGTAATAGGATCCCGTACGGAACCATGGACCATTCAACAAAGACGATTCTTTTTCATGCAAAAGTAAAAAATACCAACTACAATCCGAAATTTGTCATATAAAATATAAAAATCAAAACAATTAGTAAGTTTATCAATATGTAAGGGTTTATACAAAAATACCCGGTCAAGTGCGATTTGGACACGAGCACAGAGGTGTCGGCCCCACAAAAAAAAAACTGAATAAACAAATTTCTTGTTGGACCCCTCAAATTTATTTTTTCTATTTATTCTGTTATTTTGTCTTAATATCCGCCATTATAACACATATTCTGCGAAAATTTCATCCGGCTAGCTATTAGGGTTCCAAAGATACAGCAGTAGGACAGACAGACAGACGGCGGCGCTGGCTTTTTTTGACGTGATGAAGTCACGTCTTATAAATTTATGAACACCGGCTGCACACACGAAAAAGTGTCACGTTCCATCTGAGCCTGTGTGTGCAAGCGAGAGCGCGTAACAAGCGATAGAGAGGCACAATCGGTATAGTCAAAGTTACCATGGAAACGTCTTAAGAAGTAAAACTGTCAAGATCAGACAACAGAAGTTTATTGATGGCCAGTCTTATGATGATTAATCTTTCTACTGGAAATAGAATTACTGATCTTTGCTCTATGTACTACGATTATTCCACATCATCACGTAAAACTATCGTCCGTAAACCGACTTTACAGACAACCAATTTTTTTTTAATTTTTATGGAAACTGACACTGTTGGCTACAACACCTACAACGTTCGTGATGTGTCAGCCCATAACATCGGGTGAACTAGGTGCCTTGTCAGTGCTTCCCCCTTTGATCTTGGCTTAGTAGTGGGCTTCCAGACGCCAACCTAAAATGTCTGTTCACATTTTCGTCTTCAAATAGTCTGGAGAACACGCTCGCGCTGGTGGTCTTTTGCACTCTGTATAACGTCGGGTAAAAATGTATTTATAAAAAAATATTTAAGAGTTCCAGGACAATTTCGCTTTCTCAAAACCTATGAAATTGTAGTCAAATTGCCTATGTTACGTACGATTAAATAAAATTTCCAATAATAAATCGCACACAAATAAATCGAAAATGCGGCAGTTACTAAGAACTTTATTTAAATTTTATTTTTATTCAGATTTGTTACGCATACTTTGAGTGAAGCGTGAGAAATATCAGCCGTCCCGCGAATTTCTCCAAAAAAAAAACCCAAGCTGATAAAACATTAAAAAAAAAATTGCTTTATTTACTGAGCAAATAAGAAATAGCCGTAGAGAATGTTGTGCCGTCCGTAACGCGTCTTGTATTTCGTTTCGCTCGTTAATCGAATGGTACCAAATAATTTAAAAAGGTAGAAAGGGTTTCATCTCGAGCAATTAAGAATTACCTAAGTATTATCTTAAATGGTATGCACAACAATGAAATCACACATCACTACTTGCATGTATCTTCTTTTTATTAACCGACTTCTTCAAAAAAAAGGAGGTTATCAATTCGACCCGTTTGTATGTAGTATCGTTGGAATTGCGCAATATTCGTATATCTATGTTAGTCTATGTAGGCTTCTAAACAGGTGTCTAAAGTGTTTGTATGTATGTTTGTATGTATGTGTGTTTGTCCACGCATTTCTCCGAAAATATTAATCCGATTGTGACCATTCATTTATTATTAGCTTACATTTACTTCAGCCTAGGGAACAGTGCAAGTTTCATCAAAATCGGTTCAGTCGTTTTCAAGATAATGAACTGTTAAGTGTGTACCAATCACTGGAAAAACACGTCGTCGGGTCGGTTTAACGCCCAATTCTACGCAGAACTTGTTATGTGATATAACTAAAAAGAGTGAAATAAAAAACTGTTTTAAAAACATTGTACGGACTTCAAAAAACAACTAGAACATAAAAGTGTTAAATAATATTTTGAGTCATATTCGGACCCTTGAGTTGAAGGCGGTACAAAAGCACACCTGAAAATGTATAGATAAACCTTTTTTGATTTTGTATTTACCTATCGAAGGCGTTACGAACCGTTTGAAGCAAATTGTGTCCATTCGTAAAATTATGTTGAGGACGAAGTAAATTGTATGCAATATTGACGATAGCATTTCTATTCCATTGAATTCTTTCAACGGCGCCGACATAGAAGAATGAAACCGCTATAATCGTATATTGTAACTACGTATAATTTCTTCGAATCGAACCTAAGATGTTTTGTCTGGAAGAATATGTAGAAGGTGTACGTTAATTCAGTTCTCAGGAATGACGAACGCACAGCACACGCTCGGGAGTTTACTAGCATCTCCTAGTTTTTGCGAAAACACAATGTAGAAGACAAAGTACGGCTATTGGCATCTTTTCTTCTCTGCATCTCTACCGTATGCCGTCTTTAGGTATGTATGCCATCCTTCCTACTCTACTAATATTATAAACGCGAAAGTTTGTGAGGATGGATGGATGTATGGAATGGATGGATGCATAGATCTTTGTTCCTCTTTCACGCAAAAGCTACTGAACTGATTTCGATGAGACTTTACAGTACTATAGCTTATACATCAGAATAACATATAGGCTGTCAACCGTCACGCTAAATAGCCTTAGGGCTCAGCAGTATCAAAGTATAGTATCGACGGGAGAGCGAGAATATAAAAGACAAGAAAAACAAAAGCCTATCAACGTCACATAAAAACTTCAATTTCGAATTCTGTTCTTTTTTTTTAAATCCACGCGGACGAACTCGCGTGCAAAAGCTAGTTAATAATGGGCTGAGCAGTGGCGTCAGAAATGAACGCAGAACGGAGATATTATTATCGAAAAGTTTTTTTTAGTATTATACGGGACGGGACACAGGATAGGCTAAATAAAATTCATTTCCGGTTACGCTAAGATGTGGCTCTCATACAAACCGAATTGTTTCGCGCGCCGAAATAAAGGTACGGTAGCGGGCTTAATTACTTAGCGAAACCCAGGCAAAACCTAGTATACAAATAAATATACATACATGCCTACTTGTCCATCCAGGTATGAAACAAAAGGTTCTTTTATAGGTTTTCTTTCGCTTCACATTGTCGGAAATAATATTGTCTTAGGTGTTTTTGTATATAGCGTATATTCTTATTTCTGTGACTAATAATGACATTAATACTGTCAGTAATATCGTAATATTACCCGCGCCAGGCCTCACGCACTCTATGTACTTGCGCGCGCTAACTACCTATCGCCCGACGGGCCGCCGGCGGTCTTTTCCAGTACAAATTCGTCAGCCGCGCGAAGTATACATAGACGCTCGCCCACGCAACTGCGCGCAGCTGCAAAGCAATAAACACTTTACACTCGATCGTTAAGGTACATTTTCGCACGCAGCGATTGGCGATGTGAAACAGTAGGCTATTAAAGCCCGAAGGTAGGAACATTTTCTATGGAGTGATTTATCTGTTACGAAGTAACTATTAAGTAATCTGTGCCCGCGCGTGGAGAAGAAAGGCTAGCCTCCGATCGCTGTTCTGTGGTGGCCCGCCAGTGCTTACATATTTAGAAATAGTCGTGAAAAAATAGCTATAAAATAATAACTGGTATTGATAGTTTATAATACCTGTTAAAACTGAAATGGCAATAGTAAAATATCACAATCACCTTTCGCTTCGATGCTTAACGAGGATTACCCCTCAGATAAAAGTTGTTATGATTACTCTCAATGGAAATAAAATTACTAGACGAAGCATAACTCTTCAATGCTGTGAGAATGAGAATCCGAAGACTGAATCAACACAAAATACTAAAACTATAGGTTTACAACCTTTTATCATGTTTGTTTGTTTATTTATATAATTTCTAAGTTATATGTATTTATATCTTTTATTTAACTAGACTTCACTATATTAATCGACACTCAAACATCCAAAGTTTGACTAGAAGAAATCTCTGCAAGGAAATATTCGGCCTTTGCACGTCATGTAAAATTAATATTATGTTTATTTCTGTAGCTATTTTCGAGCTATCTTTAAATTTCTTTGTTTGTCTCAGATATTTTCCAACTATGGATTTTTTTTTTTTAATCACACCATCTATTTAACGGATGAGTAAGTATAGTAACTGTCGTCTGCATGGTGCAAATGTGGAGCTTGCCGACCAACTGCTCGTAATGAACCAAAGTAAAAACCCCCGACCCTTAAAAAGTCAAAAATAATTTCCGTTCACTTAGGTACTTCAATGAGTTGGGGGACCGCTAAGTACATTCCCGCGCAGCTTTGCGTTTTATATTTTATTTACTTAGCGGTCCCCTGACTCCTTTAAGTAAGTAAACGGAAATTATTTTTAACTTTTAAAGGTAGTTGGTTTTTTTACTTCTTAATTTCACTTTTATTTCATGTTATTTATTAATTAAAAAGTGCATGCAGATCGGTCTACTTTTTAAGATAATACATTTTTTGATTAGTTAATTACTAGATTACTTCATTACAAACATAGCTAAGAACCATACCGATTAAACAAGCTTTCTAATAAAAATACGGCATCCAAATCGGTCCATCCGTTTGGCAGCTACGATGCCACAGACAGACACACCCAAGCACACACACACACGTTAAACTTATAACACCCCTCCGTTTGCGTCAGGGGTTAAACATTTATTAAATGACAATGCTCTTTATGGCAATGTATTTCTATGATAACTACATAGTAAAGTTTTATGAATAGATTTATCGAATTCTGTTGCTGGTTCCAACCAGTTATCATTAGAAATTTCCTTATTGGATATTTATTTCTTTGGCTTTGGAATTTAGTTGGTCGCAGCTCACGCTGGGATATCCATATAGATCTTATTCGTTTCTAGCTCGAAAACGACTCAACCAGTTTGGAGGCGGTTTTCGCCATCTCAGTCGGTCGTAACTATGGATAAATCGTCAATTCACTATAAATAGAGTAAAATCGTGAAAATGTTATTATACTATGTAGAAAACATGGAAAATCTTGATTGCTCCAAAAAACATTTCACAGCAATATAAGCACATTAGAACATTTACGTGAGGTGTAAATCAACGGACGGACGCGGCACTTATCCCTTACAGAAATTTATTCCAGGCAACCTGATATAAAATTTGAATAATAAAAAAAAAAAATATTAATGAATATAATTTGATGAATCAACTCTTTAACAACATTAACAATATAATTTTGTTTATTGAAAGCGCGACATATGACGCCGATCCGCGCATTAAGTGCCTAACGACGCCCAAGGATATTCGTCGCATGGGGTGATTGCTGATGCCATGCCGGCCTGATAGTTTCCGATTCATGCCCTCTTGAAGGGCCCGAAACTGTATTTAAGGGGAATCTATGGGCTGGTAGAGCCCATATATTCGTAAAATAATTATTATTTTCTTATATTAATAAGAAAAGGCTTATTTTATCATGTAAAACTACACCTGCAAATAACTAAAACATGAAAATAACTATTAATATTAAAAAGAGGTGATTTTGAAAGTTCTTAGAACGCTGGAGCTGGAGGCATTAATTTAAATTAAGTGGTCTGCTGGATGGCAAGGCTTACGCTTCGAATAAAGTAGGCCCTTGATTGCGGGACGCCAATTGCATCCACCAGCAGAGAGCCAAGCCTCTTCAAGGAGCATTTAGCTTCACTGCTATACGGACCGATTCGATAATTCATTTTATAAATAGAATTATTGAAAAGATAAATTACAATTACAAACATACATTACAATGATAAATTATAATTACAAAGATAAATATCGGCGTATCACCGGGGCCGATCTAAAATCAATGGCAAATTAGTGTGCGCTCATCCGCACCAGCGGTCCCACAGTTTTTGCTTTTCCACAAAGCGAGCTACCGCACTGGTTTAACCTAGAAATGGCAGTAGCATTCGTCACGGCTTGCTAGGTTTCACGCTGTGCTGTTTTTACCTTCACTTCTTGCCAGAGCCGTATCTGGGGTCAATTTGAGGGGTCGTGTAAACTCGAAATGTTTCGAATTTTCTTTCTATACCTACTTTACGTAAGCCTATAAGTGGTTTACACTTTATTATTGATATTTTAATTTATAATTTTGTTTTAACATATAATAAATTAGACGACGACTTTAGTCCGCCTTATAGCTGACACGACGCCTCTCTGAGAATAGTTTCTTGAGAAATGGTGTTATTGGCTGTGTCTGATCTTCTAATGAAATTTTGGGCACAGCTATATAGGCATAACAGGCTTTCTACTCACTAAACGCTGTCACGCACTACACCTAAACTCTCATACCTACCCACACATATGCAAACACCCTCAAAAATATACACTAACAAACCCTCACTCGCACACACATCCCGATACTAGCAAACTGTGTTATATATTCAAAGCTTTTATATAAACAAAAAAATAGATATGAAAATTAACAATTTCATTTTCATTTCAATGTATACTTTATTTTCACTAGTACGTAAAATGGTCATAAAAGGCGAGTTTAATGCCTTGCGGCATCAAGTTAAAGTTGTTACACGCTGAAACTATTCTAATATGTATTTTCATGTGTTTTTATCGACAATTTGTTTCAATATTTTAATCTGTTTTATGTTATTTATGACATATTAATTTAGGATATTACTTTTTAGTATCATATAAAGGCCGCCTTTATATGATATTGTTTACCTACGCTTGGACATGTCGAAAAATCCGCCAGTTCTAAATTCAATGCGAAGAAGAACTGACAATTTCGGTGATGGCCACATAGGCTTCTCCTAAATACGCCTCTGTCCTTGTTGCCGGGCAGGCCGCTCGCGCTGGGCAGATGTGTGCGGCCGCGCTCGCTTCCTGCCTTTGTTCGTTCGCTCGTTCGATTTTCTTTCGTAACGCTTTTTGTTTACGCGAAAATGTTACATTTGCATATTAACAAACAATTCAAAAGAATAGAAATGCTAAAAACATTGCTATTATTATTATCATTGTCTACGAAAGACATTTCTGGAACGAATGTGAATGGAAGAGTTGGGAAGGGTCGCCCTAGACGCACGTACCTGGACCAGATGGGTATGTGCTCAAAAAGAGTCTAGGTGCGCATTACCAGTAACCGACGAGCATGTATGAAGAACATTACGAGAGTGGAAGACAGAGGTGTGTCAGGATCGTGGCACTTGGATTTCCTTTGTCTCTGCCTACACCACTGAGGAAACAGGCGTGACGCTATCTATGCATGTATGTCTTCAAAGTAAAAAAATAATAAATTTGACGACGATCTTTTTGTCCGCCTCATAGCCGGCATGGCGCCTCTCTGAGTGCAGTTTCGCGAGGAGTGGTGTTATTGGCTGTATCTGATTTTCCATTGGACTTTTGGGCAACGCCATCCGTGCGAGCTGTCGTTAAAAATATTGTACAAAATTGTATTTATCGTCGATTTAGTCTGCACTGAACACAAGTTGGCCGAATGACTCGGCTGTGGTCACCTCTAGGCTCTTGTCCAGTATAGCCAGTAATACAAAGATTAGTACGACACCATTGGCTGATATCGGCAGGTCGGAGCGTGTGCTCTGGCCCTTCTGACTCAGCCACTCATACCGGATTGCATAAAAATTCTTCTAACTCTCTGTGGGTTTGCATGTAGACGATTTGTAAAACGTGTGCAACGCATCCGTAATTGTGACACAATTTCATCAACGTGCACACAATTAGACTTCGCCTGGTTGATTAATTAATGACACTTCTATCCTATGAATTCTTTTTTCATATTACTCACTAAACTTTTTTTTAAACAAGTTGAGTGCTGTATAATTTTGGCGGCACAGTTGAATTAAACAACAGTTTGTATTTTTAGATTTTTAACATGACATATTACATTTTGTAACAAATACACACACATAAATACCGTACAATTTATCCCGACTATCAGGGTAAGCATAAAAGCTAGGCGTACTCAATAAGGTGCGACGGTACTTCACGCCGCGGCGTGAAGTACCGTCGCACCTTATTGAGTACGCCTAGCTTTTATGCTTACCCTGATAGTCGGGATAAATTGTACGGTGCGCCGGGCCAATAAATCGCAGATTAGGTCCTCCTTGGAGTACTTGCTCGCACTTGTCGGATGGCTCAGTCAAATACCAGCTTGCGCCTTTGGACTCGATCCAGCGTCGAGCCGTGCGACTAGTGGGCGACCCCGACGTGTCCCGCGATCTAGAACCACTGCAACTTCGGAGGGATGTCGCTTATTCCATGGGGAATGCTCGGAGGAGTTGTTTAACGTGATCCCGCCGTCCCCTTTCCACCTCCGTACATCGCGCACTGGGCAGGGAATGCATCCCTATACGCTAGACTAACCACGGATGCATACCAATCGGTTCTGCAGATCTTTCCTCCACAGAACTGGTAAACTCTGGAACGCTCTCCCTGCCCACATATTCAAGACATAAGACAGGCGTGAATGGGCACCTGTCAGGCCGGCATGGCATTCGCAACCCCCGCGTACGACTGAATGTCCATGGGAGTCGTTAGACACCTTATGGGTGGCTCGGCGCCACATGTCGCGCTTAGTATATAAAAAAAAAAGCAGAGTAAACGATGTGGCGCTGCAAGTACTTTAGAATATTACAGCACAACACCGACCACCACGTTTCGCAAACTATTCGGACAAGATAACTATCAAGCAGCAAGTAAGTCACGGAGACCCACCTGCTGCATGACTCGGTGAAAGGACCGCGCCAAGGTGACAGGTGGCTATCCCGTCGCCCTTTAGCACGGCATCTTGTCCTTATCCCTTAGTCGCATTATACGACATGCACGGGAAGAGATGCAGTTGGGCTATCATTTTTAAGTACCTGCCCCAAACGGTACCTTTTTGTAATAAACTTAATACTAATTTGTTGTTGACTTGATAAATTTATTTAGATGATGGCACTACTATAAATAAATAAATATATAATAAAAAATCAAATCAAATCAAAAAACGTTTATTGCACATAAAATCGTACAGAAGGTAGTTTTTTTTTTTTTTTTTTTTTTATTGAAACTGACACGGTTGGCTACATCACCTACAACATCCGTGATGTCAGCCCATAACACCGGGTGAACTAGGTGCTATGTCAGTGCTTCCCTTCATTTCGCGCCGGTACTTAATGCCTATGGCATTTTCCGCCAGCCAACCCTTTTTACATATAAAAACCAGGGTAGGTGCAACAAAACATAGTCTTAGATAATAGAAAATAGAAAAACAAAGATTTATATATATACATATAATATAATAATAACTCAGAAACCGATGAACTTCGAAACAGAATGAGATGAGGTTTAGGGTTTGAGGAGATGGTCTTTCAAGAGCACTCTGAACGTGTGGATCGATGCACACTGTCGTAAACGAAGAGGAAGAGTGAAAAATAGGCAGAGTGGTCAGAATAATGTGTACCTATACACTTATACGCTGTAACTAATAATGTTCTTGTGAGCGCTATCTATAGGTTAGGTTAGGTTAGGTTAGGTTAGAGTAATAATAAAATTATTACTTCAACAAAACATTGAATCTTGCGAAGTTTGTTTGTCAGTTTTTCTTCGCATTGCATTTAGAACTGACGGAATTTTCGACATATCCAAGCGTAGGTTACCTACCTATGGATGAAATTATATATTAAACAATATAAGTAAACAAATTAATTAAACAAAATAAGCATGATGTCATGATTATCATCACCAAAAACCGAATAAAAAACCTGAAATCCATTGAAATAAATATAATTTTCTTTTAGGCCTCGATAGCTAAATGGTGATATGGACCGACGCCCGATTGTGACCGGGACGCGTTCATAGTCTAGATGGGTGACTGTGCGACCGTTGAGACTGACCGTGGGTTGGCTTCCACGAAAAAACTGTAGGCCCCTTGCGGCCTTGTCTTACTAGGTTTAGCCCTCCGGACACCACCGGACTGAATGAAAAGGTCGATCGAAGCGGCTGTGTATGAAATAGTTCGTGTTTTCAGTGTGACCGGTGTAGCCGGCATGACCAAAGTTGAGCACTGGCATGTCACCTAGTTCACCAAGGTGTGATGGGAAATGCAGCCAATCAGAGGCTCGATTTTGATTTTTTTTTTACATTTAGTTGCGTACATACACGTAAGTACAAATTTCTACGCAGAAAAGATCCAAATATTTAATTGAGTACTAGTCTGGTACAGAAAGAAATATAAAAAAGTCTCATAATCGAGCGACTCAGGTTAAATAAAGAAAAAACTTCCCGAACCCCATAACCGTCCAATTCGAAGTCTAGAAATTCACCACTCCACCATCGTCAATATGGTTGGAGGTAGAGTAGGCAAGGCAACCAGCTAACCTAGAAATCGTCAGTAATAGCTAGCAAGTACTGACTCGGCTGTTGGTTGAGTCTTGCCTACACTCTTGTTGCTAGGCCGCGTGCGACTGTGTAGTTGTGAGTGCGCTGGCCTCGCAGTAGGGCCGTGCCGTGCATTGTCTATCGATAAAGTACCTAAGAATTAAAATATTACTTCTAGAAAGCCGTGTGATTAAATTGCATACTCGACATTGCTAAAAAAATTAGCAAGCTGAAGTTTCAGTGGGCTGGGCACACCTGCCGCTGACCCTATAGCCTCGGCGGCGGAGACAAGCAAACGTAGTGTGCGACTTCCTCCCGGGAGAGGTGGACAGACGACCAAAAAAAGGTAGCCGAACGGGATGTGAATAGATGAGATTAGAGGAAGCCCGCGTGTTTTGGCGTGCCCCGGGAGGGGCCTATGTCGAGAAGTGGACTGATACAATCATCAATCACAGGAGTGTATCAGTCCACTTCTCGACATAGGCCCCTCCCGGGGCACGCCAAAACACGCGGGCTTCCTCTAATCTCATTTACTCACATCCGGTTCGGCTACCTTTTTTAGGTCGTCTGTCCACCTCTCCTGGGAGGAAGTCGCACAATACGTTTGCTTGTATCCGCCGCCGAGGCTATAGGGTCAGCGACAGGTGTGCCCAGCCCACTGACACTTCAGCTTGCATTAGCAATCTCCAGTATGTAAATACTCGGAAATTGTGTGATGACCTTTTCGCCTGCCTCACAGCTGGTTCCTTTGAGGGGATATGTCGTATTACGAAGATAAAAACCGTAAGTAAATTGGATGAGCCGCTCTTGACTTACATGCGAACATACATACATACACATAGACGGCAGACGTTGGATTTTACATTATGTATAGAATATAGATAAGAGATATTGAAAGATAGATAGATATGGAAGATAGGTACATAGATAGATATAGACAGGTAGATAGATAGATAGATAGAGAGTAGAGTTACAGTAGAGTAGCGACTAAGGGATATAACTCCCTTCTTATATTACTAGGTGGTAGGGTTTAACCCGGCCGGGTTCGTACCACTGCAGGCCGGGTTCGTACCACCGCACTGAATTGAAAGGTCGGTCGAAACGGCTGTGTAAATAGTTTGTGTTTTCCGTCCAGTTCAGTGTAGCCGGCAAGACCGAAGGGAAGCACTGACATCACGGATGTTGTAGGTGATGTAACCAACCGTGTCAGTTTCCATAAAAAAAAACAGAAAAGTGTTTTATGGAACCTAAATTTGATTGGCTATATTACTTACTATACCCGTGATGTTGTTCCTGTTTGTACAAGGTGCAATGGCGGAAATACGTAACTGGACAGAAAATACTAATTATTTTCATATCCGTTCAAACCAATCTTCATTGACCAGCGTAGTACCAATACCCTCCCTCCCACCTAATAATCAGATCAAATCAAATTAAAAAACGTTTATTGCACATAAAATCGTACAGAAGGTTGCACTTAATGCCTATGGCATTTTCCGCCAGCCTACCCTTTTTTACATATAAAAACCAGGGTAGGTGCAACAAAACATAGTCTTAGATAATAGAAAAATAGAAAAACAAAATTATACATATACATAATATAATAATCATATTAAATATATATATAGTAAATATATATAAGCATATACAAAATAAAACTCAGACAATACATATTATGAATTTACTCAGAAACCGATGAACTCCGAAACAGAAGGAGATGAGGTTTAGGGTTTGAGGAGATGGTCTTTCAAGAGCACTCTGAACGTGTGGATCGATGCACACTGTCGTAAACGAAGATGAAGTTCGTTCCACATGCGTGCAGCGTGCACTGTGAAGGAGTCAGTGTAAAAGACTGAGGAGTGAGACGGGATAGCAAGAACAAGGGTGTCAGAGGATCTTAATGATACACTGTGGGAGGAAAGCATTTGGAAATCATAAGGTACCGTGGGTTATCGATATCGATGTACCTCGTCGCCCGCCATCTCTTCATATCTTCACAAACAACACACACACACACAACGGATGCAAGCAACACGTTACAGCGTACGTGAGCTCCGGCGTGCGGCTGTGTGCGCGCACTTATCTACAATAGTGTTGGCAATCTGGCCGATGACCCGTAACTCGGCTACCAGCCAACCTACCTCAACATAGAAAATGCATTCGTGTTGGCAGAACTTGTTTAGGCGCGCTCGTGTTGGTTTTAGGTGAATGGTGATAATTTGTATGCATTTTTTTTCATTTAAAGCGTTCTAGGTATTATCATAAATGCAAGTGCAATTTTATGAAGGGAAAGTGAATTGAGATAGATAGATAGATAGATAGAAATACTTTATTGCTCGAAAAACATTTTACAGAAACAAACGATAAGTAATTTACACGAGGCAAGGGCGGACTTTTCTCTTCTTTCTCTTCTCTTCTTCTTCCTTTTCTTAGTATGAAAACCCGGTTCTTCCTTATAGATTGCACTGCTGAACAATATTGTTATGAAATGAAATGAAATAAAATTAAATGAGTTTATTTAATATATCTATATCTGAATCTGAATCTCTTACGGGGATTTCTCCCAGTCAACCTTCCAATTCAATTCAATTAATTTATTCTCTTTAGGTAACAAAACACTTAGGTTCGTCAAAATATTACATTACTTAATTTTTTTTATGGAAACTGATACGAATTTTTATCAAATTTTTATTCTGACTATTAATTTAATACTTTATTTAATGTTACTATTTGAATTGTGTTAAAAAACTTGATCACCGAAGTTGTGTTATCTTCTGAATGTACCTGGTTTAGTTGATTGACGATGGCATATTTCTTGCTTGGGCCATAACATAGAACCATAGAACCGTAAACATTTACTATGAACATTACTAGGTGGTAGGGTTTATCCGGTCCGGATTGGTACCACCGCACTGAATGTAACGTCGGTCGAAACGGCTATGTAAATAGTTCGTGTTTTCCATCCAGTTCCAGTGTAGCCGGCATGAAATGAAGGGAAGCACTGACACGGCACCTAGTTCACCCGGTGTTATGGGCTGATATCGCGGATGTCGTAAGTGATGCAGCCAACCTTGTCAGTTTCCATAAAAAAATAAAAATCGACCGAGAGTCATATGAACAAAATTAATCTACGAAAACACACGAAAGAAACTATCACTGATTCAATTAATTCCGTTATAAATATACCTGACTCGTTATAAATCGTGTGGGAACACGGAAACATTACACTTGTCAAAGGATTAATTGCCCTAATGACACTCGGACAGAAGGTGCATATTTGAATGTGAACTGTTTTTGTCTCTAAATATAAATCGTCGCGTGTGTAATGGACAGAAAAAAATGATGATGGTAATTCTATTTTCGGCACAAAAACTATTTGGTTGGATGGTCATTATGGGGAGTTTCCACTCTTGAAGTTTTGACCACCCAAGGGAATCGAATATTAGGTACCTACATACTTCGAGTAAAATTAATATTTTTCCATTTCGTGCCGACATTTACTGCGAGGAAAAGCGCTATTTCTAGAGTTTTACCCGACGGCGAAAGCAAAGGAGGGTAATGTGTTTCACCTTCAAGAGGGGCGTGAATAGGCACCTTTCAGGCCGGCAATGCATTGGCAACCCCCGCATGCGACCGAATGTCCATTAGCGTCGTTAGACACTTTATGGGTGGTTCGGCGCCACATGTCGTGCTTTTAATAAAACAATAAAGATACTTTGATGTATGTTACATAAAATGTGGGTGAGTGCGTCTTTTTCCTTCGTAATTCGTAACTCCAAAACGAATCAATGAATTTTGATTAATGAGGTATCCAACGAGTTTTCATAGTACCCCGAGTAACATTTAAGGTGTATGATGGAAATTAAAATTAAAAAAGGGCGGAACCTAGGTGCCTCATTGTCAAACTTGTCTCTTCTTCAGAACCCTTCAAACCTCAAGAATAAAATTAATCATCATCAACGAATAATAAATCTGCAAGGGACGGTCATGGAGTAAGTCACCTTGTTTTATGAGATACTGCGTTTGTAGACCCTATGTATGATACTAAAATTAAATTGACGATTTTTAGAAATATTTTCTATTATATACGTATGTTCCTCCATAACTCATAAACCGATAATCCGAATTCGATGAAACTTAGTACAAGCACATTTAACTATACGTGACACAGGATAGGCTACATAAAATTCAGTTTCAGTTACGTTAAGATGTGGCTCTCATACAAACCGCAATTCGGTCCGCGCGCCGAAATAAAGGTAACGCAAGAACGCAGCTCGGCCTTCTTTCTTACTTAGTTACTTTCTTATTATTTTTAAATATGAATTTCACACGAGTGAAGCCGCGGGCAAAAGCTAGTATTTTATAAAACCGGACTATAAAAACTAAGGACAGAAGGAAAGTTCTTAAAGAGCACTAGAAAATGCTCTAGTCGGGCGTGTTAAAGACTACAGAATTTTCTACAAGTCTCTAAATGAACTTTCCGGTTTCCTTCGTTTGTCATATAGGTAGTCGGGTTTTATCTATTTATTTTAATATTTATTTATGGTTGCCAATATAATCGCAATGGATTTACCGCGGATGCGGTACCAATCGGTTCTGCAGATCTTTCCTCTCAGAACCGGTAAACTCTGGAACGCTCTCCCTGCCCATATATTTCCCCCCAAGTATAGTCTCGGGTACTTCAAGAGGGGGCGTAAATAGGCACCCGTCAGACCGGCAGGGAATTCGCGGCCCCCGCATACGAACGATAGTCCATGGACGTCGTTAGACACCTTATGGGTGGTTCGGCGCTACATGTCGCGCTTTCAATAAAAATTTGAGTCGAAATTACGTAGTTATTTGCGATGTTGCTACGATTTGACCGGTCGGTTGTAAATTAACCCGTTTCAAGGTTGCCACGAATCTGAAAATCGATTTCACGACCGTGAAAATGGTTTTGAGTCGTTACAGATTTTGATGGGAAATTAATTTTGCACGATTTATCGCGACTTGAGTGAGGCGAAATATATTTTTCAATATCGCGAGCGTTTTAAGTGTGAAGTTTTTAGGTATCCGTTAATAATGTTGAAAGGTAATTGATTTGGCTATGTAGTAGGTTGTACCTAACTCTTATATATTTTCTCTATTACAATTTGCTATGCCAGAAACATATGCTATGCCAGAAAATATATTCATGATTCCTTGTCGTTCGATAAGTAAGGTAAAAAGGCAAGAAACATTTTTTTTTTAAGAATTTTCATATTTATTTCTCGACATAGTCTCCTTCGAGGTCCACACACTTGATCCAGCGGTGTTCCGATTTTTTTATCCCCGCGTAAAAGTAGGAAGTCTCGAGGTCCTGAAAATACTCATCCACAGACGCGATGACTTCTTCATTTGACGAAAATTTTCTTCCTCCGAGTCAAATCTTCAGGTTTGGGAAAAAGAAGAAATCACACGGGGCCAAATCTGGAGAATAGGGTGGATGAGACAGCAACTTGAATCCTAATTCGTGCAGTTTAGCCATTGCAACAGTCGACTTGTGGGATGGTGCGTTGTCCTGGTGGAAGAGCACTTTTTTGCGTGCTAATCTTGGCCGTATCGCCAATAGCTGTTCGTTCAAACGGCCCAGTAGTGTTGCATAGTATGCTCCTGTTATCGTTTGACCCTTTTGCAAGTAGTCTATGAAGATGATTCTTTGGGAATCTCAAAAAAAATTTGCCATCACCTTCCCGGCTGACAGAGGTCTTCGCCTTCTTCGGCGCACTTTCACCGGGTTGTGTCCACTGTTTCGACTGCTGTTTCGATTCGGGTGTATAGTGGTGGATCCACGTCTCGTCTACAGTCACGAATCGACGCCAAAAATCTTGTGGATTGTGAGTAAGCATCGACAAACATAGCTTCGAAATGTCTTTTCGCATGCGTTTTTGATCGATGGTCAGCAACCGCGGCACCCATCGTGCACACAACTTTTTAACCGACTTCCAAAAAAGGAGGAGGTTCTCAATTCGTCTGTATGTTTTTTTTTATTTTTTTTTTTATTTTTTTTTTTATTATTTTTTTGTATGTTTGTAACACGATTTCTCCGTCAATTGAGGGCCGATTTAGAAAATTCTTTTTTTGTTAGTTAGGTCATACTTCCGAGGTGGTCCCATTTCAATTTTATCGAAATTGGTTCAGTGGTTTTCGAAAAATCAGCATAATACTATGGTGTGTGGTTACCTTCAGCAAAACTTGTGATGTGGTCGTTTTCGGCAATTTTCAGTTTGATAAATTAGTATGGTGTGTGGTTACCTTCAGCAAAACATTTGTGATGTGGACTTATTCAGCAATTTGCAGTCTGACACATATGGCGAATAATTCTGTACCACTTCAATCGATTTCGATTATTCGATTTCGATTATTCTTTTTTATGTAATATTACTAAAAAGAATGAAATAAAAACTGTTTTAAAAAATATTAAACCGATTTCCAAAAAACAAAAAAAAAAAAACTAAAAAGTATTAAATACCTAATATTTTGAAATTTTCTCTGTCCTGTTGAAATACATGAATCGATATACTAGTGATACATATTCGGACCCTTGTTTCATGAATATTCTAAATTTGAAATTTTTTTATCTTTTCCGACCGGCGTTTAATTTATTATGGTACCTGGCCAGTACCTACTGTACCGAGTACCATCGAGCTGGTTTGATGATGGAGACAGAAGGTGGCCATAGGAACTCCTAAACTACACATGATAAACCCATCGTGTTTGGGCTCGTTGCATTTGTCTTCACGAGAAATTTACTTTAGACCTAAAAGATTCTCAATTCGACGGTATGTTTTCTTTTTTTGGATGTTTGTTACGCGATTACTCCGTCAATTGTGGGCCGATTTTGAAAATTCTTTTTTTTTTTTATTTGAAAGGGGATAACCCTGAGGTTTTTGAAGTGAAAACTTCTTTAGCGGCTCTTGGCACTTTTTTAGGTGGGTAAAAATGTATAACTCGCGACATCGCGTCAGCGTCATTTTTAAAATGAAACCTTAAGTCATTGCGTTAAGGGTTAAGTTAGAGTGGCACGGGATCTGCCGGCACTCCCGGAGTGCAACTGTTAAGTAGGGTTCCGTAACACGTTTATGTCTGTCCATTCTACTACGTTCTGCAAAATGAATGTAGGGTTCCGTAACATATGCATGTCTATCCGTTCTACTAAATTTTACAATTTTCAACCAAGGTCCTCCGACGGTTATTTTATAATAAAAGTAGGCTTCCGTAACACGTTTATGTCTGTCCATTCTACTAAGTTCTGCAACATCACCTACAACGTCTGTGATGTCAGCCCATAACACCAGTGCCATGTCAGTGCTTCCCCCTTTGATCGTGCTGACTACACTGAACTGGTCGGAAAACACAAACTATTTACATAGCCGTTTCGACCGACGTTTAATTCAGTGCGGTGGTACCAACCCGGGAAGGTTAAACCCTACCACCAAGTAAAATTACGAGGGAAGGGACTTACAGTTTTACGAGGAATCCGAACCTTGGTCAGCCTCCAACGGTCAGCGGTCACCCATCTAAGTACTGACCGCACCCAGCGTTGCTTAAAATTCAATAGCGACAGTTGACTGTCTGCACCACTGAGCTATCGAAGCTGACGTGGTCCTAATTTAATTGGGTCAAGATCGGATTGGAAAGCGAGGCGGAATCGCGAGGCCGAAGGCCGAGCGATTCCGCCGAGTACATTAATAGCAAAAAATTACTAAAAAAAACTGTGAAATAAAAAAAAAGTTTTAAAAAACATAAAACCGACTTCCTAAAAAAAGGAAAACTAAAAAACTATTCAAAATAAAAATATAAAAACCGCCTTCAAAAATATATGAAATAAAAACCTAAAAAAAAAAAAACGAACCCTAGAGTTGAAGGCGGTGCTAAAGCAAGCAAAAATTATGCATGAAAGAAAACATGAGCGGATGATAATATCCTTTGTGATTTGTAAAGCAAGCAAAAATGATGCATGAAAGAAAACATGAGTGGATGATAATATCCTTTGTGATTTGTGTAGCCTTTTTAGCACCGCCTTCAACTCTAGGGTTCGTTTTTTTTTTTTTAGGTTTTTATTTCATATATTTTTGAAGGCGGTTTTTATATTTTTATTTTGAATAGTTTTTTAGTTTTCCTTTTTTTAGGAAGTCGGTTTTATGTTTTTTAAAACTTTTTTTCATCTGCAATTTCTCATGCAGGGTAGTGTGTACTCTATCTGTTGAGATGCCTACGATCTCAGCTATCTCACGCACCTTCATCCAGCTGTCTTCCAATACGATACCATGGATTTTTTCGATCATTTCCGGCGTGGTGACTTCAATTGGACGTCCAGGGCGCGCTTCGTCTTTCGTTGATGTCCTGCCACGTTTGAATTCATTAATCCAAAAGTAAATGGTCTTTGGAACGCTGGTGCAGAGTCCCCATGAACTTCGTTCACTCGGCTTTGATCTGCGCAGCCGTATTTTTTTTTAAATAGAAATGTTTTATCACTGCACGGAACTCGTTTTTCTCCATTATTGCGACAACTGCCGAAACACGTCATTCAAACGTCTGTCAAACGTAAACTATCGGTCACTTTTAGCTGAAATTTGGTATAACGTAGTTCAAAGAGCGTTACTAACTTGCTGTATTAAAGAAAGTTAATTTTGGAGACCACTCTCGGAAATTTACCATACTTATCGAACGACCCTAGCACACCAGATTTAGGTAATGTAAATAGGCAGAGTAGTCAGATTCTTCAGTATTCATGGTTATGCTGTAAGTATTAATGCTCTTGTGAGCGGTAGCATGGGTTAATTATTTGTAAGTTACTACGAGTATAATTTATAATACTTATAAGATACTAACGAAGCATTGTGACTTGCGAAGTTTGTTTGTCAGTTCTTCTTCGCATTGAAAATTTAGAACTGGCGGAATTTTCGACATGTCCAAGCGTAGGTTACCGGATGAAATTATGGATGGACTAGAGGAGAACACAACCGAGGCTGCTATGCGGCCATCTAACATCAGGTACGGTGGTACCAACCCAGTCGGCTACAATTAGAGCCTACCACCTAGTAAGGGGCAAGGGAAGGGACCTACAGTTTTATATTGGTTCCAAAAGATGCAGCAGCAGGCAAACATTTACGCGCATAAGTACCTAATAGATTTTTTCTTCAGAAAAAACTCACTGGTACACGCCGACCGGATTCGAACCTCGGACCTCTCGCATGAGAAGCGGATGCCCATACCACTCGGCCACCCGCCTCTTAAAACTAAGATGTGCGAATTAATTTCTTGAAGGTCATCAATTTAGTTACAATCAGGGAGGTATTTATGTCAGCTTACTTCTGGACAATTTCTATTTTCACTTCTGCTTCCAATTGGCTGACAAATAGTTTTTTTATGGAAAGCGCGACACATCGTTTCACCTACAAGTAGGTGTCTAACGATGTCCATGGACATTCTGTGATGCACGGGGATTGAGAAAATCCAAATCCGTTGCAGCCATCGATTATGGATATAATGTTTTACATAATTGCTCTAATTCAATTTTCAACGCGGGATCTTTTGTCATTTTTTCTGTTTCCTTTTCTATATTGTAGTCTCATGGTACTGTGAAGTCAATCAAATAAGTTTTATTCTTAATAGCTTTTGCCCACGGCTTTGCTCGCGTGAAATTTTGTATTTAAAAAGAAGAATGCAAGCACCTTTATTTAGGCGCGTGGAACAATTCGGATTGTATGAGAGCCATATCTTAGCGTAAATGGAATTTCATTTAGCCTATCCTGTGTCCCGTATAGTTGTATGTGCTTGTACTAAGTTTCATCGAATTGAGATGATCAGTTTAAGAGTTATGGAAGAACATACATACAGAAAATATTTATTTCTAAAAAAAATTTATTTCTGGAAAATTCTACGGATAGCTTGATTCTTCCCATCAACTAATAGGCTACTTACTATCACGCTAAATTACCTATAATAAAATCCAACGTCTGCTCTCTGTCTGTCTGAGTGTCTGTCTGTCCGCTTATAACTCGAGAACCACTTAACCGATTTTAATAAAACAAAATTCTACGGATAGCTTGATTCTTCCCATCAACTATAGGCTACTAACTATCACGCTAAATAGCTTATGAGGTTAGCAGTGAAGTGAAATATGAGAGCGGGCGGAGCCGCGGGCACAGCTTGTATCTCATAAAATAAAGTAACTTACTCCATGACCATCCCTTACAGATTTATTATTAGTATTGATGATTGTGTGATATCAGAAGCTGGTCTACTATTGGTGATAGCATAATCTGTATGTATGTATCTGTGTACATGCCTACTCGTTCCTAGTATACAATTTATTTTCTCTGAAAATCACACTACTCAGAATACAAGAGAAATAAATTGCACCCCTTGACTAAAAAGATAAAAGTAACCCTAAGGCAGTTACCGAAGCGGCGGAAAATGCAAGAAAATATTTTCCGAGGCATTCCGGCCGTTTTCCATTGTTCCCAGCCGGGCGCGGCGTCGTCTGTCCTACCTTCATTTCCTAAGAGTCCTTCCTCGAGGCGGGAAAGCCTTACAATGGACAGGTTCCTTCCGCGCCTTGTAAATGTTTTTTTCCCTTGCGTTTTTCCTGCGTCTCGCTTTCAAAAGGATCGTGCAGAAAAAAGGTTTTGGGACCGTCAGTTTTGTGTGAAATATATACATTTTGGATGTAAACTGATTCAGTAGTGACAACCAAAATTTTGAGGGGTTATTCTGGAGCACAAAACGAGGGACTTTGGAAAAATCCCTCGTTTTGTGCTCAAATTTGGGAAAATCTAAAAAAATCATGACCACACATTTATCGAATTCAGTGCCACAAAAATGCATCAGGGGACAATGAAATTCTTTTTAGATTTCGATAAAATTCAAAATTACTAATTAGTTGATTTGAGCTCCAGAATTCAGAATATTGGTATTCACTGCCGAGTCATCCTATATAAAGATATTATATGATATTATGGTGTTGAAAGTCATACAAACTTTAGAGGGTGACAATTAAAAAATATAAAAATCCAATATTTTCTATTACCTTGTTGCGTTTGATAACGCTCACTTTAAATGTCATATTTACTTGCGGAAAGTCATGTCCAAAATCTCATATTTCAATCTCTGCATGAGTTGATGCAAATCAACTGAGGTCGAGTGGACGCGAGAGTGAACTAGCTTCGCCCGAGGCGATGTCAGTTTCTAAACTTGCATTCAAGTGTACTCGAACCGGTCAACGTGTTGAGATGTAGAATGCATGTGTCGCTATTTTGTTAATGATTTGATGTATTAGCAATACTGAAACGCCACTTTCTTACTGGTTTGAACTATCGGCAATCTAAAATGCCAAAATGTGTTAGAGTTAATCTTGGCAACACAAAATTTGTTACTATAGTTTGTTCCAAATAAGCCTGGATAAAAATTCATTGACCTTTGATTTCCACAAACGTGAAACTCTTAGCGCCGTCTCTTTCTTGTGCCACGACACCGGCGCAGGAGAGAGACGGCACTTAGCGTTTCACGTTTGTGCAAGGGAGCTAGCACTCAGAGGTCAATGACTTTTTACCCAGGCTTATTTGGAACAGACCATAGTTTGAACTTTGAGCAATATGTAGATTCTTAACTCTTCATTTTATTAACAGTTACTTTTACCATCACAAACATATAATTTTGTTACTAGTTTGAACTCTTGGCAATATTAGAGAGAAGTGTATGTTGTGTTTTAGTATTTATAAATAAAAGTAAATATCGTTCAAAATATTATAAATGTAAGTCTAACAAAAGCTGAGAATGGCCTTTTGTCATTTTTAGGGCTCCGTAGCCAGCGACACTTGCAGGTATAATATCTCCTCCGAGATGGTACATTAACGGAGAGTTCCCTTTGGATTACTGACAATGCTGGATTAGAGGAGAACACACAGCCGAGGCTGCTATGCGGTCATCTTACGTCCAGTACCACACTCCCCCCGGAGCGGAAATTTCGTGCCCTAGCCCCATATACTGGTATACAGTTCTTGGTGAGAGTACTGACGGAATCAGACCTGCGTGATCAGGGGACAACCACCGCACCGGGGCGGCGCGGTGGCGGCGGCGCTAACTCGCACGCTTGCTCACTCAAATTCTCGCAGATTTCAACCAATCAGAAACAGTTAGGTGATACAGCCGACAGGGCCATTGGTTGAAATATTTGAATATATTTGAGTGAATTAGCGTGCGGGGTCCGCATTGGGACTTTTTTTTATGTACAACCGGAACGGTTTGCCCAAAAGTTCAAAAGAAGTTTAGAAACAGCCATTATTACCTTACTAGGTGGTAGAGTTTAACCCGCCCGGGTTGGTGCCACCGCACTGAATGAAAGGTCGGTTGAAACGGCTATGTAAATAGTTCGTGATTTTCGTCCAGTTCAGTGTAGCCGGCACGACCGAAGGGAAGCACTGACGTGGCACCTAGTTCACCAAAGTGCTATGGGCTGACATCACGGTTGTAGTAGTTGATGTAGCCAACCGTTTCAGTTTTCATAAAGAAAAAAAAAACAATATCACCACTCCTCGTGAAACCACGCTCAGATAGGTGCCTCGACAGCTACAAGGCGGACAAAAAGGTCGTTTATACTCATTTTAAATCTTTACGGATTAATATTAGGTACTGAAGACTTATATAAGTCGACGTTTCACACGCTACGTCGCGGACTTCATCGGGAACTGCGGGAGTTCCTGGAGCCGACGTCTGGTACAACGGGCACCGACGTTTGGTACAACGGGCACCGACGTTTGGTACAACGGGCACCGACGTTTGGTACAACGGACACCAGACGTCGGCTCCAGGTACTCCCGCAGTTCCCGAAGAAGCCCGCGACGTAGCGGGTGAAACGTCGACTTATGTGTAAGTCGCGGTGTTCAGTACCTAGTGTTAATCCGTAAACATTTCAAATGAGTATAATTAATAACATAGTAAACTTAAAAACATTAAAAAGGTCGTTACCAATTTATTAACAAGCCGTTTGAAGAGAGACTAACATCTATTGCAGACCACCCGCCTCTCTCCTAAGCCCATAGATCCACCTCTGAGAGTGACATTCATAGTCGCAACGAGCGTGCTTATATATTATATATTATATTATATAATATATAATATATAATATATGCCGTACCGTGTGGGGCCGGTACTTAAAAAGAATAGCCTCACTGCATCTCTCCCCGTGCATGTCGTAAAAGGCGACTAAGGGATAAGGACAAGATGCCGTGCTAAAGGGCGACAGGGTCGCCACCTCTCACCTTGGCACGGTACTTCCACCGAGTCATGCAGCAGGTGGGTCTACGTGCCTTACTTGCTGCTTGATCGATTGAATCTTGTTCGAATAATTTGCGAAACGTGGTGGTCGGTGTGGTGCTGTAATTTACCAGAGTTCTTGCAGCACAACACAGATTACTCTGCTTACCCCGATTGTCGGGATTCAGCGTGTGTGATATGTATGTATGTATGTATGTATATTATATATTATATATTATATACTATATATTATATATTATATATTATATATTATATATTATATATTATATATTCGGTATACTGTTTGTTACACTGCACATAAGTGTCACTGAGCTGATTACAAATTAAAAGCATCTAGAAATTTCTACATTGCCGCCGTCGTCGGCTGCATAAGTAGGATCTACAAAACTCGTTGCGTTAACACGTTATTACAACTGCTTAACAGTATCCGCTGTCGACTTAGGCTGACATTCATAGTCATTCCAAAGTTCGAAGCTTAGCACTGTCTAAGCTAAGCACGAGTCCGATTAAAGTTCACTGACATTTTGTACAGGACTCTCATAGCGAGACTAACGATTAGAACGAACTATGCTAAGCCAAGTAATAGTCCAAGTTAAACGTAACTTTTTTTCTTTTTCTGGTGGGATTCGCACCATTGCTCATACTGAAATATAGGGTGTTTTTCGTAGAGATCCCCCATTTCATCAAAGTTAACTGTCATACTCACGCACGCTGTCAGTCAAACCGCCGTCACTGTACACTGGCAGTAATAAACGAATTTTCTATTCGTTTGGTTGCCACTATTTATAAAAAAAGAAATAACCTGTCGTGAGGTGACAGAACAGCCAGTGTGTCAATGCTCTGTGTTTTCTATTCTGCGCTACTCCCTCATTTGTACTAAAATGAAAGAGACAGAAAACTCGTAAGTTCGCTTTCGAGGCTAAAGTCGTCGTAAGACTAGACTTGGACTTGGCTTAGTTTAGGCTTAGTCTTACGACGACTTGTCTGTATGTCAAAATCCATGAAGCCGTTTAGGCTACATCACGTGCCTTAGAAAAGGACATACATACATACATACACTCGAAAAACATTACCCTTCTATTTGCTTCGCGGAGTCTGGTAAAAAATCCTACATTTATGTTTGTACGAACTGGCAATATGTACATTTTTAGATTTCCGTATCCCGTACGGAAGCCTATTACTAAGCCTACGCCGTCTGTCTGTCTGTCTGTCCGTCCGTCTGTCTGTCTGTCTGTCCGAGGGCTGTATCTCTTGAACCGTAATAGGTAGCCCGTTGAAATTTTCACAGAATATGTGTTACTAGCTTTTGCCCGCGGCTTCGCTCGTGTGAAATTCGTATTTCAAAGGAAGAAAGTAAGTAACGAAGGGCGAGCTGGGTTCAGGTAAACGATAAACCTTCTCAACTAAAGTAAGTAACTAACGGCGAAGCTTCAGGCTGAGCTGCATTCTGGAAGACAATAAACCTTCTCGAAGAAAGTAAGTAACTAAGGGCGAGGCCGAAGGCCGAGCTGCGTTCAGGAAGATGATAAACCTACTCAAAGAAAGTAAGTAATTGAGGGCGAGGCCGAAGGCCGAGCTGCGTACAGGATGACTATAAACCTTCTTGAAGAAAGTAAGTAACTGAGGGCGAGGCCGAAGGCCGAGCTGCGTTCAGGAAGACGATAACCTTTTCGAAGAAAGTAAGTAACTAAGGGCGAGGCCGAAGGCCGAGCTGCGTTCAGGAAAACCTTCTCGAAGAAATTAAGTCATTGAGGGCGAGGCCGAAGGCCGAGCTGCGTTCAGGAAGAATATAAACTTTTTAATGAAAGTAAGTAACGGAGGGCGAGGCCGAAGGCCGAGCTGCGTTCAGGAAGACCATAAAACTTCTCTAAGAAAGTAAGCAACTAAGGGCGAGGCCGAAGGCCGAGCTGCGTTCAGGAAGACTATAAACCGTCTTGAAGAAAGTAAGTAACTATCGCCCATAGTTACTTACTGTCATCGAGAAGGTTGAGCGTCTTCCAGGATACAGCTCGGCCTTCGGCCACGCCCTTGGTTACTTACTTTCTTCGAGAAGGATTATAGTCTTCCTGAACGCAGCTCGACCTTAGGCCTCACCCTCAGTTACTTACTTTCTTCGAGAAGGTTTATGGTCTTCCTGAACGCAGCTCGGCCTTCGGCCTCGCCCTCTCTTACTTACTTTCATTAAAAAGGTTTATATTCTTCCTGAACGCAGCTCGGCCTTCGGCCTCGCCTTTAGTATGTTACTTACTTTCTTTGAGAATGTTTATTGTTCATCTAAATCCAGTTCACCCTCCGGCCCCGGCCTAATTTACTTACTTTCTTCTTTTGAAATACGAATTTCACGCGAGCGAATCCGCGGGAAAAAGCTATCGATATTTAAATAAGAAACTTCAGTTAAAATAAATCAAATACTTTAGATACCTAACAAATTATAATACTCCACTTATTAGCGTAACCGGAACTGAATTTTATTTAGCCTATCCTGTGTCTCGTATAGCTAAATGTGCGTGTACTAATTTTAATCGAATTTAAATGATTGGCTTAAATTGTATGGAGGACTTTTTTTAGAACTATTTAAGAGAAACAACCAAATTTGATTTAAACGCAAATATGATAATAAACTATCGTTTATCTTATACTCTCCCTCTCCCTCTCCCTCTCCCTCTCCCTCTCCCTCTCCCTCTCCCTCTCCCTCTCCCTCTCCCTCTCCCTCTCCCTCTCCCTCTCCCTCTCCCTCTCCCTCTCCCTCTCCCTCTCCCTCTCCCTCTCCCTCTCCCTCTCCCTCTCCCTCTCCCTCTCCCTCTCCCTCTCCCTCTCCCTCTCCCTCTCCCTCTCCCTCTCCCTCTCCCTCTCCCTCTCCCTCTCCCTCTCCCTCTCCCTCTCCCTCTCCCTCTCCCTCTCCCTCTCCCTCTCCCTCTCCCTCTCCCTCTCCCTCTCCCTCTCCCTCTCCCTCTCCCTCTCCCTCTCCCTCTCCCTCTCCCTCTCCCTCTCCCTCTCCCTCTCCCTCTCCCTCTCCCTCTCCCTCTCCCTCTCCCTCTCCCTCTCCCTCTCCCTCTCCCTCTCCCTCTCCCTCTCCCTCCCCCTCTCCCTCTCCCTCTCCCTCTCCCTCTCCCTCTCCCTCTCCCTCTCCCTCTCCCTCTCCCTCTCCCTCTCCCTCTCCCTCCTCCTCTCCCTCCCCTCCCCCTCCCCTCCATCTCCCCTCCCCCTCCCCCTTCCCCCTCCCCTCTCCCTCCCCCTTTACAGCAAACGGGATGGTACGGAACCCTCTTAACGCGAGCCCGACTCGAACTTGACCACTTTTTTTTTAATGTGTTACCATGTAATATACACTTAATTTACAGGAAAACGTAAAAGAAAATCCCAATCCTTCTAGTTCTCACAAAAAACGTGATGGTACGGAACCCTCTTTACGCGACCCCGACTCGAACTTGACCACAATTTTTTTTTTAAATAAGTTACCGTGGGATATACACTTAATTTACAGGAAAACGTAAAAGAAAATCCCAATCCTTCTAGTTCTCACAGAAAACGCGATGGTACGGAACCCTCTTTACGCGAGGTCGACTCGAACTTGACCACTTTTTTTTTTAATGTGTTACCATGTAATATACACTTAATTTACAGGAAAACGTAAAAGAAAATCCCAATCCTTCTAGTTCTCACAAAAAACGCGATGGTACGGAACCCTCTTTACGCGACCCCGACTCGAACTTGACCACTATTTTTTTTTTTAATAAGTTACCGTGGGATGTACACTTAATTTACAGGAAAACGTAAAAGAAAATCCCAATCCTTCTAGTTCTCACAGAAAACGCGATGGTACGGAACCCTCTTTACGCGAGGTCGACTCGAACTTGACCACTTTTTTTTTAAATTATGTTACTCCGGGATATACACTACCCCTATACGAAGTTTCGTCAAAATCCGTCCAGCCGTTCAGGCGTGAAAGAGGAACAAACAAACAAACAAACAAACAAACAAACAAACAAACAAACATACTTTCACATTTATGATATTAGTGAGATTATTGCGGATATAACAACAAATAAATAAAAAACAAAAATAGAAAAAGTAAAAAATTAAGGGGGGCTCCCATACAAAAAATGAACGAAAAATCAATTAGTCACGCTACTGAATAATAGATGGCGCCACAGGCTTTTATACATATTGCATTGTTGATAGATAAAAGATAGGCGGATATTATCCGCTCAATTGCCATCGACCTCATTGAGGCTTCTCTCCGATTGAGCGGTTATTGATAGCGGATAGATACGGAAACCTCCGTGCGCGAGTAAAACTCGCACTTGACAGATTTTTTTTTGTGGTGCGGAATCCTCGGTGCGCGAGTCCGACTCGCACTTGGCCGGTTTTTTCCGTTCTTTACCTCAGTGCCAAATGTAAACTCGCCTTCGCAGCCGCGCTGCCGGTCGTGTCGAGTGGGTCTAGCTAGCTAGGCTGCGCGTGCGTTTAGAAAGTCGACCTCGCCTCTGATCCGGACGACTCCGCACTGCAATTACGTATATCCGTACGTACTTGTGGGTTATGCAGTGAGCTGCTGCAATATAAGTGCGTAAGTGTGGAAAATAATAATAATATCATCTGTTGTTGAGCACTGCATGAGGCGAAGAAGTTATGGAGCGGGCTCTATTTGGCAATGAAAATAACTCTTGCTATAGAACTTTTGAAAATGGAACACAGGCATTAAATAGCATTAGTTAAAATCAGGATGGCCGATTAGCTGTCAAAAACAAAAGACTTCTGACGTTGTTCGTGCGACGTGACATGACGTGACGTTCTATTCATTCCAAATTTGAATGCTGCATTCGACGCCGCAATAATATAATCTTTTTAGGTTTGCGAATGCGTACGGAAGCCTATTACTAAGCCTACGCCGCCGCCGCCGCCGCCGTCTGTCTGTCTGTCTGTCTGTCCGTAAGAGGGCTGTATCTTTTGATCCGCAAGAAGAAGCCGGTTGAAATGTTCACAGAATGTGCATTATTATGGCGGATATCCTCCTAAATAAGAATAATTGTTATAAAAAAATTGGTTATCTGTAAAGTCGGTTTACGGACGATAGTTTTACGTGATGACGCTTGGGCCGATTGTGCCTCTCTATCGCTTGTTACGCGCTCTCGCTTGCACACACAGGCTCAGATGCAACGTGACACTTTTTCGTGTGTGCAGCCGGTGTTCAGGTGTATGCAAGGACCGTGTTTTTATCAGAGCTTTTTTTGCTTTTGCTCTATTATAATAAAAATCGGTCAAGCGTGAGTTCAAAAAATCCAATCTCAAACATCAAAAGGTTGACTGTAAGAAATTTCTGTAAGGAATAAGTCCGGCTTTGCACCTTATGTAAATTTTCTAATGTTCATATTACTGTTGAATGTTTCTTGGAGCAATAAAGTATTTTCTATCTATCTATCTATGTCTGTCAGTCAGTCAGTCAGTCAACGTGTAAGCGTCCACTGCTGGACACACGCCTCACCAATTTTCCTCCAGTCCTCCCGGCCTTCAGCGGTACGGAACTAATGCTTTCCACCGACTCACTTGATGTCGTCGTCCCACCTGGAATAAATAGTCGTACCTTTCGTTGGTATCTATGTAAAACCATGAAGAATCCTGTAATATTTCCTTCGAGAAAATAATAGACAAACCAAAGACACCACAATCATCGATGACCAGAATTATCAAAATCGGACGAGCAGTTTAAGAGTTACAGTCTTCCTAACACATACATTGTGTTGGGACCTTTACTATGAAAAAAATCCCCACGGCGGACAAATATGAAACATAGTTTATTTTAAAGTTTTAGGCCCACTTGCACCAACACAAATTTAACGATATAAACCAGTTTAACTCGTTAAGCTAGTACCCGTTGACTGTGGGAACCGCGTTTAAATCCATAACTCGCTACTTAACTCTAAATTCGTGTTGGCGCAATTGGGCCTTAGACGCCAAGTTATGTTGGCCTAAATGGCATTAACGTAGTGCATGGGAATACATGGTTATAATGAATCTAAGTTAATTTTTTACTTCTCTGTTATTTTTCATTACGTGACATGACAAGCAGTAATTGTAATAATTCTGTTTACTCACAGTAGGGTGTTTCAGGATAGGCTTGAGAAACTTCAGGAATAGAAAGTACTTATTATTAGAAGAAAAAAATTCTTATCACTTGGATCGAAATTACGTATTTTTTTTTCATACAAAACTTGAAAATTGCAATAAAAACTCTATGGACAGTGAGTATGGGCAGGTGCTGTTTAGGTCTAGGGAGTGCAATTACCTAGTCCAGTCCGCTTTTTCTTTTGACGTCATTTAAATTTAAGTATTTGGAATTTACCTACATGCAGTTCAAATCTACTATTTAAAAATTGCAATTTAGTAATTTTATGTTTATTTAACATAGGCGGATGTTAACTGTCCACCAAATCTCGATGAAACTATTTTGACCAAAAAGTACTATAAAATGACCGCATCTGGGAAAAAGTTTCAGAGCTTTTCGTTTTCAAATATGGACCTCTTTCGAACCCTGAAGTTACGAAACTCTATCCTGAAACACCCTTATATATATTTATAGAAGTCTTAAAAGTATCTAACAACTTTAATAGTTTCCATTTGTGCCCACTACTTTTCGATAAGCGGGGCTAAAAGGTCCCAATGTCCTTTGCCCCATGAAAGTGTTACCAAATTGTCATCTCCAGACTGCGATAGATGTGCTGAAATATGTGCCGTATTTCCTCATTACGGATTTGTTGTATTAGAACTGGGGAGTGTCCGCTCACTTTTTAGGGTTCCGTATCAGGTACGGGACCCTATTACTAAGCTACGCCGTCTGTCTGTCTGTCTGTCTGTCTGTACGTCCGTCCGTCCGTCTGTCCGAGGGCTGTATCTCTTGAACCGTAATAGGTAGCCCGTTGAAATTTTCACAGAATATGTGTTATATCGCCGATATAACAACAAATAATAAAAAAATAAGAAAAAGTAAAAAATTCACGCGGGTTCCCATAGAAGAAACCAAAAAGTGTATGCGGGCGCGCCATCTATCGAATAGATTATGAAGCATGACATTAACTAATATGAAGCATTTCATAACACGCCATCTAGATGGCGTGAGTAGCGCTAGCCGTGACATGGCGATACGGGACCCTCGGTGCGCGAGTTCGACTCGCACTTGGCCGGTTTTTCGCATTCATTGCAGTCACGTAATATTATCTATTTTTGCTATTAGCGTTACAAATTGTACAAGATCAATTTCTCAAGCTGCCATCAGCGCGACCAACGCAAGCTCGCTTCCCGTCCGAAGTCGTATTGGGAACGGTGCCAAGACGCGTTGTTGGCCCCGCGTCAGTCAGATGCAGTTGGACAAACAAATACATTAATCAAAATGCTAGCGTACCCGGCCGGGATGACTGACTGACGATGACATTTCGGCTAAAAAATAAATACTTTGTAATGCCCGACAATGAAAAATTATTTGCTTTAAATATTTTGTTTTATATTAATTATGTTAATGACGTTTTTAAACGGTTTTAAATACTGTTTATGTGTAATTCTTAATTTTTTATTTTATATAATGTGTGATTTTATGACTGACTTTGAATATAATTTTGTATATTTTAATGTTTTAAATAATTAGTTTATAATTTATTTATTTACGTGCGTTAATATTACTATGCTAGGTGTGTGTGGCTGATATATGTAAAATAAATAAAGAATTTGAATTTTAAATTAAGGAAATAACAAGGAAAGATGATCGATTTTCTTTTTTCTTCGAGCTTTCTATTCGAATTCTTCTACATGACTACAGCACTTTTCCTTCGTTTTTCGTAGTCGGGTTTTCAAAGTTTTTTATATTATCTTTTATTTTATTCCTTTATGGTCTAAGTCAATAACAGTGTTATATTTTCTATGTGTCGCTATTTCAATTGACAACAATGGACACAAATCGATGGGATTTGAAGAAAAAACAATTGAAAGTTTGACAAAACGGCTCCTGGAACCGCCAATCGCCATTTTGAGTGTTTCATAATAAAAAAAAAAGTTTTAAAAAACATAAAACCGACTTCCTAAAAAAAGTAAAACTAAAAAACTATTTAAAATAAAAATATAAAAACCGCCTTCAAAAATATATGAAATAAAAACCTAAAAAAAAAAACCAACCCTAGAGTTGAAGGCGGTGCTAAAAAGGCTACACAAATCACAAAGGATATTATCATCCACTCATGTTTTCTTTCATGCATCATTTTTGCTTGCTTTACAAATCACAAAGGATATTATCATCCACTCATGTTTTCTTTCATGCATCATTTTTGCTTGCTTTAGCACCGCCTTCAACTCTAGGGTTGGTTTTTTTTTTTAGGTTTTTATTTCATATATTTTTGAAGGCGGTTTTTATATTTTTATTTTAAATAGTTTTTTAGTTTTACTTTTTTTAGGAAGTCGGTTTTATGTTTTTTAAAACTTTTTTTTTATTTCACAGTTTTTTTTAGTAATTTTTTGCTATTAATGTACTCGGCGGAATCGCTCGGCCTTCGGCCTCGCGATTCCACCTCGCTTTCCAATCCGATCTTGACCCAATTAAAATAGGACCACGTCAGCTTCGATAGCTCAGTGGTGCAGACAGTCAACTGTCGCTATTGAATTTTAAGCAACGCTGGGTGCGGTCAGTACTTAGATGGGTGACCGCTGACCGTTGGAGGCTGACAAAGGTTCGGATTCCTCGTAAAACTGTAAGTCCCTTCCCTCGTAATCTTACTTGGTGGTAGGGTTTAACCTTCCCGGGTTGGTACCACCGCACTGAATTAAACGTCGGTCGAAACGGCTATGTAAATAGTTTGTGTTTTCCGACCAGTTCAGTGTAGTCAGCACGATCAAAGGGGGAAGCACTGACATGGCACTGGTGTTATGGGCTGACATCACGGACGTTGTAGGTGATGTTGCAGAACTTAGTAGAATGGACAGACATAAACGTGTTACGGAAGCCTACTTTTATTATAAAATAACCGTCGGAGGGCCTTGGTTGAAAATTGTAAAATTTAGTAGAACGGATAGACATGCATATGTTACGGAACCCTACATTCATTTTGCAGAACGTAGTAGAATGGACAGACATAAACGTGTTACGGAACCCTACTTAACAGTTGCACTCCGGGAGTGCCGGCAGATCCCGTGCCACTCTAACTTAACCCTTAACGCAATGACTTAAGGTTTCATTTTAAAAATGACGCTGACGCGATGTCGCGAGTTATACATTTTTACCCACCTAAAAAAGTGCCAAGAGCCGCTAAAGAAGTTTTCACTTCAAAAACCTCAGGGTTATCCCCTTTCAAATAAAAAAAAAAAAGAATTTTCAAAATCGGCCCACAATTGACGGAGTAATCGCGTAACAAACATCCAAAAAAAGAAAACATACCGTCGAATTGAGAATCTTTTAGGTCTAAAGTAAATTTCTCGTGAAGACAAATGCAACGAGCCCAAACACGATGGGTTTATCATGTGTAGTTTAGGAGTTCCTATGGCCACCTTCTGTCTCCATCATCAAACCAGCTCGATGGTACTCGGTACAGTAGGTACTGGCCAGGTACCATAATAAATTAAGCGCCGGTCGGAAAAGATAAAAAAATTTCAAATTTAGAATATTCATGAAACAAGGGTCCGAATATGTATCACTAGTATATCGATTCATGTATTCCAACAGGACAGAGAAAATTTCAAAATATTAGGTATTTAATACTTTTTAGTTTTTTTTTTTTTGTTTTTTGGAAATCGGTTTAATATTTTTTAAAACAGTTTTTATTTCATTCTTTTTAGTAATATTACATAAAAAAGAATAATCGAAATCGAATAATCGAAATCGATTGAAGTGGTACAGAATTATTCGCCATATGTGTCAGACTGCAAATTGCTGAATAAGTCCACATCACAAAAGTTTTGCTGAAGGTAACCACACACCATACTAATTTATCAAACTAAAAATTGCCGAATACGACCACATCACAAGTTTTGCTGAAGGTAACCACACACTATAGTATTATGCTGATTTTACGAAAACCACTCAACCAATTTCGATAAAATTGAAATGGGACCACCTCGGAAGTATGACCTAACTAACAAAAAAAGAATTTTCTAAATCGGCCCTCAATTGACGGAGAAATCGCGTAACAAACATACAAAAAAATAAAAAAAAAAAAAATAAAAAAAAAAATAAAAAAAAACATACAGACGAATTGAGAACCTCCTCCTTTTTTGGAAGTCGGTTAAAAATCTAGCCTATGACACGCGAACTATCGAGGCGAGTGCAACATAAACCAATATATTAAGTAATCAGAAAGAAAAGTTTAAACTCTGTGAGGGAACGATCACACATATATACACACATACGTACATACATTATACATACATACATACAATCCGAATTCCAAATATTTTATGTTTATATGTTAGTACTAAGCACGTACTCGCTTTATACATATATATTTTTATTTTTATTAGAAAAATGCAAAGCGAAAATCATTTATCCTGGCCGGGATGTATTTTTTCCAATGATATTCGCTTTGCATTTTTGTAATAAAAAATCAATTCCAAATATTTATAGAAAATTTAGCAAATTACATTATGATTATGATGTTTTTAAATGGTTTTTAATACTGTTTATGATAAATTCTTAATATTTTATTTTAAATATTGTTTGATTTTACGACATACATACATACATACATACATGCATACATGCATTTATGCATTTATGCATTTAGCAAATTACATTATGATTATGATGTTTTAAACGGTCATAAATACTGTTTATGTTTAATTTTTAATGTTTTATTTTAAATATTGTGTGATTTTACCTCGGATTTTACGACATACATACATACATGCATACATGCATACATGCATACATGCATACATGTATACATGCGTACATGCATACATGCATACATGCATACATGCATACATGCATACATGCATACATGCAGTCATGCATACATGCATACATGCATACATGCATACATGCAGTCATGCATACATGCATACATGCATACATGCATACATGCATACATGCATACATGCATTCATGCATACATGCATACATGCATACATGCATTCATGCATACATGCATACAAGTAGGGGAAAATTTCGCCAAGTAACATCTGAAAAGACTAAAGCTATATGAAAACGACCTAATAAATAAAAATAGCTGAAAAAAGTAAACAACTTGTAGATCGCTCCTTCTATATGAGACCTACATACATGCCCTACAGAAATATGAAAAATTATAATAGAATTAAAAGATGACAGCGCACCTGGTTGAGATCAAATAGGCAGGAAACATATAAAAAATATGTGCTGCCACATACTCGAGCCACTGTGTCATGTCTGCAATCTGAGCTTAAAAACAGGAGTTTTTCCGTAGGCTTTTAAATCAGCAATAGTAAGCCTTATTTTTAAATCAGGAGATCTGAGCAATATAAAAAACTTTCGGCCTATATCACTTTTACTTATACTATAAAAAATACTGGAAAAAAATTTTAAAACTAGACTTATGACTTATTTAGAAAATAAAAACTTATTCTCTAATAATCAGTTTGATTACAGACCAAAAAAATCCTGCGAACACGCAGTGCAAAATGTCATAAGACATATCGTCGAGCGCCTAGACAGAGGCTTCGTTTGCCTCCGTTTAGCAGTCTTCTTAGACCTCGCAAAGGCGTTTGACACGGTTTCTGTGTCCATACTTTTGACAAAAATGGAAAACATCGGCATTCGGGGACTGCCTCTGCAGTGGTTTGACTCATACTTAAAAAACCGAAAGCAATCACTGAAAATCGGTAGCCCAATAAGTGAAACAAAATATGGAGTACCGCAGGGGAGTGTCTTAGGGCCAATACTTTTTATCGTTTACATAAATAATCTGCGCAACCTTGAACCTACCAAATACAAAATTGTTACTTACGCAGACGACACAGTGTTAATATTCTCCGGAGACCCCTGGAATAACGTATTCGAATGCGCTAAAACAGGCCTAATGGAGGTGAAAAGATGGCTGGATCAAGTCTTGCTCACAATAAATGCCTCAAAAACTAAATATATGTGCTTCTCAATTACGTCTGCTGGAAAACCAGAGGAAACCCTAAAACTCAAATTACATACATACATGCTGCTTTTATTCAGACGCGTGCACATGTGAAATCTTAGAGAGGGTAAGTCAAATCAGATACCTAGGGATTTTAATCGACAATCATCTAACCTGGCGACCTCACATAGAAGCAGTGTCAAATAGACTGAGAAAGTTAATTTATTTCTTCAAATCAATCAGACACTGTGCAGATAAGTAGGTATATTACGGAGTTGCAGAGTCAGTAATCACTTATTGTATTACAGTCTGGGGTGGTGCTGCAAAATCGTATCTCATTGAACTCGAACGCGCTCAACGGTCTCTTTTAAAAGTGGCTTTTAAAAATCCATATAGCCATGAAACACATGCGCTCCACTACGAAAGCGGTTTTAGATTATCTGTACGGCAGTTGTTCATAAGTCGTCTTCTCCTTACTCTTACTCCGATACAGAATATAACAGCAACCGAGGAGCGACCATGTACAAGGAACCGAGGCAAACCAGCACCTCCTCAAATCCGAACAAGTTTTGCACGACGATTCTATACATTCCTTGCTCAGCTTGTATTAAAAAGTTCGGAAAAACTGTGCAATTTTCACGAAAAAATTGGGAAAGATCGAAAAATTACAGTTGAGTCATGGCTAGGACCCTTGACTACAAAAATACAGAGGACCTTCTTACTTATTTCAATAACAATAATATTGAATAGGTTAAATTGTTAAAAATTTTCTTAAACTATATTTATTTTATGTACTAACTTATACATTAATACCAAATTAATTTAAATATTGAAATAATGATATATAAAAATAAATACAATAATAATATTTTTTTTTCTAGGCTTAAAATTCCTTTTTAAAAAATTCTTCATCCTGCCTGAGCACCTAAACTATTTCTATACATAAATAAAATATATTTTTAATATTTTATTCAATAATGTTTTTTTTAATTTATTTATTATTCTAACTAATTTGCATGGGTTAAATTAGCAATTTCATTTATTAAAATTTTGCAAACATTTATTAGATATTACTAGTGAGCGCAAAATGAATATGTCACTTTGTATATTATTGAAGTCTTTCTGCGAGACAGAAATTTTCTAGTGCAGGAGACTAGTTTATTGCAGTGCAATGATTTTATGTGTAAATAAATATTTCATTTCGTTTCATTTCATTTCATTTCATACATACATACATACATACATACATACATACATACATACATACATACATACATACAGACAGACATGCATACATAAGCTGCCGAAATTTTGGCTTCGACGCAGTGGGGTAAAATAATAAAAACACGAATTAACACGCCACCTGTTTCGTGCACTGATTGTACGACACAACAGTCTTAGAACCTGGCAAAACGACACACATGGAATAGGTCTTCGAGGAAAAAGATAAATAGAGGTGCGGTTTATACAAAATAATTCGGTATCGTATTAAATAAATGCTCGACGTATTCGAATTCAACGTAGGTATGTAATAAAGTACCGTGTGGGGCCAGTACCTACTTAAAAAGAATAGACCCACAGCATCACTCCCCGTGCATGTCGTAACTGTACCTTACTAGGTGGTAGGGCTTAACCCAACCGGATTGACAACACCGCACCGCACCGGCCAGTAAGTAATAAAAAACTGGCCAAGTGCGAGTCGAACTCGCGCACCGAGGGTTCCTTATCGCCATGTCATGGTTAGCGCCACTCACGCCATGGCGTGTTATGAAATGCTTCATATTAATTAAATGTCATGATTAGTTAAAATGCTTCACACTCTGTTCGGTAGAGGGCGCGCGCGCATACACTTTTTGGTTTCTTCTATGGGAACCCGCGTGAATTTTTTACTTTTTCTTATTTTTTTATTATTTGTTGTTATATCGGCGATATAACACATATTCTGTGAAAATTTCAACGGGCTACCTATTACGGTTCAAGAGATACAGCCCTCGGACCACCCTCGGACAGACAGACGGACGGACGGACGGCGCGTAGGCACAGATTACTTGAAACAGATAAATCACTTCATAGAAAAAGTTCCATACCTTCGGCTTTAATAGCCTACTGCTTCACGTCGCCAATCGCTGCGTGCGAAAATGTACCTAAACGATCGAGTGTAAAGTGCATTATTGCTTTGCAGCTGCGCGCAGTTGCGTGGGCGAGCGTGTAGGTATGTCTCGCGCGGCTGACGAATTTTTACTGAATTAGACCGCCGGCGGCCCGCCGGGCGGTAGGTAGTTAGCGCGCGCAAGTACATAGAGTGCGTGAGGCCTGGCGTAGGCTTAGTAATAAGGTCCCGTACCGGGTACGGAACCCTAATAATACAGATGTTTGGAATCACAGAGGCGGGCGTGCCAATACTTCTTGTAGTTGTGGCACGCACTCTTGTGTGTGGCGCGCGAGTCGCGCGACCCAGCACTCACCGCCTACGCACGCAAAAACTTTAATTCCTGTAGAAAAAGAGAGATTCTCCAAATTGTGATCGTTGTAACAAGGAGGATAACATATGTATCATTTGCTGATGGAGTGTGGCTAGAACGAGGAGTTACGAAGGGAAATTGAAGACGTCACTTAGGGTGGACAGACTCAATTTGTTTTTTATTTTAGTATTGGTAGGTATATAAACTGTTGGCGAGCCCATGTAAGAGGGATTTAGTAATTGTGTTGGATTTCGTGGAGCGTTCTCTATCCCTTAGGGACTCTGAGCCCTAAGCGATAAGTAGTTCGTGCCTTCCGTTCCGTGTAGCCGGCACAACCATAGGGAAGCACAGTGGCATCTATTTCACCAACTGATATGGGCGCTGACATCACGTTCGTAGTATTGTATTGTATTGTTTATTGATCATTCATATGGCAGTTAGACTGCTCTCGAACTTGTCACAATTTGTTCTATCCGGTTCGATTACACCCACGAAGAAGAACCGACAAGAAACTTCGCAGGGTATTTTTTAAACATGTTTTTACAAGAATTTAGTGACTAGCCACATAATAACACCGCCCATAGTCTATCTAAAACACAGCTTGAGAGCAAGATTAACAATTTTACTGAGAGTTCTGACTACAAAGACTTATTAATTAAGTGAATCAGGTGTAAAGAGCCTTTGTCAAACTTTGATACGTAATTTGTATCTACATAACTATGTTAGTATATTATACTACAATGTAGTATAATTGTATTGTCAAAAATAAAAAATAAAAATAGGTATATGAATATTTAAGATACTTGAAGTATCAAGTTGTCGACAAGTAGTAGGTGAAGCAGTCCTAAGGTGTACCTAGAATTTTTATTCGGGAAGGGTCCAGGTCATAGATCATTTGATTTATTTTCAAAATTCTCTTCAACCCCCTCGGAAACCCCTAGATACGACCTTGAGTCCTGCTTCTATTCTATAAACTTATTATCGAAAAGTTTTTTTTTTATGGAAACTGACGCGGTTGGCTACATCACCTAAAACATCCGTGATGTCAGCCTAGAACATCGGGTGAATTAGGCGCCATGTCAGTCTTTCCTTCCATCCTTCATTTCATTTCATATCGGCTACACTAAACTGAACGGAAAACACGAAATGCTTACATAGCCGCTTCGACCGACGTCTCATTCCGTGCGTCGGTATCAATCCGGGCGGGATAAACCCTACCACCTAGTAAGGTAAAAAGGAAAGGGACCTACATACATACATACGGACGAACACACGGATTTTAAATTATATAATGTTTCCCAATTACTTTGCTTGCACATAAGCGAACAAATGCAGTAAATGCCTTGAAAACAAGTTCGCCCTGGCTAAAAAGAACATATGTAATACTTTCGACTCAAAAACTAGACACGATTATAGGCAGAGCCTGACGCAAGTAGACTCTACACGAGTCACTGAACTGGGCAGTAGAAAGCCGCTAGAGCCTTATATGGAGGCTCTGTGGCTAGTGCGTGGCTCAACTGTTGCTAGGCCACACTTTATAATCGCTGTTGTGTGGAGTTACATACAGACAGACTCGTATGTATTTAAAAAAATCGAATCAAAATAGTTTTTTGTATAAAAGTTAAATCACAAATTAAAAAAAAAAACCCGACCCTTAAAAACTAAAGATTTTTTTAATTTGTAATTTAACTTTTATTTCAAGCTTTTAAAAAAAAACCGCATGCAAATCGGTCCACTTTTTAAGATAATAAATTTTTAGATTACTTAATTACTTGATTACAAACATAGCTAAAAACCATCCTGATTAAACCAGCTTTCTAATAAAAAAAAAACTACATCCAAATCGGTCCATCCGTTTGGGAGCTACGATGCCACAGACAGACACACCCATACACACGCACGTCAAACTTATAAATAACACACCTCTTTATTCTTCGGGGGTTAATAAAAAACACACCACATTGAGATATAGAGATATACAAGACAGACAAGAACTTCAATAAAAATCTGTCAAGTGCGAGTTTAACTCGCGCACGGAGGTTTCCGTATCTATCTGCTATTAATAATATCCGCCTAGCTTTTGTCTTTCAACAATGCAATGTATAAAAGCCTGTGGCGCCATCTATTATTCAGTAGCGTGACTAATCGATTTTTCGCACGTTTGTTGTATGGGAGCCCCCCTTAATTTTTAAAATTTAATTTTTTTTATGATTTGTTGTTATATCCGCCATAGTAACACATATTCTGTGAAAATTTCAAGGGGCTACCTATTACGGTTCAAGAGATACAGCCCTCGGACAGACAGACGGACGGACGGACGGACAGACAGACAGACAGACGGCGGAGGCTTAGTAATAGGCTTCCGTACGGGATACGGAAACCAAAAAATTACTAATTTATTGGCTGAATAGATTTGACTGAGCAGTTAGGTACGTAGTACATAGGGAACTGTCAGTCAGATTGATGGTCTAATTAGAACATCAATGATTTAAAAAATCCTTAATGAAGTAGCTAAGTTTTTTACTTTGAAATAGAACCCAAAAAAAAAAAATAATACACCCACGTACTTATAAAAAATATTTCACTATGTTTTTCGTAAAATTTTCCAAATCAATATTTCGGCTTCTGTTACGGCCTATATTTCTTGTTTGTAATATTTTACAAAGTATCGATTTCCTAACACCTCGGAAAAAGACTGAACAATATTCCATAGTAGATTTTATTCTGTCAATTACGCGTAAAAATTTCATACGAATTTCAAACTTATCGTCTCTGCTTAGGGCTCAATTTTGCCTGACGACGGATTCAGCCGTTCTCTCTGTGATCCATTTCTAACGAGGCAACTTTCTTCCCCGTGGACATATTTTTGTAATTAACGTTATTTCACAAGCTCCACCCATTTCACGTGTTTCAGGCACGGACCACTCATGTAGGTGCCCACATAGACACATACATAAAGTCACGCCTGCTTTCCAGTGGGGTAAGCAGAGACAAAGGATCTCCAGGTACCACGATCGAAAAAGAACCGGCCAAGTGCGAGTCGAACTCGCGCACCGAGTGTTCCGTATCGCCATGTCATGGCTAGCGCCACTCACGCCATCTATGGCGTGTTATGAAATGCTTCATTAGAACGCTTCATAATCTATTCGGTAGATGGAGCGCGGGCATACACTTTTTGTTTTTTTTTTTTTTATGGAAACTGACACGGTTGGCTACATCACCTACAACGTCCGTGATGTCAGCCCATAACACCGGGTGAACTAGGTGCCATGTCAGTGCTTCCCCCTTTGATCGTGCCGGCTACACTGAACTGGTCGGAAAACACAAACTATTTACATAGCCGTTTTTAACCGACGTTTCATTCAGTGCGGTGGTACCAACCCGGGCGGGTTAAACCCTACCACCAAGTAAGATTAGGAGGGAAGGGACCCACAGTTTTACGAGGAATCCGAACGTCGGTCAGCCTCCAACGGTCAGCGGTCACCCATCCAAGTACTGACCGCACCCAGCGTTGCTTAACATTCAATAGCGACAGTTGTCTGTCTGCACCACTGAGCTATCGAGGCTGACTGGTTTCTTTTTTCTCGTGGGACACCCGGTTGGAACGAAGTTCATCTCGCTGCATATTATGTGTTAAATAACAGACACAATGAAATAAATTAACCACGTTTGAGATTAAATGAAAAATAAAAAAATATATATGACGTCTATAATGCAAAAATATACCTATACATAGAGACATACACCTTGTAAACACACAAACACACATACTACAGCAAAAGCCAGAGTCAGCTGGATAGGAATCTATTTTATAAGTTACTAGCTGTGCCCGCGGCTCCGCCCGCTCTCATATTTGACTTCTCTGCTAACCTCATAAGCCATTTAGCGTGATAGTAAGTAGCCTATAGTTGACGGGAAGAATCAAGCTATCCGTAGATTTTTTTTTTATTAAAATCAGTTTAGTGGTTCTCGAGTTATAAGCGGACAGACAGACAGACAGACAGAAAGCAGACGTTGGATTTTATTATAGGTAAGGATAAGGAAGTGAATTTTTCTCTTACTGTAAATAAAAATTCTGCTTCCTTTGATAATTCAAATTGTTTATATGCATAAACTCAAATTTTATTAATATGTTAACTGAACCCTATGTTCTTTGTTTTGTATTTTATTATCTTTTTTTTTATTTTTTGCTTAGATATATTATGTTATATTTAACATAATGAAAACTTAGTATGTAAGTTATATTTAAAAAAAGCTCTGTAAGGTTTCTTACCCGGTTCTTCCTTATAGATTGCACAGCTGAACGGGACATGTCAAAAAAAATGATGACGAACCATACTGAAAATGCATATGTCTCAATGAAATATTGTTAATGTTGTGCGTTCTTTATGGCGAAATAAATATCTCAATCTGAATCTGAATCCGAAAAGTGTCGTGACGGTCGAAGTCTTACACTTTTTTCGGCCTATCTCTCATTAGCCAAGTGTCTGGACTCTGGAGTGTAAGGTGTGATAAGGAACTTCGTTCCAATATTTTGTGACCCTGAGATCAAAAGTCCGAGCCAATACGTGTACCGTGTGGGGCCGGTACTTTAAAAGAATAGCCCCACTGCATCTCTCCCCGTGTATGTCGTAAAAGGCGACTAAGGGATATGACTCCCTTCTTATATCACTAGGTGGTAGGGTTTAACCCGCCCGGGTTGGTACCACCGCACTGAATGAAAGGTCGGTCGAAACGGCTATGCAAATAGTTTGTGTTTTCCGTTCAGTTCAGTGTAGCCGGCACGACCGAAGGGAAGCACTGACGTGGCACCAAGTTCACCCGGTGTTATGGGCTGACATCACGGATGTTGTAGGTGATGTAGCCAACCGTGTCAGTTTCCATAAAAAAAAAATATATATATATACCTCGCCGGCCACTAGCCGCTTAAAAGATTATTTATTAGTGTATAGGTACGAACTCTACGCTTCGGGGTGAGTGACCCCGCTTCGCCCACTAAACTATAGCTGCGATATAAATACGCGACATGCCGGTTTCAGACGTGCAAACCGTGTTGAGATTGTGACGAGAAACGTCCGGTATAATTACACTCTAGCCAAAGACAATAAAATATTTAAATTTGGTTAGCGCTGTAAAACTGTAGGCCCTCTAATTGGCTGGTAGGTTCAAAACCCGCCCGGAGCGGCACCTCAGCAGAACAGGCAGTCGTGAAAAATATTTAGTGTTTTCAGTTAGTTAATTTTATTATATTTTTATACATGTTTATTATACCTATTTGTTTGTTTTATTTTACACTAGCTGAGCCCGCGGCTCCGCTCGCGTGAAATTCGCGTAAAAAAGAAGAATGTAAGTAACTAAGGGCGAGGCCGAAGGCCGAGCTGCGTTCAGGTAATCGATAAACCTTCTTAAAGAAAGTAACTAACTAAGGGCGAGGCCGAAGGCCGAGCTGCTTTCAGGTAAACGATAAACCTTTCTCAAATAAAGGAAGTAAGTAAGGGCGAGGCCAAAGGCCGAGCTGCGTTCAGGAAGACGACAAACCTTCTGGAAGAAAGGAAGGAACTAAGTGCGAGGCCGAAGGCCGAGCTGCGTTCAGGTAAACCAAAAACCCTCTTCCGCCTTCGGGCCTCGCCCTTAAAGACTTCCTTTCTTCGATAGAATATAATATCGTTTACTCAATCTATTTATTTCATATAAATAAAAAAATAATATTAATAACTAAAGAATTAAACCTACCTAACAAACATTAAAATAACTATCAAAACGGGCATTTTCAAATGTTCTTAGAGCACTTGCGGCATTACCCCGCTGGATGGCAAGGCTTACCCTTTGAATGAAGTACATAAGCCCTTGATGACGGGACACCAGTTGCGTCAACCAGCTCAAGCCTCTTTTGGCTTCACTGCTCCACGGACCGAGGGTTTCAACCGCAAACGCAACAAATTCGAAATCTTGAATTATATTTCTATATTTGCTGCGTTGGAGGTTCTCCGCCCCAGCCTCGGCCGCGCCAGCCGCTCTTGAAGATGTCCTATCGTGACTTGGAGCCAATGTGAGAACAAAAGTGGCGTCCCACATCAAAGAACTACCCTTAGTCCATGGCACTAAGGTCTCTAGCATCGGGCCTCTTGCCATCCAGCCGGGAATAACCGCGAGGTTCTAGGATGCACGGTATATTTGCCGTTAGAAGCTGAGGTTAGAAGCGTGGACTTTATAATAAAATTTAAATTAAATTAACTCAATCTTAATATTAATTAACTTTATTCGAGATGGTTTAGCTTCTTCCTGAACGCAGCTCGGCCTTCGGCCTCGCCCTTAGTTACTTGCTTTCTTCGAGATGGTTTATCATTTGTCAGAACGTAGCTCGGCCTTCGGCCTCGCCTTAGTTGCTTACTTTCTTCAAGATGGTTTAGCTTCTTCCTGAACGCAGCTCGGCCTTCGGCCTCGCCCTTAGTTACTTGCTTTCTTCGAGATGGTTTTTCAATTATCCGAACGTAGCTCGGCCTTCGGCCTCGCCTTAGTTACTTACTTTCTTCAAGATGGTTTAGCTTCTTCCTGAACGCAGCTCGGCCTGCGGCCTCGCCCATAGTTACTTACTTTCTTCGAGAAGGTTTATGGTCTTCCAGAATAGAGCTCGGCCTTCGGCCTCGCCCTTAGTTATTTATTTTCTTCAAGAATGTTTTTCTTCTTCCTGAAATCAGCTCCGCCTTTCGCCTCGCCCTTAGTTACTTTCATCGAGAAAGAATATCGTTTACGTGAGCGCAGATCCGCCTTCGGGCCCGACTTTAGTTACTTACTTTCTTTTTTTTAAATACGAATTTCACGCGACCGAAGCCGCGGGCAACAGATATATAAATTTTATTGCACCAATGACAGCGACATAACTTCGACTTTCAATTATTATTTTTATTTATCAAACAATTTGTCACCGGCCAGCTCACGTCGAGATGACAGTTCTCCGTTGTCAACATGACATTTAAAATTGTTTTTACCTTTACTTTGGACTACGTGATTTTAAACGCGCAATAATGTTTATAATTGTTAATTTTTTTTTATTTTTGTGAATTTTTTTTACGTATTATGTTAACCCGGCATATAAACTACCACTATACAAAGTTTCGTCTAATTCCGTTCAGTGGTTTTTGCGTGATGCGCGTACAGACAAACAAACAAACAAACAAACAAACAAACAAACAAACAAAAATTTTAAAAACTGTTCTAACATGTTCAGTATCTCATTTTAAGCCACCCTGGTTAGTTTTTTTCCGAATACATTCAATGTACAGACTTTCTTACCTCTACGATTTTATTATATGTATAGATAGATATCACACACACTGAATCCCGACAATCGGTAAATTACAAAATTACAAAAATGTTGTAATTTTGTATTGTAAATTACAGCACAACACGAACCACCACGTTTCGCAAAGTATTCGAACAAGATTCAATCGATCAAGCTGCAAGTAAGGCACGATGACCCACCTGCAGCATGACTCGGTGGAAGTACCTTGCCAAGGTGAGTGGTGGCGAGCCGGTCGCCTTCTAGCACGGCATCTTGTCCTTATTCCTTAGTCGCCTTTTACGACATGCATGGGGAGAGATACAGTGGGGATATTCTTTATATACCGGCCCCACACGGTTATTTGATTTTATTTTACTTTATTGACAAATCTATTGATGTACAAATATTTAATGAATTTGAATTTATTTACTTGATAATTAATTTAATGCTTCCCTACATAATAAGATTCAAAGTCTGCCGTCTGTGTATATATATATAAATGTATATTCGCATATAACTCAAGAACGGCTTAATCCATTCGTTTGCGGGTTTTGGCTATGTAATGCGACATCTCCGCAAGGTTACAGGTTATATAACATCACGCTATTATGCATATCAGCTGATCAGTGGGGTCGAAAGCTTTCGAATGCCAGCTTTGTTATAAGGATTTAAAAATAGGCAAGGTACCTACCTTAAAACATCATAGCATTAAATATAGAACTCAATCTTGGATGCAGTTGTTTTAATTTTTCGAATTGGTGTGAATAAGTATAAAAAAATAATAATTGTAGTCACAAATAATTTTGAAGTTTTATTCGCTTTACAACTTACACAATCTAAATATACTACGACTTGTCCGAGTGTGCACAGACACCTAATGGATGCATTATATATAAATAAAAAAATCATTATTTTGATTTAGGAAAACAACCATAATATGTCTGATATTATTTAGCATGAAGGGATTGTTGTAATCTTTCAACATTTAAATTTTGCTTGAATAATACGCTGAAATATTGTATTGAATTCTAAAAAATAAGCCGCTGCAAATTTTGAATTGGCCGTACGTAGCTATTGGTATCATCTTAAAATAATTCCGTAGTGTGTGCTGCGTCTATAGCTGACAGCTGGGGCGGCGGCGGCGGCGGCGATCTGTCTGCTGCAGGCGTAGCGTCGCCGCGTCTGCTCACACTAGGGGAAAAATTACTAATTAATTTATTGTTGGAGTTTTTTTTGTATAGACAGCCGGCATGGTTTTTTGTGCCCAAAACTTCAACGGAAGATCAGACACAGCCAATAACACCACTGCTCGCGAAACCACGCTCAGAGAGGCGCCATGCCGGCTATGAGACGGACAAAAATCGTCGTCTAATTTATTAACACGCCTTTTTAAGATCCCCAGATTATATGTAGTAGAGAACACATTCAGAAGAAGTCTTTTCCATATTTTCGCCGTAAGAAACAGGAACGATTTAGAAAAGCGATGTATTCTCAACGACAACATATTATGGATGTTCCGTCCGAGCGAGTCAGGCGGATGTTGCAGATACGGATCTAGGCATGAGGGATGAGGAAAGCGAATGGCACCGGAAATTATAGGAACTATGGCTATAGCCCGCTGCTGTATCTATATTTCGGTGCGCGGAACAATTCGGTTTGTATGAGAGCCACATCTTACCGTAACCGGAACTGAATTTTATTTAGCTTATCTTATCCTGTGTCCCGTATAATCAAATGTGCATGTAGGTACAAAGTTTCATCGAATTCGGATGATCGGTTTAAGAGTTATGGAGAAACATACATACATACATACCGAAAAGATTTCTAAAAATCGTAAATTTAGTTTTAGTATCATACATAGAGTCTATAGACGCATTATCTCATAAAACAAAGTAACTTACTCCACGACCATCGCTTATAGATATATTATTAGTATTGATTGATGATTGATATTGATCATATACCAAAAAGACGCACAGGAAATATATTGGCATGACACCTTATTCCTGCAGGAGCGTAGTAAAACCTACATCGTGAATAAATTCTGAGGTCAGAAATTAAATACATTGAAAAAATATTACATGTATTAATTTTGAAAACTGCGAACCTGTAACAGAGGCCTAACTCTATTACAAACCAACACACTTGCGGCGATGCAAATCTTTACGTTAAACAGCCTTTCAATCTTGTTTGTCAATAAAAAATTACCTTTAAAACCAAGCACATAAAGCTGAAAATTGTATTCGCTTTTTAAAGTTACGTCATTTTGCTTTAGACGTGAGTTTGTAATTAGTTCATATAAATTTAACTATCATTCATACATATTCGCAGTTCATTAGGGTTGCGTTACATGCATAGAATGCATAAAACACCTAGAAGTGCAGTTACAAAGCAATCGTCAAACACCTTTTTAGGGTTCCGTATCCGGTACGGGATAAGGATAAAGCTTATAGCATTAGCTTCTCATGCGAGAGGTCCGCGGTTCAAATCCGGTCGGCGTGTACCAATGAGTTTTTCTGACGAAAAAATTTACACCTGCTGCTTCACCGTTCGGAACCGGTGTAAAACTGTAGGTCCCTTGCCCCTTACTAGGTGGTAGGCTCAAATTGTAGCCGACTGGGTTGATCATCCAGTACAGTGGGTACTGGATGTAAGATGGCCGCATAGCAGCCTCGGTTGTGTTATCCTCTAGTCCAGTATAGCCAGCAATCCAGGGAAGTCTCCGGTATGGCACCTACCTTCTCGGAGGTGATATTGGCTGGTCGGAGCATTGCGCTGTGGCCCCTCCGACTCAGCCACCCATACCGGATTACATAAAAAAATACGGTACGGGATTACTAAGCCTACGCCGTCTGTCTGTCTGTCTGTCTGTCTGTCTGTCTGTCTGTCTGTCTGTCTGTCTGTCTGTCTGTCCGTCCGTCCGTCTGTCCGGGGCTGTATGTCTTGAACCGTAATAGGTAGCCCGTTGAAATTTTTACAGAATATGTGTTATTATTGCCGATATAACAACGAATAATAAAAATAAAAAAAGCAAAAAATTCACGGGCGTTCCCACAGAAGAAACTAAAAAAGTGAATGCGCGCCATCTACTATGACGCATTTTAACTAATCATGAATTTGAACTAATAATGAAGCATTTCATAAACACGCCATAGACGGCGTGAGTGGCGCTGAGCATAACATGGCGATACGGAACCATCGGTGCGCGAGTTCGACTCGCACTTGGCCGGTTTTTTTAGGGTTTCGTGCCGAAGATGGTTCAATGGGTTGGGTTGGTCTTATCCTAATAAATACAACTGAATAACTGTAACAGTCTATGTATACATCATCATTTCATGCTCGCTTGTAAGTCGAGAACTGCTCGATCGATTCGCACGTGGTTTTCACTGTCGCATTCCGGTATATCTAAATTTCGTTAAGCGTGTTTTAACTTTTACCACATATAGCTTCTCAGTTCTCTCTCTCTCTCTCTCTCTCTCTCTCTCTCTCTCTCTCTCTCTCTCTCTCTCTACGATTTTTCCGTCCGTTGTGGATCTCGATATTTTCACCCAACTACAGCGAAGCCAAAATGAGTGTAATGTGTGGTATTAATAGTTAATACCATTTTTAATTTTTTTTCATTTTTCGACTTTGGAAAAACAAACAGAAATTTACGTCTAGAACTACAAGGTAATACAAAATAACATTAACTATGTAAAGACCCAGCAACGTTTTTCACGTTTTAACATAATTAAATTAAATCAAATCGGAATCAAATTACAGACATACTATCACTTCTCCTTTCGCAGTGTTCTATGGGGGCTGTCATTAGGTACCTGCACTGTGTACTTATTCGGCCCTACAAGATGTTGAACTTGTCAGACTTGTTCTTCGTCCGGTTTTGCTACTAGAACAAGTTCTTTGATGCATGTCTCTAGATCTCCATGTAGAAGTCACCGAGACCACCCCTTAAGTAAAGTGAAATAAAAAACCTGCCAAGTGCGAGTCGGACTTGCGCACCGAGGTTTCCGCACCACAAAAAAAAGTGTTGAAAAAACACGTATATTATATGCCCCCCCCCCCCCCCCCCCTTTATTTTTCACTTTTTAAATGTTTCTATAATTTTTTTTTATATCCGCCAAAAGAACACATATTCTGGGAAAACAACCGCTTAGCTATTACGATTGAAAAAAAAATGCAGCCATCGGACGGACGGATAGACAGACAGACAGACAGACAGACGTTGTATGCTTAGTAATAGGCGTAGGGGGTACGGAAAGTTAATAAAATAGAAAACGTTATTCCAACCTTGATTAAGGCTACATCGAAGGTAAAATGTATTACTTACAAGTTTAGTGTAAAACTGTAGGTCCCTTCCCTTGCCCCTTACTAGGTGGTAGGCTCAAATTTGTCGTTGAGATGGCCGCATATTAGCCTCGGTTGTGTTCTCTAGTCCAGTATAGCCAGCAATACCAATGGGAAGTCTCCGGTATGGCACCTTCTCGGAGGTGATATTGGGTGGTCGGAGCATGTGCTTTGGACCCTCTGACTCAGCCACCTGTACCGGTTTACATAAACCAAATTTACATATCGCCGCTTACGACGATATGTAAATTTTGATATGAACTTATTCATAATCTTAAATTCTACGTCTGCCGTCTGTATCTATATTCGTATATTAATTGTTTGCAATCTGTATGTACGTTCGCTTTATAACTCAAGAACGGCTCAACCAATTTACTTGTGATTTTTACATTAGTATATACGTATTTATCAAAATATATGATTGACGTATATTGAGAACAGATATTGGACCCTCTTATTTCTTTTTTAACCCCGACGACAAAAGTGGGGTGTTATACGTGTGTGTGTGTGTGTGTGTGTATGTGTGTACGGGTGTGTCTGGCATCGTAGCTCCCAAACGGATGGACCGATTTGGATGCGGTTTTTTTCTTAGAAAGCTGGTTTAATCGGGATGGTTGTTAGCTATGTTTGTAATCAAGTAGTTAAGTAATCAAAAAATGTATTATCTTAAAAAGTGGACCGATTTGCATGCGGTTTTTTTTTAAGATTTAAATAAAAGTTAGAAGGTAGAACACACGTCAGAATAAATTAATCGTACGTTCTAGAAATACAACAACTATACCATCAAGCGAAGTTATAAATCGAGCCGATATGAAAGGCAGAGTTCAAACTGGCAGGTTGGGACCTTCGGAGCAAAATTTATCGTTAATTTAAACAAACAACTGTTGGACTAACCTTTCCATTGTCAGTGCAATAAATAGGAATATAATTGCGAAACACCTAGCGAGTTTATTGCGCGGCCGCACAAGTGCAAAGACAATCTTAGTACTAAAACTGTATACTGGCAACACCGCTGGCGGATATTTCGTGTTCGGGCGATGGTGTTCTAGTTTAGAAACTGTCGCCAGTTAGAGTTACTTGTAGGTTAAAGAAACAAGGGACTGCCGAACTGCTAAAAGTTAATAGATAAACATGGATTAGAAAGTGTATAAAAGTATGGTATCCTCCTTACCTTTAATAAAATCCAACGTCTGCTTTCTGTATGTATGTATGTCTGTCTGTCCGCTTATAACCGAGAATCACTGAACCGATTTTAATAAAAAAATATTCTACGGATAGCTTGATTCTTCCCATCAACTATAGGCTACTTACTATCACGCTAAATGGCTTATGAGGTTAGCAGTGAAGTGAAATATGAGAGCGGGCGGAGCCACGAGCACAGCTAGTATACCTATATTCCTATATTATATAAGAGTTAGTTGATGTAGGTATATTATAATATTTATGTTTATTATTGTATACAGGCTGTTTCAGGATGGGGTTTCGTAACTTGAGGGTTCGAAAGGGGTCCATATTTGAAGAAAAAAGCCCTGAAACTTTTTCCCAGATTCGGTCATTTTATAGCGGCCACACTCGCACGTCTCTTTAGTACAGAGACGTTTTTGTCAACCTCGGTAGCTCAGTGGTGCGGTCGGTCGGCTGCAACGCTGAGCGCGGTCAGTACTTGGATGGGTGACCGCTCGACCGCTGGAGGCTGACCGTGGTTCGCATTCCACATTAAACTGTAGTTCCCTTCCCATCTTACCTTACTAGATGGTAGGGTTTAGCCCGACCGGGTTGGTGCCACTGAGCGAAACGTGTCGGTCGAAGCGGCTATGTTAATATCGTGTTTTCCGTCCCTGGCACCTATTTCAGCTGGTGTTATGGGCTGACATCACGGATGTTGTAGGTGATGTAGCCAACCGTGTCAGTTTCCATAAAAAAGTACGAGTTAGTGCGACATAGACGGCGCTCTACAACCGGATTGGTCTCTTTCTAAAGCTGGGTGTTAATACGGAACCCTCGTACACATTTGCCCGGTTTTTTTATTAGACAGCAACCTGTTGTAATTTTAACGGTTTTACCGGTCGCGTTACGATTCATATGACAGCCTTGATGATCAACTGCCAGTTCATCTTACATCACATCACATCACAGATCACATTACATACTCTATGCGCTCGTCAAGCGACATTTCATAAATATACTAATAATAAATCTGTAAGGGATGGTCATTGAGTAATTACTAATTACTTGATTTTATGAGATACTAGCTGTGCCCGCGGCTCCGCCCGCTCTCATATTTGACTTCTCTGCTATCCTCATAAGCCATTTAGCGTGATAGAAAGTAGCCTATAGTTGATGGGAAGAATCAGGCTATCCGTAGATTTTTTTAAATTAAAATCGGTTCAGTCGTCCTCGAGTTATAAGGGGGCAGACATACATACATACATACATAGAGAATACAGAAAGCAGACGTTGGATTTTATTAAAGGTAAGGAAGGATTGCGTTTAGGTATAGACTCTATCTAAGATACTAATTACTTAAATTTACGATTTTTAGAAATATAATAACTATACCGTGTGGGGCCGGTACTGAATAAGAATAGTCCCACTGTATCTCTCCCCGTGCATATCGTAAAAGGCGACTAAGGGATAAGGACAAGATGCCGCGCATAAGGGCGACAGGCTAGCCACCTCTCACTTTGACACGGTGTTTCCACCGCGTCATGCAGCAGGTGGGACTTCATGCCTTACTTGCGGCTTGATCTGAGTTATCTTGTCCGAATACTTTGCTAAACGTGGTGGTCGGTGTTGTGCTGTAATATACCAGAATACTTGTAGCTCAATACCGATTGCTTACCCCGATTATCGGGATATGGCGTGTGGTGTATAATAATAATAACTACTCTTAAACCGATAATCCGAATTCGATGAAACTTAGTACGAGCACATTTAACTAAACGTGACACAGGGTAGGCTAAATAAAATTCAGTTCCGGTTAAGCTATAGTGTGGCTCTCATATAAAACGAATTGTTCCGCGCGCCGAAATAAAGGTAACTCAGGAACGCAGCTCGGCCTTCTTTCTTACCTACTTACTTTATTCTTTTTAAATACGAATTTCACGCGAGTGAAGCCGCGGGCAAAAGCTAGTAAGTACATAATTTATAAACTAGACCGAGACACTTACTTGTAGGTACTCTATTAAAATAATGATCAGTTACTTAAGAGCACAGAATGAAGTCATTTGCATTGAAACAGTTCAGTGATATTTAGCTGGATCAAATTTTAAACCGCACAAGCCTATACTTGCTACTACATCTCGGTGAGATAACGTAGGTTCAATGCAGTTCATTTAGTAGAACTGAATGGGCGTATTTTCAACCTTACCCAGTTGGCAATAACGTGTATATTAGTTGTGATGTAATATAAAAGTTATAGCCTGTGGATTCTGTGTGGAGGTAATTTGTTAGATGTTGTCGAAAGTCACGATTCGCGCTATAGTTGGCACACTATCATACGAGTGACGAGTGTTATATTCTGAGGTTATATTAATATATAATAAGTAACTTCAATCAATATTATTACATAATATAATGTAGATACTTATTTTCTTTTGCAGATTTATGCATCACCACTTTTAAATACTTACCTATGTTAAATAAAATGAATACAATCTGGTAGGTAGGAATTTTTCACATTTTTTCTTAAAATTACCAAAAAAAAAAAACGGCGATAAACACTTTGAAAATAATTCTGATTTCAAATTTACAAAATATTTGCGATTATACCTAAAATAAATATTGATGAATTTTTATTTTTATTTTATTTTAGTATATTTTTTGCATTACTGATGACGGCAAAAGTCGAAATATGTTACAAGATGTGTAAGATGTGTATTTTATAATGTAGGTATATGTATAAAAGATATATAAAAGTGTGAAAACCAAATATTGGTAAGAATAAAAAATATTTCATTCATAAAATAAATATTGAAATGAAATTAAAATCTAAGTACACACATAATTAAAAACTTAATACCTACTCAAACCATAAACCATTCTAAAAAATGTATTGACCTCTAAGAGAGAAAATTGTCAACACACTCTGCCGATAAAAATAAATTTTAATTTAAATTTGTGTAGGAGTCAACATATTGTAAGAAATATTTGCGAACTTATTAACGTACCTGGAGCTTTAGAAAAGAGACAATCCGGTCGTAGAGTGTCATCTCTGTCGTACGAACTCGCACATCTGCGTGCGACAGGGACGACGATCTCTTTCTAAAGTTCAGTCAGTCAATCAGCCAGCGTTTAAGCGTCCACTGCTGGACATAGCCTCTCCAATTTTCCTCCAGTCCTCCCGGCCTTCAGCGGTACGGAACCACTGCTTTCCGCCGACGTACTTGATGTCGTCGTCCCACCTGGCGGGTGGTTTTCCCACACTCCGTTTTCCTGTCCACGGCCGCCAGTGTAGGACACGGTTACTCCAACGGTCGTCGTCTCTTCGGCTGACGTGCCCAGCCCACTGCCACTTGAACTTAGCCACCCGGTATCCAAAGTTCTAAAATTAATTCTAAAATTCTAAAGTTCGATGTTCATTATTTACTGGCAGGCACTGTACGTCAATATGACAAACAAAAGTCGTTCGACTGTAGAACAAACTCGACTATGAGTAAAATAATGGCGTGTAGGTACCAGCAAGGCCCAGCCAGCGCAGGTAAGCAGCGTTCAAATGTCAAGGTTCATTGGCGGCAAGCAGGCTTGCCACATCTACGCCATGAAACCTGTGCACCTAGACCTCATAGGTCGACCATATTATAGGTGTCTTTTTTACGGTTCCGCAGCAAACGAGTTCCTTGCCATCCAGGGGCGTTATTTGATAAGGACGGGGGACGGGGCGGCACTTGCCCCCCCCCCCCCGCCTCCTATAATTTTGGAATTTGCAAAAAAACCTCATATTTTTACGTACGTTTTACAAGTTTATTATGATCGCTTGCTATTATGTTGTATTGATTGATCAACATATAAACTAAGGATAAGTAATTTAAATATAGTTCACGCAAACAGCAATAGTAAGTTATTTTTAAAATAATTCCTAACTTTTTGTAGTAGGTTGGTTATGGAAGAAAAAAATACATTTGAAAAAAAAAATGGTTAGTAATTTTATTTTTATTTAATAAAAGGCGGACGTTATCGGGCCACTAAACCTCGATGAAACGATTTTCACCAAAAATTACTATAAAATGACCGAATCTGGGAAAAAGTTTCAGAGCTTTTCTTCCTCAAATATGCACCCTTTTCGAACCTCAATTTACGAAACTCCATCCTGAAACATCCTGTATATCTAAAATTAACACCGTAGTCAATTTGAAATTTACGAAAACAAATGCCAATGCATTTAAAAATTCTGGAACGCCCTCCCTGTTCCCCCCAAGTACAGTCCCGGGGTCCTTCAAGAGAGCCGGCGTGGCATTCGCAAGCCCCACGTACGACCGAATGTCCATGGGCGTCGTTAGACACTTTATGGGTGGATCAACGCCACATGTCGCGTTTCTGTAAAAAAACATGTATTTTATTCTTTTCTTCTGTATTATAATAAAAAAAATGCATACGGCCGGAACCAAACTATTAAGTAATCTGTGCCCGAACTCACAGTCAGACAGCGTATATGCGTCCACTGCTGAACATACGCCTCCCTCACCAATGTTCCTCCAGTCCTCCCGGCCTTCAGCGGTACGCAACCGTTGCTTCCCTCGTCGCCCCTCCTGACGGGTGGTCTTCCCACACTCCGTTTTCCTGTCCACGGTCCAATTCATAACCTGCTTTTTTTGAAGTCGGATAACACGTCATAATGCAGCGACATGGCTGATTCTCGATTGCCTATCTAGCAGTTAATATCTGATCGCGGCCTATGTAGCAGTTAATATCTAATGGCGGCGGGCGGCCGAGTGGTTTGAGCATAGGCTTCTCATGCGAGAGGTCCGCGGTTCGAATCCGGTCGGCGTTTACCAATGAGTTTTTTCTGACGAAAAAATTTACGTGCATACCTACACCTGCTGCTTCACCGTTCGGAACCGGTGTAAAACTGTAGGTCCCTTCCCTTGCCCCTTACTAGGTGGTAGGCTCAAATTGTAGCCGACTGGGTTGATACCACCGTACTGGATGTAAGATGGCCGCATAGCAGCCTCGGCTGTGTTCTCCACTAGTCCAGTATAGCCAGCAATCCAGGGAAGTCTCCGGTAAGGCACCTACCTTCTCGTAGGTGATATTGGCTGGTCGGAGCATGCGCTTTGGCCCCTTCGAATCAGCCACCCATACCGGATTACATTAAAAAAAAAAAAGATCTGTGGTGAAAACCGAAAACCGTAGTACGAAACACCATCGAATGTTGAAGAGACGGCGGCGTTGGCGTCGTCGTGGTCGTTGTCAGGTCAGGCAGGGCCAAGAGTGGAGATGTTTGTTTTTTTTTTTTTTTTATTGAAACTGACACGGTTGGCTACATCACCTACAACATCCGTGATGTCAGCCCATAACACCGGGTGAACTTGGTGCCACGTCGGTGCTTCCCTTCGGTCGTGCCGGCTACACTGAACTGGACGGAAAACACAAACTATTTACATAGCCGTTCCGACCGACCTTTCATTCAGTGCGGTTGTTGTGCCGCTGTCTCTGCCTAGCCCACTGGGTGGATTGTACGATATGTGTGCAGTATTAATTTTTATAATTGAGACAGAATGAAACACGTGTACAAGCAGGTTAAACGAGGATAGGTTGCCGGATAGCGCTTGAGGCAGACCGCGATAACAGATTTACACACACGGCCATGGAAATAAAATATATAGAGCGGACATAGAAGTTAAGTACATAGGGCACCGCGCGGTAGGACTTTTGATGGGTTCAACCCACAGAGCATGAAATGCGCGCGCCCGCCCCTACTAGAGGTGCCGTGAGCGCGATTTCTCTACAACGGCGTTGAAGCCTGTGGGCGTGGCCTATGACTTACATATGTGTGTTGTGTGTGCGTGTGCATTTGTTTTGTGCGTGTGCCTAACTTGCTCCTCTTTGTGTGTAGTGTCGATACTAGCACACACACATACATACGAAGCGCTAGCAGCTCAGCGTACGGTTATTGGGTTTCAAATATCATCGCTTAGGGCGCCTCTAGTAGGGGGCGCGAGCGGTAGGTATTTGATGCTCTGTGGTTCAACCCGTTGAGGTTGACTGTGGTTCGGAATCCACGTAAAACTGTAGATCCCTTCCCTTCTTACCTTACTAGGTGGTAGTGTTTAACCCGCCCGGGTTGGTACAACCGCACTGAACGAAAGGGAAGTCTCTGGTATGGCGGCGCCTTCTCGGAGTTGATATTGGCTGGTCAGACAGAGCATGTGCTCTGACCCCTCTGACTCAGCCACCCATACCGGATTATTTATTTATTTATTTACTTTATTAGAATAAACAGCCAAGTGTGAATCGGACTCGCGCACCCAGGTTTCCGTACCACCATGTAAATGGCCGTTTTTTTTTAGTTTTTTAGGATTCCGTATCCGCCGTCTGTCTGTCCGGAAACCTAAAAACTGGGTAAAATGTATGACAGCCGCTTCGGCGTATGAATGTCCATGCACGCACACGGCTGATCAGCCGACGCGTTGCGTTGTGCCCCTCCGCGCCGCCGCGCCGCCCCGCGCCGGCGCGCGGTCGACGACCCGACCCACATTCTGTCGTGATCTACGACAAGCCCGATCTGGTCGCGGCCGTGCATTTAGATGAGCGACGTGATTTAAGTTTTGAAGAGATGATGTATTTGCACGGGTATTGAATATTGAATGAATAGATGATATGAGATGCTCTTAGAGCCATGTTTACGAGATGTTTAGGAGAAACAGCTCGCGCAAAACAGAGGCCGAAAGTAGCCGACTGGGTTGGTACCACCGTACTGGATGTAAGATGGCCGCATAGCAGCCTCGGTTGTGTTCTCCTCGAGGGGGAGCGTGAGAGCGATGCTACCGCGCTGAATGAAACGTCTCGTCGGTCGAAACGGCTATGTAAATAGTTCGTGTTTTTCGTCCAGTTCAGTGCAGCCGACATAAAATGAAGGAAAGCGCTGACACGGCACCTAGTACAGCCGGTGTTATGGGCTAACATCACGGATGTTGTAAGTGAAGTAGCCGACCGTGTCAGTTTTCATAAAAAAATTGGGTGTCTGTAAAGTCGGTTTACGGACGATAGTTTTACGTGATGACGTCATAAAGTATATAAAGTGCGAAGTCAGATACAAAATCAGTTTTACTTTATCGTGCTTAGAAGTTTAATTCTTAAATCGCAAATGTGAGTACTTTAAAACTATTTTTTTTTTTATATTAATTCGTCTCCTCCCGAAACAGGCAAAACTCATTAGAGTATACAGGCATTTCTGTTGTAGCTTTTAACGTCTGTTGCATAAATTCTCGCACCGCGAGAACCACAAAAATATATATTTTTAATTACAAGGACGACGCGACGTACTTCCCCCGTCCACCATCTTTTTTTTTAGTAAAAAAAACTTTAAAAACTAATAATATTAAGAAGAAAAGCTGTCAGACTGACAGGGGGTAAATTTTTTTTCTGAAAATTTGAAAAAATGAAAATTTTATAAAACCGGTTACCCGACAGCCTCGGCAGTGGATTACCGGCGACACCGCCTCAGCGCCTCACCACCCCGCTGTGTCAGAGGAGGGACAAGTGGCGTCGCGCGTCCCAGTCAACACGCCTCGCCCTCCTCGCGATGTGGCCGGATCCAGAGACAAGACCTGCTGCTTCTTTCGCAACCAGCGCACCCAATCCACCACGGTTCGCTGACCCATCGCCTGCGTCTGCCGGTGAGGATGACGAACCAGGGACACGCCCCGCCACACCAGATACGACGGGACGAAGTCCGCCGCCACCGGTTAGCTTGGGGCTATCGCGGCCCTGTGTCGCGCTTGCAGCCTCCGCTACCGGTGCAGCGCCGTGCGCAACAGCGACGCACGCAAGAGGGCCACCAAAGATAGAAGAGCTGTGTGACGTCGCCCCGCAGTCCGACGGATACGGAGCTCTCCGGGATGGGGGTGGTGGTGGCCTACGTGTCTAGTACCACCACCTATCGCTCGTAGTTTGTCTCGCGTCGTCCCGGAGAGCTCCGTAGCCACGGCCTGCACCCACCGGCGTGCTTGGAGGCCTGCCTCCCGCCGCCGGCGGATATTTACCGTTTTTATTTAGATTTTTATTAATTTTGTGTATTTTTATAAGTTTTTGTAGAATATAAAATATTTAAAATTAATTTAAGTTAAAGACATTAAACCCACCCTCTTTCATATAGACCGGACAACAAGAACAAAATCGTAATCTACTACTTAGAACCTACTGGTACAAAGTCGTTCAGTCTAGTATGTACCACTAGTCCGCATGTGAGGTCGTATATCTAAGAAAATATGCCGAGTTGCTCATTGCTTTATTGCAAATCTCGATATAAAAATACGACTGAACGTGTAATCAGTTTATTTTCATAAGTATTGTGTATATTTATTCAATATTTGAATATAATACATAATTTCGATAGATGATTCTAGAACAACGATCAACTAGGCCATATGGAAAAAATAAACAGCGCCCTCTGTTATACAGTAGCTTTACTACTAAAACCTGGGAATTCTTATGGATGATACGCTATCTTGGCAGGCTCAGGTCAATGAGGTCAGTCGAAAAGTCTATGCTGCGGCGCACTCCCTGAGGCGGCTGCAGAACCTTCTTCCGACCTCCACAAAGACAATTCTAGCACAATCGCTGCTTCTCCCCATCCTTGATTATGCGGATGTGTGTTGCCTGGACGTTACTGAGGAACTCCTGGACAAGCTTGAGCGTCTGCAAAACATGTGTATACGCTTCATTTTCGGTTTACGTAAGTACGACCATGTTTCACAATACCGCAGACGTCTCAAGTGGCTTCCAATCCGTCTCCGCAGAAATTCCCACATTCTTGGCCTTCTTTATTCTTGTATCAACAACCCTTCTGCTCCCGAGTACCTATCTTCGCGTTTTCAGTACTTATCTTCCCACGGTGTAACGCTTCGGTCAAGTGATGATAATATCTTAGCCATTTCCACTCATAAAACTGGATATTACACAAACTCCTTTTCTGTGCACGCAGCTCGGCTGTGGAATCTACTACCTCACTGTATACGGCACTGCAAGTCGCTTCCGTTATTCAAAAAACACTTAAAGTTGTACTATCTCCGTCAGTGTGAAGTCAAAAGCTAAAAAATCCTTTAATTCTGAATGGACAAGTATGTATGTATATATTTAGGTATTATGTATTATATAAATTGTAATTCATATGTATTTAATTTAATCTATAAATAGTAATTTATACGTATAATTAACTAGTATGTACTTATATGTAGTGTATATTATAGTATATTATAGTTATTTTCCTTATATTATATTTTACATTCCCACACTCAAGTCTTTTGCTACTACCTACTTATATCTCGCAACATACGACTCTCAAACATCCAAAGGTTGACTGGGAGAAATCCCTGTAAGGGATAAGTCCGCCTTTGCCCCTCATGTAAATTTCTTATTGTGTGTTTATGTTAAATGTTTTTTGGAGCAATAAAGTATTTCTATCTATCTATCTATACTATTATAGTACGAGATCCCACAACCAATATTTTTGTCTCATAGTATTACGTTCAAAACCGCATAAAATCCATAGTTCAATTGTCCTCAACCCGATACTAAATGTTTTTCGTGTAGCGTCTCCTGACAGTATTTTTTAAAAATAGCAACCAATTTGACCGAACCGTGTCATAGTTATTCCGCCTGATTTACGGAATGTTGTTGAATTACCGATCTAAGATAACCAGAACATGTTTTTCAGACGTCAGTAGCGGTGCGCGTACCAGACTATTACAAAAAACCGCCTTAAAAAAATTATGAAATAAAAAAAAATTGAACCCTAGAGTTGAAGGCGATGGGTTATTTTTGCTTGCTTTAGCACCGCCTTCAACTCTAGGGTTCGAATTTTTTTATTTCATACATTTTTGAAGGCGGTTTTATATTTTTTTGTAATTTTTTGCTATTAATGTACTCGGCGGAATCGCTCGGCCTTCGGCCTTGCGATTCCGCCTCGCTTTCCAATCCGATCTTGAAATGAGACCACACGGGAAGCACCAGCTTTAAAATAAAAAAAAAATTTTCAAGAGGGAACAAACATAAAAAAAAATACTGTCGAATTGAGAACCTCCTCCTTTTTTTTAAGTCGGTTAAAAATGGCAAATGAGGCAAAACAAATATAATATTATAGCTCAGTCTCAAAATCATTTTGACAAGTGAATTTGGGTCAATTGATCAAAACGGAATAGTAAATCAAATTTAACGATTTTATCGCTCATATAAAATAAACTATCATTTTGGTCGTTGGCTCTCGTCCTATTAGACTATTGGCTTCACCTATCGACCGATAGATGAAATATGTTCTAACATGTTCTAATTATTTTACTTCATGTTTTTGCTGTTCAAAGCTAGATGGCGTATTATATATAACCTTGAGCTCAAAATGTTTATATGGAAATTTTCCCATTGTCCTCTCTTTAACCTGGTTTACCGCTGAAGTGCTAGATGTCGCTCCATGAAATCTTCACCAACTGTTCCCAAATTCGATTCATAAGTACACGACCGATTAGCCGTGTGGTTTAAGACGTCTGGTCGGTCACAATATATTGGTGGCAGGGACCGCGGGTTCGAGCCTCGCAAAAGACGGACAAATATATTTTGTACTAGCTGAGCCCGCGGCTCCGCTCGCGTGAAATTCGTATTCCAAAGAAGAATGTAAGTAACTAAGGGCGAGGCCGAAGGCCGAGCTGCGTTCAGGTAATCGATAAACCTTCTTAAAGAAAGTAACTAACTAAGGGCGAGGCCGAAGGCCGAGCTGCTTTCAGGTAAACGATAAACCTTTCTCAAATAAAGGAAGTAAGTAAGGGCGAGGCCGAAGGCCGAGCTGCGTTCAGGAAGACGATAAACCTTCTGGAAGAAGGTTTATCGTCTTCCAATTAAACCTACCTAACAAACATTAAAATAACTATCAAAACGGGCATTTTTAAATGTTCTTAGAGCACTTGCGGCATTACCCCGCTGGATGGCAAGGCTTACCCTTTGAATGAAGTACATAAGCCCTTGATGGCGGGACACCAGTTGCGTCAACCAGCTCAAGCCTCTTTTGGCTTCACTGCTCCACGGACCGAGGGTTTCAACGGCAAACGCAACAAATTCGAAATCTTGAATTATATTTCTATATTTGCTGCGTTTGAGGCTCTCCGCCCCAGCCTCGGCCGCGCCAGCCGCTCTTGAAGATGTCCTAACGTGACTTGGAGCCAATGTGAGAACAAAAGTGGCGTCCCACATCAAAGAACTACCCTTAGTCCATGGCACTAAGGTGATCGGGCCTCTTGCCATCTAGCCGGGAATAACCGCGAGGTTCTAGGATGCACGGTATATTTGCCGTTAGAAGCGTGGACTTTATAATAAAATTAAAATTAAATTAACTCAATCTTAATATTAATTAACTTTATTCGAGATGGTTTAGCTTCTTCCTGAACGCAGCTCGGCCTTCGGCCTCGCCCTTAGTTACTTGCTTTCTTCGACATGGTTTATCATTTGTCAGAACGTAGCTCGGCCTTCGGCCTCGCCTTAGTTACTTGCTTTCTTCAAGATGGTTTAGCTTCTTCCTGAACGCAGCTCGGCCTTCGGCCTCGCCCTTAGTTACTTGCTTTCTTCGAGATGGTTTTTCAATTATCCGAACGTAGCTCGGCCTTCGGCCTCGCCTTAGTTACTTACTTTCTTCAAGATGGTTTAGCTTCTTCCTGAACGCAGCTCGGCCTGCGGCCTCGCCCATAGTTACTTACTTTCTTCGAGAAGGTTTATGGTCTTCCAGAATAGAGCTCGGCCTTCGGCCTCGCCCTTAGTTACTTACTTTCTTCAAGAATGTTTTTCTTCTTCCTGAACTCAGCTCCGCCTTCCGCCTCGCCCTTAGTTACTTTCATCGAAAAAGATTATCGTTTACGTGAGCACAGATCCGCCTTCGGGCCCGCCTTTAGTTACTTACTTTCTTTTTTTTAAATACGAATTTCACGCGAGCGAAGCCCCGGGCAACAGATATATAAATTTTATTCCACCAATGACAGCGACATAACTTCGACTTTCAATTATTATTTTTATTTATCAAACAATTTGTCACAGGCCAGCTCACGTCGAGATGACAGGTCTCCGTTGTCAACATGACATTTAAAATTGTTTTTTTACCTTTACTTTGGATTACGTGATTTTTATTATATTTTTTAATTATTATGTTCATCCGGGATATACACTGTCATTATAAAAAGTTTCGTCAAATTCCGTTCTTTGGTTTTTGCGAGATGCGCGTACAAATAGACATTTTTGCATTTACGATTTTATGATATGTATAGAAAGAATAGATATGTATAGACTATTGTGTTCAAATTATAAAAAAGAAGAACTGTCATTTTCGTTGTATCTACTTATTTTTAAATTTCGAATGAATATTTTATTTCAATTGTATTTGCTGCCAGTTCTCAAGATATAATTATGTACTTTGGACTACGTGATTTTAAACGCGCAATAATGTTTATAATTGTTATTTTTTTTTATTTTTTTTTATTTTTTTTTACGTATTATGTTAACCTGGCATATAAACTGCCACTATACAAAGTTTCGTCTAATTCCGTTCAGTGCTTTTTGCGTGATGCGCGTACAGACAAACAAACAAACAAACAAACAAAAATTTTAAAAACTGTTCTAACATGTTCAGTATCTCATTTTAAGCCACCCTGGTTAGTTTTTTTCCGAATACATTCAATGTACAGACTTTCTTACCTCTACGATTTTATTATATGTATAGATTTCCTACTATTGTATATGCCTCTCTATCGTGCTCTCGCTTGCACACAGAGGTTTAGATGGAACGTGATACTTCTTCGTGCGTGCAGCCGGTGTTCATCAATTTATAAGACGTGACGTCATCACGTCAAAAAATGTTCACCTTTCGCCAGTGACTCACTGCGTCGTCTCACCCCTGCACACGAAGTAGACGGGCATTGACATCGTCCGTACAGCGTAACGTGCACTGATATCCGAGGTCAGATGTCTATAAACAATTTTAGAACCGAAGTGCGAAAGCAAAAGAGTTTTGAAGTGGCGAAACTTGAAACGTAGGTGTATTTGAGACGACAGTAAAACTTTACTACATAATTATTATCATTATTAAAAAAAAACCGGCCAAGTGCGAGTCGAACTCGCGCACCGATTATCTAATTAACGTTCAAAAGATATATCGGAGCGACGACGCGATGGACGGATGGACAGACGGCGGCGGCGGCGTAGCCTTATTAAGTGTACCATACCATATAAGGTACCTAACCCTAAAAAGTAGGTAGTTAATTCCTACTAATATTCCCTTCTCCTACGGAGCGGCCGATATCGGCCGCTTTATACATTAAACGCGAAAGTTTGTGAGGATGGGTGGATGTATGGATCTTTGTTCCTCTCTCACGCAAAAACTACTGAACGGATTTTGATGAGACTTTACAGTGCTATAGCTTATACAAGCTTATACATCAGAATAACATATGGGCTATATACCATCACGCTAAATAGCCTTAGGGCTCAGCAGTATCAAATAAAGTATAGTATGGACGGGAGAGAGAGAATATAAAAGACAAGAAAAACAAAAGCCTATCAACGTCACATAAAAACTTCAATTTCGAATTCTATTCTTTTTTTAAAATCCACGCAGATGAAGTCGCCAGCAAAAGCTAGTAATTATATAGATCAATAGAAAATACTTTATTGCTCCAAAAACATTTTAGGTGCTAAGACGGACTTATCCTTCTACCAGTCAACTTTGGATGTTTGTGAGTAGATTAAAATAGTAAATGCTGGTTAAATGAAAGCTATAGGATACGCTATAGGATACGCTTATATGAAAACCGGCCAAGTACGAGTCGAACTCGCGCACCGAGGGTTCCGTATCGCCATGTCATGGTCAGCGCCACTCACGCCATCTATGTATTAGTTAAAATGCTTCATACCCTGTTCGGTAGATGGCGCGCATACACTTTTTAGTTTCGTGTATGGGGACCCCCGTGAAAAATCACGGGGTCACGTGAATTTTCTTTTGAAAATACTTTTTCTTATTTTTCTTATTTGTTGTTATATTGGCCATAATAACACCATATTCTGTGAAAATTTCAACGAGCTACCTATTACGGTTCAAGAGATAAGCCCTCGGACAGACAGACAGACAGACAGACAGACGGCGTAGGCTTAGTAATAGGGTCCCGTACGACGGATACGGAACCCAAATAAAAATATAAATTATCCAATACATAAAATATAATAAAGAAATAAATATATTCATACTAGTTGTAGAGCGTCGTCCCTGTCGCACAGAGGCGTGCGAGTTAGTGAAATGAAATGAAAATGAAATGAATTTTATTGCACACGGAATGAATGTGCTAATACAGTAGGTACAGTATACAAATCATTGTAAATATGTGGAACAGGGACGACAGGGACGACGGTCTACAACCGTATTGTCCCTTTCTAAAGTCCGATCTGCATTTTTTTTATGTAATCAGATATGGGTAGCTGAGTCGGAGGGGACAAAGCGCATGCTCCGACCAGCCAATATCACCTCCGAGGAGGTAGGTGCCATACCGGAGACTTCCCTGGATTCTTCCCTGGATACTGGACTAGAGGAGAACACAGCTGAGGCTGCTATGCGGCCATCTTACATCAACCCAGTCGACTACAATTTGAGCCTACCACCTAGTAAGGGGCAAGGGAATTATTTACTCTGCCGGGCACTGTACAAGCGAAAGATTGAAACCAACAACGCACCAACACATTCCAAGTTGTACACGTATAGGTGTTGTGTTCCACACACCGCAGCAGCTCGCGATTGGCTGGTATTCTCTGCAACACGAGTTGAAGCTGTCACATAAACTAATTTGTTCTATTGCTTCCAATTTACAAATCCCTGGCGTTTGTTATTTCCCGTTTGGTATATTTAGATGCTGGATATGTATGCGGGTGTTATCTTGTTGTGTTCGTGTTTTGCTGGGAGTGTTACTGGCAGCAGACAGGTAAAGGGCTTGGAGGGATTCGTTCGCAAAAGATCTCCCTTGTGGTTGAGTTGTAATCATGTTGTTAGGTATCGTAGATAAATTGGACTGTTTTTTTAGGTTTCCGTATTCCCGTACGGAAGCCTATTACTATTCTGTCTGTATGCTTTCTGTCTGTCTGTCCGTCCGTCCGTCCGCTGTATCTTTGGAACCGTAATAGCTATCCGGTTGAAATTGTCACATAATGTGTATTATTATGGCGGATATAACAAAAAATAATAAAACATATAAAAAGTAAAAAATAAAAGTCAAAGTCAAAGTCAAAAGTCAAAATTGTTTATTTCCCGTTGAGTGGGTTTATACAATTTTATATAAATAAAATTGTTTCACTATGGGACACGTCAAAGATTTTAAAAAATTGTATAAAATAATCCAAAATTAAAATATGATTACAATAATAAAATAAAAGTTAAATTACAAATTTAAAAAACCCCCGACTCTTAAAAAGTCAAAAATAATTTCCGTTTACTTACTTAAAGGAGTCGGTAGACCGCTAAGTAAATTCCCGCGCAACTTTTGAGTCTTTATATTTAATTTACTTAGCGGTCCCCCGACTCCTTTAAGTAAGTAAACGGAAATTATTTTTGACTTTTTAAGAGTCGGGGGTTTTTTAAATTTGTAATTTAACTTTTATTTCAAGCTTTTTAAAAAAAACCGCATGCAAATCGGTCCACTTTTGAAGATAATAATTTTTTTTATTACTTAATTACTTAATTACTTGATTACAAACATAGCTAAGAACCATCCCGATTAAACAGGCTTCCTAATAAAAAAAACCGCATCCAAATCGGTCCATCCGTTTGGGAGCTACGATGCCACAGACAGACACACACACACACACACACACACACACACACGTCAAACTTATAACACCCCTCCGTTTTTTTCGTCGGGGGTTAAAAAGCAATATCGCACATAATTAATTAGTGCTTCTTATTATTTATTGAAAAAGAACACATGTTTTTTTATACACATTTTATGTATTTCGGCGAATGCCGTCAAAAAATATAAAAAAATATAAAAAATATATGAAATATATAAAATGTGTATAAAAAAACATTTGTTCTTTTTCAATAAATAATAAGAAGCACTAAAAAGTGATATGTATATTTTCTTACAATATAAAAATATAATAAATTCATAATATATTAATGTTTATCGGTATAGCAGAGTATAATTAATTAGTGGTAGATTCCAAATTTACACATCTTCAGTAGAACAAAGTCAAATTCTCAATCACACACACATACATAGACATCCTCACACACACAGACCCGCACATAAATTAAATTATAATAGTAAATTGAATTAGAAATATTTAAATGAAATATAATGGTTGTATTTACTTTATATAATTATTTTTGTTATAGTCGTGAAATCTGTAATGTGTGGTTTATATATCGTTAGTTAATTATTTTAGGGTGTTTAGTTTTTTTTTTATAACCACCTAAGAAAAAATGTACCGTGTGGGGCCGGTACTTTAAAAGAATAGCCCCACTGCATCTCTCCCCGTGTTTGTCGTAAAAGGCGACTAAGGGATATGACTCCCTTCTTATATTACTAGGTGGTAGGGTTTAACCCGCCCGGGTTGGTACCACCGCACTGAATGAAAGGTCGGTCGAAACGGCTATGTAAATGGTTTGTGTTTTCCGTCCAGTTCAGTGTAGCCGGCACGACCGAAGGGAAGGCTGACGTGGCACCAAGTTCACCCGGTGTTATGGGCTGACATCACGGATGTTGTGGGTGATGTAGCCAACCGTGTCAGTTTCCATAAAAAAAAAAAAAAAAAAAATTATTTTCGGAAATATAAACTTGTAACAAAATTTAAAAATGCATGCTATAAAATTCATTAATATTGTAAAGTGGATTAAGAGTTAAAATGTTTTTAATGTAGTTTTTAAATATGTTAGGCGACAGTTGCCGTGTGTTCCAATTTATATGATTAAATAATTTAATTTTTTCATAGTCACCGTGACGCTTGGTGCGTTCCAAACGACAGGAAGGAATACAAGTCGCCATACAAGAAACGTGTTTTTTCTACGTTCTTTTTTTTTGTAGTAAGTACGGAAACCTCGGCGCGCTGCGCGGGCCCGACTCGCACTTGGCCGGTTTTTAGACAGTGCCGATGATAACACACTTTTCAAAGGCGAAGAGCAGAGTGAGATTGAAAGTATGCTTGTAAGTACCTACAGATTTACAGTGAAATAAGTTTCTTCCAACGAAGTTGTAAACGCAAATTTTCAAAGGACAAACAGAAAATGAATACTTAGGCCCACTTGCACCAACACAAATTTAATATATAAACCAGTTTAACTCGCTAAACCAGTTTAAGCTAGCACCCTTTGACTGTGGGAACCGCGTTTAAATCCATAACTCGCTACTTAACTTTAAACTCGTGTTGGTGCAAGTGGGCCTAACACAGAGCACATTTAAAATATATTTAAAGACGCCCTGTGAGGCCTCTCTACAAAGTATTTAATATTAAAGCGCCTCTGGCAATAATCTGGTTGCTAGATTTATGGCTCACGATGGTTCAGGTTAACAGCTCTGTAAAAATAACGATCGGAAGCCGTAAAGTTAAGCTCATCAGTAATGTAGGAGCTCTTTTTTTTAGCATTTTGCTATTAAGCTATAATGGGACGGACGTGGCGACGAACGAATGGTGAGAGCGAAATTATCGTTTCATTAGAAAAATATAATTTTCTGACTCCATCTTTAAAGTGTGGAAGAATAATAGTCAATTTCCTGTCAGCCTCTGTTTTTTTTTTTATGGAAACTGACACGGTTGGCTACATCGCCTACAACATCCGTGATGTCAGCCCATAACACCTTCGTGAACTAGGTGCCACGCCAGTGCTTCCCTTCGGTCGTGCCGGCTACACTGAAATGGACGGAAAACACAAACTATTTACATAGCCGTTTCGATCGACCTTTCATTCAGTGCGGTGGTACCAACCCGGGCGGGTTAAACCCTAGTAATATAAGAAGGTAGTCATATCCCTTAGTCGCCTTTTACGACATACACGGGGAGAGATGCAGTGGGGCTATTCTTTTAAAGTACCGGCCCCACACGGTACGAGTACTGTAGCTCAGTGATGCGGTCGGTCGACTGTCGGTCGGATCATAAGCACACCTGAGAGCGGTCAGTGTATGGATGGATGACCGCTCGACCATGGTGGCTGACCGTGGTTCGGATTCCACGTAAAACTGTAGCTCCCTTCCCTTCTTACCTTACTAGGTGGTATGGTTTAACCTGCCAGGGTTGGTATCTCCGCAGCGAATGAAAGGTCGGTTGAAACGGCTATATAAATAGTTCGTGCTTTCCGTCCAGTTCAGCAGGGAAGCACTGACATGGCATCTAGTTCACCAAAGTGGCTGACATCACGGATGTTGTAGGTAATGTAGCCAACCGTGTGAGTTTCCATAAAAAAAAAATCTGATGTGAGTGAGAGAGTGAATGAAATTACTAAGCTACCTAATTAAATGCCTTTTGAAGTCTGGTGAGGCCGAAAATATTTTTGTGAAATTCGCCATTGTGTTGGATCGAAGCGTCAAATTATTGTAAATTGAGATGAAATCGCAATTCATTGCTTGTAATTTATTTTACAAAGTAACCACGCCTGCCTTGCTATTTTGTTATCCGCATTGATTATCACAAAAATCATCCAATTTGTTTTCTGTGAATAAAAAAAGAAAAGATAATTTCATAACAAATTCCATGTTACGCATTCAAACAATGGAATTAAAAGGTTTAAATTATTTTTTGTAGAATGGATGAGAAAGATTGTATGAAAATTTCACGGATGCTGAATATACGAATAGACTCTACTAAACTTACCTGTGTACGTCACTGACGATGAATATGAATAAATCAATACTAATAATAAATCTGTGAGGGGATGGTCATGGAGTAAATTACTGTATTGCGTTTGTAGACTCTATGTATGGATTACTCGTACCACAGATTACTTAATAGTTACTTCGTAACAGATAAAGCACTCCATAGAAAACGTTCCATACCTTCGGCTTTAATAGCCTACTGCTTCACGTCGCCAATCGCTGCGTGCGAAAATGTAGCTAAACGATCGTGTGTAAAGTGCATTATTGCTTTGCAGCTGCACGCAGTTGCGTGGGCGAGCGTGTAGGTATGTTTCGCGCGGCTGACGAATTTTTACTGAATTAGACCGCCGGCGGCCCGCCGGGCGGTAGGTAGTTAGCGCGCGCAAGTACATAGAGTGCGTGAGGCCTGCTCGTACTAATACTAAATTGACGATTTTTAGAAATATTTTATGTGTTCCTCCGTAACTATTAAACCGATCATCTGAATTCGATGAAACTTAGTACAAGCACATTTAACTATTTGTGACACAGGATAGGCTAAATAAAATTCAGTTCCGGTTACGCTAAGATGTGGCTCTCATACAAACCGAATTGTTCCTCGCGCCGAAATAAAGATACGGTAGCGGGCTTTACTTACTTTCTTCTTTTTGTATACGAATTTCACGCGAACGAAGCCGCGGGCTAAAGCTAGTTTAGAAATATAACGCTTGAATAAACACATTGATCCAAAACAAATAGATTATTTAGCTAAAACACTACACACTCGAATCGAAGTGTTTTCACCTACATTTCAAGTGAATTCACATTGTTTTTGTTAATATAATACCTATTTTATTAGTATAGGCTGTCAGTTCGATAACCTATTGATATGATAAACAATCTGAAGTTTGATAATATATATTATTGGTGGTAGAGCGGTAGCTACTTCTTATTGAAAACAGGTCATTCGAAAAATTAAAACAATACGATACGGCTCAAATTGAAGCCGACTGGGTTGATACCACCGTACTGGTGGCGTGTAAGATGACCGTATAGCAGCCCAGGCTGTGTTCTTCGTGTTGTTTCATGTTCTTCGTGTTTTAATTCCATTTCTTCTAGGTTGACAGAAGCTACGGACAAAAGGCATTCAACATTTGATTGGTCAGTGGCACACATACAGTATTGGGTAATCAATACTTATAATATTTTTTTGTGATCGATCACTCACTGTATGTCTTTAGTAATGTCTATTGGAAATGAATTTATAAGATATATTTTTAACCAACTTAAAAAACCAGCCAAGTGCGGGTAGAACTCGCGCACCGAGGTTTCCGTACATGTTTCTTGTATGGTTCTATATATTTTTTTTATTATTTGTTGTTACATCTGCCATAATAAATAAATAACATATATTCTCTGAAAATTTAAATCGGCTAGCTATTACTTCCTATGCTTCTGTACGGGGTACGGATACCTAAAATGGACCCAAGTGATCCTTTTTAGGTTTCCGTATCTCGTACGGAAGCCTATTACTAAGCCTACGCCGTCCGTCTGTCCGAGGGTTGTATCTCTTGAAATTTTCACAGAATATGTGTTACTATGGCGGATATAACAACAAATAAGAAAAATTAGAAAATGTTAAAAATTAAGGGGGGCTCTCATACAACAAACATCGAAAAATCGATTAGTCGCACTATTGAATAATAGATGGCGCCAACGGCTTTTATCCATTGCATTGTTGAAAGACAAAAGATAGGCGGATAATAGCGGATAGATACGGAAACCTCCGTGCGCGAGTAAAACTCGCACTTAATATATTTTTTATGTATTTCAAGTGGGTCCGGTCAAGTTTAGCCGACTTCATATAGTTTATTAGGTTATTTATTTTTACTGGAGTAGATTCAAAGCGACCGTGCCACAAACATTATACATTGATAGTTTTAAGAGCACTTGAAACGTTTCATCTTAATAAATATTCATTGTGCGGTGCCTTGCGCCTTGTGTGTTGTGTGTGTGTGACTTGTGAGAGGAGAGGAGAGGTATTGTATTGATTTCGTTCGGGCGTGGAAGGAATCGTTAGTGGGGAAAGGACGATTCTCGTTATCGACTAAGTAAGACTGACGTTAGTATGACCGTGCTATTTTGTTTTATTTGTATTCTTTTCCGAGCTTCCATAGTTCAATTTAATAGCAAATCGCAAATATTATAATAAACGATCGCTTCTCTTATATTATTATGTCTCTCTACATACATACATACATACCACACACGCTGTGTTCCGAAAATCAGGGTAAGCAGAGTGATCGGTGTTGTGCTACAAGAACTCTGGAAAATTGCAACAGAACATCGACCACCACGTTTAGCACTCTCTCTCCCGTATTTTCTTTCATACTGCTCACTATTTAGCGTGATTGTATACATATCTTCTACTAAACGCAACTATCTACTCCAACGCAAGGCAACAGAACTGCTAACGCCATCTATTACGACCACTCAACACTAAATTCCGTTCATATTTACTTTCTTTGATACTGCTCAATCCTAAGGCTATTTAGCGTCATGGTAAATAGGTAGCCTATTATAGTGAGCCTCAAGAACTATACCCTTTCCATTGGTGTAAACCTCATCAAAATCTATTCAGTGCTTCCGGAGTTTACTTTAAATATACATACATACAGACAGACGTTCCCTTTTATAAGAAGTAGAGAGTAGAGATAGAGATGGAGCGTAACATGCTTGTTACATCATCTACTTCACGCTTGACGTCAATCCATAACACCTTAGTGAATTAGGTGCCATATCAGTGCTTCCGTTTGGTCGTGCCGGATTCACTGAACTGCCTCTATGGAATTATTTACATAGACGCTTTGACGGACCTTTCATAGAGTGCGGTGGTGCCAATTCGGGCGATTTAAGTCAATCTACAATTTTACTTGGAATCCGAACCACGGCCAGCGTCAACGGTCGAACGGACATTTAATTTAATTTTTCTGTCCGGCGTCGGTTTGTAAGTGAAAGCTTTGGTTAGCCACTCTGTTTAGAAATTAAAATAGAGAAACCACACATAAATCGGTTGACCCGTTTTCTAATTACAAAACAGACAGAACGCGCGACGGGTTGTAAATGATATATATCTTCTCTTCTCTAGAGAATGACATACAAAAGAAATTCACACGAAATAAAATCGACTGAATCCTTATGAATCTTATGGACTGATTCTTTTGCTAAGATGGTTTGAAAATTTAAATCAATTTATTAATTCAATTTAAACTTATTTAAATGTGACTATAAATGTTAATATTTCCTTCATCTAATAGTCACAGCAATAATGAGAATGATTTGTAAACACTACAAATCTTGACATATTTATTGGCATATCCGACCTTATAGAAGACTGACTTTAATAAGGTTTCCATACAAATAATCTGACAGTTGACCTTATGAAGTTCTTTCTTAGTTTGACTATAATGTCGGCTTAATATTCATCTAAACAAAAGATTTAAAAAGTTTATAGATGAATAACAGATTAGTAAATATTTAGTTTCACCTTGAAAATATACGAGTACACTTCTTTCTACGAGGTTGCAATCTACGCGTTGCAATGAACTGCCTTAACTCTGATTATAATAATAACTTGCTCCTGCCCGCGGCTTCGCTCGCCGTAGACTAAGTTTAATAGCAAATCCGATTTAAACGCAAATATTTTTTTTATGTAATACGGTATACGGCCATAGCAGATGCTCTGACTAGCCAATATCACCTCCGAGAAGGTAGGTGCCATACCGGAGACTTCCCTTGATTACTGGCTATACTGTTAATAAACTATCGCTTCTCTTATATTATTATCTCTCTCTCTCCCGTTCATAATACTTTATTTGATACTGCTCAGCCCTGAGGCTATTTAGCGTGATGGTATATAGCCCATAGTGAGCCTCAAGAACCACTCTTTCCATTTATGCAAACCGCATCAAAATCTGTTCGGTGATTCCGATGTTTACTTCAAACGCACATACATACAGACAGACGTTCCCTTTTATAAGAAATAGAGATAGAGATAGAGGTAATATTTTAGGCCGTAGAATTTGGGACGAGATTTGGGAAATGAAATGAAAAAAAAATTTAATGAAAATATTTATTATCTATCACATGAAATTGTACAGTACAATAAATAACCGAGTCTCTTGCACTAGAAAAATTCTTTCTCTCAGTAAGACTTTTTAGTAAACATAAATTTAGATTTTAATATTTTTTATTTATTTCATATTATAATTAAATGAAGCGTACGTATTGTTAATATATAAAATACAAGTTAGTTAAAATCTATATAATATAATATATTAAATAAAATATGAATATTTTATGGTTTTGTATTGTTATTTAGTTAGTAAGGTGTTATCCAGTTTACCTATAATTATTATAGGTCCGTTATTACAACATTCATATTTTCACCATTTTCTGGCTACTATGTCGCCGATAGTTAACCCCGCCAAATGTGTGAGACAAACCGACAAATAACTGTTGCATTTGTCTTAAACGAAGATGGCGAAAAAATGCTCGACGCCTTAAGTCAAAAATAATTTTCGTTTACTTACATAAAGGAGTCGGGTGAACGCTAAGTAAATAACCGTGCATCTCAGAGTGTTTTATATTTTATTTTTAAATTATAATATATTTTACTTTATATCTGTCTCATCTAAAACAAGCTACATACACCTAGTTACTGTGAAAAAAAATGTGAAAATTAATTTAATGTTTTAGAAATCAATAATAAAAATATAATTACTGTTTTTCACTTTTTACTTTACTTAGCATTCCCCCAACTCCTGCAACGAAATTATTTTTGACTTTTTAAGGGGTCGGGGGTTTTTCAATTTTGTAATTTAACTTTTATTTCAAGCTTTAAAAAAACTGCATCCGTGAGATGTAATTTTTTAATTACTTGATTACTAACACAGCTAAGAACCATCCCTAATAAAAAATTTCTTTCTAATAAAAATAAAAAAACCGCATCAAAATCGGCATATCCGCTTGGGAGCTACGATGCCACAGACAGACAACCAGATGCACACGTTAATCTTGTAACACCTCTCTTTTTGCGTCGGGGTTTAAAAACGGTTTTTAGTGGAAGAAGGAACGCTATGTAACAATGAAAGATTCTCCATACTAACAAGTATATCTGTCACATAATGTGATTCCTCCCTAGCCCTTTAAATGTGATGGAATTATTGACAAGAATTTGGGAGTGAATTAGAGTAAAATATTTTAAGTAATAAGCACATGGGAGTGGATGGATGAGAAGAGCGGAAGACCGCGTATGGTGGCGTGCCTTGGGAGAGGCCTATGTCCAGCAGTGGACCGATACAGGCTGATGATGATGATGATGATGATGAATAAGCACATAAACATTTAGTATTAAAGACGGCCAAAAATAATCCTTTAGAATTCGTCGGAGAATAGTATACTGTATGCCAAGGAGGCATAGTCCATTTTCACTTTCCAGGTTTAAGTGATCACGTTTAAGTCGTAGTGTAAAATGAACCCCAAGTACTTGAACATAACGTTCATTTCTCAGTAACCAGATGCTTTGCGCATGTTCAGACCACTTCAATGGCACGTGTAAAATTGTCTTCAACAATTTGAATGAAATCAATTTGGCAAGTGAAGACAGAGCAATGATGAGGTCAAGTGATATGAACCGGGAAGATCCCAATGCACTCGGATACCTTAATTGGTTACGACGAGATTAGATCGCTGTTCTAGTTACTCGATTGTTCGTACATAAATACTCGTACATACATAACACCATGCCTGTTTCCCGATGAGGTAGGCAGGGACAACGGGTCTCCACCTATCTGATCTCTGAACTAGAAGAAGAAATAAGTTAAAAGTTACGTAGAGTTTAAGAAATTTAATTCTCATTCTTTCCGTTTTCAGATCACAAAATAACTAGAACACGAAAGAAGTAGACCTAGAAGATCTTTAAGAAACAAAATAAATTGAACGAAAATAATAAATAAATAACAACTTTGAGATGAATAAGAAGACAAATTTATCAGAACATACAGAAAATATTTGATAAGCAAAACAACAACGAGAAGAAAAACCGCAAGATTAATAAAATATTAAACTTGTAGCACCCTCCAGCCAGGAATTCTCCCACAACGGACGGGCACCGGGGACGGGTTATTTGTAAGGAAGGGGAACAAGCTTAATGATGGAACAGGAGATTGAAATTAATCTACCGACTTATGGACAGTCTGAATACGTATGTCCTGAATACATATCTGAATGGGAATTGTGCATTTTATATTTTAAATACTTCTAACCATCCTAGACAACATATCTAAAATTTAGAACTACCGGCCCGTTTGTAAGGTAACCCCTCTCTATTCACTGGACAAATAAGAAACAGAAAAACAAAATTACACAGAATAAACGACCCTGGACGTACAGTCCACACATTGCCAACGCAGCCCTTCCACCTCGGAACAATGGTCGTCTGTGTTGCGACATAAACAGAACTGCGTGTGTTGAATGCCGACAAGAAGGCGCGTTGATGGAAACATACTAACGACTCGACGGACTCTCAATGGCCGACAAATTCAATGTGACAGTTACTGCAATGTGAAATCCTAATGACGCCGAAGTGAATGATGATTCCATATTAGAGTAACGAAATATGGACGAAATGCAAGACCAGCAGCGTGGGAATGCACAGTGCGATTAGAATAACAATGAAACTATTAGAATAACATTCAATACTGTCAACTTTTCTGTACAATCGATCAATCATCAGCCCATCAGTGATTTGCGAAGCCAGTAAAATTTTTTTTTATGTAATCCGGTATGGGTGGCTGAGTTGGAAGGGCTAAAGCGCATGCTCCGACCAGCCAATATCACCTCCGAGAAGGTAGGTGCCATACCGGAGACTTCCCTGGATTGCTGGCTATACTGGACTAGAGGAGAACACAACCGAGGCTGCTATGCGGCCATCTTACATCCAGTACGGTGGTACCAACCCAGTCGGCTACAATTTGAGCCTACCACCTAGTAAGAGGCAAGGGAAAGGACCTACAGTTTTACACCGGTTCCGAACGGTGAAGCAGCAGGTGTAGGTATGCTTAAAAATAAGCTTACAAGGGACGTTAGAGAAGTTAGTAAGACCTGCAAACAAATAAACCGGCAGATTTTATCGATGTAACTTCGCGTTGTAGATTCAAACGCTATTCATGAATATGAAAACAACAATATCAACGGAGTCAATTACAATCATGATGCTGGCACTGAATAAATGAATATCAGTAAGAATATTGTAGAGAATTATTTATTTACACGTATTATCAAGCCAAGTGCGCTTCTGACCTCGCTCGGCGACTCCTAAATTTATTTCATTGGATCCATTCTGCTGTGTCGATACTGTAGGAAGAACGAGCTTGCTTGAACACAGACTTTGACTGTTGCTAGGTGGTTTTATAACACTCGAGAAAGAGTCATTAATATAAGGAAGAGCCTAAGGAATCAAGGAATCAAGATACCTCAATTAACCTAAGGGTTTTAGATACAAACCTTTGAATGAATAGTTAAATTATTATTGATTGCATTTATTTAATAAGCTCATTGGTCATAGAGATCATTCTAGCTAGATACTCACACTCTTTTTAATCATCTTCAATTATACCTTCTTACTCTCTTTCTATTTCCTTAAAGTCTATTTCCTTGATTTAATCACGTTGTTCCTTTAATATTCCCTCCTTATTTAATACCTATTCTTTATCCATTGTTTTCCCATTTCTTTCAATATTCCATTTCAACTTACTATTATTACTACTATATTGGTCAGTATTCTTAATGCCTCGTACGGTCTGTAGGCAATGTTGTTTTCGAGTTAGGCGTGCGTACGATGGCTAGCAGTGCTCGCTCAGTCCTTGGCATTAATATTACCTTTATGTACAGCTGCGATCGTTGTCTGCCTGTAGTCTGTGTAGTATGACCGCGGTCTTGTGCGCCATTATTGTTCGACTGGTAACATGTTCATTTATTTATTAGGAAGCTTAACAGATAATATAAGGTGTTTCTTCGCTGACCATGTCATTAACTTCGGGAGGGTTACATACACACTGAAACAAACACTTTACGTAAGAAAAAAACATATGTTTATAGGAGCATTTTTTCTCCTAACAAAAAAATTAAATCAAATAAGTAGCTGTAAAAACCAATCATAGTGACCTTGTGACTTACTTACAACAAACAGCTGTTCTGCGTTTGAACATAGTACGGTCATTGACCCCGTACAATGCAAGTTACCTACTGTTACACACAGGTTAATGTTTAGGTAGCTAACATGTTTTGTTAAATTTCTCGAAAAGTTTTACTATAAAATTTTTTTTTTTTTGAGTAACGTGTTTATTTGAGTTTCTATGTAACCCTCCCGAAGTTAATGACATGGTCATCGTAACACCCTATATATGTACTCTTATATGCACATAAAAAAAGTATAATGCCAATAATTTTGAGCGGCGGGTAGCCGAGTGGTTTGGGCATCGGCTTCTCACGCGAGGGGTTCGCAAATATTCGCAAACATTTCACAATAAATAGAGTGGCTGACGACTGGGTGGTTGGAACAAATAGACTAGATAAATATCAACAATTAAAACATTATTCAAAACATTATTCTTAAAAAAGAATGCACAAGAATGATAAGTAAATCGGCGGGTGGCCAAATGGTTTGGGCATCGGCTTCTCGTGCGAGAGGTCCGAGGTTCGAATACGGTCGTTGTGTGCCAATGAGTTTTTTCTGACGAAAAAATTTACGTGCATACCTAGTTCGTACATACCGTTCGGAACCGCTGTAAAACAGTAGGTCCCTTCCCTTGCCCCTTACTAGGTGGTAGGCTCAAATTGTAGCCGACTGGGTTGATACCACCGTACTGGATGTAAGATGGCCGCATAACAGCCTCGGTTGTGTTCTCCTCTAGTCCAGTATACCCAGCAATCCAGGGAAGTATCCGGTGTGGCACATACCTTCTCGGAGGTTATACTAGCTGGTCAGAGCATGTGCTTTGGCCCCTCTGACTCAGCCACCCATACCGGATTGCATATGTATCCATATCTAATGTATCGATATTTTAATTAGATAAACACTGATGACGACTAGTGACGTATAGTCGAAATATATGTTAGAAGAAGTGTGTCTATTATACACTAACATTGTCAACTTAATAGAATTGTGCAAGAATAAAACTTTTATTTTCTCAGCGTCAATGTCAATATTTTGACAAAAACGAATATAAAAAGTTTTTGGCCTCTTGAGGAGTATCGACCTATACGTAACTGCAGAGCCGCTAACGTATTGATATTTATAGCATCACGCGCATGCGTTGAAGGCGTATACTCTTGTCGACGGTCGAGTATGAACTGTTGAAGACTATGTGGGTGGTGTACAGTGGTCTTTTGTAAAACGTGTCGATGAAGATTTTTTTTATGGAATCTGACACGGTTGGCTACATCACCTACAACATCCGCGATGTCAGCTCATAACACCGGGTGAACTTGGTGCCACGTCAGTGCTTCCCTTCGGTCGTGCCGGCTACACTGAACTGGACGGAAAACACAAACTATTTACATAGCCGTTTCGACCGACCTTTCATTCAGTGCGGTGGTACCAACCCGGGCGGGTTAAACCCTACCACCCAGTAATATAAGAAGGGAGTCATATCCCTTAGTCGCCTTTTACGACATACACGGGAAGAGATGCAGTGGGGCTATTCTTTTAAAGTACCAGCCCCACACAGATTGGGCATTTGGTGACATCTACATTTGGCGAAGAGTGCGATGAAGTTAGTAATGCTATTGAAGTTTCCATAGGTCAGTCAGTCAAAACCTAGAACATTCCCTATACTTGTCTTTAACTTTACATACGTCTGCATCAATCCTACGGTACAGATGACCCGACTGGTAGAGGCTTAATTTTAATTTAATCTGATAGTTTTAGGTAGTTAATGTTATGGACCAAGTGATTAATGCGGGCATTATATATAATGCCCGAGCATTATGAATAATGAACAAGTCAAAAATGATTAATTATTTCCTAAACTTCATTATTTATCATAGTGTCTGGTCATTATGAATACTGCTACCAACTGCTACGCTATCGTCGGGCAATTTGATAATTTTGGTACATTCGGCAAGGCGCGGGCGCGGGTGCGGGGATAGACCATGTCTATGTTTATTGGACCTAGTTCTTAGGTATGAGGTTGACAGGAAAGTGGAATGGGTGAATGTTTTGGTCGTTTAAAAAAAAAATAACCAGGGTTAATTTATAGAACGGCGCAGGTTTTGACATAAGGGCTATTCGTAGGTTTCATTGTCGGACATTAAAAGAATCTTAAATAAAACACGTATTTTTATTATCCTGCCCAATACGAGATGGGCATTATTCATAATGCCCGGGCAATTTAATTATTTCAACACTAATCATCATATTGCCCTCTCATATTGGGCATTTTTCATAATGCCCCGGCATTATGTATAATGCCCGATTAATCACTTGGTCCATAACAGTTATATCTTATTAATAAGTAAATCGTCAATGTAAAACTTGTACAATATGCTTGACGCTGTCCTATCGATCGAACGCCGCCCAGAAATATTTGCCCCTAATCTAGCCACGTTACTGCAGGGAATAAATTCCAGTTTATCGCCTGATAAGCTGGAACGACTCGAGCGAAGTTCTTGGATCGGAAGCAATCGAGTCGACGCGTTGGGTGTCATTAAAACACAATTTCAAGCGACGCGAGACGCGACGCCACCCGTGGGGCCACCTTACACCTGCCTGACTCGGCTGACGTCTCGGGTTAACACGGATGTTTTCATTACGACATGCTAGAACTTAGCGGTGGCCACAGGCGTGCACCCAGCTAAAGACAGACAGACAGACACAGCCAAAAACATCTCACATCGCGAAACTGCGCTCACCGAGGCGAACCTTGGAAGACTTGTGAAAATGAAATTGTTACTAACCTTCTACCTTTAACCTTAAACAAATGTTAATTGAAAAGAGTTATTACACCGTTAAGGATGCTTTAGCTGACCATAATTTTATCTGAGAATCTGACTACTGTTTTTCCCACTAAATAACTTGACAATTGGATACACTTTGTATCTTTAGATTCTAATATGACTTATTTATTACATTTCTTTGTAATAAACTTTTACTAATTGTTTTTGAATTGACTTGATATATTTAAGTATCAAATTGACGATGGCACTATACACCAGATATAGGTAATGTAAATAGGCATAGTGGTCAGATTCTTCAGTATTCATGTTTATGCTGTAAATATTAATGCTCTTGTGAGCGGTAGTATGGGTTAATTATTTATAAGTTACTATAATATAATACTTATAAGGTGCTAACAAAACATTGTGACTTGCGAAGTTTGTTTGTCAGTTCTTCTCCGCATTGAATTTAGAACTGGCGGAATTATCGGACTTGGGGATCCTGGTGGCCCCACTGGAATTTTCGACATATTCAAGCGTAGGTTACCTACCTATGGATTAAATTATACAATAAACAATTTGGAATTAATTGTGCAAGAACATAGAAGCAAAAAAAATCATTAAACAAACATATTTCTAGTAAATTAGTGTAAACATTATCTCAAATGAATAGATTCTTCGTATATTGTAATCGTCCGTTAACCTGACTCGGTACCGCTACCCGCTATGCTGAAGTTGAATAAATCACAACAGCGCGAATCCAATGTGCGGCAGGCTTTATTTATTTAGCCATTAAGAATACTTATAAACTATATTGCTCACGCGACACAACATGATTTACTACTTAACACTTAAAATTATCCAGGCGTTTCTCAAAAAATGAGCGAGCGCACGCCAACCGTACATTTTGTGGTTGCGCAACGATCTCACCTAAAACTAATAGATGCGCCGTCAGAGCGACACGCCGTATACAAACGACCGTACCACTTTTTATGTTTCCGTAGCCAGCAATTCCGGGGGGCCGTATAAAATCGGTCATTTGTCTGTCCGTCCATTCATCCGTCCGTCCGTCTGTCTTTCACGCACACCGTCCGTAATCATGGGGTCTCCGGCCAAAGATTTCTCTCTGGTTATACACAGCAGTCATCAGATCTACGGTAACATATGGTTCAGTAGTCTGGTGGCCCAGGACAAAGCTGAGCACAGCAGTCGAGAAGCTACAGCGACTCCAAAGACTGGCGTGCGTGGCAACAACAGGATGCATGCGCACAACTCCGACTACACAGCTATGGTGGTAATACTATCTTTAGTACCGCTAGACCTGTACGTACAACAGGAGGCTGCGACAGCGGCGGTGAGACTCAGAACTCTGGGACTCTGGCACACTAACGCCACACTGCCACACACAAAGCTTCTTCAGAAGGTAACAGCGGAGATACCGCTACTGGCGGCCTGCTGTGACCGTATACCCAAATTGTACGTATTTGAGAGATCATACACTATCAACCTGGCCGGAGAGGCCAAAGACCAAACAGAGGAGCTACGCATATATACCGATGGGTCCAAGACAAAGACAGGCACAGGTGCTGCAGCGCACTCCCTGGACCTAAACATCAACAGGTACACTTACCTTGGACAACACAACTCAATATTCCAGGCAGAATGCGTCGGGATCATTGAAGCAGCTACAATAGTGGCCCAGCGGAACATGGAGGGACACAGCATCAAGATACTGTCGGACAGCGCCTCAGTACTAGCGGCGCTGAACGGCAGTATAATGAGCTCAGGACTAATCCGTCAATGTCACCTCGCGCTGGAGGCCATTGCTACAAGAAACAAGGTAACGCTACAGTGGATAAAGGGACACAGCGGATCCCGGGGGAACGATGCCGCTGATGAATTCGCGAAGAGGGGATCCAGCAGCAAACCTGAAGGACCCGAACCTGTAGTACCACTACCACACAACCAACTGAAAAGTTGGATACACAAACGTACGTATGAACTACACATAGATGGGCAGCGCGCAGTGACTGCAGGCAGGCGAGGGAGGCAATGGCGAAGCCGGACCTCCGTCTCGCCAAGACGCTGCTCCGTGTCCATAGATCAAAACTGAGCATAGTGATAGGTATGCTTACTGGTCACTGTACACTTAACAGACACCTCTATGTAATTGGAGTAACAGACAGTCCACTGTGCAGAGCATGCCTGCAGGCGGACGAGACACCCACCCACGTTTTTTTTTATGGAATCTGACACGGTTGGCTACATCACCTACAACATCCGTGATGTCAGCCCATAACACCGGATGAACTTGGTGCCACGTCAGTGCTTCCCTTCGGTCGTGCCGGCTACACTGAACTGGACGGAAAACACAAACTATTTACATAGCCGTTTCGACCGACCTTCCATTCAGTGCGGTGGTACCAACCCGGGCGGGTTAAACCATACCACCTAGTGATATAAGAAGGGAGTCATATCCCTTGCTGCTGGAGTGGAAGGAGTTGGCAGACATAAGGGCGAAGGAGCTGGGAGGCCCTACTACACTTCAAGAGGCGTGCCAAGACCCAAGGAGAGTGTGCCGCCTCCTGGAAGAACTCGGCTGGTTGGAGTAAGGCCGTAGGACGCGCAAAAGGCCTGCACTGGAGCGGGCTTAGGCGCGGGGAACGAGTCCGAACAACAAGAACAAGAAGAACAAGACGCCGCGCCGTCCGTAATACTTTGAGCTTTATGTACACGCTGAAGGTAAACCTCATCAAATCTTTAAACAAATTTATAAAGTAGTATATTTAGTCCTTACCACGTGAAAACTATTTTGAAGTAAAATATCTTAAACTTTTATTGAGGCTTTATATGCATATTTTTTTCTATGTTATTATTACTAAGCATGTACTCGCTTTTTATTATATTTTTTCTTTAGATGTACATATTATATTAGATATATTTTTTCTTCTTTAGAAAATGAAGAGTTAAAATACGTCCCGACCAGGATTTGAACCTGGAACTCCTGCTTGAGACGCCAGCGCGTTGCAAATTCCGCCACCGGCTCGATAACGTATCTCTCAAAATTTTCGAACCGTTTTGCTTGCATGTTCTCTAGTAGTTATGTCGCATCTCCTGCAGGTCTATTCTTGTAAATTCTGACAGCGGAATCAGCGCTGATGTGGCGCTGAGAGCCACTTTGGTAAGTGGCTCTCAGCGCCACAACAGCGCTGATTCCGCTGTCAGAATTTACAAGAATAGACCTGCTGCGCTCAGTCAACGTGCACGATTCGGATTTTATTGAGGCATCATAGTCGGACGAGACACGCCGCGATCGCGTGATTGCTGCACACACTTGCTATTGCACTTGCGTGCAAGAAGGAGATGCCTACGGAACCCTCTCTGTGTGTGAACAAGGTTCCCGCGTAACAGGCTTTTTCATCTTCGGTGAAAATCAGTGTTGCCGCTATGGAATTATAATTAACCCATTCGCCATTTTCTATGTAATATTTTGTAGAGGTGCAAATTTTTATAAAGGTATTTAATTATTTTTTTAGAGGCAAATATAATGAGTGACTTTTAATAATAACCCGAGCTATCAATGTGTGAGTGAATAATCTGTTTATGTGCGTGCGTTATTACATTATTTTAAAAAATAATATTAAAAATAAAAAAACAATAATAATTATTATTTTTATAAATACTTTCTCGACTTTGGCTATTGTTTACGGATTTGATTCTACGCTTCACTGGTTTGACTCGGCTTGTGTATCGGATTTTGAGTAATTGTTTGTATTGTAAATTACCAACTGACTGTAGGAGCGGGACGTCCAGCAGTGGACGCTTACACGCTGACTGACTGACTGTAGGAGCGGGGCGTAAGCATGCGCTGGCCGTATGCTGTGGTGTCACACCGATTAGTTTAAAATTCATCATCTATAGTTTCAGGTGACATCCTTGCATTGCGACCGCGTCATGGAAATTAATATCATAGAATATCAACTAGTCGAAGAGGCGAAAGGGAAGTGCATGAAGGCGAAATTTCAAATATATGCCTATCTCTGTCACACTTCATTACTTACGTATCTTCTGTCCGCTGTAAATGGTGTGCATGCCGACCAATGTTTAATAAATAAAAATTGGTTGTCTGTAGAGTCGGATTACGGACGATAGTTTTACGTGATAACGTCATAAAGATACACAGCTATAAGAATTACCGTATTTTTTCGTACGGCACCCCTACCGCTGCCGTACGCCGTACATTTGTCGATTTCTAGCCTCGATTACCGTGTTAATCAATTTATAAGACGTTATCACGTCAAAAAACAAGGTAACATGCACGCAATGTGTGACAATGCTTTCTCTCGGAATTTATGTCCATGGCAACGGGCGATCAGAAAGCATACTAGCAATTTTGTTTTTATAGTCATGATATTATTTTTATGATTTTAATTTTATAACCATTGTGCAAAGCGTAGGTGCAAAGGGGCTTATTGATGGAGCAGTGTTCCTATTGCGCTTCAAAAACACTGTGAAAGTTTACTTGCATTTAATTTTGCGCAAAACATGAATACCTACATGAATGTTACTGGCAAGTAAAAACATAAATCCAACGTGTAGAACGTAGCGCAAAACCATGCACATTCACTTATGTTATACTTAATATTACGTACTAGAGTTGGTAAGTATAAGTTAATAATATTAACACGTTCACTGTCCAATGTATCACATATGATACATACGACACGTTTTGTCCTTATTCCCACAAGCTCATGTATCAAATGTGATACATGGCCACCTGGACTTTACGCTGAAATATTTCTACTGAGCTTGTAGTAAACGTTTACGAAATTGTATTGGGCGTATAGAGTTGTCCTAAATATTACAATGAGTTCAAACAACAGAGTGATAAAAGAATTTTTTATTATGATTTTTTTTTACAAAAATGGTTCCTTCCTTACTGTACCAAACATAAGACAGAGTTTCTACTGTTAAAAATAACTAAAGAAAAAATAAACTAACTACTAATCTAGAAACATGGTTGCTAGTGTGAAAAAAAATGCAAGAATCAAACCTTGTTCACATATGATACATGAGCGTGTGGTTAAGTTTTTTTTATTATGATTTTTTTTTACAAAAATGGTTCCTTCCTTACTATACCAAACATAAGACAGCGTTTCTACTGTTACAAATAACTAAAGAAAAAATAAACTAACTACTAAACTAGAAACAGGGTTGCTAGTGTGAAAAAATGCAAGAATCAAACCGTGTTCACATATGAATCATATGTGAACACGGTTTGATTCTGCGTGTGGTTAAGTTTTTATTGTTGTACGCCCATGTATCATATATGCGCAAAAATATAATCATAAAAAAAAAAACTTATAAATAACATACTTATCTTACTTAATTTAATTCTACAAAAAAATTGTTAGGCGTAGTGCATCAAAATTATACATTTGTATGGGGACAGTGAACGTGTTTTTTTTTTTTTTTTTTTTTTTTTTTTATTGCTACCGAACTGGGTGGCTCTGTCCGAGGTCGCAACCTCAGGCGCAGCCAATTTCACCCCCGAGGAGGTGCCAGTCCGGCTTGGAGGTGGACTAATGTTGCTGGGGAAAGACTATTAACCCGCGATTTGAAGATCTGTGGATTGTAGGAGTGGGGGAAGATATTTCCTGGGAGCCCGTTCCACACCTTTGCAGTGCGGCACAAGAACGATTTAGAGAATCGTGCAGTTCGAAGAACTCTTCTGTCGACTACAAACGGGTGTTCCGCGAGAGTATGGCGGGTTTGGCGAAGGCGAACAGGAGGAGGAGGGATAAGGGAAGCAAGTTCGTCAGAGCAGCGGCCATAGTAGTACCGATAAAACAGGCTCAATGACCCAACGATACGTCTGTGCTTTAGAGGTTGAAGGTCCTTTGTGAAGGTGTTAATAACATTGTGAATTTGCATGGAATGCATGCTGAATTTTTTATTTATTTGAATTTGTAAGTATAACTGTTTTAATTGTAGATGTACGATTTCGGTAATATTTTGTAGATTAATGACTTATTTTAAACAATTTATTGTGTTATTTCAATTTATATCTCTAAAAACTGATTAAACTCGAAAAATAAGAGCGGAAAAATACTTATGTCTTTATAACAGCAATATATAAAATATAATATAATACGGCAGCTAGCAGGGGAAAAGATGTGGAACTGTCTTCTGTATGAAGCGATGCTCTGAGGCGTATTCTATGTTCTTTGGGTTATTTCTATGTAGGTATATAACCATATAATATTATGATAAAACGATGCATTAGATACTTTTTTATACCAATATTTGGTTCTAGTTATTTTTATTATATATATTATTTATATTAGAAATAAAAAAAAACACATATTTTTAATGATATTTCGACTTATTGTCGTCGTCAGAAAAAAATATATATGTATAACAAATGTATAACACATTTTTATATGACGAAGACAATAATTAAAAAATATGTGTTTTTTTATTTCTAATGATAAAACCATAATATTTAATGGTTTTATCCATTGACTAGAAAAAACAACTATGGTTCTATCATAATATTATATGGAGTATCAGGAACTGATTTGATTTGAAATATTGCGACAAAGGAATGACTGTGTGTCTGTCAAAATTAAAGCATTATAAATTATAATGCTTTGATTTTGACAGACACACAGTCATTTTGTTTTGTCCATGCAGACAGACACACCACTTCATGGTGTGTCAAAATAGCAAAACAATATTTTTCACGACACATACATACCATTACAAAGTAAATAAAATAATAAATAAGTAGGCACAATGTCAACAAAATTATTGAAAGGACATAAAAATAGGTCTCTATCCAAAGAGTTGGGTACTCTTTCTTCTAAAGCAACACTCTCGAGCAAGATAGATGACGATAAACGCGAGCTAGCGATCTCCGTAGAACTTGAAGGTATTTGTCCAGAAGACTGGTATCTGGTTGTTGTTCTTCTAAAGAAAGTAGTATTGGAAGCACCATGGAAGGACTCTGCTCACATGTCAATTGTATGGAATGAAGATGCATCTATCGAAAAAGTTGCTACTGCCCTTGCCGATGAACCTTTGGTTATTCTACTTCGAGCCCCGTATGGTAAACGATCGTCGAGCATTTCAGATCCTTACTACGAAATAGAAAAGGAAATAGCTGGTACGGTCGACCTGCTACCGTTGTTTTTGGGCCAAAATTCTGTGTGCGAAAAGGTCAACCTTGTGTATGTCGAGTCTGGTGAGAAAACTGAGTATTCTGTACTAGTGAACGTGAATGCAAGTTGTAGCAGCCCTCCTATGACAGCTATGAAGGTAACACTTCTTCGTGCAGCCTGCATTCCTGCGGGTAAAGCTGACAGCGTGTACGTGGCTGCTGTGGCAATGACTAATCTCGGAGATATTGCTCCTAATATAATTTTCAATGCATCGCCTGTAGTTACCAATAAATCTATATGGGCATCTCTCGCACCTGTACGATTTGCAGCAGCATCTGATTACCAGAGACCTGAAGGAGATGTGTTCCTCGATGGAGAACTGAAGGGGTCAGAAGATTTAGACTGTAACACTGTTGAGTGGAATATGTGTCGACGCCTGCTGGTTGATCCCGATTTACTGAAAACACATTTTTCATCTCGACTGTTCATGGAAGTTGCTGGATTATCCAAGACAGGTAAGCCTGAAACACGCGGACATTTCATGACTGTGTTGGACTGCAAAGTATTGCTGGAACCTGGAGAATGCGGTGTCGTATTGCGCGTACCTTTAAGAAAGTACGACAGTACTCAGCTTACTGAAGCCACTGCACCGATGCTGGACTTACCACCTCCTAACAACTATAACCTACCAACGCCTGTAATACCAAGAGAAATGGAAAATATTACGGATGAAAGTGGCCATATGGGATATGTAGAAATTCATTTTGAAGTAACGACATCAGTGGTATCAGAGCCGTTGCCATCTGAACTGTATGTAATAATGGGAAAAGCAGACCAAGAAGTAAAGACAGTGATTGATGATTGGATACCTGGGCCGCCAAAACCAAAGCCATCTCTAGATGTGCGACTATTTAAATCCGAATGCAAAGCGTTAGAATTACATAAATCTTTAGATAGCTCTGTGTGCAATGCACGAAAACATTCTCGAGAGTCAGCACTTGCAGCTCAGCGCCTGCTTAAAAGAACTAAGCAGCTACTTAGGAGACATCGTGCAGACGAAGGATCTTTCGAGTTTCTTGATATAGTTAAGGGGCAGCATACGGCAGCTAGACGAGCCGTGACCTCTTCTTTAACAGCTCAACCTCCTTCGCCTAGAGCGCCATCCATAAATGCCGCCACACGCGCTCGATACAATGGAAATACCAAACTAGCCGATTACTACCTTACCAAAGCTCTATTAGCCGAACCTATGCACCCTCGACCATTACTCTCGTTGACTATACGAAGGCTTGAGAAGTTCGATTATTATGGGGCATTTGAAGCGTTGAATAAAGCACTGAACAATCAAATGAACAATAGATTTATATTATGGACTTTCGGTGCACTTAAGAGTTGCCAAGGCCGAGATGGACAGTCAGAAGCAGAAGCAGCATTGCGTTTGGCAATCGATGACAATCGTTCAGACGGTATACGAAGGAGTATTGCTTGGGCGGCTTTACATACTTACTACCATACACATAATAATATATATGCTGCTTTTGTGAGTGCCAGGAATATGCGAAAGGGGAGCGAGTTACCAGGAGATTGGGTAGATCTTTTAGACTATTGGAGAAAAATCAGTGGCGAAGAAGAACACCAGTGGGATCCGTCCACTGTTTCGCAAGGAAATCGTCTAGTAGTGGCTGCTACGATGTTCTTATGTCTTCGTCTTTTTGAATTCAGCGAACTGCTCCTGCAGTGTGCTGATGGGGGCTGTGCTGAAAATGGATCCCGAAGGCGAAGAGACGCCAACTCGTGCTGTGCTGATGTACAGTACCTACGAGCTGCTTCTTTACTTATGCAGAGACGGGTGAAATCAGCTTTGGAGCTGATCGACCAGGCGATATCCACATACGGACCTTCCTGTCGTTTTGCAAGGCTTCGGTTATCGTGTTTGACAGTTTGTCAGCGGCAGTGGAACAAAGAATGTGAAGCAGCCTTAGAAGAGACAGAGCGTTTCGGGGCTCCAGCGGATCCAGCGCATTTGCTACGTTCAGCTGCTGTGTGCTCAGATTTTAACGTAGGATTACAGAGAGCTGGACGCGCTCATATGGCAGCACCGTCAGCGCAATCAGCGGTTGTGATCTCCCGCATGCTGTCTAATTTGGGGCGTGATCGATCAGCAGAGCGTTGGGCTGCAGCGGCTGTTGGGCTGGAGCCCGAAGAGGCCGATGGCTGGGCAGAGCTGGCTCTGCAGCTGCTGCAGCAACAGAGGTTGAAGGAGGGCCGGGCGGCACTCCGCTCCGCGAGGCAGGCGGGTCCGATCAGCCGCCATCTATTCGAAGAAATAGAGACTGTTAGACAAAAACTTGGATGCATCGGGTTTCCGGAGTTGGTCAGCGATGCATTTTGTATGTGCTATCAGTAGGGGGAAAAAATGTAGTTTTAAAATTATGTGATAATTTCTAAAAGGCAACCACTGAACAGAATAATTTATTTCTTTTGTTGGAATTCATAGTAAGGCTTCTTTATTATAGCATAGATGGTTATTTCTTATGGCCGATTTTAGCGAATGCTCTTTAAAGTCTCGTTAAACATTTATCTCTCAGTTAAAATGAAAATTTTCATACATTTGACAGTAGTTAACTAGACTGTGAAATCAGGTACCACGTGCGGCCGGTACTTCAAAAGTATAGCCAAAGATAATGGAAGTTATTAATAGGTGTTCTGTGAGTATAGCACTACTGCATCTCTTCCAGTGCATGCCATAAAAGGCGACTAAGGACAAAATTCCGTACTAAAGTGCGACAGGCTAGCCACCTCTCACCTTGGAATGGTCCTTCCACCGAGCCATGCAGCAGGTAGGTCTTCGTGCCTTACTTACTGCTTGCTAGTTATCTTGTCCGAATACTTTGCTAAAAGTGGTGTTCGGTGTTGTGCTGAAAGTTACAAGAGTAGGCCAATTTGAAGCATAATGACACATTTTGACTAGGTATGCGAAATAGCCACTAGCAGCACAACTCCTATTACTCTGTATACCCCTATTATCGGTATACAGCGTGTGATATGTATGTATGTATGTGGTGAAATCAGCTATTGTGAATTTGAGATGTAGGTACGAGGTAAATATTTTAAAATTCAGTAAAATTAAAATGTTCAATAAATGCATTACTTACCTTATTTATTACTTACCTACCTTAGTAAGCGCGACATGTGGCGCCGAGCCACCCATAAGGTGTCTAACGACGCCCATGGACATTCGGTCGCATGCGGGGGCTGCGAATGCCATGCCGGCCTGACAGCTGCCCATTCACGCCTCTCTTGAAAGATCCGAGACTATACTATACCTGTCTTACAATTTTTGTTTTTTCTCTTGTTTTTTTTTAAGTATGTACACATATCTTCGCTATGAAGTTTACATACAATTCTATAATATCCGCGAAGTCCAACGAAACTACCCGACCAATAAAGCCGGCATCCCCACGCCGAACCTCTTATTCGCAATCGTTTCAACCCCCAGGCCAACGTTATAACCGCCAAAACGCTTCCCCCTTCAATTGGGCAAACCTTTTCCGGTGCGGCCCCGTCCCAGCCTCCGACGCACTTCGGAAAGGCTTCCAGTCTAAATTTATTGAAGGAGCAGACTCGAGGCAGCCCGAGCCTCTATAAATTTTCAGGCTTAAAAGCAACGGAGCGTACAGGGAATGACAGCCTTGTAAAGTCCATGCCTTGGCCGCGATCACTTTAGTTAGCTAGATTTAATCATTTTAGCACATAGACCAAATTCAATATGACAGGGTGTAAAAACATTAAATTTAGGAAATGATTATTGGGATCAAGAGAAACAAAAAAGTCCAATAACTTTTTTCTGAATTCCCTTTATATAAAAAGTTACAGTTTTCATACAAACTAATTGATTATTTTAGTGTGAAAATGATCTAATGACAACAGGGCGGCGCGGAGGAGGGAAGAGCGGGTGAGACGTGAGCGCCTCGGACGGAGGTGTTGGCGGGAGGGGCGGGGGTTAGCTTTGTGAGTGGAGGACTGGAGGTCGGCAGGCGGAGGGTGCGGAGCGGCAACAACGCATTAAATTACACTAGACGAAAACATACATTTCAAAAATTAATATCTCGAAAATTAGACACTTTAGAGAAAAACTTTATTCGCTTTTTTGTCTAGGAAAAACACGAATATTGCGCTGGCGAAATTAATGTACTCGCCGTTTTAACACCCTGTATACCTATATTTTTGCTAATGGAAACTCACGATTGGCTACATCACCTACTAGGTACATCACCTACTACATCCGTGATCTCAGCCCATAACACTTTGGTGAACTATGTGCCGTGTCAGGTGCTTCCCTTCAATCGTGCTGGCCGGCTACACTGAACTGAACGGAAAACACGAAGTATTTACATAGCAGTTTCAACCGACCTTTCATTCAGTGCGGTGATATCAATCCGGGCGAGTTAAACCCTACCACGTATATTAAGATAAGAAGGTACCTTTTACGTGGAATCTGAACCACGGTCAGCATCCAACGGTCGAGCGGTCACCCATCCATCCACATACGAATTAGCATTTTGAAATCAATGCTTGGATCAATGCTTATAAAGCCTCGTATAACGCTTTCTCATCCTCGGTAGCTCAGTGGTGCGGTCAGTCGACTGTCGGTGGCATCATAAGCACACCTGGGCGCGGTCAGTACTTGGATGGGTTTAAACGAGCTTTCTAATAAAAAGAACCGCATCCAAATCGATCCATTTGTTCGGGAGCTACGATGCCACAGCAGACACACAGGTGCATAGAAACGCCCCTATTTTTACGTCGGGGGTTAAAAATTGAATGAAATGAAAATATACTTTATTGCACACTATTGTAAAAAAGGGTTACAAAAGGCGAGTTTAATGCCTTGCGGCATTATTTGCGAACTAACCTGTTGGTTGTTGTTGTGGAAAACACGTAGGGGCGGACAATGCAGTACTAAAGAGGAAACAGTAGTATGAAATATAAATACACACATAATAAACAATTTTTTTTTTATGGAAACTGACACAGTTGGCTACATCGCCTACAACATCCGTGATGTCAGCCCATAACAACGGGTGAACTAGGTACCATGTCAGTGCTTCCCTTCGGCCGTGCCGGCTACACTGAACTGGACGGAAAACACCAATTACATATTTACATAGGTGGTAGGGTTCAACCCGCTCGGGTTGGTACCACCGCACTGAATGAAACGTCGGTCGAAACGGCTATGTAAATAGTTTGTGCTTTCCGTCCAGTTCAGTATAACCGGCACTACCGAAGGGAAGTACTGACATACTTAGTATGTCTCTATGTTAATATGTAGTTTTTTTTATGTATGTTCATGTATGTATATATATATATTTTGTTTTTTGTTTTATAATATTATAGTGTTATTTTAGGCGTTCAAGTTGTCTTTGTTGTTTTTTTTTCATTAATTTATTAATATGTCATTACATTACTCATTCATTAGTTAAGTGTTGTTTCTTTAAATACCTACAATAAATGTTGTAATAGGGTAGTTGACCGGCAAAGATTGCCTTAGGCAATAAGTCCGCCATTAGTTATATAGAATTTACATAAAATAATAAATAAATAATAACAATAAATAAAAATAAATAAATACTTTACATATTATATTTCACACAAAAACATAGTTCAGTACGAGCCGACACAGTGGTTGAGCACCTCTAAGCAAAAGCTACTGAGTCCTAAGCCGTAAAGATAAGTTGAGGAAATTGCGATAGGTTTGATGCTCTTACGCTCATTCAACTTTCAGCGAACGGTCGCCATAATAATACCCTACTAAACCTACACGTGACTAGGTTATGTTACTCAACATGCCATCAGCGTATTAAGGGATAGACGGGCCTTCTAGTTCGAATTTCGTGTTTAGCGCCATGTTACAACGCTGCTGGTATAACATATCAAGAATTTAAATTTCTGTATTTACGTGGTGGTACGGAACCCTCGGTGCGCGAATCCGACTCGCAATTGGCCGGCTCTTACTATTTGGCTGCAAAACAAACACAAAATAACAGGCGTATTTATACCTGAAGTAGGTACTAGGTAAATTTAACAAGACGGTGGTGGTCGCTCAGTAAAAGATCGATTTTAAGTAAGTAAGTAAAAAAAGCGTTTATTTCACAATCAGGAGCATAATGATACATCGTGATACATAATATAATAGAAATTTGGAATATAAGAATACGTATAGGACGCCCGGCGGCCCCAGTGACAGGATAATGATGCGGCACAGTGTGACTCCATAAAGCTAACGAGCTACATGGAGCCGCTGGTTTTAAGCCACACCCCATACAAAATAAAAATCTTACTAAAAAGCTACTTATCCCAGCCCCTGCCAGCCCAAACGTGTTGCCCAAAAGAAAGCAGCAATTAATTTCTAAATTTACACAATAAAAAAAAACACATAAAACCAATTCCTAACAAACACACACCTACCCAGATACTTGACAAGTTCCGCAAACAAAACACAAGAAAATCAAAGCACAAACACACTAAGGACCAACCAAACACAAACCAACAAAACAATGCAAAGCAAAAACACACAAAGGGCCAACCAACGACAAACCGACACATCACACAACACAGCAAAGCACAAAACACACTAATGACCAACCAACCACAAAGCAAAGCAAAAACACACTAAGGACCAACCAACCACAAACCAACACAACAAAAACAAAGCACGAAACATACTAAGGAAGGACCAACCAACCCTCCATACCAACTCAAAAGGTAGATCAAAGATTTAACATCAAGGGCCCTTCTATACGTAAAGCTCGTTCATCCCCCTCTACACCAGGCCACGCCGTAACGACACGCACCATCAAAACGGATTTAACTCCCCCCCCCCCCCCCCCCCCCCCCCTCCTCCCCCTCGTAATAGATTAAACGTGATACATTGCAAGAGAGTTAAATGGAGTGAAATAACGTTTTTCACTCCACAATAGTCTGTGCGAGCACAGAATTTTTCGCTTTGATCGAATTTTTTTTCGAATAGAAATTTTCTGAAAATTAATGAAATGAAATGAAAATATACTTTATTGTACACCATTATATAAAAGGGTTACAAAAGGTGAGTTTATTGCCTTGCTGCATTCTATACTAACTGACCTTTGGGGTGTGGTAAACACGTAGGGGCGGACAATGCAATACTAAAAAGTGCAGTAAAGTAGGGGTACATCCACAGAGCATGAAATGCGCGCGCCCGCCCCTACTAGAGGCGCCCTGAGCGCGATTTCTCTACAACGGCGTTGAAGCCTGTGGGCGTGGCCTAAGACTTACATATGTGTGTTGTGCGTGTGCATTTGTTTTGTGCGTGTGCCTAACTTGCTCCTCTTTGTGTGTAGTGTACTAGCACACACACACACATACGAAGCGCTAGCAACACTGCGTGTAGTTTTTGGGTTTCAAATATTATCGCTTAGGGCGTCTCTAGTAGGGGGCGCGCGCGGTAGGTATTTGATGCTCTGTGGGGTAGATCAAAGTCATTGGGGTAGATTGATGAAATTCTTGCAGCTATAATTAATTACAGTAATATATTATTTACCGAATTCAGCAAAAAATTGTCGATAACGATAAAACAAGATAATGTTTTTGTTTTATTGAAAGCGCGACGTGTGGCGCCGAGACACCCATAAGGTGTCTAACGACGCTCATGAACATTTGGTCGTATGCGGGGGTTGCGAATGCCTTGACGCTCTGACAGGTTCCCGCCCCTTCTTCACGCCTCTCTTGTATGACCCTAGACTGTACTTGGGGGGAAATATATGGACAGGGAGACCGATCCAGAGTTTAAAGTTTCTGTAGGTGGAGTAAAGATAACCAATTGATACTAAAACAGAACTAAATTTACGATTTTTTAAAATATTTTCTGTATGAATGTATGTTCTTCCATAATTCTTAAGCCGATCATCCGAATTCAATGAAACTTAGAACAAGCACATTTAACTATAAGTGACACAATAAAAATTAGTTCCAGTTATTCTAAGATGTGGCTCTCATACAAACCGAATTATTGCGAGCGCCGAAAAGAAGATACGGTAGCGGTCGGTAAGTAACTTTATTCTTTTTAACCGACTTCAAAGAAAGGAGGAGGTTCTCAATTCGACTGTATTTTTAGGGTTCCGTAGTCAACAAGGAACCCTTATAGTTTCGCCATGTCCGTCCGTCTGTCCGTCCGTCTGTCTGTCCGCGGCTTAGCTCAGAGACCCTTAGTACTAGAAAGTTGTAAGTTGGTATGGGTATTAATATTAATACCGCCGACAAAGTGGTAAAATAAATTTTTTTAAATAATTTTTTTTAGGGTACCTCCCCTACACGTAAAGTGGGGATGAATTTTTTTTCACGTCTACCCCATCGTGTGCGGTGTCGTTGGATAGGTCTCTGGAAAATATTGCGGGTTTGTGAAAAGCATTTTTCGACTTAGGGATCCGTTTGCGAATTATTAAGATTTAAAGTGCAAATTTTTGCTAGAGTCAAGTGTCCCCCCCCCCCCCCCCCCCTGCCAGCTAAACGGTTGTTATTAGATATGTGAAAAAATTCACAGCAGTAGTACATAATTATATCGAAATTAAAAGGAAAACTATCACAGCTAAGTAGGCTGCACAGGTTGACGAGTAATAGTCGACCAACTTATAAAATGTACGGACGACAGCCATTATTTCACTGTTGAAGAACTTTTTCAAATTAACACGCATTTGTACCGTGTGGGGTCGGTACTTAAAAAGAATAGCCCCACTGCATCTCTCCCCGTCGCATGTCGTAAAAGTCGACTAAGGGATAAGAAAATTTGTCAGCCTCGGTAGCTCAGTGGCGCGGTTGGTTAGTCAACTGTTATTTATTAAGCAACGCTGAGCGCGGTCAGTGATTGGATGGGTGACCGCTCGACCGTTGGAGGCTGACCGTGGTTCGGATTCCACGTTAAACTGTAGGTCCCTTCCCTTCTTACCTTACTAGGTGGTAGGGTTTATCTCGGCCGGGTTGGTACCACCGCACTGAACGAAACGTCGGTCGAAACGGTTATGTAAATAGTTCGTGTTTTCCGTCCAGTTTAGTGTAGCCGACATGAAATGAAGGGAAGCACTGACATGGCACCTAGTTCACCCTGTGTTATGGGCTGACATCACGGATGTTGTAGGTGATGTAGCCAACCGTGTCAGGTTCCATAAAAAAAAAAAAAAAAATTTATTTCCCCTACGAAATTATACAAATAATCAAATAATTTATTTTGATAGGGTTCCGCAACTACGGAACCCTACACTGCGCGTGGCCCGACACGCACTTGGCCGCTTTTTTTATGTTCGTCCCCTCAGAACTTTCGACTGGGTGAACCGATTTTGAAAATATTTTTTTTTTTATTTGAAAGCTGGTGCTTTCCGTGTGGTCCCATTTCAATTTGATCAAAATCGGATTGGAAAGCGAGCCGGCCATCGGCCTCGCGATTCCGCCGAGTACATTAATAGCAAAAAAATACTAAAAATACATTTTTGAAGGCGGTTTTTATATTTTTTTAAATAGTTTTTAAATACGAATTTCACGCGAGCGAGGCCGCGGGCAAAAGCTAGTACCATAATAACTATAATAACATAACATAACACATGTTCTGTGAGAATTTCAACCGGCTAGCTATTACGACTCCAGCAGTAGGACAGACAGACTGACAGACCGACAGACGGGGCACGGAAACCTATAAAGACGTCTGCTAATAGCGTCGGGCTATTAGCTACAACATCGGCCTACAAAGTGAGGCTATAGAGCAGAGGTGAAGTTTATGCATGACCGCGCCGTGGCCGCTACCGGTCGCCTTTCATTTGTCGGTGCTGCTGGTAGAAAGTAGGCACATTAATCTTTTCTGCCGCTCATTGTACACAGCCCGATAGATCCTGAGATGGAACTTCGCCTGTTACAAGACGGGTAGAATAAAAACTGCACCTTTGTACATTTTTGTAGCGGAATCCTCTCCACCTTTCATAGCTTTCTCATATTGTTTGTTGTATAATTTCATCTACCTACGCTTGGACATGTCGAAAATTCCGCCAGTTCTAAATTCAATGCGAGGAAGAACTGACAAACTTCGCAAGTCACAGTGTTTTGTTAGTACCTTATTATAAGTATTATATTATAGTAACTTACAATTAATTAACGCATACTACCGCTCACAAGAGCATTAATATTTACAGCATAGTCAGCCTCGATAGCTCAGTGGTGCAGACAGTCGACTGTCGCTATTTATTGTTAAGCAACGCTGGGCCGGTCAGTACTTGGATGGGTGACCGCTCAACCGTTGGAGGCTGACCGTGGTACGGATTCCACGTAAAACTGTAGGTCCCTTCCCTCTTACCTTACTAGGTGGTAGGGTTCAACCCGCTCGGTTTGGTACGACCGCACTGAATGAAACGTCTGTCGAAACGGCTATGTAAATAGTTTGTGTTTTTCGTCCAGTTCAGTGTAGCCGGCACGATCGAAGATAAGCACCGACATGGCACCTTGTACACCAAGGTGTTACGTTCTGACCTCCCGGGTTTAGTAGGTGATGTGGCCAGCCGCGTGTCATGTTGCATAAAAAAAAAATATACATCTCCGGACAGATCTCCGGCTCGGTCCGCCGGCTTACACCGCTTGCGCCCGCGCAGTGCGTCGCACAGTAGCGGCCGCGCCGCACGGCGCACGCGCCATTACCAACATAATAAACTTTACTTTCACAATGAGCACGTGTACACTGCTAGTAGCTAACGCTGTGCTTTGGCAATTTTTATCTGTTACGTCTTCATCGTTGTATCCAACGAGCGAGATTTCGCTCGCGTTAAGGAGTCCTTGTTAACCGTTTGACTCCCAGATATAATAATAAGCTTACCTACCTTGAGTCCCAGCCATTTTCGCTGCGCGCAAAAACGGGAAATGATGGCGCGCACGTTCCCGCACAAATTCGGATATCACGCAAGGTCGTCAATTTAGATCAATAATCTGTATTCACTCTTATTTGTTCTGAAATTACGCATTCAGTCATACCAAACACTTGAGGATTCACTTATTTAGAAGCACAGACCGATTTTTTGAACTCCAGGCAAAACAAAACACACTCGAGATTTTTTTCCGAATTTTTCCGACCAAAACTGTATAATTTCCCCATACAAGTCATATATGAAAATAAAGATAACGAAACGTACTTTCAACTAAGTACGGTAGTAGGAATTACGCTACAACCTTTGTGTATTCCAGTGTCAGTGGAAATGTCAGTTGTCAAAAGGGATTTTTTTTTCGTTTTCAGTAATTATTTTCTGTGTGAATTTAAAACATTTTATAAAATTTAAATTAGAGAAAACTTATTTTTTAAAACTAATTCAAACTCGTCCCCGGGATAGTAACTGCAAAAAAAATTACATTCTCATTATTTTATACCAATAAATAATGTTAAGCGAGTAACATTTTATCATAATAATCTAAAACGAGCGGTAAAAAACTTGAAATAAAGAGTAATTTATACTCGCAAGCGAGAAGTAATGTCGAGTAATCTTATCAAAATTATGATACTTGAACATTACCATAAATGAAGAAAAATTCAAATTACCCACTAAAGAAATACATTTAAATTAATTCGAACAATATATTATATTATATATATACGGTGTTACATTAATAGGTGGTTATATTTATTTATGGTCACAAGTTAGGCCGTACCCAAAAGTGGGTGATTCTACATCTGAAACTGAACAAACCTTTGTTCTACTACTTTTTGATTTAAGAACTTCTTTTTTTTCACTTTCTTCATACAAAAGTTTCGAAAAAAAAGTTTTACATCGCAAATTGTTCACTTTCACATGCATATTCAGTTTTCATTGAAACAAAAAACCGGCCAAGTGCGAGTCGGACTCGCGCACGGAGGTTTCCGTACCATCACGTAATTGGTCGGTTTTTATTGTTTATTGTTTTACTTTAAAGTCTTCCCTATAATCACACCGAGTTTGACGCTTGTATGTATAACCCTTTTTACGATAGAGCAAAACAAACAAAAAACACGTTAAAAATACGTTTCGTATTTCCCTGAATTTTTCAGTTTTGGCTATTTTTATTTTTTTTTAGCATATATCCGCCATATTAACACGTATTCTGTGAAAATTCCTACCGGCAGCCTATTACGGTTCAAAAGATGCAGCCAGGTTCACTCGTTTCCCTCCTAATCTTACTTGGTGGTAGGGTTTAACCCGCCCGGGTTAGTACCACCGCACTGAATGAAACGTCCGTTGAAACGGCTATGTAAATAGTTTGTGTTTTCCGACCAGTTCAGTGTAGCCGGCACGATCAAAGGGGGAAGCGCTGACATGGCATCTAGTTCACCCGGTGTTATGGGCTGACATCACGGACGTTGTAGGTGATGTAGCCAACCGTGTCAGTTTCCATAAAAAAAAAAAAAAAAGGTAGGACAGACAGACAGACGGACGGACAGACGACGGCGGCGTAGGCTTAGTAATAGGGTTCCGTATGGAGACCGAAACCTAAAAAGTACTGCATATAATTTACATGGTTGTGTTTTGCTACTAAGGTACATAAAGGTAAGGTACATAGAATAATCATAAATATATTGAGATTGTTTTTTTTACTTTTGTTTCTTTATTTTTGCACGTACCACCGAGTATCTCGTAAAAATCGTGTCCCAATTCGGATAAAGTTTTCAGAAAAATATAATGCTGAACTCGGGGTAACATCACACCTTTATTCGTAAGAGCTGAGCAGTGGAGACGGAAGCGAACACATTCGGAGAAATTATAAATTTAATTTCATATAATATTCAACATGAATTCACAAAAATTTTATAAATTATTTTTTAAATTGTGTTTGTTTTAACAGGGAATTGCTTACCTACTATAAATTGGCACAAAGAAAACCACGCGGGCGGAGTCACGAGCTCAGCTATTAACATAATTAATATGTATCATAACTACATACAAGGTCTTTGGTACACTTAGTTGGATTACTTACATCCCTCTCAGGAATTTCGTAGTCGACTAATGAAATAATACCAGGAAGTGACGACGAACAAGGAGTGAGAGAAATCCCTCTTAAGACTTAAGAGTAACGTCTCTTCAGGCATTCCGACTGCTCAACTTGATCAGATTACTAGATTAACGAGCTACTCCTCAGACCGAATAGTGGCTGCTTTGTAACATTTGTAAATGTGACTAGTAACATTTATTGTAATAGTGACTAGTATGATTTGTAATAGTGACTAGTATTATTTATTTTTAATAAGTACCTAGTAAGATTTGTAATAAGTAGTGACTAGTATGATTTGTAATAGTGACTAGTATGATTTGTAATAAGTGACTAGTAAGATTTGTAATAGTGACTAGTAAGATTTGTAATAGTGACTCGTATGATTTATAGTGACTAGTATGATTTGTAATAGTGGCTAGTATGATTTGTAATAGTGCCTAGTATGATTTGTAATAGTGACTAGTATTATTTATTTGTAATAAGTACCTAGTAAGATTTGTAATAAGTAGTGACTAGTATGATTTGTAATAGTGACTAGTATGATTTATAATAAGTGACTAGTAAGATTTGTAATAGTGACAAGTAAGATTTGTATTAAGTGACTAGTAAGATTGGTAATAGTGACTAGTATGATTTGTGATAGTGACTAGTACGATTTGTAATAGTGGCTCGTATGATTTATAGTGACTAGTATGATTTGTAATAGTGGCTAGTATGATTTGTAATAGTGACTAGTATGATTTGTAATAGTCACTAGTACGATTTGTAATAGTGGATAGTATGATTTGTAATAGTGACTGGTATGATTTGTAATAGTGACTAGTACGATTTGTAGAAGTGACTATTAACATTAATTGTAATAGTGACAAGTAACATTTTTTTTTATTGATAGCGCGACATATGGCGCCGAGTCACCCATAAGGTGTCTAACGAAGCCCATGGACATTCGGTCGTACGCGGGGGTTGCGAATGCCATGCGGGCCGACCTAACAGGTGCCCATTCACGCCCCTCTTGAAGGACCCGAGACTGTACTTGGGGGGAAATATATGGGCAGGGAGAGCGTTCCAGAGTTTACCGGTTCTGAAGAGGAAAGATCTGCAGAATCGATTTGTACGCATCCGCGGTAAATCCAGCGTGTAGGGATGCAATCCCTGCCCCGAGCGCGTGGTGCGGAGGTGGAAAGGGGACGGCGGGATCGCATTAAACAGCTCATCCGAGCACTCCCCGTGGAGTAAGCGATAGAACACACTTAGGGAGCCGACATCCCTACGGTGTTGCAGTGGTTCTAAATCGCGGGACACTTCGGGGTCACCCACTAGTCGCACGGCTCGACGCTGGATCGAGTCCAGAGGCGCAAGCTGGTATTTAGCAGAGCCACTCACAGGTGCGAGCAGTACTCCAAGCAGGACCTGATCTGCGATTTATACAGAAGTAGCTTTTGGTCCGGCGTGAAGTACCGTCGCACCTTATTGAGTACGCCCAGCTTTTTAGAAGCCAGCTTGGCCTTCCCCTTGACATAAACATTTGTAAAAGGCACCAGTAAAATTTCTAGGGCCCGACTAAAGTCTTTTCATTTTGCGAAGTCAATCGCGAAAATCTCTTCTCTAGTTGTCTCGTTAACAGGTGTACTTTCTTTGGCATGAGCAGTGCGTCTGTTATCGACATTGCTATTAGTGCTATGCACGTAATTGTATGCAACAGTCTCCCAAAAGTATAACGTCGAAAGCGCCGCTCCGAGAAGCGAGCGCTTCTGAGACCTTGTTGTATGGCATTGGAAGAGGGCAAATACATATGGGATAGATAAAGTACGATTTTTGCAAAGTGACTTCGCAAAATCAACATACCATAGTGGTTTTCATTCGCTAATATAAACGTCGAAGCCACAGATCAGATTTCTGTGGTCGAAGCACATACATACATAGATACATAGATACATTCATACATACATATATACATACTCGTACATACATACATATATACATACTTTACCACTCGAAACAAATCGACAAAGAACACTTTTTTATCCCCCCCTCACTACCACCACAAACCACAACACCGCCTAGCGAGCCCACACGTTTGAAAACTGTAAAAATTATCAATCAAAACGTTAGATGTATAAGTAATAAGTTGAATTTACTTCACGCACTGTTGAAGAAAGAAAATCCGTGTGTACTAATTTGCACCGAAACTTGGAGTAAACATAATGAGATAGGTTGTGTGCGAATAGATAACTACACACTGGCTAACTCGTTCTGTCGCCGCAAGCGGCTGCACGGAGGTGTGTGCATCTTCACGCGCAGCGACGCACTAGTCCTGAAACGAGACGACATACAGGCACTGGCATCTGAATTTCACTGTGATTTAACTGCCATAGAACTAGTAGATTATAGACTTATTATTGTTGCTATGTATAGAACGAATAATGGAGACTTCAGTGTTTTCACTAATAGGTTCAATGCAATTTTAGCATTAATATGTGATGAAAATAAACAAGCCCTATTAGCTGGAGACTGGAATATTGACTTCTTAGTTCAAAATGAAAAGAAAATTAAAGTTTGGGACTGCATGACACCGTACGACATGAGAAATATCGTTAGTTTTCCTACACGAGTAGCCGAAAACACGGCCAGTTCTATCGACTTTGTAATTACTAATATATTTGACACATTTATAGAGGCTGAACCGTTGCAGACAGCAATAAGCGATCATCTAGGTATCCAAATAACAATACAAATACCTAGAGCCACAAAAATACGCTCTCAGCAGACTAATTTCCAACGTAGGATACGGAACCCTATAGCTGATAACGATTTTTGTACTGCTATGACAAATTACGAGTGGAACAAATTTTTAGACGACCCAATTTTGGATACACATATGAAAGTAGCTAAATTTATTAACGTATTGACATTTTATATTGACACATATTACCCTAAAAAAATATTCAAAACTAAGGTGAAACGTGATAATTGGATGAATGCAGATATAGTAAACACATATCAAAATTTATGTGACTTATATGAAATAAAAAAACAATTTCCTAATTACCATAATATAGATATATATATAAAAACACGTAAAGAAACATTTAAAAAAATATCAGCGTCCGCTCATCAATCATATATACAAGACAAACTTTCAAATTCAAAAAATCCAAAGAAAGAAATTTGGAAAATCGTAAGGGAGGAAACTAGCCAACCAGCGCGGAGAGAAATTACTCCCTCGTTCACTGATCAATCAGGAAAGAGTATCAATAAGTGTGACATTCCAACACATCTTAACACACACTTTCTTAACGCTGGTATAATTTTGGCGTCCACTTGCCCAATATCTCGAGAAAAGGCCATGCATTACTGTTCTGATGCCCCCAAGCCACTTATTGAATATAGCCTCCCCATCGTAACTCCTAGCGTGGTACATAAAACTATAATGAAAAAACTAGCATCGAAAAATACAATTGACATTCATGACATTTCCTGTAATATTCTCACTACAGGTTCCGGTGCGCTTTCTGAACCTTTGTCATATTTAATAAACGAGATGTTCCAAACCGGAGAATATCCTAGAGTGCTGAAAACAACAAGAGTATGTCCAATATTTAAGCAAAAAGGTGAAGTATCGAACCCAAATAATTATAGACCTATAAGTATAGTTCCTGCCGTATCCAAAATCATTGAATCAATAATTTCTGAGGATCTTATGAATTATTTTGAAAAGACAGGTCTATTATCAAATAATCAGTTTGCATATAGAGCGAAAAGATCAACATCGATGGCTGCTCAAAAAGTTGTTGCAAACATAATCGACGGTCTTGACTCGAGATATAAGGTAGCGGGCCTCTTTTGCGACCTATCCAAAGCGTTCGACGTAGTCAATCATACAATATTATTAGGCAAACTCGAACGTTATGGGGTCAAAGGTCAAGACTTGAAATTATTTAGCTCCTTCCTTAGTGATAGACTACAAACGGTTGACATGAATATCGAAGGAGCCAGTGTAAAATCAAAATCAGGACTGGTGCATATAGGGATACCGCAGGGATCTGCCTTGGGAAATACCTTATTTCTAATATTTATCAATGACTTACCCTTTCATATTAAAATCGAGGACGGAGAGGTCACCATATTCGCTGATGACCTCAATTTTATAGTATGGGCGAAAACTTTTGACGAGCTAGAAGAAAAACTGAAAACTGCAACACTAAAATTAATGAATTGGTTTTCAGCGAACGGCCTACACCTAAATGTTCAAAAATCTAATTTTTTGTTTTTCAGTGGACGTAGTATCGAACGTCCCTTTTCATCAATTCCAACACAGACGAGCCAAATTGCAGTCGAAGCCCAAACATGCTTCGTAGGTTTCACGCTGGACTCACAACTCAATTGGAAGGCCCACATTAATAAGATGTGTGATAAATTAGGTCGTGCAAGTTATGCACTACGGAAATTACAACCGATTGTATCAGGAAGCACTCTGAAAAATTGTTACTATGCATACTTCCATTCTATAATGTCGTACGGTGTGATGCTCTGGGGCAACTCGACTGACTCGGAACGTGTCCTACTTCAACAAAAACGGGCTATTCGAGTTTTGGCTAGAGCTAAATTTAGAGAGTCTTGCAGAAATATTTTTAAATCATTAAAAATCCTCACGGTAGTGTCACTATATATATTTGAGGTTATAATGTATGTACGATTGAATATTGAAAGCTACGAGAAAAACTGTTCGCAACATGAGTACAACACTCGCCACGGTGCCAGTCTAAGACCCGTGATGCACCATAGCGCAATGGCAGAAAAGAACCCGCGAGTAATAGGCCCTAAACTTTATGAAAAGCTGCCTCAGTCACTAAAAGTGATTGGTAGTAATATTGTTTTTAGGTGTCGATTAAAGGACATACTTGTGAACAAACCTTATTACAAGGTAACTGAATACCTTGATGACAATGTTACTGAATAATTATTGTACAGTTTATTGTATATTTGACTATTTTTATTTGACCATTGTGTGTGTGACCGATCGCCATTGATCGCCAATTCTGACGAGTAATGTAAATGACCAACATGTACCTAAAAATCATTTTTTATATGTGTGTGAAATTTTACATTATGATAAATAAATACAATACAATACAATACATACATACATGTATACTGAACATGGAATTGTGCCATTGGAATATTGTCAACATGGCGAAATAAATATCTAAATCTGAATTTGAACCCAACCCCTAGCAGACAGGTCTGAGAAACGGAGGCGGTTGTGCGATGCAAAATGGCGGACAAAGATACAGAGCTGCTCAGTCATTCCCCATCACCGAGCTGATGGAAGTCCGGGTCGGACATAAAACATATATTGTACGTACCTATCTGGAATGTTAATCGCGAATTGCCTTATGGGGCGCACTCACCGGGAGCATTCGCGCCGCGAACAAACGCGGGGCGAACATTTGTTCGCGGCGCGAACTTTATTTTATCCCGATTTTTTTTTATGTGAACCAACATGTGTGGCTGTGCCGAGAGGTCAATGGTGCAGTCGACAGCCAAAATCACCTCTCCTCGCGAAACCACGCTCACTTAGGTGCCATGCCAGCAGATTTGAGGACTGTTGCTAGGCTGTCTAGCCCGTTAATACGACGCTTGAAGACACCCAGGTTAAAGGATTCAGGAAATACACTCGCCGGAAGACAGTTCCACACTCTAGCGGTGCGACAAAGAAACGATTTAGAGATGGGTTCTCAAAAGCCCAATGTCGGTAGGCAGCACGTGGTATGTATGTATGTATGTATATGTATTTTACTAGAAGACTGATAAACATTTGGGTAACATTTGGGTATCTAGTAGCGAGAAAAAATTCGCCGCGCGAACATTTATTCGCGGGGAGAAATAAAATGTTATTGGGTCGAAAGAATAATTTTTTTTTTTGACGTTTGGGTCGTGAGAATGGGTCAGAACACCCCGAGATCAATTTTTATTCGCGGTGCGAACTTTTGTTCTGGTGAATTTGCTCCTTAAGACGTTGCGAGCTTTTCAAAGGTTCCTGGGACTTATTTTCTAAATTACGAGTATTGTATATATAGATATAGTGTATAGGTGTTTGGAAAAAAAAAAGCAATTCACATTTCGCAAGTATTTACTAATTAGCACATTAGCATAGTCATTTCCGCGCGCCCCTAGCGGAAATGTCCTCTCCTTCAACCTCATGCCTCAACGGATGAGTGGAGATAAATTAACCTCGGTTTTCTTGTAACTATTTTGTTTCCAAAAACACCATAAAATTTCCTTTGTAACATTTTTGTTAATAATGTAACTCAGTAAAGATCAACCGTTTATATTGTTTGACACGATACCAAGACTGTAAATACCTCAGATCTCTGATCTGAGGATCAAAGGTTTCCATTTTTTTTTGTCTGTATGTTTATGCCTCCATAACTCTTTAACAGCTGCACCGATTTCAATGGAGGTTTTGTATGGGTACTTATAAGTGCTTTCCCATTTCAGGATTTACGCTACAATGTTCTCCGGCTTCGCTCTCGTTTTTTTTTTTTATTGAAAGCGCGACATATGGCGCCGAGCCACCCATAAGGTGTCTAACGACGCCCATGGACATTCGATCGTATGCAGGGGTTGCGAATGCCATGCCGGCCTGACAGGTGCCCATTCACGCCCCTCTTGAAGGACCCGAGACTGTACTTGGGGGGAAATATATGAGCAGGGAGAGCGTTCCAGAGTTTACCGGTTCTGTAGAGGAAAGATCTGCAGAATCGATTAGTACGCATCCGCGGTAAGTCCAGCGTATAGGGATGCAATCCCTGCCCAGTGCGTGTGGTGCGGAGGTGGAAAGGGGACGGCGGGATTGCGTTAAACAGCTCCTCCGAGCACTCCCCATGGAATAAGCGATAGAACACACTTAGGGAGCCGACATCCCTACGGTGTTGCAGTGGTTCTAGATCGCGGGACACTTCGGGGTCACCCACTAGTCTCACGGCTCGACGCTGGATCGAGTCCAGAGGCGCAAGCTGGTATTTGGCAGAGCCAAATCACAGGTGCGAGCAGTACTCCAAGCAGGACCTGATCTGCGATTTATACAAAGGCAGCCTTTGGTCCGGCGTGAAGTACCGTCGCACCTTATTGAGTACGCCCAGCTTTTTAGAAGCCAGCTTGGCCTTCCCCTCGATATGGCGACGAAAGTTCAAGTCGTGCGACAGTTCGACTCCGAGGACCCCGAGGTGTTCGCTTAATTTAAGCGACGTGCCTTGGAATGAAGGAGCCGGTGTGAACGCCGCTCTCTTCGCACTGAACGCGCAAACTTGTGTCTTGGAAGCGTTGAACTCGACCAAATTACTACGGCCCCATTCGGAAATAGAGCCGAGTGTGTGTTCGAGCTCAGACACAAGTCTTCGCCTCTTCTCATCCACAATATCCCGACTGGCTGAAGGGTGACTGGTGTAGGATCCGTGTGCCGTACTGTCATCCGCATAACAATGTATTTTTTTTTTTTTATGGAAACTGACACGGTTGGCTACATCACCTACAACGTCCGTGATGTCAGCCCATAACACCGGGTGAACTAGGTGCCATGTCAGTGCTTCCCCCTTTGATCGTGCCGGCTACACTGAACTGGTCGGAAAACACAGACTATCATGTATGTTGTCCAGAGACAGCATATCATTGATATGCAGAAGAAACAGCGTGGGTGACAACACAGACCCTAGTGGTACGCCGGCGTTCACTGACATGGCGTCCGACGAGCAACCGTCCACTAGGACCTGAATGCTACGCCCATGTAAGAAGTCGGCGACCCAGTCACACAGGCCAGAAGGAAGTCCGTAAGCCGGCAATTTGCCCAAGAGCGACTTGTGCCAGACCCGATCAAATGCCTTGGCAATTTCAAGGCCAATTGCCAAGGATTCACCATGACCTTCAAGCGATTCTCGTTAAAGTAGAGCATACAAGATACATACAGGCATGCATACATTCATACATATTATACATACATACATACATAAATATGCATACATACTTACACATACATGCATGTTTTATACCGACAATCGAGATAAGCAGATTCATTGGTGTTGTGCTGCAAGAAGTTGGGTAAATTACAGCTCAACACCGATCAGCAAGAATAGCAAGGCATTAGGTAGGACAAGACAGTAGCTATCAAGCAGCAAGTAAGACACCAGCACAATTTCCATACATAACTGTGTAAGGACCGTGCCAAGGTGAGAGGTGGCTAATGTCTCGCCCTTTGGCACGGCATGACGGTCCCTTAGTCGCCTTTAACATGCACGGGGAGAGACGCAGTCGGTCTATTATTTTCAAGTACCCACAAATGTAAACAAATGCATTGCTTATGCTATGTGAGTATTTGTCATAAAAATGTGGGTATTCGCTATACCAATGCGAGTAGTTGTCATAAAAAAATGGACCAATTTGTCTCACCATCACCATAAGACAAGGTCCGCTATTAACGCCCGCGGAGCCGCCGCGGGCCGCGCGGGCAACAGCTATTGTTTTGTAAAAAGTTACAAGAGGCGGATTGGGCCGGTCCATACCCTCAATCCCGTATTTAGGTTGAAGACTTGAGTACTCGGATGAGCGCCATCCATGTTTCAATGGGGTCAGCATGGAGAGAAATACGTAGAAGAGGCGTCCATTAGTCGCGCAAGTAACACAGGAACATAGAAAATAAAACCGGCTAAGTGCGAGTCGGACTCGCGCACCGAGTTTTACGCACCACAAAAAAAAAGCTTGAAAAAAAACACGTTTCTTGTGTGGGCAACCCCCTTAATTTTAACGTTTTTTTAATGTTTTATTATTTATTGTTATTTCTGCCAAAATGACACTTATTCTGTGAAAATTTCAACCAGCTAACTATTACGGTTCCAAAGATACAGCCATCCGACGGACGGATAGATGGACGGCCTGACAGACAGACACACGTTCCGTATGGGGTACGGAAACCTATAAAGGTATAAAGGCACGCTCATCTCTGTCAGTGTCACCAGCAAATGGTCGCTGAATGAAGTTTGATCAGAACGCGTATGAAAATGTGGTCCGTCAGTGTTCCGATGTTTTTTTATTATAAGTAATCCGGTACGGGTGGCTAAGTCGGAGGGGCCAAAGCGCATGCTCCGACCAGCCAATATCACCTCCGAGAATATAGGTGCCATACCGGAGACTTCCCTGGATTGCTGGATATACTGGACTAGAGGAGAACACAACCGGGGCTGCTATGCGGCCATCTTACATCTAGTACGGTTGTACCAACCCAGTCGGCTACAATTTGAGCCTACCACCTAGTAAGGGGCAAGAAAAGGGACCTTCAGTTTCACACCGGTTCCGAACGGTGAAGCAGCAGGTGTAGGTATGCGCGTAAATTTTTTCGTCAGAAAAAACTCATTGGTACACTCCGACCGTATTCGAACCGCGGACTATTTTCTACGATATTTTCAAAAGTAAAGGTCATGCATGAAACATTTGGTACATAAAATAATTTTGTACCTGTAAAATCAAAGGCCTTTTGATGAAAAATGTCCGGTTTTTTCAACTGAACCATCTGGAAACCCTGCTGACATCGCGGATGTAGCAGGTCCACGCCAGATTCAAATGATGTGCAATCCGACCAAATGTTGGTAACAAAGTAAAATACGACAATGGCGCTTCTGGGTATGCATTTCGGCGGGGGTCGGACGAGAGGTTTCCGCCGTGCTCCAGTATTAATGAGGGTTCCGTAGCGGCGGCGACGTGCCTTGGAATTAATTGCCTTAGATGAGGGAAAATGTTTTGAAAATGTACCATATGGAGGGATCATATTCGGTAGTGTTCTAAAGGTTACTTACACGCTTATTTCGTACATATACACTGTGTGTGTGTGTGTGTGTGTGTGTGTGTGTGAGGGTGAGGGTGTGTGTGTGTATGAGAGGGTGTGTAGGCTTGGTGGATTTTAACATACCTATGAGGTGTCGTTAGATTCGTCTTAATTGTGGAAGTGCTATAGGCTATAAAAACGTGTGAAAATAAAAATGGTTGGCTACATCAACTACAACATCCGTGATGTCAAACCATAAGACCGGCTGAACTAGGTGCCTTGTCAGTGCTTCCCTTCATTTCATATCGGCTACACTGAACTGAACAGAAAACATGAACTACGTATTTATATAGCCGTTTCGACTGATGTTTCATTCGGTACGGTGGTATCAACCCGGGCGGGTTAAACCCTACCAACTAGGAAGGTAAGAAGGGAAGGGACCCACCGTTTTACGTGGAATCCGAACAACCGTCAGCCTCCAACGGTCGAGCGGTCACCCATATATATATGTACTAGCTGAGCCCGCGGCTCCGCTCGCGTGAAATTCGTATTTCAAAGAAGACAGTAAGTAACTATGGGCGAGGCCGAAGGCCGAGCTGCGTTCAGGAAGTCGATAAACCATATCTAAGAGAGTAAGTACGAGTAAGGGCGAGGCCGAAGGCAAGCTGCGTTAAGGTAAACCATAAACCTTGTCAAATAAAGTAAGTAACTAACGGCGAGGCTTCAGGCTGAACTGTATTCTAGAAAGAAAATAAACCTTCTCGAAGAAAGTAAGTAGCTGAGGGCGAGGCCGAAGGCCGAGCTGCGTTCAGGAAGACGATAAACCTTCTCGAAAAAGTAAGTAACCGAGGGCGAGGCCGAAGGCCGAGCTGCGTTCAGGAAGACTATAAACCTTATCGAAGAAAGTAAGTAACTGAGGGCGAGGCCGAAGGCCGAGCGGCGTTCAGGAAGACTATAAACGTTCTCGAAGAAAGTGAGTAATTAAGGGCGAGGCCGAAGGCCGAGCTGCGTTTAGGAAGACTATAAACCTTATCGAAGAAAGTAAGTAACTGAAAGCGAGGCCGAAGGCCGAGCTACGTTCAGGAATACCATAAACCTTCTCAAAGAAAGTAAGTAACTAAGGGCAAGGCCGAAGGCCGAGCTGCGTTCAGAAAGACTATAAACTTTCTCAAAGAAAGTATTTAATTAAGGGCGAGGCCGGAGGCCGAGCTGCGTTCAGGAAGACTATAAACCTTATCGAAGAAAGTAAGTAACTAAGGGCGAGGCCGAAGGCCGAGCTACGGTCAGAAAGACCATGAACCTTCACGAAGACAGTAAGTAACTGAGGGCGAGGCCGAAGGCCGAGCTGCGTTCAGGAAGGCGATAAACCTTATCTAAGAAAGTATGTAACTAAGGGCGAGGCCGAAGGCCGAGCTGCGTTCAGAATAATTATAAACCTTCTCGAAGAAAGTAAGTAACTGAAAGCGAGGCCGAAGGCCGAGCTAAGTTCAGGAATACCATAAACCTTCTCAAAGAAAGTAAGTAACTAAGGGCAAGGCCGAAGGCCGAGCTGCGTTCAGAAAGACTATAAACTTTCTCAAAGAAAGTAAGTAATTAAGGGCGAGGCCGAAGGCCGAGCTGCGTTCAGGAAGACTATAAACCTTATCGAAGAAAGTATGTAACTAAGGGCGAGGCCGAAGGCCGAGCTGCATTCAGAAAGACTATAAACCTTCTCGAAGAAAGTACATAAGTAACTGAAAGCGTAGCCGAAGGCCGAGCTACGTTCAGGAAGACCATAAACCTTCTTAAAGAAAGTAAGTAACAAAGGGCGAGGCCGAAGGCCGAGCTGCGTTCAGGAAGACGATAAACCTTATCTAAGAAAGTAAGTAATTAAGGGCGAGGCCGAAGGCCGAGCTACGTTCAGAAAGACCATAAACCTTCTCGAAGAAAGTAAGTAACTGAGGGCGAGGCCGAAGGCCGAGCTGCGTTCAGGAAGACTATAAACCTTCTCGAAGAAAGTAAGTAACTGAGGGCGAGGCCGAAGGCCGAGCGGCGTTCAGGAAGACTATAAACGTTCTCGAAGAAAGTAAGTAATTAAGGGCGAGGCCGAAGGCCGAGCTGCATTCAGAAAGACCAAGAACCTTCTTGAAGACAGTAAGTAACTGAGGGCGAGGCCGAAGGCCGAGCTGCGTTCTGGAAGGCGATAAACCTTATCTAAGAATGTAAGTAATTAAGGGCGAGGCCGAAGGCCGAGCTACGTTCAGAAAGACCATAAGACCATAATATTACATAAAAAAAAACAAAAACTTTCATACAAAGTCGTCGTCCCCATTTCTCCCCTTAAAGTTGTAATTTCCAAAAAATCCTTAACGGATTCTTACGTTATGAAATAAACCTATGTTCCAAATTTCAGCTTTCTAGACTTAGTAGTTTCAGCTGTGCGTTAATAGATCAGTCAGTCAGGACAAACAATTTTATAAGTATAGATATCTACTCTTTATTCTACTCGTATCTTCTACCAAAAGCATCTATCTACACTACACCAACGCAACGCAACAGAACTGCTAACGCCATATATTACGACCATTCGACACTAAATTCCGTTTTCTTTGATACTGCTCAACCCTAAGGCTATTTAACTTTATGGTATATAGCCTACTATAGTGAGCCTGAAGAACTACTCTTTACATTGGTGTAAACCGCATAAAAATCTGTTAAGTGGTTCCGAGTTTACCTCAAACATACATACATACATGCAAACAGACGTTTCCTTTTATAAGAAGTAGAGATAGAGAAAAGAAGATAGAGATTAAATTATCCTCCCTTCCCCTCTCCTCGCGGACTCCTCCCCCGTACCTCAACCCCACTCTTCAAAACCACCCCCAGTATGGATAAAATTATTTAAAATCATTTAAAATCCTAAAATCTAATTTTGAAATCATCCCCTATTTTAATTTAAGGGTTGATTTAGCAAAAACGCTGAAACACGTAATTCTTTATTTTATACCAAAAGCCTAAATATGAATTTTCATATCCCTAACTTGAGAAATGATGGGTTCCCCATACATTCTTTCATCCCCTATTTCACCCCGTTAAGGGTTGTTTTTTTGAGACAAAAGGTAGCCTATGTTCTTCCTCAGGATGCAATTCAGCTCCGTACAAAATTTCATAAAATCCTAAAAGGTAATTTTGAAATCAACCCCTATTTTAATTTAAGGGTTGATTTAGCAAAAACGCTGAAACACGTATTTCTTTATTTCATACCAAAAGCCCAAATATAAATTGTCATATCCCTAACTTAAGAAATGCTGAGTTCCCCATACAAACTTTCATCCCCTATTTCACCCCCTTAAGGGTTGTTTTTTGAGACAAAAAGTAGCCTATGTCCGTCCTCGGGATGCAATTCATCTCCGTGCAATATTTTATCGAAATCTGTTCAGCGGTTTAGGCGTGAAAAGGTAACAGACAGACAGACAGACAGACAGACAGACAGACAACAGAGTTACTTTCGAATTTATAATATTAGTATGGATAAACACTGACCGCGTCTAGGTGTGCTTAACAACAGTCGACCGACCGCACCACTGAGCTACCGAGGCTGACGCTGACTTGTATTGACGATAGATTTAAACCAAAATATATAACGAGAGTTCGCCAAACTTCATTAGCTAGTTTTATAAAAGTCCGTATTTTGATCGAAATACTCGTACTAATTAGGAAGGCGAACTTATCAAAACAGCTAAGAGATTTCTCAGTTATTAATTCTTAGAAAGTTATTTCATACTAAGCGCCTACAAAATTTAATTAAAACTATACTACTTACAGAACTAAATCAAAGCCAGGCCTAGATGGATGGAGGAAGGCGTGGGGGTCGCAGGGAGGGGGGTAGGAGAAGATAAAGGGGGTCGGGAGAAGGAAGGAATCGGGGAGGGCGCGCGTCTTCACGACCTCTAAGCAAGCGTATATACGGGGATTTTTGGCAAGTCAAGATTTCTTAAAAAAAATGCCTGAACTTGGGTTAATTTCTCCCATGACTCCATTCAAACGTTGCGGAGCTCATGGCGTGAAAAAATCAGTCTTATAAAAATACTAGCTTTTCCCCCGGCTTCGCTCGCGTGAAATTCGTATTTAAAAAGAAGAAAGTATGTAAGCCCGCTACCGTACCTTTATTTCGGCGCGCGGAACAACTTTTTGTATGAGAGCCACACGACCGAAGGGAAGCACTGACGTGGCACCAAATTCACCCGGTGTTATGGGCTGATATCACGGATGTTGTAGGTGATGTAGCCAACCGTGCCAGTTACCATAAAAAAAAAATCTTAGTGTAACCGGAACTGAATTTTATTATAGCCTATCCTGTGTCTCGTATAGTTAAATGTGCTTGTACTAAGTTTCATAGATGTCGGATGATCCGTTTAAGAGTTATGGAGGAACATACATACATGCATACAGAGAAGATTTCTAAAAATCGTCAATTTAGTTTTAGTATTATACATAGAGTCTACAAACGTAGTATCTAATAAAACAAGGTAACTTACTCCATGACGACCGTCCCTTACAGATGTATTATTAGTATGATGATACCGTCTGTCTGTCTGTCCGTCCGTCCGAGGGCTGTATCTCTTGAACCGTAATAGGTAGCCTGTAGAAATTTTCACAAAACATGTGTTATTATGCCCGATATAACAACAAATAATAAAGAAAAAATTCACGGGGGTTTCCATAGAAGAAACCAAAAAGTTTATGCGCGCGCACCATCTACCGAATAGATTATGAAGCATTTTAACTAATCATGACATTTAACTAATATGAATCATTTCATAACACGCCATCGATGGCGTGAGTGGCGCTAGCCGTGACATGGCGATACGGGACCCTCGGTGCGCGAGTTCGACTCGCACTTGGCCGGTTTCTTATTTTTATTATTTGTTGTTATATATTTTTTTTATTTTTTTAAATTTATTTATTTTTTTTTTTTTAATTGTTGTTATATCGGTCATAATAACACATATTCTGTGAAAATTTCAACGGGCTACATATTACGGTTCAAGAGGTACAGCCCTCTGACAGACAGACAGACAGACGGACGGACGGACGGACGGACGGACAGACAGATGGCGTAGGCTTACTAATAGGGTCCCGTACCGGATTCGGAACCCTAAAACGTTTTGACGAAGAAGACGTCTCTGTTGAAATACATTTTCACATATTTGCACATATCACACTTTGCTCTGTGCATAGAGGCAGGGGAGTAATGCCCCAAATATATTTTTAGCGTTGTTTCTGCCCGTTGAGCCGAATATTTGAAATTCTCTCGGTTTCTGGATAATACCGGTTGTGTTTCTCTTTTTTTTTATTTTTTTTTCTTTCCTAGCATTTTCGTTCATCGTTCGTCCATTAGGAGAGCCCATTATTTTATATGCTAATGTCTTTTGAAGAACTACGTAAGTACACATCAGCTATTTTTGTTCCCGAACGCTTGTAACTCACTACTACGCTCTCTGGAGCAAATATGGGATGGGGTACCGTGTGGGGCCGGTATACTTTAAAAGAATAGCCCCACTGCATCTCTCCCCGTGTATGTCGTAAAAGGCGCTTAAGGGATATGACTCCCTTCTTATATTACTAGGTGGTAGGGTTTATATGACGTAAATTTATTTGATGTAAATAGTTTGTGTTTTCCGTCCAGGTCAGTGTAGCCGACACGACCGAAGGGCAGCACTGACGTGGCACCAAGTTCATCCGGTATTATGGGCCGACATCACGGATGTTGTAGGTGATGTAGCCAACCGTGTCAGTAACCATAAAAACATTTTTTGTTTGTTAAAAAACCCTTCGTTTGGCTTGGAAGTCGTTTGAGCAACGTTTTCGTTGTTGAAATTATTCTCAAATTCATATTTCAGACTGGAGGAGTCGTTCTAATTAATTTTAGCTCTATTTTATTTTATGTTGTAAAATTTTATCGTGTAGGGCCGGTACTTAAAAAGAATAGTCCCGCTCCATCTCTCCCCGTGCATGTCGTAAAAGGCGACTAAGGGATAAGGACAGGGTGTCGTGATATAGGGCGACAGGCTAGCCACCTCTCTCCTTAGAACGGTCCTTCCACCGGATCATGCAGCGGGTGGGTCTTCGTGCCTTACTATTGCTGCTTGATAGTTATCTTGTCCTAATATATCTTGTCATAAAAACGTGGTAGTCGGTGTTGTCCTGTAATTTCCACGAGTCCTTGCAGCACAGCACCGATTACTCTGCTCAGCGAGATTTTAGGGATAAAGAGTGTATGTATGTATGTATGGGTTGAAAGATCCAGTCGAATTCGGGAAATACACCGGAAGACAGTTCCGCGCCGTACCCCGGTGCGATAAAGAAACGATTTTGAGAAACGATCGGTTCTCAAAAGCTATAATTTCAACAACAAAAAAGGGTGCTGAGTCCCTCTGCGACGAGTGCTGTCAAGGTAGGAAGGGTGCCTTTCACCCGTCCTACCTCCTATAATATGTCATATTAGAAGGGTTGCTAGTTCCTCAGACCTAAAAATAACTAAATTAACTATACAAATAAATCTAACTCTAATAAAAATAGTCGTCCATGGGGACCATAGGTATGGTCCCCATGACGGAAGCGGCGTTCCCCCTCTGGATCGCCAGGCTGATCCGCTGGTTGAAATACGCCCGGGCACTGCGGTCACCAGACGCGTCAATGAGTAGTTTTCCCAATTTTTATTGGAAAAACGCCCGGGCTCCATGCCCCAAGAGTATCTACAGCAAAGGCCACAAACTCGTAGTTGTTCTTGAGTTGGTTGTATTTGGCATGTTTAACCGATTGGGCCTTTGCTGCAGCAAAACCAGCCACCCGAGACGGGCCCACCATGTGACTGGGGGCGAGCAGCGTCCATGGTAGTACCTGTAAAACAGACTAAGCGAACCTATAAATTGGTTTGCTTAGTCTGTTTTATTTACTTTACAGGTCAACAGTCTGTGACTTCAGAGACTGTCTGTAAGTTTATACATATGTACGAGTATATCTGTCACTTGCAGCTCAATGGAAAACTCTGACAAAGAAAAAAAATTATTACCATATGGTTTCGGCAAGCTTTTTCGACCAAGACAACTCCATGACCCCGTGTCGTGAAAGACGGACTTTGTCACGAAGAGTGATTTATCGTACTAGAGAGCGTAAGCCATGCTGAAAATTGTCTGATGAAATAAACTAGAAAATTTCGTTCATTCGTAGTTCTTTAAGCTCACGAAGACATGAGCTTTTTATAAGAATCCATAGGAAAGTCTCCGGTATGGTATCTTTCGGAGGTGATATTACCAGTTAGGAGCATGTGCTCTTGCCCCTCTGATAGTGCCAGCCATACCAGATTACATAAAAAGAAAACAGGCCAAGTGCGAGTCGGACTTGCGCACCGAGCTTTCCGCACCACAAAAAAAATTGGGTAGGCAGTATCAGGCTACTGCCGTCAGTCTTTGTGAATACATGAAATTTTAGATTGGGATTGGGGATATGAATTTTAGTAAAACAAAAATTGAGGTGGGTAGGAGTCGCTTTGCACTCCTGACGTTATACGATTATCACGTTATCACGATCGATGTTAATCGCGATATAACATGTGAGCATCATTGATTTTCATTGGTCAGCCAAACAGGGTTTGAACATATTCGTATATATTTCGGATATGTCGCGTTTAACGCTTGATGCACGATCGTATCACGTTCAGATACTTTTCCTCGGTCAGAATATTATCGTTAAGAAATTCGACAAACATTTACACCTTAGTTTCGAGATTAATTTTGTCTCTATTATTGTGTTTCTTTTATGTTTTCTAAGAAATAAATATTTTAGATTTGAACTTGGATTTGGAAGCATTCGTCACATTTTACGAACCGTCGTCCGTTCGAGGATGCTTTTCGATCGATGTCCGCAATCGAGGGGCCCACGTTTCTCGTGACAATGTATCCGGTGATATCTTCTCGTTGTTCTTCCGGATCGTCCACGACCATTGGAGTCGATATCAACGACTTGATCGAGTTTGACACGAGGCGGACGGTAACTGGTCGCGCGCGATCAAATTTTCACTCGCTTCGCCCGACTCTTGCCCAATGACATTTTGTCTGATGATGTTTTCCTTCTGTTGTTTCTTCTTCAATCTGTACTGACGACATCGCTCTGCATTTGTAGTATGTTCCTTTAAAGTTTTCTCCCGATTGGGCTTGGATTCATGCATTTTTCTCACTTTTTTGCGTGCCTTTTTTTCTATCAATTTTTTTTAAATGTTATTTTCCAAAACGTCGTGTTTTATCTTACTGAATATTTAGAGCGATTCGATAGCTACCGAATGACACCAAAACCGCTTCGATATGTCTGTCCATTCCGAAGTTATAAGTCAATTCAACTTTGCGCGCCGCAGATTTTTAGGATTTTTAGTAAATTTTTGTTCACTCGATTACGTCATCATTTCAAGGCCACGGACTCATCACCTGTACCATTTCGAAGAGTCGCCAAAAACTTTACGATGGTGATTTTACCTTTTGGCTATCAATTATAATTTTCGAGAAATCGCCGTGTCATTGTACACAATTTTTATGTCGCTCGAATTTCTGGCGTGCACCCCCTTTCTGAAAAAGAAGACGTTCATGTATTCACGTCAAAAGAACGTTGAAACATTTCATCACATTTCTTGTAGGGGGAACCCTATTAATTTTTAATTGTTTTATTATTTCTTGTTATATCCGTCAAAACATATGTCATGTTCTGTGAAAATGTCAACCTAGCCATTACGGTTACAAAGACACGGGCGGACGGACTGACACACAGACAGGCAGACAGACAGACAGAAGTTGTAGGCTTAGTAATAGGCTTCCGTACAGGGTACGGAAACGTAATAACAAATTATTGTTAAATTTTTATATAAATTGTTTCCACCCTATTTGATGTTGTTTTTTTTATAGAAAGCGCGACATGTGACATCGTTTCACTTACGAGTAGGTGACTTACGATGCCCATGGACATTCTGTGATGCACGGGGATTGCGAATGCCATGCCGGCCTGACAGGAGCATTGTCACGCCCCTTTTGAAAAATCCCAGGCAGCACTTGGGAGGAAATAGATGGATGGGCAGGGAGTGCGTTCCACATTTTCCCGGTTCTGTGAATGAAAGATCTACAGAACCGTTTGTTGCACATCCTCGGTAGGTCGATTGTATAGGGGTGCATCCCCTGCCCAGTGCGCGTGGTGCGGAGGTGGAATGGGGACGACGGAATCGCGTCAACATTAAATTTCACTCTGCTCTGGGGAAAAACAAATTAAGTTGTCTTCGTAAGATGCAATAACTGTATCATAAAATCTCTTCCACTCATTCTATGCGTGATTATACGATCGCAAGTTTTACGGGTACTTACATCGTACGCGAAATGCTTCAGAAAAAAACCAATCGTAGCTAAAATAGTCTGATCAACCCACGCGTTGTCTGCCGTCTTGTGTTTATGCATAGACGTTGTAGAAACACAGGCATCTACGTAGAACTGTGTCGTATGCTCACTCTGACTGTGCGGAGAGCTTTCAATAGGATCATCTACTTTGACAAGGTTCTTAAAATTGTATACGCATTTAGAACACATTGTTCGGGGAACTACGCAAAAACTGAAAACATTGGAAGCAAGGTCATCGGCTCTAGACAATTTCTAAAAAAAAATCTTATTTATTTTTCCTCATCACTGCTAACTCGTTACGGGCTAGGCAATTTTGTGAAAAAAAAAATATTGATTTTTCTAGTGCTTTGTTTTAATTCGAAAACACCTCTGAAAGACAGGGGAACGCACTGGCATGTCACCTAGGACATATCACGGGTGTTGTAGGTAATGTAGCTAACCATTTCAGTTTCCATAAACAAAACAAAAAATGGAAAAAAACATGTTTCTTGTATGGGGAACCCACCTTAATTTTTTAATTTGTAAATTTTTTATTATTTGTTTTTTTTTTATGTAATCCGGTATGTGTGGCTGAGTTGGAGGGGCCAAAGCGCATGCTCCGACCAGCCAATATCACCTCCGAGAAGGTAGGTGCCATACCAGAGACTTCCCTGGATTGCTGGCTATACTAGACTAGAGTAGAACACAACCGAGGCTGCTATGCGGCCATCTTACATCCAGTACGGTGGTACCAACCCAGTCGGCTACAATTTGAGCCTACCACCTAGTAACGGGCAAGGGAAGGGACCTACAGTTTTACAGCGGTTCCGAACTGTGACGCAGCAGGTGTAGGTATGCACGTAAATTTTTTCGTCAGAAAAAACTCATTGGTACACGCCGACGGGATTCGAACCGCGGACCTCTCGCATGAGAAGCCGATGCCCAAACCACTCGGCCACCCGCCACCACAATGTTCGGGGAACATAAAATTGTTGTTATGTCCGCCATAATTACACATATTCTGTGAAAATTTCCAACGGGCTACCTATTACGGTTCTAGAGATACATCCCTCGGACAGACAGACAGACAGACAGACAGACAGACAGACGGCGGCTTAGTAATAGGCTGCCGAACGGGATACGGAAACCTAAAAACGTGAGATGTCGGGACTCCCTTGAGGGACACCCGATTGGAACGAAGTTCCTTTCGCTACCTATATATTACAAGCTGTGCCCGCGGCTCCGCCCGCTCTCATATTTCACTTCACTGCTAACCTCATAAGCTATTTACCGTGATAGTAAGTAGCCTATAGTTGATGGGAAGAATCAAGCTATCCATAGAATTTTGTTTTATTAAAATCGGTTCAGTGGTTCTCGAGTTATAAGCGGACAGACAGACTCAGACACTCAGACACTCAGACAGAAAGCAGACGTTGGATTTTATTATCCTCCTCGAACCTATGGTCGACTATAGTCGACATCGACTCCACCTAGAATAATGTCGTCTAACTTTTTACTCACGTTGAATTAAGAGTTGAACCTTAGTTTGAAATATAAAGGGATAGATGTCGCTACGGTCTGTATCGAAAGGACAAGTGGCCATTTTTTCTGGATGATTCTACAGACCGACCAAAATGAGTGATCGATGAAGACGCGTTTTTCGGCCGACTGATCTGGGTAAGTCGTCATTATCATTAAAAATACATGAATTTTTGATCAAAGATGTTACTTTTTATGTTTTTAGATAGATTTTTTACTGATTAGTTGTTTTTGTGGTTTGGCTCTGCAATAAATTTCGAAAATGTACCTCTTCAAAGGTGCATGTCGACTACTGTCGACCTCGGGACTATAACCATACAAAATAAATATTGTTCTGAGTATTTTTAAACATTAATTTTTCTTTGTTTTCAATGCTCATTTTTCGATTATTAACATCTTTTTTATTTTATCTGTTCAGAAACCCCTACTTTCGAACATTTGTTGAACGATGTCATCGATGGTGAAGATTCAGAAATTGAAGAACCCTTCGCAGATGAAGATGATCTCATCGATGAATCATATGTCCCCTACCCATCTGAATAAAGCGAAGAATCAGATAACGACAATGCTCCTGCATCGCCAGAGCAAGATTTTCCCCAAGATTCACAAGAAACACAATCGCAACTGCCACCACAGCCATCGGTTAGTTCTGGATGTTGACGGAAAGGTCGTGGTGCGCCTCAGTCAGCGTCTTCCACCAGGCTGTACCATTTATATGGATATATATTTTTACATCGGTTCATCTACTCGAAATACTTCATTTCAAAGCACAGGGTTCAGGAACAGGAACCCTGCAGAAATCAAGAATTCCAAAAAAATGTAACTTTCAATGAGACAGCGACTTGCGCTGCCAAGGACGTGGCAGTTTCTGCCAAGCTGTCAGCTCTTCTGGGCAAGTTACTCTGGTAAAATGGTTGGATGATTCTCCCGTAGTTTTGGGTTCTTCTGTAGATGGTAGTGGTCTAACTGATACTTCCCAAAGATGGAATAAGAAACAGGGTGCATCAGGGTTAGTCACCCATTCATAGTCAAGAAATATAATGATTACATGGGAGGAGTGGATTTCCTGGATCGAGTCATAAGTTATTACCGCATATCCTCTAGGACTAACAAGTGGACGGTACGCTCAATGTTAAATTTTTTCGACTTCTCCATAGCAGCTGGATGGATAGAATACAGGCGCCATCAAGTCGCGCTGGGTACCACAGAGAAAGACATCTTAGATTACCTGAACTTCCGGATTTCTGTTGAGGAAGAACTCAAGTATACACGAGTTGAAGCACATCATGACGGCGAGGGCTCTGTTGGGCCACCATAAAAAAAAGCTAAGATGCAGCACCCCCCTGACGCCCTTAGAAAACAATTTAACCTTCACGCCTGAAATTCCCACTCCTGCAGTTGATTTCCAGGCTCCAGGTTCCAATGGAGCCCGTGTTCGCTGTTCGGTCTGTAATGTGTTTTTGTGCCTAGTTGAGGGAAAAAACTGTTTCAATAGGTAGCATACCATGATTTTTAAAAATTATTGTAAAAAATCGTCATTTTTGTGAGTTAAAAAAATAATAAAGAGAACCTAAACTACCGTACATTTTTGATAATTTTGTATGTATTGAATCCCAAGGTCGACTATAGTATACATGGTGGAAAACAAATTTCCCTGAAAAAAATTTGAAAGTCCCAGAACTAAAGTATTTCCAATACTGCTTCTTAATATAAATTCGCAAAAATAATAGTAACATTCGAAAATAATTTTGCTGGGACCGAGGAGGTTATAGGTACTAGCTGTGCCCGCGGCTCCGCCCGCTCTCATATTTCATTTCACTGCTAACCTCATAAGCTATTTAGCGTGATAGTAAGTAGCCTATAGTACTTACTTAATAAAACAATGCATAACACCAATATTGGAAGTTCTTACGTATCTGGTGAACATATCATTGTCGACTGGGATATTCCCAAATAACTTGAAAAAAGCAAAACTTATTCCGTTGTACAAAAAAGGTCAAAAAAGTCTAACTGAAAATTACAGACCGATATCAATCCTTCCCGCCTTTTCTAAAATTTTCGAAAAGGTAATGCAGGTAAGACTAATGAACTATCTAGAAATGAACAAAATTTTAACAGACTGCCAACATGGTTTCCGACCAGGTAGATCTGTATTTACAGCTACTCACACATTCACGAATAGCATACTGCAGGGACTAGATCAACACGAACACACAGCCGGTCTGTTTCTGGACCTTTCTAAGGCATTTGACCTGGTAAACCACAATTATCTTCTAAATAAAATGGAGTTCTATGGTATTGGAGTGGTTTAGAAGCTACCTAGATAACCGAGAATTTAATGTACACATTAACCATACAGATATGACGTTGGGGTCCATAAAAGAAATTAAGTCTCGATGTTTCGTAGCCAAATATGGAGTCCCACAAGGATCAATACTAGCGCCGTTGTTATTCCTGGTCTTTATAAACGACCTACCGAATCACATCAAACTAGCTATTCTCATTATATTGTACGCAGATGACGCAAATTTTGTTGTAAAAGAAGATAGCATGAGTAACCTGGTTGACCGACTACAAAGAATGCTTAACGAAATATCCGATTGGTTTAACGCAAACGGTCTAATACTTAACACTGCAAAAACCCAAGGAATAAAATTCTGTATCTCAAAATCTACCAGCAATGACGATAATTACTTTTTAAGATATCATAATGACATTATCTCATTATAAATATATAGAGATTTATTTGATATAAAATGAATACAAAATTAAAATGCTAAACAAACTACTTACATAACTATATAAAATATTTCACTGAAATTTTGCCTGGGGATGGAGCTGAGTGTTCCCAGCATACTCGCTGCATTCCCACGCAAAGAAAACAACATTTCTAGGATTTACTCTCGATAACCACTTAAGATGGGATGAACACATCGAAAATGTTTGCCAGAGGTTATCAAAGGCGTGTTATTGTCTAAGAATAATTGCTAAATCATGTACGTTGGATGCACTAATCAATGCATATTATGGTTATTTTTATTCAATACTCAGCTATGGAATTGAATTTTGGGGGTCTTCTGGTGACACTATTAAAGTCTTCAGAATGCAAAAAAAGGCTATTCGCATAATTACAAAGGCTCGTTGGAATGAACACTGCAAGCCATTATTTACGTCATTAAAAATACTCACTACTTACGACATATATGTAAATAAAAAAACAGCTTTATTTGCACGAAATAATAAAAATGAATATAACACCACTAACCATAGCTATAAAACTAGATACAAAGCTAACCTAAAATATAACACACATAAGACAACTAAATTCCAAAAGAGCCTACATTTCAACAGTGCTACAATTTACAATAAACTACCAAGAGACATAACGAATGAAACTAATGAAAAAAAAATTTAAAACAAGACTGCACGAATGGCTACTAACCCAGAACTTGTATGACCTAAAGATTTTCCAAATATTAACTTAATTAAAATGTACAAGTGTGTAATGGAACCTAATTATTTAATGTATGTAAATGTGATGAATTTAATTATAAATATATAAATGTATAATCTAAATTAATAAAATGTATTTAACTGTATAAACTGTTTTTGACGATGTAAGTTCAAGAACTTTACTATTTTACTTACAAATAAAGTGAATTTTGAATTTGAATTTGAATTTGAATTTGACAGACAGACAGACAGAAAGCAGACGTTGGATTTTATTATAGGTTAGGAAGGATAAGGAAGGAAGGAAGGAGTAAGGAAAGGAAAGGAAAAGGAAAAGGATGTGTTAAATAACAGGCAAAATGAAATAAATTAACAACGTTTGTGAGTAATTAAATTTAAAAAAAAAAAATAATGACGTTTATACTGTAAACACACAAACACGCATGCTACAGCAAAAGTGTCGTGACGGTCGAAGTTTACACTTTTCTCGGGCTAGTTCTCATTCGCCAAGTGTCTGGACTCCAGACTCTGGAGTGTAACGTGCGATAAAGAAATGCGATCCAAAATACATTAAAAAAATACATTTTTTTATAGAAAGCGCGACATGTGGCTCCGACCCACCCTTAAGGTGTCTAACGACGCCCATTGTGGCATTCGCAACGGGGGTTGCGAATGCCATGCCGACCTGACAGGTGCCTATTCACGCCTCTCTTGATATAAATATTTGCATATACCTCTATCTAATCTATAAACAAAAATGGAACCTGACATGGTCAATACGCCTGTGATGTAGGTGCCATGTCACTACTTCCTTTTGGTTGTGCCGGCTACATTGAACTGAACTGAAAGCGCTAATTATTTATTTAACCGCTCCTAACATACATAGAGACTCCTACAACACTGTGTATGGTGTTTAGATTTAAATCGAAAAGTTTGTGGCATAATTTCATATCCGTCGTACGGGACCCTATTACTAAGCCCACGCCGTCTGTCTGTCTGTCTGTCTGTCCGTCTGTCTGCCCGAGGGCTGTATCTCCGTAATAAGTAGCCCATTGAAATTTTCACAGAATATATGTTATTTTATTATGGCCGATATGAAAAAATAATAGAAATAAGAAAAAGTAAAATAATCACGGGGTTCCCATACAAGAAACTAAAAAGTATATGCGCGCCATCTACTAAAAAGAGTATGAAGCATTTTATTTAACTAATCATGAATATTAACTATTAATATGAAGCATTTCATAAAACACGCCATAGATGGCGTGAGTGGCGCTGACCATGACATGGCGATACGGAACCCTCGGTGCGCGATTTCGACTCGCACTTGGCCAGTTTTTTTTAACACTGGTGACATTAATCATATCGTGCGATGTTTCTAAAGAACGCCAACACATTTTCTATAAAAAATATATATACGAGCTTCTATCAGATGTGATCAGCCAAGTGCGTAGATATGGCGCATAGTGAGTTTCAGAGAGTTTAGAAAATAGAGAATTTGTTTATAAATAAATATCTTTGGAACTCCCCATGTTAAATTTACTAGGGTCAACAAAATTATGACTATTTATTTATCTTTGTAATTTTCCAGTTCCTGTAATATCCGAATGATTTATTAAATTATTATTTCCTTTATTTCACATTCTTAAAATTTTACATTAATTTTACATATATTATACAAAAGAGTAATAAAAATACACAAAATTAATATAAAAATTAAAAACGGTAATACCGCCGGCGGCGGGAGACAAACCTCCAAGCACGCCGGCGGGTGCAGGCCGTGGCTACGGAGCTCTCCGGGACGACGCGAGGCAAGCTACGAGCGATAGGTGGTGGTACTAGACACGTAGGCCACCACCACCCCCATCCCGGAGAGCTCCGTATCCGCCGGACTGCACGGCGACGTCATCGCGCTGCTCTCTTAACGTCTTCTTCATCGCGCGCGCGTCGCCTCAAGGGCGCACTGCACCACCGGTAGCGGGGGCCCTAGACGGGACGTGAGGTCCCGATGACCCCAAGCTGGCCGATGGTGGACGTCGTCGCCCTCACCGTAGATGTTGTGGCTCGGCCGACGTCAACGCTCCATGTTCGCCGTCGATGAAATGCACCGGCGGCGCCGGCGTGGAGCTGGGTGGTGGGGCGTGCGTGTGGTGTCCGAGAAGAAAGGCGGCTCTTGTGTTGGACGACCCGGGCGCGGGGAGGCCGGGCGACGCGGCGGTGGGCGGAGGCAGTGCTGCTGCGGGCGAGCGGTGGCGGCGGCGGCGTCGAAGTCGAGCGCAGCGGCGGCCGGCCGTCGCTGCAGAGCCTGCTCTCCATCACGCGTGTCGCGTCCCGGGTGGTCTGCAGCCGCTTCTGTCGTCAGGTATGTCGAGCTGATGAAGTACCGGGGGCACCGAGCGGCGGCGGTGGTGATGCCGGCACGGTGCCTCTAACCGTGCGGGTCGCTGCGCCGCTGGAGAAGGGTCCGCGCGTGGCGGAAGCTCGGTTGGGTGGTCCCAGGCAAGAAGTTTTTTTAAAAATTTCCAAGAGAAAAATTTTCCGACATGTCGGTTTGACAGCTCTTTTTCTTCTTCAAAAAAATATTAAATTATTATGATTATTATTGATTTATTATGATTTATTAATTTATTTAATTTTGTAATGATTTATTATTAGTATTGATGATGCGTTGGTAGACTCTAGTATGATACTAAAACTAAATTGATAATTTTTAGATTTTTTTTTTGTATGTTCTGTATGTCCTCCATAACTCTTAAACCGATCATCCGAATTAGATTAAACTTAGTACAAGCACATTTTACTTTACGTGACACAGGATAGGCTAAATAAAATTCATTTCCGGTTGCGCTAAGATGTGGCTCTCATACAAACTGAATTGTTCCGCGCGCCGAAATAAAGGTACGGTAGCGGGCTTACTTACTTTCTTCGATTTAAATACGAATTTCACGCGAGCGAAGCCGCGGGCAAAAGCTAGTATCTTATAAAACAAAGTAACTTACTCCACGAACATCCCTAACAATTTCTTATTAGTATTGATTTACTATTCGTACAACACGTAACTACACATAGGAATTCAACAAAATGATTGGAACTCTAAAAATGCAACGAGCGCCCTCCCACGTGAATGATCGCTGCGGCTATATCCCCGGAGACACTTCGCCTGTAAACATTTCTGTATGTGAATAACGATTTGCCGAACTACGCGTCGATTCCAAGTTCGGCACTAGCCGACGCGATACGTAAAACATTACGAAAACGACAACTATTTGTGTATAAGTTTTTTTGACGTGATGACGTCACGTCTTATAAATTGATGAACACCGGCTGCACAAACGAAAAATTGTCACGTTCCATCTGAACCTATGTGTGCAAGCGAGAGCGCGTAACAAGCGATAGAGAGGCATATACAATAGTAGGAAATACAAAATATATTTGTCCGTCTTTTGCGAGCCTCGAACCCGCGGTCCCTGCCACCATCACCGACCAGACGTCTTAACCACCCGGCCTAATCGATCATGTACCTATCGAAGCGAATTTGCTTAACTGTAGGTGAAGATTTCATGGAGCGACATCTAGCGTCAGCGTCAATAGTAAATGAAATACTTCAGCTGCGCAGTTAGGTAAGTGTTGCAACGTTGTAGTATGCGCTGTGATAATATGTAGATGGCGTTATGTAGGATTATTGGGTAGATTTAATTATGTGTTATGTAGAAATTTACAAATTTAAAGTTTATATTGATAATTAATATTATTAGTTTTTAAAGTAATCACATTTGCGATTTAAGAATTCAACTTCTAAGCACTATAGCTGCGAACCCGGCTTCGCTCGGGTAAACTAAACTTGCACTGCAATATTTGATATGTAGTGGATTTTTTGGCTTTTTAGGTTTTTTAAATATAAAATATAAAGTCGTTATTTTCTCATATTTTTATTAGTTATTATCACATCTTTAAATATAAATAATTTGACATATGTAAAATCACACAAATTCATTCATCTGTATTATAGTGATTCAAACATAAGCCTAAAGGCATTATCTGCCAGTCATGCCTGGGATTGTGAGTATGGTAGATGGGTAGTGCGGGTAATTTCTGTTTTGTATATAAAAAGTTAAATTACAAATTTAAAAAATCCCGACCCTTAAAAAAATCCCGACCCTTAAAAAGTCAAATATAATTTCCATTTACTTACTTAAAGGGGTCGGGGGCCGCTAAGTAAATTCCCGCGCTGCTCTGAGTTTTTATATTTTACGCGACGCATCTTCTTTACGCATCTAACCTAATGTTGAGGCGGCGCATGTCGTTTTTGTTACGTTTGTACTTCCGAAAATAATTCTTAGGTGGTTATAAAAAAAACTAAACACCCTAAAAAAATTTAAACACCGTAACATTGCAAAAAGAAAAAAAAAGAAAAAAAAATTGAGGGATTCGAACCCATGGTCAAAAAATACAAATCCTACACTCTTACCACTGAGCCACGAAATCATATAAACGACCAAACGAATATTGGATTCCCTTGGATAGTTTTCGGCTTTCTTAGGAGGACAACTGTCACTGAGAGACAGAGAATTGGCCCCGAGACACTCATCCTTTCAATATCTTCTGCCCTGGTACTTTAGAACCGTTCCTAGTAGTCTTACCACTTTGTGACGTCATCACGTAAAACTATCGTCCGTAAACCGACTTTACAGACAACCAATTTTTTTCGATTACAAATACCTACCCATGCTATGAAATAATTGTTCAATAAACTATTATTTTAGTAGGATCGGTAGTCGGTTTATTAGACGTTATCACGTCAAAATTGGTATTGGGAAAGTGATCAGTATCTGATACACATACTCCCATTAGCGTGCTATTACCCACTAATGAAAGACCTTATATAAGTGGTGTTCCCGAATGTTCACAAAGTTTGGTTTTGTTTTAACTTGGAATAGAGCTACTGTACGAAGTAACGCGTTTTGGGGCGAGGTCAAGAGCCGACAGGGAATTTCACAAACGCCCCACGCTTCAGACTGCGGTAACTGGGAAGCTGAACATTCTAGAACAAACCAATTTTGATTGTTTATGTCTTTTATATTATCTCTCGCTAAAATACCGGCCTCTGTGTCGTGTGCCGTTTTATTTATTGTTTTAAATAAGTTTGAATATAGGAACTAATGGCATATTGTTTATTGTATAATTTCATCCTAACCTACGCTTGGACATGTCGAAAATTCCGCCAGTTCTAAATTCAAAGCGAAAAATGAACTGACAAGCAAACTTCGCAAGTCACAATTATTTGTTAGTAGCTACCTTATAAATATTATATTATAGTAACTTACAAATAATTAAGCCATACTACCGCTCACAAGAACATTAATATTTACAGTATAAACATGAATACTTAAGATACTGACCACTCTGCCTGATCAATTCACATGGTGTTTACAATGACGCTTTTTCGCACATCTAAAGAAGGCGTGAATATTTGTCAGCCTCGATAGCTCAGTGGTGCAGACAGTCAACTGTCGCTATTGAATGTTAAGCAACGCTGGGTGCGGTCAGTACTTGGATGGGTGACCGCTGACCGTTGGAGACTGACCGAGGTTCGTATTCCTCGTAAAACTATAGGTCCCTTCCCTCCTAATCTTACTTGGTGGTAGGGTTTAACCCGCCCGGGTTGATACCACCGCACTGAATGAGACGTCGGTCAAAACGGCTATGTAAATAGATTGTGTTTTCCGACCAGTTCAGTGTAGCCGGCATGATCAAAGGGGGAAGCACTGACATGGCACCTAGTTCACCCGGTGTTATGGGCTGACATCACGGACGTTGTAGGTGATGTAGCCAACCGAGTCAGTTTCCATAAAAAAAATATATATATATATATATTGTGGCACGAAGCATCATGTCCTTATCCTTTAGTCGATTTGCATGCACGCGGAGAGATGCAGTTGAGCTGCAGTTGAGCTATTCTTTGTAAGTATCAGCCCCACCATGTCGCATGCACATATTAAATGTAATAATTAATTACACAAATGAACTTAGCGAATATATTTTGGTATGTATGAATATAATGTACCAATCTATTCTTATCTGAACCAAGCGCCTGAAATTCTTATAATGTTTGACTAACATTTAAGTGTTTCAATAAATTGTTGTTGAAGTATCAAGGTCGAGATATGTCGTTTCGCGCTGGCCGGCCGTGTATAAAAATAATAGCATTAAAATTCCAAGGGCTGAAGTTAAAATGATAATAAATACTGACAAAAACCGGCCAAGTGCGAGTCGAACTCGCGCACCGAGGGTTCCGTATCGCCATGTCATGGTCAGCGTTGCTTCATACGGTTTTCAGTAGATGGCGCGCACACACTTTTTAGTTTCTTGTATGGGGACCGCCGTGATTTTTTTTTTACTTTTTCTTATTTTTATTATTCGTTGTTATATCGGCCATAATTACACATATTCTGTGAAAATTTCAACGGGCTACCTATTACGGTGCAAGAGATACAGCCCTCGGACAGACAGACGGACAGACACAGAGAGACAGACAGGGTCTCGTACGACGGATACGGAACCCTAATAACAACTTTATATTTGCCGAACTTCTTGGTGATATTTGACGTTCCAAAACTAAATGTTTTGGGATTTTCGAATGAGAACGACATTAAAATATTTTTTTAACTCAGTGTAGAACGTTTATTAAAAAGAATTGGACCTTTAGAACAACTTCTGAACAACAACTTAGAACGAGTTCTGAACTTAAGGGCCAACAAAAAAACTATTTATAAAAATACGATAAAACTAAATACACACACACCACTCACCACCGTATCCCGAAAATAGGGGTAAGCGGAGCAATAGGTGTTGTGCTACAAGTACTTACGTAGATTACAGCAAAACACCGACCACCATGTTTAACAAAGTATTAGGGCAAGAAAACTATCAGGCAGCAAGTAAGGCGTGAAGGCCCACCTGCTGCATGACTCGGTGGAAAGACCGCGCCAAGGTCAGAGGTGGCTAGCTTTTCGCCCTCTTGCACGGCGTCTTGTCCTTACCCCTTAGTCGCCTTTTATGACATGCACAGGGAGAGATGCAGTGGGGCTATTCCTATTACGTACCGGCCCCACACAAAACTAAAAAAAATCACCATAATATTAAACTAAAATGAAGATATATTAAAACTAAATGTAAAATTTACTCTAGAAATATAATAAATTATACGTTTACGAGAAATACACTTAAAAATATACCCAAGTGCATAAATAATATAAATATTAAGGAACTATAATATTTCCGAAAAATACAAAAAAAATCGAAAATTCTTATTTCGAATTTGTTATGAGACTGTCACGTAGAACTCGACAAAAATGATCACGTAAAAAGTCGGAAATTACGCAATATCCTCGAAATGAAAACAAATCGAGATTTATTAGAATATTCGTAATTTTTATATTTTGTGTAATGAAGATATTCGGACGCAATGACGCGCGCGCGTCACAGAGTTGTACTCTCGTATTGATAAACGCGGCCAATCCGCGCAGAGGACTATTCCATAGACAGCAGGTGCAGTTTCTAAACGGCATGCACGCACGAGTGACAAAAACCGGCCAAGTGCGAGTCGAACTCGCGCACCGAGGGATCCGTATCGCCATGTCATGGCTAGCGCCACTCACGCCATCTAGATGGCGTGTTATGAAATGCTTCATATTAGTGAAATGTCATGATTAGTTAAAATGCTTCATAATCTATTCGGTCGCGCGCGCATACAGTTTTTGGTTTCTTCTATGGGAACCCGCGTGAATTTTTTACTTTTTCTTATTTTTATTATTTGTTGTTATATCGGCCATAATAACACATATTCTGTGAAAATTTCAACGGGCTACCTATTAAGGTTCAAGAGATACAGCCCTCGGACAGACAGACGGACGGACGGACTGACAGACAGACAGACAGATGGCGTAGGCTTAGTAATAGGGTCCCGTACCGGATCAAGAACCCTAAAAATCACTTATCTATACGGAAGACTAATACTAAGCCTGCAGCGTCTGTCCATGTGGAAGCTTATTAAAGGGTTGGTACCGCCGCACTGAATGAAAGGTAGATTGAAACAGCTATTTAAATAGTTCGTTTTTTCCGTCCAGTTCAGTGTAGCCGGCACGACCGAAGGGAAGCACTGACATAGCACCTTGTTCTCCAAGATGTTATGGCTTGACATCACGGATGTTGTAAGTGGTGTAGGCAAGCGTGTCAGTTTCCATAAAAAAGGAGGTTTGATGAGAATATATGGTTTATAATGAGTTTTTTTTAATGTAAACCAGCATGAATGGCTGTGCCGAGAGACCAATGGTGCAGTCGACAGAGCCAAAATCACCTCTCCTCGCGAAACCACGCTCGGTTAGGTGCCATGCCAGCAGATTTGCGGACTGTTGCTAGGCTGTCTAGCCCGTTAATACGACGCTTGAAGACAGCCTTAGACAAGGTTTAAAGTGAAGGGAATAAATTAAAAAAATGCATACAGATTTTTTTAAACCCGACTAAGAAAAACGAACAAATTATGTAGTCAGGCGTTTAGAAGGATTCGAATAGACAGTCCCTGTCTATTATTAAACCGACTACATCATTTAAAAAATACTATTATTTTTAACTTGTCACTAGTCGCTCCCAGAAACGTCATCTTGGCTAGAATAATTTTCGCTGTCCGTTGTATTTTCGCGGAAACTGTTTTCATTTTCCGCGCAATATCACCGCGACGAGGGGGGGGGGGGGGGGGGGGGGGTGGGGGGGCGGTGAGGAAACGCGTCACTCGTGTCAAATTAATTCACATTTTAATATAACAGCGATATGTAATTGTGTCGTTATGCGGCTTTCGAAATATCTTAGAGTTACTACGATTAAAGACGGAGCACGTTTACTTACACCCCTTCCAGTGTGTACACGTTTGCACGAATATTGCTATAGCTAAAATAGGTTGATCTGCTTAAACTTCACGAATGGCTTTATAACAGCCAGGAATCCTATAAGTTTCGCTAGACAAAAATTATAATTTTTTTCATAACTATATTTTTATTTGACTCCAAACAACAACTAAAAAACGTATGAAATGAAATTTCATTGATAATGATCGCTAAACCGTTCCAACATATCCGGATCCTCCAGTTGAAATGTGTACAAAAGCACAAGTCGCTTCAAGAAATAATATCGATTACCTGAACGCAGCTCGGCTTTCGGTCTCGCCTCACCCTTAGTTACTTACTTTCATCGAGAAGAATAGCGTTTAATCTGAACGAAGCTCAGCCTTCGGCTTCGCCCTTAGTTACTTACTTTCTTCGAGAAGAATATGAAATATTAGAATGGAGCTCGGCCTTCGACCTCGTACTTAGTTACTTGCTTTAATGGAGAGGTTTTATGATGTATCTGAACGCAGCTCGGCATTCTTTCTTACTTACTTTCTTCATTTAAATACGAATTTCACCCGAGCGAAGCCAAGGGGAAAAGCTAGTCATTAATAAAATTGTAAGCAATGCAAATTAAATAATAAAAGTTTTTATAGCAGCTGCAGATCACGTGATAACTGATAACACAGAACGTTTACACACACACCTTCCAGCAAATCTTTTTCCGCGTCCTAATTGCAAAAAATATAAAGCAGATGTCGACTTCCTCCCTCGGGAGAATGGAAAGAAGTCAAGAAGGAGGGGGAAATAAGTCAAGGGATGTTCGCTTAGCCCACGAGAGGAGGGAAGCTGTCCCCCCCTAAGGAAGTATGGAGTTGAAGCGAAAGTAGCTGGGAGTGGCCCTCCCCTAGAGACGTGAAGAGGAGGATTGGGCCCGCGCAAAGAATTCATTATAGCGGAAGAGGCATAAAATCGTTCACAACCTTTATCTCGACAATCGGGGTAAGCAGAGTAATCGGTGTTGCACTGCAAGAGCTCTTGTAAATTACAGCACAACACCGACCACTACGTTTAGCAAAATATTAGGACATGATAACTATCAAGCATCAAGTAGGGCGCGAAGACCCACCTGTTACATGACTCGGTGAAAGGACCGTGTCAAGGTGATATGTGACTAGCCTGTCGCCTTTATGCACGGCATCTTGTCCTTATCCCTTAGTCACCTTTTACGACGTGCACGGGGAGAGATGCAGCGGGGCTATCCTTTTTAAGTACCTACCGACCCCACACGATTCAATAACTAACCTCACCTTTCTAACCTTTCGGATTCCTCGGGACACCCCCCCCCCCCTCCCCCCCCCCACCCCCCCCACCCCCCCACCCTTCCGCCAGCTGAGAGAGTCAAGGATTAATAAAAACAGGAGTTGTTCATGACAAGGCACACCAAGGAAGATATTTAGATATAATCGCCGAGGATTTAATTAATTATAAATAATTTAATTCATTGTGTATCTGGTTCGTCGATATTCCGTAAGTTGTATAAGTTGTCAGCCTCGGCAACACAGTCGGGAGATCGGATAGAATTTTTTTATGTAATCCGGTATGGGTGGCTGAGTCGAAGGGGCCAAACCAAAGCACTCGCTCCGACCAGCCAATATCACCTCCGAGAAGGTAGGTTCCATACCGGAGACTTCCCTGGATTGCTGGCTATACTGGACTAGAGGAGAACACAACCGAGGCTGCTATGCGGCCATCTTACATCCAGTACGGTGGTATCAACCCAGTCGGCTACAATTTAAACCTAGTAAGGGGCAAGGGAAGGGACCTACAGTTTTACCTACAGTCCTACACCGAACGGTGAAGCAGCAGGTGTAGGTATGCACGTAAATTTTTTCGTCAGAAAAAAACTCATTGGCACACGCCGACCGGATTCGAACCGCGGACCTCTCGCATGAGAAGCCGATGCACAAACCACTCGGCCAACCGCCGCTTAAACTAAATTTAACTTCAAACTGTAGATCCTTTCCATGCTAAAACCTTAATAGTAATGAAAGGTCGGTGGAAGCGGCTACGTTAATAGTTTGTATTTCCAGTACATTTCAGTGTAGCCGACAAGACCAAAGGGAAGCACGCACACGACACCTAGTTCACGAGGTGTTGTGGACTGACATCACGGTGAATTTCCTACAATCGACGGATCTTCAAATCGCGAGTTTATAGCCTTTCCCCTATCTCCAGCGACTTCAGTCCGTCTTCAAGCCGGACTAGCACCTCCTCGGGGGTGAAATTGGCTGCGTCTGAGGTTCCGACCTCGAGCAACGTTCACCTTTGAGCGTTACTGTTCTTTTAAGGTTACGACGTATGTCTGTCTGTCCATCTGTCCGTCCGAGGGCTTTATCTTTGGAATATGTGTTATTATTATGGCAGATATAACATTAAATAATAAAAATAGAAGAAAAAATTAGGGGGGCCCCCATACGATAAACCTATTTTTTCAAGGTTTTTTTTTCGGTACAGAAACCTCAGTGCGCGAGTCCGACTCGCGCTTGGACGTTTTTTGTTTTGTTTCTGTCTGTATTGTATTGTATTTATACATGTATGCACATAACACCGGGTGAACTAGGTGCCGTGTCAGTGCTTCCCTTCATTTCATGTCGGCTACACTGAACTGGACAAAAAACACGAACTATTTACATAGCCGTTTCGACCGACGTTTCGCTCAGTGCGGTGGTAGTACCAACCCGGGCGGGATAAACCCTACCACCTAGTAAAGTAAGAATGGCCTACAATTTTACGTGGAATCCGAACCACGGTCAGCCTCCAACGGTCGAGCGGTCACCCATCCAAGTACTGACCGCGCTCAGGGTTGCTTATAACAGCCGACCGACCGCACTGTGAATTATTGTTTGTTACTTATTTGTATGCAATAAATAATTTATATTCTAAATTCCAAATTATTCTTGAATTTTTTTATGCCATAGGTATCAGTGAGGCCAGCCAATTTCATCTCGGAGTAGGTGCCATAACGGAGATTTCCCTTTAAGAATTGTAGTGGCGAAATGAGGAACCTCTCGAATGCCTGGCCTAGTAGCAAATTGTTTAAACTAATAATTTTTAACGACCGCAGTTATTTAATTAATCTAGTTATAAGTCCGGTGGGTCAGCACAACAGGAAATCAGCGTTTAGTGTTAAAATGAAATCTGTGTCACATTTCCGCGCTCACGAAGACGGATGGTGTAACCACGACCTTTTGATACCGTCAAATGTTTAATAATTTGCACTGACTCAAAAAAAAAATTTTTTGTGTATAATAATTTTTGTTTTGTTTAAATTTTATTTTATGTTTTAAATATTAAAACAGACACGTTTGGCTACATCGCACACTACATCCGTGATGCCAGCCCATAACACATTGGTGAACTAGGTGCCGTGTCGGTGCTTCACTTCATTTCATGCCGGCTACACTGAACTGGACGGAAAACACAAACTATTTTCATAGAGTCGACCGACCTTTCATTCATTGCTTTGCTGTGGTACCAACAACGCGGATGACTTACACCCTACCACCTAGTGAGAAGGGAAGGGACCTAGTAGGTCCGACCTACGAGTTTTGGGTTGAGACATTTGAATTGAACTCAACTATAGTGCGTTTTTTAGGGTTCCGTATCCCGTACGGAAGCCTATTACTAAGCCAACCCTGTCTGTCCGTCCGTCCGATGGTTTTATATTTGGAACCGTAATAGGTAGCCGGTTGAAATTTTCACAGAATATGTGTTATTTATTATGGTGGATATAACAACAAATAATAAAAAATAGAAAAAGTAAAAAATTAAGGGAGGTTCCCATACAAGAAACCAGTTTTTTTTTCAATGTTTTTTTTTTTGTGGTGCGGAAACCTCGTTGCGCGTGTCCGACTCGCACTTGGCCGGTTTTATTTTAAGACGGAGGAATCTGACATTGCCAGTTTCTGATATAGTTATTTAGTTGTTATCGATAATTAATTGTATTGATTGATTAACTAATGAAATACTATAAACTCGAATATTTATCAAATTTTTTATTTGATTGACAAAGTATTCAGCTAAGCTAAAAACGTTAAGTTGGCAAAGACAAAATTGCAAAAATTTACCAAAAAGAACCTTGCTTTGCTAGCCCTTTAGCACAGCATGTCGTTATTATTCCATTAGTGGACCTGTTCTTTTCATGTACCGGACCACACGCGAGCGATACCATAATAAATGAAAATGAAAAAAAAATAAAATGAATAAGTTTTATTTTTCTTGTTTAACACACACGACAGTTTAAATAACATATATAGAACAACAAATAGACAAGAAAAATTGGACCTGACACAGCCTTGGTTCCTCCCCACCAATATACATACATACCTACCTATTACTAAATAAAAGGTAATACATACCTATTACTGTTTTATATAATGTGTTTCGTTAGGCATGTCAAAAATTTCGGGAGGGTTACATACACACTCAAATAAACACTTTACGTAAAAAAAACATATGTTTATAGGAGCATTTTTTCTCCCAACAAAAAAATAAAATCAAATAAGTAGCTGTAAAAACCAATCATAGTGACCTTGTGACTTACTTACAACAAACAGCTGTTCTGCGTTTGAACATAGTACGGCCATTGACCCCGTACAATGCAAGTTACCTACTGTTGCACACAGGTTAATGTTTAGGTAGCAAACATGTTTTGTTAAATTTCTCGAAAAGTAATGCCAAAAACATTTAATTTTTTTGCGTACCTAACGTCTTTATTTAAGTGTGTATGTAACCCTCCCGAAATTTTTGACATGACTAACGAAACACCTTATATAAGCCTTTATCGAACTAAGGCGCACTTGCCCCACAACAAAGCATCTTGAGGCGGCGGGTGCCTTCGACTTTCCTACAAGAGTGCGGTGGTTGTCTGCTAGAAGTGTTGCCTCATTTGAAATTCAGATTGGAGAAATTAATGAAAATTGCTCAGCTAAATAAATGCGAACGGAAAGAATCGGCCGCCGACGACGAAAGGGAATTAGAAAAATCGCCGGGATTTGCATTGTCCAACTTTCCGCTTGTGAATTTGGCAAAAATATTAAATGCCTCATTAGCCCACTCGTTATTCGTCGGCGGAAGATAAAATATGCTAATATTCAGCAATTTATCAATGTTGATGTTTATATTCCTAGAACTGTGAGGTCGTGAAATTTGTGAATTCATTTACATGCAAATCGATTGCTCTAAATTTTTGCAAATCGCTGCGCGGAATAAAATAGAATGATAATTAGTTGGAACTGTTTTAATAATTAACTTGGCTTTTCCTTAGCATCATTTAGGTCCATTATTTGTGCTGCACAGTTACGTAAAATAGAAAGAAGGTGATTTAGTGACTTGGATTGAAGTTTAGAGAGAAAACCGGCCAAGTGACTCGCGCACCGAAGGTTCCGTACCAACGCGTAAGCGGGCTAATATTTATTATTTGTTGTTTTAATAGAGTTTGCACTATAATCACACGACGTTTGATGCTTGAATGTATAGCCGTTTTTACTATAGAACAAAAACAAAACAAAAAAACCGGCCAAGTGCGAGTCGAACTCGCGCACTGAGGGTTCCGTATCGCCATGTCATGGTTAGCGCCATTCACGCCATCTATGGCGTGTTATGAAATGTTTCATATTAGTTAAATGTCATGATTAGTTAAAATGCTTCACACTCTATTCGGTAGATGGCTTCCGCGCATACGCTTTTTGGTTTCTTCTATGGGAACACCCGTGAATTTTTTGTTTTTTCTTATTTTTATTATTTTTGTTATATCGGCCATAATAACACATATTCTGTGAAAATTTCAACCTACTACGGCTAACTATTACGGTTCAAGAGATACAGCCCTCGGACAGACGGACGGACGGACAGACGGACGGACGGACAGACAGACAGACGGCGTAGGCTTAGTAATAGGGTGCCGTACCGGATACGGAACCCTAAAAATAACCATAACTATAACCATTAATAATCTTTAAGGTACATATGTATTTTTATATATTGTATTAATTTTCACTATATTATTTTATTCACTATTAATTTATTCACTATACAGAGTATTTATTAAACAACCAAAAAATGAAGATACAATAAAAATTAAACTAATTATCTATTATCTGTTATCTTTAAGGTTGGTTTTGTTTTATATAGTCAGTATAAACAATAATTGTTATTAAACTAAATACTATTTTAATGAAATAAATTAAATTAAATGTTAATTAGGATATTTGTAATTGTGTCGTAGTTAAAACCCGTAAGTTTTCCGATTAAAATAAAAATAAAATATTCAAAATATAAAAAAATGTGATGACCATTATCAGCAAGAACATTATAATAATGTCCTTGCATATCAGGTAACATGCAAAAATAGCTCCCAGATCCACCAGCTAGCGCTCTATAACACTCAACGCTAACAAATTCTTTGAATGCGGATGCGTTTTGCCAAAAATATTGCGAAGAATTAGGTCAGCTGATAGTCCACCCACGCCACGCGAGATACGAAGCTCGTATCAAAGTATATTCGCACGTTAAAATAGAGAGGGCTATAAAAAATGTGGAACGCTGGCATCGAGATACTAGCTAGCTAGAGGATTTTGTCAGCCTCGATAGCTCAGTGGTGCAGACAGTCGACTGTCGCTATTGATGGTAAAGCAACGCTGAGCGCGGTCAGTACTTGGATGGGTGACCGCTCGAACGTCGGAGGCTGACCGTGGTTCGGATTCCACGTAAAACTGTAGGTCCCTTCCCTTCTTACCTTGCTAGGTGGTAGGGTTCAACCCGCTCGGGTTGGTACCACCGCACTGAATGAAACGTCGGTCGAAACGGCTATGTAAATAGTTTGTGTTTTCTGTCCAGTTCAGTGTAGCCAACATGAAATGAAGGGAAGTACTGACGTGGCACCAAGTTCACCCGGTGTTATGGCCTGACATCACGAATGTTGTAGGTGATGTAGCCAACCGTGTCAGTTTCCATACAAAAAAAAAGATACGCCACAAATAAGTTTCAAAGAAATCTAGGCTCATTAACGAAGGTATGTATTTTTTTACGGAAACTTCCGTGATGTCAGCCCATAACACCGGGTGAACTAGGTGCCATGTCAGTACTTCCCTTCATTTCATGTCGGCTTCATTCAACTGGACGAAAAACAGGAATTATTTACATAGCCGTTTCGACCGACGACGTTTCAGTCAGTGCGGTGGTACCAACCCGGGGGGGATGAACCCTATTACCCTACCACCTAGTAAGGTAAGAAGGGAAGGGACCTACAGTTTTCGTGGAATCCGAACCACGGTCACCCATCCAAGTACTGACCGCGCATTACATAGAGGCAAGGAAGCGCGTTGGCGCGGCTCGGAGAGCCGAGCAGTAGAGGGGAGCTGGTGCAGAGAGTAGAGCTAGAGACACACCGGGAGTGGAGAAGCGAACTTTGTATATTGAGGATAATGAATTGACCAATGCCCATACGAATGGTGCGTGTCTGTTTTTTCAGTGAAATTATTGAATTTCTTCTGAAATTTTTCATATTAAAGTACCGTGTGGGGGCGGTACTTAAAAAGAATAGCCTCACTGCATCTCTCCCCGTGCATGTCGTAAAAGGCGACTAAGGGATAAGGACAAGATGCCGTGCTAAAGGGCGACAAGCTTGCCACCTCTCACCTTGGCACGGTACTTCCACCGAGTCATGCAGCAGGTGGGTCTTCGAGCCTCACTTGCTGCTTGATCGATTGAATCTTGTTCGAATACTTTGCGAAACGTAGTGGTCGGTGTTGCGCTGTAATTTACCAGAGTTCTTGCAGCACAACAGCGATTACTCCGCTTACCCCGATTGTCGGGATTCAGCGTGTGTGATATGTATGTATGTATGTAAGGAATCTGCTTAGATCTATGTAAGTACGTTTTCTTTTTTTTTCACTTAACTTACATACAAGATAATATGCCTCAAAATTTTAGAATTTTAGACATTTATTTCTTACTAATTAATAGGGTTTAATAAATAGTATAATTACAGAATTTGGACCTTAAACGTGGGCGTCTTCAAACGTCGTACGTATTAACAGGCTAGACAGCCTTTTGCCAAAATTTGACAAAGGTTCTTCAAACCTAATATTGTTTATTGTTTATTTATCATCTCTTGGCAGTACACTGCGCTCAGATTGGTCATATTTACATTGTAACATTCTAATATACTCATAAATACTATCTAATATACTAATATATTACTATAAGTATTTGTAGTCAGAAATATCAGTAAAATGGTTAATCTTGCTCTCAAACAGTATTTGAGATAAACTGAAAGCGATGTTATTGTGTGGATAGTCAATAAAATATACTTGTAACAATATTTATGAAAAAAATACCCTGCGAATACCGGATAGAATAAATTGTGACAAGTTCGAGTGTAGTCTTGCTACCTTAAGAATGCTCAATTAACAATAAAAAAAAATTTTGACGAACTAACATACTAAATCAAACATCATAATTGCACCAGAAAACTAAATTAGTTCAAGGAGACTACTAAATCTACTCTTCTGTTTACTTCATACATCGCTAAACACTAGTGAAAAAAAATTTATTGCCATCAAAAGCAACGGCAATAAATTTTTTTTTGCACTAGTGCAGGGTTCCGTGGGCTCTTTTTTGTGGAACATGACACGGTTGGCTATAATACACCCGTGATGTCGGCCCGTTACTTTTGTCGTGCCGGCCACACTGACTTCGATGGAAAACACATACTATTTAAAAACAAGGAAAAGTGATTTTGCCCAATCCGTCACGTTCGATTCCATATTTGTTTCTTATAAATTGTTTTATTTTTATTGATCTTCATTCAATCAAAATCCTTATCTACGTGTACCTTTACTGGTATTCCGGAAGTATTTCTCCTGAAAAAAGAAACCTTTTTGAAAGCAAGGTTTTATTTAACTCAACGAATAAAATAAGGTTGGGTTTCGATTTCTTTTCAAAAAGCTTGTCGAGCGAATTGTAAAAAAAATTAATACTTGAGCAAGTACTTGCTCATCAACGAATTACTGTTCAATGAAATTAATTGGTATCTACTTTTATGAACAGTTTTCAGTTTTAGTTTTTCAGTTTTTTATGAAGCTTTTTGAAAACAAATCTAAACCTATAAGTGCCTATAACCTTATTTTATTTCTTTAGTACATACACATTTTTTAACACATATCTTGTTTTTTAAAAAGGTGTTTTTATTTATTATTGTATTTTGTGCCTTTTTTACAATTTTGAGTAAAACAGGTTGTATTGTCACCACCACCAAAAGTCAAAATTTGACAGTCAACGAAACGCTTAAAAAATGATTAAAAAACTTACCAAAAGTTGCTCATTCATTGAATAATACATTCTAGATAAACTTTTTAATTACATACATACATACATACCGCACGCTGTATCCCGACAATCGTGGTTAGCAGAGTAATCGGTGTTGTGCAGTGTGCTGCAGGTACTCTTGTAAATTAAAGCACAACATCGACCACCACGTTTAGCAATGTATTAGGACAAACAAGGTAACTATCAAGCAGCAAATAAGGCACGAAGGCCCTCTGCTGCAGCAGCTGCTCATGACTCGGTGGAAGGACCGCGCCAGAGTGAGAGGTGACTATCCTGTCGCCATTTAGCACGGCACCGTGCCCTTATCCCCTAGTCGCCTTTTACGACGTGCGCGATGAGAGATGCAGTAGGGCGATTTTAATTATCGAGAAATAATAATTTCTCAATTTGTTTTAATGTAATCCGGTCCTCTCGGTACCTCCGAGAAGATAGGTGCCATACCGAAGACTTCACTGGATTGCTGGCTATACTGGACTAGAGGAGAACACAACCGAGGCTTACATCCAGTACGGTGGCACCAACCCAGTCGACTACGATTTGAGCCTACCACATAGTAAGGGGCAAGGGAAGGGACCTGACAGTTTTATATCGGTTTCGAACGGTGAAGCAGCAGGTGTAGGTGTTAATTATTATATTTTAAAAGTAGTTGCCTACCTGCTGCGTAACCCTAAGTAAGTGAGCGAGCCAGGCTCGCAAGTGTTTTTTAGCATTATTCATTTTACAAGTTGTTGAAATTATCCAACCGCCACAACACGTACATTATCCATCCGTCTAATCATTTCAACCTGTAGATTTATTCGTTGTATTTTAGGGTTCCGTATCCGACGTACGGGACCCTATTACTAGCATACGCCGCGCCGCCTTTCTGTCTGTGCGTCATAAAAATCATAAAAATAAGAAAAAGTAAAAAATTCAGGGGGGTTCCCATAGAAGAAACTAAAAAGTGTGTGCACGCCATCTACCGAAAAGAGTATGAAGCATTTTAACTACCTAATAAATAGATCCCTTCTTATATTACTAGATGGTAGGGTTTAACCCGCCCGGGTTGGTACCATCGCACTGAATGAAAGGTCGGTCGAAACGGCTATGTAAATAGTTTGTGTTTTCCGTTCAGTTCAGTGTAGCCGGCACGACCGAAGGGACGCACTGACGTGGCACCAAGTTCACCCGGTGTTATGGGCTGACATCACGGACGTTGTAGGTGATGTAGCCAACAGTGTCAGTTTCCATAAAAAAAAATGGCGTGAGTGGCGCGGCGCTGACCAAGACACGGCGATACGGAACCCTCGGTGCGCGAGTTCCACTCACACTTGGCCGGCTTTTTACATACACGAATTCCGACACAATTGAAATAAACTACGGCAGGCGTCATATTGTTCCGAAATGTTTTTCCACGTTTTTTTTTTCGTAATGCCTTGAATTGAATGCGTCGTTACATTTAGTATTTAAATGAGATCTCTTGTCGGATCTTCCGCATGTTGCTCAATCGTACATCGGGCATCGTTTTAACTGCGCGTAGCCAAGGGCGCGTTACGTAAGTGGGCCCCTAACAAGTATGAATTGTTAGGGGCCGTTCACAGTGAGAGTTCACATGTTGTTTTAAAAGCAATTTTAAAAGCAATCCGGATAACGGATTGCCAGTGTGTAATACTTTTTTAACCGACTTAAAAAAAAACAGGAGGTTCTAAATTCGTCGCGATCTTTTTTTTGTTTTTTGTTTTTGTTTTTTTTTTTCATATGTCGCGACATGTGGCATCGTTTAACTTACGAGTAGGTAACTTACGATGCCCATGGGCATTCTGTGATGCAAGGGGATTGCGAATGCCATGCCGGCCTTTGTTATGTATGTTAAGCTATAATTCTTTACCATGTAGGTAGACCGATTTCAATGATTCAACAACAAGAAACTTCGCAGGGTATTTTTTTTTATACATATTTTTACAAGTATTTATTGACTAGCCACTTACACCACCCATAGTCTATCGAAAACACAGCTTGAGAGCAAGATTAACAATTTTGCTGAGAGTTCTGACTACAAAGACTTATTAATTAAGTACCGTGTGGGGCCGGTACTTTAAAAGAATAGCCCCACTGCATCTCTACCCGTGTATGTCGTAAAAGGCGACTAAGGGATATGACTCCCTTCTTATATTACTAGGTGGTTGGGTTTAACCCGCCCGGGTTGGTACCACCGCACTGAATGAAAGATCGGTCGAAACGGCTATGTAAATAGTTTGGTGTTTTCCGTCCAGTTCAGTGTAGCCGGCACGACCGAAGGGAAGCACTGACGTGGCACCAAGTTCACCCGGTGTTATGGGCTGACATCACGGATGTTGTAGGTGATGTAGCCAAACGTGTCAGTTTCCATTAAAAAAAAAGTGAATCAACTGTAAAGAAAAGAGCCTTTGTCAAACTTGAAAGTTTGACAAAGGCTCTATGGATACGGAACCCTAAAAAACAAGACGCTCTTTACACAATCTCATTGTAAACGCACTCTAAAATACACCTCAGTAGTCGAGGTCAAACAACGCACGTGCGTAACCGACGATCCAGCGCATACACGCGGTACTGGAATCGAGCGAGACACGCGTCTAGAACCATATCTAACTCACAAACTTTCTATGGTCCCTGCTAAGCTCTACACGAGGGAACGACACGTCATATGGCAAGGTTCCATAAATGCGCCGTTTATTTTTGTGAACAAACTATGTGGTAGAGACGCAACGATTTATCGGAACTAGGAAACTTATTATATCGATCATATGATATCAACTAGCTGTGCCCGCGGCTCCGTCCGCTCTCATATTTCACTTCACTGCTAACCTCATAAGCCATTTAGCGTGATAGTAAGTAGCCTATAGTTGATGGGAAGAATCAAGCTATCTGTAGTTTTTTTTTTATTAAAATCGGTTCAGTGGTTCTCGAGTTATAAGCGGACAGACAGACATACACTCAGACACTCAGACACTCAGACAGAAAGCAGACGTTGGATTTTATTATAGGTAAGGAAGGAAGGATACACTAATTGGGAGTCTTCAAACTATAGTTCGCCTATCCCTTAGGGACTCTGGGCCCTAATGGATAGAGAAGATGAGTACTATGGGACGATAGTACCTATTAAGGATGAAGCTACGAAGCCACGTACCTCCATGCTATTAAGTATTCTGTGCTATAGGGTTGATGTTAACAAATTATTGTTAAAAAAACCCTAAAAAAATTTAGTAAAATTTTTTATATCTCCTGGTATACTGAGCGTGTTTTAGCGAGGTGAAGTGGATTTGGTTGTTTCGGGTACCTCGACACAGCTACCCATACTAGTTCTCATAAAAAAAAACCGGCCAAGTGCGATTCGAACTCGCGCACCGAGGGTTCCTTATCGCCATGTCATGGCTAGCGCCACTCACGCCATCTTTGGCGTGTTTTGAAATGCTTAATATTAGTTCAATGTCATGATTAGTTAAAATGCTTCATAATCTATTCGGTAGATGGCGCGCGCTCATAAACTTTTTGGTTTCTTCTATGGGAACCCCGTGAGTTTTGTGATTTTTCTTATTTTTGTTATTTGTTGTTATATCGGCCATAATAACACATAATGTGAAAATTTCAACGGGCTACCTATTACGGTTCAAGAGATACAGGCCTCGGACAGACAGACAGACTGACAGACGGACGGACAGACGGACGGACGGATGGACAGACAGACAGACGGCGTAGGCTTAGTAATAGGCTTCCGTACGGGATACGGAAACCTAAAAATACGTTACGAAAAATTTCAGATCCAAAAAGCTTTCATATGGACGTGAAAAGGCTCCTGTCAGGCCGACATGGCATTCGTAATCCCCGTGCATCACAGAATATCCACGGGCTTCGTTAGACACCTACTTGTAGGTGAAACGATGCCATAGGCCGCGCTAGCCATAACAAAAAACATATTATTTATAATCTATCGTTAAAAATATTACATACACATCACTACATGTGTGCGACCCTTTTCACGCGTCGAGCGCTATGTGGGCCCTTCTCATTTGATACACGCTGGGAACAAGGGTCGGTCGGTCAGACGACAAGGGGCAAAGGGATGACTTCCTAGCGCTGCGGTTATATAGAAAGTGAAAAGGGCGAGTCGGCAATATATTCTGCCAAACGTGGGCTTATTAATTAACTCATGCGTAAAGTTTACCCTGGCGCAACACTTGGAGTAGGTAATTTCTGCTGGGTAAATTGGGTCGCGTTACGCGCTTAAATTGCGCTACCTACACACAATTTGTACTGCGCGCCACACCGAGCGCAAAATACGTCTTTAACAAGTTTTTACGCGACGCAATTTACGCGGCAGAAATTGCGCGCACTGTGATATCCAGGTGAAACGGTCCTTCCCGATTTGCCAGATGCTTCCCTTATCCCCCCTCCTCCTGTTCGCCTTCGCCAAACCCGCCATACTCTCGCGGAACACCCCTTTGTAGTCGACAGAAGAGTTCTTCGAACTGCACGATTCTCAAAATCGTTCCTGTGCCGCACTGCAAAGGTGTGGAACGGGCTCCCAGGAAACATCTTTCCCCACTCCTACAATCCACGGATCTTCAAATCGCGGGTTAATAGACTTTCCCCAGCAACATTAGTCCACCTCCAAGCCGGACTGGCACCTCCTCGGCGGTGAAATTGGCTGCGCCTGAGGCTTCGACCTCGGGCAGAGCCACCCAGTTCGGAAGCAATAAAAAAAAAAAAAGTGCCAGGGTTGCCAGATGTCCGGTTTGAGACCGGACAGTACGGTTTTTAAGGCTTTTGTCCGGTGTCCAAAATAATGAAAAACCGGACATTCAAACGTCCGGTTTTTCTTCATATAACGCAAATATTTATTTTATTCAGAACATTTTAATACAAATCTTACTGGGTTCTTCGATATCGCCTTCAGTTCAATCAATTCAACCATAAGACTGTTCAACGGTGAATGCTCTGAGGAGCTGTTCGAAACGATTCAGACTTCACCATTTCACCATAGGTCCACGCGTAACAGACAGGGAATGCATCCCTACACTGTAGAGCTGCCTAAAGTGCGGACTAAGCGCTCCAGTATTTCTTTTATCTTTCGCACTGCGAAACTCTGGAATGCACTTCCTCCCGATGTGTTTCCTTCATTGTATGACTTAGGATCTTTCAAAAGAAGCGTAAAAAGGTATCTGTCACGCCGGCACGGCATTCACAGGCCCCGTTCTAAACCGAACGCTTTTGGGCGTCTCGTCGGCTCAACCATCCATGCTGACGGCGCCAAGTGTCTCGCGTATCAATAAAAAAAAATACTCTCAATAAATTGATAACTGCCTTTTATTGATTATCTATCTTTATTTCATTTACAAAATTAAATATGATGAAACATTTGGTTCCTGAATCCCCACTTTGATTTTTTTCAAACATTTTTACTTGGAAAATCAAAGCCCCTTTATGGAAACCCTGCCCAGCGGGTGGGTCTTCGTACCTTACTTGCTGCGTGATAGTTACCTTATCCGAATACTTTGGTAAACGTGATCGTCGGTTTTGTGCTGTAAATTACAAGAATACCTGCAGCACAGCTCCGATAAACCTGCTTACCCCGAGTGTCGGGATACAGCGGGTGGTATGTATGTATGTATATATGAATATCCGGAAAGACCGAACTGTCACATTAATTCACCATCTTCTGTGTCCAAAATTCGCCGCTACTACTAGACAAAGGCACTTCGTATTTCCCTAACCATACCCATATTTCAAGTGATTTAACTATAATTGATATGCCTATAGCCTTTTTGAACAATTTTACCACTTTCAACCACATATTTATAAGGGAATTTATAAGATTAAAACACTATTATTAAAATTTTAAATAATGTATTCACTTCATACCTTGAATCTTTACCTAACTATAAGCATATACATTATAGTTTATATATATTGAAATATGGCTATAGTTAGGATAATATGATGTGATGTTTTCCCTAGTACCCCCCACCTAAATATGATCCGATCACCTCCCAAACCAACCATTAGGGTCACAAAAACCTTCGTATTGTTCCTATGTATGCATGTACACATACGAAGGTGAGAAGTAAATACGTGCGTAATCGATCATATATTAGTAAATAGGAGCTGTTGTTTGAGGTCGTCGATTTAACTAATGGGTTAGGTAGGTCTTATGTGTATTTGATTATGTTCACAATTCAAGAGGTAGCCAGTACACATGATACACTTAATTAATAAATTCTTTGTCGTCAGAACTCTCAGTAAAATTGGTAATCTTGCTTTCAAGCTGTGTTTTGTATAGACTGTAGGTAGGCGATATGAATCCCTTCAAGAATAGCCCCACTGCATCTCTCCCCGTGTATGTCGTAAAAGGCGACTAAGGGATATGACTCCCTTCTTATATTACTAGATGGTAGCGTTTAAACCGCCCGGGTTGGTACCACCGCACTGAATGAAAGGTCGGTCGAAACGGCTATGTAAATAGTTTGTGTTTTCCGTCCAGTTCAGTGTAGCCGGCACGACCGAAGGAAAGCACTGACATGGCACATAGTGAAGAAGCCAATCGTGTCAGTTTTCATAAAAATAAAAATAAAATAACTTAGCTTATATACAGGATGTTTCAGGATAGGGTTTTGTAACTTCAGGGTTCGAAAGGGGTCCATATTTGAAAACGAAAAGCTCTGAAACTTTTTCCCAGATTCGATCATTTTATAGTACTTTTTGGTGAAAATATTTTCATCGAGATTTGGTGGACGGTTAACATCCGCCTTTATTAAATGAAAATAAAATGACTAAATTGCAATATTTAACTAGTATAATTGAACTGCATGTAGGACAATTCCAAACAATTAAAATTAAATGACATTAAAGGAAAAGGGGACTGGACTAGGTCATTGCACTACCTAGACCTAGACATCACCTCCCCATACTCACTGTCCATCGAGTTTTTATAACAATTTCCAATTTTTGTATGAAAAAAAAGTACGGAATTTCGATTTGAGTAATAAGAATTTTTTTCTTCTAATAATGAGTACTTTCTATTCCTGAAGTTTCTCAAGCCTATCCTGAAAAAAACTATATAAGATGAAAAAATTTAGATGGTTCTCTAGCGCATAAGCAACACCTACAGCACGCACTCGTGATTTTACGCAACGAACGTTGCATGAAGTGTTTGTCTCCGTAGTAATTGCGCCAGCGTAGCCTGTTGCCAGGCGGCGCTCGACGACACGCGCCGACCGTGTAAGTACGCCATGCCATCATTACACACTTCTTCATAAACACACATAATTTCCGGCGTGGGCTTTTAGGAAGCGCATTCGGCAACGACAAAACCGTCACCCGACTGTGCCATTTTCGCAATTGGTTAGCTGGATGCATTGCAGAGTCAAGCAAGTAAGCTGAAGTGGCATTGGGCTGGGTATATCTGTCGTAAATCCGCTGGGGTAGAAGGGTGCTCGAGTGGAGGCCACGTACAAGAAAACGTAATGTGGGACGTCCCCCGACTAGGTGCACAGACGCCATAAAAGTATAGTCGGCAGTGGATGGATGCATGAAGTGTCTTGGGACTAGGCTTGCCAGGTGCCCGGGATTTCCGGGATTGTCCCGGGCTAGGCTACAATGTCCCGTGTCCAGGGCGAAGGGTCATTTACTCCCGGGAAGAGTTCTAATGCTAATGAAGTGCTCAAATGAGCAATTTCCTTCTTTCATGTTATTGTAGTGTTGCTTACTAAAGTTGTTCGCGCTAAAAGTTCGCCATAAAAATTATAGCAGAAAAATATTGATCTTTTCTTTCTCCACCATATTTATGAAGGACTGCAGTGGTAGATATGTCCCGGGAAGGCTAACATAAGATCTGGCAAACCTACTCGGGACTGGGAGAGGGCTATGTCCACGTGTGGATAGCCGTGGTCATATGCCACTTTGCCCTAAAAGTTATGATCGCTTACTACTGTTAGAAATTAGAATGTATTGTTTTTTTAGGGTAGGTAGGTGACATACGACCACGGCTATCCTTTGAAAATCACTATGAATTATTTTCTTGTTTCATACTTTTTAGAGCGTGATTTTTCAGTAGTCGGGTTTTAGTTTTTTGAACTTATTTTTTTTTTACAACTAGGTAGGTAAACACCGTTCAGTTCAGTTTGGCTGAACAGTGTGAAGTTTAGTCCGACGTGAGTGTGAAGGTGAGAAAATAAATTTGACGGTGTAAAGGTTAGGAAAGCGACTTCCTATCCTTAACACTAATGTGAAGGTTGGGACATAATTTTCCTAACCTTCACACTGCTGTGACCTGAGGCTGTGACAGAGCAGTGTGAAGGTTAGTCCGTCGTCCACAGTTGACCGATACGGGCTTTGTTACTCTTATCATATACTCAAATTACTAAACGATTTGCTGTAAATCTATATCTGAATTTGAATCTGCATCTTCTCAAATGCGAAAAAAATTATCTTTCTTTACATTTCTCCATTATCAAGCGATATCATGTCATGTGCCTTTTGAGGACTCATAGTTTTTCAAAATCGTGTGCCCGTGCTGACCGTGGTTCGGATTCCACGTAAAATGTAGGTCCCTTCCCTTCTTACCTTACTAGGTGGTAAGGTTTATCCCGCCCGGGTTGTTACCATCTGAACTAACCGAGGAACTAACTGAACGAAAGGTCGGTCGAAGCGGCTATGTAAATAGTTCATGTTTTCCGTCCAGTTCAGTGTAAATGAAGGGAAGCACTGACATGGCACCTAGTTCGCCCAATGTTTTGGGCTGTCGCATCGATAAGGTGTGGAATTGTCTACAGGGGAGTGTGTTTCTCGATACTTTCAACCTGGAAGTCTTCAAACGTCGTATTAACAAAGCTGGATAGCCCTTCTAGTCTTCAAATCTGCTGGTATGGTATCACCTAGAGCGGTGTTTCGCGAGGCGTGGTGGTTTTGGCTGTTTCGTGTACCTCTGGGCTCTCGTTGTTCGAGCTTGTATTTCTTGGCTGACCGTGGTTCGGATTCCACGTAAAACTGTAGGTACCTTCCCTTCTTACCTTACTCTAGGTGGCACGGTTTATCCCGGCCGGGTTGGTACCACCGCACTGAACGAAACGTCGGTCGAAGAGGCTATGTAAATTGTTTGTGTTTTCCATCCAGTTCATTGTAGCCGACATTAAATGAAGGGATGCATTGACATGTCACCTAGTTCACCCGGTGTTATGGGCTGACATCACGGATGTTGTAGGCGATGTAGCCAACCGTGTCAGTTTCCATAAAAAAAAAAAAAAATAGTATTCTTGTTGGAGCTAGTTAGGCACCACGCTAAGGTACTTTTGTATTATCCTTCAACCAGGACCACTCTGTACCATCATAATTACCATCAACATCACCATCATCACATGCCGTCCGTCAGACCCGGCGTTCCGGGCATTGGCTGGACTCAACGCGATGGTGGGGATGCTTCCGGAGTTCGATGACTTCAGTTGCCGTTCACGACATTTCCAGACTCTAGCCATGAAATAGAATAGAATAGAACAGAATAGAATAGAATATATTTTATTACTTTCCAATACAAAAATTCTATAAAAGGCGGACTTATTACCTAAGGCAATCTCTGCCAGTCAACCTGACTCAATTATGAACACTTATTATAAGGGTAGCAAAACAGAGAAGAAGAATGGCACAAACTGAATCTAACAAAAGAATAAAATAAAGTGAACAAGACGCCTGAACGACTAAAATACCTGCAGATGACCTAGAATAGAATAGAATAGAAACTCTTTATTGCACACAAATTGAAGGAAGAACACGACAAGAAACAAGAAATACAGGAGTGCGCAAAGGCGGACTTATCACTCACTCAAGTGATTTCTTCCAGTCAAGCTTTGGGTGATGAGGAATAAAATACAGAGAAAGAAATATGGGTAGCGCAAGTGAAAGGAAGGAGGAATTATTTTATGAATATACCGACATGTAACATACATACCTATTTATAAAATACATAAAATACAAACAGCATATACATACATACATACACATATATAGAACTTAGATACTACATACAAATAATAAATACTATACTATACTAATCCACAAGTGACTACAAAATAGGCAAAATTAATGAAGGTAGAATTTCTTCAATGACTTTTTAAAAGAATTTACAGTTTGGGAATGACGGACGTAGAATAGGTAAGTTGGCACAGCCTTTTATTAGTCATAGGTCTGCTTTAAATAATTAAATAAGTAACTGCATTACATTACATAACTTCACTACTGTTTCCCAGCGGAGTAGGCAGAGACAACGGATCTCCACGTGCCACGATCCCGACACACCTCTGCCGCCTCTTCCACTCTCGTGATGTTCTTTATGTATACATGCTCGTCGGTTACGGCTACTGAACCCTTTTTTTTAATGTAATCCGGTATGAGTGGCTGAGTCGGAGGGCCCAAAGCACATGCTCTGACCAGCCAATATCACCTCCGAGAAGGTAGGTGCCATACCGGAGACTTATCTGGATTGCTGGCTATACTGGACTAGAGGAGAACACAACCATCTTACATCCAGTATGGTGATACTAACCCAGTCGGCTACAATTTGAGCCTACCACCTAGTACGGGGTAAGGGAAGGGACCTACAGTTTTACACACTTGACCCTTTTTGAGCGCATGCCTGATATGTTTCACGTACTCGTATATGCGTTGTAAATAAATGCATGTAATGCAAAATAATTGCTGTGTCCTGAAGTGTGCTTGAGTATTGTCCATTGTTTTACAAGTTGGAGTCTATCTATTACTATCCTTTTTTGATAACTGTTATTCCTACTCCAGAATCCTGAGCACGGTCCTTCCACCGAGTCAGGTGGATCTTCGTGCCTTCCTTGCTGCTTGATAGTTATCTTGTCCTAATACATTGCTAAACGTGGTGGTCGGTGTTGTGCTGTAATTTACAAGAGTACTTGCAGCACGACACTAATTGCTCTGCTTACCACAATTGTCGGGATACAGCGTGTGGTATGTATGTATTCCTCCCCTCTTCTCTCTCTATCTTGTCATTCAGTTGATGGTGTTGAACAACAGCCACTGATGCGTATTAAAGTATTTATGTGCTATTAGTTTGTAGTTTATCATATTGCTTTAGTTACTGCTTAATACATTGCCACAAACTATTATTTTTCGCCTGCACATACTTCTCCCACATCACAAAGGTTAGGTAGAATAGAATGCCCCACGGGATTAAACTCCTATTGTGCCTAATTTGTATAAGTAGGTGTCCAATAAAGAATATTTACATACATATTTTTGTAGTTATGTTATTCGGCATCAGGATAGGCAAAGCAGACAGGAAACACAAATAAAAAACTCATATAAATGCTTCAGTGATTTTATATGTTCCTCAATCATCGGGCACACAAACAGACCTTGATGAAATCGCGGAAGACCGAGTAACGACATCTTTATCAAGCAGTCAACTCAAAATGATTCTGCCAATAAGTGTGTTCAATCAGCAGCGATGGCGATGGCCTCCAGTGTCTAGGATTTACTGAAATATGGACCCGTAAACTCCTCTGAGTGACATTTGCGACTCAATAAAGTTGACCCGCCCGCAGTCGCCTTTCAACATGTTAATAAGAACAGCGCAAACAGTGGAGCTGACAAATGAGAATGCAGAACGAAAGAGGAGAGCGTATTTTTTAGCGTCAAACACTCATCGTATCATTCAATACATACTGGAAGTACTTTATATATAACACATGGCAAAAGAAGAAAACCGGCCAAGTGCCAGTCGGACTTACGCACCGATAGTAGACTTTCTTAACTGATGAACACAAAGTTGGGAAAAGCCATCCATGCCGGTTCTTTATACTAAAATAAAAAATTACGTATCACTCATATACATTACTCCTCTCTGCGAGAAAGTGAAATGTCTAATGTTCATTTTAAAACTAGGAAAATGAACCATTCTTTGGTAATTCGCGAGGTGCACACATATCACTAGGTAGAAGTTCTCTTTAATGCCTATCTTTAATGACTATTATCCCTCAAGGCCGACATCACAGTAGCGAGAGTTGGTGCCCTTTACACGGCGAAAGGTCTTTGCTGGCGGAATAGGTCAGGCCATTAGGCACACTCGTGGAACAGCGAATCGCAATCACACGGAAGCTACACTCCATACCCTAGGCATATCATGGAGAGCCTTCGAATTCACTCCTTCAGGTAACATTTAATGCAGTTCGGTATCAGAAATGAAAATAATAATTTATATGATTCAGCAATGATTAAAAACATTTTAAGGGATGAATCTGTAGCTCAAATGCGTGCAATGTAAAATTGTTGAGTCCCGTTAAAACTTAATTGTGTTCTCTTTTATTTTCTGTATTGTCTATTGTTTTATAAGTTGGAGTCTATCTAAAACTATCTTTTTTGCAAACAAACAAACCTTGGCCCATTGTAATGTTTTCAAAATCTTCAATATTATTTCTTGATCCTCTTTCATTTTTCGAATTTATCGCCACATCAATTTGAGAGTGCCAAAGTCGTTTAGCTCCAGAGTCACCCTTAACATTTTGGTAATCATTGTTGAATCTTAAGTTTGTATAAATTAAAGCAAAAAGGCTATTAAATAGATACAGGTAAGTCACAGTAACAGATAACACAGAAATATCCTTAGACCAAACAATGGTGCTTGCTCCAAATTTCGAACACAAAGTCTCAAAAAAAGACCAAGACCTACAATCAGAAAAGTTTGCCCTTTAGTTTGAATCATTCAAAAGGAGCTCCAGGTCTATTGTCTAGATTTTCCGCTTTCACCCACACGATAACTTTGCGAGGCCTTCCTTTGAAAATCGTAACAAGGTTTAAGTACCTAGAACACATTCTGAATGACAGAATGAAGGTTGATGAGGACCTGGAGAGGCAGCGTCGAGTGCTGGCGATGAAGAGCAACAGCCAGACGTTTCTGAATCTGTTCAGTCGGTGCAGATAAAGTGGACGCTGTTTCGGCCCTACTGCCAGACGTTCTACACCAATCAGTTGTGGTTTCAGTACACGCAGCGAGCGTAGAACCCGCTGTTTGTGCAGTACAACAATTCACTTCGATGCGTTTTGGGCCTCCCCTAAACTAGTTTAGAACAATCAATGGCGTTTTGTTCAAGATTCGAACATGCTAGTGTGGTGAAGACAGAGGTGAAATCGGAAATCGAAAAAGAAACCGGTCAAGTGGGAATTTTACTTACGCACGGAGGGTTCCGTAGATCCGCTAAACCACACCTGTCAAAAAACCTTCTGAAAAAAAAATCTGTCTGCGATATAAAACTACTTGTGGCGATAACTGTTATTTAGTAGCCTGAATATGTAATAATCTATTCTTAGCACATTTCTTGTTTTTTTTTATGGAAATTGACACAGTTGGCTACATCACCTAACAACATCCGTGATGTCAGCCCATAACACCGGGTTAACTAGGTGCCATGTATGGGGACCACTTAAATTTTTTTACTTATTTTTTTTTATTTGTCGGCACATTCGCCATAATAAAATAACACATAGGTATTCTGTGAAAATTTCAACCGACTAACTAACGGTTCCAAAGATACAGCAGTAGGACAGAGTGACAGAGAGTGGAGGCTTAGAAATAGGCTTCCGTACGGATACGGAAGCCTAAGAACATCAATGTTTTCGACGAATAAACGTTAGTCTTCATCTCTATAAGAATTGAACGCTTCAATTGCTCTGTCCCAAGCCGGAGCGCTATCGTTCTGATCTCGGGCAGTAAATGCTGCAGATAATATACGAGAACGGAGTGACCTCTTTACATCGCTTCATACTTGCTAAGAAGAGACGCCAAGTCTATGTTTAGAAGCATCGGGCACGCGCGATCGCTCTAAATTGATTAACAGAGGGTACGGCGCGGCGGTGATAAAGAAAAGAGATTTATCGGAGCGAAGACACTGCGATAAATCATGGCAATTTTCGTATTGAAATCTACAAGCATCTTGATAACATTATAAATTGCATTTCTTGGTTACCTGGGCTAGTAACTTGCTTTAAAAGCTGGCGATTGGCGCGGTCTTGGCTTGGACTTTTGATCTCAAGGTTCAAGGTTCGATAAAGGCCAAAATAAACCAATGAGTTTTTCCTGATGGAAAATATTACATGCATACCTGCACCTGCTGCTTCGCCTTTCGGAACCCGTGTGAAACTGTGGGTCCCTCTCCTTGCCCCTTACTAAGTGATGGTGTGATTCAATAGGTTCAAATTGTAGCCGACTGGGTTGATACCACCGTACTTGAAATGATGGGAAGCACTGACATGGCACCTAGTTCACCCGGTGTTATGGGTTGACATCACGGATACATATCACGCACGCTGAATCCCGACAATCGGGGTAAGCAGAGTAATCGGTGTTGTGCTGCAAGAACTCTGGTCAATTACAGCACAACACCGACCGCCACGTTTCGCAAAGTATTCGAACAATAACAACTTCCACGGATGTTGTAGGTAATGTATCCAACCGTGTCAATTTCCATAAAATTCAAATAAAATAATAATAATAGGCTAAAACCACAATACAACTCTGCAATAGTTTCAAATCAGTGCAATATTTTAATTTTAATTCCATTTAATACTTTGATCGAACCTTCTGTGATTCCTATTTGTACTTAATGTTACAACTCGTCTCATTTCGTTTCAGTCGTTAAAGCTTTGCTCTCGCTCTCCGCAGGGAAGTAATCGCCTGCTAGTGAAGGCAACATCGTTTAATGCATAGACATTTATACACAGAGACGTCATTGTCAGACAATATATCCATTTTGTCTTGTTACAAACTCGGTGGTATGATGTGCAGCTGACCGCCTTCAAAAATGTATGAAATAAAAAAAAGTCGAACCCTAGAGCTGAAGGCGGTGCTAAAGCAAGCAAAAATGATGCATGAAAGAAAACATGGATGGATGGATATCCTTTGTGATTGATGTAGCCTTCTTTAGCACCGCCTTCAACTCTAGGGTTCGGTTTTTTTTTTGTATTTCATACATTTTTGAAGGCGGTTTTTATATTTTTTCAATTGTTAGAAAGGGTGTATCTTAGGTGTGGTCCCATATAAATTTGATGAATTTCTGATGACAGGTTCTATGAGAAAATCGTAAAATAATCAAACTCTTAAATTTGCATAAGCATGTGCGTGACAAATTGGGCAACTAATTCTATACCCAGATTTTGATGATCTTTTTAAGTTGGAAAGGAGGTACTTCAGGGGTTCAAGTTGTTTTTTTTTTATACTTTGCTAGAGGAGAACACAGTCGAGGCTGCTATGAGGCCATCTTTCGTCCAGTGCGGGTGATACAAACCCAATTGACTACAATTGGAGCATAACCTAGTAAGGGGCAAGAAAAGGGACCTACAGTTTTATACCAAGAAGTTAGAAACGCAGAAAATACTTTTATGCTCCAAAAATTTTTACAGAAACAAACTCAATATATAATGTACTTTAGTTGCCAAGGCGGACTTAAATACCTTACAGAGAGATTTCTTTGTTGAGAGAAGTGATTGCCGATTCGAAGTATTTACCTCTTTCAATAGTTTAATGTGTGAAATGCTTTCAAATATAATTCATTCCTTTATTATTGCGCTTTCACTTGGCTTTTCCGATTGCATAATGTTGGTAATAGAGAGAATTGTCGGGTACTTTTATTGACTCCACGCTTAAACATTTTAAGAATTTACCTATATTACCTACACCTGCGGCTTTACCGTTCGGAACCGGTCGTGTAAAACTGTAGGTCCCTTTCCTTGCCCCTTACTAGGTGGTAGGCTCAAATTGTAGCCAACTGGGTTGGTACCACCGTACTGGAGGTAAGATGGCCGCATGGCAGCCTCGGTTGTGTTCTCCTCTAGTCCAGTACAGCCAGCAATCCAGGGAAGTCTCCTGTATTTATGGTACCTACCTTATCGGAGGTGATATTGGCTGGTCGGAGCATGCGCTTTGGCCCCTCCAACTCAGCCACCCATACCGGATTACATAAAAAAAAAATGGTTATGTGGTCGGATTGAGAGCCGAATTCTTTCGGTGTGGCTCGAAGGTGAACTAATCTTAGGGGGAGGGTAATTTATCTACGATTTTCGAATAAAATTTAAGGATGCCGAAAGTCTTTGGCCCGTTGGCGTAGCAGTGTCCTACACTCGCGGCCGTGGACAGGAAAAAGGGAGTGTGTGTGGTAAGAGTAAGACCATCCGCCAGGTGCGACGACGTCATCAAGTACGTCGGTGAAAAGCAGTAGTTCCGTACCGCTGAAGCCCGGGAGGACTGGATGAAAATTGGAGAGGCGTATGTCCAGCATTGGACGCTTACACGCTGACTGACTGACATTGTATTCTTACACATGAATAGTTAAAAAAACATAATATATAACGTAAATAAACCAATAACCTATAAACAAAAATATTCATCCATCATCATCATTAAAAAAAAAAGTTATGTTTTTTAAAAAAGCTCTTGAAGGTATTGTACAAGAATTGTAACAAAAAGCATGGAATAAATGTATAATTTCTTGGGTTTGTAATGCATACCAATTAATACATTATTTATCCAGTACCCGTATAAATAGTCACTGCCTTATTAAAAAATCTTCACATCACAAATGTATCAAATTTAATGCAATTTCAGCAAAAATCATAAATGTTGCGAGAAATCATAAATACCTGAAATGACTCCATCAAAATACTTTCTAAGAATCCCGACAATCGGGGTAAGCCGAGTAGTCGGTGCTGTGCCGCAAGTAATCTTGTAAATTACAGCACAACAACACTGACCACCGCACTTAGCAAAGTATTAGGACAAGATAACTATCAAGCAGCGAATAAGGCACGAAGACCCACCTGCTACATGACTCGGTTGAAGGACCGCTGACCGTGCCAAGGTGAGGGATCTGTCTGTTGGCGAGCCAAAGTGAGAGGGACAATTACTAAATGTTTGGATTTCGTGGAGCGTTCTCTATCCCTTAGGGACTCTGGGCCCTAAGGGATGGCGAAGCTGAGTACTATGGGGTTGATATAACAAGTTATTGTTAAAAGACCTAAACAAATTAAAAAACCGGCCAAGTGCGAGTCGAACTCGCGCACCGAGGGTTCCGTATCGCCATGTCAGCGCCACTCACGCCATCTATGGCGTGTTTATGAAATGCTTCATATTAGTTAAAATTCATGATTAGTAAAAACCTTCATAGTCGTTTAGGTAGATGGCGCGCATACACTTTTTAGTTTCTTCTATGGGAAGCCCGTGAATTTTTAACTTTTTATTATTTTGTTGTTATATCGGCCATAATAACACATACCTATTCACTGAAAATTTCAACTGGCTACCTATTACGGTTCAAGAGATACAGCCCTCGGACAGACAGACAGACAGACAGACAGAAAGACAGACGGCGGCGTAGCCTTAGTAATAGGGCGGGACCTTTTCTATATTTTATTATTTGTTGTTATATCCGTCATAATAACACATATTCTGTGAAAATTTCAACCGGCTATACCTATTACGGTTCCAAAGATACGGCAGTAGGACCAGCGGCGACTCCTCTCAGTTGGCGAGGTTGGCGCCGCCAAACCAAATAAAATGAATGACACCATTAATACAGAAGTATCAGGCTAAAATAAATGTGAAAAAATTTCGGAGTTATATTATTTATGTCATATAAATATAATCCACGATTAATAAGATAAAACGTCAATCCCGTACCCGTTACATAATTTGAAATTTCGCGCGCGTCAAACGCGGGCGACGACGAATGACGACACATCAAGGCATTCATTGGCCGGTTGGCTACATTTTGAAGCGCCATCGTATTCCATACAAGGCGGAAGCGACCGATGTCCCCCCCGTCCCGCGCGGACCCGCTGATCAGACTTTCGAGTTGGCGCAGCGGGGAGTGCATTTAGTGACGCGGTAGCGAGTAGGGCGAGCTAGCGAGCGAGCTAGGTGTGTGTGTTGCGTGTGCGGGTGTGTGCGCGCTGCGTCCACACGACGAGTATTCTTGTGCTGTGCGACGTGCGATGCGATGCGACTAGCGAGCTAGGCTAGGTGTGTTGTGTGCGCGTGTGTGTGCGCATTGGCTCGCGAGTTGATAGCTGCATATTATTCCGTTATGTACGTATGGACTTTGTATGGGTGAATCCTGTGCAGTGTTGTTAAATTTAAAGTGATTTATTGGTAATTATAATGGCAAACTCCTACCGAGCTATCTACGGAGCACTCAAGGACAAGAGAGACTCAGTAATTTGGCACTCTTACATATCTGTGGAAAAGGAGTTGCTAACAAAATTGAGGAAGAAAGAAGATTTTCACGATCGAGTCATCGAAAATTTCTTGTCTGTGGAACGAAGAGTGGACTTCATGTACAAATAAAATGTAACAATTCAAGCTTGTATGCCTGTCTCGTCGTCGTCGTGCCAGAGGAGACGTCGCTGTTGTCGGCTGCAACTCGACAGCTTTGACACAACCAGTAGGTACCTATCTACAGACAAATAAATCGTAAGAGAGCAAAATAAATCATTTAAACTAAATATTATAAACTATCTATATCGTAATCGTCTTTCAGTTTTTGAACTCATTGTGGTAGAAATAAATTAACGCGTAGGCACCTAAGTTATGAAATTATGAAAAAAAAAATCCTTAGCCAGAGCCAACCCAATATTCAGGACCAGGAGTCGCCGCTGAGTAGGACAGACAGACAGACAGACGGCGTAGGCTTAGTGATAGGGTCCCGTGCCGGATACGGAACCCTAAAAAGGTAAGGGTTGGCTAACCGGTCGAACTTATGCACGGGGAAAGATGCAGTGGGGCTATTATTTTTAATTACCGACACCCCACACAGTATACATAACCCAGCGCCGCGCGTCTATACGCACACTGCGGCGCAGCCAATCTTGTGTGTTCGCTTATGGCGAAATAAATATCTCGATCTGTTCTATCATATCATAATAGCTCATAGAAACAGTTGGGTTGCGAGTAGGCACACAGGAAACTTTTTTTAAAATTTTTGTTTTATGGAAACTGACTCGGTTGGCTACATCACCCACAAACAACATCCGTGATGTCAGCCCATAACACCGGGTGAACTTGGTGCCACGTCAGTGCTTCCCTTCGGTCGTGCCGGCTACACTGAACTGGGCGGAAAACACAAACTACATATTTACATAGCCGTTTCGACCGACGTTTCATTCAGTGCGGTGGTACCAACCCAGACGGGTTGAACCCTACCACCGAGTAAGGTAGGAAGGGAAGGGACCTACAGTTTTACGTGGAATCCGAACCACGGTCAGCCTCCAACGGTTGAGCGGTCACCCATCCAAATACTGACCGCGCCCAGCGTTGCTTAACAATCAATAGAAACAGTCGACTGTCTGCACCACTGAGCTATGGAGGCTGAATAGCTCATAGCAACAGTTGGGTTGCGTGTGAGTAGGCACAGAGGAGCCTCGATGCGAACGTGTTCTCTTGCATAAACCAGCGAATCCTTGGCCCCCTCGACCTGCTAGCCCATCCTATCTAGACTCCGCGCTCGTGTGTAGTGGGTGTGTGTGTGTGTGTGAGTGTGTGTGTACTTTACTGAACGCGGTGGTCGATGTTGTGTTGCAATTTTCCAGAGTTCTTTTTTTTTTTTATGGAAACTGACACGGTTGGCTACATCACCAGCCACAACATCCGTGATGTCAGCCCATAACACCGGGTGACCTTGGTGCCACGTCAGTGCTTCCCTTCGGTCGTGCCGGCTACACTGAACTGGACGGAAAACACAAACTATTTACATAGCCGTTTCGACCGACCTTTCATTCAGTGCGGTGGTACCAACCCGGGCGGGATAAACCCTACCACCTAGTAATATAAGAAGGGAGTCATATCCCTTAGTCCCCTTTTACGACATACACGGGAAGAGATGCAGTGGGGCTATTCTTTTAAAGTACCGGCAGCACAACACCGATTACTCTGCTTACCATGATTGTCGGAATACAGCGTGTGTGGTATGTATATGTATGTATGTATGTATTATATAAGCCGTGCGTACAAATGCGTGAAAGCGCATCAGTGTATGAGCGATGGTGTGGTGGTGTACTCGTCGGGAGTAGGAGAGGTTCAACGCACGGACGCCGCGGTTCGAGGCCTGCGCGATAAGAGTTGAATAATGACGATAGACACGAGCGTTGCACACCATCCGAGCCGGCTGATCCGACATTTATTTATTTTATTTATTTATTTATTTATTTATTTTAGGTACTTTCACAGAGAAGTTGGCACAACACACGGCTTATCTACAACAGTTTACAGGAGCAGTCAACTCTCCAAAATAAAGTACACAACATGCTAACTAACTAACTTGCCTTTAACCAAAAACAAAGTATATCATCATCATCATCATCATCAGCCTGTATCGGTCCACTGCTGGACATTGGCCTCTCCCAAGGCACGCCACCACACGCGGTCTTCCGCTCTTCTCATCCATCCACTCCCGGCTACCTTTTTTAGGTCATCTGTCCACCTAGCCGGGGGGCGTCCGACGCTACGTTTGCTTGTACGTGGCCTCCATTCGAGCACCCGTCTACCCCATCGGTTGTCAAAAACCATAAACAACCTATAAACTATGAAAAATAGAAATAAAAAAAAAAGCAAAAAAAGGAAAATAAACGAGATATAAAATTTTACTTCTGGCTAAATCTAAATCTAGAATTTTGATAACTATAATTAATTACCTAATAGACATACTGTCGGAAAACTTCAGAAAATAAGTAAGTTAGATAAAACTGTTGTCACACTTTTTTAACCGACTTCAAAAAAGGAGGAGGTTCTATGTTCGGCTGTACGTATTTTTTTTTTATGTATGTTCAGCAATATCTTCCCCAATTGTGAACCGATTTCGATGATTCTTTTTGTGTTCGGTTCAGTCTAGCTCCAAGGTAGTCCTATTTTTTTTTGGTCAAGATCGGATTGGAAAGCGAGGCGGAATCGCGAGGCCGAAGGCCGAGCGATTCCGCCGAGTACATTAATAGCAAATAAAAATTACTAAAAAAACTGTGAAATAAAAAAGGATTTAAAAAAATATAAAAACCGCCTTCAAAAATGTATGAAATAAAAAAATAAAAATCGAACCCTAGAGTTGAAGGCGGTGGTGCTAAAGCAAGCAAAAATAACCGACCGCCTTCAACTCTAGGGTTCGATTTTTATTTTTTTATTTCATACATTGTTGAAGGCGGTTTTTATATTTTTTTTTTAAACCGTTTTTGTTAAACATTGCTATGATTGTTTATTTTAGGTTACCGTATCCCGTACGGAAGCCTATTACTAAGCCTACGCCGTATGTCTGTCTGTCTGTTCAACTGCTGTATCTATGGAACCGTAATAGGTAGCCGGTTGAAATTTTCACAGAATACATATGTGTTATTATGGTGGATCTAACAACAAATAATAAAATACAGAAATACGTTAATACGTACATTCCTTACCTTACTAGGTGGTAAAAATTAACCGGTCTAGATTGGCACCACCGCCCTAAATGAAAGGTCGGCCTGTAAATTGTAGTTTGCGTTTTTCGTCCAGTTCAGTGTAACCGCAACAAACCATAGGGGCATGGCAACTAGCTCACCAAGGTGCGGTTGACTGACACCACGGGTGTTGTAGGTGATATAGCCAACCTTATCAAGTTCCATCAAAAAAATTAATAACGTAATGAAAAAAAGTATTCCAAAATCCAAAATTGTTTTATTGTTTAGAAGGTTAGTAACAATTTCATTTTCTTAAGTCTAGGTTAGTGTCACAAAAGGTTTAGAAAAGAAATAAGAGAAGAGTAGACGCGGAAAACAAAACCAGATATTTTGATAGATGCCCCGAGTGCACCACTGTGCTTTCACCTGTGTTGATGCACTCAGATTTTTACAAAAAGTGTTTAGTCCATTTTCAAATAATAAAATAATTATTAAAAAAAAAAAATCACGAATAAAACGTTTTGAGATGAAAATGGTGTGCAATAGCGGTTCGACGCACGCGCAACTATTGTGCATTGGTTAAATCGATTATGGACGTAACACTTTCTCAAATAGGCATTGTAAGGCTCGGCCATAACATCAAGTTGATAGTACGTGCTGATTAGAAAAACTATTGAATTATTTACGCCTCTTTTTTGTACCCATAACGTTATGCCAATGGGGTTGGCAGGAACAACGGTTTTTTTATACCATCGGCTCCAAAACGAACAGCTGAATGGATTTTGATGAATGAGGTGTCCAACGATTTATCTTAGTACGGCCAGTGACATAAGGCTATTATGACAAAAAAAAAGAAACGAAAAATCTTACATCCAGTACACTGGTACCAAAGCAGCCGACTACAATTTGAGCGTACCACCTAGTAAGGGGCAAGGGAAGGGGCCTACAGTTTTACACCGGTTCCGAACGGTGAAGCAGAAGGTGTAGTAGGTATGCACGTAAATTTTTTCGTTAGAAAAAAAAACTCATTGGTACACGCCGAACGGATTCGAACCTCGGACCTCGAATCCAGAAAAAGGTTCGAATCCAACCGACGCACGGCGTGTATCTACCAATTAGTTTTTCTGATTTGAAAAAAAAATACGTGCACATCTTCATCCGCTGCTCCATGTTTCGGATTCCATGTAAAAACCGGCCAAGTGCGAGTCCCGAGGGTCCCGTATCGCCATGTCACGGCCAGCGCTACTCACGCCATCTAGATGGCGTGTTATGAAATGCTTCGTATTAGTTAATGTCATGCTTCATAATCTATTCGGTAGATGGCGCGCGCGCACACACTTTTTGGTTTCTTCTATGGGAACCCCGTGAATTTTTTACTTTTTCTTATTTTTATTATTATTATTTGTTGTTGTATCGGCCATAATAACACATTTTTTGTGAAAATTTCAACGGGCTACCTATTACGGTTCAATAGATACAGCCCTCGGACAGACGGACGGACGGACAGACATACAGACAGACAGACAGACGGCGTAGGCTTAGTAATAGGGTCTCGTATCTGATACGGAAACCTAAAAATGTAGGTCCACCGGGATGACTGGAGGAAATTGCCTAAGGCAATAAGCCCGCCCTTGCCACACATTAAGTGGCATAAATTGTATTATTATTACTATCAAGTCCAACACATTCGTACAGCAGTAAAATCCTGAACTTTAATATCATTTGGTCTGTCAGGTGATAATAATTTGTCCTCACACCTAACGTTAACGACACGATCTCCAAGCGAGCTGCTAACATTATTTATACGATCTTGTTTGCTGAAAGCAGTTGAAAGCGCGAAGACCGGCCTCGTCGACATTCAAAGGTCGACGGCCTGTGTAGCCTGTAGGTGACTTCATAAAGTTTCTGACAAACTTTAAAATAGAGTAAACACAGTTTTAATATGAGAAACGGATTGGATTTTATCGGAAAGAAAAAGACGATAGTGACTAAAATAGAAATTGAAAAAAAAAACGTTTTTAAAAAAACATCAAACTCTAAAAAATACTAATTAATATTTTAGGCACTTGCACCGGTGCAGCGACTCTGACAAATTTAAATGAAATATATTATTTATAGGCCGTTTTTTTTAGGCTTAGTTTATAAGTTATTTTAGTTTAGTTTTATCATATTTCTTAATTTTAGTTTAATTTTATTGTATTAGGTTATTTTTATTAATTTAAATATTAAAGAAAAAAATATATACATAAAAAAAACACATTATATTTTGATCTTGAGTATACAAGGCGGTACAAAAGCACAAAATGGTCCATCTATAAATTTTCATGTGTGCTTTTGTACCACTCAAGATCAAAATATTATTTAATACTTTTTAGGGTTTGAAGTCGGTTCAATGTTTTTTTAAAACAGTTTTTTTAATTCACTCTTTCTTTAGTAAATATCAGATACTTAATATTAAAATCGGATGACGAAAATTGGGTGATTGAAAAATTATTTAGTGTGAAAGTGTTCACCTTTAATTTCCCACCCTTTTAGGGATGGTATTCTTTCATAAAAGTTACGAAAGGACCACCCCTGAGATATATATACCCTACTCATGAAAAAAAGAATCATTAAAATCCGTTGAGAATTGGCTGAGAAATCGAGTAACACACACACACAAAAACAAACATACAGACGAATTGAGAGCCTCCTCCTTTTTGGAAGTCGGTTGAAATGTCAAAAATTAAAGCTCCTCATACAAGGAACGTGTTTTTTTTTTTTTTTCTTTTGTGGTGCGGAAACCTCGGTGCGCGGGTCCGACTCTCACTTGGCCTGTTTTCTTTTTAAATATGTAACTAAAAAACTTTGAATGGATCGGCTAAAATGTCTCTTTTCATCAGTTTCAATGCTTGCATAGCACTGCATTAGGTATGTATGTATGTATGTATGTATGTAATGTATGTATTTGTATTTTTTTATATTGCGTATATGTATGTACTTTTGAACTTGTATGTATGTATGTCACGAATGTATTTAGTTGCATGTTATTAGTATTATTTATGTTATTATTGTTTATTTTTATACTCTTAAAAAAAATATCTCATTGAATTTTCCGCACTACCCATCTACCCTACTCACAATCCCAGGTATGACTGGCAGATAATGCCCTTAGGCTTTAAGTCCGCCTTTTGTCACTTTTTGTGCAATAAAGTATATTTTCATTTTATTTCATTTCATTTTCATTTCATAGCAAAAGCAAAAAGACTAATGTTACAGTCGGGTTTAGTAACGCAAAGCAAATACCGTATTGTAATATATTGTTATTTCCTGTAGTTGCTATTTATTTGGTTCTATTTGTAAGCACTAACTAACTAAAGGATACACTACACACCTTATCATGAGCGGTGCAGCGCTCGGGTCATTGGAGATAGCGAACGTGGCAATAAATTATCGTTGCGTTGCGGATCGTTCGTTGCAGCCGGCTTTATTGCGCAACATTCACTACCGCCGCGTGGAAGTTCATTTGTACAGCGTGTTAAAAAAAAAACGACCAAGTGCGAGTCGAACTCGCGCAGCGAGGGTTCCGTACCACCACGTAATTGGCCGGTTTTTAGGGTTCGGTATCCGTCGTACGGGACCCTATTACTAAGCCTAGGCCGTCTGTCTGTCTGTCGATCTGTCTGTCCGAGGGCTGTACTGTATCTCTTGAACCCTAATAGGTAGCCCGTTGAAATTTTCACAGAATATGTGTTATTATGGCCGATATAACAACAAATAATAAATAGTAAAAAATTCACGCGGGTCCCTATAGAAAAAACTTAAAAGTGTATGCGCGCCATCTACCGAAAAGAGCATGAAGCATTTTAACTAATACATAGATGGCGTGAGTGGCGCTGACCATGACATGGCGATACGGAACCCTCGGTGCGCTAGTTCGACTCGCACTTGGCCGGTTTTTTATTTTGTTGTTCTACTTTGGAGTGGAGCGTGATAATTTACACAAAGTTTAACGCTTGTACGTATTACCGTTTTTACAATATAGTAAAAATATTGAGTCCACCGTAAACCCTTACGCCATCTATCGGTGAGCAATTTTGTACCTTTCCGTTCATACTTTTGTCGTTAAAAAGTTAGTTAAATGAACATTCGGTAGATGGCGCCGGCTCTCGCACATATTATGATAATTGTATGAGGACCCCCCTTAATATTTCTACTTTTTGTTTTTTTTTTTATTCGTTTATTGACACATTTCTTTTTTTATATTAATTTTACATAAATCATAAAACTTAAATCTAAAATTAATATAAAATAACAAAATTGAATTTCCACCACCGGCGGCGGCGGGGCGAACCCAGGCTACCGATGGTCGGACCCGAGAGAGAGAAACCCTCGGAGAAACCTTCGGACAATTCGAGCGGTGTCGAGCAAGACCGCCTTCTGCATCTGACCCTTGATCCAAGCAAGTGGCAAGCAAGTGAGAGCCTCTTGAGATGATGGTCGAGGATCTTCGCTATCAGCCCATGCGCAGACACGACTATGGGCACAACGATCGTCGAGTCCACGGGCCACATGTCGGTAACCTCATCATGAGACAGATCGATGTATTTTTTTATTATTATTATTGTGGGCATATCCGTTATAACAACGCGTATTCTGTGAAAATTTCAACCAGCTACCTTTTATTTATGGAAACTGACACAGTTGGCTACATCACCTACTACATCCGTAGATGTCAGCCCATAACAACTTTGTGAACTAGGTGCCATGTCAGTGCTTCCCTTGTTGGCTACACTGAACTGGACGAAGAACACGAACTATTTACATAGCTGATTCAACCGACATTTCATTCAGTACGGTGGTACCAATCCGTGCGGGTTAAAACCTACCACCTAGTAAAAATACCTGTTACGGTTCATGTACGGACGGACGGACGGACAGATGGCGTTCGCTTAGTAATAGAGTTCCTTTACGGTACGGAACCCTAAAAATGTGGATATACAGGATGTTTGATGATGATGACCATAGGTCATACATAAAGCAAACCAGGTACTCCTGAGCCTATTTGGAGCAAAAAAGTTAGATGACATTTTGTTCTACGTTGAACTTTTTTTCCATACTAAACTAAAAAAAAAAGTTAGAACAAAATGTCATCAAACTTTTTTGCTCCAAATAGGCTCAGGAGTACCTGAGGGCCTAGTCCGAGTTTACGTGACAGCTACGTAAACGTCAAATACCGATCGAATTAAGTTTTTATGTATGGAGCTCTCTAGTGGCGCCGCGGTGAGCGTATTGTGCTCCCATACATAAAAACTCAATTCGAGCGGTATTTGACGTTTACGTAGCTGTCACGTTAACTCGGACTAGGCCCTCTGGTTTGCTTTATGATATGACCTATGGTCATCAAACCACCGGTATAATATGTAAGTAGTACCTTAATGATGCATAGGGCAATCCAAATATTAATCTTTGTCTTTCTATCTAAATTCGGCTACAAATTAAAACACACGCAGGCTAATGGCCTATGAACTAGTTTGTATGCTATCACGTCTAATTACGTATGTTTGACCGAAAGCGTTTATAGATACCTATACCTAGTATGTGTATGCATACACACGCATTTACGACATGCACGGGGAGAGATGCAGTGGGGCTATTTTTTAAAGTACCGGCCCCACACGGTACAAATACAGGTACGGTATACAGGGTGACTGGAAATTCGATCTATTCCTTGAATGGGGTTCTAGAAGTTATTTGGAACAATTTAACCCACATCAACTGTTTTTTTTTACAAGGAAAAAAAATTGTTTTAAATAAAAATTTACATAAAAATAAAAATAAATAATCATTTAAGACCTTTTATTTCTGAGATATTGAGAATTTAGGGCCGGTGTTTTTATTTGAAATGATTGGTAGCTTATCAGCTTTCAGAAAAATATCAATGGAGTGCCCAAAAATAAGGATATTTTTTACAACTTTTCTTTTCGATTACAAGTCAGAAATTAAAAAAAAATCTTAAAACCCCGATATCTCGGAAACCGCTCATTTCCGACCCCCAGTTGATGGGACTTAAAATTATTCCAAATAACCTCTAGTATAACCCCTTTCGAGGAATAGATCCGTAGCGGGCGGTACGTTTAGAATATTGTGTAAATATTATTCAACAATTACGTCAAAGCGTATACAAACAAATTTTATTTCCTTATAAATCTCAACAGCCCAAAGCATTTCTTCTCTTTAACACATTGTTTAGACATCCGAGCCGGCTTCCATTTGGCTTATATTTGGCTTCCAATACGCCTCACAAAGCAATCCATGCAATGAACCCGCCCGAGTACCTACCTACTATCGATTCCACTGAAAATACAACGTAGAACCATATCACACTCACTGCAATATTGCTATAGTCTCATAAAACATTTCGAAAAGCGAACGAGGGCGCATTCGAAAAGGTTGTACAAATATATCTTTTGATTTATTGCTTTTGTACACAAAACCGCCGAATGTGTTTGTGTTTGCGCCAATCAGAGCTCGTCGGATAAACAGTGCTGTAATAACAAGAGATATTTACATGTCGGCTGTAATTTAGAACGAACCGTTCGGGCCACGGGCGCAGCTATGGGGGCCCGGCTGGAGGAACGACCGAGCCCCCCTTAAACGAAACAGCGTCGTCGTAAACACATGTACATATTTATGTTTTGACATTGGAAATGTCTTTTCGTTCGCTCCAGTGTAGGCTCCGATTTAACGAAAAAGTGCGATCCCCTTATATCTCGGATAGATGTGAAGATATGATAATAAAAAAAAAGACGCGTATTCATGAGAGTTATAAGGTGCAAAAAGAATTATTCGAGAAAGTAATAAACGAACAAAGCATACAAAGTTATGGCCGAAATAGTGAAAAAAAAAAACAATTTTTTCCGATTTTTTTATTTTGGCGTCGATATTTTGGAAACGAAGGATGATATCAAAAATTTGAGAAAAAATCGTCTGGACAATTTAGTCAGCTACAATTTGAGCCTAAAATAAAGACGATCGGGTTAAGGGTTTGCCCTGTAGCCTGTAACCTTTTAAAGATTTTTTTCGAATTCCGTAGATTAATTTCCAATGTGCTCGATAGTCGTGTGAATCACGAAAATCTGTGAATTTGTTTTTATGGAAACTGACACGGTTGGCTACTCACCTACAACATCCGTGATGTCAACCCATAACACCGGGTGAACTAGGTGCCATGTCAGAGCTTCCCTTCGGTCGTACCGGCTACACTGAACTGGACGGAAAACACAAACTATTTACATAGCCGTTTCGACGGACGTTTCATTCAGTGCGGTGGTACCAACCCGGGCGGTAGGTCTGTTCCCTTCTTACCTCACTAGGTGGTAGGGTTTAACCCGCCCGGGTTGGTACCACCGCACTAAATGAAAAGTCGGTCGAAACGGCTATGTAAATAGCTTGTGTTTTCCGTCCAGTCCCGAATCAAGTACGTAGATCCGCCAGTGGAGCAAATCAAACGGTATGTTTAGTCAGATTACATAGGCAAGGTTTGTATATTATTATAACAGAGGTCAAAAACAAACTATTATTATTATTAGTGATGTCGGTGTAGAAAATATTGTACTACGATTAACATTAGTCTTAGAAATAAATAAACATCTCCGATTGGATTGATACCACCGTACTGGATGTAAGATGGCCGCATAGCAGCCTCGGCCGGCGCTGTGTACTCCGCAGTAAAAGCACACAAGCACATGCTCCGACCGGCCAATATCACCTCCGAGAAGGTAGGTGCCATACCGGAGACTTCCCTGGATTGCTGACTATACTGCACTAGAGGAGAACACAACCGAGGCTGCTATGCGGCCATCTTACATCCAGTACGGTGGGACCAACCCAGTCGGCTACAATTTGAGCCTACCGCCTAGGGGGAAGCACTGACATGGCACCTAGTTCACCCGATGTTATGGGCTGACATCGCGGACGTTGTAGGTGATGTAGCCAAGCGCGTCAGTTTCCATAAAAAAAAAATAGTAAGGGGCAAGGGATATATCTATCTACGGCAGTAAATTATATCACACTGCAACCATAAACGGATTACAACACGAGAGAAGAAAACAATAGGCGGTAGGCTCAAATTGTAGCCGACTGGGTTGATACCACCGTACTGGATGTAAGATGACCGCATAGCAGCCTCGGTTGTGTTCTCCTCTAGTTCAGTATATCCAGGGAAGTCTCCGGTATGGCACCTACCTTTTTGGAGGTGATATTGGCTGGTCGGAGCATGCGCTTTGGCCCCTCCGACTCAACCACCAATACCGGATTACACATAAAAAAAAAGATAGAGTTGATTATTTTATGGGTTTTCTCTGAGTTTCGAGGGCGAAGACTATATCAATTTCACATCGCGCTGTTTCAAGCGAAAATTGAACTGCAATTTCAATTCAACTTATGCAAACTACAACAGTCCCTACTCGGAGTGAAATGAAAGGCAGAGCTGCCTTCTGGCAGTGTCTTTGTACTTTCTCGAACATGTACGCTTGTTTACCATTTTTCAAAAGATTTTATTCTCTCGGTCGCGCGTTCGAAACGCCGCAATCATAATTGAATATGATTACTCCAGTGGAAACCTGTATTTGTGTTATTTGAGCCTTATATGGCTCACCTAAGGCAATTTCGCTATGGTCGTATTCGACTGTCATGGAACGAACACAACAAGGATCACGGTGCTGTACACACAGAACTTCACTCACGTTGTATTCGACTGTCATAGAACGAACAGAACAAGGATCACGGTGCTGTACACACAGAACTTCAGTCACGTCGTATTCGACTGTCATAGAACGAACAGAACAAGGATCACGGTGCTGTACACACAGAACTTCACTCACGTCGTATTCGACTGTCTTAGAACCAACACACCAAGGATCACGGTGCTGTACACACAGAACTTCACTCCCGTCGTATTCGACTGTCATAGAACGAAAAGAACAAGGATCACGGTGCTGTACACACAGAACTTCACTCACGTCGTATTCGACTGTCATAGAACGAACAGAACAAGGATCACGGTGCTGTACACACAGAACTTAACTCACGTCGTATTCGACTGTCATAGAACGAACGCAACAAGGATCACGGTGCTGTACACACAGAACTTCACTCACGTCGTATTCGACTGTCATAGAACGAACGCAACAAGGATCACGGTGATGTATACAACACAGAACTTCACTCACGTCGTATTCGACTGTCATAGAACGAACGCAACAAGGATCACGGTGCTGTATACACAGAACTTCACTCACGTCGTATTCGACTGTCATGGAACGAACACAACAAGGATCACGGTGCTGTACACACAGAACTTCACTCACGTCGTATTCGACAGTCATAGAACGAACGCAACAAGGATCACGGTGCTGTACACACAGAACTTCACTAAATACTCTGAGTCACAGACGATTCGTAGGTTCGCTTTTTCAGGTATAGCATGGATGGCCTAACCTGAGGCGAACACACGTACGCACACAAATGCATTTCTCTTATACAAATGCTTAACATGCATGATGCACCTATACATGGCCTAAGCACTACTACACTCGCAAAGTTTTATGCTCACCGTCATGCGTGAATGTATTTGTACGCCTCAGGTTAGAACGAACGACCTATACTATCATGGACGTCGCTCGGAGGAACGTCGCTTTTAGACTCAGTAGTTTCGGAGATAACCGGGGGAGGGGTAATGCATTTTAAAATTATTAAAAAAACATATTTGTATTCCTTATAACGAGCACGTTTCACTGATAGATATGCCACATGATGCACTTAAAAATACATTGCTATTCGAATTCGTCTTATCTCCGCAAAACTCGTCAAAGAGAAGCCCAGCGCTCTTTTAATAATCAACCCCCGACTAAAAAAGAGGAGTGTTATAAGTTTAACGCGTGTGCGTGTGTATGTGTGTGTCTGTCTGTCGCATCGTAGCTCACAAACGGATGGGCCGACTTGGATGCGGTTTTTTATAAGAAACCTAGTTTAATCGGAATAGTTGTTAGCTATGTTTGTAAGTAATCAAAAATTTAAAAAAAGTGGACGGATTTTCATGCGTTTTTTTTTTTAAACTTGAAATACAAATTAAATTAAGAATCGTTCCTTGGTCGCGTCGCCGCCGCTCTTTCGGCTAGTGTATTTGTTTCTCGAGCTGCGTTCACGTAAACTGTATATTTCCTCGAACAAAGTCAATATACGTTTTTTTATGTCAACCTTTAGTATGCAGCGATGACAGTGTACAACTCGCAATGTGAACACCAGGCGAATACCCTGAAAGTACGTGGGCGATTTACTTATCTACATCCAAGGTATTTTAGAGTATCTTTCCTAATTGCACAGCATTATGGCCGTATATTTGCTTGTTATATTGGTGGCCGCTATGAATTGTGAAGACATTTATAGCCAGTTTCCGTAGCTAAGAGTGCGGAGGCAGCTTGAATAGAGTTGCAGAGCTATCTTTGAGATGGCCTTATGGCCGCAGTTGGAAATATAATTATTGTAGTTGAATACTGGAAATTCAAAGAGAGCGTTATTGTCAGCCTCGATAGCTCAGTGGTGCAGACAGTCAACTGTCACTATTGAATGTTAAGCAACGCTGGGTGCGGTCAGTTCTTGGATGGGTGACCGCTGCCCGTTGGAGGCTGACCGAGGTTCGGATTCCTCGTAAAACTGTAGGTCCCTTCCTTCCCAATCTTACTTGGTGGTAGGGTTTAACCCGCCCGGGATGGTACCACCGCACTGAATGAGACGTCGGTCGAAACGGCTATGTAAATAGTTTGTGTTTTCCGACCAGTTCAGTGTAGCCGGCACGGTCAAAGGGGGAAGCACTGACATGGCACCTAGTTCACCCGGTGTTATGGGCTCACATCACGGACGTTGTAGGTGATGTAGCCAACCGTGTCAGTTTCCATAAAAAAATAAAAAATAAAAAAATTGTTTTAGAGAGCTTGTTAGTTAGTTTTTTTTATGAAAACCAGCACGCGTGGCTGTCCCGAGGGACCAAAGGTGTTCGACATAGCAAAATCCATCTCATATCGCGAAACCACGCTCAGCGAAGCACCATACCAGCAGATTTGCGGACTATAGAAGCTCTATCCAGCTTGTTGATACAAGGGTCAATTTGACCAATGCGCAAATTCAGGGTTAAGGTCTCCGTCGAAGAACCTTTCGAATAAGTAACAAAATAAAAATGTACTTGCAATGTTTTGGTAAGATAATAAATGCACCGTCCGGCGTATATTCAGAATTACTGCCTCGGTAGCTCAGTGGTGCGGTCGGTCGACCGTTGTTAAACAATCCTGAACGCGGTCAGTACTTGGATGGGTGACCGATCAACCGTTGGAAGCTCACCGTGGTTCGGATTCCACGTAGAACTGTAGATCCCTTCCCTTCTTACCTTACTAGATGGTAGGGTTTATCCCGCCCGGGTTGGTACCACCGCACTGAATGAAACGTCGGTCGAAACGGCTATATAAATAGTTCGTGTTTTCCGTCCAGTTCAGTGCAGCCGACATGAAATGAAGGGAAGCACTGACATGGCACCTAGTTCAGCCGGTGTTATGGGCTGACATCACGGATGATTTAGGTGATGTAGCCAACCGTGTCAGTTTCCATAAAACAAAATACTAAAAAAAGTGCACGGCTTGCGAATTGCGGATAAATGAATCATTTGGTATTTATTAGACACATCAGGTTTAAAACATAACAAAAAAAATCACGTATTTTACATTTATTTGCATTCACTAAGATAGCCTCAACCGCAAACATTAACAGCCAATTTATTCTCAATATTTAATAATATCCACTTAGAACGTCATTATAAAGTCAATTAGAATCAATAACCACAAACTATACGGGCGTCGTCAACTTTTTGCCCTCCAACGATTCGCAATTAATCGCGCACAATGGCACACCGTGCCATTGTAACAAAACATAATAGTAACTACAACATAAATAAACAATAATAGACAACAATTTGCGGGAGCTAGGACGATTAATCAAGTCGGATTATGCTAAATAGTTTTGCTCTAGCGGTGGCATAATAAACAACGTACCTGCCAAAGCGATGCCTTGAGTGTTTGTTAGTTGCCACCGACACGGACTACTGAGTGTAGAATCGAAATAAAGCGTATTTGCTATATTAAAACCATGGATAAATTTAAAAAAAACCGGCCAAGTGCGAGTCGGGCTCGCGCACAGAGGTTTCCGCTACAAAAAAAAAAATATATTGAAAAAACACGTTTCTTGTTCCATATTTTTTCACTTTAATTTTTATTTTATTTATATTTTTATATCCGCCATAATAACACAGATTCTGTGAAAATTTCAACCGGCCAGCTATTTGGTTCCAAATTTACAGCGATAGGACAGACAGACAGACTTAGTAATAGGTTTTGTACCGTGTGGGGCCGGTACTTTAAAAGAATAGCCCCACTGCATCTCTCCCCGTGTATGTCGTAAAAGGCGACTAAGGGATATGACTCCCTTCTTATATTACTAGGTGGTAGGGTTTAACCCGCCCGGGTTGGTACCACCGCACTGAATGAAAGGTCGGTCGAAACGGCTATGTAAATAGTTTGTGTTTTCCGTCCAGTTCAGTGTAGCCGGCACGACCGAGGGGAGGCACTGACGTGGCACCAAGTTCACCCGGTGTTATGGGCTGACATCATGGATGTTGTAGGTGATGTAAGCCAACCGTGTCAGTTCCCATAAAAAAAAAAAAGGTTGCGTATGCAGGGTACGGAAACCTATGAATGCCATGCCGGCCTGACAGGTGTTTTATTCACGCTCCTCTTGAAGGGCCCGAGACTGTATTAGGATGGACTTTGGGAGGTCATAAAACCTTTTCATGGTATTAACTTCATCAAATAATATTTTTTCCTAGAACAAGGATGTATCGTAAAATTCAATAAAGTTTATTTCGTGCTGATACAATCATAAACAAAAAAGTTGCATGGGTTTAAAGCTGGGATTTTGGTAATTAAAAAAAATAAAGAAAAAAAAATTATATCTTTATACCACGTGACATCTGAGAAAAGGTATCATGGATCAAAACGTTGCAAATGACCCCACTTACCTACAAAAAAAATTTTTCGGTCGATGTGCCGAACATCCTGTATATGGGCTGGTAGAGCATTACAGAGTTTACCGATTCTGTTTGCATATGAAAGATCTGCAGAACCGGTTAGTACGTATCCGCGGTAAGTCCAGCGGGTAGGGATGTATCCCTGCACCGGTGCGCGTGGTGCGTAGGTGGAAATTGTGAACTCTTGTGAATTTCCGCAGGTGCGTAGGTGGAACACCGGGTGAACTAGGTGCCATTTCAGTGCGTCCTTTCATTTCAACTACTACAACCGACTTCCAAAAAGGAGGAGGTTCTCAATTCGTATATTTATTGTATCGTATATATTCTGTAAATTTTTTTTTTGGTTTTTTTACATAGTCGTGACTTTTCATTCAGTGCGGTGGTACTAACCCGGGCGGGTTAAACCCTACCACCTAGTAAGGTAAGAAAGGAAGGGACCTACAGTTTTACGTGGAATCCGAACCGCGGTCAGCCTCCAACGGTCGAATAACCCATCCAAGTATTGACCGCGCTCAGGTGTGCTTATTAATAAACTGTCGACCGACCGCACCACTGAGCTACCGAGGCTGACAAGCTACCCCTCCCGAGCTACGGCGTGAAAGTGTTATTATGACAATGTAAGTAATATCGGCATCTAAATGCACGCCGTGCTACTAGCGCAGTATCCCGCACAACATGCGCCACTGCACAATTCCATTTCAATAAATTAACGCTCGCGCTAACAAGTATTTTGTATGCAAGAAGCGCCTCTTCGGGCACCATACATACAAACAGCGCCATACCCTTGCAGGCACCGCCGCGGCCGCCGCTGTCGGATAGAGCTGCGCCACAGAACAAAGTCCAATAGCCGTATGGGAAAGGGCATATCGACCATTTAAACTGCATTAAAGCATTGGCAAATGTAAGGAGATATAGAGAGATATAACTCCGAATGCAGCAGAGTTTAACCGGACTTGGCACTAGATTCAATAGAATAGAATAGAATGGAACAGAATGCAACAGAATGGAACAGAATGGAAAATATTTTTTGTATGTAAACCAACATGAGTGGCCGTGTCGAGGGACCGATCGTACAGTCGACAGAGCCAAAAACCCCTCTGCTCGCGAAACCACGCTCAGTGGAGACGCCATGCCAGCAGATTTGCGGACTGTTGCTAGGCTGTCTAGCCTGTTGATACGGAAGTTTGAAGGCACCCAGGTTAAAGGATTCGGGAAACACGAGGGAATGGAACAGAATGGAACAGAATGCAACAGAATGGATCAGAATGGAATGGATCAGAATGGAACAGAATGGATCAGTATGGAACAGAATGGAACAGAATGGAACAGAATGGATCAGAATGGAGTAAAATGGATCAGACTGGAATAGAATGGATCAGAATGGATCAGAATGGAATATAATGTATCAGAATGGAACAGAATGGAATAGAAAAGGAACGAAACAGAATAGAACATTTTTATTGCACAACAAACAATGATACATTGTAGAAAAAATGCAAAACAATAGAAAATATACAATAATATACAGAGAAACAAAAATACAGACAAGGTGTACTTTTTTTGTGTAATCCGGTATGGGTGGCTGAGTCAAAGGGGCCATAGCACGTGCTCCAACCAGCCAATATCACCTCCGAGAAGGTAGGTGCCATACCGGAGATTTCCCTTTGGATTGCTACCTATATTGTTCTAGAGGAGAACACAACCGAGGCTGCTATGCAGCCATCTTACATCCAGTACGGTGGTATCCACCCAGTCGGCTACAATTTGAGCCTACACCTAGTATATTGTAATCCTCGATAGCTCAGTGGTGCAGACATTGGACTGTCGCTATTGATTATTAACCAACGCTGGGCCGGTCAGTACTTGGATGGGTGACCGCTCGACCGCTGACCGCGGTTCGGATTCCACGTAAAACTGTAGGTCCCTTCTTTTCTTACCTTACTAGGTGGTAGGGTTCAACCCGCCCGGATTGGAACCACCGCACTGAATGAAACAACAGTCGAAACGGCTATATGTACATAGTTCGTTTTTCCGTCCCAGTGCAGCCGGCACGACCGAAGGGAAGCACTGACATGGCACCTAGTTCACCCGGTGTTATGGGCTGACATCACGAATGTTGTAGGTGATGCAGCCAATCATGTCAGTTTTCCATTAAAAAAAAAAAAAAAATACAAACAAAATATTTTTGAACATTCCCACTAGAGTCGTGCGCCAGGCCATTCCACGTTCTGCGTGCCATAGGCTGTAAACAAAACATATTTAGTATTCCACACGTGAGCCGGGATCTATATGGCCGTGAAGTATATTGCGTAAGTTTTCAGCTATACAACGACAATACAGAAAGACAATCCCAAAAAAGAAAGTGGAGAAGTGTTCTAGCCAAATGCGAGGCCTCTCCATATTGGGCTGGCTATTACTGGCAGTTTGGTTGGTATATTAAAATAGGAGCGAGTCTTTGTGCAAGTAAAACGTTCTGTTGAAAGACTATCTCCGAAAATGTTAAACCTTATCTCCTTCCTCTGTGTCCCCAGTTTATGAGTTGACCACATTTGTATTGCATGCAGTTTTATTTCGTTTTACATACACGGCAAGTGGCGGGTGGCCGAGTGGTTTGGCCATCGGTTTCTCATGCGAGAGGTCCGAGGTTCGAATCCGGTCGGCGTGTACCAATGAGTTTTTTTCTGACGAAACAATTTACGTGCATAACTACACCTGCCGCTTCACCGTTCGGAACCGGTGTAAAACTGTAGGTCCCTTCCCTTGCCCCTTACTAGGTGGTAGGCTAAAATTGTAGCCGACTGAGTTGCTACCACCATACTGAATGTAAGATGGCCGCATAGCAGCCTCGGTTGTGTTCTCCTCTAGTTCAGTATAGCCAGCAATCCAGGGAAGTCTCCGGTACCTAACCTACCTTCTCGGAGGTGATATTGGCTGGTGGAGCATGTGCTTTGGCACCTCCGACTCAGACACCCCTACAGTATTACATAAAAAAAATACATGCATACGTAGCGTCACGCCTGTTTCCCGGTGGGTTAGGCAGAGACAACGGATATCCACGTGCCACGATCCTGCCACACCTCTGCCGCCTCTTCCACTCTCATAATGTTCTTCATGGCTCATGCATGCTCGTCGGTTACGGGTACTACTCACTTGACCCTTTTTGAGCACATGCCCGATCTGGTCCAGGTACGTGCGTCTAGGGCGACCCTGTTTTTGTTTTATGGAAACTGACACGGTTGGCTACATCCGTGATGTCAGCCCATAACACCGGGTGAACTTGGTGCCACGTCAGTGCTTCCCTTCGGTCGTGCCGGCTACACTGAACTGGAAGGAAAACACAGACTATTTACATAGCCGTTTCGACCGACTTTTCATTCAGTGCGGTGGTACCAATCTGGGCGGGTTAAACCCTACCACCTAGTAATATAAGAAGGGAGTCTTGGTCGCCTTTTACTACATACGCGGGGAGAGATGCAGTGGGGCTATTCTTTTAAAGTACTGGCCCCACACGGTACTGTTTTACTTCTGTATATACATTTGTGTCGCACTCCAAACGTGTGGAATGGGCTTCCGGGGAATATCTTTCCTTATAATTCTATAATCCACGGATCTTCAAACCTTTCCCCAGCGACATTAGTCCGCCTTCAAGCCGGACTGGCACCTCCTCTGGGGTGAAATTGGCTGCGCCTGAGGCTCCGGCTATCCTGTCGCCCTTCAGCACGGCATCTCGTCCTATTAAGGTGACTAAGTGTAGTCGCCTTTTACGCCATACACGGGGAGAGATTTTCTTTATTTTTTATTAACCGACTTCAAAAAAAGGAGGAGGTTCTCAATTCGACTGTATTTTTTTTATGTTTGTTACCTCAGAATTTTTTTTATTTTAAGGTCGATTTATGGTGCCTAGGCACCCATGAGGTGTCTAACGGCGCCAATGGACATTCGGTCGTATGCGGGGGTTGCGAATTCCATGCCGGCCTCACAGGTGCCCATTCACGCACCTCTTGAAGGACCCGAGCGAGACTGTACTTGGGGGGAGATATATGAGCAGGGAAAGCGTTCCAGAATTTACCGGTTCTGTAGAGAGATGCAGTAAAGATATTCTTTTCAAGTACCGGCCCCACACACGAAAAACGAAGGAGAGTTCTGTAATCTGTCCCAGCAGCCAGTACAGACTTTCTGTCAGACAGAAGTCTGTACAGTATATGGAATCAGTATATGGACAGACTCTGTCCATACACTGATTTTTCCTTTCTTTTCTCAGAACGCATCTCTGAACGAATCAAAACTCTTTCACAAAACCCATTCACTGGCGGTCCGAAGTACTTTCACCGTCCATAAAGCTATATGTAAGAACTGGCAACGCATCACATCAGTGCAGTGTGTGGAAAGACCATAACTTTTTTAACCTGGCATGTCTTTCCCATATTGCTATCGTAGGAAAATCCTAGTGTTTGTATGCCGGAGAGTGTCAACATACGATAGGAAAGGTGTGGTAGGTACACACAAGAGACTATTCATAAGCCAAGCTCCATGAATATTCTGAGAGGTGACTCGCCTCCATATAATGCCAGCCTCGTGCCGAGTTGATGGTATTATGTGAAAATGCGCCAGCTATTGAAATGTGACAAAAAAATTATGTTTTTTTTTTTCATTCGCCGTTTTGACCCGTCAATTTAAAAAATTATTTCTAGAAAATATGTCACATTTATGTTACCTAGATATTATTATTTTATTAAATAAATGCTAAGCCGAAAATTAAGAGAAAAATACGTCCCAGCCGAGATTCTCTAGTAACATAAAAAAAAAAACAAAATAAATAAATAAATAAATAAAAAATTATATAAACTAGGTACCTCGATATTAATTTCAACATACATACAACATTAGATTCGAAAGGATGTGTTTTTGTACGTGAAAGCTATGGTAAATACTGGAAAAAAAATGTTACACACATTTTGTGGGTTATCAATTTTACAATTTTACCGAGAGTTGAATTATTGTTCATCGAGTTTTCCAAATTAAAATTAAAGGTGTTAAAACTGAAACTAAAAAGTTTACCCGCTTTCGAACCATTATAACATTACATCCTTTATGGCCGTCTTCGCCACCTCCGGTTAAGACACGTTCAACAGTTATTTGTCGATAAAAGTGACATTTCTCATACATCTGACAGGAGTTAACCGGCAGACATGTATTAGCTGAAGGTGGTGAAATCAGTAGCTAGTAAAGCCGTAAGTAATTGACAGACTCAGAGTAATTAAGAGACAAATCTCAGTGCAAAATGTAAACTCGACCCATTTAGACAACCGTGCATTTAGAAACTCCAGCGCAGAATGCCACACGCGCCGAGCCCCGTGCCAGCAGCGCAGGCGCATAAAATAAACCCAACCAAGTTTGTCCATCCTAGAAACTACGCCATTTACATAGTACGCCAGTCCACGTCCCGGAATATAGCCGACTCCATCTATCTTCTATACTTATAAAATTGTTTGTCCTGACTGATCTATCAACGCACAGCCAAAACTACTAAGTCTAGAAAGCTGAAATTTGGAACATAGGTTTATTTCATAACGGAAGCATCCGCTAAGAAAGGATTTTTGGAAATTTTAACTTTAAGGGGGGGAAATGGGGGATGACAGTTTGTATGGGAGTATCTCTTTTTTTAAAGGTAGGAACTTGAAAATCATAATTATAGCTATTCATGTAAAATAAATAATGACGTGTTTCAGGGTTTTTGGATTTTAACATTTTAAGGGGGGGAAATGGGGGGTGACAGTTTGTATGGGAGTATCCGTTTTTTTTAATGTAGGAACTTGAAAATCATAATTATAGCTACTCATCATAAATAAATAATGACGTGTTTCAGGGTTTTTGGATTTTCACATTTTAAGGGGGAGAAATGGGGGGCGAAATGTTGTAAGGGAGTATCGGTTTTTTTAAAGGTAGGAACTTGAAAATCATAATTATAGCTCTTCATCATAAATAAATAATGAGGTGTTTCAGGGTTTTTGGATTTTCACATTTTAAGGGGGGGGGGGAAATGGTGGGTGACAGTTTGTATGGGAATATCTGTTTTTTTAAAGGTAGGAACTTGAAAATCATAATTATAGCTATTCATCATAAATAAATAATGACGTGTTTCAGGGTTTTTGGATTTTCACATTTAAGGGGGGGAAATGGGGGGTGACAGTTTGTATGGGAGTATCGGTTTTTTTAAATGTAGGAACTTGAAAATAATAATTGTAGCTACTTATCATAAATAAATAATGACGTGTTTCATGGTTTTTGGATTTTCACCTTTTATGGGGGGGAAATGGGGGGCGAAATGTTATAAGGGAATATCGGTTTTTTTAAAGGTAGGAACTTGAAAATCATAATTATAGCTATTCATCATAAATAAATAATGACGTTTTTCAGGGTTTTTGGATTTTCACATTTTAAGGGGAGGAAATGGGGGGCGAAATGTTGTAAGGGAGTATCGGTTTTTTAAAGGTAGGAACTTGAAAATCATAATTATAGCTATTCATCATAAATAAATAATGACGTGTTTCAGGGTTTTTGGATTTTCACATTTTAGGGGGGGGGGGGGGGGGGGATAAATGGGGGCGAAAGGGTGTATCGGTTTTTTTAAAGGTAGGAACTTGAAAATTTGAATTGTAGCTATTCATCATAAATAAACAATGAGATTTTTCAGGGTATTCATACCTCGAATACCTTTAATACCGTCAGAATACCCATTTGAGTTAAAAAGACTGCAGTTCCCCCTTAAAGTCTGTTTCGCTATGATTATAAATAAAGCTCAGGGGCAAACGCTGCAGATGGCCGGAGTTGACTTAAGAGAGGACTGATTTTCTCACGGACAGTTTTATGTGGCCTGTTCGAGAGTCAGTTCCGCAAGCAATCTGGTGATATTCGCAGATGAGGTCCGTACCAGAAATGTAGTATACAAAGAGGTTCTTAATTAGTTTACTGTACTTAAATATTACTTACTTTCTTCGAAAAGTTTTATCCTCTCCTTGAACGCAGCTCGGCCTTCGGCCTTGCCTATAGTTACTTACTGTCTTTGAAAATGTTTATCTTCTTCCTGAACGCAGGTTGGCGTTCGGCCTCGCCCTTAATTACTTACTTTCTTAGAGATGGTTTATGGTCTTCCCGAACGCAGCTCGGCCTTCGGCCTCACCATTTGTTACTTATTTTCTCTGAAAATGTTTATCCTCTTCCTGAACGCAGCTCGGCCTTCGGCGTCGCCCTTAATTACTTACTTTCTTAGAGATGGTTTATCGTCTTCCTTAACGCAGCTCGGCCTTCGGCCTCGCCCTTTGTTACTTATTTTCTTCAAAAAAGTTAATCCTCTTCTTGAACGCAACTCGGCCTTCGGCCTCGCCCTCAGTTACTTACTTTCATCGAGACGGTTTATGGTCTTCCCGAACGCAGCTCGGCCTTCGACCTCACCCTCAGTTACTTACTATCTTCCAGAAGGTTTATGGTCTTCCTGAACGCAGCTCGGCCTTCGGCCTCGCCCTCAGTTACTTACTATCTTCGAGAAGGTTTATGGTCTTCCCGAACGCAGCTCGGCCTTCGGCTTCGCCCTTTGTTACTTATTTTCATCGAAAAGGTTTATCCTTTTCTTGAACGCAGCTCGGCCTTCGGCCTCGCCCTTTGTTACTTACTTTCTTCGAGAAGGTTTATGGTCTTCCCGAACGCAGTTCGGCCTTCGGCCTCACCCTTTGTTACTTACTTTCTTTAAAAATGTTTATCCTCTTCCTGAACGCAGCTCGGCCTTCGGCCTCGCCCTCAATTACTTACTTTCTTAGAGATGGTTTGTCGTCTTCCTGAACGCAGCTCGGCCTTCGGCCTCGCCTTCAGTTACTTACTTTCTTCGAGAAGGTTTATGGTCTTCCTGAACGCAGCTCGGCCTTCGGCCTCGCCCTTAATTACTTACTTTCTTAGAGATGGTTTGTCGTCTTCCTGAACGCAGCTCGGCCTTCGGCCTCGCCTTCAGTTACTTACTTTCTTCGAGAAGGTTTATGGTCTTCCTGAACGCAGCTCGGCCTTCGGCCTCGCCCTTTGTTACTTACTTTCTTAGAGATGGTTTGTCGTCTTACTGAACGCAGCTCGGCCTTCGGCCTCGCCTTCAGTTACTTACTTTCTTCGAGAAGGTTTATGGTCTTCCTGAACGCAGCTCGGCCTTCGGCCTCGCCCTTAATTACTTACTTTCTTAGAGATGGTTTATCGTCTTCCTGAACGCAGCTCGGCCTTCGGCCTCGCCCTCAGTTACTTACTATCTTCGAGAAGGTTTATGGTCTTCTCGAGCGTAGCTCGGCCTTCGGCCTCGCCCTCTGTTGCTTATTTTCTTCGAAAAGGTTTATGCTCTTCCTGAACGCAGCTCGGCCTTCGGCCTCGCCCTTAATTACATACTTTCTTAGAGATGGTCGTCTTCCTGAACGCAGCTCGGCCTTCGGCCTCGCCCTCTGTTACTTACTATCTTCGAGAGGGTTTATGGTTTTCCCGAACGCAGCGCGGCCTTCGGCCTCGCCCTTTGTTACTTACTTTCTTCGAGAAGGGTTATCGTCTTCCTGAACGCAGCTCGGCCTTAGGCCTCGCCCTTAATTACTTACTTTCTTAGAGATGGTTTATCGTCTTCCTGAACGCAGCTCGGCTTTCGGCCTCGGCCTATGTTACTTATTTTCTTCGAAAAGGTTTATCCTATTCTTGAACGCAGCTCGGCCTTCGGCCTCGCCCTCAGTTACTTACTTTCTTCGAGAAGGTTTATGGTCTTCCCGAACGCAGTTTGACCTTCGGCCTCGCCCTTAATTACATACTTTCTTAGAGATGGTTTGTGGTCTTCCTGAACGCAACTTGGCCTTCGGCCTCGCCCTCAGTTACTTACTTTCTTGGAGAAGGTTTATGGTCTTCCTGAACGCAGCTCTGCCTTCGGCCTCGCTCTCAGTTACTTACTTTCTTCGAGACGGTTTATGGTCTTCCCGAACGCAGCTCGGCCTTCGGCCTCGCCCTTTGTTACTTACTTTCTTCGAAAAGGTTTATTTCTGAACGCAGCTCGGCCTTCGGCCTCCCTCTCAGTTACTTACTTTTTTCGAGAAGGTTTATCGTTTACATGAACGCAACTCCGCCTTCGGCCTCGCCTTTAGTTACTCACTTTCCTCGGGAAGGTTTATCACTTTCCTGAATCCAGTTTGGCCGTCGGCCCCGCCCTTAGTTACTCTTCTTTGAAATACGAATTTCACGCGAGCGAAGCCGCGGGCAACAGCTAGTGCAAATATATACCTTGAAAAGCCATGACCTTGGCGGGGAGTGAATTTTTTTTACATTTAATTTCTTCTCTGTCACACTGTTTTACTTACTCACATGTTCTGTTTGGTGCAATGGTGTGCACGCCGAACGAATGTTTGTGTATAAGAGGAGGTAAAATTTAAATGAAATGAAACGAAGTGATATGAAATGAAAATATTAGTGTAGTTGCCATAAAACTCTTGTCAAATATATGAGAAATGTCACTTTTATACTATAACCGACAAATAACTTTTGTACTTCACTTAACCGAAACAACCGTGACAAGGATTGATAAAGAAATGCTTCGGTGGTTCGGTCATGTTGAAAGAATGGATGATATGAGACTAACGAAAGAAATTTATGAAGCAAATATGAGTGGAAAAGTCGGGAAGGGTCGCCCTAGGCGCACGTACCTGGGCCAGATCGGGCATGTGCTTAAAAAGGGTCAAGTGCGTAGTACCCGTAACCGACGAGCATGCATGAAGAACATTATGGGAGTGGAAGAGGCGGCAGAGGTGTCAGTCAGGACCGTAGCACGTGGAGATCCGTTGTCTCTGCCTACCCCACCGGGAAACAGGCGTGACGCTATGTATGTATGTAGGTTAACCGAAGATGATGAAAACGGGGGTTATGAGCGCGGTACTACAGCATCAAAATGCCCCACCGCGCGGCACTCATTGAATAGCGAAGCGTTCGCTGGTTTTATAGTATTTGTTCAAAGTTTGTTAAACCAATTTACATTACACGAATATCCAAATCTGTCAAAAGAAGTAAAATTTTATCTTACATCATCTGCTATTAGTATAAACTCAAAATAATGTTTTAGAAAGCTGCAATTTTGAAACAAAGAGAGCATTTCGGAATATTTAGGACCATTTAGTAGTACGTTTGTGATTTTTTTTTCACATATTAATTGACATAAATACAAATAAAAATCTGTCACCAACTTTTAAATATGGTCAACTTTTGGACAGGATTTTTTAGTATATATATTTTTGAAATTCGTTGAACAAAAAACCGAAACGAAAATGTGGCAAATTTTGCAAATTGTGCCTCACGCTGTAGTACCGCAGTCTTAAAAGTAATATTCAGATCGAGGAGATATTATTGAAATGGTTAGTGGGATGTCGTGTAAGAACCTCGTTGTATCTACAGTGTGAAGCGTTGTACTCTGTTGTCTTTATCGAGTGTTGCGTAATATGCATGTACGCAATGCCGATTCTGGGTATTCGTTTCCTCGGCCGACGACTAGTATCCATATTGGACGAGCAACTCCGAACTGGTCAAATAAAATATGCAGCGTTGCATGAGAGGGGCCAGTTTCACTACATATTTATTGTGTTATTACTCATGTCCACTGATATGGGTGTTTTCTAGGACTGGACAGGTTTTTAGGAGTTCGGAGTTTTTTTTTATATTTTATTTTCATTTCTGACAGCCAAGGCTAGTAATCTATCTAAATTATATTTCACTATTATTAATCGACTCGCAAACATCCAAAGGTTGACTGGAAGACATCTATGTAAGGAATAAGTCCGCGTTTGCATCTCATATAAATATTATATGGTGTTTGTAAAATATTTTGGAGAAATAAAATATTTTATATCTAGCAATAAAATAAAATAAATATAAGTATGTACAATCTTTTTTTCTCCAGCGCATAGGGCTGGAGATTCAAAGGGGCAACGCGGCACGCGGCTAGTGTTTGGGGTACGGTGGGGGAGTCGGCGGAGATGGATGATTTTTTTTTTATTTAATAGGTGTAAATTTAATTTTTTTTTCTCATTGTTTTTGTGATTTAAACTTAAGAAAAATTCCTAATCTAGTATGTACACAAATTACTTTTAGAGGATTTTTCACGAGGGCATTCCTCAGGTAATTTTGAGTAAAAATCTAGATAGTATTTTTCAAATTAATTAATTTCTTTTACGCAAAAGTTTAAACTACCTACCGACATAATTTGGCATATTTCGTACAAAATAAACAAAACAGAACAATTTAACTGAAATGTGAAAATTCTGGAGTACCGTGGAAGAAAAAATTTTTTTTGTATATTTTCATATAAATTGTACATACGGACAGACGGGCAGACAGACACAAGAGTGATCCGTAAATAAGGATTCCTTTTTTAGGGTCCCGTCGCAAATTGCGAAAATGGGACCCTATAGGATCACTCTGGCTGGTGTCTGTCTGTCTGTCTGTAGGTCACACGCAGATATCTCCGGACCTACTGAACCGATTTAGATGAAACTGACGACAAATTACGTGTAATTTTTGCCGCTAGATATATTATTGATAAGTTTGTCTAATAGTCCTGTGGAAAGGACAGGGTGCCCCAAAATGTAAACCAATTTTCTGTATTTTTTTAAATAAATTATATGCATGTTATTCTATAGGTTGTTAATGCAATTTCAAAATTATACAACTTTCCTATAATAAATAAGTTTACTTTAACAAATATTTCGTTTAAAAGTTGACAAAAAAAAGATTGGTTGTTTGTAAAGGCGGTTTACGGACGATAGTTTTACGTGATAACGTCATAAAGTGGTAAGACTACTGGGAACGGTTCTAAAGTACCAGGGCAGAATAAATTTAAAGGAGGATAATTACTATGGTGTGTGGTTACCTTCAGCAAAACTTTTGTGATATGGACTTTTTCATCAATTTGCAGTTTGACATATATGGCGAATCATTATGTACCACTTCAATCGATTTCGATTATTCGATTTCGATTATTCTTTTTTATTTAATATTACTAAAAAGAATGAAATAAAAACAGTTTTAAAAAATACGAAACCGACTTCCAAACAAAAAAAAAACTAGAACTTAAAAGTGTTGAATACCTAATATTTGGTTCTCTGTCGTTGTATTGAATCGAAATACATGAATCGATATTGTGATACATATTCGGACCCTTGTTTCATGAATATTCTAAATTTGAAATCTTTTCCGACCGGCCAGATGCGCTTAATATATTATGGTACGAGTAACCTCCTTTCAATTTGTGCTGCGCTGGTACTTTAGAAGTTTCATGAATATTCTAAATTTGAAATGTTTTCCGACCGGCCAGATGCGCTTAATATATTATGGTACGAATAACCTCCTTTCAATTTGTGCTGCCCTGGTACTAGCCGACGCTTGGGCCGATTCTGTCTCTCTATCGCTTGTTACGCGCTCTCGCTTACACACAGGCTCAGATGGAACGTGACACTTTTTCGTGTATGCAGCCGGTGTTCATCAATTTATAAGACGTGACGTCATCACGTCAAAACTGCACTTTTGTCGCCTAACTTTGAACAATTTTTTTTTTTTTTGTGGAAACCGACATGATTGGCTACATCACCTACAACATCCGTGATGTCAGCCCATAACACCGGGTGAACTTGGTGCCACGTCAGTGCTTCCGTTATAGCCCTTATATTAAGGGTTATAAAAAAAAATACAACATCCGGAACCCTTTTCACGCACACAAGTTCTTCCAAATTGGCCGAGACGAGTCGTATTTTATAGTTTTATATACATTTATACATATATTGAGCCGACATAGGACGGATGACACCGGGTTCGTGACCAACACATTTTTTTTATCATTTATATGGTAATGAGCAAATTTCGGAGACGGCGCCAAGCTTATAGGACCGGTCCACTGCCCAAAGAACGAGATAATACATAAAGATTTCTAAACATTTACTGGTTTCTGTGACGTCTTATCTCTTGTCTTGTGTGATGGCTCTGGCGTTTATTTGTGTTTTGTTGCATTTTTATTTTGTATTTTTTTTTTATGGAAACTGACACGGTTGGCTACATCACCTACAACGTCCGTGATGTCAGCCCATAACACCGGGTGAACTAGGTGCCATGTCGGTGCTTCCCCCATTGATCGTGCCGGCTACACTGAACTGGTCGGAAAACACAAACTATTTACATAGCCGTTTGGACCGACGTTTTATTCAGTGCGGTGGTACCAACCCGGGCGGGTTAAACCCTACCACCGAGTAAGATTAGGAGGGAAGGGACCTACAGTTTTACGAGGAATCCGAACCTCGGTCAGCCTCCAACGGTCAGCGGTCACCCATCCAAGTACTGACCGCACCCAGCTTTGCTTAACATTCAATAGCGACAGTTGACTGTCTGCACCACTGAGCTATCGAGACTGAAAATTGTATTATCTCAGCAGCACGCATTGTCAGCCTCGGTAGCTCAGTGGTGCGGTCGGTCGACTATCGTTAAGCAACCCCTGAGCGCGGTCAGTACTTGGATGGGTGACCGCTCGAACGTTGGAGGCTGACCGTCGTGGTTCGGATTCCACGTCTGACCTTACTAGGTGGTAGGGTATATCCTGCCCGTGTTGGTACCACCGCACTGAATGAAAGGTCGGTTGAAACGGCTATGTAAATAGTTCGTGTTTTCCGCCCAGTTTAGTGTAGCCGACATGAAATGAATGGAAGCACTGGCATGGCACCTAGTTCACCCGGTGTTATCGGCAGGCATCGCGGATGTTGTAGGTGATGTAGCCGACCGTGTCAGTTTCCATAAAACATTTTTTTTTTCTGCGGAAAAAATTTACGTGCATATCTTGTACACTTGCTTCTTCACCGTGCGGAATCGGTGTAAAACTGTAGTTCCCTTCCCTTACCCCTTACTAAGTGGTACGTTAAAGTATTCTGTGGTGGTAGGCTCGAATTGTAGCCAAGTGGGTTGATACCACCGTACTGGATGTAAGATGGCCGCATAGCATCCTCGGCTGTGTTCTCCTCTAGTCCAGTATAACCAGTAATTCAAAGGGAAGTGTCCTGTATTGCACCTACAATCGGTTCTGCACATCTTTCTTCTACAGAACTAGTAAACTCTGGAACGCTCTCTCTGCACATATAATTACCCCCAAGTACAGTCTCGGTTCCTTCAAGAGTGGCGTGAATGGGCACCTGTCAGGCCGGCATGGTATTCGCAACACCCGCATACGATCGGATGTTCATGGGCGTCGTTAGACATCTTATGGGTGACTAGGTGCCATAGGTCGCGCTTAAAATAAAATTAAAATAAAACATGAAAAATAAAACACCCGTGTATGTCGTAAAAGGCGACTAAGGGATATGCTACTAGGTGGTAGGGTTTAACCCGCCCGGGTTGATACCACCGCACTGAAAGAAAGGTCGGTCGAAACGGCTATGTAAATAGTTTGTGTTTTCCGTCCAGTTCAGTGTAACCGGCACGACCGAAGGGAAGCACTGACATGGCATCTAGTTCACCCGGTGTTGTGGGCTGACATCACGGATGTTGTAGGTGATGTAGCCAACCGTGTCAGATTCCATAAAAAAAAAATACCATCTCGGAGACTATATTATTGCCTGGTCGGACGAAACATGTGATCTGGTCCCTCGGACTCAGCCATCCATACCGGATTACATAAAAATAATAGCAGGTTTCTATCGTCCTTCACTCAGTGCGGTGTTATTGGATCAGTTTCATTTACTTTGCATATTTTTCCCGTTTTATCATTAACTAAACAAGACCTTGGGTATAGGTATTTATAACTTCATAAACATAAAATATTTATAGATATGTCACTAGTTGTGACCGTAGAGCGGTTATCATAATAGTGTGTTGTTTAAACTGAAATGTAACGAGCGACAACAAACGTTTTCATAGCATTTTTGGTACGCAATAAGATTATACCTGTTTATTATTAAAATCTATAACAATACAGTTAATAAAAAATAAAAAATGTGGAGTTTTCAACTGCAAGCTTAGACTGCATAATAAAATATGCCTAACTATCAGATAACCGAAGTGTATCGCACTTTCAAAACTAAAGGGACCTATCTCAAAAAAACATTTTTTTTTCAGAACCGACTACCAACTGCGGCTAAACATTGAAAATGTTACATCTTCTTCCTAAAAATTGCTGTAATAATGATATTGAATTTGAATGTGTTTTGACATCTGTAAAGAATTTAATAATAATAATTTTTTAAGAATTTAACTTTTTTAAACGGTTTTATTTAGCTTGACCCCGTATATTTGTTTATATCTTTGTTTCAAATCTCGCGACAACTTTTTCAACTACTTCTACTCAACCGATTCTTAAGAAACTTTTGCACACACATTGATTTCCCGCGACAATACAATATTATGATAATTGTGTAAATGTTTATTCATCTTTCTGAGTTATGTCACTTTAGTTCTAGAGGTGCAAGGTGTGTAATTTAGAAGTCTATAAAGTCAGAAACGCGATCTTGACACACAATTTGCATATTTCACAATAGTTTTTTATACAATGACGTATGTGCGTGATCTTCCTTATGCTATAAACTTCCAAATTTATGAAATAAAATCCTGACATATTTCGACAAATGAAGACGTCGAAACTAGAATTATTTAAGGAAGCTAAATATAGACAGGCAAACTAGTTTACCAGTTGGAATCAAAGAGGTTGGAATAGATATTATGATAACTTTAGTAAACATATATGATTTTTTTATTGTCATCTAAACGTTCTTATATTCGGTTTGAAACTAAACATATCTTAATAAATATAATATTTGTAATTTTTATGTATACTCTAGTGCAGTGGTACCCAAACGGTCGATCGCGATCGACCTGTCGATCCCAAGAAGTTTTAGGTCGATCGCAGAAAATATGTAGAGCAAAAAGTTACTTGTAGAAACATCGAAGAATTCATAATACTTTAAGAAAATAGCTTTCAAGGATGTGAATTGCATTTGATCAGGAATGGTTCAATTTTATTAATTAAAACTAGCTGTTGCCCGCGGCTTCGCCCGCGTGAAATTCGTATTCCAAAGAAGAATGTAAGTAACTAAGGGCGAGGCCGGAGGCCGAGCTGCGTTCAGGTAATCCATAAACCTTCTCAAAGAAAGTAACTAACTAAGGGCGAGGCCGAAGGACGAGCTGCTTTCAGGTAAACGATAAACCTTTTTCAAATAAAGGAAGTAAGTAAGGGCGAGGCCGAAGGCCGAGCTGCGTTCAGAAGGATGATAAACCTTCTGGAAGAAAGGAAGGAACTAAGTGCGAGGCCGAACGCCGAGCTGCGTTCAGGTAAACCAAAAACCCTCTTCCGCCTTTGGGCCTCGCCCTTAAAGACTTTCTTTCTTCGATAAAATATAATATCGTTTACCCAATCTCTTTTTTTCATAAAAATAAAAAAGTAATATTAATAACTAAAGAATTAAAACCTACCTAACAAACATTAAAATAACTATCAAAACGGGCATTTCAAATGTTCTTAGAGCACATTACCCCGAGCGGCATTACCCCGCTGGATGGCAAGGCTTACCCTTTTAATGAAGTACATAAGCCCTTGATGGTGGGACACCAGTTGCGTCAACCAGCAGAGCCCCAAGCCTCTTTTGACTTCACTGCTCCACGGAGCGAGGGTTCCAACCGCAAACGCAACAAATTATATTTCTATATTTGTTGCGTTTGAGGCTCTCCGCCCCAGCCTGGGCCGCGCCAGCCGCTCTTGAAGATGTCCTAACGTGACTTGGTGCCAATGTGAGAACACAAGTGGCGTCCTACATCAAAGAACTACCCTTAGTCCATGACACTAAGGTGATAGCATCGGCCCTCTTGCCATCCAGCCGGGAACAACCGCGAGGTTCTAGGATGCACGGTATATTTTGCCGTCAGAAGCGTGGACTTTATAATAAAATTTCAATTAAATTAACTCAATTTTAATATTAATAAACTTTATTCGAGATGGTTTAGCTTCTTCCTAAACGCAGCTCGGCCTTCGGCCTCGCCCTTAGTTACTTTTTTCGAGATGGTTTATCATTTGTCAGAACGTAGCTCGACCTTCGGCCTCGCCTTAGTTACTTACTTTCTTCAAAAATATTTACCTTCTTCCTGAACGCAGCTCGGCCTACGGCCTCGCCCTTAGTTACTTGCTTTCTTCGAGATGGTTTATGGTCTTCCCGAATAGAGCACAGCCTTCGGCCTCACCCTTAGTTACTTACTTTCTGCACAACGAAAAATTTTGGTACAAGTTTCGATCTCACAACCTTGAATTTTTTGCAGAATTTTTTCATAGAAAAAAGTATGGGCACCACTACTGCTCTAGTGTTTATATAAGTGTTGTAAATTCGTATAAATGCATTTTCTCTGCCTATCCTATTGGGAAACAGGCGTGACGTTTTACAAATTGTTTCCTTCTACATGCCCGCCCGACTATATCATTTTCTACTGATATTACTGACTTTACTGGTCTCTGTGTAATTAATGTTAGTACTTACTCCTTTTTACGATGACTGTATGTTTTCCCAATAAAATAAAATAAAAAAAAATAAAATTATAGGGGGGGGGGGGGGTTGGGGAGAAAAACTCTTTTCAAAGTTTGACAAGTTGGGGCCCGAAGGCCGCCATTTTGAATTTTCACGACACCTCATATATGTAAAAATTCACTAAGCCGTTTAGGCTACAGCTCGTGCCATAGAAATAGACATACATACATACATACACTCGAAAAACATTACACCCCTTTTTGCTTCACGCAGTCGGGTAAAATAGAGTTCTCTTGACAATGTGTTTTGAGCTAATTTCGATGCGCGACACACGGGCACGCATCTATTATCCAGTTAGCAAATAATAAACGCCACAATTTGCCTACGATAAAACACGGATACGTGACCTCATTTCGTTCACAACAGAAATAAACTCTTTTGCAGAAAATACCTATTCCCGTTTGAATTTCAACCTTATGCCCTTGTTCATACGGGATAAATTAGTTGCAATAATGCCCTATCAATGAATACCCACATCGTTCTCATTATTATCTAACCTTCACAAACGCAAACGTTCAAGTTGGACCATAATCACCAGTTCGAAATTCAAAAACTTACATCACAAGTGCTGGTAGAGACTTACTGTTTGCAAGGTTTCGCACTTTTTGTTTATATTTATGTTTTTGCATAATCTTGTGCGCAGTAGAGTAGTGCGCGCGTGTAAGCAAAATTAATATGGTAATATAACGACACATTTTTGTACCGCCCCGCCCGCCGCCACCGCGCCGATCCAGTATGTTCAAGGCCGGGGTCTTCCAGCATGATAAATTGATAATATGAGTGGAAACAAATAGTTATAACTAGCTGGGGGCTGGGGGTAACTGTTCTGGGGGTACTGTGCTAAGTGGGAAAGAATATTTCGGCTTCAAAAACGCGCTATTCGTGCTGTAATGGGTATGGGTCCAAGAGAATCTTGTAGACTTGTGTTTAAAAAACTTGGATAGCGCGCATACACTTTTCATTTCTTGTATTCAGGGACCGCGTGAATTTTTTACTTTTTCTCGTTTTTATTATTTGTTGTTATATCGGCCATAATAAATAACACATATTCTGTGAACATTTTAACGGGCTACCTATTACAGTTCAAGAGATACAGCCCTCGGACAGACGGACAGACAGACAGAGAGACGGCGCGCGTAGGATTAGTAATAGGGTACCGTACGACGGATACGGAACCATAAAAACCAACTACCGCCTTGTAAGCTAAAGGAAGCGACTGAAAGTTTACGTAGAATCTGTACCCTAATCACGAGATTTAACCTACATACTCTTTTCTATTCTGTGCTACTACGCTACGCTACGCCGTGTTCTCCGCATCATTTTGTATGGAGAAACGAAGTTCGCAAATCTATCACTAGAGGCGCTGCTCCGTTTCTCCATACAAAATGATGCGGAGAACACGGCGTAGCGTGCGTAGCGTAGTAGGTTAAATCTCGTGATTAGGGTACAGAACTAACGTCTCGTCGTTGGTTCGTAGAAGCGTAGAAGTGCCATAACAACATTGCAAGACTGTAGCTACCTAATCGAGAGGAGAAAGTCAGCTTTGTTCAGTGAATTATTGACGTCGTCGGACGCACAATTAAACTGTAGAGCCGTCCCATTTTTTACGCCATCGCCGCCTTAAGGGGATTCTCGCGCCGTGAAATATTCACTAAGGATTTAAAGCTAAAATAAATAAGGGAACTTAATGATAAAAGTATTTAAGAGGACACGGCATTTTGATCACGAGTAGTAGCTTGGCGGAGAGATTTTTTATTATTTTGGTTTAGAGAGAAGCGACAGGTTTTATTATGCGTGATTTAAAAAACAATTAATGGATTGATACAAATTTCGGCAAAGGATCTTCGTGGGTGCAATCGAAACGGGTGTTTAAAAAAGCGGCCAAGTGCGAGGCGAACTCGCGCACCGAGGGTTCCGGACCACCACGTAATTGGCCGGTTTTTATTATTTCTAAGTTTACACTATGATCATACCAAATTTGACGCTTGTATGTTTCACCGTTTTGACAATAGAGTGAAAATAAAAAACAGACCAAGTGCGAGTCGGACTCGCGAACCAAGGTTTCCGCACAACAAAAAAATACATAGAAAAAAAACACGTTTCTTGCATGGGAAGCCCCCTTAATTACTATTTTATCCCCATTACGATTCAAGAGATACAGCCCTCGGACAGACAGACAGACAAACAGACAGACAGACGGAAGGACGGCGTAGTCTAGTAATAGGGTCCCGTACGACGGATATGGAACTCTAAAAAAACGCCCTTATGAGTCATACATAACGCTTTTGTTGCATCCAGCAGCGTTTCGATTACCTATCGATCACCCGTGCTTAACCTTCAATCCAGCAGCGTCCAGTGAGGGGACGTTGGAGTCATCGCAGGCGCGATTGCCCGCTATTCATGGCCACGAGTACGGAAGTTGTTCAATAAACATTGAGCCGGTGAAGAAAAAAGCACAAAGAAATTCGCCCTTGCTACGAATGAAGATCTATGTAACTCACAGACTAGACGTGCCGAATTTATCAATTGTTTTTATTATTAAATTCGTTTTAATTCTTTTTTAGGTTTCCGTACGCCGTACGGAAGCCTGTTACTAAGCCTATAGCGTCTGTCTGTCAGTCCATCCATCCGTATGTCCGTCCAATGGCTGTATCTTTGAAAATGTAATAGCTAGCCGGTTTAAAGTTTCACAGAATATGTGATTATTTTTGCGGATATTTTATCTGATTTAGGTTGGTATTAACCCGTCCGGTTTGTTACCACCGCACTGAAGTTCGGTCAGCAAATTTTAGGTTAAGACGTACCTAAATCAGAGGTAATATCGGAACAGTGGTGGGGAGCGCTTTTAATCGCTCACTACCTATTACGGTTCAAACGATATAGCCCTAGGACGGACGGACGGACGGACGGACGGACGTACGGACGGACGGACGGACGGACGGACGGACGGACGGACGGACAGACAGACAGACAGACAGACGATGTATGCTTAGTAATAGGATTCCGTATGGATACGGAACTCTAAGAAAAAGTACAATAAGAAAATGGGTCATATATCTGGCTACTCTAACGTCCAGCATTGGTGCTCGTGGCCCGCAATGTTATTGCTAGGCGTCTGAAAGTCGGGAACATCTAAACATGAGCTCGAAAACGTATTTGGAAAGTCCCGAGATCTTACGGAGAGGAACACTTTGATCACCTGCTGTTTACGTTGAACCCTTTTGATAGAGACGTTATGCTCTGCGGACGGTGTTACTTCGATAGGAGCCAAATAGTTTGCGTAGATTTGGGACAAGAAAAAACTGTTTTAAAAAACATTGCACCGACTACAAAAAACAACTAAAACTAAAAAGTGTTAAATAATATTTTGATTCATATTCAGACCCTTAAGTTGAAGGCGGTACAAGCAAAAAAGGGGTCCATCTATCAATTACCTATGTATGTATGTATATATTCTTATTTGAACACCAATTTATCAAAATTAGGAACAACAGGCGAGCTTAATGCCGCGAGGCATTCTATTCTAACTAACCTTTGGGATGTGAGAGAAGTACATGCAGGCGAACAAGAATAGTTTGTGACAATGTGTTAGATTAAAGAAATATGTATGATAAACTACGTACGAATACTACATAAATACTTTAATAAGGATATATATGTATATAATAAACTTACATATTATATGTACATTAATCGGTGGTACCGTTGTGCAACACAATCAACTGAATGACAGGAGAGTAAGAGAAGGGGAGTAAAGATAATTATGTACTTATGTAATAAAAATTGCATTTACTTCGGTAAGGAAAGGAGAAGTTTGTTTAAATTTATCTTAAATACATTCATAGACGTAGAGGGAGGAGCGTAAATGCACGGGTAGATTATTCCAGAGGCGAGCTGCTTGTACTGTGAAAGAGTCCGTGTAGAACGAGTTTGAGTGAGCCGGTATTGCCAAGAGTAAGTTGTCAGCAGATCTTAAAGCCAGGCCGTGAGAAGATAGAAATTCAAATCGTTCACTCAAGTATTTGGGAGCAGCAGGATCATCAAGTGTACGGAAGAGAAGAGAAAAGTTATCAATACTTGCTGCTTGGTGTTATCTTGTCCGTATACTTAGAACCATGTTTAGGTTGTCGGTGTTGTGCTGATAATTTACCAGAGTTCTTGCAACACAACAACATGATGTGTTGTTTTAGAATCGCTGCATAACCACATCCATCCCGTTTCTGACCCGGACGGATCAAGTTGAATTAGCCATCAGAATATTTATTGTTTTCTTTTTCTCGCCACCTCCTTTTCGCTTCTAACACTTTCGTTTCTAAGGCCCTTTGAAGATAATTCATACACTATTTCGGACCATTATTCTGAAATGGTTTATTCATGAAGCCATCGTTTTTCGAAATTGTTCCTATGTCATGCGGCCAAAATATTGAGTGATCTTTCGGTGGATATCTTTGATGGAACCTCACTAGGTTGAGTACAAGACCGACAGATCTTTCGAGCAGTGCGGTGGTATCAAAACGCCCAGGTTAAACTCTACATCGCTTCAAATTGTGACTGCGCCCGGGTGTGCTGTCACGCACGATCCGACGTCAATCCATAGCACCGCCGAGTTACAAACGGTTCCCTAATTCATAGGGTTACTTCATATTTTATATAGTTTCTCCATATAATTGTTCGACGATGACACTATACACCAGATGCAGAATTTAATTATTTGCAAATGACATTATTCATCCAAAGAGGCCGACGAGGGGAAAGTTCCCATGACACTAGTGGCGTTACCTCGTTTTATCTTGTTGTTCCACTCACGGAATATTGGAAATCCCTGATAAAAATAAACAGAAATGCGTTCTGCAAAAAATCGTATTTCCTAGATAAACTAGTCTCGTATTGCGCTCGCACAATAGGTCGTCAAGGTGGGCGGGAAGGGATGGAGGTGGGGCAGCTGAGGGGTGGCATCGAAAAGCGAAACTGCGAACGGAGAGTGGCGCCCCCAAGGCAGAGTATCAACTTGATTGCTCTTGGAATCCGGTGGGAAATTCTTATGTTAGATCGAAATTGTTCATTCCATTCAAGTGATTTAAAAAAGGAATATAATATTTTTTTTATTAATACAGAAGCTCTACATACATACATATCACACACGCTGAATCCCGACAATCGGGGTAAGCAGAGTAATCGGTGTTGTGCTGCAATAACTCTGGTAAATTACAGCACAACACCGACCACCAGGTTTCGCAAAGTATTCCAACAAGATTCAATCGATCAAGCAGCAAGTAAGCAAGAAGACCCACCTGCAGCATGACTCGGCGGAAGTACCGTGCCTAGGTGAGAGGTGGCGAACCTGTCGCCCTTTAGCACGGCATCTTGTCCTTATCCCTTAGACGCCCTTTACGACATGCATGGGGAGAGATGCAGTGGGGATATTCTTTTAAGTACCAGCCCCACACAGTTCTCTTTACAAATATTTTTTTTATAAAATGTCATTGTAAAATACAGAAGTGTCTACTCCATTTTATCCAAAATAATATTCTAAAATTTTGTGCCTTTCAACAAAATCCAGTGCATCGAGTGACGTATCAATTGAAAAGGTTTCGTTATTCCTTGCCCCTTATATACCCTTTACCTAATAGGTCGTGGTAGGCTCAAATTGTAGCCGACTGGGTTGATACCACCGTACTGGATGTAAGATGGCCGCATAGCAGCCTCGGTTGTGTTCTCCTCTAGTCCAGTATAGCCAGCAATCCAAAAGGAAGTCTCCGATATGGCACCTACCTTCTCGGAGGTGATATTGGCTGGTCGGAGCATGTGCTTTGGTCCCTCTGACTCAGCCACCTATACCGGATAACATAAAAAAGCTATAAGAAATAGGTACCATTATATTTTTTTATCATTTTAAAAGGCATAGTTTAAAACATATTATTTTTTTTATAATTTTAAAATACAAAAATCGGTAATTCCTCCTCACACCCCCCCCCCCCCCCCCCGCCCCTCCCGCCCCTTATCTCCGAAACTACAGAGTCTAAAAAAATTGGGAATATAGGGCCTCTCTTATAGTTTACAGTTACAGTTTATAGTTTACAAGTCTTAAAGTTCTCACGGGAAACGGAATGGTACGGAACCCTCTCCCGTGAGTTCTACTCGCACTTGACTGCTTTTTTAATTCCTTCCGAACTGGCTGTTTGGAAGAATATTGAAAGATATTCCCCGGAAACCCATTCCACATCTTTACAGTGCAACACAAGAACTATTTATAGAAAATCGTTTAGTTCGATGAACACTTATTTCGACTGCAAAGGCGTTTTCTGCGAGAGTATGGAGAATGTGAACAGGAGGAGGAAGGATAAGGGAAGCGAGTTCATCAGAGCAGCGGCCCATAGTAGTATCGATAAAACAGGCTCAAGATCCAACGATGCGTCAGTGCTTTAGTGGTTGAACTTACGGTTTGATAAAATAAGTAAAAACTTTGAATCCAAACCATAGAATTCGACTTTCCCCAATGTTGACTAGCTCACCCGTCGACCTATCGTAGCGTGTTTGCTTCCGGCTAGGGCGAGCAAGTAAGAGCAGTGGTGTCCAAATGGTTTCGCCGGAAGAGCTACTTCGTAAGAGGTACCGTGTAGGTTCGGTATTTAAAAAGAATAGCCCCACTGCATCTCTCCCCGTGGATGTCGCAAAAGGCGACTAAGGGATAAAGACAAGATGCCATGCTAAAGGGCGACAGGCTCGCCAACTCTCACTTTCGCACGATACTTCCACCGAGTCATGCAGCAGGTGGCTATTCGTGCCCTACTTGCTGCTTGATCGATTTTTGCGAAACGTGGTGATCGGGTGTTGTGCTGTAATTGACCAGAATTCTTGGAGCACAACACCGATTACTCTGCTTACCTCGATTGTCGGGTTTCAGCGTGTGTGATATGCATGTATGTATGTAGCTACTTACTTCCATATTTCTGTGAAGCTCAGAGCGGGCACCTTCAAGTAGGGACAATACCTATGTATGATGTTTACCTATAAATTTTAATGGGATACCTGGATATTTTGATTTTCAGACAAATTTACAAAATTTACAAATTTACAAAATGAATTATATTCATTTGACAGCATGACAGCATTAGGTGATTTTTAACATATTTGGGTTTTTAAATTACCGTGGTTGTTAGACATTATTTTAAATCAATCAGCTTTACTCACGGTTTCACTCCGAGCCATGATCAGGAGTCAACGTATTTCTAAATTTATTTTTGGGTTCCGTATCCGTCGTACGGGACCCGGTATCCGTTGCATGGGACCATATTACTAAGCCTACGCCGGCCGTCTGTCTGTCTGTCTGTCTGTATGTCTGTCTGTCTGTCCGTCTGTCTGTCCGAGGGCCTTATCTCTTGAACCGTAATAGGTAGCCCGTTGAAACTTTTACAGAATATGTGTTATTTATTATGGACGATATAACAAGAAATAATAAAAAAAAAATACGAAAAAATAAAAAAATTCAGGGGGTCCCCATACAAGAAACTAAAGAGTGTTACCGCGCCATCTACCGAAAAGAGTATGAAGCATTTTAATGAATCATGAATTTTAACTAATATGAAGCATTTCATAAAACACGCCATAGATGGCGTGAGTAGCGCTGGCCATGACACGGCGATACGGAACCCTCGGTGCGCGAGTTCGACTCGCACTTGGCCGTTTTCAACATGTTCAGGAGTCAACGTGTTTCAAAAAAAAATTTTTTTTTTTCGCGGTATTATTTCAATGTTTATGTTTATCGAAACGTCTGTGTGCGGGCGCCTAAAAATAAGGCCGCGTGCCGCGTGCATAGATTTTGGAAGGTACAGATTCACAACGCAGAACAAAAAAATGGAAGCAAAACATTTTGTAGTACCACTAGATGGCGTTACAAATGTTTTGAATTCTATCGCAGTGCTACTAGATGGAGCCATTATTTTCAAATAATCTAAATTACAAATATCTTGAAAAATTGTGATTATTCAAGTTAAAACATAAAATAAAATAATGTTAAAATGATGCAATGGTAATTTCATTAAGAAATATTGTTTAAATTAGCAGAGAAAAGTTTTTAATAAATTTAAATTTCAAATAATTCATTCATGCAATACTGGCAACGCCATCTTTTGATTATATTGTAAACAATAATTTGTTTCTTCCATTTTTTTGTTCTACGTTGTGAATCTGGCCTGCTACCGGGGGCATCCGGGGGCCCGCATACTACCGGTTGAACACCGCTGGGAGGGATAAGATACTGGGTGGATATCGGGAGGGGTTCGCAATTTGCTAAGAGCCCGTCCATTCGTCAAATGCTCTTCGTTTTATTAATAAATGCCCTGTATGTGACCCCTACCGGCTTTCGATGTCACCTATTTCTAGAGAACACTGCTTGCAAAGATGACAGCTTAGGGGATGGGACTATCATGGGGGTACCATGCATGGGAAAAGTGATTCATCTTTTGGTTAGAACATTTACCATTATAAAATAATATTAATTTATAAAGCCAGCGTAGCATGGCTCTATACTAGGATTGTTTCATGTGAAGGCTGTATTGTACGCCCACTCAGGCATTTTGCATGTTTAGAAAACTTTTAATGGAAGACACTCTGTAAAAAAACTGGCTAAGTGCGAGTCAAACTCGCGCACCGAGGGTTCCTTATCGCCATGTCATGGTTAGCGCCACTCACGCCATCTATGGCGTGTTTTATGAAATGCTTCATATTAGTTAAATGTCATGATTAGTTTAAATGCTTCACGCTCTATTCGGTAGATGGCGCGCGCGCATACACTTTTTTGGTTTCTTCTATGGGGACCCCGTAATTTTTTGACTTTTTCTTATTTTTATTATTTCTTGTTATATCGGCCATAATAAATAACACATATTCTGTGAAAATTTCAACGGGCTACCTATTACGGTTCAAGAGATACAGCCCTCGGACAGACAGACGGACGGTCGGACGGACAGACAGACAGACAGACAGACAGACAGACAGACAGACAGACAGACGGCGTAGGCTTAGTAATAGGATCCCGTACCGGATACGGAACCCTAAAAACTGCAAAAAACAATAAAGACGTTTATTTTGAATATGCATATGTACATACATACATACCGCACGCTTTATCCCGACTATCGGGGTAAGCAGAGTTGTCAGTGCTGTGCTGCAAGGGTTTTGGTAAATTGCAGCACAACACCGAGCAACACATTTAGCAAAGTATTAGGACAAGATAACTATCAAGCAGCAAGTAAGGCACGAAGACCCACCTGCTGCATGACTCGCTAAAAGGACCCTATTCATGTAGGTACATATATCTAGTGTCGTAACCATTTTCTATCGCCCAAGTTCTATTACCCGCCGCAATATATTGCGGCGGGTGGCCGAGTGGTTTGGGCATCGGCTTCTCATGCGAGAGGTCCGAGGTTCGAATCCGGTCGGCGTGTACCAATGAGTTTTTTCTGACGAAAAAAATTACGTGCATACCTACAACACCTACAACAAGGGTAGGGAAGCAGACTGCTTCCCTACCCTTGTTGCTAGGCTGTCAACCCTGTTAATACGACGTTTGAAGACATCCAGGTTAAAGGATTCGGGAAACACACTCGCCGGAAGACAGTTCCACACCCTAGCGTTGCGACAAAGAAACGATTTAGCGAACCGATTGGATCTCAAAAGCCCAATTTCAACAACACAAGGGTGCTGAGTCTCTATGGGGGGGGGGGGGGGGGGGGGGGGGGGCAATTGGAGGATTTTTTTTTATTGTAACATTGTTTTTTTTATATATACGTATATTAGTTTAGTTTTACTCGTATGTATTTTATTCATATTTTAATGTCATTTGTTACATATTATTATGTATTTGACTAAAGTTGAAAAGTTAAAATTATAACTACAGATCGTATATTTATGTATGTATGTGTGTGTAGTATGTATATGTATGAGACACGCGACGCCAGTTTGTCGAACGATAGCGTCCGAAGGTAACAACAATAACTCTGGTGGCACCACAAACAGATTTGAATAAACGGCATGGGCCATTAAATCGATATAATTATTGATTGGAAAGAGTGTGATCCGCCCACCAGATCATTAAACTTTGGTATCGTCTTATTTATGCTCGTTATAAAATACTCTTCATAGAGCAGTCTTCGTAAATCAACAGTTTTCTTAAGTGGTTGTCAAGAGTGAAGCAAGCAAGATATCGTCATTGTCCAATTTGTTTGTTGTGGTCAGGTAGAAGTATCATTATGGTTGGTTAAGGCTCTAGATGATCCAAAACGACGTATCTGCAGGAAAGTTACTAAAAATAGTGAAATAAAAAAAAATGTTTTAAAAGAACATTGAACCGACTTCCCTAAAAAGTATTAAATAATATTTTGATCTTGAGTAGAAGGTGGTACAAAAGCACAACTGAAAATTTATAGATGGACCCTTTTGTGCTTTTGCACCGCCTTCTACTCAAGATCAAAATATTATTTAATACTTTTTAGCGAAGTCGGTTTAATGTTTTTTTTTTTTAGATTATTTTGGGACGAAGTGTCAAGTAAGTAAGTAAATTAATATTATGCTATCTTCAGGTAATTTTGTAATTTGTTGTTGTTGTTATTGTTGTTTAGGATATAATCCCCGCAAATTGCTAATGCGCCATTTTAGTGACGTCAGCCCTGGACCGACGTCTGTACCGTTAGCAACTCTGTCGGGTGTACACGTGTCGAGTGTTGAGTTGTGATTGTGAATTCACGCATTTTTTTAAGTTATGTTATTGTTATGTTTTCTCGTTAACTTATTTTGGTTGTTATTTACGTTATGTGTTTTGTGTAGTAAAAGTTGAGTAGAGTAGGAAAATAATCAATAGCCGTGCCCTTGAAATTATTGTTAAAGTAGACAATTATTTTTATTTGAAACAAGTGAATCATCGGAGGGCACCAACGAACCAGACACAATCATCGAGCCGATCAAACGATAGTGCACGAGAAAACAGAAGAAAAGAAGAGAGAAGTCAATAACGCAGCAACGATCATTCCAACAAATCCCAATATCCCGTCTCTCCACATACTACCATATTGGCTTCAGGCTGAAACATAAGCCGGTCGATTATTTCACTTTCTCACCCATCCTCGACTCGAGCGTGTCTTCCTAAAATCCTGAAAGTAAACGCACCTCCTGGTGTCTTCGGTCTTACACCGTTGTGGGAGAACTCCTGGCTGGGAGGTGCTGCAAGTTCAAGTTCAAGTTCAAAATTATGGCTGCTGCTAAACGGTTTGCATGCGGCTATGTCACCCCCATAGTTCCGATTATTTCTAAGTTCATAATTGATAAATGTAAGTTCATAATGATAATTACATTTAGAAATCTGTTGTTACCTATTTGTTTGCTGACTGTATATTTTAGTGTCAGCCGACGTCACATCGGTGTTAATTTGACAAGGTTCCAGCGTTTTAGCGTTTTGCGGCGCTTATAGTTCTTGCTTTCGGATTTCTAGTACGAAGCATTAAAATAATAAAACCTTCGATGATACAATATTTTTCAAAAGAGAAAGTGGCCACAATACCTCGACGTTACCTAAATTAACCTCACGTTTTGTCAATAAAATACGAAAACAAGCTGACATAACCGCAAACAAACACGAAAGAACACACTTAAATATGGTAACGAATCTTGAACGCGTGGGCAAACCTGACGTACTGGTATTTTGTCGTTTCAATAGCTGAGGTCCGTTAAATAAGGTTTTTTATTATGACTCTTGTACTTTTATTGGCCCTGAGAGAAGGTTATTGTTGTTGTTGTTCGGACTCGTTCTCGAGTGGGCCTTTTGCGCGTCTTACGGCCTTACTCCAACCAGCCGAGTTCTTCCGGGAGGCGGCACACTCCCTCTGGATCTTGGCACGCCTCTCGAACGTAATCAGTATCTGATACACATACTCCCCTTAGCGTACTATTACCTACTAATGAAAGACCTAATAATATATACACGTTACCTACGTCAGTCAGCTTGAAAGTAGAGACAGTTTAATTTGACGTATGTATTTACGTCAGTCAGTCAGCGTGTAAGCGTCCTGCACTGCTGGACATAGCCTCTCAAATTTTCCTCCAGTCCTCTTCAGCGGTGCGGAAACCAGTGGGCTTTCCGCCGACGCACTTCATGTCTTCGTTCCACCTGGGCCGCCAATATAGGACACGGTTACTCCAACGGTCGTCGTCTCTACGGCTGACGTACCCAGCCCACTGCCATTTGAGCTTAGCCACCCGGTGTCTAATATCGACTGCGCTGATGCGTCGGCGGATTGCCTCGTTACGCACCATATCACGTAGCGATATTCCCAGCATTGCTCGCTCCATTGCGTACGAAGCTTATGACAGTATTGTAAATATTGTAAATTGTAATCAATGTTGATGCAAAAATAAAAAAAATATTTCAAATATTACATTTGAAATTTTCAGTTATCCGACATTTTTTTTATAGTAAGCGCGATATGTGGCGCCGAGCCATCCATAAGGTGTCTAGCGACGCCCATGGACATTCGGTCACATGCGGGGGCTGCGAATGCCATGCCGGCCTGACAGGTGCCCATTCACGCCTCTCTTGAAGGACCCGAGACTATACTTGGGGGGAAATATGTGTGCAGGGAGAGCGTTCCAGAGTTTACCGGTTCTCTGGAGGAAGGATCTGCAGAACCGATTAGTACGCATCCGCGGTAAGTCCCGCGTATAGGGATGCAATCCCTGCCCAGTGCGCTTTGTACGGAGGTGGAAAGGGGACGGCAGAATCGCGTTAAATCATCGTCCGTCACTATCCGGTATCCGGCCTATTCGACCGCTCTATTACTGTCGGCCGGATACCGGATAGTATACAGGCAGCTTTATTGGAAAAAAAAAACACTCCAGCCAGACGTCGGAAGCGAAGTGAGAGCACGTCTTTGACAAAATTCTACGTCTGTATTTGCGTTTTCCTACCCAACTGTAGATACCTATACTATCCATTGACGTAAAACTAAAGGTAAAAGACATCAAACGCCTTCACGAATAAGCAATAACAATATATGTGAATATTCAGCGTGTATGTATGTCGGTAGGTGTGGCTTAATTACGCAATTAGCATAATGTTTTACGGCACAAGTCGTTTCTATATTTATACCGAGTATTTTTCTGTGTAGGTATGTGTGATCTGATCGCCTGATCGGCGGCGCACGGTGGTTCAGAATTGAAAAAAAATGGACATAGGGCTGTGGACGTTTCATAACACATTGTTATAGCACATTTTATTTGGCTAGCTATAGATTGACACATATCTTAACCGCAATGTTGTAGACTGATCCATACTCGAGATATAATTTTTTCAATTTTTTTTTGTATGGACGAAAACATGTTTTATTTTTTTCCAAAAAAGTTCCCCTAGTAAGACATTCAGTACTACATGGACATTAAAGGTATTATGGAAACATATCATATATAAAATATCCAGCTGCTACCTTTTGCTTCTTTTCAAGATTAGAAAAGTTTTATAATTTTTTGTATGGAAGAAAAGACATTATATTTTTTTCAGTAAAAATTGCCATGGAAAGACCTTTGATACTAATTAGAAATTAAAGGTATTATGGAAACCTATCATATATAAAATATCCAGCTACTATGTGTATGTCTAAAATTTTTTGTGAAGAAAAAACACATTAAATTGTTTTCCGTATAATTCCACTGAGTATTCCACGTATGTAACGTAACACGAAATAACGATTAATTATATTATTAAAATCTAAAATAATAAAATATCCAGCCACTATCTTTTGCTTATTTTCTAAATAAGAAAACTTGTATAATTTTTTCTAAAGAAAAAAAAAACACTGTAAGTAAATTTTTTCAGTAAAAGTTCCATTGAGTACATGTGTAACACGAAATAAGGATTACAGATATTATTGAAATCTGTCATTGAAACCTATCCAGCTACTACCTTTTGCTTATTTTCGAGATAACAAAATTTTTTTTAATTTTTGGTAAAGAAAAAAAAACACATTAAGTACATTTTTTCAGTAAAAGTTCCATTGAGTACATGTGTAATACTAAATAAGGATTGCAGATATTATTAAAATCTATCTTATATAAAATAATCAACTCATATTTCTATTCTGCAACTGCAACAAAAGTTTTTTTTCTTCTTGTTCTTCTTCGTCAAACTTATTGTTTGACTACAGGACCCGAACTTTTTACGAAATTACTGCTTTCTTGCTCTCTTTATGTCGTTGCCGCACCTGGTTGGTGATCATACCACGTTGCGTTGAAAGTGTTTGCAAGTACACTACTTGTTGGCTTCGGAAATCTTAGTTTTGATTAATTAAATCTCAGGTTAATTCTTAGGGATCTTGAGTTACTTCTGCATTGTCATCTATTTCCATTTGAAGCGATTCCGTTTCCTCTTCATCTAGAACGAGCAATTCAAGTGTTTCTGGGAACATGTCTAGGCGTGTAGGCTTACTGTCTAATTAGTATCAAAGGTCTTTCCATGGCAATTTTTACTGAAAAAAATATAATGTGTTTTCTTCCATACAAAAAATTATAAAACTTTTCTAATCTTGAAAAGAAGCGAAAGGTAGCAGCTGGATATTTTATATATGATATGTTTCCATAATACCTTTAATGTCCATGTAGTACTGAACGTCTTACTAGGGGAACTTTTTTGGAAAAAAATAAAACATGTTTTCTTCCATACAAAAAAAAATTGAAAAAATTATATATCGAGTATGGATCAGTCTACAACACTGCGGTTAAGATATGTGTCAATATATAGCTAGCCAAATAAAATGTGCTATAACAATGTGTTATGAAACGTCCACAGCCCTATGTCCATTTTTTTTCAATTCTGAACCACTGTGCGGCGGCGGCGTGCCATTGCAGTTAAATGCGACGTATATTTTGTACCGTGTGGGGCCGACTGGGGCCGTTACTTAAAAAGAATAGCCCCACCTTCATCTCTTCCCGTGCACATCGTAAAATGCAACTTTTTTTTTATGGAAACTGACACGGTTACATCACCTACAACATCGGTGATGTCAGCCCATAACACCGAGTGAGCTAGGTGCCATATTAGTACTTCCCCCTTTGGTCGTGCCGACTACACTGAACTGGATGTAAAACACAAACTATTTACATAGGGGTTTTCGACCGACGTTTCAGTGCGGTGGTATCAACCCGGGCGGGTTAAACCCTACCACCTAGTAAGGTAAGAAGGGAAGGGACCTACAGTTTTACGTGGAATCCGAACCACGGTCAGCCTCCAAGGGTCAAGCGGTCACCCATCCAAGTACTGACCGCGCCCAGAGTTGCTTAACTCGTGTTATCAACAGTAGACAGACTGTACCACTGAGCTACCGAGGCTGAACTCTAAAGGATAAGGATAAGGCGCCGTGCTAAAAGGCGACAAGATAGCCACCTTTCGCCTTGGCACGGTCCTTCCACCGAGTCATGCAGCAGGTGGGGCTTCGTGCCTTACTTGCTGTTTGATAATTATCTTGTCCTAACACCTACGTTGCTAAACGCGGTGCGCGGTGTTGTGCTGTAACTTACAAGAGTACTTGCAGCACAACACCGATTACTCTGCTTACCCCGATTGTCGGGATAAAGCTGGTGGTAACACCGGCCACCACGTTTCGCAACGTATTCGGACAAGATAACTTATGAACTTATATATAACTTACTAGGTATACAACACATATTAATTCAATAAATAAAAAAAATTATGATACAGACCGACCGCATTAGGTAAAACACATTTGCATGGATTCGGAATATAAATTGTATGTTCTACAGGGTGTATCAGGATAGGTTTGAGAAACTTCAGGAATAGAAAGTACTCATTATTAGAAGAAAAAAATCCCTATCACTGAAATCGAAATTCTGTTGTTTTTTTGGTCATACAAAAGTTGGAAATTGTAATAAAAACTCGATGGACAGTGAGACTGGAGAGTGCAGTGAACTAATTCAGTCCTCTTTTTCTTTTGAGTTCATTGATCTTTCAATGTTTGGAATTTACCTACACGCAGTTCAATTGTACTAGTTATGTATGCAACCTACCCATTTTTATTCATGAGTTAGAATTGATTTTTTATTAAATAAATTTCGAACCCTGAAGTTTCGAAAACCTATCCTGATACAACCTGTATATTGGCTCACGTCACGTGCTGAGATAAGATAGATGTATGAACAACGACGGCTGACCCACTGCCATGTGAATACATAATCAACGTTGCGGAAACATAAAACAGAGTCAAGGTTATAAAGTGAATAATATGTAGATGAAATTATGAACAATTATTGTATTAATAACATTTAAGGCGCAGCATTACTAAAAATCCGGTTTTACCGATTTATGTTTCTCCTAAACCACTGTGAGTTTGGTGTTAGAAAATATGTAGGCTGTTTCCATACTACAGATAGCGGCACGAGTTAAGAGGGCTCGACGAAAATTGTGGGGGTAATTCTTCTATAGTCTAATGGTCTAACTAACGCACGCGTCTATCCCGCACCGACACGCTGGAGTAAGCTGACGCGCACGACAGCTTACTCCCACGACTGCGTCTAACTCGAATATTACTTACCTGATAGATTCAGTTTTAATATATGTAAAACTTCAACTATCAGCGCAGATCGATAGCTTTTTGAAAACACGATTTCATTAACTTCGCTCGATAGAAAAAAATCATGAACATGCCTCTGAATTTAGTTATAAAAACGTATTTAAGGTACTCGTATTTAAGGCAACGTGACCAAATCAAGGCTTTGGAAAAAAAAATGTTTTATTTGTTGAATATATATCTAAATCCGTAGCTTTTTACTTTTTTGTTTTGATCCGTAGTTTTGGAATACAAAAATCAAAACCAAATTTTTGATCGATTGATTCTGTTGCATTCTACTCCAACCAGCGAAAGCGGCGCTTTGAAAAAGGAGTACGGGTGAATACGGGTCGACAGGGCCTTAACCCTTGCACGCTTTTTATCGTTAGAACATTTTGAAATTTTACCACTTTGTTAAATTTAAAGAAACAGCTATTAAATAGTTCGTGTTTTCCGTCCAGTTCAGTGTAGCTGGCACTTCCTAAGGGAATCACTGACAAGGCACCTAGTTGACCCGGTGTTATGGGCTGACATCACGGATGTTGTAGGTGATGTAGCCAAACGTGTCAGTTACCATAAAAAATAAAAATAATATTATTAATTTTTAAGCTTCCGTACCTCAAAAAAGGAAAAAAAGAACCCTTATAGCATCACTCTCGTGTCTGTCTGTCTGTCTGTCTGTCCGTCTGTCGCAGCTTATTTTCTCCAAATCTACTCAACGAAAAAAGTTGAAATTTAGTATATACATGTACGTACGAACGTATTCAGATTTTGGGGGTAAATTTTGGGTTAAAAATTAGAAAGTTAAAATATTTGCAAGTTTTGCAAGACGTATCAAAAGAAATGGCTCGTTATAAGAAATACAAATATGTATTTGTTTTTAAAGGCACAGTATAAAAGACATTGAAGTAAATATTCAAAGATCGAGCATTCCCCTGCCCCTTATCTCCAAAACTGCTAAGTCTAAAATTTTGAACAAAATAGGGGATATAGGTTATCTCTTATACTTTACAGGAAAACCTAAACAAAAATTATAAATCTTAAATTTCTCACGGAAAACGGAATGGTACGGAACCCTCTCCACGCGGGTCCAACTTGCACTTTGCCGATTTTTCCTTGAAGCGTATGTATGCGTAATAATAAAAAAAAATTACTTTAAAAATATGTCTTTAAAAAAATTTACTATGCACATTTTGTTAACAAAATACATATATGTAGGTACTCATTAATAATGGGAATCCCGTGACCGCAGTTTTGTGGAAATATTTCTCAAAGAGTTTGTCAGCAACGTAATACAAACTCTTTGATATTTCTATTCCTCATTTCGCATTCTGTATAGAGTTTGCTTCAAGGCGCGTATACAAATATGTCATTATTTTTAACACCTAGCTGGACAAACGGACAGACAGCAGACTGACAAGCGGACGGACGGGCAGACAGATCAAGTCATATCATAAGCAATAATCATCTCCGGTTTTGCTACACGCCGACCGGATTCGAACCCGAGGTTCGGCCTGTTGCAAGAAAAGCCGTGGGGGCCGGTACTTTAAAAGAATAGCCCCACTGCATCTTTCCCCGTTTATGCCGTAAAATGCGACTAAGGGATATGACTCCCTTCTTATATTACTAGGTGGTAGGGTTTAACCCGCCCGGGTTGGTACCACCACCGCACTGAATGCAAGGTCGGTCGAAACGGCTATGTAAATAGTTTGTGTTTCCGTCCAGTTAAGTGTAGCCGGCACGACCGAAGGGAAGCACTGACGTGGCAACAGTGCACCCGGTGTTATGGGCTGACATCACGGATGTTGTAGGTGATGTAGCCAACCATGCCAGTTTCCATAAAAAAAATTAAAAAAAAAACGACGCGCCTAGGCCGCTATGTCCACTCGCCGCTTGCACGGCATCTGGCTTCGACAGGAACGCACTGTAATAGGTTTATTATGGTTATATGTAGGTGATGACGTAGCTATGGCGATTCATGTCAGGTCACACAAAAATATCAAAAATTCAATGTGCTCGGTACAGTGCAACATGTGGTACACTCAAGCAAATAAATACGGATGTCTGGTGCTATACGATGCTTCAATAAATTATGCCCATAATGTAAACGGACTCAACATGTGATCCCTAATATTATAAAATTGTAATGGGGTCCGTCTTTTTATCTGTATGTCTTTGTAATTTTTTTCCAATTGTAATTTTTTTAATGGAAACTGACACGGCTGGCTACATCACCTACATACAACATCACATGATGTCAGCCCATAACACCTCGGTGTACTACGTGCCATGTCAGTGATTCCCTTCGATCGTGCCGGCTACACTGAACTGAAAGGAAAACACGAACTATTTACATAGCCGTTTCAATCGACCTTTCTTTCAGTGCGGGGTAATTCCTTCCACCTAGTAAGGTAAGAAGGGAAGGGACCTACAGTTTTACGTGGAATCCGAAACACGGTCAGCCTCCAACGGTCGAGCGGTCACCCATCTAAGTACTGACCGCGCCTAGGTGAGCCTAGGTGAGCCGACATTAGACCAACCGCACTGCTGAGCTACCGAGGCTGACAAAAACACAAAGAATAAAATATTTTTGAAGTACGAGTATTTGAGTTCTTTCTAATATTGTCTCAAGATGTCTGGTAAAAATCGGTTATTTACTTCGGTATTTTTGATATTGTTTATTGTTTATTTATTGTATAATTTCATTCATAGGTAGGTAACCTACGCTTGGACGTGTCGAAAATTCCGCCAGTTCTAAATTCAATGTGAAGAAGAACTAACAAACTTCGCAAGCGTATACATGAATACTGAAGAATCTGACCACTCTGCCTATTTACATTATCTATATCTGGTGTATAGTGCCATCGTCAATTTTAATACTTCATGTATCAAGTCAAATCAAAAACATTTAGTATATGTATGTTTATTACAAAGAAATGTACGAAATTACGAAGCACTAACATGGCACCTAATTCACACGGTGTTATGGGCTGACATCGCGGACGTTGTAGGTGATGTAGGCAACCGATTCAGTTTCGATAAAAAAAAGAAATAAGTCATCAATATCTGAATTATAAGCGAGCGAAGCCGCCGGCGAATAAACAACAATATTTTAATAGCTAGCTTTAGAGATTGCATCGGTCGATGAAAGAACACATGGGAAAATACATAGCATATTTTATGTTGATATTAAATTTATAAATGCACCAGTAAGTTTATTTACGTATTGCACTATCGAAATAATCACAGGCGATGCAGAAGGTTGGTTACATGCTACTCTTTCCTCAAACACGGCCCTATATTCCCAATTTTTAGGGTTCCGTATCCGGTACGGGAACCTATTACTAAGCCTACGCCGTCTGTCTGTCTGTCCGTACGTCCGTCTGTCTGTCTGTCTGAGGGCTGTATTTCTTGAACCGTAATAGGTAGCCGTTGAAATTTTCACAGAATATGTGTTATTATGGCCGATATAACAACAAATAATAAAAATAAGAAAAAGTAAAAAACTCACCGGGGTTCCCACAGAAGAAACCCAAAAAGTGTATGCGCGCGCGCCATCTACCGAATAGAGCGTGAAGCGTTTTAACTAATCATGACATTTAACTAATATGAAGCATTTCATAACACGCCGTAGATGGCGTGAGTGGCGCTAACCATGACATGGCGATACGGAACCCTCGGTGCGCGAGTTCGACTCGCACTTGACTGGTTTTTTTATGTTACGACTCCGTGTAGTTCTGGAGATAATGCTCAATTTTTTTTTATGTATGCTGACACGGTTGGCTCCATCACCTACAACATCCGTGATGTCAGCCCATAACACCGTATAGTGTATACGTATAGTGTAAATAAACGAATTTCGATTTGGGGGTCAGTTTTGGGTGACAAAATAAAAAATTTATTTATTTTAGAATGCATCATATATCATATATGGCAAATCTCGTGTCAAATTTAAATATTTTTCGTCCGTTCTTTTTCCTCTTTTGAGTTACGGAACCCTAAAAAACACGTAACGCGTTAACGCTTGATTAGGTATGGTTTGTTTGTACCTCAATTTTATTAACCCATTGACAACTTGATACTTCAAGACAAGAAGATTTTGTCAGCCTCGGTAGCTCAGTGATGCGTTCGAACGACTCTTGTTAAGCACACCTGGGCGCGGTCATTACTTGGATGGGTGTCCGCTCGACCGTTGGAGGCTGACCGTAGTTCGGATTCCACGTAAAACTATAGGTTCCTTCCCTTCATACTTCCATTACTAGGTGGTAGGGTTTATTCCGCCCGGGTTGGTACCACCGCACTGAATGAAACGTCGCGACGTTTGCGTCGGCCAAAACGGCTATGTAAATAGTTCGTGTTTTCCGTCCAGTTCAGTGCAGCCGGCATGAAATAAAGGGAAGCACTGACATGGCACCTAGTTCACTAAGGTGTCATGGGCTGACATCACCGATGTAGTAGTTGATGTAGCCAACTGTGTCAGTTTCCATAAAAAAACTGACGACAGAAACTGGAATGGTGTATCTCTACGGTCTCCGCCGCAGTACGGAAACAAATTGAATGCACGAATTCGGAAGAAATTCCGACAACACCATCCCCCATCCCCCCAAACCACAGAGCTTCTACAAAGGGCACGTGGAGCCAGAGTGCTCTCGTATTCCGTTTCTTCGACTGTATTCGACTAATTTTCACATCAATAGTGGATAGGCAATAAAATTTTGCGCCCAACAATTTATATACGCAGTTAAAAATATATTTATTTCATAAAATATAAAAAACCGGCCAAGTGCGAGTCGAACTCGCGCACCGAGGGTTCGAAACGTCGACTAATAAAAGTGCGTCCCTATACCTATACCACATAACCGAAAAATTTATTCAATGTGTAATAGCGGTAAAAGCCTAAACGAACATAACACGCCATCTAGATGGCGTGAGTGGCGCTGACCATGACTTGGCGTTACTTTCGATGCGCGAGTTCGACTCGCACTTGGCCGGTTTTTATTTTAATTGTTATGGGTGGCTTAGTCAGAGGGGCTAAAGCACAAGTTTGGACCAGCCAATTCTTCTTTATTCATTCTTTATTCTTTATTCATCATCCACAGACAATGCACTGCACTCGGATTCATATTTTTTGCCACCTGCCTACAAAGTACGAGTCATGACTATTTCTAAAAATGTATCACAAAAAACCTTTTTTTTTTCAGTTGGAGCCACAGAGCATGAAAGGCGCGCGCCCGCCCCTACTAGAGGCGCCGTGAGCGCGATTTCTCTACAACGGCGTTGAAGCCTGTGGGCGTGGCCTATGACTTACATTATGTGTGTTGTGCGTGTGCATTTGTTTTGTGCGTGTGCCTAACTTGCTCCTCTTTGTGTGTAGTGTCGATACTAGCACACACACACATACGAAGCGCTAGCAGCTCAGCGTACGGTTATTGGGTTTCAAATTACATCGCTTAGGGCGCCTCTAGTAGGGGGCGCCCGCGGTAGGTATTTGATGCTCTGTGGTCGGAGCCAATTGGAGCAGACCAGTCTCCACAAACAGCACCCGTTCACGAGCATCACGCCAGGACCTTCTATGAAAATGTTTATTTCACCGACTAAAAAAACGGTTTTCATAGCATATTATGTCTATCAAAGACAGCAATTTTGAATTTCGAATTCGTAAACAGAATCGTGCGCCTGGTTGGCATTCCATCAGCGCCGGTATCACGACTAGCGAATACATATTATGAGCAATCTTTCCTAGTGCTGTGAGCGGTTCTCGGCATATTCATGCAATGCATTCACAAACGTTGCTAGGGGAGTCGTTCTCATATTATTTTCCTATAGTTACTTCCTGTGAAGACCCCACGCAATATAGCAAGTTATTCATTTGTTCCTTTCATGTAAGTTGATATACAACGAAGGCACAATGGAAAGCGACTGCTAAAGATATGAAAGCTGCACTGACTTTGATTATCTTACTTCTGGAAGGGCGTATTAGCAAATTGTAAATTAATTTGAGTAGAGTAGAGTAGAGTAGAGTAGAGTAGAGTAGAGTAGAGTAGAGTAGAGTAGAGTAGAGTAGAGTAGAGTAGAGTAGAGTAGAGTAGAGTAGAGTAGAGTAGAGTAGAGTAGAGTAGAGTAGAGTAGAGTAGAGTAGAGTAGAGTAGAGTAGAGTAGAGTAGAGTAGAGTAGAGTAGAGTAGAGTAGAGTAGAGTAGAGTAGAGTAGAGTAGAGTAGAGTAGAGTAGAGTAGAGTAGAGTAGAGTAGAGTAGAGTAGAGTAGAGTAGAGTAGAGTAGAGTAGAGTAGAGTAGAGATTTTTTTAAATAGTTTTTTATTTCACAGTTTTTTTAGTAATTTTTATTTGCTATTAATGTACTCGGCGGAATCGCTCGGCCTTCGGCCTCGCGATTCCGGCTCGCTTTCCAATCCGATCTTGTAGAGTAGAGTAGAGTAGAGTAGAGTAGAGTAGAGTAGGGAAGGGAATGGAATATTGTTTATTTCCTCATTCACATACACAATGAGCCAGCTCACCCAACAAGCAAAAAGCGGTTTTATAATCATCCCAGGAGCACTATTTTGCCATACTTGTAACGAACTTATAAGCTGTTACTAGCCCGAAAAAGGGCCCATTTTATAGGTCTATTTGCACTTGTATCACACTTATAGGTGCACTGGCTGACTGCCACCTATACCTATTAGTAACCTTGTAATAGCATTATGCAAAACTACCTGCTCCCGCATGGCTCCTGCGTAAGTAGCTAACAGAACTAACCACGACTATTATGCGCTTCGCGATTCTTTAAGAGGTTCATTTTTTGTTGTGGAACTTGGAACGCAATTCTCGTATGTTGTGTCTCGTGTGAAACGGAAAAGAAAGGAAAGGCATACATATTCTAATTATTTTATTGTGGCTGTCAGAGTGTGGCTTATTTTATATGTTACAATCTTATTGTATGGCATTTTTCGCAAGGCAAGGTATATTTGCCGTGAAGTATATTATGTTTGATGTTAAAATTTTAACGCCCCTTTTGAATGAAGCTTATTTACGTATTTTGTATTTAAAAAAATATTATCCACTGCTGAGGGCGACAGCCATTTTTCAATCCTAGCATTGTGAAGTACGTTATAATGCCATTATAGGTACTCTTGATTCTATTACGGCACGCGTCAATCTCAAAGATGGCACCATCATACGCCATGTTGTTATCAATTAGGGTTTCGTATTGCCTATAAGGAAACCAAAACAATGTAATCTCGGGAAAATTTTAATCAGTGGCTAACTTTTAACGAGCCTCTGCTGCTGTTTTTCCCTCCTAAGGAGACTTAAAGGAGAATAAAATCAGTTACAATTTCTTAACTAATACATTTTACACAAGCTGTGTCCGCGGCTCCGCCCGCTCTCATATTTCACTTCACTGCTAACCTTATAAGCTATTTAGCGTGATAGTAAGTAGCCTATAGTTGATGGGAAGAATCAAGCTATCCGTAGAATTTTGTTTTATTAAAATCGGTTCAGTGGTTCTCGAGTTATAAGCGGACAGACAGACACTCAGACAGACAGAAAGCAGACGTTGGATTTTATTATAGGTAAGGAAGGAAGTATATTAGAAAAGATAAGTTAAATAATAAAATAAATAACAACAAAATAATATTGAAAATAAATATATAATAAGTTGTATTGCATTTATACATATAAATGAAATATTTATTTTTTATTTATTTATTTTACTATTGTAAAAAGGATAGCATTTTTTTTGCATTACATGCATTACTTACATTATTAAGATCACTTATGTTATTTTATAGGGTTCCGTATCCGTGCGGAACCCTATTACTAAGCCTACGTCGTCTATCTGGGATCTGTCCATCTGTCCGTCCTTCCGTCCTAGGGCTGTATCTCTTGTACCGTAATAGGTAGCCAGTTGACATTTTCACAGAATATGTGTTATTATGGCCTATATAACAAATAAGAAAAATAAGATAAAGTAAAACATTCACGGAGGTCCCCATACAAGACACTAAAAGTGTATGCGCGCCATCTACCGAAAACAGTATGAAGCATTTTAACTATTCCATAGATGGCGTGAGTGGTGCTGACCATGACGTGGCGATACGGAACCCTCGGTGCGCGAGTTTGACTGAGAAGCATTTTCAAAACCATAAGAAACATATTTTTGCCTATAACGTTATTTTCAAGTGTAACTAGACTTATAAGGGATTTGACGAAGTTAATTTAGCATTCATTAATATTATCTAATTACTATTATAAATGCGTCAAACTTATAAAAGCATACGATAAGCCTTTAATAGGTATAAGTGGCTTCATCCTCGCAACATGCCGTTATAAAACTCTTATACTTATAATAGAATCGAATAATCAACTTACAAGCGCTTATAAACACCAAGTAACAAGTGTAAATAGCTATAAGCAATTTGACTCTTACATATGCTCTTATAGGAAACCTTTACTTATAATAGCCTTAAAATATTACCTTATAAGCGCTTACAAGTTTAACTTACCGGTGTGACTACTCCTCAGTGTGTTTAATCTTGTTATTTGCTATTATAAGAGACTTGAACTCATAGTGACCGGTAAAAATAATCTTATAAGCGCTTATAAGTCTAAATATAAGAGTAAATGTACTTGTAGTCAAACAGCCTCTTACCATGCTATTAAAAGTGCAATAGTAAATACCAGAATCATTATAGGAGTTTTATAAGTGCAATATTCCTATAAGGTGTTCGTTCTAGGATAATTTTGCTTGTTGGGCAGTTTACGTACTATGGCTGCCTCGCGATGAGAGCGCTGCAGCGCTGATCTTCAGCTGCTCCCAAAACACGTAAGCATAAAACAAAATTAAAATAGTATCAGCTATCACCACTTAGAATCACCATAAGAAGTCGACTGATGTTTGATGTTTGCGCAATGGGCGTTAACCGGGCCAAAAGTGTATGAAAACCCTATGAACAGCTTTTGCACTGGAAGGCGATGTAAAATTTACCACACTGTTACTATCTCTGGTTTATTATTCTCTGCCGTAATTAACAGAACCATTAACAGATCGCTAACAACATCACGGCCTGCTCGCCCGGTCCGCTCCGTGCTGTCGAGATCAGGTTTAATTTGTACACCAGGTGCCGGCTTTTCTCCACGTTGTTATGGGCGTTCCCTTCCGGTAGTGTCATTCTTGCGTGGTGTTTCTCACTTAGTTAATTTGCTTTAGAATTGACACAACAGTTTTGATTATAGATAGTTTTTCATATGAAATGAATACGCCGTTGAATTTTTATGTACCTACTTATTGACACAGATTACTTTCCAATTGACTTTATTTTTTATTATTTTATTAAGTTCACAATGATTTTTAATATTACGATTTTTTATTTTTTAAGACGTTCATATTTGATTGGTTGAATATTACTTATTTAGCTGAAATTGTATGTACATTATGTAAATTGAGTTGTTTGTAATAATTTAATTCAGTTGTGTGTCAAGGTGGTGCCCTGAAAATAAATGAGAATTTTATTTGATTAGTATACACTGCATTAAACAGTATGTATTCTGATATCTGGTCAAACAATATTATGAACTATTAAGGTTCAGGTAGGTAGGCTAGGATCCAGAACGGAACGCAAACATTTTTTTACTTACAAAATGTATATTTCAAAGAAATTTACTGTTAACATTGAGATTGTATTATTCTTCCTACGCTCCGAAATTACCCTCTGAAATATATGTACGTCCCCTAACATCCTGTTTATCCGCGAAAAGCGCGTGCTTTCCGCGTGTTCTCCAGTATATGTATTTATTTTATGGTTGTTGTTTGTTGTGTTGTGTTAATCTTGTATCTTTATGATTTCGAAGTTGTTCCTGTAGCTTCGCTCTATTGGGGATTTTCTACTCCTATTTATGAGCATACTAGCTTTTTCCCGCGGCTTCGCTCGCTGGAATCTGGAATCTGCGACGGAAAAAAGATATTAGTCGTAAGACTATCACACCGCAACCGGTTTTTTGTGGGCGGTAACCGCGCGAGGCCTGCCGTCACTTTGTCCGCCCTATATAAAAACTATTTAAAAAAATATAAAAACCGCCTTCAAAAATGTATGAAATAAAAAAATAAAAATCGAACCCTAGAGTTGAAGGCGGTCGGTTATTTTTGCTTGCTTTAGCACCACCACCTTCAACTCTAGGGTTCGATTTTTATTTTTTTATTTCATACATTTTTGAAGGCGGTTTTCATATTTTTTTAAATAGTTTTTTATTTCACAGTTTTTTTAGTAATTTTTATTTGCTATTAATGTACTCGGCGGAATCGCTCGGCCTTCGGCCTCGCGATTCCGGCTCGCTTTCCAATCAGATCTTGACCAAAAAAAAATGGGACCACCTTGGAGCTAGACTGAACCGAACACAAAAATAATAATCGAAATCGGTTCACAATTGGGGAAGATATTGCTGAACATACATAAAAAAAAAACACATACAGCCGAACATAGAACCTCCTCCTTTTTTGAAGTCGGTTAAAAATAGGGCAGTCGCCGTGGCCGGCCGGCTGGCGATTTGGTAGCGGTCACTTTGTCCGCCCTAAGTTAGGGCGGTCGCAGTGACCGACTGCTGGCTAGGGGCGAGCGGCATCGAAGCCGCTCGACTGCTGCAGCTGCCTGTGGTGAGAAGAAAAGCGAATGAGTCACGAATGTCGGTCGAACCGCCTGCTTGCTTGACATCGTCCCCTCGCGGTAGACTCGATTTAATATGATTTATTTATTACCCTATTTTTTACATTTCTTTTTTATTATTTAATTAAACAAAAAAAACATAAAACCGACTTCCTAAAAAAAGGAAAACTAAAAAACTATTCAAAATAAAAATATAAAAACCGCCTTCAAAAATATATGAAATAAAAACCTAAAAAAAAAAACGAACCCTAGAGTTGAAGGCGGTGCTAAAAAGGCTACACAAATCACAAAGGATATTATCATCCACTCATGTTTTCTTTCATGCATCATTTTTGCTTGCTTTACAAATCACAAAGGATATTATCATCCACTCATGTTTTCTTTCATGCATCATTTTTGCTTGCTTTAGCACCGCCTTCAACTCTAGGGTTCGTTTTTTTTTTTTAGGTTTTTATTTCATATATTTTTGAAGGCGGTTTTTATATTTTTATTTTGAATAGTTTTTTAGTTTTCCTTTTTTTAGGAAGTCGGTTTTATGTTTTTTAAAACTTTTTTTTTATTTCACAGTTTTTTTTAGTAATTTTTGCTATTAATGTACTCGGCGGAATCGCTCGGCCTTCGGCCTCGCGATTCCGCCTCGCTTTCCAATCCGATCTTGACCCAATTAAAATAGGACCACGTCAGCTTCGATAGCTCAGTGGTGCAGACAGTCAACTGTCGCTATTGAATGTTAAGCAACGCTGGGTGCGGTCAGTACTTGGATGGGTGACCGCTGACCGTTGGAGGCTGACCGAGGTTCGGATTCCTCGTAAAACTGTAGGTCCCTTCCCTCCTAATCTTACTTGGTGGTAGGGTTTAACCTGACCGGGTTGGTACCACCGCACTGAATTAAACGTCGGTCGAAACGGCTATGTAAATAGTTTGTTTTCCGACCAGTTCAGTGTAGTCAGTACGATCAAAGGGGGAAGTACTGACATGGCACTTAGTTTACCCGGTGTTATGGGCTGACATCACGGACGTTGTAGGTGATGTTGCAGAACTTAGTAGAATGGACAGACATAAACATGTTACGGAACCCTACTTTTATTATAAAATAACCGTCGGAGGACCTTGGTTGAAAATTGTGAAATTTAGTAGAACGGACAGACATACATTTGTTACGGAACCCTACTTTTATTATAAAATAACCGTCGGAGGGCCTTGGTTGAAAATTGTAAAATTTAGTAGAACGGACAGACATACATTTGTTACGGAACCCTACATTCATTTTGAAATAAATGTTAAATTTTGTAGAACGGACAGACATGCATTTGTCACGGAACCCTACATTCATCTTGCAGAACTTAGTAGAATGGACAGACATAAACGTGTTACGGAACCCTACTTTTATTATAAAATAACCGTCGGAGGACCTTGGTTGAAAATTGTAAAATTTAGTAGAACGGATAGACATGCATTTGTTACGGAACCCTACATTCATTTTGAAATAAATGTTAAATTTAGTAGAACAGACAGACATGCATTTTGCAGAACTTAGTAGAATGGACAGACATAAACGTGTTACCGAACCCTACTTAACAGTTGCACTCCGGGAGTGCCAGCAGATCCCGTGCCACTCTAACTTAACCCTTAATGCAATGACTTAAGGTTTCATTTTAAAAATGACGCTGACGCGATGTCGCGAGTTATACATTTTTTACCCACCTAAAAAAGTGCCAAGCGCCGCTAAAGAAGTTTTCACTTCAAAAACCTCAGGGTTATCCCCTTTCAAATAAAAAAAAAAAGAATTTTCAAAATCGGCCCACAATTGACGGAGTAATCGCGTAACAAACATCAAAAAAAAGAAAACATACTGTCGAATTGAGAATCTCTTAGGTCTAAAGTAAATTTCTCGTGAAGACAAATGCAACGAGCCCAAACACGATGGGTTTATCATGTGTAGTTTAGGAGTTCCTATGGCCACCTTCTGTCTCCATCATCAGACCAGCTCGATGGTACTCGGTACAGTAGGTACCGGTCAGGTACCATAATAAATTATGCGCACCTGGCCGGTCGGAAAAGATAAAAAATTTCAAATTTAGAATATTCATGAAACAAGGGTCCGAATATGTATCACTAGTAAATATCGATTCATGTATTTCAACAGGACAGAGAAAATTTCAAAATATTAGGTATTTAATACTTTTTAGTTCTTTTTGTTTTTTTGTTTTTTTGAAATCGGTTTAATATTTTTTAAAACAGTTTTTATTTCATTCTTTTTAGTAATATTACATAAATAAGAATAATCGAAATCGAATAATCGAAATCGATTGAAGTGGTACAGAATTATTCGCCATATGTGTCAGACTGCAAATTGCTGAATAAGTCCACATCACAAAAGTTTTGCTGAAGGTAACCACACACCATACTAATTTATCAAACTGAAAATTGCCGAATACGACCACATCACAAGTTTTGCTGAAGGTAACCACACACTATAGTATTATGCTGATTTTTCGAAAACCACTCAACCAATTTCGATAAAATTGAAATGGGACCACCTCGGAAGTATGACCTAACTAACAAAAAAAGAATTTTCTAAATCGGCCCTCAATTGACGGAGAAATCGCGTAACAAACATACAAAAAAATAAAAAAAATAAAATAAAAAAAAACATACAGACGAATTGAGAACCTCCTCCTTTTTTGGAAGTCGGTTAAAAAAGAGCAATAGAGCACAAAGGCGGGACCTATCACTAGTAGTGATTTCTTCCTGTCAACCTTTACGATCTAGCTAGAGTATACATAACAGTATAGTGAAGGTGGCTGGCAGAGAGACAAAAATAATTAAACGGTTCTGTACACAAATTACGAGTAGATACATACACAAATGTATTTTCGTATTTCAATACAATGAAAGTAGACAAGATTACTTCGTAAAAAAACACATCTACCTGAAGCCGGGCTCGTTCGCTACGTCGTCGTAAGCAAGTTAGAGTACCAATTACACGCTATAAAAATAATTCCCAACGCTTTTTATTGTTTGGAATTACTGAGCCGTCTGTGCGTCAGCGTGTGTTGGGCATTTTATTAGGGTTCCGTACTAAAATAGTTGGAACGGAACTCTTATGTTCATAGTCCGTCCGTTCATCTATCTGTCACATGCCTATGTAAGGATCAAGCTAAAGACTGGAACTATGTGCAAATATACTGTTCATAGCCTTGTTTATACATACATACATATATGCCAATTAATTTCCAAAAATATATTTTATAGCTCGCGTGAAATTCGTATTTAAAAAGAAGAAAGTAAAAGTGAGCCCGCTACCGTACCTTTATTTCGGCGCTCGGAACAATTCGGTTTGTATGAGAGGCACATCTTATCGTAACCGGAACTGAATTTTCCACTGGGAAACCAGACGTGACGCTATGTATGTATGTATGTTCTACTGTTAATTAGAATTTAGATTAGTCTTAAAATCGATCTCGTAAGGTTTCGACCCGTTTTGAGGACCCATTTAAAAAAAAAATTGCTGGTTTGGACCCTATGACATTTTATTTTAAGGAAGGTTCTGACCCCCTTACCATAAAACACAGATACAGTAAGTGAACTAAGCAATCAATGCTGTGCTTAACTTTTTCGACAACATTGTAGCTATAAGGCTTATATATTATTAGTAAGTTTTTATTGTTTGCATGCCGTCGACGACAAAGTTTCATTTAATTTCATATCTATAGATCACTTATTATTATTTTAAAAATTCACCTACTTTACGAAGACCTAAATCAAAGTAATGTAGGCCCTAGTAGGGAACTATAATACGTAAAAATACCTATATAATAGATTGGTAAAGAAAATAGTGTTAAAGGTAAAATGATTTTATAAAACGACTGACACATTTTTTACGCATTCACTTTACATAATCCTGACCACATGTTTGTGGTTCATGCTTAGCAGGTTTTATTCTGAATTATTGCTCTGTTTGTATGTCATTCTGCGTGTTACTACTGCCTTCCTTAATGTAATCGCTGCTACGTATTTCGCTAGTCGTATTTCGCGAAATAGTTTTGCTATTTTCAATTCTTTTGTCACTACACGTGTGATGTAATCTTTTCAATGTATTTCAGGATCAGGAAAACACGTTTACGTTACTTTAAAACGTAGTTACAACAAAAATAACTTTGTCTTTGGCATTACAGAAGTCGATATTTGAAACGTTGATTTTAGTAAACTTATTTTATTTCTTCGGGCCTCAGAGCAGAGATCGGTGGATGGCTTTCCCCAGCCCTTGCTATGTGATGCTTGCTATGTGTCGGGTAATGCCGCAAGTGTTCTGGGAACTTTTGGAAACGCCCCTTTTGATAGTGTTATTAAATTGTTTTGTTTTAAATTTTCTGGATTTTTTTTATTTAATCCAGTATTGGTGGCTGTGTCGGAGGGGCCAAAGCGGATGTTCCCCGAGAGTATATTATAATTTATAATATATATATTTTTTTTATGTAATCCGCTATGGGTGGCTGAGTCGGAGGGGACAAAGCGCATGCTCCGACCAGCCAATATCACCTCCGAGAAGGTAGGTGCCATACCGAAATCTTCCCTGGATTGCTGGTCATACAGGACTAGAGGAGAACACAACCGAGGCTGCTATGCGGCCATCTTACATCCAGTGCGGTGGTACCAACCCAGTCGGCTACAATTTGAGCCCACCAACTAGTAAGGGGCAAGGTAAGGGACCTACAGTTTTACACCGGTTCCGAACGGTGAAGCAGCAGGTGTAGGTATGCACGTAAATTTTTTCGTCAGAAAAAACTCATTGGTACACGCCGCCGACTGGATTTTAACCGCGGACCTCTCGCATAAGAAGCAGATGCCCAAACCACTCGGTCACCCGCCGCTTTACGTAAGGGTAGTTTTCATATATATTTAGATTTAAATTCTGTGTGGTCAGTATCATATGGATTCCTAAATAACTGACCAGCAATGCATAACAATATGGATGTATTTAAGACCATTTATTTTTATAAAATATAAAAAAAGTAATACTAATAAGTTATTTAGTTATTAGTAATAACTAAATAATTAAAAACCTACCTAACAAACATTCAAATAACTATCAAAAGGGGCGTTTTCAAATGTTCCTAGAACACTTGCGGCATTACCCCGCTGGATGGCAAGGCTTACCCTTTGAATGAAGTAGGCCCTTGATTGCGGGACGCCAGTTGCGTCCACCAGCAGAGGCCCAAGCATGTTCAAGAAGCTTTTGGCGTCACTGCTCCACGGATCGAGGGTTTTAACTACATAATATTAATACTATTTATTTAAGTACTTAAACATTGCAAATATATATTTTTTTATAGAAAGTGCGACATGTGGCGCCGAGCCACCCATAAGGTGACTAACGTCGCACATCGACATTCGGCCGAATACGGGTGTTGCGAATGTCATGCCGGTCTGACAGGTGCCCAATAACATTACGATATGGGATATGACTCCCTTCTTATATTACTAGGTGGTAGGGTTTATCCCGCCCGGGTTGGTACCACCGCACTGAATGAAAGGTCGGTCGAAACGGCTATGTAAATAGTTTGTGTTTTCCGTCCAGTTCAGTGTAGCCGACACGACCGAAGGGAAGCACTGACGTGGCACCAAGTTCACCCGGTGTTATGGGCTGACATTATACGGATGTTGTAGGTGATGTAGCCAACCGTGTCAGTTTCCATTAAAAAAAATACGATAATAAGATAATTCGAATAATAAGATAGGTATCTCTATGGTGCTGAGGACACAGATTTACTGCAGAACGTTATTTTCACCAGTATCCGCCGCCTCCAGTTTGTTGTTCACGAATTGTAATGTATCTTGTAAATGTTATAAATCAAACATTGTAGCCCTTAGGGTCTATTTCACCACCTTCGACTAAAATATATTGGCCGGTTAACTCCTGTCAACTGTACGAGAAATGTCACTTTTATCAACAGATAAATGCTAACCGAGACTAAATCGGTGGTGGAGAAATCCAGGCTTAGTCTAGTAAACATCAATACTAATAATAAATCTGTATGGGATGGTCATGGAGTACAGTGGAAACCAAACTTAAATGCGTATTGGCCTGAAGTTCGGCCGCTTGACTGCGCATGTATAGTCAAATAAAATATACAATCGAATATTTTGGCAGAATATTTATAAAATTATTACATTATCATTTGTAGGTAAAAAGAGAGTCTTGCTGCATTATATTATGTTTGTGCACACCGATGTATCGATCATGGTTAAAACCGGTTTGAACTGACGGACGACGACGACGTGTTGGTGCCGTTCGGGTGACCCCGGTAAACGCACTTCGCCAATAAACATTTCTCATGCTAGCACTACACATAGCTCATACAGCTACACATAGCACTACACATAGCTGTATGTACACAAATATTTGGCAAACATTTCCGTTTCGTCTCCCTTTAATGGCTTGGATAGACCGAGATAAAACTAAAATGTTTGCAACAATCACGAATACCTACGAATAACCACCATTAGCAAAAAATCTATCGCGACAACTACGGAAGAAACAAATAAATAGTGAGTGACTGTACAATGGCGCACGCACAGACGAGAGCGGGGCGTGCGCAGGCGACAGGACGCGGGCGGGGACGGCGCGCGGTCGTATCCTAGCAACGCGGGGGAGCGCGGTAGGGTGCGCCGATACCCCCTTTGCACACCTACCGCCCTCCCCCCCTCTGCCCTAATAATCGTCTTTTGCGCAGACACACGGGCGCATCTCACAGCCGCATTTAAGTTTGGTTTCTACTGTAAGTTACTTTATTTTATTGACTATAAATTATTTTTATTTACAAAATGATTGTTTGATGAATTTTTATATATTAATATTATTTATAAAATTACACAATACAGATATTTCGACTGTGTTGTCGTCATCAGTGAAAAATATAACATATTATGTATGGTGTTGATATTTATGACATATGAGTGGTTGATATGGTAATTATTATAATTTTTTTTTTTTTTTTTTTTTTTTTTTAATGAACTATATTTAATCCCGGGGTATGATGCGCGCCTAGGTTCCATATGAATGATGATTCCCAAGTTCTTAAATCTATTTCTTTAAGTGGTGGACTGAATGATTTAATGATGCGGACGGTGAAGCATTGATTGAATGAAATTTTATGGTTACGGCAGTGTGTTGGGATGGGAAGAGGCGAGTTTACTGAGGTGGACGTGAACCTGTGGTGATTGATCCTAATGTGTATTGGGTTGATGGTTGAGCCTATGTAGTATGAGGTGCAATGACGGCATTCCAAGATGTATACACATGAAGAGGTTTTGCAGGTTGAGTATGGCTGGGACTTGTATGATTGTGTAGAGTTTGTTGGATGAATGATAGTGTTGAAACTCTACACAATCATACAAGTCCCAGCCATACTCAACCTGCAAAACCTCTTCATGTGTATACATCTTGGAATGCCGTCATTGCACCTCATACTACATAGGCTCAACCATCAACCCAATACACATTAGGATCAATCACCACAGGTTCACGTCCACCTCAGTAAACTCGCCTCTTCCCATCCCAACACACTGCCGTAACCATAAAATTTCATTCAATCAATGCTTCACCGTCCGCATCATTAAATCATTCAGTCCACCACTTAAAGAAATAGATTTAAGAACTTGGGAATCATCATTCATATGGAACCTAGGCGCGCATCATACCCCGGGATTAAATATCGTTCATTAAAAAAAAAAAAAAAAAATAATAATAATAATTACCATATCAACCACTCATATGTCATAAATATCAACACCATACATAATATGTTATATTTTTCACTGATGACGACAACACAGTCGAAATATCTGTATTGTGTAATTTTATAAATAATATTAATATATAAAAATTTACTTTATTTTATGGGATACTGCGTTGTAGACTCTATGTATGATACTAAAACTAAATTGACGATTTTTAGAAATCTTTTCTAAAAATCGTATGTATGTACTCGTATGTATGTATGTTCCTCAATAACTCTTAAACCGATAATCCGAATTCTATAAAACTTAGTACAAGAACATTTTACTATACGGAACACAGTATAGGATAAGTAAAATTCACTTCCGGTTACGCTAAGATGTATGTAGCTCTTATACAAACCTAATTATTTAGTAGCGGGCTTAGTTACTTTCTTCTTTTTTTAATTACGAATTTCACGCAAGCGAAGCCGCGGGCAAAAGCTACTAAACAATAATAATGTGTCTTTTGAAACCATCGTCCTACCTAACTCACAGAATGGAGGAATCATATTACAGATTACAGCTACATTCTCTCTCAGCTTTCATAAATATTTAATTTTCATTCGAGGTTATAATATTTTTTGTTTTCTTATTTTTCCCTTATTAATCAAGTTTTCCAGGAAACATTGGGCCGGTGTTGGAAACACAACGCTCCACGAAAAAAATACACATCTCTTATTTGAACTTCCCTTAGGGCCAAACGTAATTCTGAGAATCGTAATTATGAAATGGAGGCTTTCATGACGACTACCTAAGTATCTTCTTTCTTAATAAATGCTTTTGTTTTTTTTTAACAGGAAAATGGTTTTTAATAAGCACGGCTTTATGAAAATTGCAAAGGTCCTAAGATACTTACTACGTAAATAAGTAAATAAAAAAAAAATTGTCAAGTGCGAATCGTACTCGCTCATTTAAAGTTCCCTTAGTAAGAGAATTTTTTTTTTTTACCAAATCTTGGCTGCTGTGCTCGAGTTAGCCCCAGGCACAGACAATTTCACCCCATACCACAGAATAAATAATAGTTACTTCGTCCCATGCCAGTTATCCGTCTTGAGGGCGGGCTAAAGTCGCTGGGGAAAGGCTACTGAGACTGAAATCGCGATTTGAAGATCCGTGAATTTTAGATTTAGGGAAAATATATTGACCGATGGTCCATTCCACACCTTTGCAGTGCGACGCGAGAATTATTTGGAAAATCGTGCCGTTTTCGGCGAACTCTTCTGTCGACTACAAAGGGATGTTCCCCGAGAGTATATTATAATTTATAATATATATATTTTTTTTATGTAATCCGATATGGGTGGCTGAGTCGGAGGGGACAAAGCGCATGCTCCGACCAGCCAATATCACCTCCGAGAAGGTAGGTGCCATATCGGAGACTTCCCTGGATTGCTGGCTATACTGGACTAGAGGAGAACACAACCGAAGCTGCTATGCGGCCATCTTACATCCAGTACGGTGGTACCAACCCAGTCGGCTACAATTTGAGCCTACCACCTAGTAAGGGGTAAGGGAATGGACCTACAGTTTTACACGGGTTCCGAACGGTGAAGTAGCAGGTATAGGTATGCACGTAAATTTTTTCGTCAGAAACAACTCATTGGTACACACGCCGACCGGATTCGAACCGCGGACCTCTCGCATGAGAACCCGATCGATGCCCAAACCACTCAGCCACCCGCCGCTTAAATATATAGACAAATGCGCACAGGACGAGGAGGAGGAGGGATTAGGGAAGCTATGCCGACAGGTTGGAAATTGGAACCCATTGCTTATTGCGATCGCGAGCGCCAATTTCTCATTTTACGCAACGTTAATTTTCCCAACGTCATCTCACCGTCAGATGTGCCTTTAAAATGCCTGTGCCTATTGTGTTGCAGTGTGAACACACGCTCCGCAATAAATTAGTGATTGGCCTAGCGGACCGAGAGCCGGGCCCGAATGAGCGGGCCCTTTCTAATGACCCCGGGCCCTATGTCTAGTGGCGCCACTCTTGAATTCTATTCTCCTGTTGGACGGTTTCAAAAACGTGTGATATCGTCTACTAGTGGTCTGCTAGCGATAAGCGGATTGGTGGTTAACGTGTGCGGATGTACATACCATAAATGTTAGATTGTGTTCAAGACCCACTTTCGTGTGTTAGTGACTAAGAAAGGAACGCTTCGGTGGTAATCTAGGACGAATTGATGATAGGATACTAACGAAAGAGATTTATGGAGCGAATATGAGCGGAAGATCGCCCTAGCTAGACCGGATCGGGCGTGAGATAAAAAATGGTCAATTACGTAATACCCATAACCGACGAGTATGTATGAAGAACATTATAAGAGTGGAAGAGGCGGCAGAAGTGTTTCAGGATCGTGGCGCTGGAACGTGGAGATCTGTTGTCTCTGCCTACCCCACTGGGTAACCGGCATGACATTATGTTTGTATGTACGCACGTGTTCCTTAAAATCGTACAACGGGCGCGGTCGAAATTTAAATAGGTGGCCGTCTGGATCGGATTTCACGTAAAACTGTAGATTCGTTCCCATATCCTATTAGGTGGTTGAGGTTAACCCGTTCGAATTGGTACAACCGCTCTGAACGAAGGTGGGTCGAAACGGCTATGAAAATAGTTCGTGTTTTTCGTCTATTTCGCCGCAACCGGCACGAGCACGACCTAGTTCACGTGCGTGTGATGGGCGAACATCACGGGATTAGTAGGTGGGGTTCAGAATGTTAGAAAAGGATTGGATCTGAGACACTTCCCTAGCGCCGCGTGCCCTAAACTTGTCTGAACACAAAGTTTTTTGTATCGACCGGCAGTGTTTCGTACAACTCCCGCCGTCTGTCCCCCTCCATTTTTAACCCCCGACGCAAAAAGAGGGATGTTATAAGTTTAACGAGTGTATGTATGTGCGTGAGGGTATGTCTGAGACATCGTAGCTCCCAAACGGATGGACCGATTTAGATGTGGTTTCTTTTATTAGAAAGCTGGCTTAATCAGGATCGTTCTTAGCTATGTTTGTCAAGTAATTAAGGAATCAAAAAATTAATTTTCTTAAAAAGTGGATCGATTTGCATGCGGTTTTTTTTAAAGCTTGAAATAAAATTTTAATTACAAATTTAAAAAACCACCGACACTTAGAAAGTCAAAAATAATTTCCGTTTACTTACTTAAAGGAGTTGGGGAACCGGTGTGTAAATAAAACATAAAAACTCAGAGCTGCGCGGGTATTTACTTAGCGGTCCCCCGACTCTGTATCCCCCAAGTAAGTAAACAGAAATTATTTTTAACTTTTTAAGGGTCGGCGTTTTACTGTGCCGTGAACTTTTCATACGCCCGTCACGTGTCGTGTCGAACGATTCTAGAATAGCGGCCCCGCTGGCGCCAAGCAAGAAAGTCGGTTATTAGAACCGCAACTTTTCATTTTGTTTGCGGCCTTATTAAAGCTGGAGGCTTCAAATTATGTGCGTATAGGCTGCTATAGACGTTTCTCGAACGGCAACTCTTAGCAATTATGGGCGTGATCATAGAAGTCAAAAGCTAGAATCGACTTTAAAACTTTTCTAAAATCCCTCACGTTCTCGTCTATACATATTCTTCCCACACATTGCAATGTTAGCTAGAATATAATGTCTTGTGGCATTATATTGGCTTATAGTTCCAAATGTCTTTAATATTTTTTTTTAAATCTGACTGCGTAACATTAAACCTTAGATAGGTAAAAGAAGAAAAACAGGCCACCCTCCAAATTATATTTTATGAAACCGTCGGGGACCTATATTGCTACTTTCAAATACTTCTGTGACTCCGCATATTACCAATTTTATTTTTCCTTAAAGCCTAAATGCTAAATTGTGAGCCTGTGACACTCCCGTAATTAAGACGAATCGAAATATTATATGTTGGAAGGGAGAGAGTTCCAGAGTTTACCGGTTCTGTAGAGAAAGGATCTATAGAGCCGATTGGTACGCATCCGCGGTAAGTCCAGCGTGTAGGGATGCAATCCCTGTCCGATGTGCGTGGTGCGTATGTGGAAAAAGTACGGCGGGATCGCGTTAAACAGCTCCTCTGAGCTCTCCTCATGGAATAAGCGATAGAATACACTTAGGGGCAGTCCTGGATTTTCCATTAGGCCATATAGGCCGCGGTCTAGGGGCGGCAAACTTCAGGGGGCGGCAGATTTCTGAAGGCGCTAAAGAATATTACAAGGAACACTTACGCTTTGTGTAAGCCGTCAAGTTCGTGCGCGATTATGGACGCAATAATCAAGAAGTCACTTGTGGATAAAGTTTTCGATCTATTAAATGCTAAATATCATTTGGGTAAAGGTTTTAAGTCCCCATTGCAACTTAGTAATTTATTACTATTTTATACATGTTTTGAGCGGGCGGAAAGCAGTGGCGGTTCCCCAGGTGAAGCAAGTGAAGCACCGCCTCACTTAATTATCTTGAAAGTAAAGAAAAAAAAACATTTCAAAATATCAAGAAAGAAAACTTAAAAAAGTCAAGTATATCCGATCCGAACTGATCACAATATTAGCGCGGCGGCGCGGAGGAGGCGGAGGCGGCTGGTGCGACGCGCGCGACGAAATACGTTAAAGATGTGTTAGTGCATCAACACCACCAACACAGCACGCACACACACACAGACGTGACGTGTGACGTGTCACGTACGGCATGGCATATGGTGACTCACCCCGGTCCGGTGCGGCGACGAATCGCTTATTTTGATATCGCTTCACCAAGCGTAAAGACAACAGGTTGACCTTGGAGGCTTTGGATGTAGGGAGCAGCTGAGGCTCTGATAAATGGCGCCGGACGAGACATCTATATCCAATTAAAATAATGCAGAGCGAGATGGGGCGATTCACGTTTTCTATAAGTCGGTTTGTTTTACCTCCGTGATTAACATGATGGCGAAATTCGCACTAGTTACGGTAAGTTTCATAGCTCAATGGTATATGCTTCGCTTTTCAATCTAGTGACGTTGGTTCGAATCTCACTTTTGCGAATTCTTTTTTTTTTGTTTTTAGGGTTACGTATCCGGTACGGGACCCTATTACTAAGCCTACGCCGTCTGTCTGTCTGTCTGTCTGTCCGTCCGTCTTTTTTTTTAATGTAATCCGGTATGGGTGGCTGAGCCGGAGGGGCCAAAGCGCATGCTCCGACCAGCCAATATCACCTCCGAGAAGGTAGGTGCCATACCGGAGACTTCCCTGGATTGCTGGCTATACTAGACTAGAGGAGAACACAGCCGAGGCTGCTATGCGGCAGCAGCAGGTGTAGGTATGCATAAATTTATTCGTAAAATTACGTAAATTTTTTCGTCAGAAAAAAACTCATTGTTACACGCCGACCGGATTCGAACCTCGCACCTCTCGCATTTGAAGCCAATGCCCAAACCACTCGGCCACCCGCCGCTTGTCTGTCCGTCCGTCTGTCCGAGGCCTGTATCTCTTGAACCGTAATTTGGTAGCCCGTTGAAATGTTCACAGAAAATGTGTTATTATGGCCGATATAACAAAAAATAATGAAAATAAGAAAAAGTAAAAAACTCACGGGGGTTTCCATAGATGGCGCGCGCGCATACACTTTTTGGTTTCAAAAAGTGTATGCGCGCGCGCCATCTACCAAATAGATGATGAATCATTTTCTAATCGTGACTAACTAATATGAAGTATTTCATAACACGCCATCTAGATGGCGTGGCGTGTTATGAAATTCATCTAGTGGCGCTAGCCGTGACATGGCGATACGGTACCCTCGGTGCGCGATTCGATAGTAGTTTTTGGTTAAGTATTGTTAGGGCCAAAAAAAATTAGGTTTAGGTTTTTCAATTTATCATAAAGTAATAGCAATGTAGGTGGATTTTTTAGTCGCCTCACTAAGATTTATAGGTCAAAGCCGCCACTGGCGGAAAGTCAATTGGCCTATACTTAAGAACACTACAAGCCCGGCACTGCTTAGGGAGCCGACATCGCTACGGAGTTGCAGTGGTTGTAGATCGCGGGACACTTCGGGGTCACCAACTAGTCGCACGGCTCGACGCTGGATCGAGTCCGATGCGCAAACTGGTATTTTGCAGAGCCATCCCAAAGATGCGAGCAGTACTCCAATCAGGACCTGATCTGCAATCAGATACACATACAAACGTGTGAAAACCCCTCATTTCGCGTAGTCGGGCAAATTTGTGTACAATGTTTAACAGTGTCGTTTCTTCATGTTTATCTCCACCGGCGTGACAGCCTCTTGCTTGAGCAATAAATAACGGCTTTCATTCACGCCTCTTCAAGGGCGTAGACAATTCGTCTAAACAACTCGAGAAAATGGTTATAACGATAACGGCTTACTCGCGCTTATCATATCATAGAGAACGCGTTCGCTTGTCAACCGTCACGCCGCGCCGCCAGGCAGAGTGCTCATTAGGGTGGGCCATACGTTTGGCCCGGAATGTCGAGCTAAATAGCTCAACAAACGACCCCGTGAGTAAAGTTTTTTTATTGCTTCCGTTCTGGGTGACTCTGCCCGAGGTCGAAGGCTCAGGCGCAGCCAATTTCACCGCCGAGGAGGTGCCAGTCCGGCTGGAAGGTGGACTAATGTCGCTGGGGAGAGACTATATTAACGAGCGATTTGAAGATCCGTGGATTGTAGGAGTGGGGAAAGATATTCCCAGGGAGCCCGTTCCACGCGTTTGCAGTGCGGCACAAAAACGATTTAGAGAATCGTGCAGTTCGGAGAACTCTTCTGTCGACTACAAAGGGGTGTTCCGCGAGATTATGGCGGGTTTTGGCGAATGCGAACAGGAGGAGGGATAAGGGAAGCAAGTTCGTCAGAGCAGCGGCCATAGTAGTACCGATAAAACAGGCTCAATGACCCAACGATATTTCTGTGCTTTAGAGATTGAAGTCGTCGATGATATCAGCCATACTAAATCCAAATGGATCACAGTGCGAAGAACCCCATACATAATTATGACAGTTGATTGAAGTCACCGACTATTAAAAAACCGGCCAAGTGCGAGTCGAACTCGCGCACCGAGGGTTCCGTATCGCCATGTCATGGTCAGCGCTGCTTCATACTGTTTTCGATAGATAGCGCGCATACACTTTTTAGATTCTTGTACGGAGACGCCCCTGATTTTTTTACTTTTTCTTATTTTTATTATTTGTTGTATATCGTTCATACATAACACATATTCTGAGATACTTACGGTTCAAAAAATACAGCCCTCTGACAGACAGACGGACAGACAGACAGACATACAGAAAGACGTAGGCTTAGTAATAGGGACACGGAACCCTAAAAAAGGGCTTGGTACAGAATGAATCAGCGCCCTTGGTTGATATTTCGGTCTCTGTGGCCGGTATTTCATTGGCGTATTGGGCTGTTAGAACCTTAGAAGGTTTCCCACCGAGCTATTTTTACGTTGCTACCTACCAGGCAAAGAAACCTCCATTTGGAGGCTTCTTTTTGAGTGATAAAAAATAGGCGGCTTTCACAACCACTAATTTCTTGAAGACGATGAAGCTCAGATGAAGCTAGTATAAAATGTTAGAAAATAAAGAACTATAAAATATATTGCATTTGTCAGCCTCGGTAGCTCAGAGGTGCGCGGTTAGTACTTGGATGGGTGACCACTCGACCGTTGGAGGCTGACCGTGGAACGGACTCCACGAATAACTGTAGGTCCCTTCCCTTCTTACCTTACTAGGTGGTACGGTTTATCCCGCCCGGGTTGATACCACCGCACTGAATGAAACGTGGTCGGTCGAAACGGCTATGTAAATAATTCGTGTTTTCCGTCCAGTTCAGTGTAGCCGACATGAAATGAAGGGAGGCATTGACATGGCACCTAGTTTACCCGGTGTTATGGGCTGACATCACGGACGTTGTAGGTGATGTAGCCCACCGTGTCGGTTTCCATAAAAAAAAATAAAAAATCTTATCTTAAGTCATATTTCACAATGTCTTGTAGCTCACCATAAAATCCTTTTAACCATCACACACCACGATAAATTTCAGTTTTAATTTTAACAATATTTTTAGGAGCAAATTTTAATGAAATTTTTAACCGAATTATATTAATGTATTTTTAATATTGTTAATTAGATTAATTCTTTAATCGTTTCACCTGGTTTTATTTGAGCCAAAAAAGAGTGTTTAACATGGTTGAAATACCTATGAGAACACCTAATAATGTGTATGACGTCATGTTAACTAGTTCATGAGGTAGTGACAAAAAATCGTGTATGTCCGAGGTTCGAATCCGGTCGGCGTGTACCAATGAGTTTTTTCTGACAAAAAAATTTACGTGCATACCTACACCCGCTGCTTCACTGTTCGGAACCGGTGTAAAACTGTAGGTCCCTTCCCTTGCCCCTTACTAGGTGGTAGGCTCAAATTGTAGCCGACTGGGTTGGTACCACCGTACTGGATGTAAGATGGCCGCAAGCAACCTCGGTTGTGTTCTCCTCTAGTCCAGTATAGCCAGCAATCCAGGGAAGTCTCCTGTATGGCACCTAACTTCTCGGAGGTGATATTGGCTGGTTAGAGCATGTGCTTTGGCCCCTCCGACTCAGCCACCCATACCGGATTACATAAAAAAAAAAAAAAATTTAATCTGAAACAAAACGAATTTTGACTTTTCACTTTGATCAACATCCAGTGGTACTCACACACAGGTATTCCGCTTCAATCCTAGCAACATTTGGGGTATTATTTTTAAAAATAAATATTTTTTATTTGACGCCTCCGTCTGTCTGTTTTATGTGTGTCTGTGGCATCGTAGCTCCCAAACGTATGGACCGATTTGGATGCGGGTTTTTTTTTATTAGAAGGTTGGTTTAACCGAGATGGTTCTTAGCTATGTTAGTAATAAAGTAATTATGAAGTTATAAAAAATTGCGTCTCACTATGGACCGATTTGAAAGCGGTTTTTTTAAAAGCTTGAAATAAAAGTTACATTTCAAATTTAAAAAAACTCCCGTAAGTAAATCAAATATAAAAACGCAGAGCTGCGCGGGTATTTACTTAACGGTCCCCCGAGATCTCGAAGATGACTTTTTAAGGGTCAGGGTTTTTTTAAATTTGTAATTTAATGTAAGTAGCTTTCATTTCATTTTAATTCATAGTTAACTATAACAATTTGTTTCTCACAAAACCGGTAAGTATATTAATACTGTCGTGCAAGGACACTCTTTCGAAAGTCGCCGAGCAAATAAAATAATGTTTTTATCTACAAGTCTCCAATCCGGTTGTTTTAATATGTTTCGATCATTTTCGAGAGAGTCCAACTATTGTGCCATCATATTTTATTTTAACGATTGTTTAATGCACGATTTCGGTTTGGACCCGAAAATTTACTGCTTTCGTGCATTCAAAACGGTTTTATGGCCTCCGTGAGATGTATCAACTTTTATATATTCTTTGTTTCTTGTTTTCTTTATAGTTTCCAGCGCAAGGAGCATTTGGTGTGTTTCGAAAAGTATTTCGTGACAGCTGTCGTTTTGAAGTAAAGCAGCAGGCGTCAGAATTTTAGTGCAATTCATTAGAAAGAACCAAATTAGCCTCTGATTATCCTATATTTATTAAGTACATACTATCATGACTTCTGTCTAATTTCAGAGTTCTGAAATATCCTAGATATGTGTATGAATATTTTTTTGTATGTTGTCAAGACTCTGTCTTCAGTTAGAATTTTTTTCACGTAAATTACCGCATAAGACCATGTATCTTCACTTACATAAATCTCTTTGACTTACATGACACTGGCCAAAATGTCTTAAAAAGACAATTGGCAAAAAAAAGCCTAGAATCAGTCTCTGATAATGGCGCGCGGTGATTCGTCGTCTCTGTCGATCGCATAGAAAACAGGCGCGACGTTTTGTATAAAAATGTATGATAAAATATGCAGCGGAGATTTTTTTATTGTTTCTGAACTGGGTGGCTGTACTGGAGGTCGGAGCAGCCAATTTCACCCCCGTGGAGGTACCGGTCCGGCTTGAAGTCGTACTAATGTCGCTGGAGAAAGGCTATTAAACCTCGATTTGAAGATCGGACAGAATTACAGACGTCACTTAGGGTGAATAGACTCAATTTGTTTTTTAGTATAGGTACATAAACTGTTGGCGAGCCCAAGTGAGAGGGATTTAGTAATTGTTTTGAATTTTGCGGAGCGTTCTCTATCCCTTAGGGATTCTGGGCCTCTGGTTTGGCGAAGGGAATTAGTTATTCCAAGATTTTCATTACATTTTTTTTTAAATTTAAAACTGTAAGCTGTGTCTATTGTGTAGCTAGTCACAAAGTATTGTAATTGAAGACTTTGAAAAAAAAAACCTGCGGAGTTTCTTTACGGCTCTTCTTTGTGGGTGTAATCGAACCGGATTGTAAAAACGAAATACCTTACGAATGATGAATAAAGAATAAAGAATAAGTTAACCCCTACCCGTCAGTACTGATACCAGCGTTCTTGAGGAAAGTCGGTCGGCATTCATAGTGTTTTCTTTCACAAAAGTGACGAATCGAATACAAACCAAACGATCGTATCCCGACAATCGAGGTGAACAAAGTAATCGGTGTTGTGCTGCAAGGAGTGTTGCAAATTACAGCACAACACCGACCATCACGTTTAGAAAAGTATTCGGACAAGATAACTATCAAGCAGCCAGTAAGGCACGAAGAACCGCCTGCTGCACGACTCGGTGGAAGGACCGCGCTAAAGTGACTGGTGGCTAATCTGTCGCCATTTAGCACTGCATCGGATCTGAGCACGGCGTGGAATCTGTACCACCGTCAGCCTCAGTGGCCGAACGGTCAAACATACGAGCTCTGAGAGAGAATAAGTGAGAAAAAGGTTTCAATATAGGTAATATATTGTCCTATTACTTTAAGTGAGCTAAACTTGTATATATATACCTATATATATATATATATATAATTGGTTTCTCGGAAACGGCTCTAACGATTTGGATGAAATTTTGTATTTAGATAATGTAATTTTTTTTTTAAGTTTATTTAGATACATGTAGACGCCGAGCGAAGCTCGGTCGCCCAGGTACTTGAAACCTTATATTATACATCAAGTTAGACATAATTATGTCTATCAAGCTAAGTTTACGTAACATGTTAGCTGTCCACAGACGCATATGTGTATGAACTTAGATCAAATATTTAGAGAAGGGCCGCGTAGGAAGAAACTTGTCCAAATGTTTGAAGTATCTGTGCGTGGGTTGTCTAGGATAACTAATATGGAAGCCGTCAGTCGGGCTTTGGGTCAATAGGTACATTACATAAATACCCGATTGCCAATAAAAATTAAGGAAATACGGAAAGAGCAGTAGAAAATACTGTAAGTCGGGCTCCTTGTATTCCTTCTGCAAACCCGACTACATAATTTTCGAATGCTATTTTCTTTTTTCTTTCATTTTTATTGGCAGTCGGGGGTTTTACTTTAAAGTTTTTTTTCAGTCCCGCCATCCACAAACTATTCTTGCTCGCCTGCATTTACTTCTCCCACATCCCAAAGGTTAGTTAGAATAGAATGCCTCGCTGCATCAAGCTCGCCTGTTGTGTCTAATTTGTATAAATTGGTGTTCAATAAAGAATATATTACATACATACATAAAGTGTATGGTTATGAATATATTTGTTTCCCTCCCATGGAGAAGAGAGTAGGGAGGGGCTGTGGCCAGCTCTAATTTCTATAAAAACATGTTTCGCCAATTCCTGGAGCAGCCACGACTGGACGAGACTAGCTGCGGCGAAAGAGCGGCGGCTGAAAAAGCGGCGGGTGGCCGAGCAGTTTGGGCATCGGCTTCTCATGCGAGAGGTCCGAGGTTCGAATCCGGTTGGCGTGTACCAATGAGTTTTTTCTGACGAAAAAATGTACGTGCATACCTGCACCTGCTGCTTCACCGAAGAACATTTAATAGGTAAGGACGTCGGACCTTCCCCGCGCCAACGTAACACGACGTTTGTATAAACGTACAAATGCCATTCGTTACCAACCAATCAGAGCGCGATACCCCCGATACCACCCAATCAGAGCGGGCGCCGTCCCCTCCGCTACCCGCGGAGCGCGGCGACGCTGTTTCTCATATAAGCATTGGACAGTCTAACGTCCATACCTGTTTAAATATTCTTGGCTTCACCATTCGGAACCGGTGTAAAACAACTGTAGGTCCCTTCCCTTGCCCCTTACTATTAAGTAATCTGTGGTCGTAGGCTTAAATTGTGGCCGACTGGGTTGATACCACCGTACTGGATGTAAGACGGCCTCGGTTGTGTTCTCCTCTAGTCCAGTATAGCCAGCAATCCAGGGAAGTCTCCGGATGTCACCTACCTTCTCGGAGGTGATATTGGCTGGTCGGAGCATGTGCTTTGGCCCCTACGACTCAGCCAACCATACAGGATTAAATAAAAAAAATTTAAAAAAAAAGTTGATAGCGACGTACCTAGTTTGGCTACATCAACCCCTCTCACCTCCGTGATCCCTCCCCTACCGCTACGCGACAAATTCCTCCAAATCCAGCTACATAGGAACAAGACAACTCAATCTGCGACTCAACCGATCTCAATCCTTTTCCGCTTCTCCGAGAACTTTTGTGCTAAAATTCAAACAGACCCAATATACCTACTCAAGAACAAGGCCACGCTTACACGTGCCGACTTCTGAGCGTAGCGTCTTCGAAGCAATTTGAACATTAAAGCTGAAGGAATAAGGTTAAAATTCGAATGAGCACGAAGTGGTCGTGACGCGGAAAGCACTGATATAGAAACTTCGTAATTGAGCACTTAATTTGACTGATAATAAATTTGTTTAAATTGGAGTAAATACGGAAAGTTAATTATGAAATATGTACCTACCTACAACATTGAAAACAATTCCGGCTTTGTCATTTGTCGAAGTGAAAATGCAAATAATTACTGTATAAATCGTACTCTAAGGTATGTCTGTTTGTTTACATATATACCACAAGCTGTATCCCGACAATCGGGGCAAGCAGAGTAATCGGTGTTGTGCTGCAAGTACTCTTATATATAAGTTACAACACAACCCTGACCACCACGTTCAGCAAGTAAAGCACGAAGACCCACATGCTACAAGACTCGGTGGAAGAACCGTCCCAAGGTGAGAGGATGCACAAGAGATGCAGTGGGGCTATTCTTTTTAAGTAGTGGCCATACACGGTACGCTCTGTTTGATTGTTATTGAGTCTAAAATTTTTACAAAAAATTCAGAATACAGGACCTCTTTTATAGTTATAGTGCATAGGAAAACCTAAACGAAAAATCTTCTAACGAAATCTTCTAGACTTCTAACGAAAAAACGGAAAGGTACAGAACCCTCTCCACGCGAGTTGGACTCGCACTTGTCCTTTCGCACTTATCGAGATATTAAATTATTCTATTTGTTTATTTATTTTGAATAATATTATTTTTTTATGTACGAATATTTTACTTTTATATGAAAAAAGGTCATCTGAGATTGTATGTAGATTTTTTACTCCAAATGACCTGCAGAGTGCCCTGGTGATATGTTTTTTTATGGAATCTGACACTGTTGGCTAAATAACCTACTACATTCTTGCGATGTCAGCCCATAACACCTTGGTGAACTAGGTGCCACGTCAGTGTTTCCCTTCGATCGTGCCGGCTACACTGAACTGGGCGGAAAACACGAACTATTTAAATAGCCGTTTCAACCAACCTTTCATTCAGTGCGGTGGTACCAACCCGGGCGGTTTAAACTCTACCACGTAGAAAGGTAAGAAGAAAAGGGACCTACAGTTTTACATGGAATTCCACGGTCAGCCTCCAACGGTCGAGCGGTCACCCATCCATGCACTGACCGCGCCCAGCTGTCCTTATGATCACGACCGACAGTCGACCGACCGCACTACCAGTTTGACCAACCGAGGCTGACCAAAATGTCCACCGCACGTAGTTACTATACTTGTACACCAATAAACTTTTTTTTTTTTATGGAAACTGACACGGTTCGCTACATCACCTACAATATCCGTGATGTCAGCCCATAACACCGGGTGAACTTGGTGCCACGTCAGTGCCTCCCTTAGGTCGTGCCGGCTACACTGAACTGGACGGAAAACACAAACTATTTACATAGCCGTTTTGACCGACGTCTCATTCGGTGCGGTGGTACCAACCCGGTCGGGTTAAACCCTACCACCAAGTAAGATTAGGAGGGAAGGGACCTACAGTTTTACGAGGAATACGAACCTCGGTCAGCCTCCAACGGTCAGCGGCCACCCATCCAAGTACTGACCGCACCCAGCGTTGCTTAACATTCAATAGCGACAGTTGACTGTCTGCACCACTGAGCTATCGAGGCTGACAAAATATTCGTACACCAACAATACTATTTGTACAGCAATTACCTAAGTTTGGTTTAAAAAATGTATCCCCAAGCGCACTGCGTCTTGGCGCATTAAACGGACTAAACCAGATTTATCGCGCCTAATCCAGATTAAGAGCACCCTTTGTTTTTGTAAAACAAACCCGGATTGCTACCGAAAGGCATTATTCAATAATGAACGATTAGAGAAATATAATTTGGGAAGTCAACGGAAAAGTTAGCCGGCATCTCGGTCGGCATGGCATTCGCAATCCCCATGCACCACAGAATGTCCGTGGGTATCGTTAGATACCTACTCATAGCTGAAACGATGCCACATGTCGTAGTCTTTATAAAAAAGAGTTTTTTTTATGGAAACTGACACGGTTGGCTATTGGCTACATCACCTAAAACATCCGTGATGAACTAGATGCCATGGCAGTGCTTCCCTTCATTTCATGTCGGCTACACTAAACTGGATGGAAAATACGAACTATTTACATAACCGTTCCGACCGAGACGTGTAATTATATATATATATATATTTTATATTTTTTATGGCACACAGCTGCTGGCTACATCACCTACAACATCCGTGACGTCAGCCCTTGACACCTTGGTTAACTAAGTCCCAAGTCAGTGCTTCGCTTTAGTCGTGCCGGCTACACTGAAATGGACTGAAAACGCTAACTATTGACATAGCCGCTTCGGCCGACGTTTCTTTCAGTGCGGTGGTGTCAACCCCACCACCTACCTGCCACCCGGCCGCCTCCGCCGCACCCGCCCCCGCCGCCCCGGCGCGCCTCGTCGTCTACATTCCACTGTAAATTTTTCTCTCTATCCTATGATGTAAACTTCAAAATAGTTTTCATGCCGGAGCTTATTCGTTCAATGAACTAAAGAAAATAAAAATAAAATCAATTTACTAGGTACTCTATAATTTTTTTTTTTTTTAATTTTGTAACCTTTGCGTTCCGGAGTTATCACCTCCGACAGCGCGTGTGACAGACAGCCAGACAGACGAACGGACGGACGGACGGTCTCCTGGCCTATTTTATAAGAGTCTCCTCCAGCATCGCTACGGAACCCTAGAAAGTGCTTTGTATTAAATGTCTAATATGGAAAAAAAAATTCCAGCTGAAATTTCTCAAAAACTATAATAACATTTCTTCTATCAGTCGGTAATTTCATGTTAGATTTGCATTTTCACTATCCTAATCTGTGGAAAGTAATAAAATTAAATAATTACCCTGCCCATAAAATTCAAGGTACACATCGCACCATGAAGTCGATTCCAAGTGCGACCACTTTTCTATATTCCGATCGGGAACACTCTATTGGTACATTATGAACACGGCATCGCCACCGACCTTCACGGACTTTTTGGCAGACATTTCCGATTAGCGGAATCAGTCCTCCTCGTAGTGAGGGCGCGTTAAAGAATTTAAATATAAAATTAAAATATTAATATTAATTATTATTTTTAATTTATTTTATTTTATTATGCTACATTTTGTTTCTAGAATAAATTGTACATATTTTCTATTATATTTGGCGAGTTGATAACCAAATCATAGGCATGACTTGAAAAAATTAACCATCTAAAAAAGAGGGAGTGGAAAAGGAATAGAAAAAGGACAATCAAATAGTTACTTTTCATACCTGAATGGACAAGTATGTATTTATATTTATTTCTGCATTGTATTTTTGATATTTAGTAATTTATATATATTCACACAATTATTGTTTTTATTTAACTAGCATGTAATTACATTTATTACTGGTAGGTGGATGAATCTTTAATTTAGGTAAGTACTTATTGAAGAATTTATAACTAAAGATACACAAGAGCAACCACCCGGTCTAAGACGCGCTATCAGTTGTATGGCTCACCTTATCAAATTACTACATCTTACTTACTTGAGTATCAAAGGGTCCTAGCAGTTCGGGCAATAAAGTTTTATGACATAGGGAAGCGAATCTGCGCGCGGCGCTTTGTCGATAAAAAGTCACCATGGTCGATAAAAAAGTTATTCACTTTTTTTTATTTACCTGAATTATTCATGAGATACTTAAGGTATGTAATATGTACTTATTTTACTTACTCAAGCCCTTCCTTGTAATATTTGTTATTCCTGCCTATTTTTAAACTTGATTTGACTTTTAGAGCGAACCTTTCGTGATGACAATTATATGTGAAGGCACGCACAGTTATTTACCGATAGGTAACATATTTTATCGCGTTTTGTCGCTTTTAGAGTATTTAGCTCGGCGGTCGACACCACATTATCTGTCATATGTATGACCTGTTTTGGTCATTGAGGCGGCGGCGGCGCGGCGGCGACAGGCGCCACAAGTGATCCCACATTTAGCCGTGTTTAGATATATATGCTCTTACCTAGGGCTGCCATCCGTCCGGGTTTCCCCGGATTTGTCCTCTTTTTGAAGGCGTCCGGGGGCGTCCGGGGGGATTTTTTAAAGTAGTCCGGGTTACACGAAATTAAAAAATCCCGCCCCGCTGCATAACTCTATGATAGACGCTAAACGTCGAGCCATAGCTTGGAGACAACCGTGCGTAATGCCGTTAAATATTTTAATAATATATATGAAAATTTAATTTTGTCAAAAAGTTTAAAATAAAATAATAATTGTCATGTCATAATAGGAAAAAAACAATGTCCGGGTTTTTATATGAAAATCCGGGGTTTTACTTCTTTTTGTCCTAGTTTAATCATTTTAGAGATGGCAGCCCTACTCTTACCTAATGCCACACTTGGAATCGATCCGGGCTTGAAAGTTTACCTCACGGCTCACGCCATCGCGCCATCGACATTTTCGGCGCAATAAAACCGAAATGTTACATCGTTAAAAATGGTGTCGTTAAACTGACGATAACTTCTGTAACCGGAGGGTTGTTTTCCAAGACGAAAGTTTACTTATAGAGTTATGGTGAACGAAGTCGAGGAAAAGCTAACACACGAGGCCGAAGGAAAAGCTGCGTTTAGTTAAATGTTATACTTTCTCAAAAAGTTACTAAGGGTAACTTACTAACTAAGGGTAACTCTTTCCCGAAAATAGTAAGTCAGCGAGGACAAGGCCAAAGCCAGAGCTGCGGTCAAGTAAAATCCATACTTTTCCGAAAACAATAAGACACCACCAGCGAGGCCGAAAGCCGAGTTGCGTTCGAATAAAAGATTATTAAAATATATTAGTTTTTTTAAGAAAGTAAGTTTAGCAGAAGAAGACAGGTTTATACACGGTGTTGCAACCCCAACTGTAAAACCCGAAAGGGAGTGATTCTGTACGTGAAATAGAACAACTTTTGTTCTACGACTTTTTAATTTGAAGAAAAAAAAATTGTTTTTCTTCATACATTTTGAGAATAGGTATTTAAAATTTGTATGGAAAAAATATGTTTTTTTGTTAAAAAAAATTTTTTTCGCCACAGAAGTTGTTTAGTTTCACATATAGAATAACCCCCTTATGTCAGCTAAAAATATTACGGGGCAACTGCAACACCGTGTATAAACGTATGAATGCATATTCCGAAGTAAGTCAATTAGGACCGGGTCGAAGGCTTAAGACAATGTGATATGATATGATTGAGTGCTAATAAATAACCCTTGTCGCGAGTTATCCGCACTTTACCGGTTTTTTTTTTTTACTTGTTGGTGTTTTGATGTTAATATGTGATGTTTTATGTAGGTGCATACATACATACATAGCGTCACGCCTGTTTCCCGGTGGGGTAGGCAGAGACAACGGATCTCCACGAGCCACGATCCTGACACTCCTCTGCCGCCTCAATAAAGGATTTTTTCTTCATTTCATTGTATAGTCTTTATTTAATTTCTTGTAATTTGTATTTGTATGTCTCTTTATCTCAACGTGAATGTGTTTTGTACAATAAACTATATTGAATTTCCATTGAATTTTTCATTTCAAACGGTGCACAGCGGTCGATGAAGAAGAACAAGGGAGTACAGTAAGTACAGTCATATCTCAGTCAATATACAGTTTTCAGCGAGACACCCGGATAAATAGGAAATCTATCTTTTGCCCGCGGCTTCGCTCGCGGTAGACTCGGTTTAATATCAAATCCGATATGCAAATATGATATGATAATAAACGATCACTTCTCTTATATTCTCTCTCTCCAATCCATACTATACTTTCTTGGATACTGCTCAGCCCTAAGGCTATTTAGCGTGATGGTATATAGCCCATAGTGAGCCTCAAGAACTACTCTTTCCATTGGTGAAAACTGCATCAAAATCTGTTCAGTGGTTACGGAGTTTACCTCAAACATACACACAGACACGTTCCCTTTTTTTATATAAGAACTAGCCGTGCCCGCGGCTCCGCCCGCTCTCATATTTCACTTCACTGCTAACCTCATAAGCTATTTAGCGTGATAGTAAGTAGCCTATAGTTGATAGGAAGAATCAAGCTATCCGTAGAATTTTGTTTTATTAAAATCGGTTCAGTGGTTCTCGAGTTATGAGCGGACAGACAGACACTCAGACAGACAGAAAGCAGACGTTGGATTTTATTATAGGTAATTATTATAGGTAAGAAAGTCTGACGAATGCTACTACGCAGTAGAAACTCCATACAATAATAGAAACGCAGATACTATATTGCATCACCTGACCGGCCAAACAATTGGTCATCTTAATTTAAATCAACAATAAGTATTGTGATTTTATTATCTTTGATACGATTATGAGAGTGATAAATTCGCGGAAACATACTCGCACTATCGCATTTTAAGCGCCCACGCATTTTATCTGCAATAGGCGGATAGCATTGACATAAACTACGTTCTTATTGCGTGATATTCGTACGAAAATACATTCGCAAACATATTCGACGAATGCTAACACCGTCCATCGAGAAATTAATCCGATGATAGAAAGCTTTCATAAGCCTCATTGTCAGCCTCGGTAGCTCAGTGGTGTGGTCGGTAGACTGATGTTAAGCAACTCTGAGCGCGGTCAGTACTTGGATGAGTGACCGCTCGAGAGTTGGAGGCTGATCGTGGTTCGGATTCCACATTAAACTGTAGGTCCCTTCCCTTTTTACCTTACTAGGTGGTAGGGTTTATCCCGCCCGTCTTGGTACCACTGCACTGAGCGAAATATTACCCGGAAGCCCGTTCCACACCTTTGCAATGCGGCACAAGAACGATTTAGAGAATCGTGCAGTTCGAAGAACTCTTTATGGAGACATAATATGGGCAGGGAGAGTGTTCTCACCCACATTGTGTGGTGCTCGAAAAGGGCATAATGTGTTTTAGGGTCCCGTCGCAAAATGCGAAAAAAGGGACCCTATGGGATCGCTCTGGTGTCTGTCTGTCTGTCTGTCTGTCTGTCGGTAACACGCAGATATCTCCGGACCTACTGAACCAATTTCGATGAAACTGACGCCAAATTACTTATAATTTTTTGCCGCTAGATAGATTATAGATAAGTTTGTCTAATAGTCCTGTGAAAAGTACAGGGTACCCCAAAATGTGAACGAAAAATAAAATTGATATGCCAAAAAATTAAAAAAAACAAAGAGTAAAAAATGTACGGGTTCACATACAAGTATCATAATATGCAGAAGAGCGCCATCTACCGAATTATCCAAACATTTTAACTACAAAAGCATAAACGGGCACCGATAGATGGCGTGATAGGCGAGATACGCGCGAGTGCGGCCGCGTGATTGCTATGCACGCTCGCTATAGGTGCAAGAAGGAACCTGTACCCTAATCACGAGATTACGATTACTACGCTACTCCGTGTTTCCCGCATCATTTTGTATGGAGAAACGGAGCAGCGGCGCCTCTAGTGATAGATTTGCGAACTTCATATCTCCATACAAAATGATGCGGAGAACACGGCGGCGTAGCGGGCGTAGCGTAGTAGGTTAAATCTCGTGATTAGGGTACTGTACCCTTATCACGAGATTTAACCTACACCGCGTACTACGCTACGCCGCCGCCGTGTTCTCCGCCTCATTTTTTATGGAGAAACGAAGGTCGCAAATCTATCACTAGAGGCGCTGCTCCGTTTCTCCATACAAAATGATGCGAAGAACACGGTGTAGCGTAGTACGCGCTGTAGGTTAAATCTCGTGATAAGGGTACAGAACCCTCTGTCTGTGAACAACGTTCTAGCGCGCCATTTTGGGTCGATATCGGACCTCCGGCCAGGTTTTTCGTACGAACGAACGATATAGCTTCGTAAAGTTCGGAACTTCTGAAATATTGTCTACGTGGTGGACGTTCAGACTGAAATAACATTTTCGGAGTAATAATAATTTTACTCTTCCACTAGATAGCATTGAGGAAGTGCCGCCAAACAGAACGAGGTTACTCCTGCACACGCGGGTGAGGTCAATTTTCCCTTGCGGCATTCGTCATTCGATTAATATAAGTGGTAGTGTACTCCTATCTGGTCTTTCTCGATTCTTGAAAGAATAAAGTTACTGTGTGGGGTCGGTACTTAATAAGAATAGTCCCACTGCATCTCCTCGTGCATACCGTAAAAGGCGACTAAGGGATAAGAACAAGATGCCGTGCATAAGGGCGACAGGCCCGCCACCTCTCACCTTGGCGCGGTCTTTCCACCTAGTCATGCAGCAGTTGGGCCTTCGTGCCTTACTTGCTGCCTGATAGTTTGTCAGTTTGATAGATCTTGTCCGAATACTTTGTTAAACGTGGCGGTCGGTGTTGTGCTGTAATTTACAAGAGTACTTGCAGCACAACACCGATTATTCTGCTTACCCCGATTGTCGGGATACGGCGTGTGGTGTGTATGCAAAATTACAAATTAAAAAAAACCCGACGCATTCACAACCCTTAAAAAGAAAAAATATTGTCGGGGGTACGAGTTTAATTGATTTTACCTACCGGTACATTCACCGCTTCTTCTTTTGTGCTCTGTGTCCCACATCCGACTTCCCAGCCTTGCGCCTGCATAAGAAATCTCTCCGTCCGCAAAACTCTTTCCCTAAACTCTCCCATTCACGGCAACTCGGCAAGATAAGCTGATAATACCTGATAAGTTGCCCAGAATATTTCTTCCTTTCCCGCTCGCTTTTTGCAAAATTTCGATAAGCAACCAGAGGGCCGATGTCTTCGGGGAAAGGATCCCGGTTCGCCTCCAGTATTTATGTGAGCCCCTCCCTAACCTCTCCCTTTTCCTCCTTTCCCAGCCCTTTCCCTCCCCCCTTACTCCCCGAGTGCGCTTCGCCGTAAAGATATTTCAATTTCCGGCGCCTCGGTAGCTACCGCGAGACACAGCCCTTTTAATTTACGCCCGCAAATATTTTAACATCTACAAGCGCGGAATGTAAATTAAATATTTACACAGAAATTTTTGGTAATGTAGTGTATACTTCAGATATCGAGAGATCTAGAATAAACCGGTCTGGAATTAGCTGGTGTGTGCGGAGAATTAGACATTCCGCAGAACTGGAAAACGTTTTACTACTCGAAGAAGGTCATTCATATATTTAATTATTAGACATCCTCTATTAGAATAAAATAGAGAATAGAAGGATCCTTTATTGCATTTAACCGCACAGTACCTGGGCTATCTACACCTATCTAGATAAACTTATAAAAAATAACATTATCTAAATACTAAATTTCACCCAAATCGTTAGAGCCGTTTCCGAGAAACCAATTGTATATATATATATATAGCTCAGCACATTACATTACTCTGCTTACCCCGACTGTCGGGATACAGCACATTACTCTGCTTAACCGACTGTCGGGATCCAGCACATTACTCTGCTTACCCCGACTGTCGGGATACAGCACATTACTCTGCTTAACCGACTGTCGGGATCCAGCACATTACTCAGGATACTCTGACTGTCGTCATAGGGTACACTCAGCACATTAAATTACTCTGCTTACCCCGATTTTTTTTTATGTGAACCAGAATGGGTGGCTGTGCAGAGGGACCAATGGTGCAGTCGACAGAGCCAAAATCACCTCTCCTCGCGAGACCACGCTCAGTTAGGTGCCATGCCAGCAGATTTTCGAACTGTTGCTAGGCTATCTAGCCCGTTAATACGACGCTTGAAGACACCCAGGTTAAAGGATTCAGGAAATACACTCGCCGGAAGACAGTTCCACACTCTAGCGGTGCGACAAAGAAAGGATTTAGAGAATCGATGGGTTCTCAAAAGCCCAATGTCAACAACAAATTTTCGGGATATAGCGCGATGACTCGAGCGTTCGTGATATATGTATGTATTGCTAGTCCGATCTCCAAGAGGCCGGTGTCACTGACAAAGTTTGTGTTACCTCCGGAACCCCACAGAGACTGCAGCGTCACTTCGCGTCGCATGGCGTATTGTGAGTGTGTCTCCTTTCTTCTTCCAGCACACAACCTACGTCAAGTGGGAAAGGACAACATTTAATATTGATGACGCGAGCCGCGCCAGTCGTATGTCAAATATCTCAATTTTCTTCGCGCCATTGGAAATTTCGACGTTTTCCTCGACCGGCACATTCTTTATGTACAACGATTCCTGTAAATAATGCAGAAAGGAGGCCTATATACCTGGAGCGGTTGAAGAATTAGCCGCATGAGTTTTCACTTTGTCGTATGTCTGTTTGTCTGTCTGTCCGTCGGTCCGAAAAAACGGGCCAAGTGCGAGTCGAACTCGCGCACCGAGGGTTCCGTATCGCCATGTCATGGTCAGTGCTGCTTCATACTGTTTTCGGTAGAACCCCCGAGAATTGTTAATTTTTCATATTTTTATTAATTGTTGTTATATCGGCCATAAAATAACACATATTCTGTGAAAATTGCAACGGGCTACCTATTACGGTTCAAGAGATAAAGCCCTCGGACAGACAGGCAGACCGACAGACGGCGTAGGCTCAGTAATAGGGTCCCGTACCGGATTTTTTTTATGTAATCCGGTATGGGTGGCTGAGTCAGAGGGGCCAAAGCACATGCCCTGACTAGCCAATATCACCTCCGAGAAGGTAGGTGCCATACCGGAGACTTCCCTGGATTGCTGGCTATACTGGACTAGAGGAGAAAACAACCGAAGCTTCTATGCGGCCATCTTACATCCAGTACGGTGGTACCAACCCAGTAGGCTACAATTTGAACCTACCACCTAGTAAGTGGCAAGGGAAGGGACCTACAGTTTTACACCGGTTCCGAACGGAGAAGCAGCAGGTGTAGGTATGCACGTAATTTTTTTCGTCAGAAAAAACTCATTGGTACACGCCGACCGGATTCGAACCGCGGACCTTTCGCATGAGAAGCCGATGCCCAAATCACTCGGCCACACGCCGCTTACCGGATACGGAACTCTAAAAATGAATTTAATACAGTTTCCATTGCAAAATATTAAACATGAAAACAAACAAAGTCAGTCAATTTATGTCAAATATTTTGAAAACAGTAGAGAATTAAAATATAAACTGCGTATCATTATCACTGAACAAACGAAGGGGAGCTCTAACTGTACTTACTCTTAAAAAAAAATAGGTAAAAAAACTTTTAAGTTAAACGGTTTTATTAAAAATAAACAACTAGAAAAAAAACAGCTGTACAAAAAATATAAAATAATAAGGACACAAGCCTGGGCCTTCTTAAGATTTTACGTCTGGGTAAGAAATCGTGCAATACTAGCGTGCTGTCTTCTCATGTCGGATGCCAAAGGGCACATTGTGTCGCTGCGTCAGCGGAATAAGTAATAAATTGACACTTTTAACAGACTAATATAAAAACGTGGGGCGCATGTTATTTATTACGCATAATATACACCCCACGTTTTTATATTAGTCTGTTAAAAGTCTCAATTTATTACTTATTCCGCTGACGCAGCGACACAATGTGCCCTTTGGCATCCGACATGAGAAGACAGCACGCTAGTATTGCACGATTTCTTACCCAGACGTAAAATCTTAAGAAGGCCCAGGCTTGTGTCCTTATTATTTTATATTTTTTGTACAGCTGTTTTTTTTCTAGTTGTTTATTTTTAATAAAACCGTTTAACTTAAAAGTTTTTTTACCTATTTTTTTATTTACTCGTTTTTAGTTTGATTTTTGGCTCGTATCATTCATTACGTAAACTCGTCATCCTTTCCAACTCTCTCATTGCATCTTTGTTACTCGGTTTCTTACCTGTCAATTACTCACAATCAAGCTCCTCAATACATAACCCTTCTAAAGACTTTACGCGACTCAATGCAACATACGCTTGACCCTCCTCAAACAGTCTGGAGACCAAATACACGACAGCACGGTCAACAGTACTGCCCTGCATTTTATGGACAGTGGAGGCCCATGACAAAATTATCGGTAACATCCGTCTCTCAGCTGTTCCATAATTAAACTTTTCTGGAAACTGTATGGCTTTAGGATGGATAAGGTGTCCGCCGTCTCTTTCAAAATCAATTTGAACAGATGGTATGTCTGTTCCATACTTTTGCGTTCGACAAGTATGGGACACTCGTCCAAACAAACCAAGTGAGCCCAAACTCGAGGGGGTTACTAGTAACGGTTGAAGAGTTCCACTGTACACCTCCTGACTCCATCATCAGACCCTCGTCACCAAGTGTATTGGTAGAAGTATGGGACACTCGTCCAAACCAACCATATGAGCTCCTAACTCGAGGGGGTTACTAGTAACGGTTGAAGAGTTCCACTGTACACCTCCTGACTCCATCATCAGACCCTCGTCACCAAGTGTATTGGTAGAAGTATGGGATAGGACACTCGTTCAAACAAACCAAATGAGCCCAAATTAAAGGGGGTTACTAGTAAAGGTTGAAGAGTTCAACTGTACACCTCCTGACTCCATCATCAGACCCTCGTCACCAAGTGTATTGGTAGAAGTATGGGACACTCGTCCAAACCAACCAAATGAGCCCAAACTCGAGGGGATTACTAGTAACGGTTGAGGAGTTCCACTGTACACCTCCTGACTCCATCATCAGACCCTCGTTACCAAGTGTATTGGTAAAAGTATTTTATTTTTATTTATTTTTTTATTTTATTTTATTTGGAAAACATACAGTCATCGTAAAAAGGAGTAAGTACTAACATTAATTACACAGAGACCAGTAAAGTTTTCTACATAAAGTTATCCATATTAAGTGCGTTCATGATTAAAAATTAACCTAAAAGAAAGAAAACATCAAAAACTAACTAATACCAACACACGAAAATCAACCAATTACTTAACCATAGGAGATACGTTGATAAGAAGTACATACCTACCATGTACCTAGCAAGAAAACCAACCCAACCTACCCTCACACAATTCTCATCTGCCCGCTTTAACACCTGTTTCATCATTTACTGTTTCGATCGCTGACCTTTTGAGATGGCTGAGTGATACATGAAATAAATCAAGACAGGAGAAGAAGTTGTCATAAGTAGCACAACTCCGGTTAGTAAAAGAATTTTTACTATAATTGGTACTCACTTTGGCGATATGAAAATTGTTAAGACATCTCGTTGCCTTAGTAGGGCAACGAAAACTTAACTTACTTAACAAATAAGGAGAATCTATGTAATAATGGATCAACTTGTATATGAAAGTAATATCCTTGATCTGCCTTCTTTTCTCGTAGTATGGGACACTCGTCCAAACCAACCATATGAGCCCAAACTCGAGGGGGTTACTAGTAACCGTTGAAGAGTTCCACTGTACACCTAATGACTCCATCATTAGACCCTCGTCACCAAGTGTATTGGTAGAAGTATGGGACACTCGTCCAAACCAACCAAATGAGCCCAAACATGAGGGGGTTACTAGTAACGCTTGAAGAGTTCCACTGTCCACCTCCTGACTCCATCATCAGACCCCCGTCACCAAGTATATTGGTAGAACTATGGGACACTTGTCCAAACCAATCAAATGAGCCCAAACTCGAGGGGGTTACTAGTAACGGTTGAGGAGTACCACTGTACACCTCCTGACTCCATCATCAGACCCTCGTCACCAAGTGTATTGGTAGAAGTATGGGAAACTCGTTCAAAAAAATTAAATGAGCCCAAACTCGAGGGGGTTACTAGTAAAGGTTGAAGAGTTCCACTGTACACCTCCTGACTCCATCATCAGACCCTCGTCACCAAGTGTATTGGTAGAAGTATGGGACACTCGTCCAAACCAACTAAATGAGCCCAAACTCGAGGGGGTTACGAGTAACGGTTGAAGAGTTCCACTGTCCACCTCATGACTCCATCATCAGACCCTCGTCACCAAGTATATTGGTAGAACTATGGGACACTCGTCCAAACCAATCAAATGAGCCCAAACTCGAGGGGGTTACTAGTAACGGTTGAAGAGTTCCACTGTACACCTCCTGACTCCATCATCAGACCCTCGTCACCAAGTGTATTGGTAGTAGTATGGGACACTCGTCCAAACCAACCATATGAGCCCAAACTCGAGGGGGTTACTAGTAACGGTTGAAGAGTTCCCCGTCCACCTCCTGACTCCATCATCAGACTCTCGTCACCAAGTGTATTGGTAGAAGTATGGGACACTCGTCCAAACCAACCAAATGAGCCCAAACTCGAGGGGGTTACTAGTAACGGTTGAAGAGTTCCACTGTACACCTCCTGACTCCATCATCAGACCCTCATCACCAAGTGTATTGGTAGAAGTATGGGACACTCGTCCAAACCAACCATATGAGCCCAAACTCGAGGGAGTTACTAGTAACGGTTGAAGAGTTCCACTGTCCACCTCCTGACTCCATCATCAGACCCTCGCCAAGTGTATTGGTAGAAGTATGGGACACTCGTCTAAACCAACCAAATGAGCCCAAACTAGAGGGGGTTACTAGTAATGGTTGTAGAGTTCCACGGTACACCTGCTGACTCCATCATCAGACCCTCGTCACCAAGTGTATTGGTAGAAGTATAGGACACTCGTTCAAACAAACCAAATGAGCTCATACTCGAGGGGGTTACTAGTAACGGTTGAAGAGTTCCACTGTACACCTCCTGATTCCATCATCAGACCCTCGTCACCAAGTGTATTAGTAGAAGTATGGGACACTCGTCCAAACCAACCAAATGAGCCCAAACTCGAGGGGGTTACTAGTAACGGTTGAAGAGTTCCACTGGACACCTCCTGACTCCATCATCAGACCCTCGTCACCAAGTGTATTAGTAGAAGTATGGGACACTCGTCCAAACCAACCAAATGAGCCCAAACTCGAGGGGGTTACTAGTAACGGTTGAAGAGTTCCACTGTACACCTCCTGACTTCATCATCAGACCCTCGTCACCAAGTATATTGGTAGAACTATGGGACACTCGTCCAAACCAACCAAATGAGCCCAAACTCGAGGGGGTTACTAGTAACGGTTGAAGAGTTCCACTGTACACCTCCTGACTCCATCATCAGACTCTCGTCACCAAGTGTATTGGTAGAAGTATGGGACACTCGTCCAAACCAACCAAATGAGCCCAAACTCGAGGGGGTTACTAGTAACGGTTGAAGAGTTCCACTGGACACCTCCTGACTCCATCATCAGACCCTCGTCACCAAGTGTATTGGTAGAAGTATGGGACACTCTTCCAAACCAACCATATGAGCCCAAACTCGAGGTGGTTACTAGTAACGGTTGAAGAGTTCCACTGTCCACCTCCTGACTCCATCATCAGACCCTCGTCACCAAGTGTATTGGTAGGAGTATGGAACACTCGTCCAAACCAACCATATGAGCCCAAACTCGAGGGGGTTACTAGTAACGGTTGAAGAGTTCCACTGTCCTCCTCCTGACTCCATCATCAGACCCTCGTTACCAAGTTGAAATTATCATAATATTGTATTGTCACGAGAGCTCAATGTGTGTGCAAAGTTTCATAAAAATCGGTTCAGTAGAAGTAGTTGAAAAATTTGTCGCAAGATTTGAAACAAAGATAGTAACAAACAAACAAACAAACAAACAAATATACGGAGTCAAGCTAAATAAAACCGTTTAATAAAAAGCAAACACCGAGGTATCTTTATAGCAGAAATCTGAGAATTATTGCAAGGAGTTTTGGAAAAGCACTTGTGACATTATCGCTCCACCCCTCTCTCCTTGACATCTTATAATAGAAATATCCTTCGCTTGTACCGAGGAGATGAAAACGAGAAAAGTGACGATACATTGTCGTCGGCGGAAAGCAGCGGCGGGTAAGCAGAGTAATCGGTGTTGTGCTGCAAGTACTCAAGTAAATTACAGCACAACACCGACCACTACGTTTAGTATTACACCGAAAGTATTCGGACAAGATAACTAACAGCCAGCAAGTAAGGCACGAAGGCCCACCTGCTGCATGACTCGGTGGAAAGACCGCGAAGAGGTGGCTAACCTGTCGCCCTTATGCATGGCATCTTGTCCTTATCTCTTAGTCACATTTTACGACATGCACGGGGAGAGATGCAGTGGGTCTATTCTTATTAAATACAGGCAGCACAAAATTGCATACAATACATAAAATTACATAATGTACATATAATCTATACTTGTTTTACGTTTTAAGGCTTGTTTTTAGAATAGAATAGAAACTCTTTATTGCACACAAATTGAAGGAAGAACAGGTACACGACAAGAAACAAGAAATACAGGAGTTCGCAAAGGCGGACTTATCACTACAAGTGATTTCTTCCAGTCAACCTTTGGGTGATGAGGAATAATATACATAGAAAGAAATTTGTGAATTTTGTCGGGGATTTTTTAAATTTTAAATTTTATTTATTTTATTTTTATTTTATTTTAGTTCTTCCAATAAACACACTCCTTTTTACGACGAAGTCGGAATGTCTATGTATGTACATACATATGTATATTATTCCTCTGTTGGTACTCGACACGCCTCCAGGGATTGACAAGTTCGAAAGTTTGAAATTTTTCAAAACTTCCAGGGTGACCGATGTGAGCTACTGCGTGGGAATTTTGACAGACAATATACCACGAGTCTTACTGACTCGTGCAATATACGAATATTCAGTTTCGTGAGGTTTAAGAGTAAATACCTACATCGACTTGAACAGAAAGTTAAATACAGAATTTTCTTCACAAGTTCACACAACACAGGTTATCTATCAGGCTGTGGTTGACTGTCATAGCACAGATTACATAATAGTTACTTCGTAACAGATAAATCACTCCATAGAAAAAGTTCTATACCTTCGGCTTCAATAGCCTACTGTTTTACGTCGCCAATCGCTGCGTGCGAAAATGTACCTAAACGATCGAGTGTAAAGTGATTATTGCTTTGCAGCTGCGCGCAGTTGCGTGGGCGAGCGTGTAGGTATACTTCGCGCAGCTGACGAATTTCCACTGAATTAGACCGCCGCCGGCGGTCCACCGGGCGGTAGGTAGTTAGCGCGCGCAAGTACATAGAGTGCGTGAGGCCTGACCATAATAGAGATAAATATTTGACATAGGGTTAACATTTACCTACTTAAACTACTCATAGGAAATATTATACCAAAGTATGAATATTAAAAAAATAGTTTTATTAAAATACATACATACATACCACACGCAATGTTCATACATATCCGACAATCGGAGTAAGCAGAGTAGGCGGCGTTGTGCTGCAAGTATTCTTGTAAATTACAGCACAAAATATTATTAAATATTAAAATGTAAAATTTGATTTAGTAAAATTTACACAAATACGTAAAAAATTGCTCGTTTCCAATCGGAATAAATATTATTTTTTTACTTTTTTTTTTCTTTTTTTATGGAAACTGACACGGTTGGCTACATCACCTACAACATCCGTGATGTCAGCCCATAACACCGGGTGAACTAGGTGCAATGTCAGTGCTTCCCTTCAATTTATTGTGTTAGTAAGACGCTTGATGTAAAACTGTTAACTTTAGCAGCCTACTTCAATTGTTAAGTAAGGTTAATTTTTAACCCTCCATCTTACTCAGGGAGTTGAAAGCAAAGCCTTGTCTCAACGCAAAACTTTGAACACGTCAGGAGTGAGCGGCGTGTAATCTCATCAACTTATAATTACTTGACGAAAATTTGCTTAAATACTTGGAAAATTTACAAATACACCTATATATATAGTCAGTCTCGGTTGCTCGGAAGGAAAGGCCTCGATGTTGGCTCGTCTAATCAACATCGGGCTCGCTCGGAATTTGAATCTGGACCGTCCGATCGTTCAGCCTGGCCGTGGTTCCGTCCAACCGGAGTGTACCAATGTGTTGTTTTCTAATTTGAAAAAAATTACGTGCATACCTTCACCCACTGCTCCATAGTTCGGATTGCATGTAAAAGTTTAGATCTACCGTGGTGACTGGGGAAATTGCCCAAGGCATTAAGCCCGCCCTTGACACGTATTAAGTGGCATAAAGTGTATTATTATTACTTCTATCCATTTATTCACACATCTATCTTCTCATCTCATCTCATCTTCTCATATCATCTCACATACGATCTCATATCATCACTAATATCATCATAATCATAAATGCGAAAGTATAATATATTTGTTTGTTTGTTTGTTTGTTCCTCTTTCACGCCTGAACGGCTGGACGGATTTTGACGAAACTTCGTATAGGGGTAGTGTATATCCCGGAGTAACATAATTTAAAAAAAAGTGGTCAAGTTCCAGTCGAGCTCGCGTAAATAGGGTTCCGTGCCATCCCGTTTTCTGTGAGAACTTGAAGGATATTTGAATTTAAATCGGATTTGCTGTTAAATCGAGTCTACAGCGTGCGAAGCTGCGGGCGAAAGCTAGTTTACAATAATTTTACATACAACTATACCTAAAATATATTATTATTATTAACTCCGAATTCCTCCCATTGGTTGTCTCCGCTGCAAACTATTCGCCAAGTGGAGTTATGTTTGTCACTTAAACACCCGCGGCGCCCTCGATTAGACACTTTGGAACCGCATTACATTTAGCAAAGTTGCCGGAGAAACTTAGCTCAATGTAAGTCGAGCAGTTCAAAACAATCGATCCGGCGTCAGCTCTTCCAGCAGGCGAAAAGTGAAAAACCGGCCAAGTGCGATTCGGACTCGCGCATCGAGGTTTCCGCACCACAAAAAAAAAGATAAAAAAAACACGTTTCTTGTACGGACGGACGAACGGACGGACAGACAGACAGACAGACAGACGGCGTAGGCTTAGTAATACGGTCCCGTACCGGATACGGAACTCTAAAAACTGGCCAAGTGCGAGAAAGACTCGTGCACCTAGGTTTCCGCACCATAGAAAAAAACGTTGAAAAAATAACAGGTTTCTTGTACTTTGACGTCAGCGTACGAACTCGCGCGTCTCTGTGCGACAGGGACGACGATCTACGTAAATTTTTTCGTCAGAAAAGACTCATTGGTACAACCGGATTGTCTCTTTGTAAAGGTCGACACGCATTATTTGCTGCCGGTACCTGTACTTACCTATTTAATATCCTGACCATCTCTGCCACACGTGCGTCTTTCTCGACGCGCGTCTTACTCTGGTTTGGACCGAGCTAGTTACATGGAATGTATGACAATAACAGTTCTGTCTTATTGAATCCATCGGGTAAACGTATTTTAGTAGTTTAGGGGTCACAACTTCAGAGCACGGAGAAATTGACGTCGCTGAAGAATGTTGTGCGAAATCGGCTAACAGAACAAGAACAGAATAGTACAGCGCAGCGGACCAGCTTTACATCGGTACATCGATGCAGCGGTACGGCGGTACAGCGGTACAGCGGTACAAATGAAGAAGCAGTGTGAGGTATAACAGACTCTTGAATGTGAACGACTGGCACAGATGTTCGGGCAAATTGGAAGGAAGGTCCGCGGCTCGGGTAGGAAGATCCATGGTATGTACGGAACCTTGATAAGCGAGTCCAACTCGCCCCTGACTTTTTTTTTAGAGATGAGGTTATTCGCGAAATAATATTGTGCTGCTTTATAAATAAATCAAATTATTAATGGAAATTGTTTAAATGAAGCTAATTTTAATTCAATTTAAAATTGTATAACAGTTTTCCCGTTTAAATATTTAGCCTTTGCAAAGTATTTCGTTTCCATAAAATAAATTGGACTTGTAATTAGTACAGGGTAGCGGTACAGTAGCGGTAGTGTAGCGGTACAGCGATACAGCGGTACAGAGGTAGAGTGGTACAGCGATAGAGCGATACAGCGGTACAGCTGTACAGCGGTATAGCGGTACAGCGGTACAGCGGTACAGCGGTACAGCGGTAAAGCGGTACAACAGTACAACGGTACAACAAGTTCACTTACGGCGGAAAGGCCCCCATAACGCTCGCAGCGTTCCCCCTCTGCACGGTCAGACTGACGCGCTGGAGGAGGAACGAGCCGGCCCGACTGTCCCCAGACGATTCATCCAGCCTCTTGGCCAGCTCCCTCTCGCATGCAAATAGAAATGCTAAGTAAATTTAAATATGTTTTGATAATGTATGAAATAATTTTTGGATGATGGCTAATGAAATTTTAACAAAAGGACATATCTTCTTATACAAATCACTGCCGAATGAAATATCCCTTTGTTTATAATATCCCATAGAATTTGCAATCCAAATTGGATTTACTTTACATACAAATGGCTGTCTTACTCGAAATTTGTATTAGGAAAATTTAACGTTTCCCATTTCCTCAATTTCGAAATTACTTAGTCGTGATCATGCAAAGACGCTTTGTTGAATAATGAAAACACGCGTTCCCTTCCTCGAGGCGGCAGCGGCTGTCAGAAATTGGATATTTAAATTCTTAATAGATGATTCACGGAACCATTACTTAATCGGTCGGGTGGATGCCTGTCCGTCCATCTTTTTGTCTGTCTGTCCGACAATATCACACCACATTCACTTAGACATTCGATGGAAACTGACACGGTTGGCTACATCACCTACAATATCCGTGATGTCAGCCCATAACACCGGGTGAACTAGGTGTCATGTCAGTGCTTTCCTTCGGTCGGGCCTGCTACACTGAACTGGACGGAAAACACAAACTATTTACATAGCCGTTTCGACCGACCTTTTTTCAGTGCGGTGGTACCAAACCGGGCGGGTTAAACCCTACCACGTAGTAATTTAAGAAGGGAGTCCGACATGAATCCATCAATCCATTATTAGGATTGAGTTTCCGCGTGTTCCTGTCGGAGACATGTCTGAAGATCTACTTGATAAATGGCGAAGGGATCAAAGTGATTGATTTAGGATTAAAATGATGCGTGCACGCAACTATTACTGACATATAGTTCTTGTCTATTCTTGACATATAATTTTTGTAAAACAATAATTATAATTTCAAATAAAATTTTGACTAAATTAAGGTTAACATATTTCATTCAGTTCGTTCGCCACTGCTTTTTTTTATGAAATCTACATGTTTGAATCTTTTGTTTGAACACATCACCTTACAATATCCGTGATGTCAGCCCATAACACCTTGGTGAACTAGGTGCCCTTATCGAGTTACGGATTTAAGCTGTCCTTTGCTCTTTTTTTTATGGAACCTGACACGGTTGGCTACATCACCTACAACATCCGTTATGTCAGCCCATAATACCGGGTGAACTAGTTGCCATATCAGTGCTTCCCTTCATTTGCTACAAGCGGCGGGTGGCCGAGTGGTTTGGGCATCGGCTTCTCATGCGGGAGGTCCGAGGTTCGAATCCGGTCGGCGTGTACCAATGAGTTTTTTTCTGACGAAAAAATTTACGTGCATACCTACACCCGCTGCTTCACCGTTCGGAACCGGTGTAAAACTGTAGGTCCCTTCCCTTGCCCCTTACTAGGTGGTAGGCTCAAATTGTAGCCGACTGGGTTGGTACCACCGTACTGGATGTAAGATGGCCGCAAGCAACCTCGGTTGTGTTCTCCTCTAGTCCAGTATAGCCAGCAATCCAGGGAAGTCTCCGGTATGGCACCTACCTTCTCGGAGGTGATATTGGCTGGTTAGAGCATGTGCTTTGGCCCCTCCGACTCAGACACCCATACCGGATTACATAAAAAAAAAAATTTCATGTCGGCTACACTGAACTGGACGGAAAACACGAACTATTTACATAGGCGTTTCGACCGACGTTTCGCTCAGTGCGGTGGTACCAACCCGGCCGGGATAAACCCTACCACCTAGTAGTGTAGTGTATTGTAGTAATAAAATGTAGTGCCATCTCTGTCTTCTTAACGTTGAAAAATAGAGTAGACATTTCGATAGAGAACACTTATCGAGTTACGGATTTAAATTCAAATTCAAATTCAAATTCAAATTCATTTATTTGCACACATTGAAATACAGTTTTACATCCAGCGTAAACTTATATATACTTGCGGCATCGTCAGTTTGTTAAATATAATTTATTGCAGTGTATAAATTAGCTATTAATAAAATAAAGTAATCTATGTAATAATATTAAAAAATTTCAAGTCATAAAATGTTTGACCTTGTAACCATCTATTCAATTGCGATCGAAATATGTTTACGTTATTGTCACTCTCGCGCAGTTCTTTTGGCAATTTATTGTAGATATTAATGCTATTGAACATTACACTTTTTTTAAATTTTTCAGTTTTGTGGCATTTCTGTTGAACGTTCCTCTTGTTCCTAGTTGAGTATTGATGATTCAAGCAATTATACTCCCCAGGGTTGTTTCTGACATATAAAGATACTCTTTGTACATATAGATCGTACATGGTTAAAACCTTAAGTTTTTTGAATAATGGTGTGCAGTGTGCATTAAGGGGGGGTACTAGGCAAAACATCACATCATATTATCCTAACTATAGCCACATTTCAATAGATATAACTATAATTTATATGCTTATAGTTAGGTAAAGATTCAAGGTATAATGTGGGATAGATTATTGTAATATAATCTTGTAAATTCTCTGAAAAAAAAGTGGGTGGAAAAATGGTACGAAAATGCATTTGCTATTTCGTTACAAATACGTCCATACAAAAACCGCACCCGCACGGCAACGGCCCAAAATTTAGAATGTTCAAAGATAGTTCAGTGAATAGCCATTTATTCTGTAAGCGTTTCAATTTATTTAGATGATTCTTAGTCTTATTGACTCTAAGCTCAATGAAGCATTTTTCGTATTAGATGCATTTGTAAAAAATGGCGAGGGAAATAGCAAAGGCATTTTTGAACGATTTTACCACTTTTCAAGCACATATTTGGGAATTTATAAGATTAAATTAAAAATAATGTATTCACATTATACCTTGAATCTTTACCTAACTATAGGCATACAAATTATAGTTAAATCACTTGAAATATGGGTATGGTTAGGGAAATACGAAGTGCTTTTGCCTAGTACCCCCCCTTAAGCCGTTCTTTAAAGTATTTTGCCTTGAGTCTGTGCTCGTGCAATCGGGCCTAAATATGTGCTACAAAAATATCAAGCTCCGCTGGACTTAAAATCAGCGACGAAAGTCACAAGCTGCGTCCAGACCTTTGTTCGGCAAAGATACATATTTTTTTTATTTATTTGTTATTAGTTATTATCCTTAATCAAAGTTTTATTCTGTTCTGTGTACATTTTTAAATTATTTTTACACGTGTCTTTTATTGCCTAATTTGTTTTTTTTTTATTAAGTATGTACTTAGTTTAGTTTTAATGTGTAAGAAGTGTCAATTTTAACATGTATGTTTATCGATTTTTTAAGTTATGAAATAAAATGAAATGAAAATATACTTCATTGCACAAAAAGTGTCAAAAGGCGGACTTAAAGCCTAAGGGCATTATCTGCCAGTCATACCTGGGATTGTGAGTAGGGTAGATGGGTAGTGCGGAAAATTTAATAAGATTTTTTTTTAAGAGGTTCAAAATAAACAATAAAACATAGATAAAAGTAATAACATACAACTAAATACATTCGTGACATACATACATACAAGTTCAAAAGTACATACATATACGCAATATAAACAAATACAAATACATACATACATACCTAATGCAGTTTCTAAACAAGCGATAACACACATGGAGACATTATGGGTTTGAAAACATATGTTCCCTCAAACGGGATATGTATCTGAGCCAACCATAAATATATTTCATTTCATTTCATTTCATATGTATGTGTCAAGTGAACCTTTCGAAACGTGTACGCTCCGCCGACTTATCGAGCCGCGTTCTTCGACTACACGATGTTCTTGTCAGTCACATTGCCTTCATATTACTATTCAGACGTGAAGAGGGTGTACACCCGAATTAACATACAATCGCTGTTAGCTTTCTGATTATACTATCTTATAGATACGCATTTTGGTTGGACCTTGTCGGTTTGAATGGATTAATTCGTCGCTCTTCTAAATGCTCCAGACGGAGGGTTTAAGAGTCTTAGGTATAGTAGTATATAGTACCGTGTGGGGCCGGTACTTTAAAAGAATAGCCCCACTGCATCTCTTCCCGTATGCCGTAAAAGGCGACTAAGGGATATGACTCCCTTCTTATATTACTAGGTGGTACGTTTAACCCGCCCGGGTTGGTGCCACCGCACTGAATGAAAGGTCGGTCGAAACGGCTATGTGAAATGGTTTGTGTTTTCCGTCCAGTTCAGTGTAGCCGGCACGACCGAATAGAGGCACTGACGTGGCACCAAGTTCATCCGGTGTTATGGGCTGAAATCACGGATGTTGTAAGTGATGTGGCAAACCGTGTCAGTTTCCATAAAAAAAAAAATAGGTGAGCTCGTTTTAGTTTTAGAAAGACGTAAATATGTAAAAATATAAACTAATGTTCCTACTAAAAAAACCGGCCAATTGCGAGTCGAACTCGCGCACCGAGGGTTCCGTATCGCCATGTCATGGTCAGCACCACTCACACCATCTATGTATTAGTTAAAATGCTTCATACTCTTTTCGGTAGATGACGCGCATACACTTTTTAGTTTCTTCTATGGGGACCCCCGTGAATTTTTTACTTTTTCTTATTTTATTATTTTTTGTTATATCGGCCATAATAACACATATTCTGTGAAAATTTTAACGGGCTACCTATTACGGTTCAAGAGATACAGCCCTCGGACAGACGGACAGACAGATAGAATTTTTTTCTCTATCGAGAAAATTTAATCAAATAATGTTTTAACGAAACATCACAACAGAATTACGTGATTGTTGCAGTATTGTTGATTATATATAACAGAGGCAACATGCGAAGCAGTGTGAGGTATTACCGACTCTTAAATGTGAACTACCGGCACAGACAGACACAAAACTACTTTCTTTAGGCACACTATAATTTTTTTGGGTCCAAATTTATACAATAAAATTCCAAATGACTTAAAAACACTGCAAATAAAAAAATTACTGAAATCCAAAATAAAATTATGGTTAATCTCTAACAGCCATGATCAATGTGAACACATTCTATGTCATATATCACAATGAATGTTAAATTAAGTGACGTTTAGATAACATAAAATAAAATTATTTACTTTTCTTGATAAAACTATTGTACATCGGGCTAAATATAATAAATATCATAACACTATTAGTAACATACACAGGCACACTCATTCTCACCCAACAAAAACCTACAGCCATAACATAATAATAATCACACCACACACACACACACATACCCTCACACACACAAACACACCCTCACCTTCTCACATAATGGATACATATACATTTAATTATACTCAATACATTTATATTATTTATATATAATATATATACAGATATTTAACAATTTCCTTTTCTCTCTACTCTTTTGTTTTATTTAATATTTAACATCTTTTTGTATTATCATTTTTTATCTAATTGAGGCTATATGATCCGTCATACCAAAAGAAAAACAGGTCGAGGCGACACAGGCGCAAGCCTAGTGCTTCCATCTGGGATTCAATTGTAAAAATTATCTTCGATAGGTTAAACATGTAATATTTCATATTTACTGTTTTGTTAATAAACTATTTGAATTTTGAATTTGAAAAAGATGGTCGGGCAAATTGGAAGGAAGTTAATATTAGAAAGATTAGGCTACCTATTAACATTTACATACATTACTCAGTTCGCGGCTCGGGTAGGAAGATCTATCGATTTTACCACAGGATTTTACCATGTTTAATTAAGCTGGCGTGGTCCATGGTATGTACTTGATGAGACAGTCCAACTCAAACTTGACTGCTTTTTTTAGAGATTAGGTTAATCGCGAAATATTGTGGTGTTTGATAAATAAATTAAATTATTAATGGAAATTGTTTAAATGAAGCTAATTTTAATTCAATCTAAAATTGTATAACAGCTCTGCCGTTTATATATTTTTCCTTTGCAAAGTATTTCGTTTCCATAAAATAAATTGGACTTCGTAATTTTATTTCATTTGCCCTAACTCAATTCTGTTAAAATTTCGAAAAGAGTTCTTTCGCACTCCCAAAAGCGGAAATAACGGCAAGAAAGGAATTTTAATTTCGCCATTTCCAGGCAAAGAAAGAGAAAAGATAATAGGCGACCCTTTTCCACCGCAAGGATCAGCGAACATCGGGAGGATGCCGTTCAATTGAATTTATTTTGAATTAGTTCAGCGAGATGCCATGCCGGCGACTTTCCTTATTATCTGCGTCAGAAGCCGTTGGAGCGTCATTCATTAGCGTTAAGGCCCTCGAAGAAAGTAAGTGCATGCGGGGTTAAGGCACAGATTACTAAATAGTTACTTCGTAACAAATAAATCACTCAATAGAAAAAGTGGCGGAAATAAGACTCAAACCGTGCTACCCGAGCACTGATGATTGAAACACGAACCAAATGCAGATGTAAATAGGTGCGAGATTCGTTCTACTAGTGCGATGGCTGATACGTCGCATTAAATTTCAAGTGTTGGAAAGATGGAAAAAAATATTTATTTCGCTACGATTGTAGGGAAAAGTATTATCTATATTTCTATGAGGGTCTTGTATTGAAACAATTTATGCTTCTCAAGATAATTTAACTTAAAAGTACAATTTTCGTACTTTCGTAATTTTTTGCAGATTTATTTAACACCTTTTCAAAGTAGTTAAATATAATTTTTTTCGCTATGTTTGTTAATTAAAGATCAATACATAACATATATTTGTTACAGATTTTTTATCTTTACCAATAGCTCAATAATTTCCTATAAAGTTGACGTTTTGAGTCTTATTTCCGCCTTAATGTTTATATTCTTTGGGCAACCCATTGAAATTCACCGCCGGCGGTGCGCCGGGCGGTAGGTAGTTAGCGCTCGCAAGTACATAGAGTGCGTGAGGCCTGGTTGTGGTACCTGGTTATTCTTCACATTTTAGGGATTTTCAATATATTTCATTGGCATCACTAAATTTTATACGGCAAGGAGATTATCGCAGGTAGGTCGAAAACTTCATGAGTAAAATTAAAAATTCCTTTCCAAACCTACCTCCATAACATTTTTCTTTCGCAATTATTGTTCTCCCTGACTTCCAACAACCGGTAACAAAAAGAAAGTTCACCATCTTTATCGGAGCAAGACAGGACATTCCATTCAAGAAAGGGTCGACCCTGGATACCACCGAAAACCGTAAGCAGGAAATACCGACGGAATCACGCCTATGGACCTAAGCTCAGAAATCCACACCTCATCCTGCAGTCCACTTTCAGCTTTCCAAATCACTAGTACCAAATTTGCCCCACGGAGTTGATACCAATTTACCTACAATTTTTTTTATGGAATAAAATAAAACACATTATTTTTTATGATATTTCGACATAATGTCGTCGTTATCTGACGAGACAATAACACGAAATATCATAAAAATATGTGTTTTTTTTTTATTTATTTTTTTATTCTAATATACATAATATACATAACAAAAATAACTAGAACCAAATATTGGTATAAAAAAGTATTTAATTTTTAATGGAAAGCGCGACATGTGGCATCGTTTCACTCGTTACCAGTAGGTGGCTAACGATGCCCATGGACATTCTGTAATGCACTGGGATTGCGAATGCCATGCCGGCCTGACAGTAGCCTTTTCACGCCTCTTTTGATAACCCCCAGGCTGTTGTACTTGGAAGGAAATCGATGATCAGGGAGTGCGTTCCATATTTCCGGTTCTGTGAATAAAAGATCTACAGAACCGGTTGGTGCGCGGTAGGTCGATTGTATAGGGGTGCACCGTGCATCCCCTGCCCAGTATTAATTAATCATGAATATGCTTTGGTCTGAGATGTCACGTGCGCGGATACCTAGCCCCTAGTCATATAGGCGACTCTTGTCAGGTAGCTGACTATGCCGCGGCAAAGGCGTAAACTGCAAAACACAGTAAATATTGTTTGAATATACGATTGAGAAAGAATGCTTCGGTGGTTCGGACTCTTGTCAGGTAGCTGACTATGCCGCGGCAAAGGCGTAAACTGCAAAACACAGTAAATATTGTTTGAATATACGATTGAGAAAGAATGCTTCGGTGGTTCGGACTCTTGTCAGGTAGCTGACTATGCCGCGGCAAAGGCGTAAACTGCAAAACACAGTAAATATTGTTTGAATATACGATTGAGAAAGAATGCTTCGGTGGTTCGGACTCTTGTCAGGTAGCTGACTATGCCGCGGCAAAGGCGTAAACTGCAAAACACAGTAAATATTGTTTGAATATACGATTGAGAAAGAATGCTTCGGTGGTTCGGACTCTTGTCAGGTAGCTGACTATGCCGCGGCAAAGGCGTAAACTGCAAAACACAGTAAATATTGTTTGAATATACGATTGAGAAAGAATGCTTCGGTGGTTCGGACTCTTGTCAGGTAGCTGACTATGCCGCGGCAAAGGCGTAAACTGCAAAACACAGTAAATATTGTTTGAATATACGATTGAGAAAGAATGCTTCGGTGGTTCGGTCATGTTGGAAGAATCGATGATAGGAGACTAACGAAAGAAATTTATGAAGCAAATTTGAGTGGAAGAGTCGGGAAGGGTCGCCCTAGGCGCACGTACCTGGACCAGATCGGGCATGTGCTGAAAAAGGGTCAAGTGCGTAGTACCCGTAACCGACGAGCATGCATGAAGAACATTATGGGAGTGGAAGAGGCGGCAGAGGTGTGTCAGTCAGGATCGTAGCACGTGAAGATCAGTTGTCTCTGCCTACCCCACCGGGAAACAGAAAGATGACAATTTGGTAACACTTCTGTGGGATCCTAACTGTGTGAATTTTTCCCCGAAGACTACAACCCAAAGAGATTAAAGAGGGTGGGTTTAATGTCTTTGCTACAACCAGTGACTACAACTCACAAATCAACAAAAAACGGCGGCGTTAGACGACGCGTCTGACGCGACGTCCGCGAGTCGATGACAGTTGTCACATGTCAAGAGGTCCGCAACGGGCAGACGCGAAAATTCGCAGCCCTTTCAACGGACAAAAAATTGCGGAAAAGCGAATGATTCCTCAAAATGAATCCGCCATATCTCGCGCCTGCAGTGTTTGCATACAGGTGCGAAGGGTGGGTCCGCCAGATTAGGTCCCGAAAATATTACACAACCTCCACGGTACGGTGGCGTGACCGCAAAGAGATTTAAAAATATATTAAGTCTTTGCGTGACCAGCGACCACAAGATTCGTTAAAAATGTTGTGACCTTGTGACCACAACCGTATACACGGTGATTCAGGATAGGGTTTCGTAACTTCAGGATTCGAAAGGGGTCCATATTTGAAGTCGAAAAGCTCTGAAACTTTTTCCCAGATTTGGTCATTGTATGTATAGTACTTTTTGATGAAAATCGTTTCATCGAGCTTTGGTGGACGGTTTACGTCCGCCTTTATTAAATAAAAATTAAATTACTAACTTACATGCTTAACTAGTAGAATTGAACTGCATGTAGGTAAATTCCAAACACTTTTTGAATGTCATCAAAAGAAAAAGGGGCCTGGACTAGGTCATTGCACTCCCTAGACCTATGAAAAAAAAACGAATTTCGATTTGAGTGATAAGGATTTTTTTTTTCTAATAATGACTACTTTCTATTCCTGAAGTCTCTCAAGCCTATCCTGAAACACCCTGTATAGAATGTTCGTTAAAATTCGGTCAAGCGCGATTATTACTCACGCACGGAGGGTTCCGTAGATCCGCTATATCATACCAGTCAGAAAAACATATCTGTCTATCTTTTGTGTCTGAAATGCAAAGCGCCTTCGGCGCCGTCTATTATTTAGTAGCGTGAATATGTGCTAATCGATTCTTAGCACATCTCTTGTATGGGGACCCTCTTTAATTTGTTACTTTTTGGGTTTTTTATGTGTTATTTAGGCATATCCGCCATAATAACACACATTTTGTGACTACCTATTACGGTTCAAAATATACGGCCCTCGGACGGACAGATAAACAGACGGCGTATCCTTAGTAATAGGTTTCCATATGGATACGGAACCCTAATAATTGAAGACATTAAAATTAAGAATGCTGTAATGGTTACCTACGTGTCTGTACAAAGTATGTCAAATTGATTTCAATGGTTAACAGTTGTTCAGTGAATTTTTTTATGTAATCCGATGTGTGACTGAATCATAGGGGCCACAGCACATGCTCCGACCAGTCAATATCACCTCCGAGAAGGTAGGTGCCATACCGGAGACTTCCCTTTTTAGATTGCTGGCTATACTGGACTAGAGGAGAACACAGCCTAGGCTGCTATGCGGCCATCTTACATCCAGTACGGTGGTACCAACCCAGTCGGCTACAATTTGAGACTACCAACTAGTAAGAGGCAAGGGCAGGGACCTACAGTTATACACCGATTTCGAACGGTGAAGCAGCAGGTAAATTAGCGTAAATTTTTTCGTCAGAAAAAACTCGTTGGTACACGCCGACAGGAATCGAACCTCGGACCTCAGCACGAGAAGCCGATACCCAGACCACTTGGCCACCCGCCGCTTAAATTCTAACCATAGAATTAGGTGTTAAAGTTATAATTTTTTTTCTCAATAATAAAGATGACCCGTCAGGAGCGAGTAGACATCCTGCTCGGGTATCTCGGGATTTCCTTTTGAGGTATTTCTTTGTGAATGGCCCGGGGCTGAGCCCTGTAAGTACGGGCTCATTTGCTTCTCTCGATAAGCACCTTTGACATACAAATAGGGGTCCGTACTAGATGGGAGAGGCGCGCCCCTGCTTGAGGATTGAGCCTTCATACGCACGCTCTTGCCGTGTTTCAATATTCATAAGAGTCTTAGCATCCTTAATATTATGCCGTTTGAAACTTGTTTGTGAGGATGAACAGGTGTATCAGCAGTGGCGTGCACAGACATTCGAGACCGGGTAGGCAGGCAGCAAATTAATAAAAAATAATTAATAAAACATTTATGAAACCCGACTCCTAAAAAAATTAAGGAATTAACAGGGAAAGATACTGTAGTCGAGCTATCTGTCTATTCGAAGCCAACTACACGCCCGACTACAGCATTTTCTACTGATCTTTCCTTGTTATTTCCTTAATTTCTTAACAGTCGGGTTTCATAAATTTTTTATTTATTTATTTTTTAAATCGCCTTTTCGAGCTCTTGACAATGATACCCCACTTCATGGGGTACTGAAAAGGTTGACTGGAAGAAATCACTTGTAGTGATAAGTCCGCCTTTATTTTTATTTCCTTTATCTTTATTTATTTCCTTTATCTTTATTTCCTCCTGTATTTCTTGTTTCTTGTCGTGTACTGTTCTTCCTTCAATTTGTGTGCAATAAAGAGTTTATATTCTATTCTATTAAAAACTATTTTGTTAAAAGTTTGACAAGATGGCTCCTAACGGCCGCCAAATTTTAAATCATTGGTTTTTTCGTGAAGTCGAGTAGTTCTATACGAACACACCTGTAGAAGGACCCTTTTGTTCTTTTGTACCGCCTTCTACTCACGATCAAAATATTATTTAATACTTTTTAGAGGTTGAAGTCGGTTCAATGTTTTTTTTTAACAGTTTTTTATAAAACCCATTTACGAAAAAGCGGTCATGCGAGTCGAACTCGCGTGGAGAAGTTCCGTATCATTCCGTTTTCGTTAACCTCAAAAGGTCTCCATCTTTCAGCCCGAAACCGCAAAGCCCTTCTTGTCTGCCCCCTCGCAGGAATTCGATCAGGGCCTGTGTATTAGCCGGAACATTGACAAATTCGTTGCATTGCGAGTGACCGGCTCCCGAGGTATTTGCAATTAAAGGGGTCATCGTTTATCGCCTTAGTGTGGGATTCTCTTATTTATTGAGAGCGAATTAATCGTCACGAAGAAGGTTGTAGGAGGTGAAAATTATTGGAATTTCCGTATAAGTACTAAATGTTAAACAGGTTGTTACAATACCGATGGTTTAAACATTTTAATTGATTTAAAAGAGTGCCGAAAATCTTAAACATTTTGACAATTTGAAAAAAGTTGCATGCCTGAACATTTTAAAGTTTAACCCATTTGACATAGGCACCATACGTATATACAGAATATTTCTTTCGACAAAATAAAAAAACCGGCCAAGTGCGAGTCAGACTCGCGTAAACACGCGCACCGAGATTTCAGCACCACAAAAAAAAACGTTGAAAAAAAAACGCATTTTTTTTATGAGGACCCCCAGTAATTGTTTACTTTTTCTATTTATTATTTGTTGTTATATCCGCCATTATAATACATATTCTGTAAAAAAAAATCAAGATACCGCCGTTGGACGGACGTGTGTACGTATAGTACTGTGTGGGGTCGGTACTTAATAAGAATAGTCCCACTGCATCTCTCCCCGTGCATGTCGTAAAAGGCGACTAAGGGATAAGCAGCCTGCAGACACCCCGGTCGACTTGTGGCTTTCATGGAAGACAGGCTGGCTGGGGTAGCTGGAGACTGCGGGGTTTTGCACGAAGGTCCCCAACCAAGCGGGATTAGTTTGCAGGCCTAGAGCCAACCCAAACCAAAACAACAACAACGTCGGACGGACGGACCGAGACGGACAGACAGACGGCAGAGTAGGCTTAGTAACAGGTTTCCGTGCGGGGTACGGAAACCTAAAAAGTACCAATATTTATGAAACACCGTGCATGTATGCAAAGTATTACACTTTATGCCACTTGGGTTATGCAAGAGCGGACTTATTGCCTTAGATAATTTCCTCCAGTCGAGCCAATGGATCTACAGTTTAACACGCCATCTGAACCAGGGCGCAGCTGGTAAAGCAAAGGTATGTGCACGTAATATTTTTTTTTAATAAATAAAATGCTCTCCGTGCATGCCGTAAAAGGCGACTAAGGGATAAGGACAAGATGACGTGCATAAGGGCGACAGGCTAGCTACCTCTCATCTTGGCAAGGTGTTTCCACCGAGTCATGCAGCAAGTGGGCCTTCATGCCTTACTTGCTGCTGGATCTGAGTTATCTTGTCCGAATACTTTACTAAACGTGGTGGTCGGTGTTGCGCTGTAATTTACCAGAATACTACAACACCGAGTAGCACAAGACCGATTACGCAGATTACCCCGATTGATTGAATGCGGCGTGTGGTGTAAATAAAAAACTCATTGGTACATACCTGCGATAGTGGTCTTCCTGATTGTATATGTTGTTAAGTGTACCTAGCTAGAAGTGTACCTAGTGCACAGTGTCTTGTGTAAGGATTGCTCGAGCTACTGCGCCTACACCCCTGTTGAAGAGGATAGGGCGAAAATGGAGGCTGTGCTGCCGCCCGAGAAGCCTAACATGCCTGTTCCGACATAGATACACTTAAATTCTTCGAAATTTCGAAATATCCCTACCGCGCACACCTGCGATCAAGAACTCCCTCTATGTCGCTATTACCAGTGCTGCGGAGACAGCTCTAATGTGCTTCATTTGTGTTGACATCCGACCCTTCTGTTCCGCTTTCCGTTCGTACGCTAGGCCTGCTTCCTCCCTTACATTATATTACTGGGTAGACTGAGACAACGATATCTCAAACGTGTAGGCGAACTTTTTTTTTTATGGAAACTGACACGGTTGGCTACATCACCTACAACGTCCGTGATGTCAGCCCATAACACCGGGTGAACTAGGTGCCATGTCAGTGCTTCCCCCTTTGATCGTGCCGGCTACACTGAACTGGTAGGAAAACACAAACTATTTACATAGCCGTTTAGACCGACGTTTCATTCAGTGCGGTGGTACCAGCCCGGGCGGGTTAAACCCTACCACCAAGTAAGATTAGGAAGGAAGGGACCTACAGTTTTACGAGGAATCCGAACCTCGGTCAGCCTCCAACGGTCAGCGGTCACCCATCCAAGTAATGACCGCACCCAGCGTTGCTTAACATTCAATAGCGACAGTTGACTGTCTGCACCACTGAGCTATCGAGGCTGACATATGTTATAAATAGTGTTAGGGTTTCGTAACCAGCGACGCTGGCAGAGGACCCTTAAAAGATCGTTCAGGTGTCTCCCCGTCCGTCCGTCTGTCTGTCAAAATAAATTGTCTGTCAAATCAAAACAAACAAACAAAACAAAAGAAAATAAATTGTGAAAAATCAAATCACGGCTCTGCAGATCCTCGGGTGACTTTGTTAGTTGGGTTCTGATGATGGAGCCGGAAGGAATCCATAGGAACTCCTAAACTACACATGATAAGCCCATCGTGTTAGGGCTTGTTGGATTTATCTTCGCTAGTACTCTTGTCATATATGATGTCCAGGGTCCTGATGATGGAGCCGGAAGGAAGCCATAGAAACTCCTAAACTAAACATGATAAGCCCAGCGTGTTTGGGCTCGTTGGACGTGTCTTCGCAAGTATATAGGTTAGATTAGAAGATGCGTCGCTACGCGCTACGCGACGCATCTTAACCTAACCTATATTACATTTTTGTATTTGATATTTATTAATTTGTTACTTCATTTACACATACATAATGTCAAGCTTATCTCTTTTTCTGACTAAATTTTAGTTTACATTTTTAAGCTGCTTGTGTTTTTGAAAAATAATAAAAAATATATAAACTTAATTTTTTTTGTTGAGTTCATTTTCAATGTACCTTGAAGGTCGTGTAATGCACGAGATCTGTGAATTTTTAAATTCCATTTTATGTAGGTACTAATTATTAATAATAACGATTGCAAAAATCCAAGTTTCGTTATCTATGTTCTTGTTGTTTGAATAGGATTTTAATTTTTTATTTTTTGCTTTACAGATGAAAGGATAGACGGAAAGAAACGAACTCTCACCAGTTCCTTTGTGTCTGTGACCCCTGGATTGCTTTTAAAAATCTAAGCATACAATTAGACCCTCCTAAGGCGACTTAATATTGCTTCCGGAAAGAGCTTTATCTCACTGATACCATTGATGTATATTTAGAGATATGCCCATCCCATACATTACTCCCGAAAAAATTTGTTCTCGACGAGAACTGCATAAATTGCAGATTTCACGGACAGCCGCTTCATACGGCGTGTGCAGCGCGTGTTGAGCGTAAGTCTTACTGTACCGAGTCTGTGGCGCAAAAGTGCGTGTGTTCAGCATGCCCGGTTGCTGTTACAAGTATTGTAACAGCTCAGATCGAAATTACGTAAAGAATGGCGTCTCCTTCCATCAGTAAGTATTTATTTTGCTGGTTTTTTTCTCAAATTTTATGTTAAACAGATTTTTGTATACGTAATTAATATAAAGAGCGAACGAGAAAGAGTAAAGCTGTGTTTTATGCAAGAGTAACAGTGACAAACGTTGTTGTTTGTTTCGCCTGAGCATGTTATGACGTGTTAAGAAGCCATGCTGACTTGTGTGACGTAGCTATCGCGTTCTCGTTCCCACTTGCCTACTGATCATAAGAGTGAGCGGAAATACGACAATCGCGCCGATGGGCGAGCGGCGAGCGATGACAACTTTCTCGCTCACTCTTATCATCTGTAGGCAAGTGAGAACGCGACAGTAACGTCGTAGGGATCGCGTCACGTGACAGCATGGCGGTGTGTAAAATGCAAACACGAAAGTATCTCGTGGCAGGAGGCGCGGCGCGCTCCGATGCCCGCCGTTTACGGACATGAAACGACTATATGATGTAAGTGTGTGCTTGTGTGAGTATCACAATACTGTGTGTGAATGCACGCACACTTGTTAAGACGAAACGTAGTACAGGTTAAATCGCGCGACGTTCGATCTATAAAATTAGACATCAATGACTGATACCATTCAAAGGTTGTCCTCATCTGCGGTACGTACGTACGTGCGAGTGTAGGTGCCACCCACAGATTCGAGATATAGCAGCTAGATGGTCGATCAATCATCCGCCTTGTCACTGTATTCTTTATTATTTATTCATCATAATTTGTCCTATTTTGTTTTTACAATCCGGTTCGATTACACCCACAAAGAAGAGCCGGCAAGAAACTTCGCAGATTTTTTTTTGTGTTATGCGGAGAATTACCGCTTATGGCAGAGTTTGACAACTGTGCACGCTCTCATTGGCTGCACCAGCGCCGGTCTGGCCTCAGGGAAAACCGGGACTTTTCCTGCTGTGCTGGACCTTTTAGTGCCGCTCCTGGCCGGTCGATCGAGTAAAAAAATATATAAATGTGAGCCGCTTATTTGAAATTTTTTCCCGGTAACTATTTGGGTACCAGACCGACCGTGGGCTGCACTACCCCTGACTCTCCTGTACTACCCAAAGGTTGGCTGGAAGAAATCACTTCTAGTTATAACACCGCTTTAACGGGCTACTTTGTTTCCTTGTGTAATATTGTGTATATCTATTGTTCTTCTGTATATTTTCTTAAGCGCGTCTCAGAAGATGAAGATAATGTAAAATATAATATTTTTATCTTAGGGTATATTCACTCGCTCAAAAAATCCTTTGAACCATCACAACACGGTGGACATTAAATACGAGTATTTGGTTTGACAGTATCTTGTTTATGGAAACTGACACGGTTGGCTACCTCATAACCTCACCTACTACATCCGTGATGGCAACCCATAACACCTTGGTGAACTAGGTGCCATGTCAGTGCTTCCCTTCTTACGATATTGAGCGCTACCGAAAGGTAACATGCGGTGTGGAAATATATGGTAATAGACGTATGGCACCTAGGCTAGAATACTCATTCTCTCATTCAGCGTCGACAGAGGAGCAAGGAAACAGAGACCTCTATGCAGTTTCCTTTTTAGTAAAGCAGAATGAAAATCGCCTCAAGGCGCATATGACAAAATGACTGAATGAATCCCGGTATGTAGCATCGTATGAGAATGTATAAGTTTCATATAGTGTAAAACGTTTGTGATAGATGAAGATGCTATAACATTTCATCTTAGGGCATCGTAAAATTAAATATTATAGTAATTTCATCATCCGTGGTTCGGATTCCACGTTAAACTGTAGGCCCCTTCCCTTCTTACCTTACTAGGTGGTAGGGTTTATCTCGGCCGGGTTGGTATCACCGCACTGAGTGAAACGTCGGTCGAAATGGCTATGTAAATAGTTCGTGTTTTCCGTCCAGTTCAGTGTAGCCGACATGAAATGAAGGGAAGCACTGACATGGCACGTAGTCCACCCGGTGTGGTGTGACATCACGAATGTTGTAGGTGATGTAGCCAACCGTGTCAGTTTTCCATAAAAACAAAAAACAAAAAATGTGCTAAGTGTTATTGTTTGGTGTGCAATAAATAATTTCTGTATTCTATCTACCTGTGATCCACGTGCGATAGCTGAGTGAGCGCTGTAATTTGATTGGTAGGAATTTTGGCGACACTGCACTCCCATACAGAGCGCTCTCGAATGCCCATCTAGCGTTTAGTTATCTGATCTACGGCACCACCGTACGCGTCCCACGAGGGACAGAACAAAGGAGCAGACGTATGGCCCGAACCTGCGATAGCATTGTCTGGTGTCCTATGGAAGGGTTGTCCCTCTCAAACGCAACTTCAAGATTAATATTCTAATGAAATATTCTTGAAAATAGCCTTTTGCGATAAATTTATACGTTTTGGTGAGGACGGTCCCTTCAAAAGAGATTAAAATTTAGGGTCGCGGTGAAGTTCGGCGGTTTCAATGTCCGCGTATTATGTTTTCGTGTGTAGATATAATTAAAATAAACCTTTGGAACTTCAGAAACAATAAAGTAACGTCCCTCAGGGCAACGCGAAACTAAAACTGTACTTAATTATTTTAGTTGACAGTTCAGGAAATATTCCTTAACAGGGATCATGCATAAGCCTATGTCTCCGGGTTGATAAACATTTTGTTATGTAATTAATAATATTATATAAATCACTCAAAATTTCCCAGGAATCGTATCTCTAAGTTTGTCCACCGTAGAGTAAATTTGACAGAAACATGCTTTGTTTATGTATGACAGAAAAAGATCGCTGCGCGTGTGTACAGGTGCCATTAAAGTAAATTTGAAGGATTTACGTCAATGACAGGTGCCATTGAAGCAAATTTAACTCAATGACAGGCGCCATTTAAGTACCTACATTTAATTCCACTGGCTTTCAACTGTCGTTACAGGTGCCATTGACTCTAGCAACAGAGTTTCACCGCTTGGCTCGAGATGAAAATATTCCACTGTGTGGATATAATGCAACCTTCTTCCCAACACTGAAGCCCTAGCCATCGGCGTTTCCAATCAACGCGATGTCGACCTCTTAACAATGTGAACGAATCAAGCCGGCCATATCTCCACGCGCGCTAGTATCCATTGACGTAAACACATAGACACAGCACCAGGTAGGGTTCAACCCGCCCGGGTTGGTACCACCGAATTGAATGAAACGTCGGTCGAAACGTCTATGTAAATAGTTCGTGTTTTCCGTCCAGTTCAGTGTAGCCGACATGAAATGAAGGGAAACACTGACATGGCACCTAGTTCACCCGGTGTTATGGGCTGACATCACGGATGTTGTAGGTGATGTAGCCAACCGTGTCAGTTTCCATAAAAAAAACAGACAGCACTCTCATTGCTTACCAGTTAATGGTCCGCAAATCTGCTGGCATGGCACCTAACTGAGCGTGGTTTCAGGTGGTGAGAGGTGATTTTGGCTCTTTCGACTGCACCATTGGTCTCTCGGCACAGCCACCCATGCTGGTTTACATAAAAAAAAAAACAAAAAAAAAAGTTACAGTGTTATTCGTGGTTGGCGACGTAACATCCCCCATACAGGAAAGGTGCTAAGAATCGATCAGTACATATTCACGCTACTGGAGACAAATAATCTCATCATCAGCGGTCGGTAAACCGATCAGCTGGTGATCTCCTAGCGTACGTCACTCACCTTTGGGGGGAAACGCTTGAAGGGTTCCGTGAATCCTTGGCAATTGGACTCGATATTGCTAAGGCATTTGACCGGGTCTGGTACAAAGCGCTTCTGGGCAAACTGCCGGCGTACGGAATCCCTTCTGGTCTTTGTGACTGGGTCACCGACTTCCTACATGGGCGTAGCATTCCGATCCTCGTGGACGACTGCTCGTCGGACGCCATGTCAGTGAATGCCGGTGTATCACAGGGTTCTGTGTTGTCTCCCACGCTTGTTTCTTCTGCATATCATTGATATGCTCCCCCTAAACAACATAACATTGTTATGCAGATGACAGTACGGCACATGGATCCTACACAAGTCACCCTTCAGCCGGACAGAACGTTGTGGACGAGAAGAGGCTTGCACTTGTGTCTGAACTCGAGCTAACCCTCCAGTCTATTGCCGAATGGGGCCGGAGCAACTTGGTCGTATTCAACGCATCGAAGACACAAGTGTGTGCGTTCAGTGCGAAGAGAACGGCGTTCACGACAGCTCCTTCCTTCCAAAATACGTCGCTGAAATTAAGCGACTACTTCGGGTCCTCGGTGTCGAACTGTCGCACGACTTGAACTTTCGGCGCCAGATTGAGGGCATGGCCAAGCTGGCCTCAAAAAAGCTGGGCGTACTAAACAAGGCGCGGCGGTACTTCACGCCCGGCCAAAAACTGAAGTTATATAAAATACAGGTTACGTCCTTCTTGGAGTACTGCTCGCACTTGTGGGATGGCTGAGATAAATACCAGCTTGCGCCGCTAGACTCAATCCAGAATCGTGCCGTGCGACTGGTGGGTGACCCTGCGGGGTCCCGCGACTTAGATAGAACCACTGCAAGCCCGTAGGGACGGCGGCTGCCTAAGTGTGTTCTACCGTCTATTTCATGGGAGTGTTCGGAGGAGCTGTTTAACGCGATTCAGCCGTCCCCATTCCACCTAAGCACTACGCGTACTGGGCAGGGGATGCACCCCTATTCAATTTACCTACCACGGATTCTGTAGGTTCTGTAGGTCTTTTATTCACAGAACAGGGAAGATGTGGAACGAACTCCCTGCTCATCTATTTCCTCTCAAGTACAGGCTAGGGTTTTTCAAAAGGGGCGTGAAAAGGCTCCTGTCAGGCCGACATGCCATTCGCAATCCCCAAAACTAAATAATAGATGGCGCCACAGGTAGATGACATTGCAGTCAGACAAAAGATAGATGGATACGATTTTTGACACGAATGGTATAGCTGATCTACGGAACTCTTCGTGCGTGAGTAAAACTCGCACAACATCGATTTTATTAAACCTACAAGATTTGGCTTCATCACCGGCTGCTCCCGCGATGACAGCTCATTCCTGTCCAAACTAGCTGCTATGCCAGTGTGGTGTTGATTCGATGACCGTCCCGCGTATCTATCTCCGCGGCTCTTATCTATTACATCGGCCGGTTGGCCCTTCCGCATCCGCCAGCCGCCGTTCGGAAGGGCACAAAGGCCATAACTTTCTTACCCACATCCGACCGGGCGATAAAGCCGACTTTCATTGTCTGTGCGAAGCCTCCGAGGCGCGGTGGGCCGTTCCGAACGTTTCATGGGAACTGTATGAAACACACACATGCATACATAGCACACGCTGTATCCCGACATTCGGGGTAAGCAGAGTATTCGGTGTAGTGCTGCAATAATTCAGGTAAATTGCAGGACATAACAAACGACCACGTTTAGCAACAAGACAACTTACTATCAAGCGAAGTCCAGGGAAGTCTCCGATATGGCACCTACCTATTCGGAGGTGATATTGGCTGGTTGGAGCATGTGCTTTGGCCCCTTCGACTCAGCCACCCATACCAGATTACATAAAAAAAGCTACAAGTAAGGCACGAAACGAAGACCCACCTGCTGCACGAATCGGTGGAAGGACCGTGCCAAGGTGGAAAGTGGCTAGCCTGTGGTCCATCTCGCAGTGCACAGCATCTCGTCCATAATCGCCTTTTACGACATGCGCGGGGAGAGATGCAGTGGGGCTATTATTTTTAAGTACCGGCCCCATACAGTACGTAACACGTCTTGTGGATTTGTCAGCAGTAGAATTTGCATGTAGATAGTTCGTGTTTTCCAACCAGCTCAGTGTAGCCGGCACAATCAGAAGGAAAGCACTGACATGGCACCTAGTTCACCGAGGTGTTTGAGGATTTTTGATGTATTGGGGGGCTTTTTAAATTTTGTAATTTAACTTTCATTTCAAACTTTTTAAGAGACTTAATTTGAAATTGAAATAATTTTGTTAGGTGAGATAAGTAAAGTTACAAGTGCATAAATTAGTTTTCTAATAAATTCCGTTTATTTTACTTAAAGGCGAATAGTGAAAGTGTAATAAATTTCCATTTTACAGCAGAGATCCCTTCATCGATTTAGGAAAAGTTCCGATGATCTTCGTATCGGCTGACCTTATCTTCATCAAACATAGCTAAGTACTTGTAATTGTAACCAGCCTGGCTATAACATACGAAAGTCGAGGGGATCAGGATTTGGTACTGATTCCAGATTCCAGACCAAGCTTTTTTATTTTTGGCATTTGTAGTTCCCAAACGTACGGGCCGATTTGGATGCGGTTTTTTTTATTAGAACGCTATATAACCTGACAGACGATGGCGTCAAAAATAAAAAAGGTCTGGAATCTGGAATCAGTACGAAATGCTGATCCCCTCGAGTTTCGTATGTTATAGCCAGGCCGGCTCTCTGATGAGCGACTAACGCTGGTGTTCCCGGAACCTCTCCCTAGCAGCCTTCAGGCGCGCTCGCAATGGCGCAAGAGCCTTCCCTCCTAGAGATAAGGCTGTTGTAGCTCATTAAGAACCGTCCGAGGCTTATGTACCTATCGCCCTAAGTAAACTGCAGAGATGAGATGCCTTTTAGGAACGCCTCTGTTCCATTTGGCTTTTAACTTTTTTTTATCGGATGTTTCTCGTAAGCTAGACTAGAGGCCACAGAGCATAGAATAGCGCGCGCGCCCCCTCATAGAGACGCCCTTAGCGCGATTTCCCTGCAACGCCGTTGAAGCCTGTGGGCGTGGCCTATGACTTACGTATGTGTGTTGTGCGTGTGCATTTGTTTTGTGCGTGTGCCTAACTTGCTCCTCTCTGTGTGTAGTGTGGATACTAACACACACACACACACATACACAGAGCTAGCAGCACTGCGTGCTGTTCACGTGCTGTTTCAAAATTATTATTACTTTCGCCTCTAGAGAGGCGGCGCTACTAACTTCACTGCTCTGTGCTAGAGACATCTTTTATGGGAACTGACACGGTTGGCTATATCACCTACAACATCCGTGATGTGAGCCCATGACACCGGGTGAACTGCCATGTCAGTTCTTCCCTTCATTTCATGTCGGCTACACTGAACTGGACTGGAACTATAATTACATAAGCGTTTCGACCGACGTTTCATTCAGTGCGGTGGTACCAACCAAGGCGGGATAAACCCTACCACCTAGTAAGGTAAGAAGAGAAGGAACCTACAGTTTTACGTGGAATCCGAACCACGGTCAGCCTCCAACGGTCGAGCGGTCACCCATCCAAGTACTGACCGCGTTCAGGGTTACTTAACAACAGCCGACCGACCGCACCATTAAGCTACCGAAGCAGACATATGTATACATACCTACGGTTTTATTCACGGTGGTCTCCGAGCTATGTGGTTCGACGTTTTGGGCCAAACGTATGGGCCATTTTCATGAGCGCTCTGTCGGCCGGCAACTTCGAGCCACATAGCTCGGAGAGGATCATGCATGAGTAAAGCCATTTAGTCAGTCATTCAGCTTGTATGCATGTGCGTGAACACAGCTCGGCCTTCGACCTCACCCTTGATTAGGTGTGAGAGTTAGGGCCCCTAAGCCCTGTTGTCACTGCAACCTAGGAAGATATATTATGATTTCTCAATAGTTTAGTTAAAACTATAAGTTAAAATAACTGAATTATATCCTTGGGGTTGAGTGCCTGTATTTGGCACGGGTTAAAAATATAACCCCCAAGAATACGGCTTCTACTGTGAATGAGCACTTCACATTCACAAAGGATGTGTATGGGCGTTGCATCCTATTTTATACAGAACCTGCACATCGTTGTGTCGCTAAGGCCCATTCGGTGTAGACTGTAGGTGTTGTGGACATAACCCTTAGTGACTTACTTTCTTCGAGAAAGTATATATATATATTAGGATATAATATTACTTTACCTGCTGCTCGACCTTCGGCTTCGCCCTTCGTGACTTCATATTTACGCTTCAATGCGATTTGCTATTAAACCATCTTTAAAGTGAGCGGAGACGCGGTCACAGCCATTAATACAAATAGTGCATGCTAGTTAAATAAAAGTTATATAATATATACTTATTTATTCACCAAAGGTAAATTTCCAAAGAATTTCAATTCCTTATGTCTATTTTAAGCCCAGCCTTGCGCCTTCGTATTTAGATTACAATTAGTGTAGAATTTCCCGCCTGCGAGCGAGAGAGCCTAGTTAACATGGAAACAAATACCTAGACACAGTATTGTTACAAAACCCATAGGGACTTACTAGTAGTGAGCGCAGTACTACAGCATCAAAATGCGCACTGATATGGCATTGATTGAATAGCGAAGCGTTCGCTTGTTTTATAGTATTTGTTCACAGTTTATTAAACCAATTTACATTACACGAATATCCAAATCTGTCAAAAGAAGTAAACATTTTATCTTACATCATCTGCAATGTACATATTATACATGACGTTAATTATCTGCAATTAGTATAAACTCAAAATAGTCTTTTACAAAGCTGCAATTTCGAAACAAAGAGAGCATTTCGGAGTATTTAGGACCATTTAGTAGTACGTTTGTGATTTTTTTATTCACATATTAATTGACATAAATAAAAATAAAAATCTGTCACCAACTTTTAAATATGGTCAACTTTTAGACAGGATTTTTTAATATATATATATATATTTGAAATTCGTTGAACAAAAATCGAAACGAAAATGTGGCAAATTTTGCAAATTGTGCCTCACGCTGTAGTACCGCAGTCTTAATACATCTTACTTTGTTACCGTTTGGTCTGCATGCACACAATTTGCAGCAAACTGATAAGTGTCACCGTTATTGATATACACACCACACACGCCGAAATAGGCAAGAAGTAATGCACGAAGACGGTTACCTACTGTATGACTGTCGAAGCACAGTGCCAAGGTGCGAAGTGGCTATCACGTCGCCCTTTAGCATGGTACCTTGTTATTTTATCACTTAGTAACCTTTTAAGTAGCACAACAACGATTACTCTGCTTACCCTGATTGTCGGGATACAGCGTATGTGTTATGTATTTAAGTAACCTTTTACCATAATTACGGGGAGAAATACAGTGGGACTATCCCTTTTTCGGCCCACACGGTATTTTTAATGAAAGTGCGAGATGTGGTATCGTTACAATTACAGTGTCTAACGATGCCCACGGGCATTCTGTGATGCACGGGGATTGTGAATGTCACGCCGCGTCCGCCTGAAAGGAGCCTTTTTATGCCCCTTTTTAAAAACAGTTTCAATCGATTTGTGCACTTTTCTTTCAACTCCCCAGCAAGTGAATGCTGCTTCTACGCAATGTAATTCTCTGCGTTTCGCGTTAATTTGCGCTGCCGTCCCAAATTAAATTTATCTTAGTAAGACTGCGTTCATTTGAACCCCGAGCAAGGTTACCTTCGCGTAGCTAGAAATGAGCTAGAATGAGGAATTGGGGGCTCAGTCACATGAACCACATGTTGTGATCGCTTCTGCAATCGAGCGCAACTTCCACTGAATAAATATTGCTGACGATTGACGATAGACTTTTCAACCGACTTCCAAAAAAGAGGAGGTTCTCAATTCGACTGTATGTTTTTTTTTGTATGTTTGTTACGCGATTACTCAATTGTGGGTCGATTTTGAAAATTCTTTTTTGTTTGGTAGGTCATACTTCAGAGGTAGGCCCATTTAAATTTTATTAAAATTGGCTCAGCGGTTTTTGAAAAATCAACAAAATACTATGGTGTGTGGTTACCTTCAGCAAAACTTTTGTTGTGGACGTTTTCAGCAATTTGCAGTTTTTAATGTTGTAGCAGGACAGTTGTATACGGCGCCATCTAGTGATAGGTAGTAAAAGAGAGACGCGTCATGACTAATTACGCTGTCTGTGTTTGTCTCAAGAATAAATTGTTAAAATTGATTTGCGGGTCTCAATCCCGAACCTCGAACCTCCTTCAATGTGTGCGTTCAGTTATCTTGAATCATGCCTCAAATTCGATTAATGATAAGCTACCGTCCTATACACCACACGCTGTACCCCGACAATCCCTTGCCCCTTACTAGGTGGTAGGCTCAAATTGCAGCCGACTGGATTGATACCACCGTACTGGATGTAAGATGGCCGCATAGCAGCCTCGGTTGTGTTCTCCTTTAGTCCAGTATACCCAGCAATCCAGGGAAGTCTCCGGTATGGCACCTACCTTCTCGGAGGTGATATTGGCTGGTCGTAGCATGCGCTTTGGCCCCTCCGACTCAGTCACCCATACCGGATTACATAAAAAAAAATCCAAGTAAGCAGAAAAATCCGTGTTGTGCTGCAGACACTCTGTAAAATACAGCACAACACCGACTACTCTGCTTACCCCGATTGTTGGGATACAGCGTGTGGTATGTATGTATATACTCGTGAGTTTGCAGACATATAATCAGACCGTCAAAAAATCGAACTGGTTTATTGTTTTGTTAAAATAAAAACCAAGTTTTTCACTTTTCAGTCATTTACACCAATTATGTACATAACTGAATGGATGTCCTAAGTAGATAGAAATTTTATGGATAATTTTGAAATAATATTTTACATTTTTTATTTTTTTATTTTTATTTTTTTTTATGGAAACTGTCACGGTTGGCTACATCACCTACAACATCCGTGATGTCAGCCCATAACACCGGGTGAACTAGGTGCCATGTCAGTGCTTCCCCCTTTGATCGTGCCGGCTACACTGAACTGGTCGGAAAACACAAACTATTTACATAGCCGTTTAGACCGACGTTTCATTCATTCGTTTCATTTACATGCACGGGGAGAGATACAGTGGGACTATTCTTTTTAAGTACCGCCCCCACAGTATTCACGAGTACATTTGCAATATTACTGCTAATAATAAATCGGCAATAAACTCTAAATACCGCAAATATAGCCGTTTCGGCAACATTCCTCAGCAATTTCAAATTCGCTCGTGGGCGCATGGTCAATGTTGCCTCACGAATGAAGGATTAAGTGGAACTGTGCAATATTTGCACGCGAAGTTTTCCGACTCGCAGCACTAATCTAATTCCTTCCTCATTCTCTCGGTTGAACTGGTGAGTGGGAACGGGGGAGGATGGAATGGGTGCTGAAATGGAGATAACTGAATGAGTAATAAAATATCTTAACACCTTGAGGATAAGGACAAAGTTTATGTTAAGCCTGCAGGCGGGTAATCCACGTGCGGTGCTACTTGGGAAGAGCTGGTTGCACGCGGGCGCTTGATGTGTGTGTAGGCTGAACATATGCGCGATTACTGTGAGAGAGTAGAATGCACGCGGGCGCTCGACGTGTGAGTAGGCTGAACATATATGCGATTACTGTGAGAGAGTAGAATGCACGCGGGCGCTCGACGTGTGAGTAGGCTGAACATATATGCGATTACTGTGAGAGAGTAGAATGCACGCGGGCGCTCGACGTGTGAGTAGGCTGAACATATGCGCGATTACTGTGAGAGAGTAGAATGCACGCGGGCGCTCGACGTGTGAGTAGGCTGAACATATATGCGATTACTGTGAGAGAGTAGAATGCACGCGGGCGCTCGACGTGTGAGTAGGCTGAACATATATGCGATTACTGTGAGAGAGTAATAAAATATCTTAACGCCTTAAGGACAAAGACAAAGTTTATGTTAAGCTTGCAGACGGGTACTGTAATCCACGTGCGGTGCAACTTGGGAAGAGCTGGTTGCACGCGGGCACTCGACGTGTGAGGAGGCTGAACATTTGTGCGATTACTTTAAGGGAGTATGATGCACGCAGGCGCTCGACGTTTCAATAGGCTAAACATATGTGCGATTGCTTTGAGAGAGTCGGATGCACGCGGGCGCTCGACGTGTGAGTAGGCTGAACATATGTGCGATTACTGTGAGAGAGTAGAATTCACGCGGGCGCTCGACGTGTGAGTAGGCTGAACATATGTGCGATTACTGTGAGAGAGTAGAATGCACGCGGGCGCTCGACGTGTGAGTAGGCTGAACATATATGCGATTACTGTGAGAGAGTAGAATGCACGCGGGCGCTCGACGTGTGAGTAGGCTGAACATATGTGCGATTACTGTGAGAGAGTAGAATGCACGCGGGCGCTCGACGTGTGAGTAGGCTGAACATATGTGCGATTACTGTGAGAGAGTAGAATGCACGCGGGCGCTCGACGTGTGAGTAGGCTGAACATATATGCGATTACTGTGAGAGAGTAGAATGCACGCGGGCGCTCGACGTGTGAGTAGGCTGAACATATGTGCGATTACTGTGAGAGAGTAGAATGCACGCGGGCGCTCGACGTGTGAGTAGGCTGAACATATGTGCGATTACTGTGAGAGAGTAGAATGCACGCGGGCGCTCGACGTGTGAGTAGGCTGAACATATGTGCGATTACTGTGAGAGAGTCGGATGCACGCGGGCGCTCGACGTGTGAGTAGGCTGAACATATATGCTATTACTGTGAGAGAGTAGAATGCACGCGGGCGCCCGACATGTGAGTACGTTGGACATATGTGCGATTACTTTGAGAGAGTAGAATGCACGCGGGCGCTCGACGTGTGAGTAGGTTGAACAATGTGCGATTACTGTGAGAGAGTAGTATGCACGCAGACGCTTGCTTGACGTGTGAGTAGGTTGAAATATGTGCGATTACTGTGAGAGCGTCGGATGCACTGGCGGTCGCTCGACTAGCTAGCGGCCTCCGTGACCCTTATGCAGCTTCAAGTATTAATCTTCGTTCTGTGGGCCAGATCAGTTTTACAAAGAGCTTTTATTTCTGCCTCGGCGACTTATTCGATAGTCTTCAGGATTTTCCAACTCCTCCACCAAACATTCTCAAAGATAACTTTACTGTTTCTATACATGAATCACTCAAGTTGATATTGTTTCTTCTTCCAGGTTTGTTTAGACGTTGTCGTCGACACGGGAGCGGAAAGTAGGCCATCCCTCGCAGCTGCGCGCGCAACGTCTGCTGGCTTTAAACACGGATAAGTAAACATTCAGCGAATATATTAGGAACTGAAATCATTCGGCTAACGAGTGAGTAGTTACTAACGTTTAGTTGGACCCCGCTGAAAAATAAAAATTTAAAATTGATCGTATTCTCTGCCCAATAATTGTGAAAATCCTTTTATATGAATATAAAAAAAAAATATGTAAAGTGCGAGTTTTACTCGAGCACGGAGGGTTTTGTAGATCCGCTATACCATACACCTGTCAAAAAACCATATTCGTCTATATTTTGTCTTTCTACGAGTATAATGCAAAATATACCTGTGGCGCCATCTATCATTCAGTAGGGTGAATATGTACTAAATCGATTCTTAGCACGTTTCTTGTATGGGGACTTTTAACTTTTTGCTTTTTTTATACGTTGTTGGCACATCCGCCATAATAACACATATTCTGTGAAAATGTCAACACGCTACCTATTACGGTTCAAGAGATACAGCCCTCGGACAGACAGACGGACGGACGGAAGAACAGACAGTCGGACAGACAGACAGACGGCGGCGCAGGCTTAGTAATAGGTTTCTGTACGGGATACGGAAACCTAAAAACGGGCTCCAACTACACGTAGGTAGCTCTCCTACAACACGCGTAAACCGCGTGATCTTAATAGTGACGTGCCTGTTCATTTACTTGTAACATCACGCCAATTACACGCTATAACAGCGTTTTTAATGCGTCCTCTTGCATGTAACATATACATTATTTTCGCCATAACAATGTTGTCCATTATGATAATTTTCCGGATACATGATGATCACTAAGTCAAAAAACTTCGTCGCTTTTTACCCGACTGCGAACGCGAAGGAGGGTAATGTGTTTTACTTATATGTATGTGCTTAAATGTGCGTGAGCGAGTGGATGAGTGAATCATTGAGTTTTTTTATTTTGAAAACTAGATAACGAACGCTATAATAGGCCATAAATTTGTAAAATTTTGAAAAATATAATGTTCAAACCCATCGAGTTTTATGATCCAGTGGGGTATTTATTGTCAGTCAGTCAGTCAGCGTGTCAGCGTCCACTGCTGGACATACACCTCTCCAATTTTCCTCCAGTCCTCCCGGCCTTCAGCGGTACGGAACCACTGCTTTCCGTCGACGTACTTGATGTCGTCGTCCCACCTGGAGGGCGGTCTTCCCACACTCCGTTTTCCTGTCCGTTTTATTGACGATAATTAAATTGATTGTTCGAGCTTGAAAAGATAATTTCAAAAATATACTACACGTTAGCTTAGAACTGAAATTTAAAAAAAGTTTAATTTTTTATTTATTCCTTTTTTAACACCGTCCGTAGTCGGGTTTTAATTGTTTTATTATTTTTTAAGATATTTAAGTTTACTTTAGGAAACTCTATTATGATGACACTGTTCCACCTAAGATGGTAAACGGTTAATGGTACCAAGGTCGCAAGGGTCTGTCGAATCAGAAATTACTTGCCAAAATACTTACAAAAGATACATCACTCGGTCGGACGGACAAACAGACAGACAGACGACGTAGGCTTAGTAATAGTTATGGATACGGAACCCTAAAAATGGAACCAACAAACTCGAACGCGTACGTCTTTGTGCGAAAGAGACGACGCTCTACAACCGGATTGTCTCTTTCTAAAGCTCGATGTTCATTTCGTTTTTTTTTTTTGCTTCCAGATCTTCCGAACGGTCGAAGCCTCAGGCGCAGCCAATTTAACCGCCGAGGAGGTGCCAGTCCGGCTTGGAGGTGGACTAATGTTGCTGGGGAAAGGCTATTAACCCGCGATTTGAAGATCGGTGGATTGTAGGAGTGGGGAAATATATTCCCTGGGAGCCCGTTCCACACCTTTGAACTGCGGCAGAAAAACGATTTAGAGAATCGTGCAGTTCGAAGAACTCTTCTGTCGACTACAAAGCGGTGTTCCGCGAGAGTAGGCGGGTTTGGCGAAGGCGAACAGGAGGAGGAGGGATAAGGGAGATTACTCACTGCCGGATGTAAATTATAATAACGGAATCCCCTTGTCCGATTTTTATAATGGAAACAATAAATTCGTAGTACTCCATTTTTATAGTATATTTACTTACGCTGTAAACATTATGACTGCATTTAAATGTCCTTTCCATATAGTTTTATTGGTCTTCATTCTCTGGCCAAGGTACACATAAGAACTACATGCATGTGTGCACAATTGAAAATTTCACAAGGGGGTGATGGGATAAAGGCAATATTATGCAAATGCAGTGACTGTTATTGGGGGCGAGGGAATATTATTGCAGGTTGCTATGTTCACTCACAGTCAGCTAGTAAGACTGATAACGGATTCAAGATATCTATCAAAACAAAATTTTGAACCACAGATCGCAGTTAGAGATGCTAGATGCGCCAGCGAGAAAGTTTTTTTATGACAAACAAACAAATTATTTAATTATGAACAAATACAATGAAATTCAGATACATAGTTTACGTTGTTCTAAAAATTCCATTTTGAACTGAGTACCTTAACCTATTTTCACTAGGTTAAGGTACAACAACAAAAACACTAGACTTGCGTCTTTTCATTGTTTATTGTTTATTTAGCATCTATTGGCAGTACACTGCGCTCAGATTTGTCATATTTACTTGTCTACTTTACAAAAGTATGTTTTGTTTTGTTCGGTTTCATTATTTGGTATGGGATAGTAGGAATAACCTGTTACAACATGGTTACAACGTATGCATGACTTTCCTCCCACGCCCCGCAAAGATGGCCTTACTTATTGAAGCGAAACTTTTTATCGCACGTTTGGGATGGGGGCCTAACTTAGAAAAAGTGAAACGTCACGAAAGTAGGAACGGAAGTTGCAACGCTCGTCGTTGGCCGGGCAGCGCTTAGCGCTCGAACCATTGTATAAGTTGAAAGGAATATCGCACAGATGGCACTGTCCCGATCGAAATTAAATTAATAATACAAGCGTAAGAAGCTTCGTTTCTGTCGGGTGTCCCACGACACCTCACATTTTTAGGTTTCCGTATCCCCGTATATCTTTCTCTAGTAATACATATATCTCGATGTATTTCGAACATTCGTCTTATTTCCGTAAGTGGATGTGATCTATTACACAGCACACGTATGTTGACAATCTAGGTTAGCAGAGTAATCGGTGTTGTGCTGCAAGTACTCGGACAAAGTATTCGGACAAGATAATTAAGGCACGAAGGCCCACCTGCCGCATGACACGGTGGAAGTACCGTGCCAAGGTGAGAGGTGGCTAGCCTGTCGCCCATACGCACGGCATCTTGTCCTTATCGCTATTTACAACATGCACTAGGAGAGATGCATTGGGGCTATTCTTATTAAGTGCCGGCCCCGCACAGTACGTCTGCGATGTGTGTGGATGTTTTTTTTTTATGGAAACTGACACGGTTGGCTACATCACCTACAACATCCGTAATGTCAGCCCATAACACCGGATTAACTTGGTGCCACGTCAGTGCTTCCCTTCGGTCGCGCCGGCTACACTGAACTGGACGGAAAACAAAAACTATTTACATAGCCGTTTCGACTGATCTTTCATTCAGTGCGGTAGTATCAACCCGGGCGGGTTAAACCCTACCACCTAGTAATATAAGAAGGGAGTCATATCCCTTAGTCTCCTTTTACGACATACACGGGGAGAGATGCAGTGGGGCTATTCTTTTAAAGTACCGGCCCCACACGGTACATGTTATCGATGAAGCACATAAACAAGCGACTCCCCATCATTAGGGATCGCTTCTGCTCGTAATTTTGATTTTTGTCTCCGGAAAATTTCCGGTCCCTCCCCCCCCCCCCCCCCCTTCCCTCCCGCTCCCGCCCCGCACAGCCTCCGCGGGTGCTCATCAAACTTTCAGCCTTTATGTTGGGGATGAATGTTGCGTGAACCATTCGGCGGTTGCATCGCTTCGCTTGTGCTGAGGCGAAGGCACAGATTACTTAATAGTTACTTCGTAACAGATAAATCACTCCATAGAAAATGTTCCTACCTTCGGGCTTTAATAGCCTACTGTTTCACGTCGCCAATCGCTGCGTGCGAAAATGTACCTTAACGATCGAGTGTAAAGTGGTTATTGCTTTGCAGCTGCGCGCAATTGGGTGGACGAGCGTCTATGTATACTTCGCGCGGCTGACGAATTCCACTGAAATAGACCGCCGGCGGCCCGTCGTTCGCCCCGTGGTTCGGTATCTTCCCATATCTTACAAGGTCCCGTCTGGTATTGGTACCAGCGCACTGAAATAAAGGTCGTTCGAAACTTTTATGTGGATAGAAAATACTTTATTGCTACTAGAAACATTAAACAGTGATGAGGACATTATAACAGTAATTACATGAGTTGCTAAGGCGGGCTTATCTCTTAAAGATATTTCTTCCAGCCAATAAATGCAATATCATTAATAAAAACATGCATGTAGTTAAATAAAAGCTATGCTTGTGTGAATACATATAAATTATTAAATATTTAGTTTGCCATTCAGTTCTGTGTAGCCGGCACGGCAGAGAAGCACTGCCATGACACCTAGTCACCTAGGATTTATGGGCTGACATCACGGGTCTAGTAGGTGATGTGATAGGTAATCACGTCAGGTTCCACAATAATTTTTTTTATGTAAACTGACACGGTTGGCTACATCACCTACAATTCCGTGATGTCAGCCCATAACAACGAGTAACTTGGTGCCATGTCAGTGCTTCCCTTCATTTCATATCGGCTATACTGAACTGGACGGAAAACACGAACTATTTACATAGCCGTTTCGACCGACGTTTCATTCAGTGCGGCGATACCAACCCGGGGCGGGATAAACCCTACCACCTAGTAAGGTGAGAAGGGAAGGGATCTACAGTTTTACGTGGAATCCGAACCACGGTCAACCTCCAACGGTCGAGCGGTCGCCCATCCAAGTACTGACCACGCTCACAGTTGCTTAACAACAGTCGACCGACCGCACCACTGAACTACCGAGGCTGACAAATTATAATCTTAAGTTGTTTTTTTTTTTTTTGCCAACTATTTTGATAGCTCAGCGCAAAGATAAAACGCTACATCCGCTGAAGGCGTCACAGAATCGTTGTCCATCCGCTGTAGGCGGATGAGGGAAAGATTGCTAGCGCGATGAAGCGACACAATAAGACGGCGAAAATATTGCTCTTCACACAGATCGGAGTCATTGTGGCCGGATGGGCGACCAAGAGGCTATGTCCGAAGAGGGTGTTGCCATTCGCCAAGCCTATGAAACAACTTAGAATAGAATAGAAACAGAATATCATTTTATTGCTTTCCGATAATTAATTTTACAAAGGGACGAACTTACTACCTAAGGCTATATCTGCAGGTCAACCTGACGATTTGTAAACATAATATCTGGTAGCAACGTAAACGTTAAACATTAAAAAAAAACATAATACTTAATGACTGTTAATTAATACTTAAAACAATTTGAGACCAGACGCCAGGCCAGTGCTCCGTCACTCGCTCAAGGTTGCGCGATAAATGCCTACCGGTTCGGGACTATTCGAATGAGCCGTAAACAGAGGGCTGTCGCGACTCGCGACTCAGAGCGAGCGCTCGCACCACGAGTCAGTAAGCCTGGATGCGCTATACATAGGAGGACAGGGGTAGCCGCGCGCCGGCGCAAACGCGCCAGCGCGTCAGTCTAGCGCCGGCGACCGATCTTAGTCTCCGTCCGCCGCTCAGGCGGAGCGAACGTGCGCGTCTGTCACAAAATGCCTCATTGTGCAGTGCTTTGGTGCAAAAAGTCGTCGAAAAATTCAAACTTGAACACAGATGGAGTCACCTTTCACGAGTAAGTACTTTCATTCAATTTGATAGCATTTTTCGCTTGAATTTCAGTAACAAACATCGGCGTAAATATGTATGGAGAGCTCTTATCTGCTTACCCACCATAGGTCGACTATCGTGTTGGATGCAGTTAGCTCTTGTAATTTTTTTTGTTTATTGATAAATATGTATGTTAAATGTATACAGATAATTCATGCATTCTGCCTTATTGCCAAAGGACATTTCTTCTAGTCAACCTCAGCAGGTTTCCTCGTTCAATATTCGTTTATCGCGCTTTTTTCATACAACCAGTACCTACCGGTTTTTACTTTTGAGCGACTCTAAGGACAAAGGAATTAATTTCTTTAGGTCATGCGTCTACCGGGAATATCAGATCGCGGATATTTAGGAGAATTAAAAATAATTGACGTAATAGTTTAAACGTTTGCCTTTAATGTCAGAGATTCAGAATGTATAGAACGTATATAAATGTACAGGATGTATATGTAGATGGTATGGTTCAACCCGCCCGTGTTGATACCACTGCACTAAATAAACGTCGGTCGAAGTCACTATGAAAAGTAGTACCTACGTGTTTTCCATCCAATTCAGTATAGCCGGATCGATTAGGGGGAATCGGTGACAAGGCACGTACCTAATTCACCTTGGTATATTTATTTATTTTAGACAGGCAGCCTTGGCTGATGTGTCTAAATCCGGTTTTTCTTCATATTTTTTATTTTATTTGGTTTGTTTGTTTATTTTTTTTATGTATTTATCGATCTTGATTATTTTTATTATTTTAGTTTATTGTAGTTTTATTTTAGTATTTATATATTGGGCTCCCATCATCACTGGTACCAAACTGAAGCATTATTACGATGATGGAGCCATCCGTATCAGTTTCCTAAAAAAAGTTAATCATTATGCTTAACTATTTTCGCATACATTTTGATAATTTTTATTATGGAATACACAATTGTAGATTTATAATAAAGTATCCGAGGTATCTCAGAACTTAGAACTATGATCGTGTTTATGCGAAAATCAGCAAATTCGCAAAATTGTGAAAGGGGCGTTTTTGCCTTTGTTCATTTAAGAGAAAGTTATATTATTCCCTTGATGTAAAGAAGGGTTAAATATTGTTAAATCCGTTTCATCTTTTCATCGCGAATCGACACAATGAGCGACTTATTGTATGAATCCCGTTCAAATTTATGGAAGACTGGCGTCACTTGGCTACCTACTCGCTCGGCCAATCACGGCGTTCCATGCGCCGCTCCCGCCTCAGACTTCACACCCCTTTGGCGGCTACCTCGGTTCTCATACAAATGATGCCGTATTTCGCATCCAGGCGACTCGTGGCTCGCACGCACGCACGCCGCGCGGACTCCGCCGCACGGAGCAACGAATTTACTGTACCTACCTAAATAAAAATGCCGGGATCAATTAGTCACTATTGTGCAGTGGATGGGTGTGGAAGTAAAAGGACAAATGGAAACTCTTTTTTTTCATATATTTCACTCTTATTATTTATTCAGATAGTAGGAGGTCATAGATTTAAAATGATATTATTATATTGCCAATAACATTAGTTAGATGACGCCGAACAACGTGGTGTGTATGGCCTAATTCGTATAAGGATAATAGGTACATTGTAGATGATCATTAAATTTATTGATCAAACAAAACTATCAATGGAAGGTTGCACGCTTCGATGTGAGAAACTAATTTGTGACGCTAACGCATGCATGAATTTGTTCACATGAATTTGCCGTAGCTAAATATCGTATCGTTGGTAGCTAGAACGATAAAAGTTGGTAGGTATCATCTTCATTTTATTCCTCACAATAAGACAGCCCATAAACGCGCTGAACGACGCGCTGCTTTCGAGATAGTGTTACACGACAGAAAGAGAAGCGAAATGTAGGTGGTTATCGTATTTAGGCATGCAGCTCTGTGCGAGTCAATTTGTACTTTATCGCGTCGTCGCAGAGTAGCTATTTCTTTTTGTGTGTTTGTACAGAGCAGCTTCTGTACGCCAGTACTCTTTTCTATTCTGTGGCCAGGCATAGTAAACATAGGGTACAATAGTAGAAAGGTAAGAAGGGAAGGGGCTTACAGTTTTACGTGGAATCCAAACCAAGGTCAGCCTCCAACGGTCGAGCGGTCACCCACGCACTGACCGCGCCCAGGGTTGCTTATGATCACTACCAACACGAGGCAATTAAGCGCTCGCATGTCGAAGTAGTCGATATTGGACACCGGGTGGCTAAACTCAGGTGGCAGTGGGCTGGGCACGTTAGCCGAAGAGACGATGACCGTTGGAGTAACCGTGTCCTACATTGGCGGCAGTGGACAAGAAAACGGAGTGTGGGAAGACCACCCGCCAGGTGGGACGACGATATCAAGCACATAGGCGGAAAGCAGTGGTTCGGTACAGCTGTAGGCCGGGAGGACTGGAGGAAAATTGGAGAGGCGTATGTCCAGCAGTGGACGCTTACACGCTGACTGACTGACTGACATGTCGAAATCAAAGCCAATGAGAAGCGCGCAAAGAATTCTGCATAATATAAGTATAAGAATGACTTTCCGCATAATGCATGCAAGGCCTAGGAGTTGCTTTATCGCCCATCTAGCCATATAACTGATCTGTGGCTCTTCCCTACTTTAGCTTTAGTTCAGCGAAGCTGCTTTGATGCGGGTGTTTTAAATTATAGCTTAATTTGGTATTGGATATTATTGTACAGGCTAGTGTATAGGCACAGATGAGATATGGTGGCGCCAACCCTCTATAAAGATATACATACATACTCACCGTACATACGTACGTAGACTACCGGGAGATTTATTTATTTCTGCAACTCTTCAGAGAGCCATTCTCTACTCCAAACACCAACTAAACACATCATGTGAAAAAAATCACTATCCTCATACTTAAAAAAATAGGTTTGAGCTTAAAAATTGAAAAAAAAATCTGGATAGGATTTGTTTTTTTTTTCTTCTAATTTTGCCTTATGTTTTCACTGTAAGACTGCACTCGAACTTTTCACAATTTGTACTATCCAGTTCGATATCATCGAACGGGCGGTCTGTCTGTCACCACCATTTCTCAGGAAAGTGTAGAGGTATCAAGTTGAAATTGTATAATAATAATAAGTAAGTTCGTACGGAACCCTCAAGGCGCGAGTCCTACTCGCACTTGTCTGGTTTTTTTTTAAATATTATTGGCTAAAATTTAATTTTATATGATACTTGGGTTGCGGGTAATTTTTTATGTATTATATTTATGAATGTTTTAATTTATTATCTCAATACTTTATATAAGTGTGGAAATGTATGAGTTTATAGTTGTTGCTGTTTTTTTTTTTATGCGAATGACCTAAGATTTCAAGAGTTTATTTATAAAATTGTAAGTGTGTAAGACTCTTACTCTTAGTATTGTAAACCTAACCTAATGGGCAAGTTAAAAAAAAAATTACATCGACAGCCCTTTCCGGTCCACTGCTGGACATAGGCCTCTCCCGAGGCACGCCACCACACGCGGTCTTCCGCTCTTCTCATCCATCCAATCCAGGCCCCTTTCGTCGTTCTAAAATTTTAATTGATTTTAATTTGCAATGTTGGCATATATAAGTGAGATAGATTCAGAGAGCGAAGCAGAACGCTGCTACCCGCAATAAAATTGAGCTCCGCTCTTCCCCAGGCAGTATGTTGTTATTTATTTAAAAGCCTCCATGCCGGAGCTGCAACATTAATTAACATTTTGACAGATCATTATAACTCTGTCGGAAGAAGCGGCTAACGGCAGCGGTGGAAGCGGCGGCTGCGGGAGTGGGATAGAAGGAGGAAGTGGAAGAGAAGGTGGAGGTGAGGCACAGGTACGAACTCCGCAGCACAGGCTCCGAGACACATATTGGAACCTCCGAAACACATATTGAAACTTCAGAAGCACGGGTCTTCCACCTTAGAAGGATATATTGGAACCTGAGCGAGCGCATCTGGTTGAAGCTTGCGTGACACAAGTTGGAACCTCCGAGACTCATATTGGAACCTCTAAAACATTTATTGAAACTTCAGAAGAACGGGTTAGAATCTGAGAGGCACATGTTGGAACCTGACCGAGCGCCTCTGGTTGAAACTTGCGTGACACAAATTGGAACCGCCGAGACACATATTGGAACCTACGAAACACATTGAAACTTCAGAAGCACAGGGTAGAACCTTAGAGGCACATGTTGGAACCTGAGCGCCTCTGGTTGAAACTTGCGTGACACAAGTTGGAACCTTCAAGACTCATATTTAATCTCCGAAACACACGTCGGAACCTGTAATCCGTTATGGTTGACTGAATCCGAGGAGACAAGGAACATGCTCCGACAAGTCAATAACACCTCCGAGAAGGTAGGTGTCATAATGGAGATTTCCCATTGGCTGGCTATACTGTACTAGAGGAGAAAACAGCTGAGGCTGCTATGCTATGCCATCAGTACGGTTATTTGCTGCTTGATAAGATCAGTTATGCTCAGCCTATCCGCCCCAATAACAATAAAATCTGACCAACCATCGGCCCAGCTCCTTTACAAACCACTTCCCAACATCACGCATTCCCGACTCCATTCACAGCGTTCTCCAGACATAGCACGCACGAGAAAAGAAGACAAATAAGAAGACGCCGCCGTGTCAAATTATGTCTGAGACGCGTACGTTATGGAAATTTCTCGAGCCGCCCCGCCGAGCGAGCGGCGCTGTCAGTTTATGAATGTTTGAGGCGGGAAATTCCGTTTACTTAACACTTTTTGGCTAGAGCCATTTCTTTAATACGTTCCTGTTTTTAACCCCCGACGCAAAAGGAGATGTTTTTCCCAGTGGTCGGGTGTTATAGTTTGACGCCTCCGTCTGTATGTGTGGCTGTCTGTGAGAGATTTCTTTCAGTCAACCTTTGGATAATTGAGAGTCGATTCAATCAGCCCGAATCGGTCCACTGCTGGACATAGGCCTCTCCCAAGGAACGCCACCGCACGCGGTCTTCCGGTCTTCTCATCCATCCAATCCCGACTACCTTCTTTAGGTTGTCTGTCTATCTTCTGTTTGCTCTTCTGTATGTTATCTTCTGTCTTCTGTATCTTTGTTAATGTTTTTGTGTGCAATAATGTATTTATATTCTATTCTACTTCTATGATTACATGTAAATTACTAAATTAATAAATTTAATATACATACAAATAAATATAAACAGGGTGTTCGGCACATGGACTGACAAATTTTTTTTGTAGGTAAGTAGGGTAATTTGCAAGGTTTTCACCTATGACACCATTTGTCTGGTGTCACGTGGTATCGAGAAACGATTTTTTTCCTTTATTTTTGAAAATTACCAAAATCTCAGCTTTAAACCCTTGTAACTTTTTTGTTAATTATTATATCTGCACGAAATAAAATGTACCTATTTGGTTTTACGATGTAGGTATCCTTGTTCTAGAAAAAATATCATTTGATGAAGTTAATACCATGAAAAGGACTTATGACCTCCCAAAGTTCCAAAGACGAGTAAAAATATGACAGAATCTTAATTTCTTAATTCATTTAAAAAAAACTGACAGCAATTGAAAGCTTAATTTTTAAGCTTAATAAGTTTGCTAGTTTACGCCCTTTCCAAATGCCATGCCATACAAATATTTCACTATGTGGCCAAAATTAGGGACAGAGACAAGAACAGAACGACAATACCTTTGTAACAGGGCCACCTTATCGACTTATTGAGAGCGTTTTCAGGAGCATTTTCAAATTTAACCCGCAATCCAAAACAAAATCAGGCGCTTCTTAAGGTGGTGGATGACTATTGTGAATGGACCAAAGGGATGAAGATAAAACCAGCGAAGTGCTACTGTTTGAGCTTAACCAGGAAAGGTTCAAAGTTTACCTCGAGCAATCCAGGTCTGACAGTAGCCGGAAAACCAATCGCAACCGTGGCTGATGAAGCTCCTTTTAAATTCTTGGGCAAAAGGATCACCAGCAGAGGAAAGGAGCATCCTACTGATGATATTGTCCAACTTTTCGAAGAGAGCCTCCGCCAAACTGACAATCTTCCCCTCCTGGGTACACAAAAGGCATGGATTTACGATAACTACCTGACATCAAAACTTTCATGGCCATTTCTCGTCTACGACTTCACAAAGCAAAACCTGACTAAATTAGACTCGTATGTGACCAGATTCCTGAAATCATGGTTTGGACTGGCTCACCCGGCTGACTCGTCAACGCTATACAGATCTCACAATAACTTTGGACTGAACATTAAGAAACCGTCGATATTTTATCAAAAGGCGAGAATAGCCAAACGATGTATACTCAAAGACTCCAATGATAGCGCTATCCAAGCCTTACCCAACACATCACTATCAGATGAACTGGAATCGAGACTCGACTTCTACAAATCATTCCAAGTTGGTACACGCACCAATAGATCTGGATTGGGCATAGAAACAGCAAAGTCTGATAAAGAAATACTGAAAGGTTTTGCTCAGGAGGACATGGAACAAGGCTTCAAACTTCACGCCTTAAACCTAGAAATGCAGAATGATTGGCTAACAGTGGGTGACTTCTGCATCCCTCCTGCATTGAAGTGGAAATCCATAATATACAACTGGTCCCCTGAGCTGCTTAAGTTCTACTTAAATGCATTCCAGCTTACTCTCCCCGACCCGAGTAACCTAGTTAGATGGGGGAAATCTACAAATAGACTATGCCCGTCATGTAAGGAGTTCGTAGGCACGGCCAAACATTTGTTATGCGGATGCAAAATACTACTTGAGCGAGGCCAGTATTCCTACCGTCATGATAAAGTCCTCCAAATCATCAGAGAGGCCATCAACCTGTCAATTGCACGGACCAGGAAAGGGCAAACCAGTAGCGGCTTCCAGAAGGTCAACTTTGTGAAACCTGGAGCCAATAAGCTGCCCAAAGATAGGACTAAACCTTCTTCAATTTTGGGAGCAGCAAAGGATTGGGAATTGTTGATGGACACACATGAGAAGCATTACCAAATGCCTTCGGAAATCTGTACCACAGCATTAAGACCGGATATACTCATATTCTCAAAAGCGACAAAGCATGTAGTACTTGTTGAACTTACAGTTCCATGGGAAAGTAACATACCGAAGGACCACAACATCAAGCTTAACAAGTACTGCAACTTAGTAGACCAGATTGTGAGAAACGGATTCAAGACTGATCTCTTCGCTGTGGAAGTCGGAGCAAGAGGACTACCAGCGAAGTCGCTCTACAGTCTCTTCAAGAATCTAGGGCTCCCAAGATCGACGCTAAGCTCATATATGGAGAGAGCTTCAAAAACGTCACTGGAAGCATCCTACAGAATATGGATAGGTAGAGAGAGGGAGGTCGAGAGCGGGACTGGTGGTTTCCCCGCGTCCTAGTCAACGCAGACTAGCTGACGAGGGCTTGAAGCGAGCCGAAACGTGAAGCATGCGCGGGAAATTTAGAGTGGCCACTCGCTAGTCCCGGCCTCGATTAATACCCTCCTCTACTGCCGATGGGCCCGGATATGTTCGGTGAAGCCATCGCAAGCTTAGATCCACACCTTCCTCCTTCTGTAACGGTTGCGCGGGTACGCTTTCATTGTTAATGTTTAGACTCTTGCAAATTATCCCTAATTTTGGCCACATAGTGAATGATTTGTATGACATGTGGTATAACGTTTGAAAGGGCATAAACTAGCGAACTTTTTAAATGAAAATGAAGCTCTCAATTGCTGTCCGTTTTTTTTAATGAATTAAGAAATTAAGATTCTGTCATATTTTTACTCGTCTTTGGGACTTTGGGAGGTCATAAGTCCTTTTCATGGTATTAACTTCATCAAATGATATTTTTCCTAGAACAGGGATACATCGTAAAACCAAATAAATTTTATTTCGTGCAGATATAATCATAAACAAGAAAGTTACAAGGGGTTAAAGCTGAGATTTTGGTAATTTTCAAAAATAAAGAAAAAAATCGTATCTCGATACCACGTGACACCAGACAAAAGGTGTCATAGGTCAAAACCTTGCAAATGACCCCACTTAACTACAAAAAAAATTTGTCGGTCCATGTGCCGAACAGCTTGTATACTTATACATACTTATCCATCTTGACTAAATTTGCACAGCAGGCAGGTTGGCTTAGCGCAAACACAGCCAGTGCAAAGAATATGAACAGGCTCGCGAAATTCTCTGCTGAATTTCCGCATACCATTTCATATTCACTAACTATTTCAGTTTGATATACGCCGCCGCGTCTCGTGCCGCGCGCGGCATCACTCACTGTGCCGACCGCGACTCTCATTTTCTCGGCTTTTCGTGAATTTCAGAGGTGGGATGATAGTTGTCGGTCGGGCGTGGTTTGTTGCCATCGATCTTGCTGCCCGATGCCGAATAGACCTTTTTTTTTTAAGGAAACTGACACTGTTGGCTACATCACCTACAACGTCCGTGATGTCAGCCCATAACACCGGGTGAACTAGGTGCCATGTCAGTGCTTCCCCCTTTGATCGTGCCGGCTACACTGAACTGGTCGGAAAACACAATCTATTTACATAGCCGTTTAGACCGACGTTTCATTCAGTGCGGTGGTACCAACCCGGGCGGGTTAAACCCTACCACCAAGTAAGATTAGGAGGGAAGGGCAATAAAAAAAAAGGGACCTGCGGTTTTACGAGGAATCCGAACCTCGGTCAGCCTCCAACAGTCAGCGGTCACCCATCCAACTACTGACCCAGCGTTGCTTAACATTCAATAGCGACAGTTAACTGTCTGCACCACTGAGCTATCGAGGCTGACCTGGGCAGGCATTCTCTAACGTCCTACCGTCAACGTCGGTGACGCTGACTAGTTATGTCTCTGTCTAGTTCATATAATTAGACAGAGACATAACTAGTCAGCGACGTTGACGGTAGGACGTTAGAGAATGCCTGCCAAGGCCTATCAACATATTCAGAATTTCACTCTCGACTCACGACTCTCGTACCGTGTGAGGTCTGTACTTAAAGAGAATAGCCCCGATGCATCTCTCCCCGTTCATGTCGTAAAAGACGACTAAGGGGTAAGGACAAGATGCCGTGCATAAGGGCGACAGGTTAGCCACCTTATTCACCTCAGCACGGTTCTTCTACCGAGTACCAATCGGCTCTGCAGATGTTTTCTCTACAGAACCGCTAAACTCTGAAACGCTCTCCCGCCCAATTATTTCCTCCCAAGTATCAAATCAAATCAAAATATGTTTATTGCCTTTTAAATTTTTTTGCAAAAGGTACAACTTAACGTCGTAGGCGTTCTCCTCCAGCCAAACTTTGGGTTATCACGAATGAGTGTGGAGTCGCAGAGAACAAATAAGAATGATGTAGACAATTTCAACAAATTATACAACATAAATATAAATAAATAGATAAAAATATATCAATACATACAAATATACACAAGTACGGTCTCTGATCCATCAAGAGTGGCGTGAATGGGCACCTGTCGGGCTGGCACGGCATTCGCAACCCCCGCATACGATATAGCCATCGGCGTCGTTAGACACCTTATGGGTGGCTCGGTCGGACCAGTACTGTGGAGGAAAGATCTGCTGAACCGATTGGTGTGCATCCGAAAATTCCCTCAGTTCTAATACCTAGTCGTAATTTTGGAAGAAATCGGCTATAATCTATTGTTATGACAACCACACAGTGACTTTGATGTCGATTTAAACCAAATTATGATTTATGACTAAACATAAAATTCGAAAGTTAATAAAAATAGAAAAAGGAAACCTTCAGAGAAAATTATGTATGAAAAAAAAAACCGGCCAAGTGCGAGTCGATCTCGCGCACCGACGGAGGTTTCCGTATCGTCATGTCATGGTCAGCGCCACTCACGCCACGCTTAGTTAAAATACTTCATACTCTTTTCGGTAGATGGCGCGCATACACTTTTTAGATTCTTGTATATGGTGACCCCCGTGATTTTTTTACTTTGTCTTATTTTTATTATTTATTGTTATATCGGCCATAATAACACATATTCTGTGAAAATTTCAACGGGCTACCTATTACGGTTCAAGAGATACAGACCTCGGACAGACAGACAGACAGAGGGCGTAGGCTTAGTAAGAGGGCTCCGTACGACGGATACGGAACCCTAAAAATGGTTAAATATATCATATTTTTTACCTCAACCCACTCGGAGTGGAGATAATTGAAAATTTTCACTTAAAAATTATTAGAATTTTAGCGAAGGCCCCGCTCGAAGTTGGGGCAATTTTTTTCAGCATGAAAAAAAGGAAAATGGTTGCCCGCTGAAAGTTCTCAATGAGCTTCCGTCGCGGCGGAAACGAGAGTGCGGGGCGGGGCGCGGGGCCCGGAGGGGAGGGGGAGCACTTCCGGTAAGGCTCGTGAAGGCGGACGGCACAGTGTAGCTTGAACAGTGAATACTATATTTTTTTTATTATATTATGTAATATTTTTTTTACTATGCAAGTCTTTTTTATGTAATTCGGTATGGGTGGCTGAGTCGGAGAGGCCAAAGCACATGCTTCGACCAGCCAATATCACCTCCGACAAGGTAGGTGCCATACCGGAGACTTCCCTGGATTGCTGGCTATACTGGACTAGAGGAGAACACAACCGAGGCTGCTATGCGGCCATCTTACATCCAGTACGGTGGTATCAACCCAGTCGGCTACAATTTGATCCTACCACCTAGTAAGGGGCAAGGGAAGGGACCTACAGTTTTACACCGGTTCCGAACGGTGAAGCAGCAGATATAGGTATGCACGTAATTAAACGGTTTTTTTTTTTCGTCAGAACAAACTCATTGGTGGGGTGTACAAACCGGATTCGAACCGCGGACCTCTCGCATGAGAAGCCGATGCCCAAACCGCTTGAGCATTTTTTTTTTTTATGGAAACTGACTGTACCGGCCCCACACGGTACACCTTACCTTTTTAATTATGGATTAAAACTATTTTGAAGTTCTTATCTTAAACGATTATTGAGAACATAGCAAGTGGAATGCGGAGCCGCGCCGCGCCGCCGCCGCCGCGCCGTGCGACCGCTTGAACGCTGAGCACACTCAAGAAGTAAGTGGCTACGGAACCCTCTGTGTGTGTACAACGTACGCACTTAAGTTTTTTTTTCTAACCTGTTTTTTTAACATGTTTTTTTTTTTCAAAAAATTTTCAATGTGATTTACGAATCACTACGGTGCGCTGCAGATACACACATAATCATGCTGTATCCGCGAATTGCTCCGTACTACAGAACGGTATTGTTCACTCTTGCCTTCGGTTAGTTAACCCTTTTGTTCGCTAAGCTAGGTAGGACAATACTTGTGGGTAATTTATTTTTCCGAGAGTGGACAAGAACGCATTGTGAATTTTCCTATCTTATATAATTTTTGGGTTCCGTCGCAAAATTTGAAATTCGTCTTCCTTCGCGTGGTTTCGCGAGGAGATGTGTTTTAGGGTTCCGTATCCGGTATGGGACCCTATTACTAAGCCTACTCCGTTTGTCTGTCTGTCCGTCCGTCTGTCTGTCTGTCTGTCTGTCTGTCTGTCCGAGGGCTGTATCTCTTGAACCGTAATAGGTAGCCCGTTGCAATTTTCACAGAATATGTGTTATTATGGCCGATATAAAAACAAATAATAAAAATAAGAAAAAGTAAAAAATTGACGGAGGTTCCCATAGAAGAAACCAAAAAGTGTATGCGCGCGCGCCATCTACCGAATAGAGCGTGAAGCATTTTAACTAATCATGACATTTAGCTAATATGAAGCATTTCATAACACGCCATAGATGGCGTGAGTGGCGCTAACCATGACATGGTGATACGGAACCCTCGGTGCGCGAGTTCGACTCGCACTTGGCCGGTTTTTTTAGGTATGTCGACTGTACCATTGGTCCCTCGACGCAGCCACCCATGTTGGTTTACATAAAAAACTATAGAGTGGAAAAACCGGCATGAAACTAAGTATTTCTATAAAAACCACAGTTCATCCACACAGTTCAGTGCTTCAATCACAACCTTATAAATGTTTAACCGCAAATCATATAAGGTACGAACCCAACAAACGCGAAGAGACCTCCGCAAAAACTCAATTCAGAAGGGTGTTGTATTTCGCGAGGAAGGCATCGCTCTTCCGCTGTGCAATCAGCCCCAAACGCCAGCTGTTCCTGAATAAGGAATTACGTGTGCGGCTTCTAGTCCAACCTTTACACAGCCGTAGTTAGGACTTTGCAAGGGGGGTGGGAATTAATTTCGCTGGCATGGCCCCCTAAAGTTCAAACCATTTATATTTTGATGTGTAAACATCTGTACCCTAATCCTGAGATTATTTTAGGACAGGATTGAATTAACGATTTAGTAACGTTAACAGTAACTGTGACGATCGTGAGTGATGTGTACACATCTTAACAGGGAGTTCCGACACTCACGTTTTTAGGGTTCCAAAGCTCAAAAGAGGCAATAAACGGAACCTTTATAGGATCACTATCGTGTCTGTCTGTATGTCTGTCCGTCTGTCATGGCTTATTTTCTCAGAATCTACGGGACGAAAAAGTTGAAAGTTTGATGGCCTAATCATGGGCATATAACGTAAATCAACGAATTTAGATTTTTGGGGACAAATTAGAAATGAAACAATTTCTTTTTTCAATTGCATCATCGAAAATATAATTATATAATTTTGCAATCTACAGTTTAAAAGATATTAAGAAAATATACAAAAATTTATACTCCCGCCCCCCTCCCCTCCCTTTTTTCGGAAACGATTCAGTCTAAAATTTCGAATAAGAAAATAGAGAATATAGGGCCTCTTTTATAGCTTACGGGAAAACCTAAATGAAAATTCTAAGTCATAAAGTTCTCACAGAAAACGGAATGGTAGGAACCCTCTCCACTGTTAATTTCTTACTGAAACGGAATGCCTGTTTGTGCATACCACTGTTGTAATATCACTTTCTTCAACGTGAATGCCAGATTTATTGCAGAAGTCATTTTCTTACAGCCAAATTAGTACACAACAATGCATTAGCGTAGTTTTCTTCGCTACTACGGAGCGAGAAGTATCGAAAAACTTATTTGGTTCGGAATTCGAAACTCTGTCCTCTCGTATTATGAAGTCGGTAAGTCTTAAGTGGCCACCCCTCTCTTATCAGTTGTCACTCTTCATTCTTCGAACTGCCACTCGAATGCTAGCCCCCCTTTTCTTCCAACTTGTTACGCCACTGTCCTATTATATCTCACGCTCGGCAGTCAACGTGTATTGGGGGGTAATATTGCCCTGTTCACGGAGGCGCACATGAGTGAGGTAACTGGAGACTACCTCCGACTTTGTACATGCTGTTTCATAAGTAAGCTGTACTTATAGGTGGGACCACAAAAGACTGATTCTGCCCCTGAAACTTAAAAACTTACATCTACTTTCTTCTGAGTTCTAACTTCCTTCATACGAACATACATTAGGTCATGCATATTTAGGAATGGTATAGGTAAAGACAAAAGGGTCTACACGAGCCTTCATACTTCAAATAAAAAATAATTCACATCACATTTACACTTATCAACACTAATATTATAAAGAGGTAAAGTTTGTAAGTTTGGATGTAGTACGTAATCTCCGAAAATACTCATCCGATTAAAAAAATTATTTTACCAATATTTAGAAAGGACCTTCAGAATGGACATAGACTAAGGCGAGCGAAGCCGCGGGCAAAAGCTAGTGGCACATAAAAGGCCTCTCGCTATATATAAAGAGTCACTCGCACGTGGCAGTTCTTCCTCACACGGTTGGCGTCCCGCGGGACTTCCGGGCCGAAAGCACTCGCGCCTTCGCGGAGAGTTCGCGAGATTCGGTGGAGCAAAAAATATGCTATGTAAGTAAGCAGTTATCTAAGTAGGTACACTCGGTCGTATTTTTGGAACCGTAATAGGTAGGCGGTTGAAATTTTCACAGGATATGTGTTATTATTTAGTACATAACAACAAATAATAAAAATAGAAAATAAAAAAAATAATAAGGAAACAAGAAACGTGTTTTTTCAACGTTTGTTTTTTTTTTTTGTAGTGCGGAAACCTCGCTGCGCGTTTCCGACTCTCACTTGGCCGGTTTTTTTTATGGAAACTGACACGATTGGCTACATCACCTACATTATGAGTTCACAGCCTTTAATACCCTCCCCCCCCCCCCCCCCCCCCCCACCACCTATATTGTACGTGTAACCCTAACCACGGCTAGCCTTAAAGGTCGGACCTGGACGAACTGTCGTCGATCTATAGCACCACCACGGAGCTACCTGACCGAACTAAACTGACGCTGTTATTTACGTTCGTGTTCGGCCAGTAAAAGTCGTGTTACGCACTAATATCTCATTGAACCATCTACTACAGACCAGCGCTACTCAACTCGCGGCCCGCTTTACATTTTCGTGCGGCCCTCTAGGAAAAATAAAATGATAAAACCCGACTGCTAAAAATTAAGGAATAAAGGAAATCTGAGTAGAAAATGCTGTAGTCGGGCTATCTGTCTATTCGAATCCAACTACACGCCCGACTACTGATATTTTCTCGTTTCCTTAATTTTTAGCAATCGGGTTTTATACATTTTTGAAGTGAAAACTTCTTTAGCGGCGCTTGGCACTTTTTTAGGTGGGTAAAAAATGTTAAAATCGCGTCATCGCGTCAGCGTCAGTTTTATTTTTATTATTTGAAATGTAACCTTAAGCCATTGCATTAAGGGTTAAGTTACGAGTGGCTCGGGATCAATTCTGTTCGTCTCTCAGTGAGTGGGAATCCGATATTCGTTTGGTCGTTTATGTCATTTCGTGGCTCAATGGTAAGAATGTAGGATTTGTATTTTTTGACCAAGCGTTCAAATCCCTCAAAAAAAATTTTTGTTTTTTTTTTCTTTTGCATATATACATATCGCACACGCTGAATCCCGAAAATCGGGGTAATCAGAGTAATCGGTGTTGTACTGCAAGAACTCTGGTAAATTACAGCACAACACCGACCACCACGTTTCGCAAAGTATTCGAACAAGATTCAATGGATCAAGCAGCAAGTAAGGCACGAAGACCCACCTGCTGCATGACTCGGTGGAAGTACCGTGCCAAGGTGAGAGGTGGCGAGCCTGTCGCCCTTTAGCACGGCATCTTGTCCTTATCCCTTAGTCGCCTTTTACGACATGCATGGGGAGAGATGCAGTGGAGCTATTCTTTTTAAGTACCGGCCCCACACGGTTTTCTTTTGTTTTCTTTTTTAAGCAATGTTACGGTGTAAAATTATTTTTTTTAGGGTGTTTAGTTTTTTTATAACCACCTAAGAATTATTTTCGGAAATACAAAAAGTTTTCACTTCTGCCGACACTCCCGGAGTGCAACTGTGGCTTTTTTTTATTTATTTTTCTTCAAACCCCACTCGATGGGGTTTGAAGTGATATTCGAAATTTGACAAGATGGCGCCTGACGGCCACCATTTTGAATTTTCACGTTTTTTATAGCCTATAGCACTTCCATAATTAAGACAAATCTAACGACACTTCATATGTTAAAATTCATTAAGCCGTTTAGACTGCAGCGCGTGCCATTGAAATAGACATACATACATACATGCACTCGAAAAAAACTACCCAACTTTTTGGTCCGCGCAGTCGTGGTTACGTCACTACCTGCGCACACTCAGCTAGCGTACACGGACGTGTACGCGGCTGAACCGGCACGGTAGACGGGTCTATCATGATTTTTAGGGTTCCGTATGCATACGGAACCCTAAAAATCTAAATTAAAAAATCTAACCCTAAAAAATCTTAGCCTAAGTCAGTTAGCCTCGGTAGTTCAGTAGTGCGGTCAGCGCGGTCAGTACTTGGATGGGTGACCGGTCGACCGTTGGAGGCTGACCGTGGTTCCTCACCCTAATAGGTGGTAGGCTTCATCCCGGCCAGATTGCTACCACCGCACTGAACGAATCGTCGTCGGTCGAAATGGCTACGTAAATAGTTCGTGTTTTCCGCCCAGTTCAGTGTAGCCGACATGAATTGAAGGGAAGCACTGACAGGGCACCTAGTTCACCCGGTGTTATGGGCTGACATCACGGATGTTGTAGGTGATGTAGCCAACCGGGTCAGTTTCAATTAAAAGAAAAGTCATTTTTCTAATTCTGCCTTTCAAAAATATGCCTCTGCGTTGGCCCTCGACGAGAAAAAGGTTGAGTACCGCTGATCTACAGCTTTCTAACAACCAGCTGCCGCCATTATTTCAATTAATTAAGAGAGCAATAAAAGCAATCTCGATCGAGATCTCATAACAAATCAAGCGAAGATCGCATCTACCGGAGAAGCCAACTATGAATTGTTATTTTATTTTATTTTAGACACTAAAATCTGATGGCAGATCGTGCAGTAACAATTTTCTGATAGAAGGTTAATATACCGTATAGTGGGAGATTTATTTAATTTCTTTTTTAGGGTTCCGTAGCCATTCGGAAGCCTATTACTAAGCGTACGCCGTCTGTCTGTCCGTCTGTCTGTCTGTCGAGGGCTGAATCTCTTGAACCGTAATAGGTAGCCCGTTGAAATTTTCAAAGAAAATGTGCTATTATGGCCGATATAACAACAAATAATAATAATAAACTGTTTAATAATAAGACAAATAAAAAATTCACGGGGGTCCCCATATAAGACACTAAAAAGTGTATGCGCGCCATCTACCGAAAACAGGTTGAAGCATACATACATACATATACATACCACACACGCTGTATCCCGACCATCAGGGCAGAGTAATCGGTGTCGTGCTGCAAGAACTCTGGAAAATTGATTTAGTAGGTTGAAGTTTTGAAGAATTTTAACTAATTATGAATTTTAACTAGAGTAATCGGTGTCGTGCTGCAAGAACTCTGGAAAATTGATTTAGTAGGTTGAAGTTTTGAAGAATTTTAACTAATTATGAATTTTAAGTAATATGAAGTATTTCATAAAACACGCAATAGATGGTGTGAGTGGGGCTGACCATGACATGGCGATACCAAACCCTCGCCTCGGTGCGCGAGTTCGACTCGCACTTGGCCGGTTTTTAATAAAAGTCCTCCTACAATGCAACCGCTAAGAGCATTTTTATTATTATTGGTTGTTATATCGGCCATAATAACTTTATTAACACATGTTCTGTGAAAATTTCAACGGGCTAACTATTACGGTTCAAGAGATACAGCCCTCGGACAGACAGACAGACAGACAAACAGACAGACGGCGTAGGCTTAGTAATAGGGTCCCGTACGACGGATACGGTACCCTAAAAATGAATCATTATTGTATCACACCACTACCCATAATATCATATCTACATTTTATTTGAGGGCAAAACTTCTGATATTTCCTACTTCAACTCAATTATAGATTTGTTGCAGACAATATTGAATATAATATTGGCTGCAACGAAAACGGCAGCATTTTCACATCAATATTTTTAATACACCGTTAATTGTGAGAAATAAAACTAAATTGGAACTGTGTAAGAGCCATTATTTCATAACACTACCTACTATAACTATAATAATGCCTCTGGCTGGTGTTAATTTGCTGCGTGATTCTAGGTCGTTGGACCAACTCTCTACAAACATAATATTTCTTGGAAGCAGTGTTCTCATTGGTAGCTAAGTGGGACCTTTTTCTAGTTATGAGGGAAGAGAAACATTCTCTTTCGATTAAACCGTTAGTTTGTCTTTTATTTTAGGTAATCCGGTATGGGTGGCTGAATCAGAGGGGTGAGGGCACATGCTCCGACCAGCCAATATCACCTCCGAGAAGTTAGGTGCCATACCGGAGTCTCCCTGGATTGCTGGCTATACTGGACTAGAGGAGAACACAGCCGAGGCTGCTATGCGGCCTTCTTACATCCAGTACGGTGGTATCAACCCAGTCGGCTACAATTTGAGCCTACCACCTAGTTAGGGGCAAGTGAAGGGACCGAATAAAACTCACTGGTACACGCTGACCGGATTCGAACCATGGACCCGATTCCCAGCCTCGGCCACCAGCCGATCTAGTACCGGGTGTGGCCGGTACTTAAAAAAAAATTGTCCCACCGCATCTCTCCCCGTGCATGTATAAAAGGCGACTAAGGGATAAGGACAAGTCAACCACCTCTCACCTTGGCACGGTCCTTCCACCGAGTCATGCAGCAGGTGGGTCTTCGTGCCTGACTTGCAGCTTGATAAATTATCTTGTTTGAATACTTTGCGAAACGTGGTGGTCGGTGTTATGCTGCAATTTACCAGAGTCCTTGCAGCACAACGCCAATTACTCTGCTTATCCCGTTTGTCTCCGGGCTATTTGGATCAACGTTACGTATCACAGTGCTCATGAGGATGGCCCGTACGTTTGACCCGAAACGTTTGATTCGTTGAATTTTTAGGGTTCCGTATCCGTGGTCCGGGACCCTATTACTAAGCCTACGCCGTCTTTCTGTCTATCTGTCCGTCTGTCTGTCCGAGGGCTGTATCAACCGTAATAGGTAGCCCGTTGAAATTTTCACAGAATATATTTTATTATGGCCGATATAACAACCAAAAATAAAAAACCGTTTAAAATAAGAAAAAATAAAAAATTCACGGTGGTCCCCATATAAGACACTAAAAAGTGTATGCGCGCCATCTACCTAAAACAGTATGAAGCATTTTAACTAATTATGAATTTTAACTAATATGAAGCATTTCATAAAACACGCCATAGATGGCGTGAGTGGCTCTGACCATGACATGGCGATACGGAACCCTCGGTGCGCGAGTTCGACTCGCACTTGGCCGGTTTTTTTAATAAAGGTCCTCCTACAATGCAACCGCTAAGTGCGCTCTGATATTTAGACATGGTGTCTTACAAACTTCTACAAAGGTGTGTGAGTAGAGCTAAACCGTTATAGTGCCCCAAGCATAGCGTGGCCAGAGCACCAGAGATTCATCTGCTGATATCAAACCGGTCGGCTGCTGTAAAGTGTAGGTACAGTCGCCAAATGACCCGCCTTTGCTTTGCCGTAGTCGAAAGCAGTTTTGATCGAAAAGCCTAACTTGCAGAATGTATTTAAAGCAAAACGACTACAATCAATGTCTAAGTTGTAAAATGTCTAAGAAGCAAAACGTCTAAAACGTAATTTGCCTTAACAGCATTACGTCTACTATGGTAAAATGTATAAGAAGAAAAACGTCTAAAACGTAATTTGCCTTAGCAGCATTACGTCTACTATGGTAAAATGTGAAGAAAAACGTCTAAAACGTAATTTGCCTTAGCAGCATTACGTCTACTATGGTAAAATGTCTAAGAAGCAAAACGTCTAAAACGTAATTTGCCTTAACAGGATTACGTCTACTATGGTAAAATGTCTAAGAAGCCAAACGTCCAAGATAAAAAAACCAAAATTAAAAAGCTACACGGATTTAGTTTTACGAAAGGTTTAATGCGATTTTCAAGTTAAAACATAAAATAAAATAAATCAAAACTGGTCGAAAGTTTACAGTTTATTTATTTTTTTATTCAGACCTTTATTGACATTTAACATACAGAAACACAATCAATACTAATAATAAATCTGTAAGGAATGGTCATGGAGTAAGTTACTTTGTCTTAGGAGATACAGCGTTTGTAGACTCTATGTACGATACTAAAGTAAATTGACGATTTTTAGAAATATTTTCTGTACGTATGTATGTACCTCCATATAACCTTTAAACCGATCATCCGAATTCGATTAAACTTACAAGCTATATGTGACACAATATAGGCTAAATAAAATTCAGTTCCGTTCATCCTACATAAGATGTGGCTCTCTACAAACTGAGTTGTTCCGCGCGCCGAAATAAAGGTGTCGCAGGAACGCAGCTCGGCATTTTTCTTACTTACTTATGTACTGAATTTCACGCGTGCGAAGCCGTGGACAAAATATAACACTGTCCGCTTGCGTCGGGGGTTAAATCGTTCTTGTGCCGCACTGCAAAGGTGTGGAACGGGCTCCCAGGAAATATCTTCCCCCACTCCTACAATCCACAGATCTTCAAATCGCGGGTTAATAACCTTTCCCCAGCAACATTAGTCCACTTCCAAGCCGGACTGGCACCTCCTCGGGGGTGAAATTGGCTGCGCCTGAGGTTGCGACCTCGGACAGAGCCACCCAGTTCGGTAGCAATAAAAAAAAAAAATACTAAATATAGTGGAGAGCCGATTATCAGAACTAATTGTGGAACAACGGTGTTCTGAAAACCGATTTTTTCGGACGATCGACCACTATGTATTTCTATGAAGGAAAACGTTGTCTATACAGACATGTGCATTTAAAGCAAAGCCAATCAGTATGTACATATGTGTCCGCCATGGGTGTCCGCACTCAATCCATTTACTTATGTCTAGTAAAAATTACAATATTTGGATATTTTTGAATGATAACCTGATTATTTATTTACAATAAATTAAATAGCTATAAATTGAGTCAAATTAAAATTAATTGAATTTTTTGGATTAGCGGTCGTTCGGATGACGGACACGTTCGGATAACCGGTGCTATAGTGTAAGACATAAACAAAACTTAAATAAAAACTGGCCAAGTGCGAGTCGGACTCGCGCACCGCGGGTTCCGTACGTACCAACCACCACACAATATATTTTTCATGGGTATTTATCAAAAGAATTGTGTTTTCTTTGAGCTTACACTATAATCACACTAAGTTTGACGGTAACCTCTGTATTACCGTTTTTGCGATAGAGCACAATAATAAAAACTTAGAACAAACATGTTTTTAGGTTTCCGTATCCCGGACGGAAGCCTATTACTAAGACTCCGACGTCCGTCCGTCCGAGGGCTGTATCTCTTGAACCGTAATAGGTAGCCCGTTGAAACTTTCACAGAATATGCGTTACTATGGCGGATGAAACAACAAATAAGAAAAATAAGAAAAAGTTAAAAATTAAGGGGCCCCCATACAAGAAACATTTTATTAAAATAGATTAGTCACACTATTTAATAACAGATGGCGCAAACGACTTTTATACATCGCATGCATTGTTACGTGCTGTCATTTTCCCACCGTAAAGTGCTATTGACCTCATTGAGGCGTCTAAAAGATAGCCGCTTCTTAATCTTTGGTCGTTCCAAAAAAATAATTTTCAGAAGTTTGATGTTTGACAGATCACTTTTAAAAAATAAAGTGACGTTACTATGGTAACAGCTGTCAGTGGGCAAACATGGAGACCTGTCATAACATAAACATATAATATATCCATCGAATTGGAAAGGGGTCCCTTTCCAATTCGATGAATGTATCTGATAAATTCAAATTCGAAGACCATTGCCACCTGAGCGGATAGGCGGATATTATTGATAGCGGATAGATACGGAAACCTTCGCGCGCGAGTAAAACTCGCACTTGACAAATTTTTTTAAAATTATTATTTGTAAAATATCCTCCATAATAAATAACACATATTTTGTGAAAATTTCAACCGGGTAGGTTGGTTCAAGATGGGACAGATGATTTAGGCTCAGTAATAGGGCGGGACGGAACCCTAAAAATAATATATCACGCTGTTGCCTATGCCTTGTCACAAAATTACTTCTTTACTAATTCCACTATTTCCTACAAATACTAACTCTTCTTAGTATTAGTAGGTTAACTGTTAATAAATCTGAGCGCTTTAATCACGAATAATTTGGATCCTCCTGAGGTTGATTTTTTTTTATTCTACCAAATTCTATTCGATAAGACTTAAAAATTAGGCTAAATATTAACTATGGAAACATGACATACTCAAAATCTACTGATTCCACTTTGGGCGTAAATATCCATTTACATGATAAAGAAAAAAACTGAAATGGAACCCACATTCAAAATATTTTTCGTTTTTCGTGACATTTTATGACCAGATTAAGTTGAATATTTTATTTAACACCGTAATAAAGAGCGCACCTACATAAATCTATCAGATTGATCTTGAAATGTGTATACGATTGAGGATTATTATTTGATAACAAATAAATGAAAATAAAATTATTCGAAGCTCAGTTGGCCTTTGAACAAAATGGGATTCTGATCTCGTTCATACTTCTCCATGACATCCAACGACGTTAATTAGCTATTTACTGGTATTATGTAATGCGCAAGATGCTCGATTCAGTAGCCGAAAAAAATCCTACCGCTACCTTATATCGTGATCATGCTATCCCACTCGGACAAACGGCAAAGTGAGGTTTAATGAGGCGTGAAAGGTCGAAAACGAAAATGGATGTCTCAATAATAAGGAAAGCGGGGTCGGGTTCGGGTCGGCCACATGCGTTCCATTTTCGAATTATTATTAGTTTCGAATCGAATTGATCGCGTCGTCGCATCCCGTTAATTTTCCTAATCTGTTTTCGGAATTCGCTTTTCAAATTCTGGAAACGTACATTCGTGTCAAGCACGCGTGATATTTTTAGCACCTTTTCATCTATCGATAAGAAGTGCTGTTGTCAGTTTACTGACAATTTTGCCCTATCAACAACGAGGCTATTAACTTTATAAAGCACCGATTATAAAGCAGCGCTATTTTCTAGGAAGCTTCTCCGTCGACTGGCAACACCGGGACAACCGTTGTAATGACTGCCGCTTCGAACGCGGCGTGCTGTTTTTGCTAAGTTGAGTTAACGGTGGCGCTTTCACATAAAAGTTGATAACGTTTGAAAACGTTACCGTTAATTATAGGACCATGGGATAGTGCCCGCGTCTGCGGCTGCTCATTTTATAGCTGGGTGTATTTTATAAAATATAGTTTATTTGAGGATAAATTCGCATAGAGAATGACCGCCTGCCAATAGTTGTATATACCTATCTACTACACCATAGAGCACGAAAAATACGTGCGGAATATCAGCACCGCATCGCAGAGTATTCGCCGTAGATGCAGACCGCTCGGCGCCGCGCGGACATCAAACCGCAGTGGGTTCAAATAATTTCCATACGTTACAGAATTTGCGGAAAAATACGCGCGTTTTCTTTTTTTGCGCAGTACGTGCTAGCTCTTGCACGCATGGAGAACAAAAGTAGGAATAGATCGGTCAGCGCCGAGCAGCGTTGACTTTGAGTCCGGTCCGGCCTGAGAGGTCAGCGCCGAGCCAGCTATATACGTGTCTCGCTCGTCGTGTAGAGAGCGTTTCAACTAAAAGCTCCCTTCGCCGTTATGTTGGCTCCACTGTCTGTCTGTCAAAACAGCGTTGAGGGTTACTATGTGTACAGATTTACCCGTAATTATCGTTATTTACCGTATTTATTATAAGATAAATACCGATTACATTATTAGGTAATATAATCTTCACAATCTGGCAAAACGAATTTAAGCACTGACAGTGACACTGACAGTGGAGCCAACATAACGCGAAGGTAACTTTTAGTTGAAAGGCTCTCTAGACGAGACACTATCGAAATGGTGATGTAGACTGTAGGGTAAGAATGTATGGCTGCCAATAAGCGCCATCTCGCGGCATTGGCGTGAAACTCGTTCTCTCTGCAGCACAGAATACATAATAGGTTGTCTGCAGTGTGAAACGCTGTAGTGCTCTCGTCGAATGCTGCGACTGTAGAGGTCGCTACAAATGCATACGTATATCTAAATATTACAGACAACACACACAGGCAGATTTGCGGACACAGCAGCCCTCGGGCTTCTGTACCAAAATGGCAAAAAGGAACCACTTAAAATGCTGGAATCGTTGGAAATTCTCCAACGATTCCAGAACAAGGTTCTACGCGGAATCTGCGGTGCCACATGGTTCACCAAAAATAGTGAAGTCCACGAGTACCTAGAAATGGTAACAGTGAAGGAGGAAGTGAAAAATCGGCTGGAAAGTTACAAATTGCGTCTGCAGCACCATGAGAACCCGCTGGCAATACAGCTCCTAAATACAAGGGACGACATCGCCCGATTCAAAAGAAACAAGCTACTTACTCCTGTTTAAATAGGAAGACGGAAGGAACATGGAGGCTGTTGTCAATGGATGGCAGCTTCCCCGCGTCACTTAAACAATACCATCAAACCTGATAAAGGCTGATTGCAGGTAGAAGAAAGGAAAAAAATATATATTAAAATAAACTTTACATAAATATTACACCTACACATAAGCCATTAATCAATGACATAAGCCTAAAATCGATCAATTCACATATGGGGTTTTCACTCATGGTTTCTGGCACATCTAAGGATGAAGGATATTTTGCAAGAAAATAAAGCAGCGGGAACATTATCGATAGCATACAACAATAACAAATTACTAATAATATTATAGGTTAGGCGCAGCCATGATTGCTTTTTTTCGCTGATTTTAAGCTTAACCTAAGTTGAAAGAAAGCGCTGTATATCGACCGTAATAAACAAATTAATAAAAGCAAAACCTTTAAAGTAAAAATCAAAGTGGAAAACCTTAGGGCTTTCTACCTCAAAAATTCCCTCTCTCTTTTCCATGGCTTGATTTTATGGGTTACCATAAAGTGCTTTCGACGTTAAAACCCTTTAGCCCGCGGTATCGGGAGTCGAGAGTTATCTGCGAAGTCAAAGTTGTGAGATAAATCAGCAGCTATTGTGCGGTCGGACACGGCGGCGAACACTGCGGGAGAGGTGGGGTACATACTGTATCTCGACATCATGATAGAGTTTATTAGCTCGATATCAATCTATTACAGAGTGTGTTGGGTCTACATCATTCTAGTGCCAATTTGTTAGTTCGATATCAATTTAGTACAGAGTATGTTAATTCGATAGCAATTTAGTACCAAATGTTAAGTCCATATCAATCTAGTACAAAGTTTTAAGTCGATATCAATCTACTACAGCGTGTATTCATTCAATTTAAATCTAGTACAGAGTGTTAAGTCTATGTATATCTAGTACAGTGTTTGTAAGGTCAATATTAATCTAGTACAGATTATGTTAGGTTGATATTAATCTGCTACAGAGTGTATTAATTCCATTTAAATTTAGTACAGAGTGTTTTTAGGTCGATATCAATCTAGTACTGTGTGTATTCATTCAATTTAAATCTAGTACAGAGTGTTAAGTCTATGTATATCTAGTACAGTGTTTGTAAGGTCAATATTAATCTAGTACAGATTATGTTAGGTTGATATTAATCTGCTACAGAGTGTATTAATTCCATTTAAATTTAGTACAGAGTGTTTTTAGGTCGATATCAATCTAGTACAGTGTGGCGCCTATTTCCTTCAGGAACTAGGCGGATCAGACATCACGGGCGTAGGTAGAAGGAGGATGAAGCCAACCACCTAAAATTCCATAAGAGAAATCTTCGAGCTACTATAGGTACTCTCAGCTAGCAGTATTTAATAGTCATCCTAAAATTAAAACAATAACTTATCATTATTATTTTTGGAGTCGGCGCGCCCGCAGCGGGGTTCGGTTATTGCTACTGGAAAAAAGGTGAAATAAAAATCATCACAGAACATGTGCATTTATTTGATAAACCAAACTTTGGAAAAATTCACGCAAATAGGCTAGGTTAGGTTGTATTGCGAAGGTAGAAGCGTAGCTATCCTAGTAACCCTCTTTTTGTAAAATTTTATGCTTGATTTATTGGTTATTTTCTTTTATTGCCCATCCATAAAAAAAAAATCAACTACCTTAGAATAAAACACAATTCACCCAAAACGATTAAGTTTATAGATTCAAATTCAGATATTTATAAAGAACACACAACATTAACAATATATCATTGAGACATACATATGCAGTTCAGTACGTTTCGTCATAATTTTTTTGTCATATCCCGCAAAATAATATGTGTGTGTGTAAGAGAGAGAGAGAGAGAGTGTGTGTATGCACGCACTCACACACAGTGTGTGCGTGTTTGCTTTATAGACTTAGTTTAATCAAATAATAAGTTGTTATCTGTTGTACTTATTACAACAAGGTTGATACCAACATAGACACGGTAATAGCACATCATAATATGCAGATAATGTATGAACGCAGTTTTAATTTTAGGTTCTCAATTCAAATAATTTCAGGTGAATCTGCGAATAATGCCTGCTCTATATTTAAAGGAAGCGAGCATAGGCTATTTCTAGGGACGATAATGTCTTCGTTGGATTTATGCGTTTTCTACAAAACATTTTAATATAGATGGAAATTATACCCCTCTAACTCCCTCGGACAATGGAGAGATTTCTAAAGAACCTTATCACATTATTTCTTGTTCCCGCCCATATAAACACTACAAAGGGACGGTCGAAAGTGACTTTGACAAGGTACTATATTTTGTCCTTACATTTATTTCGTGTCTATACAAGGAAACTCCAACGACGGCTTTATTCGGTGGAAATTAATAGGCTAGGTGTGACCGGATAGGTTTGAATTATGGTACACGGTATCGCTGCGACGTTATATCATAAGCCTTGGAAGTTAGGGGCCTCTAGGTTGGGAAGAATAGTTTTTGGGGCCTCGTAACAGCGCAATGGGTCGGCAAATTGCCAGAACAGGACAGGAATTTTGTTTATATATATATATATATATATTTTAATTTTTTTGAGATCCAACGCTATTGCAGAAGCCTGTGAAGTGAAGACCATTTAGCAGGCTATGTGTGACTGGATAAGTTTGAATTATGGTATACGCCATCATCGCTGCGACGTTATATCATTTTTAGGAATTTTAGGGCTACGTATCACTCACTCTTGAGAATGTCAGTCTGTCCGTCTGTTATAGTTTTTTGGTTCTCCGAATCTACTGGACGAAAAAAATTGATACTTATACATATACAGTTTGATGACCCAAGCACGAATGTATAGCATAAATGACCGAATTTGGGAGTCAATTTCGGAGGGCGGCTATAAGGAATACGAATATATATATTTTTTATAACTTTAAAATAGTTTAATTTACAGTTAGTTTACAAAAATCGAGCAAAACCGCCCCCGCAGCTGCCACGAACGTACGCGCTGAGAGTACGTGTACACTAGCCATATTGTACAAGTTTGAACTGTTCAGTTTTGTCTAGTCAGCCATTGCGACGATTAGCATATTTGAGGCTTCCTCTAATGCATGCACTTCTATAACACCAACAAGCCATTTTGAACCTTAATACAATCGCGATTGGTATGAATTTCAAATGAATCTCACTTCCTCCTCTTGCCAACAGCTCTTTTACCACCTTAAAGACAATAATTATGCAATGAACTCTCTACTCTATTTCAATAGCAAAAAGGTGGAATATTTAATAAAATATTGTCATATAGTAAGGGTGGCTTTGCTGATATGTCCATAGCTGAATGGAGGTTCTATTGGCTTAGTATGAGCCGGGCTTAGTGCAACACGGACGCGGCAAAATGTCTGATTATTATGCACGTGAGGGTAATTAGCTGCGTCATGGAAAAGGAACAGCTCGGGTTAGGGCGGTGGATGAGAGTATTAAGGTATATAAATATTCATCATTTACTAGTTTTCCTGCGAGTACTTACTATACGTTCTATATAAATATCATCAATGATATTATATGTTAAAAAGAACGAAGATAGGTTCTCCGAGCTCCAAAGCGACACATTAAATACAAGACCACGCTCCTGTAGCAAGTCAGTCTCGCACCATCAACGCACGTGTTCCGACCGCAGAGCAACATATACTTGTCAATTTTTAACGTGAATTTGATGAAATGTCTTTATCCTGCTGCCGGAAGTTTCTTACAAGAAGTTGCGACACATGTTCTTCATACGGATACATGCTCGTCGGTTACGGGTACTACGCACTTGACCCTTTTTGAGCACATACCCGATCTGGTCTAGGTACATCCCTTGCGTCCAGCCAGGGCGACCCTTCCCGACTTTCCACTCACATTCGCTCAATAAATTTCTTTCGTTAGTCTCCCATCATCTATTCTTCCAACGTGACCGGCCGTACCACCGAAGTATTCCTTTCTCAATCCTTGTCTCTATATCTTATTTCAGACCATGTGTTTAAGCAACGCTGAGCGCGGTCAGTACTTGAATGGGTGACCGCACGACCGTTGGATGCTGACCGTGGTTCGGATTCCACATTAAACTGTAGGTCCCTTCCCTTATTACCTTACTAGGTAGGTTTATACCGCCCGGATTGCTACCACCGCACTGAATGAAACGTTGGTCGAAACGGCTATATACATAGTACGTGTTTTCTGTCCAGTTCAGTGTAGCCGACATGAAATGAACGGAAGCACTGACATGACACCTAGTTCACCCGGTGTTATGGGCTGACATCACGGATGTTGCAGTTTCCATGAAAAAAACATACATACAGAAAAGATTTCTAAAAATCGTCAATTTAGTTTTAGTATCATACACAGAGTCTACAAACGCATTATCTCATAAAACAAAGTAACTTACTCCATGATCATCATCCCTTACAGATTTATTATTGTCATGATGATGATGATGATGATATGATGATTCCTTCATTACAAACCCCTCCAGAGGTCGAGGCGTCACGATGACTCGTCCCGTTCAGAATGTCGCATACATTTTAATGTATTTGTATTGGCTTGTATACTAATGGCGTGTCTGGTCCGATATGGATGAGACGCGAATGTATTCATTGACAGGCGACAAATGTGACGCACCCGTGCGTGGACCCTGAGGCGGACTTTCCTTAAGGCCGACTAGGCCCGGGCCTGGGGCGGTCAGATATTAGGGGCGGTCAATCTGTACCTGCTGCTGGAAGCAGTGAGCGCAGGTACAGAATAGAAAGGGTGCCGGCCGGTGCAAGTGCGTGCGACGTGCGGGAGTGGTGAGCGCGACGGCGGAGACGACGCACTATTTACGCGGACAAAATAATTTAGCTATGACGATAAGGTCAATATTGCCGCAAAACTTATAAATAAAACTTTTGCTATAAGTAAAATAAACCGAAAAATAATATATTTCTGGCAGGTTGAACCGAACGCAATACAGATTTTCGTACAACTTCGCATTTGTATCTATGCTGTAAACTTGAAAGGGGCGGCTACATTGAATGGGGCGGCTGGTACTAAACGGCCTAGGGCGGCTAAGGCTGCTAGTCCGCCTCTGGCGTGGACCGCGGTGTTGTAATTTTAAATCATTCAGCAGAACTTGGTAGCACTTCTGGGAGTTCTCACCGCCCTGGGTAATGACCCTGCGACCCCTAGCGTGAAGAAATTTACATTTATCCTGTTCGTAACCGGCGATTGTACGTACCTATCGTACGTGCAAAACACACGCTGCATCCCGACAATCGGGGTGAGCAGAGTAATCGGTGTTGTACTGCAAGAACTCGAGTAAATTACAGCACAACACCGACCGCCACTTTTACCGTGTGGGGCCGGTACTTAAAAATAATAGTCCAATTGCATTTCTCCCCGTGCAGGCCAGCCACCTCTCATCTTGGCCCGGTCCTTCGAACGAATCACGCAGCAGATGGGTCTTCGTGTCTTACTTGCTGCTTGATAGTTGTCTTGTCCTTATTGGTCGATATATTGAGATGGGAATGCTCAGAGCCGACTGTCATTCGTCTCAGAGGGAGACAATGACAGTTGGCTCTGGAATGCTTCAGTGGGTCGGTCATGTTCACAGGGCTTTGGAGTTTATCTGTCTCCCATTCCTTCCATTTCGTCATGGGATACGTATTGAGATAGTGCCTTACCAGATACCTACTCAAAAATATAAAAGAGTGCAACTAGTGGGAAAATAAATAAATAGTCCGGAATTAGTGAGAAAAATAAAATTCGCGTTAGTTTAGCTTACAAAATCTACGGAACTACTGCTAATCAAAAATTCTCATTTGTTCCATCATGGAACTGTTCCATGGAACCTCTGCGAAATATCCATTTTATATTATCTTCAACGTGTGTGACGGGCTTTATTCGTATGTATATCGTATCTTCAAGTCTTTCTTCATACAACGCAGTTTGCGTAAATACGTGAATCAATTTTCACATTATGATAAGTGGCCGTGAAGAAACAGTTTGTTGTTACAACACCAATGGGTACCCGTGTACTTACGAGACGAAAACACCATAAAATAAGTGTGTAATGGAGACCTCCTGCCATCCAGCGAGGCCTTGTCGGAACCCATATCGGTGGGGTCGCCATACGTTCGCTTTTCGTAGGATATTCCCAGAAAAACTGCTTGTTTAAACTAGGCCTATCTACTACTACAAATAGTGGTATTTGTTTTGTATTGCGTTGTACAGAACAGAATAAAACAAAACAAAACAGAACAGAACAGGACGGGACAGGATATGACAGAACAGAACAGAACATAACAAAATAGAAAATAACAGGAGAGAACAACACAGAATATAATATTAATTATTTATTGCACATTAGAATTGCACAAGAAAAGACGCAAATAGAGTTAGAACAATTTAACAAGTATAGGCAATGTTATTATGTGAATATAGTAACTAAATACTAGTAAGTATTAATATTTATTGTTCGACCTTTGAATATTTGAGATTCATTAATATAGTGGAATGTGCGTGAGAATTGAAGATAAAATAATAATAAGAATACTTACAGTGGAAATGCAGCGAGTGTTTTAGGTACCCTGCGCGGTCATTTCGGAGACAGTTTAAACGAGATTTTTTATATATTATAGTTTTTAGTTAATTGTCTATTTAGTACCTATTTTTGCTGTTGAATAAATAAATTCAGATATAGAATACTTACTAATAATACATGTAAGTACATGCTATTCAATAAAATACATAAGTACTTGTGATAATACATTATAAACATATAAATTACTAAATATATATATACAATATAATTTATAATTTATTTTATCTAACGTTAATATAGATTAAATAATGTTCAATATAAAAATTTATATATTATTATATAATTATATATAAATATAAATATATAGTTTTTAGTTATAGTTCAGTAGATATAGATGCAGATTTACTTTTAATCAGAAAGACCTATTACAATTTACCAATATTTAATATTCATGTCTAAATACCTAATGATATTTAAAAATTGGTTGTCTGTAAAGTCGGTTTACGGACGATAGTTTTACGTGATGACGTGGAATAATCGTAGTACATAGAGCAAAGATCACTAATTATATTTCCAGTAGAAAGATTAATCATCTTGTGACTGGCCATCAATAAACTTCTGTTGTCTGATCTTGTCAGTTTTACTTTTTAAGACGTTTCCATGGTAACTTTGACTATACCGATTGTGCCTCTCTATCGCTTGTTACGCGCTCTCGCTTGCACACACAGGTTCAGATGGAACGTGACACTTTTTCGTGTGTGCAGCCGGTGTTCATCAATTTATAAGACGTGACGTCATCACGTCAAAAATTAAGGTAAATACGTCAGACTATTGAGCTACGTGTATTGGCGTCTTTAGCGGTTAGTTTATGTTTTCCGTTTCTTAGACCCTGGCTTTTATACTCCTGTCCTAGATTTATCAAACTGACACATGGCTACCATAATCATGACACTCCTAGCGACGAAGCGGCGGCCAAGGCCGAAAAACACATTAATCGAACAGAGAAATATGGCTACGCTTCGGTAATTAAATAAATATTGGGAGAATGAAAACGGAACATCACATCAGTGAGAAGAAAACTTTGATAGCTGAAGATGACGAAATAAATTTATGATTTGGTGGCAGTGCAATAATTGTATGTGAACATTTTGAATTTTTTTTCCTTGAGAAATAAAAATAAATACAAAATCATAAAACGCGCGCTATATCCCGACCATCGTGCGTAAGCAGAGTAATCGGTGTTGTGCTGCAAGAGCTCTATTAAATTGCAGCTTAACACCGATTATCACGCTTAACAACAGCATAAGACAGGATCAATCAGCAATGACAGCAATACAGCAAGTACATCATTCGGTTGAAAGATCGTGCGAAGATGAGAGTTAATAACCTGTCGCCCTTTAGCACGACATCTTGTTCTTCTTTTGTCTGTGTTATCGTGCTTCGTGATCTTAACGGCTATCAAAATAGTTGACATGGCGTGTGCAGTGTATTCAACCATGTGAGGTTCAATAAAAATCGGCCAAGTGCGAGTCGGATTCGCGCACCGAGGGTTCCGTACCACCACGTAATTGGCCTGTTTTTATTATTTGTTGTTTTACTTTTAGTGTTTACGCTATAATCGCACCAAGTTTGACGCTTGTATATGTTAACGTCTTTTAGATTGAGTTAAAACAAACAAAAAATATTAAAAAAACACGTTTCTTGTACCCCACCCTTAATTTTTTTTACTTTTTATTATTATTTGTTAGGATATAAATTCGCCATAATAACAATATATTGTTTTTAAACTTTTAACCGGCTACCTATTGCGATTTCGGAAAAGATACAGTCCTTTTAAGGCCGGACGGACGGATGGATCGAAAATGGTATAAAATAATTCATGTTAAATTGTAAATCGTATTTTTTTTTAATTTTTTTTTTATTGACAGCGCGACATATGGCGCCGAGCCACCCATAAGGTGTCTAACGACGCCCATGGAGATTCGGTCGTATGCGGGGGTTGCGAATGCCATGCCGGCCTGACAGGTGCCCATTCACGCCCCTCTTGAAGGACCCGAGACTGTACTTGGGGGGGGAATATCAGGGAGAGCGTTCCAGAGTTTACCGGTTCTGTAGAGGAAAGATCTGCAGAATCGATTGGTATGTATCCGCGGTAAGTCCAGCGTGTATGGATGCAATCCCTGCCCAGTGCGCGTGGTGCGAAGGTGGAAAGGGGACGCGCCGCCGGGATCGCATTAAACAGGTCCTCCGAGCACTCCCCATGGAATAAGCGATAGAACTTATTTAGATAGAATTTATTGTCACAACCAAGTCACAACAGTCACCATGCAACGTTTCAGAAGGTAGGAGCCCTATTACAATAATAAATAATAAAAAAAATGTTATATTATAAAGATGCTCAAAATACACCAAATCTACATTTTGAACCGATCACAATAGGAAACATTAAATTCAGGCAATTAATTGTGTCATTTGAGAATATACTGGTCCCAGTTCGACCGGTATTCCTCTTTGGATAAGCTTCAGAAAAAAAAGTGTTTTCTTTCATGGTTTTGGCGAACCTTTCCTAACCCATAACACCTAAATTTTCTCAAAACATTAGTAGTTATTATATTAGGCAAAAATGCTACTGAGCATTTTTTGTACCTCATTAAATGAGGAATCCTCTGGAGATTTACTGTCCGCGATACATCCCGACCCCCGAGTCCTTCACCGTCCAGTGTCCATCGGACCAATTAATAATTCATTTACTTACACCCGTCCAGCGACCTACAATGTTCTAGATATGTCGAATGTCGTAAAAAAGTCACAGCAATCTCCCAAAAAAAATATTCAAAAGGCGAGAGGGGCCAATCTACACGCGAAATATGACTATGAATGGTGTGCATCCTAATAAATAAAGCGAAGTTTTTACGGGCGACCGGAGCGGTGGTGGCGGGCCTTGTAATTTATTGATTTATTTATTTATTTATTTATTTATCTCTTTATTTCAGCCAACTAGGGCCATATTGTAAATACATATTAAATGTCTTAACCTAAGAACTAAAATTACTTTTTCTCCACTTGTGTCTGTACGGGTCCCAATAGAGACCCGTATGCGTCATATTAGTCTGCTGACGCGGTGGATCAGGTGCGAGTAGAGTGGGCGCAGATTGCGTCCGCGGCACGGGCGTCGGCAGCGGCGCGGGCGTCGGCAGCGGCGCGGGCGTCGTCGGCGGCGGCGCGGGTTGCGTATCCTGAAAGTGCAGGACGGCAGTTGTAGACAGCTCCGGCGCGGGCTCAGCATATTTATGGCGCGCGACCTCACGATGAAGGTCGCTCTTGTAGCGCCGAAACACCACACCGGAGGGCCAAAACTCACTGCGAAGGAATGTCTTCACCTTCTCGGCAGGAATGCACAGCTTGAAAGCGCAAAAGTTCGTGTCAGCCCAGTGAGAAGGAAGAGCCTCGACACTCTCAACTCGCTCACCCTTATCCTGGACGTGGCGGATGAGGTCCTCGATCTTCATGTCCTTTCGCAGACGAGACACGTAGATGAGAGCCGTGCGGGGAGCTGCCTTCAAACAGCTCTCTTCAGGGGGCGCAGATCCGCAATTATTGCACCTCTTCCTTCTCTTCTTCCTGCTCTCGACGAGTACGAACCCGTCTTTGTCACGTGCAGCCTCCTGCCGACAGTCGGGACGCGATATACGAATGTAATGTACGTCAATATACGAATGTCGTCATAACTCGAGAACCACTTTATCGATTTACATCCTGTTTTCACTGTTACATTCTTTCACTTCTCAAGATGGGTTTAGACAATAAATCATAACGTTACGTCATTGGCGGCCTGAGTTGTGAGTAAAACGTCACGCGAAGCGAAGACGCTGGCAAAAGCTAGTAAAGACTAATTTGCTTTAGCCCCACACCTAAGGTACCTTTATCGAGATGTGTGTAAAAAGGCGGGGTTGTGTCAGAAATACTATCGTAAATTGTCGAGCAAGACTCTCCTGTCTGCTGGCACAAGAGACTGAAATGTCATCTCGCCTCCGCCAGCTTCAGGCGCCATCTATAACCCAAAAATGTAACTAGATATCTATACTTTATTTCATACATAATTTCCGTTTTTCGAATCTCCAATATGCCCAGAGTCACTAGATAAGCCTACCTCACACGTCACTGTAAACTGTAGGTCCCTTCCCTTCTTACGAGTACCTTAGTAGGTGGTAGGGTTTATCCCGGCCGGGTTGATACCACCACACTGAGCGAAACCTCGGTCGAAATGGCTATGTAAATAGTTCGCGTTTTCCGTCCAGTTCAGTGTAGCCGACATGAAGTGAAGGGAATCACTGACATGGCACCTAGTTCACCCGGTGTTATGGGCTGACATCACGGATGTTGTAGGTGATGTAGCCAACCGTGTCAGTTTCCATAAAAAAAAAATCACTCCAGAAAAAACATGCTACTGACCCAATCAGCTTATAAGCTGATTAGGTCTGTTCACGACGACGGATGCTTGTGTTCTATGCATTGAGCTATACGTTGTATAACATTATTTCTCTATGGTTCTATGGCTCACCTATCGTATTATGTCCGCAAATGCGCGGCCCAGAGCCACTACGTATAACGCGAAATCTAAAATAAATTCTACGTCAAAACTGTGTGCGTTTGAAGACTGCGTTCGGGGCGAAGTAATTTGTATCTATGTAAAATTCGACAATGCCAGTTCCATATTTGAATTCTTTGCACCCAACTCGTTCTAACAACACCTTCATAAATTACGTCGAACAAAATGACGACTGACGCAAGGTTCAAAATAAATAACGTCGGGGTTTCCAAAAACGTTCCCGTTCTAAATTTAAAAACAAAACAAATTACCGTGGAGACAAATGCACGGGCAACTTTATCATATAACATCTATGCCACTGCATTGCCTTATATCTCCATTACTTTTTTTAAAGAAAAGTAGCCTTAAAGCTAAAGAATAAGGTTGAAAATACAGTGAATAGTTATGTCTTTAAGACACTACGTCCGTTTACGGATCAGAAGGCAAGGGTCGTAACATGGACACCTCATTGCTCGTGGACGGACGTATCTGTATGATTTATGGTCTCTCCCATAGGAACGAACGTATTTTCGTGATGCGAGAAGATAGATTAAATATACATCGGGCGCTATGTCTGTACGTAAGGATCTACGCAGGTAGAGTCCACACAAGTGCCAACCATACTATCATATGATCTTTCTTTTGTTACTGTTATCAAATAAATGCCAAGTATAGTCTTGGGTCTTTCGAGAGAGGCGTGAATAGGCACATGTCAGGCATTCGCAACCCCCGCGTACGACCGAATATCCATGAGCTGCGAAATACAGACGGACAGACAGACGCACAGATGGACAATGAAGTGATACTATAAGGGTTCCTTTTTAATATTTTGGTACAAAACTTTAAAAAATTTAATAAATAAAATTGTATTAATTAAATCAATATTCAGATGTTTTCTTATTTTAAATGGTTCTTAGTTATATTTAATGAAGATCAGGTCAGCCGATTCGAAGATCATCGGCACTTTCCGTGCTAAATCCCTCCAGATCTCTGCTGTGAAATGGAAATTTAATACACTTTCACTCGTCGCGGTTAAGTATATAAACGGAAATTGTTACAAAACTAATGTGTGTACTTGTAACCTAACCTAACAATATTATCGTGTAGATCAAAGTAATTCTATTAAAAAGCTTGAAATAAAAGTTTAATAAAAATTTAAATTAAAAAAAAACCGACACATCAACAACCCCTAAAAAGTAAAACATAATTTCGGCTTAGTTAATTAAAGGCGTCGGGGGACCGCTGAGTAAAAACATATTCAGCTCGGTCACCCGACGAATTTAATTAACGGAGCGGAATTTTTTTTTACTTTTTTTTTTCTAGAATCAAATTGATCCGTTGTGGCCAATGATAAGATAGGTTATCTATATGACATTCAGTGCTCAGGCTCACATATTGCACGTCCTTGAAAAGTTGAGAGGAAGAACTATAAAGTGATGCGCCGACTCGAATAGTCTTATTCCAATTTATTAGAATTAGTGCAGAATCTCATTAATTACACACGACGGCATTTTCGATGTGTTAGCGGCTCGTGGTTAGCGGTCCGAAGTCCGAACGCGTGCGTAGTTGGTGAGCGACTAACTTCAGACAGGACTGTGGTCTTGTATTTAATGTGCCGCTTGGGAGCTCAGATAACCTATCTACCTCCTTTTAACTTATAATATCATTGGTTGTGGGTCCTTGTGTTATGCAGCAGTATATCTTGTAAAAAGCCATATATTTTTCTAACATAAAACCTAATATTGGTTCGGTGGCTGAGGCCTACAGTCATTTTGGTATTGTCAACGCCTTAGCATGATACGTATATCTCTACATCTGAAAGTCAGACGTCGACAACTGTCGGCATCTCGTCGAACACAACAAAACACTTTCTCCGTTCGTGACGACGCGCGAGGCCTCTGTCAATTGCCACTAAGACGTGTGATGAGTTGACGACCCCTGACCCTCGCAGACAGCCTCCATTGTGTTGGGAGGAAGGCTTTCATTGCGTTGACACGTGGCGCAGGCCTTGTTTATGGTAATATAATACAACAGGAAGCACCTAGGTATTTATTTGTATCCTCGCTGGTATCTTCACACTGTTCTATTGGAGTAAGCAGAAGCAATGGAAATAGTTTGAGATCTTAAAGTTATAATTTTTTTGTTATGTAAACAGCATGGGTGGCTGTGCCGAGAGACCAATGGTGCAGTCGACAGAACCAAAATCACCTCTCCTCGCGAAAACACGCTCAGTTAGGTGCCATGCCAGCAGATTTGCGGACTGTTACTAGGCTCTCTAGGCCGATAATACGACGCTTGAAGACACCCAGGTTAAAGGATTCAGGAAATACACTCGCCTGAAGACAGTTCCACACTCTAGCGGTGCGACAAAGAAACGATTTAGAGAACCGATGTGTTCTCAAAAGCCCAATGTCAACAACAAAATGGTGCTGAGTCTCTCTGCGACGAGTCATGCGGAGATAGGACGGTTGTTGCATGTTTACCCGACTATGGCGAAGCAAAAGCGTTTAGCCTGAATTGTTGTATGTACATACATACACACCACACGCCCCAAAATCAGGATAACCAGAGTAATCGGTGTTGTGCTGCAAGTGCTCTGATAAATTACAGCACAACACCGACCACCGCGTTTAGCCAAAGTATTCGGACAAGATAACTATAAAGCAGCAAGTAAGGCAAGAAAAATCATACAAGACCCCACACTCACCGGAAGACCGTTCAATATTTTCGCCCCACGACACAGGAAAGATTTCCAAAAACTATGTGTTCTTAGAAGTTGGGTGTCAACAATATTATGGATGTTTCGAGCGAGTCCGGCGGGTGTGGCGGACGGATGGGGGAAGGAGGGATGAGGGAAGACAAATTAATCAGAGCACCGTCCACGGTAGTATCTATAAAACAGGCTAGGGGAACCTATGTTTCACCAGTGGCTCAATGATTCTAGCTAGGTCTAGGTCTGGCTAAACCTAGGTACATTTCCCGATCCTTCCACTCACATTCGCATTACCACTCTTTCGTTATTCGTTCATTCCTTCAACAAGATCTTACCACCGAAAGCATTCCTTTATTGATCTTATCACCGCACGCCATATCCCGACAATCGGGATAAGCAGAGTAATCGGTGTTGTGCTACAAGTATTCTGGTAAATTACAGCACAACACCGACCACCACGTTTAGCAAAGTATTCTAGGACAAGATAACTATTAATCAAGCAGCAAGTAAGGCACGAAGGCCCACCTGCTGCGTGACGCGGTGGAAGGACCGCGCCAAGGTGAGAGGTGGCTAGCCTGTCGCCCTTATGCGCGGCATCTTGCCCTTATCCCTTAGCCGCCTTTTACGACATGCACGGGGAGAGATGCAGTGGGCCTATTCTTATTAAGTTTTTTTTTTTTATGGAAACTGACACGGTTGCCTACATCACCTACAACGTCCGTGATGCCAGCCCATAACACCGGGTGAACTAGGTGCCATGTCAGTGCTTCCCCCTTTGATCGTGCCGGCTACACTGAACTGGTCGGAAAACACAAACTATTTTACATAGCCGTTTTGACGGACGTTTTATTCAGTGCGGTGGTACCAACCCGGGGGGGTTAAACCCTACAACCAAGTAAGATTAGGAGGGAAGGGACCTACAGTTTTACGAGGAATCACATTTTATTGATCCTTGTCATTAATTGTGAATAGCTTTTTGTTTCTTAAGCAATTCAGTTTTATGTAATCCGGTATGTGTTTCTGAGTCGGAGGGGCCAAAGCGCATGCCCCGACCAGCCAATGTCACCACCGAGAAGGTAGTTGCCATACCGGAGACTTCCTTGGATTGCTGGCTATAGTGGACTAGAGGAGAACACAGCCGAGGCTGCTATGCGGCCATCATCACAATACGGTGGTACCAACCCAGTCGGCTACAATTTGAGCCTACCACCTAGTAAGGGGCAAGGGAAGGCACCTACAGTTTTACACCGGCTCCGACCGAACGGTGAAGCAGCAGGTGTAGGTATGTATAATTAAATTAAATCGTAAAGTCGCATTGTGGCAGGTCATGTGAGAATAACACTCGATCTTGACGTAGGTTAGGTATTGTGTCATATTTAATGTTAGCCGTAAAGTAAATCCATCAACATAATACCTACTGCGTAAACAAGGTATTTTGCGCTGTCATGGCGTTCGCGTGGGCTAGGTACTTATACAACGCGTACTATATTACTTGAGCTCGGACAACTTCGTCTTTTTTTATCGTTTTTTGACGTGATGATGTCACGTCTTATAAAATTGATGAACACCGGCTGCACGCACGAAGAAGTGTAACGTTCCATCTAAACCTGTGTGTGCAAGCGAGAGCGCGATAGAGACCTGTGTGTGCAAGCGAGAGCGCGATAGAGAGGCATATACAATAGTACAAAATATTTTTCTCCGTCTTTTGCGAGCCTCGAACCCGCGGTCCCTGCCACCATCACTGACCAGACGTGTTATACACACGGGCTATGGGCCGTCTACTTATCGCTGCAAATTTTCTCAACAGTATGTGACAACAGTATGTGAATTTCATGGAGCGACATCTAGCGTCCACATCTAGCGTCAATATTAAATTAAATACTTCAGCCAGCGGTATACTTGATTTAGCAGTTAGGTAATAATTGTTGCAACGTTGAACATGTAGATGGCGTTATGTAGGTTTTTTAAGTTTAATTAATAGTCGTTATTTTCTCATATTTTTTATTGGTTATTATCACATCTTTATCATGTACTTAAATTAATTTTACATGGTAAATATCCGCCGGAACTGATTTACTTTATGACATCATCACGTAAAACTATCGTCCGTAAACCAACTTTACAGACAACAAATTTTTCTTTGTATGGAAACTGACACGGTTGGCTACCTCACCTACAACATCCGTGATGTCAGCCCATAACCCTGGGTGAACTAGGTGCCATGTCAGTGCTTCCCTTCGATCGTGCCGGCTACACTGAATTGGACGGAAAACATAAACTATTTACATAGCCGTTTCAACCGACGTTTCATTCAGTGCGGTGGTATCAACCCGGGCGGGTTGAACTCTACCACCGAGTAAGGTAAGAAGGGAAGGGACTTACAGTTTTACGTGGAATCCGAACCACGGTCAGCCTCCAACGGTCGAGCGGTCACACATCCAAGTACTAAACGCGCCCAGCGTTGCTTAACAATCAATAGCGACAGTCGACTGTCTGCACCATTGATCTATCGAGGCTGACGAAAATCCGAAATGGGTGACTATGCTCGAGGTCGAAGCCTTGGGCGCAGGCAATTTCACCGCCGAGGAGGTGTCAATCCGGCTTGGAGGTGGACTAATGTTGCTGGGGAAAGGATATTAACCCGCGATTTGAAAATCCGTGGATTGTAGGAGTGGGGAAAGATATCCCCTGGGAGCCCGTTCCACACCTTTGCAGTGTGGCACAAGAACGATTTAGAGAATCGTGCAGTTCGAAGAACTCCTATGTCGACTACAAAGGGGTGTTCCGCGAGAGTATGGCAGGTTTGGCGAAGGCGAACAGGAGGAGGAGGGATAAGGTAAGCAAGTTCGTCAGAGCAGCGGCCATAGTAATACCGATAAAACAGGATCAATGAACCAACGATCCGTTTGTGCTTTAGAGGTTGAAGGTCCTTTGTGAGTACAGAGTCACCAATGAGGCGAATGGCTCGTCGCTGAATAGAATCCAAGGCTGAAAGAAGGTACTCAGCGGAACCCTCCCAAAGATGACTGCAATATTCCATCACCGGTCTTACTTGTGCTTTGTCTAGAAAATAATATTGTAACCCTCTCGCCAAATAACAGATTAGACAAAAGCGTTGCAGGACTGGATTAGAGGTTACGGGTACTGGACTAAAATTATTTTTATTTCTGGCCCTTGCCGCAATAAACTTCACTGCAACAGACAACTAGTTTTATGGCTCAGACCCATTGTATTCAATGGCGAACTGGCCGGAATGATTTATGGCTAACAGGCTCAGGACGGTTTAACTTTACTATTAGGGGCGTATGCAACACAATGTTGGTACCAGCCCAATACTCTACATTTTGATGAATTTTTGAGCATTGGAGTAAGAGACAAGGGATATAACAAAAATAATTGTATTTTAAGGTAAACAAAATTTTAAGTGTAGTTTAGGACTATCTTCGTGAGATAGAGAGGGGTGAAAGCTGAAAGAGAGATAGAGAAGAGAGAGAGAGAGAGAGAGATGCGAAAATATCAATATTACTAAAAAAATCACAATAACTATTGACATGGATTAAATAAAGGAATCGGTTTAAAGGAAAGAGAAGATCGAATATAATAAGGGGAAAGTTCGGCAATGGCCGCCCAGCGCTCTAGCCTAGACCATGGCCTAGACGCACTTACCTAGAACAGACGACGCTCATAAGAAAATGTGGAACGATCTTCAGATGTGTGTTCCCTGCTGCTTATCTGTGGATCTGACGACGGTTTTTTTAGTCTTACAGCTCTGTCAGGGCTTCTGGCCGAGTGGTCGGTGGTATTATTGGCTGTCTGATCTTCCGACGAACTCTTGAGCACGGCCAACCGTGCCAGCTCTTTATATGACAAGAAAAAAGAAAAACCTGCCGAGTGCGAGTCGGACTCGTTCACCGAGGTTTCCGTACCGCCACGTAAATGGCCGCCACGTAAATTACTTAGAGTCGCACTCGCACGTATCTCGCGTATCACGCCATCTATCGGTGATCGTTTATACTATTGTTCTTAAAATGTTCGGATAATTCGGTAGATAAATAAATAAATAAATAAATAAATAAACCATTTATTTCACACATTAATTACATGTCACAGCAATTTAACTATGATAAGACAAAATGAGTGAAAAAGGATGTAGGCACAGATTTTACAATATTATGACCACGGGTCATAACATTGTTTCTGATTTTAAGCCTACCCTAGTACACAAAATTTAATTAAGGCCCACTTGCACCAACACAAATTTAATATATAAACCAGTTTAACTCGTTAAACTAGCACCCGTTGTATGTGTGAACCGCGTTTAAATCCATAACTCGCTACTTAACTTTAAACTCGTGTTGGTGCAAGACGCGCTAACAGTCGAAGAACAACAATATATAAAGTAGAAAAAAAAAATCCTAATATAAACGTAACCAATAATAACGATAACCAATGAACAACATTATACAAGTAACAACAAATTGGAAGTAGGAAGAGAGAAAAAAAAAAGAAAGATCTTAACCAAATTATTTAAATTGTATTTTGTGAAACGTATGTGCATAAGTAATGTATTATCATCATGTTTTTGTGTGTAACGTGAGTATTTATAGTGTATTTATGCAAACTATGTAAAGGAAGGTATGTATATTTTGCGAGAGTGCAACTTGTGTTTGATTGATCGCATACATAATTACGTACTATGCCGTAGTTTTTTGGACAATTAATAAGTAATTCTTAAGCCTATTTTTGAAGGTCACTAGGTTATTTAAATCCCGAATAGGTGGCGGTAAGTTGTTCCAGCACCGAGTGGACGCATACCTGAAACTTCCTTCAAGTGCAGCACCCCGATGCACTGGAACAGCCAAAAGTTTTCCCACTGACCTGGATCCGTAGCGGTTACCTTCACCAAGCCATCTAAGCTTGCTCCATAAAGGGGCATAGATGGCGCTATTTTACAAAATTATGATACTTGTAAGCGATAGGTGGCCGAGTGGTTTGGGCATCGGTTTCTCATGCAAGTCCGTCCAAATCCGTTCGCCGTGTACAAATGACTTTTTTCTGGCGAAGAAAATTACGTGCACACCTACACCTGCCGCTTCACCGTTCGGAACCGGTGTAAAACTGTAGGTCACTCCCCTTGCCCCTTAGTAGGTGGTAGGCTCAAATTGTAGCCGACTAGGTTGGTACCACCGTACTGGATGTAAAATGGCCGCATAGCAGCCTCGGTTGTGATCTCCTCTAGTCTAGTATAGCCAGCAATCCAGGGAAGTCTCCGGTATGGCATCTACCTTCTCGGACGTGATATTGGCTGGTCGGAGCATGTGCTTTGGCCCCTTCGACTCAGCCACCCATTACATAAAAAAAATGTGGGCCCCTCTTAATTTTTTACTTTTCGTTTTTTTTTATTATTTTTTGGGATATCCGCCATAATAACAATAATATTCTGTGAAAATTTCAACCGGCTACCTAATTTATAGTACACCAATCGGTCGGACACACAGACAGACGGCGTAGGTTTAAAAACATATCTCCGGACACATAAACATATCATAACTCTCCGGTCTCAACTTAACCTACACACGCATATGACTTCTTGGCAGTGTTGGCAGTGCTCGGGGACGATCTGTCATCGTGTCTGAGTCGCCCTCTTCGATATTTTCGAAAAAACATCATCTTTGGCCGCACCTATGCGAAATCTGACGTAAGCCATAGTACCTATATGAGTTTTTAAATTAACGTTGTTAAGCATTAATAAAGAAAAAACTACGGCTTTACACTCACGGTAGTCTACAACCGTGAGTAAAGCCGTTAATTTTTTTGAAATAATGCAAGCTATAATGATTCTAATTGCACGAAGAAATCCAGTGCGTATTTTTGCAGGTTGCTTGCGCGCTAGACGATTAAACGGCACGGCAACGACCACGGCACGTTAACAAAAATTCATGAAATGCCGTGACGACACGACGTTACCATCGCCGGCTTTCTCACTGGCCGACGACGGCAAGGTTATGCCGTCACGGCAATTCGCGCATTTTTGTCACCACTGCTGCCGTGCCGTGGTGACAAAAATGCGCAAATGTGCATATGCTTGCATAACCTTACAACTTGCCATTACTTTCAAACAGTTGTATTGTTGTATTGGCATTTGTATTGTATTGTTTATTGATCATTCATATGGCAGTTAGACTGCGCTCGAACTTGTCACAATTTGTTCTATCCTTCTCGATTACACCCACGAAGAAGAACCGACAAGAAACTTCGCAGGGTGTTTTTTATATGGATTCGCAGTAATAATAATTGGAACAAAAATTAAGTGAGGTCTTCTTACTCAGGGACAACAACACAAATAAGTATGGTGCAATAATAAACTAGCTATGTTTAGCCTGTTTATTAATATCTGCCTGAGAGCAGCCGCTTCTGTTTTAATCCCAATTCCACTCCATTGAGCTCATTAAAGGGTCAATTCTATTTTTATTGCATGGAAATAAATATTCAGAAAAGCCATTGTCATTTACATTAATGTTTTCCTCGAAGTTAGTCACTCTCTTAAAGAAGCCAGAAGCTATTGAGAGGATTAGCCAGACAATAATCAATCAAACAATAAAAGAGATGGGCTTTGTCTGGAACACTCCTGCTGGGCCCAAATTACGGGTATACAGAGTACGATACGCTGCCGTGTCATTTTCAACATGAGGTCCCAATTGCGACCACAGATAATATTTAAAGCAATGGCAGCGCCAAAACTACATACTCTTTTGGAACTCTTCAATTCGCCCGTAGGTCACCCAACTTTTCATTTAATTTCATTTCATTTCATTTCATTGTTTTCTAGCTTCATCACCATCATCAGCTCGTATCGGTCCACTGCTAGACATAGGCCTCTTCCAAGGCACGCCACCACACGCGGTCTTCCGCTCTTCTCAACCGTCCACGTACTACATTTTTAGGTCGTCCGTTCACGTAGTCGAGGGTGGCCTCAATTCGAGCAACCGTATGTGCCGAGCCCACTGCCACTTCAGATTTTCTGGCTGATCTAAAATCTGAATATAATTTAATTTGAGTTTAATTTAAATTAACTTTTTTTCTGGCTTGCTTGTTGCATTTTGTTGCGCTTGTTGCTAACTTTTGGCTTCTCTAGGAGCGTGACAATTATACAGTACCTCGTTACCAACACTTGGTTGGCAAACTCTCCATTTGTAGCAGGCATCTACTTGAGTGTGACAGAAATAGACACCATATTATTTGTAATTTCGTATGTGTGCATTTTTCTAGCAGCTCGTCGCTAAGCTTTGTCTAGGTGTGTATGTCCATGTTTTATTGCGATTTTGCACGAGGAGCATCTCGGCCAATACGAAATGAGGACATGCTTGCAGAGCCGTTCAGTACTGTGTGTTTAAATAATATAGTGTCCTAGTAAGGGATATTACTTTTTTTAAGTAACTTGACTTGCGGGTTTCATCAATGAAGTCAGTTAAAAACAAGATTATTTATATGTATATCATGAAGGTATTCTAACGAATTTAGAAAATAAATACATATATTAGAAAACAAAATAAAACAAAGCGTAAACATTATTTTTTCTTCGGAGACTTCTCCTTCAAGCTCTCGATTTCCTCCGATGCTACTTCGTACTGAGTGTCCAATCTGAAACCATTTTAATATATATTAGGTAATACATACACAGACACATAACGTCACATCTGTTTCCCAGTGAGGTAGGCAGAGACAACGGATATTTTTTTTATGGAAACTGACACGGTTGGATACACCCCTACAACATCCGTGATGTCAGCCCATAACACCGGGTGAACTTGGCGCCACGTCAGTGCTTCCCTTCGGTCGTGCCAGCTACACTGAATTGGACGGAAAACACAAACTATTCACATAGCCATTTCGACCGAACTTTCTTTCAGTGCGGTGGTATCGACCCGGGCGGGTTAAACCCTACCACCTAGTAATATAAGAAGGGAGTCATATTCCGCCTTTTACGACATACACGGGGAGATGCAGTGAGGCTATTCTTTTAAAGTACCGGCCCCACACGGTACCACTTGCCACGACACTGACGCACCTCTGCCGGAACTTTTACTCTCATAATGTTCTCCATTAGGTACGTGCTCATCAGTTACGGGTACCACCTTCCTTTATACGTCTATGGGTACCACACACTTGACCCTTTTTGAGCACATGCTCGATTCACACAGTCTAGATACGTGCGTCTAGGGCGACCCTTGTGCCTTTCCTCTCCGATTAGGTAATAATCAGGATATTTTGTATGTACACTGCAACTCCGTAGGAATGTCCCTTATTCCATCGTGAGTGCTCGGAGGAGCTGTTTAACGCGATCCCGCAGTTCGCTTTCCACGCGCACTGGGAAGGGATTGCATCTCTACACGCTGGATTACCGCGGATGCGTACCAATCGGTTCCGCAGATCTTTCCTCTACTCTACAGAACCGGTAAACTCTGAAACGCTATCCTTGCCCATTTATTTCCTTCCAAGTACAGTCTCGGGTCCTTAAAGAGGGGCGTAAATGGGCACCTGTTAGGCCAGCATGGCATACGCGACGTCCGCATACGACCGAATCTTCATGGGCGTTGTTAGACACCTTATGGGTGGCTTGGCCCCATATGTTGCGCTTTCAATAAAAAAAACATGCTCCATGTTCAACCCTATAGAGTATAGATGAAGACAGCATGACTTTAAATTAAAAAAAACCGAACAACCAAACATCAGAGGTGTGTAAGCACGTATTAGGTAATATAATCTTCACAATCTGGCAACACGAATTTAAGCACTGACAGTGACACTGACAGTGGAGCCAACATAACGGCGAAGGGAACTTTTAGTTGAAACGCTCTCTACAACCCGCTCCTTCTCTCATACGTCAGTATGTTTCTTCGAAACTTTCTTCGTAGATTCTTCATGAAAAGCTAAATGAAAATCTCGATCCAGGCACGTGCGATGCGGCACGCAACATCTCATATCCGAATTCCCGGAACGAACTCCACACGAACCCACTTGCATTGTCAACATATGATACATAATGCAAAGCATTCACGAAAACCCCTAAGCAAATATACGGTGCATTGAACTGAGGCGCTTGAGGAAAGAATTGTAGTAAATGCATAGATTATAGACAGTTTTTCATCCGTCAAATTATACCGCTTAATGCAGTCCATGGTCTGAGCGTCATCGGTGCAACGCGGTCGCGACGGATGGCTGCATAAAGTGCATCAGACATGCAGCGCGGGTCAAGATGCTGTTGAAAAAAACATTCACCTTTGCGCGTTACCTGCGTCTAGTTGGACACGCGGTCAAATTTTACTTAACCCTTATGTACATAACTGAAAATTGTACATAAAGTTTCCCAAACACCAAAAATAGTGAAAGAAGTTTCGAGTTCGTATCTACCTACCTAAAATGATCGAAGTATATAATATAATAATTATTCGCCCATTGGTCACGCGCATGCTTAAGCGAATTTGATGATTTTCTTCATCATAAGAATCATAACTTGACCTTTGTATGGGACCCCTTTCTAATAAAACAATATGTAATCATCGAAATCGGTCCACGTGGTAAAGAGTTATCGCTGAACATAGGTACATAAAAAACATTCTGACGAATAATTCGTCAGAATGTTTTTTAATGTATGTTGAATCCTCCATCCATCCTTTTTTTGAAGTCAAAAATAAGGTGTTGTGGTTTGTGCCAGTAAACCGACCGCAAATTGTACACAGAATTCGTCGTGCTAAGCTCGACCTATCCCTATCTGCTCCCTAGGCCGCCGCCTCCCGCTCGGCCTCCCGCGCCTTTGCGTGCCCGGATTTTTTTTTAGGAACATTCATTCCTTAGGCTAAACTCCGGATGCACAGAGTACGGTAAGTTGCGCCGTGTCATTTTCAATACGGTATTCTGAGCCCAGATAATATAATTTTGCGACAGTAGCCTAAAACCACTCCTTGGAGTTAAAGCGGACGTTATTTGGCATGTCACACTAGTTTGAGTGTTATCTAGGTAACAAGTGCCTTAGGTAAAAATTTATATGATTACGATTTTGATCTTGTTTTAGGTAGTCTAGAGTTTAGTAGGTAGTTTGTGTGCATTTGTTCATACACATTCGTACTGCTTGCCGTTTCCGTCACTATACCTTCTCTATAGTAACCTTCTCTCCTGGATAAAAAAAGTTACGTAACATTTGAACGTCTCCGCGTAACGACATCGCCCCGGTCACAGTCACATAGGCGGGCGGACAGAGCGCGCGTCCCTGGACCCCTCGGTCATCGGACTTCGGGTTCACATGTTAATGTGGTCACGTTAGGTTACACCGAATCGCATTATGCCACGGGAATACATGATGAGGGAATCGACACCACACGAAAAAAAAAACCGAACGATTTTCATAAAGTTTTCATACATACTGATCTGCGTGGCAACCGCCAACACTCCGGCACTGCCCTCTGTGGGAGCGAAGTAATGCATCTGACTGGAGGCGCATGAATTAATTAAAGGGAGAAAGAATATTTTTGGTTAGTTTTGCGATACGTTTTCAATACTGCGAATGAATATAATTAATCATTCAATAACTAATATTATAAAGAGGTAAAAGTTTGTAAGTTTGTAAGTATGGATGTAGGAGGTAATCTCCGAAAATAGGTACTCATCCGATTTTAAAAATGCTTTGAACAATTTTTAGAATGGACCTTCAGAATGGACATAGGCTATGCGAGCGAAGCCGCGGGCCAAAGCCAGTATAATATATATATATATGTACATTTAACAATTTTACATACATACACTTTTACATAACAACTTTATAATAAATATAGATATACAAGGGTGTTTCAGGATAGGGTGTCGTAACTTCAGGGTTCGAAAGGGGTCCATATTTAAAGACGAAAAGCTCTGAAACTTTTCCCCAGATTCGGTCATTTTAAAGTACTTTTTGGTCAAAATCATTTCATCGAGTTTTGGTGGACGGTTAACATCCGCCTTTATTAAATAAAAATAAAATGACTAAAATTGCAATTTTTAACTAGTAGAATTGAACTGCATGTAGGTAAATTCCAAACACTTAAATTTAAATGACATCAAAAGAAAAAGGGGACTGGACTAGGTCATTGCACTACCTAGACCTAGACAGCACCTCCCCATACCCACTGTACATCGAGTTTTTATAACAATTTCCAATTTTTGTATGAAAAAAAAGTACGGAATTTCGATTTGAGTGACAAGGATTTTTTTCTTATAATAATGAGTACTTTCTATCCCTGAAGTTTCTCAAGCCTATCCTGAAACACCCTGTATAACAATTTTACATACATTTCAGATACAGTCATTTTAGTTCCGAAGGCGATGAGTAGTTAATACAATTGAATTTTACACAGTTACATTCTTGAAACTTTTATTATAATATAAAATTTATAATTGTATAACATAAATATAAGTATATTGTAGTACCTATTTATTTTATGTATGTATCCAAGTTTACGTCTATTTATTTATTTTTATATTTTACAATAAAATATATTTGATTTAGTTCCCAAAGTTCTATATAAAAAGCTTATATACCTAGTAACAATGTATGCGATGTGCCCATGCACTAGACCCACATTATCTCCATTTTATACAACGACTTAAGTGACCTGTGACGTCTAGGGGCAACGACCACCACAACGAAAACTATTTCATTCATATTTCATAAGATTTATATCTTTATAAATAGGCTACTCAATTTATTTATTTTAATCTAAGCCCCACTTCAACATAATAATATACGCTAATCATTGGCAGCCTCGACAGTTCGATGGTGATATGCACAGGCGGTCGATTACAAAGTTAAGCATAATATGCTTAACTCTCACGGTCGCGTCGGGCGATTAGAAATCCATATATATATTTTTTATGTAATCCGGTATGGGTTGCTGATTCGGAGGGGCCAAAGCCCCAAAGCACATGCTCAGACCAGCCAATATCACCTCCGAGAAGGTAGGTGCAATACCGGACACTTTCCTGAATTGTTGGCTATACTGGACTAGAGGAGAACACAGCCGAGGATGCTATGCGGCCATCTTACATCCAGTACTGGTAGTAGGTGGTACCAACACAGTCGGCTACAATTTGAGCCTACCACCTAGTAAGGGGCAAGGGAAGGGACCTACAGTTTTACAACGGTTCCGAACGGTGAAGCAGCAGGCGTAGGAACGCACGTAAATTTTATGAAGAGGTTAAGTTTGTAAGTTTGGATGTAGGAGGTAATCTCCGAAAGTAGTCATTCGATTTTTACAATTCTTTGACAAATATTCCATTAGACCTTCAGGATGGACTTAGGCTATGCGAGCGAAACCGCGGGCAAAGCTAGTATTATAATATATATGGTTTAATTATACTTTTAATTAGAAAAATGCATCGAAAATCCTTGGAAAAAATACATCCCGACCAGTATTGGAACCTTGGTCTCTGGCTTGAGCTGCCAACGCGATAACCAACTACGCAACCGGGTCGTAACGTATTATCTCCAAATTTTCGATCTTATTGCACCTTCATGCATGATGTAATGATGTCGCATAATTTTTGCGAAAAGTCAACTTGCAAGGTTCCATATTGAACCTTGGTTGCGTAGTTGGTTATCGCGTTGGCAGCTCAAGCCAGAGACCCAGGTTCGAATCCTGGTCGGGATGTATTTTTTCCAAGGATTTTAGATTTGCATTTTTCTAATTAAAAATATGTATAAGCGAGTACCTACGTGCTTAGTACTAACATATAAACATAAAATATTATATGGTTTACCTTTTTTTTTAGGATATCAGCACATATGGTCACAAAGACAATTTCGGCTATCTATTACTGTTCAAAATATACAGCCCTTTAAAGCTAAGACAGGCGGACGGACAGACGGCGTAGGCTTAGTAATATGGAACCCTAAAAACTGAAGATGAATGTTATCTGCATTTTTATTCCTATTCATATTTTTATCTGAAATCTGAAGAATTTTGTCCTTATCCTTAACGAGCGGTGGGCTTTTGAAAAGATTGTAGCGGAAACGAATATCTGTAAGAATAAAGGACATTAAAATAAGGATCTTGCGGAAACGAAAAACGCTAATGATCTTGGTGCCTTTTGTAAGAAAATATTCCTATAGAAAGAGGAAATAGCTATCTACAAAGAAATATAAAATCAATCGTGAGATCCCTCCAAAATCCGACGAATTTATCCGCTTAAATTAAAACTGTGGACAATTTAACGTGGAAGCTAAGATTCCGTCTGTATTACTTCCTTGCCGATGAAATCCATTCAAATTGGAACAAATAAAAGAATGTTGTGATAATAAAAAGGACGTAATTTTTCTCTTCGCGGAAATGATATTTAGATTTTTTTGCAGAATCCGTTCATATTGTTTCCTTAGATTTGAACCATCGAGATAGAGAATGCACTCGGATGGCGCGCCATGTACCACCGAGTTGAAGCCATCCAGCCGCAACTGAGTTAGTCGATCATGATCTGCCGACGTTGATACACGCGCAGTCCGCGTGCACCACCCACCTCAAACTCAGTTTCCCCTCTCCCGCCACCGCACCGCTCACCGCGCTAGCACGCCCGCTGTTCTCAGGCGCTCGCGTAAATTCACTTCCGAAACCTTAACAGCACACTGCAGACTAATAAACAAAACACCTACACCGAATGGGCCTTAGCGACACACCGGTGTGCAGTACCCTTATCACGAGATTTAACCTACACCGCGTGTAGGTACTACGCTAAGCCGCCGTGTTCTCCGCATCATTGGAGCAGCCCCTCTAGTGATAGATTTGCGAACTTCGTTTCTCCATAAAAAATATGCGGAGAACACGGCGGCGGGCGGCGGCGCGGCGTAGCGTAGTACACTATTTAGTAATCTGTGGTAGTACGCGGTGTAGGTTAAATCTCGTGATAAGGGTACTGTATAAAAGAGGATGAAACGCCTCGCACACACGCATCCTTTGTGAATGTGAAGTTCTCATTCACAGTTATATTCTTGGAGGTTCTATTTTAACCCATGCCAAATACAGGCACTCAACACCAAGGATATAACTCGGTTGATAGCGGAAATCGGACTTGGCTGACTATAAAGTTTTTGAGCGATCAAAGTTTATTGCCCTACACATTACGTAACAAGGACAATCGTAGGACCAATAATCATTCCGTTTTTTTTTATACGTTCTAGAAACTATAAACTTCCTAGAATCTGATTAAACTGCTTCTTTCCTTGTAAGTTTCACGCATTTTATCAAGAATATTTCGTCGATACGAAAAATTACTTGACTATATTTCGACGATGCGAAAATGACTAGATATCTGTTCCTGTGGCTAAACGTGCGTGTATCCTCACAGTCAGCGAATAAAATAGTAGTTAATACTAGACACAAGGAAGCTTCTGCCATCGCATTGCTCCGGCTCTTTGAGAAATTCCAATCATATAAATTAATTAATCTATTGGAAATCTGTCAGCACCTCAGATATCTCGAAATTCTCCCCCTCTACCCGTCTCTTAATTCCAGGGCTCCGTCGCAGCCCTACTCGGGGTGAAAGCTTATCAATGCTCACCCTTGCCTCTTTCACACTAGACGTAACCCTGACGGTTTGGTGTCGATTCATCAATCAATAAGGTAAGTATGGTAGAGATGATCTCATTTTTAGTTTCATAATATATTATTTTCTTAATAAATATAAATTTTATTATAATGGACATTTATTGTAACCATAGTACTTGAATTCAGTAGTGGATAATGAATGTATAATTTCCATATAGTATGGATAGGTGGAAAAATGTTCCTTTCTTCCATGCTAGTATGGATAAATTGGTATGGATACATGAACAGGCGAGATTTTATACCTTTTTTTTATGGAAATTGACACGGTTGGCTACATCACCTACAACAACCGTGATGTTAGCCCATAACACCGGGTGAACTTGGTGCCACGTCAGTGCTTCCCTACGGTCGTGCTGGCTACACTGAACTGGACGGAAAACACAAACTATTTACATAGCCGTTTCGACCGACCTTTCATTCAGTGCGGTGGTATCAACCCGGGCGAGTTAAACCCTACCACGTAGTCATATAAGAAGGGAGTCATATCCCTTAGTCGCCTTTTACGACATACACGGGGTGAGATGCAGTGGGGGTATTCTTTTAAAGTACCGGCCCCACACGGTACAAAACGCGGTTCTTCTTCGTGGGTGTAATCGGACCGGATAGAACAAAGATACATTAGCATACATACATATCACACACGCTGAAACCCGACAATCGGGGTAAGCAGAGTAATCGGTGTTGTGCTGCAAGAACTCTGGTAAATTGCAGCATAACACCGACCACCACGTTTCGCAAAGTATTCGAACAAGATTCAATCGTTCAAGCAGCAAGTAAGGCACGCAGACCCACCTGCTACATGCATGACTCGGTGGAAGTACCGTGCCAAGGTGAGAGGTGGCGAGCCTTTCGCCCTTTAGCACGGCATCTTGTCCTTATCCCTTAGTCGCCTTTTACTACATGCACGGGGAGAGATACAGTGGGGCTATTCTTTTTAAGTACCGAACCCACACGGTACATTTACGATACATTAGCAATGCACTTAAATACCTTTAATTAAATACGCATGTAATATATGTATGTATGTATGAATGCATGTGACTACATATGTATATATCAGCTATGTTCCAGTCACGCCTAGGTAAATACTGGAGCGATTTTAATACGTATAAGGTGTAACGCGAAGAAAATTTCAAAATGGCGGCGCTTTGTTCCATAATTTATTGTCAAACTTTCAAAACCCATCAAGTGGGGTTAGAAGAAAAATTGTCGTCAAGAGCTGTAAAAGGTGATTTCAAAAATATGTATAACCCTGACGGTTTTGAACTATAAGTAAGTAAACATTTTATGAAATTAAAATGAAATTAAATTAAATCTGTTTTATTTCACCTACTTATATATAGCATTTAATTGTGCATGTTACACAACCAGCGTTGGTATTCAGTTGATCAGTTGATAAAACCAGACTACGAAAAAACGAAGGAAACAAGTTAAGTTGATTTTAAAGAGTACTTAATATGAAATGATGCAGTCGGGCGTGTAGAAGGATTCGAATGGACAGCATTGTACCTATTGATGATCTTTAAGATCAACTTTCAGATTCAGATTCAGATATTTATTTCGACATAAAGAACATACAACATTAACAATATTGCATTGAGACATAGGCATAAGAGGTGTGGCAATTAAGTTCCGGGAATTTTTCAATAAAACACAAACTTAGGAACAACATTTTATTATCGACCTTCACAATAGTCTCCCTCTCTACACAACGACTCCACCGTCGCTCCCACGATTGGAAGCACCCTTGGTAATCTTCCGAAGTTAACTCGTTCAGCACCGCGGTTACAGCTTCCTTGACCTCCTGTGCCCGGCCATGATGAGTTCCCTTGAGGTACAACTTCATCTTGAGGAATAAGAAAAAATCGCAGGGGGCTATATCGGGGCTATAGGGTAGGTGCGGCAACATTGGAATACCTTTTTTCGCCAAAAACTCTTGCACAATGAACGAGGAATGGGCCGGCGCGTTGTGGTGCAAGATCCAGGTGTTCTCGGTGAGTTCACTCATTTTCACGACGCCACTAAAATAGTTACTTAACACACATAAAAAACAAACGAAGCGCGTCATTAATTTCAAATTTCGAATGGAACGAAAGGAAGGTCCCTTCTTTCCAGCCATATGGTTATGAACGACGAAGTCTTGCCAGTTCCCGAGTTATAGCCAAATTCCCGGGACTTACCAATTGCCAAACTACGTATTCAGAATGGTTCGCCTTTTTTTTTTGTTCATTGTTCCCTTAGTTTTTCATAGTCGGGATTTTGTTAAAAAATAAATGTTGACTTAAATATAGTAAATGTGGTAAGGTTCAACCCGTGTGTCGACGCTTGATAATCCAACATTTGCACGTGGTCTATTCAGTCCGCCCTTCGCCACACGTGGACTTAGACAAAGGCGGAACGAGAACCGACCGGCTTTGTTTACTGGCCCCATCGTGCGACCCGCCCGCCCCGCCACAGCACCACCGAGCATCGAGCATGAATACTCAGATACGTCATTGTCTATTGCAGATATTTTAACTTTTTACCAGCATTTGGTGTGCAATGTGCATGCACTCAATTTGTAGAAGACAGATGATACGTGAGTGAACAAGTCTGACAGAGATAGACGTAGAATGTTATGTATGTTTTCGAGTTGACCCGTTACAGACAAACAGGGAGGTATACGTTGCTATGTTATACAAATAAAAATAATTGCATCGGTAATGTCGTCTTGGTGAACATTTCTTTCACCTCTACATGCCGCAGGATAAAACATATTGCTACTCAAAAAAGTATCTCTAGAAAACAAATTATAAATATGGTGAAATGAAAAATAATTGTAAAAATGTTACTTAATATTCACATAGATATTACATTCTGTCTTCTAATAGTATCATTTTAGCTTCTATGTAGAATCTGCGAAGGTATAGTCGGAAGACTTTCACACCGCGGACTTTTTTGCGCGGGCTTTCCGTCACTTTGTCCGCCCTTAATAAAAAAACCTCGACCCTTAAAAATTTAAAAAATATTTCCGTTTACTTACTTAAAGGAGTCGGGGTGCCGCTAAGTAAACTCCCGCGCAGCTCTGAGTTTTGATATTTTATTTACTTAGCGGTCCCCCGACTACTTTAAGTAAGTAAACACACACACACGCCTTAAACTTATAACACCCTTCTTTTTGCGTCGGGGGTTAGAAATTGACAACCTCATCTTGTATTGCAAAGACAATTTTTTTTAAATTATTATAATTTTTTTTATGGAAACTGACACGGTTGGCTACATCAACTACAACATCCGTGATGTCAGCCCATAACACCGGGTGAACTAGGTGCCATGTCAGTGCTTCCCTTCATTTCGGACGGAAAACACGAACTATTTCCATTGTCGTTTCGACCGACGTTTCGCTCAGTGCGGCGGTATCAACCCGGGCGGGATAAACCGTACCACCTAGTAAGGTAAGAAGGGAAGGGACTTACCAGTTAAATTTGGTTCTATTACGTTTTACATTTCCCACAGGAAGCCGAGGTGTACGGCTTGTTCTCTATGCCGCTTCTAAGTATCTATTTCCACTGAACTACAACACACAGGGAACACTTCGCTCTTTGTGTTATAGAAAAAAAAGTTTTAAAAAACATAAAACCGACTTCCTAAAAAAAGTAAAACTAAAAAACTATTTAAAATAAAAATATAAAAACCGCCTTCAAAAATATATGAAATAAAAACCTAAAAAAAAACGAACCCTAGAGTTGAAGGCGGTGCTAAAAAGGCTACACAAATCACAAAGGATATTATCATCCACTCATGTTTTCTTTCATGCATCATTTTTGCTTGCTTTAGCACCGCCTTCAACTCTAGGGTTCGTTTTTTTTTAGGTTTTTATTTCATATATTTTTGAAGGCGGTTTTTATATTTTTATTTTAAATAGTTTTTTAGTTTTACTTTTTTTAGGAAGACGGTTTTATGTTTTTTAAAACTTTTTTTTTATTTCACAGTTTTTTTTAGTTATTTTTTGCTATTGATGTACTCGCTTTCCAATCCGATCTTGACCCAATTAAAATAGGACCACGTCAGCCTCGATAGCTCAGTGGTGCAGGCAGTCAACTGTCGCTATTGAATGTTAAGCAACGCTGGGTGCGGTCAGTACTTGGATGGGTGACCGCTGACCGTTGGAGGCTGACCGAGGTTCGGATTCCTCGTAAAACTGTAGGTCCCTTCCCTCCTAATCTTACTTGGTGGTAGGGTTTAACCCGCCCGGGTTGGTACCACCGCACTGAATGAAACGTCGGTCGAAACGGCTATGTAAATAGTTTGTGTTTTCCGACCAGTTCAGTGTAGTCAGCACGATCAAAGGGGGAAGCACTGACATGGCACTTAGTTCACCCGGTGTTATGGGCTGACATCACGGACGTTGTAGGTGATGTTGCAGAACTTAGTAGAATGGACAGACATAAACGTGTTACGGAACCCTACTTTTATTATAAAATAACCGTCGGAGGACCTTGGTTGAAAATTGTGAAATTTAGTAGAACGGACAGACATATATTTGTTGCGGAACCCTACTTTTATTATAAAATAACCGTCGGAGGGCCTTGGTTGAAAATTGTAAAATTTAGTAGAACGGACAGACATACATTTGTTACGGAACCCTACATACATTTTGAAATAAATGTTAAATTTTGTAGAACGGACAGACATGCATTTGTTACGGAACCCTACATTCATCTTGCAGAACTTAGTAGAATGGACAGACATAAACGTGTTACGGAACCCTACTTTTATTATAAAATAACCGTCGGAGGACCTTGGTTGAAAATTGTCAAATTTAGTAGAACGGATAGACATGCATTTGTTACGGAACCCTACATTCATTTTGAAATAAATGTTAAATTTAGTAGAACAGACAGACATGCATTTGTTACGGAACCCTACATTCATTTTGCAGAACTTAGTAGAATGGACAGACATAAACGTGTTACCGAACCCTACTTAACTGTTGCACTCCGGGAGTGCCGGCAGATCCCGTGCCACTCTAACTTAACCGTTTAATGCAATGACTTAAGGTTTCATTTTAAAAATGACGCTGACGCGATGTCGTGAGTTATACATTTTTACCCACCTAAAAAAGTGCCAAGCGCCGCTAAAGAAGTTTTCACTTCAAAAACCTCAGGGTTAACCCCTTTCAAATAACAAAAAAAAAATTCAAAATCGGCCCACAATTGACGGAGTAATCGCGTAACAAACATCAAAAAAAAGAAAACATACCGTCGAATTGAGAATCTCTTAGGTCTAAAGTAAATTGCTCGTGAAGACAAATGCAACGAGCCCAAACACGATGGGTTTATCATGTGTAGTTTAGGAGTTCCTATGGCCACCTTCTGTCTCCATCATCAGACCAGCTCGATGGTACTCGTACCATAATAAATTAAGCGCACCTGGCCGGTCGGAAAAGATAAAAAATTTCAAATTTAGAACATTCATGAAACAAGGGTCCGAATGATATACTTATCGATTCATGTATTTCAACAGGACAGAGAAAATTTCAAAATATTATGTATTGTATTTAATACTTTTTAGTTCTTTTTTTTTTTTTTTTTTGAAATCGGTTTAATATTTTTTAAAACAGTTTTTATTTCATTCTTTTTAGTAATATTATTAGTAATATTACATAAAAAAGAATAATCGAAATCGAATAATCGAAATCGATTGAAGTGGTACAGAATTATTCGCCATATGTGTCAGACTGCAAATTGCTGAATAAGTCCACATCACAAAAGTTTTGCTGAAGGTAACCACACACCATACTAATTTATCAAACAGAAAATTGCCGAAAACGACCACATCACAAGTTTTGCTGAAGGTAACCACACACCATAGTATTATGCTGATTTTTCGAAAACCACTGAACCAATTTCGATAAAATTGAAATAGGACCACCTCGGAAGTATGACCTAACTAAAAAAAAAAGAATTTTCTAAATCGGCCCTCAATTGACGGAGAAATCGCGTTACAAACATACAAAAAAAAAAAAATTATAATAATAAAAAAAAAAAAACATACAGACGAATTGAGAACCTCCTCCTTTTTTGGAAGTCGGTTAATAAGGACTTTTTGTTCATTCATCTATTTATCGGTCGATAACCTATACAGGCCGGTGTCGCCGAGTGCCACGTTCGATTGGCCGTCGCACATTATGGACACCTTTAATTTTGGCACACTAGTTTTCAATTTTTTAAGGTTTCGTATCCGTCGTACGGGACCCTATTACCACAGATTACTTAATAGTTACTTCGTCTATTACCACAGAATAGAAAATATTACTAAGCCTACGCGCGCCGTCTATCAGTCTGTCCGTCTGTCTGTCCAAGGATCTCTTGAACCGTAATAGGTAGCCCGTTGAAATTTTCACAGAATATGTGTTATTTATTATGGCCGATATAACAACAAATAAGAAAAATAAGAAAGAGTAAAAAATTCACGGGGGTCCCCAGACAAGAAACTAAAAAGTGTATGCGCGTCATCTACCGTAAACAGTATGAAGCATTTTAACTTAATCATGAATTTTAACTAATATGAGAAGCATTTCATAAAACACGCCATAGATTGCGTGAGTGGCGATGACCATGACATGGCGATACGGAAAAAACTCGGTGCGCGAGTTCGACTCGCACTTGGCCGTTTTTTTATTCTTTATTTAACGGGTGAACAATAGAGACGAATGTTGACAATCGCGACGTTTGCCACTCTTCCAAAATGTCCAAAGCAACTAGGTCAATTATCAATTTGGCACTCTCCTCCGCTCTCTTTTGTCGGATTCGTGCATGCCCCTACGTCACGGGCGCCATTAATCCTGACATGATCTTCCCCTTTTTTCTATCTATTCTACAGGGTGTTTCAGGATAGGCTTGAGAAACTTCAGGAATATAAAGTAGGTACTCATTATTAGAAGAAAAAAATTCCTATCACTCAAATCGAAATTCCGCATTTTTCTTTTCATACAAAAATTGAAAATTGTAATAAAAACTCGATGAACAGTTTGGCAACAGTGATGTCTAAGTCTAGGGAGTGCAATGACCTAGTCCAGTCTCCTTTTTTTTTTTCTTTTGATGCCATTCAAATTTAAGCGTTTGGAATTATCTACGTGCAGTTCAATTCTACTAGTTAAAGCATGTAAGTTAGTCATTTTATTTTTATTTAATAACGTTGGACGTCCACCAAAGCTCGATGAAACGATTTTCATCAAAAAGTACTTCAAAATTACCGAATTTGGGAAAAAGTTTCAGAGCTTTTCGTCTTCACATATGGACCGCTTTCGAACCCTGAAGTTACGAAACCCTATCCTGAAACATCCTGTATAATAAATATCTGCGTGTATGAAATTCTACACGCGCGCCAATTAGTTTGCGAGGCTAACGAGAGACCGTGTGCGGTGATATGGTATGACAGATAGCTTTCCGTTATATCCCTGCTGAATACACATTATTGAGTAGTAGGTACTACCCACAGAGCATGAAATGCGCGCGCCCGCCCCTACTAGAGGCGCCGTGAGCGCAATTTCTCTACAACGCCGTTGAAGCCTGTGGGCGTGGCCTATGACTTACATATGTGTGTTGTGCGTGTGCATTTGTTTTGTGTGTGTGCCTAACTTGCTCCTCTTTGTATGTAGTGTCGATACTAGCACACACACACACATACGAAGCGCTAGCAGCTCAGCGTACGGTTATTGGGTTTCAAATATCATCGCTTAGGGCGCCTCTAGTAGGGGGCGCGGGCGGTAGGTATTTGATGCTCTGTGGTACTGCCGTATTTACTGTGCGGGGTCGATACTTAAAATAATAGCCCCACTGCATCTCTCCCCATGCATGTCGTAAAAGGCGACTAAGGAATAAGGACAAGATGCCGTGCTAAAGGGCGACAGGGTCGCCACCTCTCACCTTGGCACGGTACTTACACCGAGTCCTGCAGCAGGTGGTCTTCGTGCCTTACTTGTTGCTGCATCGATTGAATCTTGTTCGAATACTTTGCGAAACGTGGTGGTCGGTGTTGTGATGTAATTTACAAGAGTCCTTGCAGCACAACACCGACCACCAAGTTTCGCAAAGTATTTAATCAAATTCGGATGATCGGTTTAAGAGTTATGGAGGAACATACATACTCGTACATACATACAGAAAATATTTCTAAAAATCGTCAATTTAGTTTTAGTATCATACATATAGAGTCTACAAACGCAATATCTCATAATACTCTAAAACAAATTTTCAAAATGTTTTAAAAATTAACCCCGAGAAGGTAATATTTCAATAATACTAATAGGTATAATACTAATACAGTTTATATGGTAGGTAATTTTAAAATAAATTTTAAACGGAATATCTTCGAAAAAGTGCAAAAATTATCTAATTAAATTAAATTCTCCCTCTTCCTCCAAAAAAATCAACAGTATGAATAATTGATTGAATATTACAGGAAAACTATAGCAGCTTTACGTGGAATCCGAACAACGGCCAGCCCGAACGGTCGAACGGAACATTTGCTGCGCCGCTGGTGCATAGTCTGCCCGTGCCCTTGTGCCGGCCGATCTGTTTATCACCGTCTATGCATTGACAACCAGTGGTCCCCCCGTAATAGGAGCTATTACCAGCAAGGCCAATAAAGATGATCTATTATTAACACGGTCAATCACGTAACCGGCTTGGAGTGACCCGCTCATTGCCATCTGACTGACTGCATATACGCGTAACATCGCCGCACGTATTATGCATCGGGGAGTCGCGTATTAAGGCCCTGTCAAGTGTCAACCCGTATTCACACGTACTCCTCTTTCAAGGTGCCGCTTTCGCTAGTTGGAGTATAGGATTTAGATATACAGGGTGTTCGGCACATCGACCGACAAAATTTTTTTGTAGGTAAGTGGGGTCATTTGGAACGTTTTGACCCATGATACCTTTTGTCAGATGTCACATGGTATCGAGATACGATTTTTTTTTCTTTATTTTTGAAAATTACCAAAATCCCAGCTTTAAACCCTTGTAACTTTTTTGTTTATGATTTTATCAGCACGAAATAATTTTCAACACGAATACGAATTTTACTATGTATCCGTGTTCTAGAAAAAAATATTATTTGATGAAGTTAATAGGTACCATGAAAATGTCTATCGTGAAGTATTACATATATTAGTAAATAAAACTGAATCTCAGGTGAGTAATATTGGTGGTAAACTTCTTGAAATTCGAGTCTCAATCTAAATAACGTGTCAGTAGCGCCATCTAGCGTCAGCAACATCAGTCGCTGTTACACTCCTAGATGGCGCTGTAGCTCACTCATAGCTTAACATCACCCGTCAAAAGGTATCACAGCTTTCGTTCATCACAGAATGTCCATGGGTGTCGTTAGTCACCTACTCGTAAGTGAAACGATGTCACATGTCGCGCTTTTCATAAAAGAAATCGGCCAAGTTCAAGTCGAACTCGCGCACCGAGGGTTCCGTATCGCCATGTCATGGTCAGCGCCACTCACGCCATCTATGGATTAGTTGAAATGCTTCATACTCTTTTCGGTAGATGGTGCGCATAGACTATTTAGTTTCGTATATGGGGACCCCGTGATTTTTTTACTTTTTCTTATTTTTATTATTTGTTGTTATATCGGCCATAATAATACATTGGTACCTATTATGTGAAAACTTCAACGGGCTACCTATTACGGTTCAAGAGATACAGCCCTCGGACAGACAGACAGACAGACAGACAGACCGGCGGTGGCGGTGTAGGTAGACTTAGTAATAGGGTCCCGTGCGACGGGACCCAAAAAAACCTACATTTTAAGTTTACAAAGCGAGATAAAAAGTGCCCTCCTTCTCCTTCACCACTACCACAGAGATAATTTGACTTGACTAAACTGTAATACTTAAATAACCTTAGACTCCTGCGTCCATCGAAGAAAGTGCTGGCTCTCGACCTTGAGGCGACCGAACGACTTGATTGCTTCAGCTTCAGCGGTGGCAGCGACAGTTTGGACCTGTCAAACGATCATAAACATATACACACATACACACATACACATACCACACACGCTGTATCCGGACATTCGGTGTAATCAGAGTAATCGGTGGTAGGCCGTAGGTACCACATTCAGATTTATTTCTCCATAAAGAACACACAACATTAACAATATTTCGTTGAGACATAAATATGCATATTCAGCATGGTTCGTCATGCCATGCATCACCTGCTCGTGTATCCGGAATTGGTGTCCCAAAACGGTGTTCTAAGTACGACAAGATTGCATTTTATTTTGTGACAGATACAAATGTGAAACATTTTAAATGTTTTATACTTACATTAAAATAAATACTTAAATAAATATTTAATAAACCATTTATAATTTAATAGGAAAAACATAATACCAACAGAAGTAATAGAGTCAAAATATCGTTAATGCGTATATCTATATGCTACGTTTATATTATAGTAGTCAATAGGGATGTACCTACTCGTACAAGTTCGAATTATAAATGAAATGTATAAATGTAATCAAAAAACTATTGAAAAATAAAAATATTGTTTAACCCAGGAAATGTCAATTTGTTCTATCTGAAAAATTCCGGTGTACACAGTACTCCTACATATATCAGTGTTGGAAGAACTAAGGTAAATTAGGTACCTATGCATATTTTCTTTATTGAACACCAATTTATACAAATTAGGCGCAATAGGCGAGCTTAATGCCGTGAGGCACTATATTCTAACTAATTGGATGTAGGACAAGTATATGCAGGCGAACAAGAATAGTTTGTGGAAATGTATTACGAGTATAAACTGTAAATACAGATAAGTAGAAGAAAAATCATGAATTACAGTCCAATAATGGATTGTAGATGTTATGAATTGTAGAAACGATAAGATTATAGACAATGAGGTAGGTACACATTTTGAACTATCGATAAAAGATCGCATCAATTTTAAAATAAGCTTAAAATCCACGAAATACATACTTTGACTTAGGTTGTTCCATTAGCTTCTCCTTCTTCTTTGGTTGCTGTTTTGGTTTTTTGAGTATAGTCTTGCTATGGACACTGTCTCCCCCGCCTCCAGATAATAGTGGAGGAGTGGTATCAGGTGGGGATGGCTACAAAATTGTATTATCAATCGAAAATACATCAGACGATGACATTTAAACGCCTGTTCAAAACTACCAGCAAAATATTAATTGAACAGATTATTTTAAGATGTTACATCAATGAGGAGTTCTCTTTGGCCGACTGCGTCAAGCAAAAAAGTATGGTTATTATTGACATCTAACACGCTTTGGCGAAAGCTCCTAAAACCCGTGATATTCCATCACACCCTGTTGAACTAGGTGCCATATCAGTCTTTCCCTTTGGTCATGTCGGCTACACTGAACTGAACAGAAAACAAACGAAGTTAAAAAACTAAACCGGCTCAACCGACCTTCATTCGGTGCGGAGGTATGAATTTTATCGTATTATATTTTATTTGGAAAAAAAATACAAACACATCTTCATTACCTAACTAACTATTATAGCTTAAGCATGCATACGTTCCTGAGGGTGAGGATCTGCGAATGGTTTACGCCTACCACCTAATAGGGTAAGGGGAGGGACCTGAACTACGGCCAACCTCAGCGGTCGAACGGTCACACAACCAAAGTTCGGCCGTTCGAACGCTGCCGATGCATCGGAGCACTAAGTAACGATAAGTTTTAGACTTGGGTTATTTTTACCCCTTTGCTGACAGTATCCTTGCTGTAGTCAGTGACTCTTTCCAATACTTCGCTCGCAATATCCATTGTTGTACTGGCCGATCCCGATGCGCTATCTTGAGCATCATTTCCTGTTTCGTCAGTTTGAGACTTTTCATAACCCGGAACTTCTACTTTGCCTGGAAACCTATTAAGTATTTTCAAATTTCCTACTCAAGAACATCTTGTTTGGAATCTGATCACTGTTTGAGAGGAAGGACCTGCAAATTGAGGAGCAGATCGTGCAAATCCAAAGTCAAGGAAACGTTTTCCGGACATTATCTTTGGCATTATACCAGGGCATAACTTGTGCTGCAGCGCAGATCACGTGTGGTGAGTCCAAAAATATTATTTCCAAAAAAATACCGTTGTGAAAAACCGTGCTTCTTCACAGAAATAAAAAATTTATAGCGTCTATTTATGTACCAAAGTTTTTTTTTATATAAACCAATATGGGTGGTTGTGCCGAAGGACTGATGGCACAGTCGACAGAGCCAAACACACCTCGCGAAACCACGCTCAGAGACGCACCATGCGAGCAGATTTGCAGACTGTTGCTAGGCTGTCTGGCCTGTTGATACGACGCGACGTTTGAAGAAACCCAGGTTAAGGGATTCGGGAAACACACTCGCCGGGAGACATCTCCACGCCCTAGCGGTGCGACAAGGAAACGATTTTGAGAACCGATGGGTTCTCAAAAGACCAATATCAACAACAAAAGGGTGTGCTCAGTTTCTCCGCGACGAGTGCTGCGAAGAAGGGTTGAGTTAGGTTAGGTTAGTTTATTTCAAAATCTTCGTATAGGACCATTTTGAGTTTGGGAGGTGCTTTACAAAGAGTTTGTATTACGTCGCTGCGGCGCAGCGACGCAATACAAACTCTTTGGTGCTTTACTACAAATAAAGTATAGTAGGTACCTACTTAAATATAATTTCAACATCTACGTCACAGAATAAATTGCCTAAAAATATTTAAAAAAAAAACCAAAGAGTTGGCTCAATTTAACCAACTATTCGGTTGTTTCTGCCTAATCTTAACTGAACAGATCTCTTTCAATGCTCTGCCCCTGTACCGGGGTTACTCACTCGTGAGTATGAGAAACGATCTCACTCGTTTGGTTAATCAGAAGGCATTCAGTGAGGCATCAGGCCCGGCTATTGGTTGAAATATGCGAGTCGTTGGCGAGTGAGTTAACGCCGGTAGACCCCCTGATCGGTAGACCCTCTAATTCTTAAGTGACAATCCGCTCGTACCAATATTCAGACGGAACAGGCGACAAGTCGGGATATTCCAACGAAGAACTACTATCACGTTTTGCCAATGTTCGAATAGGAACATCAACAACAGTAAGAACTTCGTTCGCCCAAGAATCCTTCGGAGAAGGTTCTGGCATCTCGTCAGGCTTCCACGATTCATTTCTTTTAGGAATATCACAGGGGGGATAAGCAGTAGGGTCTTCTCCTGGGTCGTGGCGTAAGAAATTCCAGTCCATTAATTGGAGCCAGGCTTTAGCGACGCAGTGAACTGTGAAGGCAATGGACTGCCTATCCATGTAATCTTGGTAACATATGTCAAGGGCATTATCGATTATCTCCTCGCGTATGTCAAAGATCGTGAGGTCGATTTCTTCCCTTTGGAAAAGCTCAGCCCTGAAATTTAAAACAGTTTAGCTAGTGAACATTTTCGTACAAGAAATGTACAGTTTCAGTGTCAAGCTAGGTTTAAGGCATGACTACGTGCTTCATGGCACTCCCGTCCCTGAGGAAAAACTGGCCACACAGGTCAAACTCAGATCAAACAAAATGAAAATATTATTTATTGCACACCATTAGCCTCTATGGGACACAAAGGAAAGTTTAATGTCATTCAATAGGATATTCTTTACAAACTAACGTTTAGAACGCAGTGCATGGAGGTAGATAATGCAAAAAAAATTACAATCCACAAAAATGATGTATATATCAAGTAATATGGCAGTTTTGGAATAAGGTTTGTGTCATTTCGTCAAGGTATACTGAAAATAACAAACCAAATACAAAGTAAACTGAACTAAACACCAACCATATCCTTTCCGGAATATCTTTGGGCAAAGTCGCTAGCAGGCGTTGCTCGTCTGGCAGCGGAAGCTTTCGACCTTGTCTGCTTATTCTACTGGGCGTCGGTTCAACAGTTCGGGTACTCTCCATTTTGTAATTTGCTACTTATATTGTAAGTATTTTGATCCTATATAGGGATGGTTTCGTTTTCTTCGATGGCAACAAAGAAAATATAACCACTATTCTCAAATCAAAACAAACGTTGGCCTCTTGACCTTTCAGTTGAGGCTCTATGTGCCAGTGTCAAGTTGAAAGTCCATGCGATTTCCAAATATTGGGTACAATACAATAATGTCTAAAAATATGACTACTATAGAGCGTTCCAACTAAATCTTCCCTACGGCGTTACGTTGGCTCCACTGCCAGTGTCACTGTCAGTGCTTAAATTCCTGTTGCCAGATTGTGAAGATTATATTACCTAATAATGTAATCGGTATTTACCGTATAATAAATACGGTAAATACTGATAATTACGGGTAAATCTGTATACATAGCAACCCTCAACGCTGTTTTGACAGATAGACAGTGAAGCCAACATAACGGCGAAGGGAAGATTTATATGGAACGCTCTCTACTCAAGACATTGTAAGTACCTAGATTTAAAAAAATATGAAATTAGATGTTCTATATACCTATACTTTTCATTTATTTTGAACAATATTCTGGAGAACCAAAAGAATACGCGGATTATAAAAAAATTGGTTGTCTGTAAAGTTGGTTTACGGACGATAGTTTTACGTGATGATGTCATAAAGTAAATCAGTTCCGGCGGATATTTACCATGTAAAATTAATTTAAGTAAATGATAAAGATGTGATAATAACTAATAAAAAATATGAGAAAATAACGACTATTAATAAAATTTTAAAAACCTACATAACGCCATCTACATGTTCAACGTTGCAACAATTACCTAACTGCTAAATCAAGTATACCGCTGGCTGAAGTATTTAATTTAATATTGACGCTAGATGTGGACGCTAGATGTCGCTCCATGAAATTCACATACTGTTGTCACATACTATTGAGAAAATTTGCAGCGATAAGTAGACGGTCGATAGCCCGCGTGTATAACACGTCTGGTCAGTGATGGTGGCAGGGACCGCGGGTTCGAGGCTCGCAAAAGACGAAGAAAAATATTTTGTATTTCCTGCTATTGTATATGCCTCTCTATCGCGCTCTCGCTTGCACGCACAGGTCTCTATCGCGCTCTCGCTTGCACACACAGGTTTAGATGGAACGTTACACTTCTTCGTGCGTGCAGGCGGTTTTCATCAATTTATAAGACGTGACATCATCACGTCAAAAGGATAGATAGGAGATGGACAGAATTAACAGGGAGATAAACATTAATTTTTGGAAGACGTTAGTTTACCTAACTACCTACAAGCGTAATGACTCTAATGACGAATTCAAAGAGGATATAAGCACAACGAATTCAAACTTCTTGAATAGTGAATGTGAATTACACCCCTTTTCTTCCTTTTACTTTTGGCTTCTGTGCTTTTGGCAACTCAATTCTGTGGTTATGTGGCAGAAGCAGACATGTACTTTTTTTTCAGTATTGAGTTATAAATACCAAAATTTCGGTAAAAATGCGCTCTTTAATATGGCAAAAACAAACATGTCGTAAGTAATACCCAAAGCCATGTATTTGCCTTCGACCAAACAGTACATGTCATAAAAATCACAATAACGTATGCCAAAACAGTACAAGTAGCGACATGTCTTATTTTGCCATATAAGAAAATCAACAAATAGCGACATGTCGAAGTACATGTCATAGACATCACAATAACGTATACCAAAAACTATTTAAAAAAATATAAAAACCACCTTCAAAAATGTATGAAATAAAAAAACATCGAACCCTAGAGTTGAAGGCGGTGCTAAAGAAGGCTACACAAATCACAAAGGATATCATCCACTCATGTTTTCTTTTATGCTTCATTTTTGCTTGCTTTAGCACCGCCTTCAACTCTAGGGTTTGATTTTTTTTATTTCATAAATTTTTGAAGGCGGTTTTTATATTGTTTTAAATAGTTTTTTATTTCACAGTTTTTTTAGTAATTTTTTGCTATTAATGTACTCGGTGGAATCGCTCGGCCTTCGGCCTCGCGATTTCGCCTCGCTTTCCGATCCGATCTTGACCAAATTAAAATGGAACCACCTCAGGGTTTACCCTTTCAATCAAAAAAAGAATTTTCAAAATCGGCCCACAATTCACGGAGTAATCGCGTAACAAACATCCAAAAAAAGAATACCCTGGACACCACCTAGGCCTAAAGTAATTGCTCGTGAAGACAAATGCAACGAGCCCAAATACGATGGGTTTATCATGTGTAGTTTAGGAGTTCCTATGGCCACCTTCCGTCTCCATCATCAGACCAGCTCGATGGTACTCGTACCATATTATATTAGGCGCATCTGGCCGGTTGGAAAAGATTTCAAATTTAGAATATTCATGAAACAAGGGTCCGAATATGTATCACAATATCGATTCATGTATACGATGACAGAGAAAATTTAGAAATATTAGGTATTTAATACTTTTAGTTCTATTTTTTTTTTTAAATCGGTTTTATATTTTTTAAAACAGTTTTTATTTCATTCTTTTTAGTAATATTACATAAAAAAGAATAATCCAAATCGAATAATCGAAATCGGTTGAAGTGGTGCAGAATTATTCACCATGTGTCAAACTGAAAATTGCTGAAAAACTCCACATCACAAAAGTTTTGCTGAAGGTAACCAAACACCATAGTATTTTGTTGATTTTTCAAAAACCGCTGAATCAATCTCGATAAAATTTATATGGTACCACCTCTGAAGTATGACCTTCCACCTTCAAACTATGGACTGGAGGAAGAAAAAGAGGCGCCCCTGGGCAAATCGCGGTTCCACATATGCGAATAGGTCCATGTAATGCCATATATAAAGAAGTAAAATTTATGCGACATGTCATTAAATAAGTGCGACTTGTTTTTTTCTGCCATATAAAGTATTTTACTTCATGTTACATATGTCAAGGATACACATAGTGAGGTAGTATCGGTCAACTAAGACTTTATTCAAGTTTTAACATTAATAAAACGAAATCGTTTATGAAATAAAGGAAATTTAATAATTTTATTAGTAAAACCCTACACAAAATGTAATCAACAATCTCGGTAAATACAAATGCCACTTTACTGACAATATTTACGATTCATCGTCCGAAGATTCTGCCTGGTCACCAGCCAGTGACGCAGTAGCACTCGTCGTTAAGGATTTGTAAAAATCATGGTGTACGGGATCAATTAATGGCAAAATAGATAGTAAATCTTTTTTTTTATTGGGATTGATAGCCATTGGACCTATTCGCATATGTGGAACCGCGATTTGCCCAGGGGCGCCTTTTTTTCTTCCTCCAGTCCATAGTTTGAAGGTGGAAGGTCATACTTCAGAGGTGGTCCCATATAAATTTTATCGAGATTGATTCAGCGGTTTTTGAAAAATCAACAAAATACTATGGTGTTTGGTTACCTTCAGCAAAACTTTTGTGATGTGGAGTTTTTCAGCAATTTTCAGTTTGACACATGGTGAATAATTCTGCACCACTTCAACCGATTTCGATTATTCGATTTGGATTATTCTTTTTTATGTAATATTACTAAAAAGAATGAAATAAAAACTGTTTTAAAAAATATAAAACCGATTTAAAAAAAAAACTAGAACTAAAAGTATTAAATACCTAATATTTCGAAATTTTCTCTGTCATCGTATACATGAATCGATATTGTGATACATATTCGGACCCTTGTTTCATGAATCTAAATTTGAAATCTTTTCCAACAGGCCAGATGCGCTTAATATAATATGGTACGAGTACCATCGAGCTGGTCTGATGATGGAGACGGAAGGTGGCCATAGGAACTCCTAAACTACACATGATAAACCCATCGTATTTGGGCTCGTTGCATTTGTCTTCACGAGCAATTACTTTAGGCCTAGGTGGTGTCCAGGGTATTCTTTTTTTGGATGTTTGTTACGCGATTACTCCGTGAATTGTGGGCCGATTTTGAAAATTCTTTTTTTGATTGAAAGGGTAAACCCTGAGGTGGTTCCATTTTAATTTGGTCAAGATCGGATCGGAAAGCGAGGCGAAATCGCGAGGCCGAAGGCCGAGCGATTCCACCGAGTACATTAATAGCAAAAAATTACTAAAAAAACTGTGAAATAAAAAACTATTTAAAACAATATAAAAACCGCCTTCAAAAATTTATGAAATAAAAAAAATCAAACCCTAGAGTTGAAGGCGGTGCTAAAGCAAGCAAAAATGAAGCATAAAAGAAAACATGAGTGGATGATATCCTTTGTGATTTGTGTAGCCTTCTTTAGCACCGCCTTCAACTCTAGGGTTCGATGTTTTTTTATTTCATACATTTTTGAAGGTGGTTTTTATATTTTTTTAAATAGTTTTTGGTATACGTTATTGTGATGTCTATGACATGTACTTCGACATGTCGCTATTTGTTGATTTTCTTATATGGCAAAATAAGACATGTCGCTACTTGTACTGTTTTGGCATACGTTATTGTGATTTTTATGACATGTACTGTTTGGTCGAAGGCAAATACATGGCTTTGGGTATTACTTACGACATGTTTGTTTTTGCCATATTAAAGAGCGCATTTTTACCGAAATTTTGGTATTTATAACTCAATACTGAAAAAAATGTACATGTCTGCTTCTGCCACATAACCACAGAATTGAGTTGCCAAAAGCACAGAAGCCAAAAGTAAAAGGAAGAAAAGGGGTGTAATTCACATTCACTATTCAAGAAGTTTGAATTCGTTGTGCTTATATCCTCTTTGAATTCGTCATTAGAGTCATTACGCTTGTAGGTAGTTAGGTAAACTAACGTCTTCCAAAAATTAATGTTTATCTCCCTGTTAATTCTGTCCATCTCCTATCTATCCTTTTGACGTGATGATGTCACGTCTTATAAATTGATGAAAACCGGCTGCACGCACGAAGAAGTGTAACGTTCCATCTAAACCTGTGTGTGCAAGCGAGAGCGCGATAGAGACCTGTGCGTGCAAGCGAGAGCGCGATAGAGAGGCATATACAATAGCAGGAAATACAAAATATTTTTCTTCGTCTTTTGCGAGCCTCGAACCCGCGGTCCCTGCCACCATCACTGACCAGACGTGTTATACACGCGGGCTATCGACCGTCTACTTATCGCTGCAAATTTTCTCAATAGTATGTGACAACAGTATGTGAATTTCATGGAGCGACATCTAGCGTCCACATCTAGCGTCAATATTAAATTAAATACTTCAGCCAGCGGTATACTTGATTTAGCAGTTAGGTAATTGTTGCAACGTTGAACATGTAGATGGCGTTATGTAGGTTTTTAAAATTTTATTAATAGTCGTTATTTTCTCATATTTTTTATTAGTTATTATCACATCTTTATCATTTACTTAAATTAATTTTACATGGTAAATATCCGCCGGAACTGATTTACTTTATGACATCATCACGTAAAACTATCGTCCGTAAACCAACTTTACAGACAACCAATTTTTTTATAATCCGCGTATTCTTTTGGTTTTCCAGAATATTGTTCAAAATAAATGAAAAGTATAGGTATATAGAACATCTAATTTCATATTTTTTTAAATCTAGGCACTTACAATGTCTTGAGTAGAGAGCGTTCCATATAAATCTTCCCTTCGCCGTTATGTTGGCTTCACTGTCTATCTGTCAAAACAGCGTTGAGGGTTGCTATGTATACAGATTTACCCGTAATTATCAGTATTTACCGTATTTATTATACGGTAAATACCGATTACATTATTAGGTAATATAATCTTCACAATCTGGCAACAGGAATTTAAGCACTGACAGTGACACTGGCAGTGGAGCCAACGTAACGCCGTAGGGAAGATTTAGTTGGAACGCTCTATAGTAGTCATATTTTTAGACATTATTGTATTGTACCCAATATTTGGAAATCGCATGGACTTTCAACTTGACACTGGCACATAGAGCCTCAACTGAAAGGTCAAGAGGCCAACGTTTGTTTTGATTTGAGAATAGTGGTTATATTTTCTTTGTTGCCATCGAAGAAAACGAAACCATCCCTATATAGGATCATAATCAGCATGGGTGAAAGATTTGAAGTGGAAAATCCTTTCTAATGTGTAGGTCCGTACAAAAAGAAGATAAGATTAGACTAAACTAAAGCCCCACATTCACTACACGAGCCTCGCGGCAGGCGCGGGCAGCGATCGTGTCTCACTCAACTCAACCAAAGAATATAATACTACTAACTAGGGTCTCACTCAACTCAACCGCACGTGGGAGTGGGAGCATCGTTCGACATTTCGACTCGCACTATATTGTGCTCGCAGTCCGCGGATTTGTCGGCGTGTGAATAAAGACGGACAGTATATACTGATGGGTCGATCCCGGGATTAAATCTTTATGGGCGAGATTTTATCATAAAATCCCGGATTTAATCCTATTCTAGGACCGAATAAGGATTTTATGTTTTAAGGTTAAGTATGTGAAGTTGTTCTGTAATATGAGCGAAATTCTATCATAAAGTCGCGGATTTAATCCTATTCTAGGATCGAATAAGGATTTTATGTTTTAACTAGCTTTTCCCGCGGCTTCGCTCGCGTGAAATTCGTATTTCAAAAGAAGAAACTAAGGGCGAGGCCGAAGGCTGAGCTGCGTTTAGGTTAATGATAAATCTTTTCGAATAAAGTATGTTTTTAACTAGCTTTTGCCCGCGGCTTCGCTCGCGTGAAATTCGTATTTCAAAAGAAGAAACTAAGGGCGAGGCCGAAGGCTGAGCTGCGTTTAGGTTCATGATAAATCTTCTCGACTAAAGTATGTTTTAACTAGCTTTTTAACTTCTAGAATAGGAAAAAAAAAACTACGTTCCCACTCGAGTCCAAGCAAAAGCCACGGTAGGTTACGTGGGGGGAGGGGGGGTCCAAAAGAGGACAAATTGAAACCACGTGGTTTATGGACGCTCCCTTACGAGGTTGTAGGCTCAAATTGTAGCCGACTGGGTTAGTACCACCGTACTAGATGTAAGATGGCCGCATAGCACCCTCGGCTGTGTTCTCTTCTAGTTCAGTATATCCAGCAATCCAGGGAAGTCTCCGGTATGCAAGGGCACCTACCTTCTCGGAGGTGATATTGGCTGGTCGGAGCATGTGCTTAGGCCCCTTCGACTCAGGCGACCGGATTGCATAAAACAGTATTATTTTTAGTATTATAGTTTACTAGCTTTTGCCCGCTCTCGTGAAATTCGTATTTCAAAAGAAGAAAGAAAGTTATAAAGGGCGAGGTCGAAAGCTGAGCTGCATTCAGGTTAATGATAAACCTTCTCGAACAAAATATGTAACTACTGACGAGGCCGAAGGTCGAGCTCCTTTCAGGTAAACGTTTCTCGAAGAAACTAAGTTACCTATGGCGACGCCGAAGGCGGAGCTCCCTATAGATAAGCCATATACTTTTTCAAAGAGGCCGGCGAAGCCGAAGGCCGAGCTGCGTTCAAGTAAATGATAATCCTTCTCAAATAAACTAAGTTAATTCCCTGCCGAACGCCGAGCTGCGTTCGCGTAAACGATATTCTCGCCCTTATTTACTTACTTTCATCGATAAATATATCGTTAACTTGAACGAAGCTCCGCTTTCGGCCTCGCCCTTAGTTACTTACTTCGAGAAGGTACATGTTTCGTATCGGTGACGTCATATTTAGCTCACATGTATACTAACTTGTACCATAAGAATAAGATAAAAAAATTAGGATCGAATCAAATTACAATTTTGGCTTTCTATAGTATGGGGAGTGCGCTTTTATATGCACCCACCCGCGCACCGCGCCGCCCGCTCCACCGCGCCGCCCGCTCCGCCGCGCCGCCCGCTCCTCCGCGCCTCCGCGCCTCCGCGCCGGCTCGCTCATATCTGATACTTACTCGCGGTAAATGGCGCGCGGAACATTTCAGTTTGTTTGGGAACCACATGAGTCGTACAGTTCCAGAACCCGCCAAATCCATTTCTCTAAAAAAAGTTGTTATAAACTGTTTCGAATAAAATATTAAATTTGTCACTTATCTGTAAAGACATTATGTTCCTAACACAGTCCAATCCAGAGTGAATCGCAAAGAAAAATTAACATTCTTTCCAGCTCCCTTGTAGTTTGTATGGGCGGCTAATTTATCGAGGTCTAGTTTTTTCGTCTTACTGTAAAATCGTCCGAAACGGAGTTGTCGGGTTCTGGAACTATACGAATCACATCTTAGCGTAGCGTAACCGGAACTGAATTTTATTTAGCCTATCCTCAGTCTCATATAGTATTGGTAAATGTGCTTGTACGATGTTTCATAGAATTCAGATGATCGGTTTAAGAGTTATGGTGGAACATAAATACACAGAAAATATTTCTAAAAATCGTCAATTTAGCTTTAATATCATACATAGAGTCTTATACCTCAGTATCTCATAAAACAAAGTAACTTGCTCTAAGACCATCCCTTACAGATTTATTATTAGTATTGATTTAACAAATATCGGTAGATTATGACCTCAAATCGTTATTTTTTAACCGACTTCAAAAAAAGGAGGAGGTTCTCAATTCGACTGTATGTTTTTTGGTCAAACATGACCGAAATTGGTAAATCTACCAAAAAATCGGTACCTAACTTTTTTCACACTGTCACAGTCACTGAACAGACTCGATTACCGACCTTTTTCCTCTCTCACATCACGGCGAAATGTACGCGCGCTCAAACGACCACAGATATTGATTATTTTGTGAACATAACTAGGGAATCATGCATTCAAATTAAAACCTGTGGAAACATTATTTATCTAGATATAGGTATTCATCCAGTAAAACAATTATATACATACCTACTACCATATTATGCCTTGTACTAATGAAAATAACTCATTCACGATGTTGAAATCTAATATTAAAATAAAATCCTATTTCGTAGGATCGAATGAGTAACTTTCCCCAACTTTCCCAATAAAATCCCTATAAAGTCTCGAATAAGGATTCGGTCCCAAATGGGATTGAATCCTTGCCCATCAGTGACAGTATACACAAAGTTTAGTAGTTCTTTCTCCAAACACTTCGTGAAAGAGCGAGAATGCACTATTATTAATCTATCTTACGCGCATCACGCACGCCACGCGACATAGACAATTTTTTTTTTTGCACTGGCTGTTGATTGTTGGGTGTTTTTTTTTTTGCCAAGTTGCCAACTGTCCTGTCACTCACTTTGTTTGACAGTACGGCGGGCGGGGAAGCGCGTTTGACGGAAAGGCGAGACAAAAACCGAGCGCAAAATACAAACGACACGGCTATTGAAAATCTGTTTGACTGTGTATGTCCGCATAGAGGAACGGGGCAGGGGAACGAGCACCGGCCAACGTTCAAGAATGTTCACCTGGACTAACTGCGCACTTTGAGTCCCGTTCCTGGACTTCGACATGCATACTCTAAAGGGAGTCTTTCCTGAACCCAGTAAGTGCACCATTGTGGAAATAGGTTCTATTTTCTTCACAAAAAGCCAACAGGTCCTGTTGTAATAAACGTTGTAGATGTGTTTTCGCGTGTTTTCATTGTGTTCCGCTGGTTTACAGAAAAACCACACAAAAAGAATTTCGTCAAGGACAATGTGAAACAGCTGAAGCACATGCAGGGAAAGGCTGCGACTGAGTCCACCCTGTTGTTCAAATCGGGTCGGGACTCCCGAGTGAGTGAGCCACTTCCGTCTGTGCAGTCGTCAGCATCCAATAAAAGTGGAAAACCTACACTTCAGGTATTTATTCGTGATTTTATATCTACAAAAATTTCGGGGGGGGGGGGGGGGGGATTAGATTAGCGTGGGTTAGATCGAATATTGCTGGTATGCTTATTAAAGATAGATAAAAGATGAAGGCCTAGATAAAAGATGAAGGGGCGGGTTTCCAAAACGTACACCTCGTAAAAAAAAATAAAAAAATACAGGAGCATAAAGGACCACAAAATACTGCTATTAGAAAAGACTTAGCCTGCGGAAATCAAAATTGGGGCCACAAAATAAAATTTCACGAAATATTTCATACAAAATTTTTTTTTTTTTTTTAAGGCATCAAAGCATTGGTTTAGAATATAAATGTATGTAAAAATAAAGGAAGTGGTATGGGTGAATGTTTTGGTGGTTTAAAAAAAAAATAACCAGGGTTAATTCATAGAATATGCGTCGCTACGCGACGCATATTCTATAAATTAACCCTAACCTAATATTGAGGCGGCGCATGTCGTTTTTGCATAAATTCCTATTAAAAATAAATGTTTTGGTGCATATTTAAAAAAAAAAATAAAAAAAATCGAAAATTCATTTTGTATGAAAAATATTTTTTTCCAAATTTTTTTCTCCGAAACTACGCATTTCCGCAGAATAAAAATTACATCTTTAGAATCGTAAAAGCCTAAACTACACGCCTATCATACCAGCTAGTTGAAAGAAATGTGTACGTATTGGAAACCGGCTGGGGTTTCCCAGATGAATTATAGTGAAATAATTATTTGCCGGAAATGCGTAGTTTCGGAGAAAAAAATTTTTTTCCCATACGAAATTAATTTTTCATACAAAATAAAAAAGGTTTTTTTTTTAAAGCACCAAAACATTGGTTTTGAATATAAATACATGTAAAAACAAGGAAAGTGGTGTGGGTGAATGTTTTGGTGGTTTAAAAAAAATAACCAGGGTTAATTTATAGAAGATGCGTCGCGGAGGGACGCATCTTCTATAAATTAACCCTAACCTAATGTTGAGGCGGCGCATGTCGTTTTTGCATAAATTCCTATTCAAAATAAATGTTTTGGGGAATAAAAAAAAATAAAAAATTAAAATCTAAATTTTATTTTGTATGAAAAATGTTTTTTTCAAAAAAAAAAGGTTTTTTTCATTGTAGGCACGATCAAAGGGGGAAGCACTGACATGGCACCTAGTTCACCCGGTGTCATGGGCTGACATCACGGACGTTGTAGGTGATGTAGCCAACCGTGTCAGTTTCCATAAAAAAAAAAAAAAAAAAGCTTACACAATAAGCATACCAGCAATATTCAATCTAACCCCCGCTAATCTAATACTCACCCAAAATTCCGAGCATGTTTTGTTTTTCCTGGAGTTCAGAATCTCATCTGTGCTTCTAATCAGTGGCGGCTGGTAACTTCAGTGACCGGTAGTGCGCTAAGTACCTACCTACTTAAATACCAAATTACCCAACACATTCCCCTCATGTTGCCTGCGTTTAATAATTCTGTACGTACCTAGTATGAATATTCTCAAGACACTCAATGAGTTGCAAAAAACAAGAAAGGAAATCTAAACAACTTTTTTAACAAATTTTAGTACCTTTATGAACACATCCATAGACCACAACACTACTGCAGCTTTAAAAAAGAAAACAGTAGTAATGCCCCAAAAATAAATAAAAGCATTTGAAAAGTAGGAATTGAACCCGGGATCACCTGATTGTAAAGCCTTACCTTTAACCAATGCTTAGGTAAATATCGGCACCACTTAATTCACAGTATCACACAGAAAACACAAAACCTAACCATATCACATTTTAAATATTCGCGCGCTAACGGGTATGTGACATCACATGACAGCGCGCTGACTCTAGCTAGACAGACGGACTCGTGCAAAACGAATCGCTCGCGAAGCGACGCGTCGCACGCGCGGCTATTCACGATATAGCGTCCTTGTTTGGCGCCCGTGCGCCGCACGCAGAACTCCATTTCGGCCCATACTGTTTCTATGAAGTATCTGTTGTCTCACGCGCCAGCGGTGTTTTGCCGATCTCCATACATTCAGCATGGGAGACCCGCGTGCGCCCTCCGATTCCGCACGGGGCGCGCGTTTACTCGCAAAAAAAGTGTCTTGTGATCTATAAAATAAGGTCGAATTCACATTCGTATTTATTTGGAGTACGATCTTTATGGTTTTAATGTAGGTATATTGTAAGATATTATTTATTTTGAGTGAAGTGAAGACTTCTCGTGGTATGGTAGTGCGGCGCACGAGCGCACTTTAGGACCAGCCGCCAGTGCTTCTAATTAAGTGGATCCTCATCTTTTTTTCACATACTTTTGTGGGTAATTTCATTGGAAAACAGTGTGACTGTGTATATATATTATAGTTGTGATAAATTTTTAGAAATAGTGATGACCCCATCATACTATTTAGGCAGTGGCAAACATTTTTATAAATGTAGACTAAGTGGACGTAAAAAAAAGTATCCAGCGAAGTTTCTTGCCAGTTCTTCTTCGCTGTGATAATCGAACTGGCAAAATGCTAAATGTTAAATGTTAAAATATGACGAATCTGAATGCAGTGTACTGTCTATGGATGATGAATAAAGAATAAAGTTCAGTTGATGAACTCGGCACTTATTGGTTTCACCAAACGTAGGAGAACGTTTCTATCGAGCCCAAGACCAGCGATTGGCCAATCCTGTTCTCTTACAGCGCGCTAGAGGTTTTTTTTTATGTAATCCGGTATGGGTGGCTGAATCGGAGGGGCCAAAGCGCATGCTCCAACCAGCCAATATCACCTCCGAGAAGGTAGGTGCCATACCGGAGACTTCCCTGGATTGCTGGCTATACTGGACTAGAGGAGAACACAACCGAGGCTGCTATGCGGCCATCTTACATCCAGTACGGTGGTACCAACCCAGTCGGCTACAATTTGAGCCTACCACCTAGTAAGGGGCAAGGGAAGGGACCTACAGTTTTTCACCGGTTCCGAACGGTGAAGCAGCAGGTGTAGGTATGCACGTAAATTTTTTCGTCAGAAAAAACTCATTGGTACACGCCGACCAGATTCGAACCGAGGACCTCTCGCATGAGAAGCCGATGCCCAAACAACTCGGCCACCCGCCGCTTATGCTTGCGGCAAGCCCTGGTCAGCCAGTCTGCGCTGAGTGGAGCAGAGACAGTCCCGTGCTCTCGATTGTGTTTGAAGCTTTCAGCGCGGCCCGCGAAGCTACCTTCATGTAGAAGCATATCGCCGGGCCTAGGCAAGCGGCCTCTTTATGAAACTATAAATTCAGAGTTTGGTTGGGTTTTATTCTTGGGCAGCTTAGCGCCTGAGGGAGCCTCACAAAAATTCGTTTACCCTAGCTGACTCCCTTTGGGATGGCGCGATCCCAAAAATTATCATCAAAGTATGGTCACACACTTTGGGCCATTGCTTATTGGGTTATTTATTTTAATTTGTCATTGTTCATGTAATTTTTGTCAACATTTGATTAGCAATAAAACTCATATAATCATACATCAGTCTCATTCTATTTATAATTTTCTTTCTGACTGGGAAATGAAAGAGGCCTCGCAAAGCTGATGTCGCTTACGTCTACATTTGGTCTAGCACTAGCAGCTTATTGGCTGTACCGTAGTGTACTGTAGTGCTGACCAGTCCTGTTGTTGTTGTCGACAGACAGCTGCCGACACTTGACATGAGGCTGTTGTGCTCAGTAACCCGGCTATGGGGCTCACTGTAGCCAGCCGAGTTCTTCCACAAAAAGTTACAGCCCTTTGGGATCATCCCACTGTTGTGCGACGCGCCTTTTCAGAGTTGAAAACCCGCTTGCGAAATATCTCCAGAAGTTTACACTCCATGGCTATGTGTGCCGGTGTCTCCTCTCCCTCCAGAACAGGCTCTGCAGATGGGACTATCGGTACTTCCGCTCCAGACTTGGTACCACCAGAGTACCGTGTGGGGTCGGTACTTAAAAAGAATAGCCCCACTGCATCTCTCCCAGTCGCATGTCGTAAAAGTCAAGGATATAAAAATTCGTCAGCCGCGGTAGCTCAGTGGTGCGGTCAGTCGATTGTTGTTCAGCAACGCTGAGCGCGGTCAGTACTGGGATGGGTGCCCGCTCGACCGTTGGATGCTGACCGTGGTTCGGATTCCCTGTTAAACTGTAGGTCCCTTCCCTTCTTACCTTACTAGGTGGTAGGGTTTATCCTGGCCGGGTTGGTACCACCGCACTGAGCGAAACGTCGGTCGAAACGGCTATGTAAATAGTTCGTGTTTTCCGTCCAGTTCAGTGTAGCCGGCGCGAAATGAAGGGAAGCACTGACATGGCATCTAGATCACCCGGTGTTATGGGCTGACATCACGGATGTTGTAGGTGATGTAACCAACCGTGTCAGATAGAACGATAAAAAAGGTATGGACTCCGAACCCTATCCTCGCCAGCGTAACACGATATAAGCACGATATATGAATGTTAAGCAACGCTGGGTGCGGTCAGTACTTGGATGGGTGACCGCTGACCGTTGGAGGCTGGCCGAGGTTCGGATTCCTCGTAAAACTGTAGGTCCCTTCCCTCCTAATCTTACTTGGTGGTAGGGTTTAACCCGCCCGGGTTGGTACCACCGCACTGAATGAAACGTTGGTCTAAACGGCTATGTAAATAGTTTGTGTTTTCCGACCAGTTCAGTGTAGCCGGCACGATCAAAGGGGGAAGCACTGACATGGCACCTAGTTCACCCGGTGTTATGGGCTGACATCACGGATGTTGTAGGTGATGTAGCCAACCGTGTCAGTTTCCATAAAAAAAAAAAAAAAAGCGAAAGCATGCTTGTTTCGTATATAGACGGTCGCGCCTGTATACTATAATAATAACCATTTCAGGTTGCAACAACCAGTAATAACCCGCGCACCAAAAAACCGGTCCCTGAGATAAAATTCAAAAAGGGCGACATGGCTGAGTTCCTCAGGAGGAAGGAGCTACGCCAGCTGAAAAACAACAAACCTCAGGCCTTCGAGGAAGTGTCGCCTTCCGAATCGGAATCGATCGGAAGACTCCGCGACGTCGCGTGCCAGACGTTGGAGTCAAACTTGCCGGTGAAAACGGCGGACGGAGCGAAATTGACAGTTTTATATCCGAAAGAAGACGGCGGAAGTAAGCTGAGGGCCAGCGGTGACAGCGGTAGGAATAAGGATCCCTCTCCGAGCAGAATTGCGAGCGGGCAAAAGGGGGGCGACGACAGTGTCGACAGCGAACAGAAGAGGAAGGCGCGACTTATGGAAAAGGATAGAGATCCTTACCTACCGACCGGTGAGACAATTTTCTTTTCAACCTGTCTTTACTCTGTCCATTAATAGAAAGAAAGAAAGGAAGAATGTTTATTTTCCCTATTTTAAATACATCGTTAATATACAGATACGAGTGTGAAGAGAAAAAAGGATCTGGCACAGCCTATGCCGCGACACACCAGCTCAGTACTGAGGCTGTGTGTGCGGCACTGATTTTAAGCCAGTCCAGTGTGTCAGCCAGTTATTTAAAATACATAACAAATTTTAAAAAGCCAGACACCGTAACTTAATTCTTAATTATTTTATAATTGACTATAATACCTTACTACTAATTAATACTAATTCTACTAATACACGCACACATATAGCCTAACACGTTCACGCATACATAGTCTGTTTTACAGATACTATCACGGACGCTGCTCTGTGGAACTAGCATCCCTTATTCCCTGCCACCCGTCCTACCTCCGCATGACTCGTCGCAAAGAGACTCAGCACCCTTTTGTTGTTGACATTGGGCTTTTGAGAACCCATCGGTTCTCTAAATCGTTTCTTTGTCGCAACGCTAGAGTGTGGAACTGTCTTCCGGCGAGTGTATTTCCTGAATCCTTTAACCTGGGTGTCTTCAAGCGTCGTATTAACGGGCTAGACAGCCTAGCAATAGTCCGCAAATCTGCTGGCATGCCACCTAACTGACCGTGGTTTCGCGAGGAGAGGTGATTTTGGCTCTGTCGACTGCACCATTGGTCTCTCGGCACAGTAACACATGCTGGTTTACATTAAAAAAAATATATATATATATACCCATACTTACCGATGCCTATACCTACCGATGCCTATACCTATACCTATACACATATACATCAAACAATTAGCTGTTCAATTCAATTTGGGGAATGAGCTACCTAAGGGGGCCGTGGCGGCCCTGGTTGGTGCTTGTGAGGGTAATAGGTGGTATGATAGGTGTAATAGGTGGTAGGCTTTATTTTTATGTAATCCAGTACGGGTGGCTGTCTAAGGGGCCAGAGCACATGCTCCGACCAGCCAATACCACCTCCAAGTAGGTGTCATGCCGGATAGTACCCTTTGGATAGCTGGCTATACTGGACTAGAGAACACGGCTGAGGCTGCTGAAAACTAAGCCATAAATTAGAGTAAGATAAAATTAAAATACATATCTACATACATGCCACACGCTGTATCCTGACAATCGGGGCAAGCAGAGTAATCGATGTTGTGCTGCAAGTACTCTTGCAAAGTACAGCACAACACTGACCACCACGTTTAGCATTGTATTAGGACAAGATAACTATCAAGCAGTGAGTAAGGCATGACGACCCACCTGCTGCATTTCTCGTTGGAAAAAATTTTAATGTTTGCCTTATTGTCAAAAAAATTGTGACAAGTTCTAAAGTAGATTTTATTTATTTATTTATTTTAAACACTGACAGCTGACAGCTGGTGCGTGTATTCTGTTTTTTTTTTTAATTTATGAGTGCACTTGTATTGTTTTTACGTATTTTTGTTTGTTTGTTTTTTGTTTAGTTTTTTTTTTGTCTAATTTGTTTTTTAAAGAATTAACCGAGGGGGCGCTGACGGTGTCCTCAGATAATTTAATTTCTCCTCGTTGTCTCCTTTTCTCAAAAGTTGTTAATCCCAGTGCCTGTAAGCGATCTTCATATGTTTTTTTTTAATTGATGATACCATCCTTGTTGCTCGTCGCTGTACTCTCTCTAGTAGCTCAATATCTTTTTTAAAATATGGACTCCAAATTTATCAGGTATCACCATATGATTGCTCAATAAAAAATATAAAATCTACAAAATTTGGCTAATATGACCGTCATGTGAAATTACAAGCATTTAAAAGCAATAAAAATTGTTTTTTCATAGCTCCTGGCACGGTTGGCTGCATCACCTACAACATCCGTAATGTCAGCCCATAACACCTTGGTGAACTAGGTGCCATGTCGGTGATTCCCTTTGGCCGTGCCGGTTACGCTGAACTGGATGGAAACACTAACTATTTACATAGTCGTTTCGACCGACCTTTCATTCAGTGTGGTGGTAGCAACCCAGGCGGATACCGCCTAGTAAGATAAGAAGGGAAGGGACCAGCGGCGATTCCTTTAAGTTGGCTAAGTTGGCGTCGCCAGACCAAATAAAATGAATGCCAGCATTAATATCGAAGTATTACGCAAAAACAAATGTGAAAAAAATATCGGGTTTATATTATTTTTATTATATAGCCCACGATGAAGAAGCTAAAACGCCAATCCCGTTACATAATTTTGAAATTTCGCGCGCGTCACACGCGGGCGACAAATGACGACACATCAAGGCATTAATTGGCCGGTTGGTTACATTTGAAGCGCCATCGTATTCCATACAAGCGGCCGATGTCCCTCCGTCCGCGGGCACCCGCTGATAAGCGTTTCGAGTTGGCGCAGCGGGGTGCGCATTTAGCGACTAGCGAGCTAGGCTAGGTGAGTTGTGTGTGCGTGTGTGTGTGCGCTGCTGCGGCAGCGTATGCGTGACTGCTTTGTAAACAAAAATGCACCTGTTATGGATTGATATTTTTTTTAATTGATTATTTATTGGTAATAATGGGAAACTCCAGTACGAAATCTACAATAGAAGATCTTTTCGAAAAACCCTTCTCAAAGAAGACATTTTCTGAAAAAACTTAATTGTTCAAAACGGTCGCCCTTGCCCAAGTTTGTCAAATTTTAAGTCTGTACATAAAGACAGCAAAAGGGAATATTATGGTCTTTCAGTTTTTGAACTCATTGTGGTAGAAATAAATTAACGCGTAAGTTATGAAATTATGAAAAAAAAAATCCTTAGCCAGAGCCAACCTCTCACGCACAACCAACTCAGCACCAGGAGTTGCTACTGGAAGGGACCTACAGTTTCAAGCTGAATCCGAACCACGGTCAGTCTCCAAAGGTCGAACAGTCACCCATCAAAGTTCCGACCGCACCACTGAACTACCGAAGCTGAAAGAACTCTGTGAATTTTTTTATCTTTAATTTGTTTAAGGCTTTAGTAATTTTTGGCTGTGCCAGCCCCGTAATAACTATATTGATATTTTAATCTAAGTCAGCACGAATCAATGCCTGTGACTTACACTTATATTTTTATACTTAAACTTATACTTAGAGACCCAATTTTATATCTACATTTATGTTGATTTTTCAGTCATCCTGAAGTATTCATTTTAACCCTTCACCGCTCACAACACCCGCACGGGTTTTACACGGCGCACAACGGTTACGGCGCACAACACCCGTGCGGGTGGTGGCGCGTCGCGAAATGGAAGGTCGACCATATTAGTTGATTTGCGAATTCTGGCAATTTTTCTTATTAAAAGGAGCTAGTGGCGCTTATTTGCGCTTAAAAATACTAGCTACTATTATCAAACATGCCAGGGCAGCACTTTACCTTCACACAGAAAATATTTTTGAAAAAAAAAAACCAACAAAAATTTCACTTTTGACCACTGACATTTATGAGAAATCTGGAATAGACAAAGGTTGTGCCGTAATTCGTGTACCCGTATGCTTTATGCCATATTTGATAGTATGTTTCTTTACCTTTATTTTGTATGAGGAAATTATACATTTTTGGTCAGAAAAAATCGGAAAAAAAATGTCGAGCGTGGTTTGTTTTGCCTGGAGTTTAAAAAATCCGTAAATGCTTCTTAATAAGTGAATCCTCAAGTGTTTGGTATGATTGCATGCGTAATTTCATTATAAATAAGAGTGAACACACTTTATTAATCTAAATTCATTACCTTTCGAAATATTCCAATTTGTGCGGGAACGCGCGAGCCAAAATTTCGCGGCGAAAATGGCATGGAACTCTAGGTAGGTAAGCATATTTAATAGGTGGGAAGGGGAAGGGTTAATTTTACCTGGATTTGGTATAATTTCTCATATTATTTGTCAAGAAAAGAAAAAAAGAAACTTTTGAATGTTCAGGAATAAATTTATGCTATATGTGAATATGTATATAGCAAACGTTGCAGGCTACCAGAAGGGTGTTCTGCCGCGGTACCTGAGAGAGCGGCACGAGGAGGCCAAGGCCGCAGAGAACCTCCAGGACGAGGACTGTCCGCCAGGACACGTCACGCTGCCCAACAACGAACGCAAGGAGACGCTGCGCATGCTCAGGAACAGTACGTACTGGATCATTTATTTGTTTTTTTTTTTGTGAAAAGCGCGACATGTGGCGCCGAGCCACCCATAAGGTATCTAACGATGCCCGTGGACATTCGGTCCATGGACCTACGTGGGGTTGCGAATTCCACGCCGGCCTGACAGGTGCCTATTCACGCCTCTCTTGAGGGACCCGAGACTATACTTGGGGGAAAATAATATGTGGGCAGGGAGAGAGTTCCAGAATTTACCCAGTTCTTTGAAGGAAATATCTGCAGAACCGATTGGTTCGCATTGTTGCTTAACAACAGTTGACTGACCGCACTCACTAAGCTAACGAGGCTGACAAATCTTTGTGCAATCGCAGGCTTCGCCGAGCTAGTGAGCGAGCTGAACAAGATGCCGGTACGGACTGATACCCTCCGCATGCGTAGCCGCAAGATGGAACTCGAGAAGCAGCTAGCCAAGCTGGAGGAGGGCATCAAGGTGTTCTCGAGGCCGAAGGTGTTTGTACGCATCGGGGAATAACTGAACAATCTTCGCCAAAACATTCCGTCCGTCATTCAGTGATAATATGAAAAAATTCAATGAAGATGGCACTTCGTAGGACTGTTTGGAAGATTCTAGTGTCGCAATACGACATACGATTAACATATTATATAGGAGATTTTTCAGTGGCTGCGTTAATTTCGTCAGCTCAATCCTTTGCACTTTCTGGAGAAAAAGGGAAGATTTTTTTTTTCTAAATAGTGCCTGGTTTTCAAGATATTAATTTTTCAAATGTATTATTTTGTCTCATGTAAAACATCATTACGCAACATTGCAGACCCCCTGTCTGGCAATCCTAGGCACTCTAGCTAATCAAAGAGAAAGTTACGACGATCGGTGTCGTATGTGCAACGTTGCCTAATTACACCAGGTTCTTTTTACATTTAAATAATAATAAAAAGTTTTAAGTTTTCATAATAATTAATTTGTATGAAAACTTGAACTTTTATATTTACGCGGGCTTCAGAGAAATGGTTTTCAGTATTTTCTTTCTTATTATTATATATTGTGTCACCCATCAAATTTAATGCAGTCACTGCGAAATCCCCACCACCACGTTACAAAATTGTTGTTACGTGGGCAAAGCTTGCTGTACTCTGTAGGTGCTGAACTGAGCTTGCGATGGCTTCACCGAACTGTACATTTGTCCAAGGGAGGTAACGGTGAAAGTTCCATATTAATTTTTCTGCATAACCTCGAAACATACTGTGTCCGTTTTTCAAATTGGCTGAAAATACTGTTACATGCATTTGAATTAAGAATAACGCCAATATTACTGATGGTTCCCAGCTGTGTCATCACATCAATCATTCAATTAATATTGAACAATGTCAGCTATGCTTATGAAAAAATTGTACCTGTGGTAGATTCTCGTCATCGCAAAAAGTAGACTCTACCTCTGTCCTACATTCATAAACTAGCGCTATACTCGCTGTTGTGCGGGCCATGTTTCAGTGGACAAAAACTTCTTAAAAAATTGCACATAGCAAGTTTTGCCCTCGCACCAATGTGCCGTGTGTGTGTGTGTGTGTGTGTGTGCGCGTGCGTGCGATAGTGACAGCGTAGAAATAAAGTTGAATATAGGGTGCCATCTTTTTTGAATCGTGTAGATAGAACTTTAGCGTATTTTGAAATTGGCATTAATTCCAAATGCTTTTAGATACATAACGTAGGATTATATTAAAATTTCATGTGATACACGCCTGACGAAATTGTTAATATCTTTGCCTTACACAACATTAATTTTAAAGGTGCATAAGCATGTTAAACGTACTTATTACAAGTGACAACATTTCATGATGTGGAAATTGCTTGGTTTTAGTAAATAAAAAGGTACAAATTTAGATTACATTGTATATTTTTTAAATATTGCGATTGTTTAAAATATACATTTTTTTATCTAGAACATTCGTTTAAGTATTCATTTATTGAACAACCCAGGATGCAATAACACAAAAGTTGAATACAATACAAAAGCTTACCTAAATGCAGAAATGTCTTAATCATTACATTACATTAATAAACGAAAATGGTCACAGCCTTTCAGACATGCATGCATTATACAATAAACAATATCCATCTACATTCACTATAATAACCTCCATTTGACAGCTGAAAATCTAATACAAAAACTAAATCTATCTCTGTCCAATATTTACAATCGTAAATGTCAAAATCATACTTGCTTTTGCCAGCGGCTTCGCATGACTTTTTGCTCAGAGCTCAGGCCGCCTATGACGTAGCGTGATGCTGTATAGCCTAAAGCCATCTTGAGAAGTGACAGAATGTAACAGTGAAAACCGTTTGTAAATTGATAAAGGGGTTCTCAAGTTATAGGAATTCATAAATATTGATGTACGTTACACGGCGGGCCGTAGAAACTTCACAAATTCTTTTTTTTATGGAAACACCGTTGGCTACATAACCTACAACATCCGTGATGTCAGCCCATAACTGAACTGGACGGAAAACAAACTATTTACATAGCCATTTCGACCGATGTTTCATTCAGTGCGGTGGTACCAACCCGGGCGGGATAAACCCTACCGCCTAGTAAGGTAAGAAGAGAAGGGACCTACAGTTTTACGTGGAATCAGAACCACGGTCAGCCTCCAACGGTCGAGCGGTCACTCATTCAAGTACTGACCGTGCTCAGGGTTGCTTAACAGTCGACCGACCACACCACTGAGCTACCGAGGCTGACGAATTATTTGTCAGGATATTAACTGTTGTCATACATTAGACATGCTCGTCTTACCTCTCTCTACCGATCCAAATTATGTATGCCCGCATTGCATGGAGCTCACCGCTGATCTAAGTGTGAGAGTTAGGGCCCCTGAGCCCTGTTGTCACTACGACCTAGGAAGATCTATTATGATCTCTCGAAAGTTTAAAGCTCACCCTTCAAGTCCGATTTCCGCTATGAACCGAGTTATATTCTTGGGGTTGAGTGCCTGTATAAAGCTGGGACTCCACAGCGGCGCACGGATGTGCACGCACACGCATGGCCTAGCCAAGCACACGGATGCGCGTGTACGTGGGCGACTCCACAGCCAGCTATGCCGAGTCACGCGCTTCATTTGTTAGAACATTTCAAACGAAGCGGACGTGCCTACTGGCGTACTACCTATGGCGGAGACGGCGCAAGCGTTGATTTTACTCGATCTCGACAGTTCTTCCGACGATAGTGACAGTGACACCGAATACAACGAAAATGTACCCAAAAGAAAACATCGATTTTGGCTTGAAAGTCATATCGTGCGCAGAGAAAACGAAGGAGAATTTCACACATTGTTTCTTTCACTTTCTGATGAGAAGTTCAAAAATTATTACCGATTGACTAGACTGTTGGCACAACACAAAGCTGCGAACTATACTGGATAGGAGCGAGAGCGAGCGAGATGAGCGCTGCGGCAGCGGGAGGGGAGTGCGTGCGCGGGTGGAGGGGAGCGAGCTGCGTGGGTCTGGCTTCGCTCGCCTAGCAAAGCCAAACACACGCGTAGCCGTGGGTGTGACGTCACACATCCACGCAGCTGCACGCAGCTCGCAGTGGAGACGCCTCCATATAAATCCATAGGAGCGAATCTAGACACTCGTGCGCAGCGTGGCCGTGCGCCGCAGTGGAGTCCCCGCTTTAGTGGGGGATTTAGTGTGATAGTTTGTATGGACACCCTGCATTTTTACTTAGAAGGCTCATACTTGCAACAGTTGTTCCTTAGGTGCTCCTGAGTGGATTTCCACCGGTAGACATCGGGGGTCACCGCGGGGGTGGCGGGGGGAGGGGGTGGAAGTTTGCTTCTGCCGCGCTTCACTTTGTACCCTATTCCTTCAAAACTATAGGTATTAGGGCAAGTGTGATGTCATTTTCGGATAACTCAAGGATGACGGATTCATTTCTCGAAGAAAAATTTTGCCTTTCTATACAAAAAAATATAAATATTAGGCAAAACTCACAAAACGAGAAATTTTTTTTTTTAAATAAACGTCGTTTACTTTTGAAATACTAAAGATAAAGATAAATAAAAAATATTTGCCAAAAGCTGCATTTACCAGGATTACAAATATGTAAATTTTATTGGGATGGAGTAATAATAAGGGAGTGAAAAAAAAAATTCAAAACAGTGCGGTGTATTTACATTTTGAGGCGAACATAGCGAAAACAGTACCTAGGTGATACGTGATAATTATTATTATTATACATTTGTAAAATTATTGCTAATTAAACATTAAATTATTCACATACACACACACACCCTCTCAAATACACACACAAACACCTACCTTACCCATGTTTGTGATTGCTACCTAAAGTAAATGCTTTATATTTATTACCATGTCGTAATTTTTTTATGGAAACTGACACGGTTGGCTACAACACCTACAACATCCGTGATGTCAGCCCATAACACCGGGTGAACTAGGTGCCATGTCATTGCTTCCCTTCATTTCGCGCCGGCTACACTGAACTGGACGGAAAACACGAACTATTCGCATAGCCGTTTCGACCGAAGTTCTATTAATTTCATAAAGTTCTGTTAACAGTTTATATTAGTTCTATTAATTTGTAGATTATTTATTAGGTACGTAGTAAGTACGTACCTATGCCTACTTACCTATATCCATTGGAGCCGAGCGGGCGGGGGATAGCTGCGGGGTGCGTATGATTCTAGTCGCCCCCCGCGCCGCACCGTACGTGCGCCGCCGCCGCCTTTAAGAGCGTAATATAACTAGAGAAAAACGTGGCACTGGACAAAAAACACTGGTGTCTGCTACGGCCAATATACCTAAAGACTGGGGGAATTTCCTAAGGGACAATTCAAACAAAGAAGGACTGTTTCACTTGCTTTCAATACTCTGCCAATCCTACGCAAACGGAATTGAGATGGGCCAAATATTTTCACCAACATCACCCGTGCCCGTGACACACAGCGATTAGCCCCGTGTAATCATGAAGAGGCGGATACTCGCATGATGGGCTTAACAAAAATTATGCTACGTACTGTAGATACCGATGTCGTCGTGCTAGCAGTTGCACAGGTGCAAAAATTACCTCAGCTTGAAGAGCTGTGGGTGCACATAGGTACTGGAAAACACCACCAGTACCTTTCAGTCAGTCAGTCAGCGTGTAAGCGTCCACTGCTGGACATACGCCTCTCCAATTTTCCTCCAGTCCTCCCGGCCTTCAGCGGTACGGAACCACTGCTTTTCGCCAGTAACTTTGCTGCCATGATATTGCGACTTCCATAAGTAAAGACTTAAATGTTTGCATTACCTATACCTATATTAATTATAGACACAATAGATGCTTTATATTACCATGTAATTTTTTTACAGTACCACAGAGAGCGAGGGGCTTGCCTCTGTTTCATGCGTTTTCTGGGTGTGACACTGTCTCTTGCTTCAGCGGAAAAGGGAAGAAAAGTGCTTTTGAAGCATGGGAGGCCTTTGTCAGCGACTGAAGGGCGGCTCGAAAAGGCAATGACGACGATTGAAAAATACGTCGTTATTTTATATGACATGATTTACTAATATTTTTTTGAAGTGGATACTTCTTTGTTCGCCATATGGGCCCCCCTTTTCAGAACTTCTACGTCACTTCCGGAACGACTTTTTTAACTAATATAACTATTATGAAATTAATACAACTTCGGTCGAAACGGCTATGTGAATAGTTCGTGTTTTCCGTCCAGTTCAGTGTAGCCGGCGCGAAATTAAGGGAAGCATTGAAATGGCACCCAGTTCACCCGGTGTTATGGGCTTACATCACGGATGTTGTAGGTGATGTAGCCAACCGTGTCAGTTTCCAAAAATAAAAAATGACGGCATGTTAATATTTTAAATCATTTACTTTAGGTAGCAATCACAAACACTGGCGGCCGGTCCTAAAGTGCGCCCGTGCGCCGCACTACCATACCACGAGAAGTTTTCACTTCACTCAAAATAAATAATATCTTACAATACAACATACCTACATTAAAACCATAAAGATCGTACTCCAAATAAATACTAATGTGAATTCGACCTTATTTTATAGATCACAAGGCACGCTTTTGCGAATAAACCCGCGCCCCGTGCGGAATCGAAAAGCGCACGCGGGTCTCCCATCTAAATATATGGGGATCGGCAAAACACCGCTGGCGCGTGAGACAAAAGATACTTCATAAAAACAGTATGGGCCGAAATGGAGTTCTGCGTGCGGCGCACGAGCGCCAAACAAGGACGCTATATCGTGAATAGCCGCGCGTGCGACACGTCGCAAGCGATTCCTTTTGCACCAGTCCGTCTACCTAGAGTCAGCGCGCTGTCATGTGATGTCACATACCCGTTAGCGCGCGAATATTTAAAATGGGATATGGTTAGGTTTTGTGCTTTCTGTTACGTGATACTGTGAATTAAGTGGTGCCGATATTTGCCTAAGAGTTGGTTAAAGGTAAGGCTTTACAATCAGGTGATCCCGGCTTCAATTCCTACTTTTGTAATGTTTTTTTTTATACATTTTTTAAGTATTTTTGGGACATTGCTATTGTTTTCTTTTTGAAAGCTGCAGCAGTGTTGTGGTCTATGGGTGTGTTCATAAAGGTACTATAAATGAGTTAAAAAACTTGTTTGGATTTATTTTCTTGTTTTTTGCAACTCATTGAGTGTCTTGAGAATATTCATACTAGGCACGTAAATAATACAACGCAGGCGTTTAAAAAATTCGGGAGTCGTGATCTTAAAATACCATTGTGAATGTGTTGGGAAATTTGGTATTTAAGGAGGTAGGTATTTAGCGCACTACCGGTCACTGAAGTCACCAGCCGCCACTGATCACAAACATGGGTAAGTAAGGTAGGTATGTGTGTGTGTATGTGAGGGTGGGTGTGTGAATAATTTAATGTTTAATTAGCAATAATTTTACAAATGTATAATAATAATAATTATCACGTATAACCTAGGTACTGTTTTCAATTTACTACGCATCTTAGCTTGATCTTAGCACGATGTTCGCCTCAAAATGTAAATACAAGGCACTGTTTTGAAATTTTTTCACTTACTTATTATTACGCCATCCCAATAAAATTTATATATTTGTAATCCTGGTAAATGCAGCTTTTAGTACATATTATTTATTTATCTCTATCTTTAGTAGTACAAAAGAAAACGACGTTTATTTAAAAAAAAAATTCACGTTTTGTGAGTTTTGCCTAATATTTATATTTTTTTGTATAGAAAGGCAAAATGTTTCTTCCAGAAATGAATCCGTCATCCTTGAGTTATCCGAAAATGACATCACACTTGCCCTAATACCTATAGTTTTGAAGGAATAGGGTACAAAGTGAAGCGCGGCAGAAGCAAACTTCCACCCCCTCCCCCCGCCACCCCCACGGTGACCCCCGATGTCTACCGGTGGAAATCCACTCAGGAGCACCTAAGGAACAACTGTTGCAAGTATGAGCCTTCTAAGTAAAAATGCAGGGTATATCGCACTAAATCCTCCACTATATTTGGCATGGGTTAGGTTAGGTTAACTAACGGCCAAGAATACGGCTTCTACTGTGAATGAGCGGTTCACATTCACAAAGGATGTGTATGGACGTTTCATCCTCTTTTATACAGAACCTGCACACCGGTGTCACAGATTACTTAATAGTTACTTCGTAACAGATAAATCACTCCATAGAAAATGTTCCTACCTTCGGGCTTTAATAGACTACTGTTTCACGTCGCCAATTGCTATTAGCGAAAATGTACCTTAACGATCGAGTGTAAAGTGGTTATTGCTTTGCAGCGGCGTGCAGTTGCGTGGGCGAGCTTCTATGTATACTTCGCGCGGCTGACGAATTTCCACTGAAATAGACCGCCGGCGGCCCGTCGGGCGGTAGGTAGTTAGCGCGCGCAAGTACATAGAGTGCGTGAGGCCTGCCGGTGTGTCGCTAAGCACCATTCGGTATAGGTGTTTGTTTAGTCTGCAGTGTCCTGTTAAAATCCTTATTAGGACTCTTGATATAGATTGTGATCTCTCGAAAGTTTAAAGCTGTCCCTTCAAGTCCGATTTCCGCTATGAACCGAGCTATATTATTGGGGTTTAGTGCCTGTATTTGGCATGGTTTAAAAATATAATGGCCAAGAATATGGCTTCTACTGTGAATTGAGCGGTTCACATTCACACTTTACTTCACATTCATGTTTCATCCTCTTTTACACAGAACCTGCACACCAGTGTGTCGCTAAGACCCATTCGGTATAGGTGCTTGTTTAGTCTGCAGCGTCCTGTTAAGGTCCTTATTAGTGACTCTTGATCTAGACAAGCCTAGGTTCTTGAAGGAACTATAGACTGATATTGCAGGTTCGCCTGGCTCCGACTTTGACTAAATTATTTTGCAAATAATTCCATCTTGAACCCTTTTCTCACTATCTACTACACTCCGCCTTGTAGACCAGCTACAAGGCGGCAGTGTTTGTTCTATTTCTTTGGTCTTTCTGTATGCTAGTCTAACTAATAAAGTACTGCAAACATTGGTATCTCCACTTCTCATCTAAAAATTTACAACCTTTAGTTAGCATATATAGCAGCCTCGGTTGTGTTCTCCTCTAGTCCAGTATAGCCAGCAATCCAGGGAAGTCTCCGGTATGGCACCTATCTTCTCGGAGGTGATATTGGCTGGTCGGAGCATGCGCTTCGGCCCCTCCAACTCAGCCATCCATACCGGATTACATAAAAAAAAAATATATATTTATTAGGTATGTACCCGCTTCATACTTCTTCATTAGATAGAAAATGAACCTGGACCTCTGGCATGAGCCGCCAACGCGTTGCCAAGTTCGCCAGCGGGTCGATGATGTATTCTCTCTAACTTTCGAACAGTTGCATCTTATGACGCAAGCTCCTTCGTTCTGTCAACTTGCACGATTCCATATTGAATCTATGCTGTCGTCACCAAAGTATAATATACTTTGATATATATGATACAAGATGGGGAGTGCTCGAAGGAGCTGTTTAACTCGATCCCGACGACTGAATGTCCATGGGTGCCGTTAGCCATCTCATGATGGGTGCCTCGGCGCCATGTCGAGCTTACAATAAAAAAAAGAAGCAACTTTTTGACATTTGGAAAGAATGCATCATCGGCAAGGTGGCGAAATTGATAACGTGTTGGCGGCTCATGCCAGAGGTCCAGGTTCGAATCCTGGTCGGGACGTATTTTTTTTCTCTTTATTTTCGGTGTTGCTATGAAGGTTGAAGGGTGTTGGTATATCTATGAAGAAAGCATTATTACTTTTTTTTGAAACCATTAATTTCACTATGTCATCATTTTTTTGGCTCCAACACTTGATAACTGAAATCCTATCTCTTTGGCACATGCTGAAATAGTTGATCATCGAACTGGAGGCGTCCCCTCCGGAACAGCTGCTCTTGCTCGCTGTGCCAACGCTCGAGAGAAAACTCTGGGAAGAAGAACTGTATCTCTCTCTGTGCAGATTCATTGGAATCTGGAACCAAGTCAAAGCATAAGCATGGGCTGTCTTAACTGTAGGTCCATTATATGGGCGAAGAACTAAACTGTGATAACAACCATCCCGATTAAACCAGCTTTCTAATAAAAAAAACTGCACCCAAATCGGTCCATCCGTTTGGGAGCTACGATATCACAGACAGACACACCCATACACACATACATGTTAAACTTATAACACCCCTCTTTTTTCGTTGGGGGTTAAAAATGCTCTAAAATGAACGAGGCCATCAAGCTGAAGTGGCCGTGGGCTGGGCACATCTGTCGTAGAGCCGACAACCGCTGGGGTAGACGGGTGCTCGGGTACAAGCGAACGTAACCTGGGGTGGGGGTTAGGTTAGGTTCCCCCCTCCCCGGTTAGGTGGACAGATGACCTCAAAAAGGTAGCCTAGAGTGGATGGATGAGAAGACTAATTGATACATTGAGAATTTGACTAATTGATACATTAAGTATCAAATTTATTTATTTATAAAAAAATTTTTTTGACGTACTACAATGTACGAATATTTGTAAATGACATGACTTGATCTTGCCAACCATTTCTGACAAAGGCTCTATACACCTGATTTTATTTATACTTTGATTTTATGTGATCAGAATTATAAAGCTTAAATTATAGCTGTTCTAGCACTAGCTCTCAATCTTAAAACTGTAAGCTGTGTCTATTGTGTAGCTTGTCAATGTAATCAAAGACGTTGAAAAAAAAAACCCTGCGGAGTCTCTTGCCGGCTCTTCTTTTTGGCTGTAATTAAACCGGATTGTAAAAACTAAACAGGACAAATTCAATCGTACCATCAATCGTATCAAAGGTACCATACGAATGATGAATAAAGAATAAAAGAGCGGAAGACCGCGTGTGGTGGTGTGCCTTGGGAGAGGAACATTCAGTGTGATGATATAAATACGGACGGCATATGCTTTCTCATACCAGAGCCGTGTGCGACGTTTCTCGTGTCGGAGAGCCCGAACAGCCCTCGCAGAGTGTGCGGCGCCTCAAACTGAGCGTGGTAAACCTTCGTTGGACCCATCATCCGCCGCCACTGGTCTATAGCGTTTGTGTGCGCGATTATGTGCACGTCGATACTGCCACTGAAATGACAAAAGGCAAATATGAGGCATACGTAATGAGCAGTGATCGGCGTAAGTAGTGCCATTTGGGGTCAATGAGCATGAATGATGATGTTTATTGATGGACATCCCATTTAAATTAAAAAAAAAATCCAATATAATGACAAAAACAACAACTTTTAACTGGATTTAGACGTATCAGCCTGTCTGAAATAAATAAATAAATAAATCCCTTGCCCGGGATTCCGGGATCTGGGGCACCTAGTTCACCCGGTGTTATGGGCTGACATCACGGATGTTGTAGGTGATGTAGCCAACCGTGTCAATTTCCATAAAAAAAACTTTTATCATAATAATTTGCTCGCAGATATTGAAAATCAACAACATTTGTTCACAGAAACAAAATCTAAGGTGGACTAGGTAACTTACGTTAAGGAATATCCATGTTAACCCTCTGAGCAAATTTCCGACTTTTTTTGAAAAGCCGCTGAGCAAACTTCCAAAGGTACCCGCGCCCAACTTTCTCCGCACTTTTCAATTATAAAATCATAACTCTAATATTTACTTCGGGACCCATATTAATTTGCACCTCATTACTATCTAGATAAAATTATCGTTCATATGATATAGGTTTGAGTTAATTAGATTTCAATTGGAATTAATAACAAATAGGTAAGGTTAGATATCAAATTTTATGGGTGTACGAAGGAAAGAACGAAGATACCTTGAAAAGTAAAGCGACAACATATCTTTTTTTTATTTTAGAATATAACTATAATACATTTCTAATAGAACAGCATCAAATTCTGTTAACATCTTCTTGAAAAAATGTTCACCAGAATCCACTTACCGCGCACACAGAACGGTACGAACTTCCAGCGAATATGCAAATATTTGTTTCATGGACCACGCATATGACACCATCGCTGCGAACATTTTTTGTTGCGTTCTTTCATTACTCAAGTATTCATTAGAGGAACAGAGATAGCCCTAAGTTCAAAGCTGACAGAGTAAGAAATAAAAAACCAACTCCGGACGTCAAGTCGATTAATAGATTGCTGTTGCTCAGCGGTAAATTTCGGCTGGTCAGTTGAGTGTATCGGGTTTGCTCAGAGGGTTAAGATAACAGTCACCAAATCCCGGGAATAGCACTACCTGCGCCGATCACTGGTAATGAGGTAATTAAGTGAGGAATGATTTCATTTATTAATAAGGAATCTTTCACCCTTCCTTATTACATACATACACACCACACACTCTATCCCGACAATTGGGGTAAGCAGAGTAATCGGTGTTATGCTGCAAGTACTCTGGTCAATTACAGCACAACAACACCACCATGTTTAGCAAAGTATTCGGCCAAGATAACTATCAAGCAGCAAGTAAGGCATGAAGCATGACTCGGTGGAAGGACCCTGCCGAGGTGAGAGGTGGCTACCTGTGGGCACGGCATCGCCTTACTCTTAGTCGCCTTTTAAGACATGCACGGGGAGAGATTCAGTGGGGCTATATTTTTAAGTACCGGCCCACACGGTACATCTATAGAAGTATAGATAGAAATTGCATGATAGATATAGAAGTATATTTATGATGCAATTTCGTAGAATTGCTGCTAAAGGCATAACTGCCATTATTATACGCCTACACTGCATAGTAAAGATATAAGGCATGGAGGAGACGAGACATTCAACCTGCACACAATACAGCCTAAACAGTAAACTAAAATATAGGTTAAATTTACCTGGCCATAAAAGTAACAAGACGATTGTAGAAGAATTTTCCTAAGTGCTCCTTGTAGAAATCACTTGCGAGTTTATTGCTAAGACAGATTTGCTTGGTTCTAACGATTATAAATGTGTTTTTCAACACTTGCCGAATGAACGAAAGGGCAATCGGATTTTTCACGGCATGTGGTTTTATTATTGCCAAAGTTAGCTGTAGTTTGGACATATTGTTATTGCAATTTCCTTACGATATTTTAAATTTTTTCTACATTTTCAATTTTGTAGTTTTTGAGGTTTCAAATTGTGGAGATTACTGAATTTGACAGCTATAATTCTGTGACAGCTACTGACATGATTCCCTGACTGACACTTGAAAATGTGTTGTGTTGTTTGTTGTTTTTTTAGGGTTCCGTACAGGAACCTATTACCTAAGAGCAAGGATACGATAGAATGGAAATCTTAACCGTAAAAATGGCATGCCTATTATCAAATTTGAGTCCGCGTGTGTGTATGTGTGTGTGTAATGTTCACACACAGATAACTTATTTTACAAACGTTTTTGCGATGAAAAATGTGCGTAGAAAAACAAAAATTTATGTGTAAGTACTTATGTTATATATAAAAAATATAACAGGCCTTACTGGCGAAAAGTCAGTCTCGCTCGCAGTAGAAATGTCAGTCTCGAACAAAGTAGAGAAAGAAATTCTTTATCTTAAGCCGCGTCTCGCGCATGTTTTTTCGAAACAATGCACAAAAAACATGAAACAGAAACATTATTTCTCTATGGTTTTCATACAAATGTGGATGGCCAGGCCCCAATGTTTCGATGTTTCTGTGTAATGTTCCGAAGAAAACATTCGCAGAAGACCCGACTTTAGGTCTCACAGTAGAAAATTTCAATCGGCCGGCTGTCGCATAGATATAATCTCTATTAATCAATCAATCAACTTGGCTGTATGGTCAAATGATCTTTGCCTGCCTATTGATGGGGAAAACCATAACAACAACAACAATCAATCTACCAATAGCGTCCATCCACAGTTTACTAATTTATGTTATGTGAATGTGACAGCGGCACGCGCCACGGCTTTTGTTGGTTTGGTTGCATGAAATTTGTATTTGCTTGCTGAGAGATTTCCCTGTTTATTTTGCCTCTGAGCCCAGGAAATGCCCGTGATGGATCTAAAGAGGAAAGCTGAAGAGCTGGCCCTTGCGGCACCAGCGAAAAAAGTTCGCGGCGAACTTTCCGTCATCGGCAGCAGAGAAAAAGCCGTCATCACCGCGTCGGTAGGATAAGTATCTCTATATTTCACTCGGCAATACATAAAAACACTCCCCACTTTATACACGATGTCCCTTTCAAAATATTTCACCAATATTTTATATCTAGCTAATAATTCCTTGTTTTTTGTTTTGTGTAAACTGACTCCTCTTGGAAACTCTCACCCAAAATAAGCCCTAATAGTGTTCAACGTCACATAATCGGCTAAAACCTCTCACTTGAGCTAACCGACTAACTCTCTATGTATCCTCAACATTAGAAGACGAAAGTCTCCACCCAGAAATAAGACTGACAAAAGTGTAAACACTTACAGATACCCCGCACTTCCAACCTGTTCGCTCCTATCATGTTGCTCGAGGGACATCAAGGAGAGATCTTCTCCTCAGAGTTTCATCCGGAGGGCAGACATTTGGCTTCAGCTGGATTCGACAGAAAAATATGTAAGTTCCTCTGTTTATCTTTAATATTAATTGAAACAATAGTATGTATATCACCCTCGGTTCAGCACAGTGGAAACAACCAAAGGAAAGCACTGACATGGCACCTAGTTTTAAAAAGAAAGAAGGTTTGCACCTTGAAGCGCTGAAATCACACTCGTAGCAAGATATGCAATCAACCATATTATTAGGCGCCTTAATAGAAAATTGCCTGAGGTTAGGTTGAGCGTGTGCGGCGAGTGTCAGAATGTGCCGCCTGTGATGTCGGAACATACGGGTAACATAATGGAGCTTCGCTTCTCCCCCGACAGCTCCCACCTGTTCTCTTGTGATACAGACTCCACTGTACGTGTATCTGTGGAACCTGTCTGCCGTCTTGCACACTCACTGTAGCCGGTTGCACACTAACTGTAGCATGTCACACACTAAGTGTAGCCGGTCGTATATTAATCGTTGCCGGTCACACACTTACTGTAGCCGGTCGTACACTAACTGTAGCTGGTCGCACACTAATTGTAATCAGTCGCATACTAACTATAGTTGCTTCTACGTTGCCCGCAGTCATTTGGAACGTGTATGGAGAGTGCGAGAATGTGTCTGTGATGTCTGGACATACGGGCGCCATAATGGAGCTACACTTCTCCCCCGACGGCTCCCACCTGTACTCATGTGGCACAGACTCCACTGTGTGCGTGTGGGACGTGCCGACGGGAGCGCGAATCAAGCGACTACGCTCACACACAAGCTTTGTCAACTCTGTACAAGGTAATTCTATACATCGATGTCCATTTTATAGATCGCACATCGTGCGATGCAACTTATGCTAGACTTCGGTACAAGTGTGCGTGCATTCACACGCAGTATTGTGATACGTGACACGATCCCTATGACGGTGCTATCGCATTCTCGTTCTCACTTGCCCACAGATGATAAGAGTGAGCGAGAAAGATGTCATCGCTCGCCCACCGGCGCGATTTCCGTCTTTCAGCTCACTCTTATCATCAGTAGGCAAGTGAGAACGAGAACGCGATACCACCATCACATGATCCTATCCGTGACAGCATAGCTTCTTAACACGCCATAACATGCTCAGGCGAAACAAACGTTTGTCACTGTCACTCTTTATAACAGCAACCGGGCATGCTGCACACGCGCACTTTGTGCGTCACCGACTCGATGCAGACTTGCGTGCGTTCAACACGCGCCGCACACTCCGTATGAAGCGGCTGTCCGTGAAATCTGCATTATATGCAGGTCTCGTCGAGAACATATTTTTTCGGGAGTGATGTATGGGATGGGATGGGCTAATCTATAAAATGGACATCGATGATTTTATATCAATTTGTTATTTCTGTAGGCGGTTGCACACTAACTGTAGCCGGTCGCACACTAACTGTAGCCGGCCGTACACTAACTGTAGCCTGGTCACACACTCCGAGGACCGGAAGGAGATTGGAGTGGTATATGTTCAGCAGTGGATGCAAAAACGCTGATTGACTCGACTATTACGTTAGTGCGAAAGTAGAGGTAGATTTGAATTGATAAACATTCACCCGTCAGGCCGGTATGGCATTAGCAATTTCCGCAAATGAGCGAATGAGGTCATCGCTAGTCACCTTATGGGTGACTTGGCCATCTCACGGCCGGCCACGATATGTCGCGCTATCTAAATGATGAATACAAAATTTACAAGAACATACATACATACATACGCTGTATCCCGAACATCGGGTAAGCAGAGTAATCGATATTGTGCTGCAAGTACTCTTGTAAATTACAGCATAACACCGACCACCACTCAAGCAACAAGTAAGGCACGAAGATCCACCTGTCTCACGTCCACTCGATGGAAGGACCGTGCCAAAGTGAGAGGTGACTATCCTGTCGCACTTTAGCCCTTGTCCTTATCATTTAGTCGCCATTTACGATATGCATGGGGAGAGATGCAGTGGGGCCATTATTTTTAAGTACCGGTCCCACACTATACTTTTTTAAAAACAGTACTTTTTATTTCAGGTGCCCGAAGAGGTCCACCGCTGCTAGTGTCAGGGTCAGACGATAGCACAATAAAGGTTTGGGATTCTCGAAAACGCAACCCCATCTCGACTCTTGAGGCAAAGTTTCCTGTGACGGCGGTACTGTTTAATGATACGACAGAGAAAGTTATATCGGCGGGCATAGACAATGTTATAAAGGTGTGGGATATGAGGATGAACGAGGTCTCGTACAAGATTAAAGGACACACGGACACGGTCACAGGTAATATTTATTTATATATAGGGTTTATAAAGATGTACTATTGACCTTTCACTGTTCTATGGAAATTCAAACCGGAGCGCGACACAAGGTTCTATGCTTTTTTTTTTAATAAAAACTGACACGGTTGGCCACATCACCTACAACATCCGTGATGCCAGCCCATAACACCGGGTGAACTAGGTGCCATGTCCGTGCTTCCCTTTATTTCATGTCGGCAGTCGGCCTTCGATCGTGCTGGCTACAGTGAACTGGGCGGAAAACACAAACTATTTACATAGCCGTTTCGACCGACGTATCATTCAGTGCAATGGTACCAGCCCGGGCGGGTTGAACCCTACCACCGAGTAACGTAGGAAGGGAAGGGACCTACAGTTTTTACGTGGAATCCGAACCACGGTCAGCCTCCAACGGTCGAGCGGTCACCCATCCAAGTACTGACCGCGCCCAGCGTTGCTTAACAATCAATAGCAACTGTCGACTGTCTGCACCACTGAGCTATCGAGGCTGACGTTTGCTACTAAAGTTCTAAGTTCTTTGCCATTGTCCTTTTTGAATTTCATAATTATGCACGTGAAGCCGCTGGCAAAAGCTTTGCTGTCCACACACAGCCTCGACTGTGTTTTCCTCTAGTCCAGTAAAGCCAGAAATCCAAAGGGAACTTTCCGATATCCAGTCTGGTCTCGGAGCCCTCAGAGGTCAAATTGGGTGTGTCTGAAGCTTAAGTACAGCTACCCAGTTCGGGTGCAAATCTTTTGTATGTCAAAATACGTTCGATATTAGCTGGTCGGAATTTGTGTTCGGTCTGGCCCCTCCAACTCAGTGCCTTCTGTACTTAACTTGAGTCTTCATTGTTCACCATTCACTACTGTTCCTGGGGATTTGCTTCCCGGAAAAATATCTTATAACTATCTTTAGATGTGCTTGAATACCTGAGTGAAAACCCCACGCGATTTGATCGTGTAGTCCTTCACTTATAAGCGAATGTAGGTCCCATATACAGGTTGGCCCAAAACTCGACGTCCAAACAAATGCAAGGTCGGTCGAAATGGCTATGTAAATAGTTTGTGTTTTACCGTCCAGTTAGCCGGCACGACCGAAGGGAAGCACTGACGTGGCACCAAGTTCACCCAGTGTTATTTTATTTTCGTTTTTTTATTTTTAAACAAACAAACAAATGCAAGGTCGGTCGAAATGGCTATGTAAATAGTTTGTGTTTTACCGTCCAGTTAGCCGGCACGACCGAAGGGAAGCACTGACGTGGCACCAAGTTCACCCAGTGTTATGGGCTGACATCACGGATGTTGTAGGTGATGTAGCCAATCGTGTCAGTTTCCATAAAAAAAAAATTATGGCGTGATAGCGGGGATCATTTCCAATCAGAATCACCCCATAATATGTCTTCTTTTTGAACCATCTTTTTTTTCAACCCCAATTTTCCAAATAAAATCATTAAAAAAATTACACGTATCTGAGGTTCATTTTATTTTTTGGGGTTTTATTGAAATTAGTGTACCTTCGTTTAAAAAATGTTTTTTATAAAATGTACTTTCTTATTCCATAGTAAGGCCTATTTCAATTTGAATTTTTCAGTAATTCATCAATGAAGCCTTGACTTTTAAGTTTACTTAAAAAAACTTACTACTTACAGAAAAGTGAAATCTAGGGTGATTCTGATTGTAAGTGATCCCCGCTATCACGTCATTTCGTTTGGACGTCGAGTTTTGGGACAGCCTGTATGTTTACATATTTTCCTCTTTATTATTATTAGTCAGGATGTTGAAAAGAGAATGCCTGGTTGTTGCCTTTCGGCTGCGCTCCGGACACGTTCCGCTCAACAAGTTTGCACATCTAATGAAGAAAGTACCATCACCAAACTGTGACGTGTGTGGCAAATCTGAGGATGTGTATCACTTGCTGGTGGAGTGTGTGAGGGGTTCAGTCGAGAGACAACAACTGGGTATCACTGGCTATAATGTTGGAAGCTACACCACTATATTAGCGGAGCCAGCCAGCCTCCAACAAGGCCATAAAATTATATAGGTTTGCGCAGTACTTATTAAAAAAAAGAAGTTTATAAATATATAAAATAGAGGTGTACTTGTAATTTATGTGTCTTCCAATGGGGCTGGCATGGTCACTGTGTGCACCAAAGCCCCTTTAAAATAAAGATAAAAAAAAATTATAATTAGTCAGGGGCCTTATTCTGAAACCTAACGCCTAATCGATCTCGCTTAGGCGAGAGCGAATATCGCTTACCTCTCTTTTGTATGAAAATTTGTATTCCGAACGCCACTATGACGTATCGTCGATCGCCGCGAGAGCGAGAGTCGAGAGCGACTCGGCGGCAGCCAAGACCCTCTCGCCAGACGTCTCTAGTCACGAACGATATCGACAGTTCAGTGTTACCAACACTTAGGAAATGTTTGTACTACAAGTATTTAATAATGTATGAAAACCGCTGAAAGCGAATGAATACATGTAGAGAAATGTTTTTAAAGGTGTTATAATTAGGTACGGTCACTAATAATATGCAAGATAAAAGGAAAATATTTTTACGAATAATTTAAATTTATTATTTTGGGTAAATTTTGTATTTATAGCTGTCAACATTCACTCATTCGTGGTGGTCACACACTCTCATGTCGTTGCGTATTAGTTTGCGTGCGTGTGCAAAATACAGACACACAGACAGATGGCGACGAGACGAGAGCCGCATTTGCATGCGTGTGCAAAATACAGACACACAGACAGACGGCGTAGAGACGAGAGCCGCGTTTGCGTGCGTGTGCAAAATACAGACACACAGACAGACGGCGACGAGACGAGAGCCGCGTTTGCGTGCAAAATACAGACACACAGACAGACGGCGACGAGACGAGAGTCGCTCTCGCTGATTAGGCGTTAGGTTTCAGAATAAGGCCCCAGGATAAGAAGTTTTTTATGGCTGTTTTCAATCCCAATAAACATGTTGCAGGTCTCTCGCTGTCCAGCGACGGCTCGTACCTGCTGTCGAACGCGATGGACAACACGCTGCGCATCTGGGACGTGCGCCCGTTCGCGCCCGCCGAGCGCTGCGTCAAACTTCTGGCGGGACACCAGCACAACTTCGAGAAGAACCTCCTTCGATGCGTCTGGTCCAAGGATGGCTCTAAGGTCAATTTTTTTATGTTGCTCGACATGGTTCGAAGGAACTTCAGTCGAAATGACTATGAAAATAGTTTTTTCCCCCAGTTCAGTGTAGCCGGCTAGAACGATAAAAAAGGTATGGACGCCGGACTGTCAAATGCTTGTATGAGAACTAGCGTCGCCGAGTTGCGGGCAGCGGAGTTTACTTACCGATGATAAGATATGACTCCCTTCTTATATTACTAGGTGGTAGGGTTCAACCCGCCCGGGTTGGTACCACCGCACTGAATGAAAGGTCGGTCGAAACGGCTAGTAAATAGTAAATAGTTTGTGTTTTCCGTCCAGTTCAGTGTAGCCGGCACGACCGAAGGGAAGCACTGACGTGGCACCAAGTTCACCCGGTGTTATGGGCTGACATCACGGATGTTGTAGGTGATGTAGCCAACCGTGTCAGTTTCCATAAAAAAAAAAAAAAAAATATATTCCACTATTGTGCACACTAAACTTGGATGTAGTGTTTTTACACGTAAACACAGAGCATGCGGGCATTTTAAACAGGTTTTTGCGAACGCAGCCGATGACAGACTGACGGGCCAGCGCGCGACCGTCCAATGAAACAAGTATGCTTTTACTTATATCGTGTTACGCTGGCGAGGATAGGGTTCGGGGTCCATACCTTTTTTATCGTTCTAAGTAGCCGGTATGACCAATGGGAAGCACTGACATCACCTAGTGCACCAAGTTTTTTTTTTTTTTTTTATGAAACCTGACACGGTTGGCTACATCACCTACAACATCCGTGATGTCAGCCCATAACACAGGGTGAACAACGTGACATGTCAGTGCTTCCCTTCATTTCATGTCGTTCATGTGTTGAGGGCTGATACCACATATTGTGAAGTAGGTGATGTAGCCAACCATGTCTAGTACCATAAAAAAATGTTGCAATGGTGGTGGTACCACACGTAAAACTGTGGGTCCCTTCATACCTTACTATGTGGTAGGGTTTAACCCGACCGGATTGATAAGATCACACTAAATGAAGTTAAGAACATTGTTTGTTGTTTGTTCAAAATTCAGTGTAGCCGGCATGACCAAAGGGAACCTGAACTGCTAACTAGGTGCTAGTTCACAAAGGTGTTTTTGTCTGACATCTTGCACCTTACTAGGTGGTAGGCTCAAATTATAGCCGACTGGGTTGATACCACCGTACTGGATGTAAGTTGGCCGCATAGCAGCCTCGGTTGTGTTCTCCTCTAGTCCAGCCAGTATAGCCAGCAATCCAGGGAAGTCTCCAGTATGGCACCTACCTTCTTGGAGGTGATATTGGCTGGTCGGAGCGCGTCCTTTGGCCCCTCCGACTCAGCCACCCATTCAGGATTAAGTAAAAAAAAAAAGACAAAATGTGTCAAGTTCCATAAAAAAAAATTGGTTGTCTGTAAAGTCGGTTTACGGACGATAGTTTTACGTGATGACGTGGAATAATCGTAGTACATAGAGCGAAGATCAGTAATAAAATTCTATTTCCAGTAGAAAGATCAATCATCTTGTGACTGGCCATCAATAAACTTCTGTTGTCTGATCTTGACAGTTTTACTTCTTAAGACGTTTCCATGGTAACTTTGACTATAGCCATTGTGCATCTCTATCGCTTGCTACGCGCTCTCGCTTGCACACGCAGACTCAGATGGAACGTGGCACTTTTTCGTGCGTGCAGCCGGTGTTCATCAATTTATAAGACGTGACGTCATCCATCACGTCAAAATATATCACAAATAATGAATGCACTGCAGGTGGCGGCGGGCTCTGCGGACCGCTACGTGTACGTGTGGGATACGACGTCGCGACGCGTACTCTACAAACTGCCCGGACACAACGGCAGCGTCAACGATGTAGACTTCCACAGCGACGAGCCCATCCTACTCTCCGCCTCTAGTGATAAGACGATATACTTAGGGGAGATTGATAACTAGTTTATATAATATATTTTAGCAATAATTGTGTTATTTTATTTAATATACCATTTTAGGGTTCCGTATCCGTCGTACGGGACCCTATTACTAAGCCTACGCCGTCTGTCGGTCTATCTGTCCGAGGGCTGTATCTCTTGAACCGTAATAGATAGCCCCTTGAGATTTTCACAGAATATGTGTTATTATGGCCGATATAACAATAAATAATCAAAATAAGAAAAAGTAAAAAATTCACGGGGATCCCCATACAAGAAACTAAAAAGTGCCATCTACCGAAAAGAGTATGAAGCATTTTAACTAATACATAGATGGCGTGAGTGGCGCTGACCATGACATGGTGATACGGAACCCTCGGTGTGCGAATTTGACTCGCACTTGGCCGGGTTTTTTTCTTCAATTCATTGCTTCGTTCGGTAAAGGGCAACTTTGCTAAATGGGCATTTCTCAAAACGGCAACTTTAGTCAGTGTAGGCTGAGTCAAAGGGGCCTGACCACATGATCCAACCAGACTCATACCACAGACTTCCCTTTGGATTGCTGGCTATACAGGACCAGAGGAGAGCACAGCGGTGCCTGCTATGCGGCCATCTTACGTGCAGTACACAATTTTACAATTTGATCCCATCTGTACAGTAGGGGCGAAGGAAGGACTTATATTTTTATACAAACATCCTTAAAAATGTTCTAAAAATTATTGTTACTGATTTGATCTGTATACAGGGTGTTGTAACGGTCACTACATAAAATTTAGGAAATTATTATTGGGATCAATAGTAACAAAAAAAGTCTAATAACTTTTTTCTGAACTCCCTTTAAATAAAAAGTTACAGTTTTCATAAGGACAAAAATTAAAAGGATCTAATATTCCGCACATAGGTTGGAATGAAAGGCGAGCGTCGAGTGAGCGAGCAAGGACGAGTGTGCGGGCGAGATGCGCGGCGGCGGCGGCGCGGCGTGAGTTTTTCGACCCCCACCGCTCCCGCCCGCGCCAGCGCCCTCCTGCTTCAAATTTACACTTGACGAAAACATAAATATCAAAATTAATATCTCGAAAACTAGACAATTTAGAAAAAAAACTTTATGTACTTTTTTGTCTCGGAAAAACATGAGGATTGCGCTGGCGAAATTAATGTACTGGCCGTTACAACACTCTGTACAGTTTTTCTTCATATTTAATTAAAATGTATTAACTGAAGTGAAATCTTACATTTCCATTGCATTGTAAATGCAGTCCATGCTATAAAGAATTACACATTTGAAAAACTATTATTTATTGTACTGCAACTAAATCATTAACAAAATGCTCTTTTCAGATAGTACAAAATAAATACATTCGAGCAACCTAGCTGTTGAATTTTGATGCACAACACAGTTCTCAACTCAGTTCTGCCAATACATGCCTACAGTCAGGGTATGTTTGTTGAGGAGAGTTCTATGCCTTCTTGAGCTATTGACATAAGCGGCCATCAGTGGCGGCTGGTGACCTATGGGACTGGGTGTGCGCTAGCTACTTAGTACAATACCCAAACGTGAATCTAATGGATACCGCGGTCTTGACTTATTTGCAAAAAATATGTACCCACCCAGCGTCCTAATTGCTCGAAGAACCAAAGCGACACTTCACTGCGCGCGCAGTGGCCACGAGCGAGCCGCGCCTCGCGCGCACCCGCGCGCGAGGCGTGCCCGGCGCGCGCGCCCGCGCCCGCCCGGCCAGACAGCGTGCGGTACTGATATTAATGTTTGTGTCGCGTCGGTGTCGCGTCCTTGCCGCGCCGGGCAATGAAGAAAACTTCACAATGTACATGTTAACTGACGAAAAGTCGTTCAAACTGCTAAAAACGGATTTGCAAAACATCCCGGCGCGGCGGCGCGGCGATTGTCGGTCGACCGACGCGTCACGCGACGACGGGTCTCGCCCCGAACTGAGAAGGCGCGGCGCGCCAAACAACGCCTGCCTAGCTCTTTGGGTGATTCCATTTTTCGACTTTAACTAAAATAGCGAAATATTTTCGTAACGCATTAATCGAATATTTTATAAATTACCATTCGAATATGTATCAAATTGATATTCAAATAATTCAAATATTCAATTGCAAACTCGATCTGTTATTTAAAAGAAACACCCATATTCCAAAAATGGACTCGCCTGTCGAGTCGTGCCGTGCAACAGCGTACATACATGTAGGTACTTAGCGCTTGTGTGTATCTTCGACCCAGAGTTTGGATCGCCCCCGCCGCCCGCGCCCGCGCGCTCCCGCCCGCACGTGCCCGCGGTCGGGTTCACGATCTCGGCTTACTTCGGCTCATCGTCGGCTGGCTCGGTCGCGACGTGTCGCACGCGCGTCTATCCACAATATACTGTCCTTCTTTTTCCGTCGTGTGTCACACGCAGAATGCAACCTTGTTCCACACATAATTGTATGAAGAGTGTTTTGTTTCACGCGGCGGGGCAGCGGCGTTAGACATTTTCTCATAGTATCAATACAAGAGACGTTCGCGGTGTTTTCTAATGCACTCGGCGGCGGCGGCGAGCTCGGCGGCGATACGTAGTATGTAGTACGTATTACGTACAGCAAAATCGTGCCTTGTTGTCTAGGAAATAGGAACGAATTCAGTTTGATATTTTTACTTCGATCGGTGATATTCATGGAAATGTTTAATATTTTAATTTATTTATTTATTTCGGGTGAAGGCGCTGTTTTGTGGTAGTGCGGCGCACGAATGCACTTAAGGGCCAGCCGCCACTGGCGGCCATAATGACAGTAGCGCCCAACCTCCCGGTTGTTAGAAACACAAAGCTCGTGGTGGAGGAACTTCTGGAATAAAACCAAACTCATAACTGTCGCCAGTGAACTGCTCCAAATCTTCTGGACTCAACTCCTCCAATAAACTGTAAGTGTCCCCACTCGACTGCTGACCAAAAGCTCCGGATTGATCAAGCTGGGATCCCTGGATCAGTTGTTGTGAGACACCAAATACATTTTGAGGGTTGCTTAGTTGGTGAACATTCTCTGAAGTTTTACTAAAGACGCTTTGATTGGGTGAACCGACAGGTTGCTGCGGAGCAAACACGTTTGATTGAGGCGCTTGAGATGAACCAAATACACTTTGGTTGGCTTGGGCAAACACAGATTGCGCTTGTGTTGGTTGACTGACATTCTGACCCAACACGCTTTGCGCATCAGTTTGTCCACCAAAGATATTTGAAGGACTACCTGGTCCACCAAATACATTTTGAGGATTACTTGTTGCACCAAATACACTCTGGGCATTGCTTTGTCCACTGAACCCGCCAAAAACACTCTGAGGACTAAGAGCATTTCCTTGCGCACTAAATACACTCGGAGAGCTACCAGCTCCACCAAAAACACTTTGGGGACTACTTTGACTTCCAAAAACACTCTGAGCGGCAGGTGACGCGTTTTGTCCACCAAAAACACTTTGAGGTGAGGTATTTTGTCCGCCAAAAATATTATTAGGGCTGGAGTTATTCTGTCCACTAAATACACTTTGGTTACTGCTCTGCCCTCCAAATACACTTTTTGCAGAACTGTGACCCCCAAATCCTCCAGAAGACCCGTCAAACGGATTTGGTGGTGTTTCTTTATTATAAACGGCCTTCAGGGTTTTTATCAAATTTATGTCGGGATTTAGTAATTTTCTGAATTTTAAATTTGCTTCCTCGACTAAAACATTGTATGATGCGATCTGAAAAAAAAAACATTTTATTCGTAATTCTTGTAAGCTTTCGCAATTTCTTGTTACCTGGTTGTAACACTTTAGATAATAAGAATCATAGAGGCATAATAAACTACAGAAAAAAGTATGAACTGATGAAGGTGTCCAACTGCTAGTCTCCTTCCCCTACTGCCAGTCGGCCCAGATATGATTGGTAAAGCCACTGCAAGCTACATTCCACATTTTCTCCAACAAGGTGCATTTCTTTTGGCATTATTCAACAGCGGCAGTGAACACCCTTAAAACTTTCACAGAGAAATTCTGGGCTGTCAATAAAAGTTTAAATACTTAAACCCTACCACCTAGTAAGGTAAGGCCGGAAGGGATCCACAGTTTTATGTGAAATCCGAACAAAAGCCAGCATGAATGGTCGAATGGTCACCCATCCAAGTTCTGATCGCTCCGTGCTATCTTGAACTTTTTTTTTTTTATGGAAACTGACACGGTTGGCTACCTCACCTACAACGTCCGTGATGTCAGCCCATAACACCATCGCGTCCTGACATTAAAGAACTGACATCAATCCATGGCAACACAGAGTTACCGAGAGGGTGACAAAGATTATGTTACCGCTTGATCGACGGTGTTATTCGCCTTAGCCTCATATATGGCGAGTCTCGCTTCCTCCGGAGACACATCGTAGAAGCCCGGGAAGTTCTTCTTGCAGAACGGGGCAAAGCAAGTTAGAAGCCATTGTTTGCCGTTGACGGCGGCCCGTATGTCGTTCCCAGCCAAAAGGACGATCTCTTCTGTGTTGATACCTGTCAGTGGCTGTGGTGGAGCTGTGGGCGTAGGCGCTGGAAGCATAACGCCAGAGTTTTTTTAACTTTAACGTCGGGAATATGTAGTTTATGTGAGCGTGGCTCAGCCTTCGGCCTCGCTCTTAGTATCTTATTATTATTATTACTGGCCTTTGCCCGCAGCTTCGCTCGCGTGAAATTCGTTTTTAAAAAGAAGAAAGTAAGTAAGCCCGCTACTGTACCTTTATTTCGGCGCACGGAACAATTCGGTTTGTATGAGAGTTGTTGCGTGTTTAAAATGACATAGTGTCAAAATAATACTTTCCTGTCAGTGTGACAACAGAATAGAAATAACATCTTTGTTCATCTGGGCGATGCCTAAATATTTTATTTCGTCTTATTGATTAATTAATTGTTATATGACAGCCGTCTCGTATTGAGGTGAGTTTTTGTTAATATCTAAGGCCTGTATTGATATAGCATATAAAGTATTATAATAATCAAAGTGTACTAAGCTATGTTCAAATATTTCAGCGGCTGTTTAATTATAAGACTTGTTTTCGACTCTGCAAGTTTTTATTCCGGCTTGGACACAGCCGTAAATCAGGTCCTGGCGCCCAACCTGCCTTTCTCAACATCCCCACGACCCGTACCGACTCGCCTATACCGAGGTGCAAGAAATATACGCTACAGAGTCACATCTTAGCGTAACCGGAACCTAATTTTATATTAGCCTATCCTGTGTCCCAAATAGTGAAATGTGCTTGTACAAAGTTTCATCGAATTCAGATGGTCGGTTTAAGAGTTATGGAGGAACATACATACATATTGAAAAGATTTCTAAAAATCGTCAATAAATTTTTAGTATCATACATAGTCTAGTCAGTTTTAGTGTGGCTAGCTCAGTTTTTAGGCTGTTCAGATAAAGCGGTCATTCCAATAATTGATACTACTGTAACATCAACATTAATTGCCCCATTATTTCTGTGAAGTGCTTACCTATTAATAATAAATACTAATAATAAATCTGTAAGGGATGGTCATGGAGTAAGTTACTTTGTTTTATGAGATACTGCGTCTGTAGACTATGTATGATACTTTTTTTTTTTTTTCTTTCTTCGTGTTCTATCTGCAAGCAGCCACCATAGTGGCCTTTATCAGATGTCTGGTATGTTTTATGTCTGAGGGATGCTGCACACTCATTAGCATGCAACATCATAATCATTTCACCACTTTATGTAGTTTACACATTAGGGTAAAAAAATAAATAACATAGGTACCACACGCTGTATCCTGATAAATTGGGGTAAGCAGAGTCATCGGTGTTGCGCTGCAAGGACTCTGGTAAATTACAGCACAACACCGACAGCCACGTTTCGCAAAGTATTCGGACACGATAACAATCAAGCAGCAAGTAAGCCACGACGACCCGCCTGCTGCATGGCTCGGTGGAAGGACCGCGCCAAGGTGTGGCTATCCTGTTGCCCTTTAGCACGACATCTTCTCCTTTTTCCTTAGTCACCTTTTACGACATTGCACGGGGAGAAATGCATTGGGCCTATTCTTTTTACGCACCGGCCCCACGCGGTATAAATAAGCGGCGTGCATAAATTACGTCATCGGCTTGGGGGGAGGGGTTGGACGAAAAGTGACGACTGATGACGTGGGGGGGAAGGGGGGTTCGTGCAGCGATGACGTAGTTTTCTGGAGGAGATACTCCGCGCCGTTCGGTACTCTGCCGGGAATACACGACGTGGCTGCTCGAGTATATAGATGCGAGAAGGATGTTTCCGAAACTATACGAAAGGAATGTTTCGATAAAATACGCAAACTTTTCGCTTTCCGAAAACTTCTACCTACATTTTAGCTTTTTCGAAAACAGATTTTTGGACCGCGCTCAATCGAAATTCGATGCCGCGCGATGTTTCTAGTAAGTTTAAGTATTAAAGAATAATATTTTTCAATGCGCAACAGAAAACTACGTCATCAGGGGGGCATCGAAAATGACGATAGGTGACGTGGGGGGGAGGGGGTCAAAAAGTGGCCAAAAATCGATGACTTAATTTATGCACGCCGCCTAAGTAACACTTGAAGAGATATTTACCATGATAGGAATACTTGGTGTTGTAGGTGTGATCGAAGCGACAGCTGTTGCCGTATCGGCAGTACCCGCTGAGGAAATACTTGCACATCACCATGTTGTAATCTTCTGTACGTGTCAGCCGGTAGTTATCAGTAGAAAATCTCAATCGGAGCTTGCAGATAGATGATTTGTCCACAGGCCTGTGGGGATGCCGAGTCTGCAAATTCATTAGGAACAGTAAATAGATAAAATTATTCCAAAAATGTGTGAGGAGAAAAATGGATGTAGGTTTAAATTTCACTATAGAAATAAACTGAAATCTCACCTATAAAACTTGGAAATTATGGAATTATTTAAATTTTCTTTAGTTTATTTCTATGAATTGGAGATGAATGGAATTTATTTATAAAGAAGACGTCATTTATTTTGACACATTGTAATGTAATTGTTGTTTGTTGTTATTGTTTTCGCCATAAATAGGCAGGCAAAGATCATTTGACCATACAGCCAATTCGCAATTTTCTTCATATATAGCATTATGCAGAACTTGCAGAACACGCCACCGATAAAGTGCCACCAAGAAGTTATGAGGCGTGGGAATTATGCGCAACTGTCTGCATTCCTAAGAACGGACGTGAACTTTCGATCGAAAGTTTGTCGATAATTTAGGTTGATAGGTCATACAATTTATCGACAAAGTTCCAACCGAAAGTTCACCTCCCTTCTTAGGAATGCAGACATTGTGCATATTTCCCATGCCTCATAACATAAGTCATAACTTCTTGGTGGCACTATATCTGTGTTGATGCTCGCGCGAGAAACAGTACGTCATGTCGTCCACAATAATTGAAGATAGTGACGTCCTTGCGTTGTTGGGACTGATTATGTGCTTAAAGAAAAAAAAACTCACGGAGTGTGTGGTGTAAGAAGGACTGGCTCTTAAAAAGACAGTTATATTCTTATACCAACTTATTAAATGAGGTGAAATTCGCTCCAAAAGATTGGCATAAATATTTAAGGATGAACGAAAAGAAACGAGACACTGTAATCAATAGAGAAGCTTTAAGTTCTCATGAAAGTTTATCTGCTGCACTGCTTTGACGAACTGAGCGATCGTTCGACGCCGCCGCCTGGCCCGAGCCATCCACACGCTGCATCGATTTGTCATTCACACGATCGATAAATCTGCGCAAACCGGTTTGCACTGATAAATCGCTACGATACAGTTAAGTGTGTGTGGGGCATAAGACAACCGCCAGCGACCCTCCAAAGTTATTTAGTTACTCAGCCCTCACTTGGCTTACGACGTTTCGTCGCATTGGTTAAATAGTGGCCAAACAAAGAGACATTTCCCGCCAAAATGAGTTTTGAATGCAGTCGGATTCTGTATCATTTTCCGCACAATTCTATGTATAAAAAGTTATACATATGTATATATGTATAAATGATAAAATTGTTTTATCAAAATGGGTGTTCTGTTCGGGCAACGAAAAATTCGAAAATATGAGGCCCATTTCTGGATGAATGGGTACGTGAACAAACAAAATTGTCGAATTTGGGCCGATACAAATCCACATGAGATCCAAGAGCATCCAATGCATCCCGAAAAAGTCACTGTTTGGTGTGGATTTTGGGCTGGCGGCATCATCGGTCCATATAAATAAGAAATTTTCTTTGAAAACGACGAAATTGGACATTTCGGATGCGCGCCACCCAGAGAAGCCGGGGCGGACATTTGAACGATGTTATATTCCACACATAATGGCATCGATAGGCCTTTCAAACGAATAAAAATGTTTGATATCTAACACAAATTTTGTTTTATTTAAATTTGAAGATAGGAAGCCCTTAATGAAAGACCCTTTATTTTGAAAGTTTTCTTCTTACGACTCAACAGTTTAGTTGGAGAAGAATCAGTCGTGTCGTGTGCCCGGGCCTTAACACTTTTGAGTTTGACAGTTAAAGTTTTTTTGAGTGAGTTGTTCGTTCATTCAAGTGAGTTTGTTTGTTTTTGGCTGTGGTTTTTTTTGGTGTGGGTGTGGTGTGTTGTGTGTGGGTCAAGTCAAGATTGCCAAAAAATTTAAAAAGAAGAAGAAGAAGAGCAAGAACGTGTGCGGATTTTGCAGTTTTGCAAAAATACAAAATTTATTGAAATTAGCCTTTATTTGACGAATTTACATTACATTGGTAACGTGATTTCTACTTTACAAAAACGGAATATTCCAAAAATATGCACAAACTTACAAAGAACAAAACATAGGTTTATAGCAATTTTCGCATCGCAGGCCATATCAAACGAGAGTTCGTAGAACATAAAAACATTCTAAAACTATTGAGCGTTGTGAGAAAGAAGTAGGTATAAAGGTATACCTACTTTTGAAGCTAGCTTAGCCAAATAGTCCATCTTGTTATGAGAGGAATACTAGTCCATCTGATGCAGAACTACTGAGATGAAGAATTCAAACCATTACATTCATTTGCTTCCTGTCCCCATCGTTGGTTGTCTTGTTGGTAAGAAAATTAAATGCTTCATCTATTAGCTAGCTTGCCCGCTGCTTCGTTTCGGATGTTCTGCGTTTAACCTTTTTTAGGGTCCGTATCCGTCGTACGGGACCCTATTACTAACCCTACGCCGTCTGTCTGTCTGAACGTCTGTCCGAGGGCTGTATCTCTTGAACTGTAATAACTAGGTAGCCTGTTGAAATTGTGTATTATGGCTGATATAACAAATAATAAAAAGTCAAAAATTCACAGGGTCCCCATACAAGAAACTAAAAAGTGTGCGCGCCATCTACCGAAAAGGGTATGAAGCATTTTAACTAATGACATAGATGGTGTGAGTGGCGCTGACCATGGCATGGCGATACGGAACCCTCGATGCGCGAGTTCGACTCGCACTTGGCCGGTTTTGTTCACAGCTCAGGCCGCCGATGACATATAATTATAGCCTAGAATCATCTTGAAAAGTCACAGAATGTAACAGTGAACACTAATGTACATAGATCAATAAAGTAGTTCACGAGTTATAAAGATATTCAAATATTGACACGGTCGGTCGCCCGTAGAAACTTTGTTTTATTTATTAGGATACTAACTAAAACCCTACCTGTAAATATAACACAATAAGGCCCACTTGCACCAACACGAATTTAAGATATAAACCAGTTTAACTCGTTAAGCTAGCACCCGTTGACTGTGGGAACCGCTTTTAAATCCATAACTCGCTACTTAACTCTAAACTCGTGTTGGTGCAAGTGGGCCTATCTATTTATTATACTAACCATGCATGCTTTTAATAAAATCCTCTATAGATTTGACCAGGACTCTTCTAAAAATAGGGTTTCTGGAGAAATTTGGCTTCATTCGAGACGAGAAAAAAATGACCAGAACTCGAGAATTCTCGAGTTCCGAATTTGAATTGCACCAGGCGCGCCGTGCAACTATTTTCAAGCCCACTTCAACCGAAAATGAGCGTGTTTTCCGAGGTGTTTTCGGTCTAGCTGAAAACATTGTGACAAAAATAAGAAACCGACTTTCGGACGAGTCTATTAATGCTCTAATATTCTTGGAAGCCTATTTTCTAAGACAAAAATAAGTTTGCTAATTATTTTATAGGTTAAAATTGTTTATAGACTTCTATGTCTAGTCTAGGGATACCTAGTCAACTTTAAGTTTAACTGATTTGATTTGTAAGAAATTATTCCAATCAAAACTAATAAATACCTACCTATGCTATGTATGACTGACTGATTAAAAGACTGGAAAATTAGACTACTGTTCTTATACTACAAGTCAGTAGAGTATTTAATGTAATTACTTTTTCACATGATTAAAAAACATTTTTTCTTTGTTTCTGTGTTAATATTTGTAGTTGCAGCTTTTACTATTACTAATCTCATCCTTAAAGTGCACGCGTGTCATGGCTTTTGAGGATTGATTGATTAAGGTATAATATTTCTTAAAAATAAATCTTTTTAATATTCACGCCCACGCTAAAATAAGCCGTAGTCATTTACATCTATGCCCCCAAAAGTTGTTAACTACAAAATAATGATTATGGTGCAATAAACATATCACAGATTAAAAATTTTGAATTTTAAAATTAAATTTCAATAAATTTCAACGGTTTTTATAAAAACACTCGTGACCCGAGAAAACTCCAGAAATTGGCCTCGAGAATTCTCGAGACTCGAGAAAAAAAAAGATCGAGAAATCAGAAACCCTAGCTAAAAATCACCTAAATTGGTAAACCCCGATTGTCGGGATACAGCGTGTGGTATTTCAAATCTATATTACCTATACAAATTTCTATTCATGTATTTTTTTCTTTACTATCTTTTTTTATTGCAAGTCACATTCAGATTCAGATTCAGATATTTATTTCGCCATAAAGAACACACAACAATAACAATATTACATTGAGACATATGCATATTCAGTATGGTTCGTCATCATTTTTTATGATGTCCCGTTCAGTAGTGCAATCTATAAGGAAGAATCGGGTAAGAAACCTTACAGAGCTTTTTTTAAATATAGCTTACATACTAAGTTTTCATTATGTTAAATATAACATACTATATCTAAGCAAAAAATTAAAAATACTAAGTCAAAAATATACTCATTAAAAAAGATAATAAAATACAAAACAAAGAACATAGGGTTCAGTCAAGTTATTAATAAAATTTGTGTTTATGCATATAAACAATTTGAATTATCAAAGTCAGCAGAATTTTTATTTACAGTATGAAAAAAATTCACTTAACTTATAAAATGGATTGTCTAAGAGAAATGTTTTCAGCTGACTCTGGAACACATTGTCACTATTTATTGATTTTATTGTATCAGGAACATTTTCGTACAATTTGGGTCCAATCACGTCAGGGTCTTTTTCAGCCATCGCCGATTTATGCGCAACAGATTTTAAACGCTCTGAGTTACGTGTGTTATAATTATGACTTGCGCCATTTGACTCAAAAGAATTCATGTTTTTGCGTACATATACCACTACTTCATATATATATAGAGAGCACACCGTTAATATACCAAAGGATTTGAAAAAGTCTCTACAAGATGTTGTTCGCGGTACACTGGCTAATACCCTTATCGCTCGTTTTTGCAGTATTAGCACTCTTTCAGCATCGGTTGAGTTACCCCACAGGATTACACCATACGACAGTAATGAGTGTACGTACGCATAGTAAGACTGTCTCAAAGCCTCCGGACTGATCAAGCGGCGTAACTCTCTTAGTGCGTAAATACCTCTAGCCATCTTGTCACATAGTTTGTCTATGTGACTTTTCCAACTTAGAGTTGAACATTTAAATAAGACTTTATTTGTACATATAATTTTTCAGGCCCCACTGCTGATGGCTGGGAGACTGCGCTCCTTATAATCGGTAAGCTAAAAAAAATATAAATACATCAATCCTACTCCTTGTGTTCGTACGAATAAAGCTTGTAGGGTGTGCTGGTTCATTAAATGATTACGAACATAAAATTAAGTAAAGAAATGAATATATTGTATGAAAGGATCAAAATGATTACATACAGTAAAACACACGTCGCAAGAGAGAGAAAATATATGTGCCTTCCGCCTTGCCATAGAGCTCATAGAGAGCCCATAGACTCCTTAATAGGGTCCGTTCACACCTTTCCATTATTAAATGCAATAATTAAAATATTATGTTTACTGTCGTTAACACATTGATTCATTAAAAGTTTCTCGAAATTGTATGGAATTAACGTCAGTGTGAAAACTCTAAAAAAATCCTTTAATCCTACTAGAATAGAAAAGAATATACTTACTTTATTGCCTTCCCATATAAAATTGTACACAAGGCGTACTTATTACCTCAGGCAATCACTGCCAGTCAACCTGACTTAATTATAAACACTTATAAGGGTCCCAAACAGAGTAGAAGAATGACGAAAATGTAAAAGAATAAAATATAGGAAACAAGACAGGCATAATATACAGGGTGTCCCAGAAACCGACGATAATCCTTTAACAGGAGATAGGGCTGCTAATTACCTCTCAGAATATCTAATTTTAGGTTTAGTAAAAATGGCTTAGTTTTTGAGATATGGTCATTTTTGTAAAAATCCAAAATTTTCTCCCTCAGCTCATTTTTTTAAACGCCACAAGTACAAGATTTTCTTAAATCTAGTTTTTGTCAAATATTCCTGAAAAGTAAGGCTTTCACACGGTATAATTTATTTTTTCATGTTTAATCCTGTTTAGCTGAAAAACAACTTAAGAGCCACATGTTAAAAAAATTTCAGCCTCATCCCTTGAGTTTGGCCATTCGCGGTGAAAAAAAAAATTACTACACTAAAGTGGCATTATGCAACAAAAATACGCCCATCTAATGTAGTTTTTAAAATGGTACATCACTTACTGATTTGCCCAATAATTTATGAGATATTGTTATTTAACTGCAAAAAGACCTCGGAATTTGATAACTGTTCTACCAACTACGAATTGGAATAAAATAAACACTTGAAGTAATTGGTCTTTATTAACCTGTTATAGTAGATGTTCAAATTGTTTACCACCTGCACAAATGCTAGCTCGACATCTTCTCACAAATTCCCGTTTGATGCGTCGAGCAAGTACTCGATGCAAGTGCAGATACGTCCACCTATGCTATGTAAATAGTTTGTGTTTTCCGTCCAGTTGACTATAGTCGGCACGACCGAAGGGAAGCGCTGACGTGGCACCAAGTTCACCTGGTGGTATGGGCTGACATCACGGATGTTGTAGGTGATGTAGCCAACCATGTCAGTTTACATAAAAAAAACCTGAGCTACTGCCGTAATTCTTTCTTTGAGCTCTATCAAGTTTTTCACCGGTTTCCCGTAAACTTTTTCTTTTAAATAGCCCCAATAATAAAAATCTAACGGATTTAAATCCGGATACCTAGACGTCCGATCCATCTGTGGGGATATGCTTGGTCTAAAAAATTACGCACTTCCCTAGCGTGATGGGCTGGGCAGCCATCATTTTGCAACCACCTCCGTATGGCCAATGGTACATCTTCTAAAAGGCTCTGAAGCTCCTGTTGCAGAAACTCAAGTTAATTCGCCCGTTTAAAGTCTCTACAATTCAACGGACGTCTTGTGGCCTCCTAGCCACTTGCATCCCCACAGATAGACCGGACGTCTAGATCACCGGATTTAAATCCGTAAAATTTTTATTATTGGGGCTATTTAAAAGAAAAAGTTTACGGGAAACCGGTGGAAAACTTGATAGAGCTCAAAGAAAGAATTAAGGCAGTAGCTCAGGTTCTTTTTAATGAAAAAAAAATATTACTACACTAAAGTGGCATCACTTTAGTGTAGTAATATTTTTTTTTCACCGCGAAGGGCCAAACTCAAGGGATGAGCCTGAAAAAATTTTAATATGTGGCTCTTAAGTCGCTTTTCAGCTAAACAGGATTAAACATGAAAAAATAAATTATACCGTGTGAAAGCCTTACTTTTCATAAATATTTGGCAAAAACTAGATTTAAGAAAATCTTACATTTGTACGTGCGGCATTTAAAAAAATGAGCTGAGGGAGAAAATTTTGGATTTTTACAAAAATGACCATATCTCAAAAACTAAGCCATTTTTACTAAACCTAAAATTAGATATTCTGAGAGGTAATTAGCAGCCCTATCTCCTGTTAAAGGATTATCGTCCGTTTCTGGGACACCCTGTATATGTAGGTAAAATACTAGAACATATTATTACATAAAAAAAAATAGGATATATTTATCATACTAAATAAGATTACCTACATAGAAGCACACTACGTACTAGTTCATGAATAAGTATACAAGTATAAGTAGACGAGGGCTTGACGCGAGCCGAAACGTGAAGCATGCGCGGGAAATTTAGAGTGGCCACTCGCTAGTCCCGACCTCGATTAACACCCTTCTCTACTGCCGATGGGCCCGGATATGTTCGGTGAAGCCATCGCAAGCTTAGATCCACACCTTCCATTAATACATATGGATTACAGTTTAGGTAAGATAAATAATACCTAAATTTATTTTTTTATTTTTATGGAAACTGACACGGTTGGCTACATCACCTACAACATCCGTGATGTGAGCCCATAACACCGGTTGAACTTGGTGCCACGTCAGTGCTTCCCATCGGTCGTGCCGGCTACACTGAACTGGACGGAAAACACAAACTATTTGCATAGCCGTTTCGACCGACCTTTCATTCAGTGCGGTGGTACCAACCCGGGCGGGTTAAACCCTACCACCTAGTAATATAAGAAGGGAGTCATATCCCTTAGTCGCCTTTTATGACATACACGGGTATATATATGTACCTGCATACACACATTTGAATAACGGAAGCGATTTGCTGTGCCATATAGATTGAAGTAGTATATAACACAACCGAGGTTATCACATACCGTGCAAAATCGATAACCGCAAAAAGAATTTGGCCAAAGGTGGTAAATTCTAACATAGAGAGATCAAAACTCACAAATCGTGAGCCTCGATAGCTCAGTGGTGCAGACAGTCGACTGTCGTTATTGATGGTTAAGCAACGCTGGCCATCCAAGTACTAACCGGTCATTACTTGGATGGGTGACCGCTCGACCGTTGGAGGCTGACCGCGATTCGGATTCCACGTAAAACTGTAGGTCCCTTCCCTTCTTACCTTACTAGGTGGTAGGGTTCAATCCGACCGAATGAAACGCTGGTAAAACGGCTATGTAAATAGTTTGTGTTTTCGGTCCAGTTCAGTGTAGCCGGCACGACCGAAGGGAAGCACTGACATGGCACCTAGTTCACCCGGTGTTATGGGCTGACATCACGGATGTTGTAGGTGATGTACTGATGTAGCCAACAACCGTGTCAGTTTACATAAAAAAATCATTGTATGGGAATTTTTTTTATGTTATCGGGTATCGGGTACTTGGTGGTAGGGTTTAACCCGCCCGGGTTGGTACCACCGCACTGAATGAAACGTCGGTCGAAACGGCTATGTAAATAGTTTGTGTTTTCCGACCAGTTCAGTGTAGTCGGCACGATCAAAGGGGGAAGCACTGACATGGCACCTAGTTCACCCAGGTGTTATGGGCTGACATCACGGACGTTGTAGGTGATGTAGCCAACCGTGTCAGTTTACATAAAAAAAATTAAAAAATTCAGGATGACTGAGTCAGAGGGGCCAGAGCACATGCTCCGACCAGCCAATATCACTATCATCACCGAGAAGGTGCCGTATCGGAGACTCCTCATATTCACGCTCGCTGTTATTATCGCATTGGATTGCAGCTGATAAAATGTTTGCTTATCGAGAAATTCTAGGAAACAATTCAGGTTGGGGATACTTGATCGGGAGGCATATTCAGTAAGCACAAAACCTCTTAGTCGAACTAATATTCTGAGTAAAATCATAGATGTAAAATCATAGATGTAAAATCAATACATTGCCATATTATAGCAACAATTTTAATAAAAACCCTATTCCTGAATTTATCTAGTCCAGGGATGGGCAAACTACCCCCTACACTACTACCTACTACAGTACTACCTACTACATGAACAGTTGCGATCCGGCCCGCGATCATCGAAGTACATAATAACATAACATAAATCACGGAAACACTAACTCAGTTGTAGCCGGATGGCTTCAACTCGGTGGAACATGGTGCACTCTCTCTTTTTTTTCTGTATCTTCTGTTACTTGGCGATCTGTGTCAACACAATGAGCCATTCTGTTGATGGTATTCATTCAGTTTTTTTTTTTTTTGTTAGCCGGAGTAACTCTTACGTGAGTCCCTTTAATTTCCTGTCTTCAAATCTCACGGCTAGCGTAGTGACACTACGCCTTTTCAGTCTGGAATGTGTGACACTTCCTGTGCCCACTAGTTTTAGTGCCATTTCTGAGTTTAAATTCTCATCTGATAGCTTTTAACTACGTCTAGAAATTTCTTGTTTGACAGTGCTGATTTTTAGACTAGACTTGGCAAATATGCACTGGAACAGATAAATCGCATCAGTGCGGCTATGTCAGTGCGCGGAATGCGTACAGCTTCAATGAAGTAACTGTTACAGTCAGTGCTCAGTTAGTAGTTGATATAGATATGCAACAATGAGCTCTATGTCTTTCGCACAAGGTTGGTTTTTGCATTTACTGACGCAACCATACTAGCCCTGCGCTGCCCGTAGTCAATTTTGTCATTCAAAAATGAGCTTTACTACTTCGTCACTGGGTTGAATTTTGCATGGTGCGAAATGCGCACTGAATGCAAACCCTGTTACCGCACTGACTGCTGCTAGATATTGACATGCAAAAACGAGCTCTACGTATGGGCAGCTGGGTTGATTTTTGTAGGCGCGGGTTAGTACTGACTGAATGTACCGAATTATTGCATGTTTCCGATACTGGTTTGTCTGTAGTCCAGTGCGACGAATCAGTCAGTCTTTCAATCATTGCAGCGTATGCATTCAGTAGGCAGTGCAATGCACTGACTTCAATGATGTACTGCGAACTTCAAGTTTCGTGGGCGAGTGCCTGTGTGCATGCGTGCGAGTCATTTATTCGTACGTTTTTTGTGGAATAACTACATATGTATTTAGATTTAGTGTTTTTAGTGCCTACCTAAGTATTCTGACATTACAAATGTTTTTAAAGTTTCGTGGAAATGGACACTTCACCTTTAATTTAACATGTAAATAGGCAACTAGGTGAACTAGGCGATATGTCAGTGCTGCCCTTCGGTCGTGCCGGCTATACTGAACTACCGCGAAGTTTCTTGTCGATTCTTCTTCATGGGTGTAATCGAACCGGATATAACAAATTGTGGCAAGTTCGAGTGCAGTCTGCGGTATGCCATATGAATGATCAATAAACGATATACGAATACAATTTACAGAGCCGTTTCAAACCGACCTTTCATTCAGTGTGGTGGCATCATTCGAGCGGGAGGTAAGAAGGGAAGGGAGCTACAGTTTAACGTGGAATCCGAACCACAGTCCGCCTCCAACGGTCGAACGGTCACTCGTCCAAGTGCTGACCGCGCCCAGGTGTGCTTATGATCACGACCGACAGGCGACCGATCGCACCACTGAGCTACCGAGGCTGACATTTTATTCTTCCAAGAATCTATGTTGGTTGAATAACATTTCCAAAATATCTTATCTCATTGTGTTCACTGCACAGTGCACACCTGAATGCCATAAAACAAATTACTTACTGCCCATTTTTATGATTCATTGGAAAAACAGAATGAAATTTTATTCTTTTGTTTGAATTATGAATGCAGTAAAAGCAACAAGGTACAGGCTGGTCAGCTCAGAATAGTCATTGTTATTTAACAGCTTATCTTTACTCTTTTGTTGTTGCAAGTTGCAAATTACTGTTAACTATAAAACTCAGGATTTTCTCTTCAATAATCGCACTCATACCCACTGGACTGGTTATTGCAGACCTTTGTCAGTGTGTATGACGTATTATTTCTTCACTTTTAGAAAATCACTGATTCAGTACTTTGTAACAGATATTTGTAATCAGTATTTTCGTGTACTGACACTGATACTGATCAGTACGGACTTTGGTCAGTATTTCCCAACTCTATTTAGACCCTCCAAATTTGCCAAATTCTATGTGTATGTAAGTTTGCATATCACTACTATAGGGTCTAAATTATGCATACTATGATTCCTCCCATCATTCATGCACACTCTTGTCACGAAAAATGTTATGTGAAGTTTTACATATTCAAAATTCATTCTGTTATCGAGTTTTTAATAGCGCCATCTATCGACGAGTGGCTGTGACGAGTGCTAAGTAATGTTGAAATGGTTTCCTTTTCCAACAATATATGGCGCTAGTGATTTTTTGCAAATCTTTGAGACGGAGTTTGGCAATTTATTGAATTACACTTCTTTGGACACATTATGAAATGACACTACTGGCGAGATATAACAATACTACTCTATGCTGGCGAGTATGAAAATGGGGGAGTAAGCTGAGAAAAAATGTCACGAGGTTATAGTCACCGCATACAAATGATTTGTAAGTAGGTATTGTCACAGAAGAGAGATATAGGGCTAACGCCCAGAAGCGACATGAGCCTGTGCGTGTGAGTTTAGTTGATCTATAGATACGCACGGAGATGCGTATGTAGCTTGAGCCCGCTTTGAACGATAGGGTTGGTAAACGCAGAGTACGGGTGGAATGAGCGAGCGAGAGAGTTCGGTTCGAGAAAGAGAAAAATGAACGCCGCGACACCGCATCGCTTGCTAAACGAAATAACAATAAATAAATGCTAGCTCGCAGCAGGCAGCAGCCTGTGCGACGAGTCACCTCCCGTGAGGTCGTCCGACCGCTCCCGTCGACCCGCACCCACCCTGGAACACACACATGCGCGCGGTCGCTTACACAATACATTCAACCTTGTCGCCGGCCTGGTATTGTGCTGTGCTCAATAACTATTACAATATTATATAGGTATAGGTATATTTAAGCGGCGGTTTGCAAAAGTCGTTTGGGCATCGGCTTCTCATGCGAGAGGTCCGAGGTTCGAATCCGGTCGGCGTGTCTAGTTTTTTTCTGACGAAAAAATTTACGTGCACACCTACAGCTGCTACTTCACCGTTCGGAACCAGTGTAAAACTGTAGGTCCGTTCCCTTGCATCTTACTAGGTGGTAGGCTCAAATTGTAGCCGACTGAGTTGGTACCACCGTACTGGATGTAAGATGGCCGCATAGCAGCCTCGGTTGTGTTCTCCTCTAGTCCAGTATAACCAGCAATCCAGAGAAGTCTCCGGTATGGCACCTACCTTCTCGGAGGTGATATTGACTGGTCGGAGCATGTGCTTTGGCCCCTCCGACTCAGCCAACCATACCGGATTACATAAAAAAAAAAGAAAATTAGGTAGGTATTATATTTTTTATTTTATTTTTTTATAGATAGAAAATTCTTTATTGCTACAGTAAACATTAAAGAGTAAAAATACATTGGAAAATTTACATAAGGTGCAAAGGCGGACTTATCCCTTACAGAGATTTCTTACAGTCAACCTTTTTATATGTTAGTAGTTAGTACTAAGCATGTACTCACTTTTTATATTGTTCTTTGGTCGGCACGTATTTTTTCTCTTCATTTTCGGCTTTACATTTATCTAAAAGAAAAATATAAAAAAATATTTGGTATATTATAATATAGCAGTACCGCGTGGTGCCGGTACTTAAAAAGAATATCCCCACTGCATCTCTCCCTGTGCATGTCGTAAAAGGCGACTAAGAGATTTTTTTTTTTCAAATCAAAATCACTTCCATACGAATAATTGTTTAATGCGTTCGCGGAAGCTAGCCGTTCTGCACCGCCGGGGTCCTCTCGACTTCGGACAGATCTTAGGCGCGTTCAGATTGTGGCACACGCTCGACGAGAAGCATTGATACTTCAAGTATCTTAATATTTAATTTTTTTGACAATTATATTATGTTGTTGTATGCGTAATCAGGCCTCACGCACTCTATGTACTTGCGCGCGCTAACTACCTACCGCCTGGCGCACCGCCGGCGGTGTAATTCAGTAGAAATTCGTCAGCCGCGCGAAACATGCCTACACGCTCGCCCACGCTAATGCGCGCAGTTGCAAAGCAATAATGACTTTACACTCGATCGCTTAGGTACATTTTCGCACGCAGCGATTGGCGACGTGAAGCAGTAGGCTATTAAAGCCGAAGGTATGGAAGTTACGAAGTAACTATTAGGTAATCTGTGGCGTAATGTACGAACATTTTTGAGTTTATACAAATTACGTTTCAAATTTTGACAAAGGCTCTTTACACCTGATTTAATTACTAAGTCTTTTGTAGTCAGAATTATCAATTATCAGTGAAATTGTTATTCTTCTTAATACTAACATTCAAGATTACTGTAAGTAAAAAACTTCGTCCAATTCCTCCGACTCCGCCACAGTACCCAAAATATGTAATATGTTAATATGTTTTATGAATGTGTGATTGAAGCAAAGAGATTAAAATGGAATGTGTACAAGATTCTTAAAAAAGTCATGTCGTGTTGCCGCTGGGGTAGTGCATCGCTTTAAGGTCTTTGCTTACGGTGACGCTTGGTCCGTCCGGGTCGCCTGTCACCCTCAAATGTACTTAGTTGAGTGAGGCGATGGCTGGCCCTGGCGTGATGCTCTTGAACGGGTGCTGTTTGTGCAGACTGGCCTGCTCCAATTGACTCCAACGTGTTATATGAATGGTTCACGCTAATAGGAAAAATGTTGTATTTGTGATAAATTTTTAGAAATAGTGATGACTCGTACTGTGTAGGCAGTGGCAAACATTTTTGTAAATTTAGACTAAGTGGATGTAAAAAAAAAGTATTCAGCGAAGTTTCTTGCCAGTTCTTCTTCACTGTGATAATCGAACTGGCAAAATGCTAAATGTTAAATGTTGAAATATGACGAATCCGAGTGCAGTGTACTTGTCTATGGATGATGAATAAAGAATAAAGCACTACGTTGAAAATGTTGTGCTGTTTGAGCCGTTTTTTAATGTTTAATATCTTTTGTTGCAGCTCGCCTATGGATTAATTTGGTTGCGATCAATCTTCTTGTACGAGTGACCCAACTAGCGTTATCGAATACTTTGAACTGGAATCAGTTCTTAACATTGATCAATCAAAGAATCAAGTTAGCCGTTGTAACGGCCTTCCTGTTGAAATATTTCGAGAGAGATTTAATCAACGAATACACTTGGCCGTTTACAACAGTTTACTGTGTTTGTAAAGTTTTCGAAATGGTAAGAGGTGGTTTTTTTTGTTTCTGTAACTTTTTTTTCCCCCTACATACACATGCATACATACCGCACGGTGTATCCCGACAATCGGGGTCGGTGTCGGGCTGCAAGTACTCTTGTAAATTACAGCACAACACCGACCGCCGACGCTAGAGTGTGGAACTGTCTTCCGGCGAGTGTATTTCCTGAATCCTTTAACCTGGGTGTCTTCAAGCGTCGTATTAACGGGCTAGACAGCCTAGCAACAGTCCGCAAATCTGCTGGCATGGCACCTAACTGAGCGTGGTTTCGCGAGGAGAGGTGATTTTGGCTCTGCCGACTGCACCATTGGTCTCTCGGCACAGCAGCACAATTTTTTTTTATATGTAAACCAGCATGGGTTGGTTTACATATAAAAAAAAATTTGCAAAGAATTAAGACTATAATTATATAATATATTATAGGTAGGTACTATTATATTATAAGAGTGGAAATAAAATCTGTTAAGTGTGAGTTTTACTCGCGCACGGAGGTTACCGTATCTATCCGCTATTATCCAGCTATCTTTTGTCTTTCAACAATGCAATGTATAAAAGCCTGTGGCGCCATCTATTATTCAATAGTGAGACTAATCTATTTTATTGTACGTTTGTTGTATGGGAGCCCCCCTTAATTTTTAACATTTTCTTTTTTTTATTATTTGTTATATCCGCCATAGTAACGCATATTCTGTGAAAATTTCAACCGGCTACCTATTACGGTTCAAGAGATACAGCCCTAGGTAGGACGGACGGACGGACGGCGTAGGCTTGGTAATAGGCTTCCGTACGGGATACGGAAACCTAAAAAGTTAAAAAATAAAATTATTTAAGGCATCCTCTTTTATAATAAGGGATATTAAATTTGATGTGCACCGTGGCTTCTGTTCCGTAGTAATATAAACAACTACCTATTTTCATAGCTGTTTCGACCGACGCGACGTTTCATTCAGTGCGGTGGAGTGGAACCAACCCGGGCGGGATAATCCCTACCACCTAGTAAGGTAAGAAGGGAAGGGACCTACAGTTTTACGTGGAATCTGAACCACGGTCAGCCTCTAACGGTCGAGCGGTCACCGTCCAAGTACTGCACGCCCCGCAAGTACACCGTGCCCAGGTGTGCTTAATAACAGTCGACCGACCGCACCACTGAGCTGCCGAGGCTGAACCGTGAGATAGGTGCCTCTGCAGGAAGAATTATATAAAAAACAATTCTGTTAAAACTTCATAAAACTGTTCCTATAGACCTTGAGATCGTCAATAGAAAATTTGTTAGAAATTAAAATGTTTACCGTACGCCAAATGACTTTGCTATCATGTCAGTTACTAGTTTCATAATTTGAAAATTTAGATTTTAGTAGCAAGTTTATCAGGGAACATTTAAATCTGAATTGGTAGAAGATATGCCTGTTCGTAAAGGACAAAAACGGCATACAACTACGATGATAGCATTCATTTTACTTTCACCATTTTGACTACATACCTATCTAGTTATTTAGTTTTATCCTCAAATACTATGCTATTTTGCTGTACGAATTTGGTAACGTGTTGACGGCTGATGTCAGACCCAGGTTCAAATCTTGGTCGGGGAGGAATTTGTTTTCTTTGTTTTTCTGCAATGCTAAAAAAATCCTAGATGCAGTTTCTAATAAATATGGTTGAGTATTGTATCCATAGAGATTGTATCGAATATTGCTGGTATGCTTATTGTGTAGTCCGAGTTGTTATAGAAGATGCGTCGCTCGACGCATCTTCTATAAAACCACCAAAACATTCACCCATACCACTTCCCTTGTTTTTACATACATTTATATTCAAAACCAAAGTTTTGGGGCCTTAAAAAAAATTTTTTTTGTATGAAAAATATATTTTTTAAATTTTTTTTCTCTGAAACTACGCATTTCCGGCAAACAATTCTTTCACTATAATTCATCTTTTAACTCAGTCAACGCAATAAGCATACCAGCAGTATTCGATCTAAACCCCGCTAATCAAATACTCACCCTAATGCCGGCACTTCACTTGGCTTAGCGTATTCGTGATTGTGGCAAAAATTTCCGTTTTGTCTCCTTAATGGCTTGTTTAGAGCGAGATAAAACTAAAATGTTTGCCACAATCACGAATACGCTAAGCCAAGTGAAGTGCCGGCACAGAATAGAAAAGAGTACTCCGTACAGAAGCTGCTCTGTACAAACACTCACAAAGAAATAGCTACTCTGCGACGACGCGATAAAGTACAAATTGACTCACACAGAGCTGCATGCCTAACCACGATGAACACCTACATTTCGCTTCTCTTTCTGTCGCGTAACTCTATCTCGAAAGCGCGCCGTTCAGCGCGTGTAAGGGCTGTGTCTTTGGGCTGTCTTTTTGTGAGGAATAAAATAAAGATGATACCTACCAACGATACGATATTTAGCTACGGCAAATTCATGCGAACAAATTCATGCATGCGTTAGCGTCACAATTAGTTTCTCACATCGAAGCGTGCATTGCGTGCAACCTTCCAGTGATAGTTTTGTTTGATCAATAAATTTAATGATCAATGATCATCTACAATGTACCTATTATCGTTATACGAATTAGGCCATACACACCACGCTGTTTGGCGTTATCTAACTAATGTTATTGGCAATATAATAATATCATTTTAAATCAATGACCTCCTACTATATGAATAAATAAATTACTAGAAATAAATCAAAATACTACTAAACAAAATACTTACCTTTCTTCGTCTCTCGGCAATGAAAAAAAAGACAAGTTTTCATTTGTCTGTTGACTTTTGCACCCGTCCACTGCACAATATTTACGTGATTTCGACATTTCCTAAATTCGAAAGCGCCACGCGCCCGGTCTGGCTGGATAGCGGCAGGCGGCAGCCCACTGTTAATTGTAGATTAGCCGCTACGCCAAGCGGTAGGCATTTAACTCGCGACCTTGAGCGAGTGACGAAGGCCTGGTGCCGGCATTAAATATAATTATAAAACTGAGGCCCAATATTTATTAAAAATAGCATAAAATATAAGTGCATAGGTACCTTCTAAAATCCCATATTTTGTGCAAATCACTTTAATTGGTTATCACAATTTGGTCACTCCCGTACCCGTACCAGATCCAAAATGTTTCTTTCATTTATCTAGATCACATTATTTTATTCACTGTCATTTTACTTGTATGCTTCTAAAAATAAAAGTATATTTTTGCTAAGCCAAATAGAAAAAAGTGGCTTCTATTCTATCAGTCTATTTGAGTCCGTACTCCTCTGCACGGTAATCAAATTGAATGTTCTTCAATCTGTAGGCTCATCAATGATAAGGTTGTCTCTGGTTTTACTCTCTAACCAACAAGGGAGTTCCTGTATTTTAATGGTGTTGCAACATAATAGATAAAAAAAAAAATCTTTGAAAATTTTTAAAAGGTGTTAATTATTCATTTTGGACTACTCCTCAAGTCCTCACATGAAAAATAATTATATTTCATAGAATATGTTTTAAAGTTATGACATTATGTAAACTAGAAATGTTGAGATGACACAAACTGGCTTAGTCTATCTCAGTCTATCTCCCCTTGCTTGCTTTGAATGGTGTGGTGGCTGACCTTTTTTTGCCCCACAATTCTATTTTTAACGAGCAAATAGGCAGGTTAGAAAATATTTTTGTTGCTTGTGATAAAGTACCTAACCTTTCATTGTCACTAGATCCATAATGGATTTCATCAATGAATCTTATGGGAATGATGAAGTCTAATTAGAATATTTCTAACCTCAAACAAAATCTGTCTGAATTTAAGTAGTAGATCGGATGGTGACCTCTGATGGTGACAATACCTTATTTATAAGGTGGATAGCTTTATATTTTTATTATCCTTTTACTGTTATTATACCTGTTTATACGAGTAAGGTATCAATGTGTGAAATAATAGTTATTAAACTTCAATAACTCTTTAATTATTCTGGTTTCAGGAAGAAAGGGAGGATGTTTCAAAAGAGATCAAATCCATTGGTTATGGTGAGGGTATGGCATGCAGTTTCTTCGAAGGATACTTAACTCTCATATTGCCCAACGATGGAACAAAATTTTTCGGATTTGAGGAGAATATCAACATTTTCGAATCAAAACATGCTGTTCGATTCCCTGTGAAGAAATTGTTCCTTATTATTACCAAATCGCTCTACAGCCCGCCCAGCCTGAATGAATTCAACAAAACTGATACGAAAAGGCCTCGTATGGAGGCATGTACGGTTAGTTAGTACCTATTAATTCTGTTCTTTATCCCTAAATGGCATACTAATTATGCCAAATACTTCGTAATCAATAGGTGGATGGCTACTTATAACAAATAGTTTAGCACACTTGATTTATTCAATTTATAAGCGATAATGATTTAAAAGCGGCGGGTGGCCGAATGGTTTGGGCATCGGCTTCTCATGCGGGAGGTCCGAGGTTCGAATCCGTCGGCGTGTACCAATGAGTTTTTTCTGACGAAAAAATTTACGTGCATACCTACACCCGCTGCTTCACCGTTCGGAACCGGTGTAAAACTGTAGGTCCCTTCCCTTGCCCCTTACTAGGTGGTAGGCTCAAATTGTAGCCGACTGGGTTGGTACCACCGTACTGGATGTAAGATGGCCGCATAGCAACCTCGGTTGTGTTCTCCTCTAGTCCAGTATAGCCAGCAATCCAGGGAAGTCTCCGGTATGGCACCTACCTTCTCGGAGGTGACATTGGCTAGTCAGAGCATGTGCTTTGGCCCCTCTGACTCAGCCACCCATACAGGATTACATAAAAAATAAATTCAACAGCAGTTCGAAAAGTGCATTTTTCAACGAATTAACTAGAGTAAGGTGGCCAACCGTCCCGGATTCTGCAGGACCGTCCCGCAATAGCAGTTGTAATCCCGCATTGCAATAACTAATAAAATAGTCCCGCAAAATGTCTAATGCGTCCCGCATGTCCCGCATTTTCCATAATTCCAAGTCATTCAAAAATCGCCTGACTATCGTCCAGTACCCTCTTTGTTTGCAAGGGACGAACGCACCTACTGAACTACTATTTTCGTTGATGAATGCCTGATGGAAATCGGAAAAATCGTCACTTAAAGTTGATACATTAGTTACGTGCAATGCAATGCTTGTTGTAAAATTCAATATGGGCAGTTGTGAAAAATTTTATGACATTCATAACCAAAACCCCCAAGAATTGAGAAATATGATTTTAAAAATAAATGATATTCTAAAACTACTTTTTTTTCTTTATGTAATCTTATATAGGTGGCTGAGTCGGAGGGGCCAAAGCGCATGCTCCGACCAGGCAATATCACCACCGAGAAGGTAGGTGCCATACCGCAGACTTCCCTGAATTGCTGGCTATAATGGACTAGAGGAGAACACAACCGAGGCTGCTATGCGGCCATCTTACATCCAGTATACAGTTTTACACCGGTTCTGAACGGTGAAGCAGCACCCATCTGCTGCATGACTCGGTGGAAGGACCGCGCCAAGGTGAGAGGTGGCCTGTCGCCCTTTAGCACGGTATCCTCGGGCCTCTCGCCCACTTCCTACCTCGTACCCCTCGTGCCTTCGTAAAAATGAAAATACTCTACTAAGGTGTAGTTAGGATCTACAGGCACTCATATGTATGGGATGTTGACATCTACAGTCACTGGAGGAGTTGATGCGCGATGTCGCGGGAGTGAAGAACCGCATCTATAAGAATTCGGCGTACATGATCCGGCGGCCGGGACTCAAACCCGTGTACGTGGCGGCCGAGTGCGCCACGCCTCTGCACACCCTGCACAAGGTCAAGGAGCGCAGGGCAATGTACAAAGGTAAAAAAAAAACGGCCAAGTGCGAGTCGGACTCGCGCCAGGCCTCACGCACTCTATGTACTTGCGCGCGCTAACTAAAGCCGCGTACAGACCTAGCGAGCGAGAGCGCGCGAAGGCCAACAAGCGAGACCGCGCGAACAGGTCTGGACGGTACAGCGACGCTAAACGAATGCGAAGGCGCACTCGATTGCGTTCGGTGGCGTTCGGTCGTGCTCCGGAATCAGCCGTTCGGCCGTGCGCAGTGTGGACGGTGTTTTATTCAATAGGGCATCTATTGAATGGAGTATTTGGCCGGAACACTAACGCGTGAGAGCGCGCGAACGATTGCGAATCAGTGTGGCCGTAACAACGATAGCAAACGATGGCGAGCGAGGGTTCGCTTGCCATCGGCGATTGGCATTCGCTGGGCCTCGCTGGCTCTCGCTCGCTAGGTCTGTACGCGGCTTTAGACGCTCGCCCACGCAACTGCGCGCAGCTGCAAAGCAATAACCACTTTACACTCGATCGTTAAGGTTCATTTTCGCACGCAGCGATTGGCGACGTGAAACGGTAGGCTAAGCCCGAAGGTAGGAACATTTTCTATGGAGTGATTTATCTGTTACGAAGTAACTATTAATTAATCTGTGCTCCCACACCGAGGTTTCCGCACCACAAAAAAAAAAACATTGAAAAAAACACGTTTCTTGTATGGCAACCCCCCTTAATTTATTATTTGTTTTTATATCCGCCATAATAATACATATTAGGTAAAAATTTCAACCGGCTACCTATTACGGTTCCAAAGATACAGCAGTAGGACAGACAGACAGACAGACGGCGTAGGCTTAGTAATAGGCCTACGTACGGGATACGGAAACCTAAAAAGGAAAACTTTATAGTGATACTTCATTGTCCGTCTATCTGTATGTCGCGGTCAACTTCTAAACGGTAAGTTCTAGAAAATTTCAACTCAGTATGGATTATTTTGTAATATACAATATTGAAGGGTGGCGAATAAAGTAGAAATTTTGTGTAATAATATTTTTATTAATAAATAATATTTATTCAAATAATTACCTCATCAAAATCTGTTCAGTGGTTCCTGAGTAACTAGCTTTTTCCCGCGGCTTCGCTCGAGTGAAATTCGTATTTAAAAAGAATAAAGTAAGTAAGCCCGCTACCGTACCTTTATTTCGGCGTGCGGAACAACTCGGTTTCTATGAGAGCCACATCTTAGCGTAACCGGGACTGAATTTTATTTAGCCTATCCTGTGTCCCGTATATTTAAATGTGCTTGTACTAAGTTTCATAGAATTCGGATGATCGGTTTAAGAGTTATGGAAGAACATACATACATACTTAGATATGGAAAATATTTCTAAAGATCGTCAATTTAGTTTTAGTATCATACATAGAGCCCACAAACGTCAAGTATCTGGGCATTATTCTTGACAATAAACTCAACTGGAGTAGGCACTTGGACCAAAAAATACAAAAAGCAACCGTCTCATTCTGGCAGTGTCGCAGGCTGCTGGGAAAAACGTGGGGTGTAACCCCCAAAATTACTCAGTGGATGTACACTGCCATAGTGAGACCGATGCTATCTTACGGAGCCGTGGTCTGGTGGCCCAGATCCAAACTGCGGACCACAACGATGCAATTAGAGAAGCTGCAGAGGCTTGCCTGCATAGGCATTACGGGCTGTATGCGCACAACACCCACGGCCGCCATTGAAGCCATGCTCTGTCTGACGCCGCTGGACCTATTTGTCAGACAGGAGGCAGCGGCGTCCGCACTAAGGCTCAATGCGCTAGGACTATGGAAAGGGGACGAACCGGTAAAGCACACAAGTGTCCTGAACACTATGTGCAATGAACTACCCCTATTAAGGGCAGGTTCCGATCGGATACCCACCACCCACGTCTTCGAAAAACATTTCGAGGTCATAATAGGACCAAAAACCCCTGGCCCATCTAGTGAGACGGAACTCAGAATCTTCACAGACGGGTCACGGACAAGCAGCGGAACCGGTGCGGGCATTTTCTCACTGGAGCTGAACATCAACAGATCAGTACCACTTGGTGCACACTCAACCGTTTTCCAAACGGAAGTAATCGGGGTGCTTCAGGCGGCAACCGCTGTGACTGAGATGGGCGTATCAGGGTACATTATCAAGATACTCTCAGATAGCGCAGCGACTCTTATGGCACTGAAGAGCAAGAGGTGTACCTCAGGCCTAGTGCTACAATGTCGTGGAGCCCTGGAGAAGGTTGCAGGTAATAATAACAAGGTGATCCTCCAGTGGATAAAAGGCCACAACGAAGACGACGGAAATGACAGCGCTGATGACCTCGCCCGAAGAGGATCCAGAACTATACCTATAGGAGCGGAACCCGTGATAATGCCGTCAGCGAGCACACAGAGATCTTGGTTGCACGCGTCGACATCACGGAAACACAGGGACAGATGGAAGGGCCTCTCAGAGTGCAGACAGTCGAGAGCTGCCCTTCCTAAACCAGACCGAAGGCTGGCTCGGAAGCTTATCAACCTGGCCCGGGCTAAGCTAAAAATAGCCGTTGGTCTGATGAGCGGTCACTGCTCACTAAATAAACATCTACACACGATGGGTATTACGGATAGTCCACTATGCAGAGGATGCTTGGCGACGGATGAAACGGCCGAGCATGTTTTGTTGGAGTGCAGTGTGCTTGACAACCAACGAAGGGACATACTCCGCTCCCCATCTTCCGTTGCGGCGGTCTGCAGACACCCCGGTCGACTTGTGGCTTTCATGGAAGACATAGGCTGGCTGGGGTAGCTGGAGCCTGCGGGGTTTTGCACGAAGGTCCCCAACCAAGCGGGATTAGTTTGCAGGCCTAGAGCCAACCCCAAACCTAACAACAACAACAAACAACAACAAGAGCCCACAAACGCAATATCTCATAAAACAAAGTAACTTACTCCACGAACATCCCTCACAGGTTTATTATTAGTATTGATTTATTTATTATATACATAATACATGAAACATAGAGCCAATTACATTTTATCGTTCGTTGAGTATATGAATAGAGCCTGGTCAATTACTCGTCCCACTTCTCTAGTACTGTGTGGGGCCAGTACTTAATAAGAATAGCCCCACTGCATCTCTACCTGTGCATGTCGTAAAAGGCGACTAAGGGATAAGGACAAGATGCCGCGCATAAGGGCGACAGGCTAGCCACCTCTCACCTTGGCACGGTGTTTCCACCGCGTCATGCAGCAGGTGGGCCTTCATGCCTTACTTGCTGCTTGATCTGAGTTATCTTGTCCGAATACTGCAGCAGACACCCCGGTCAACTTGTGGCTTTCATGGAAGACATAGGCTGGCTGGGGTAGCTGGAGATTGCGGGGTTTTGCACGAAGGTCCCCAACCACAGACCATCAAATACCTACCGCGCGCGCCCCCTACTAGAGACGCCCTAAGCGATAATATTTGAAACCCAAAAACTACACGCAGTGCTGCTAGCGCTTCGTATGTGTGTGTGTGTGCTAGTATCGACACTACACACAAGAGGAGCAAGTTAGGCACACGCACAAAACAAATGCACACGCACAACACACATATGTAAGTCATAGGCCACGCCCACAGGCTTCAACGGCGTTGTAGAGAAATCGCGCTCAGGGCGCCTCTAGGAGGGGCGCGCGCATTTGATGCTCTGTGTCCCCAACCAAGCGGGATTAGTTTGCAGGCCTAGAGCCAACCCCAAACCAAATCAACAACAAAACCCACTTCTCTAAGAAGTGGGACTTCTCTAAGAAGTAATTGGCCATGAATGCTTTTTCGTAATAATAGACATTCATAGACGTCGTCTTCTCAGAACCCATAGTTTTTCGAAATTGTTCCCCTGTCATACGGTGAAAATATGGAAGGGTCTTCCGGTGAGTGTGTTCCCTAACGCCTATAACCAGGGGGTCTTCACGATTGTCCGATGCACTCCTGTTTGAGGATACGTATGTGTTTGTTGCAGAGTTGGCTGACGCGGACTTCGACGTGATAGCGGACGACTTCTGCAGAATGCTGGAGAGTATACTCGACAACAGCCGGGAGTGCCGGGGAAAGTGTGTTCTCGTCAAGTACGACGGTGGGATGAGTGTTTGGTTTAATTGCTCCTGATGTGACAATGCGTCTTAGTGTTCAATGCGTGAGTGTGTGAAGGGTGGCACACTGGAGATTCGAGAAACGAAGCTTAAAAATGCTAGGTGGTAGGCTCAAATTGTAGCCGACTGGGTTGGTACCACCGTACTGGATGTAAGATGACCGCATAGCAGCCTCGGTTGTGTTCTCCTCTAGTCCACTGTAGCCAGCAATCTAGGGAAGTCTCCAGTATGGCACCTACCTTCTCGGAGGTGATATTGGCTAGTCAAAGCATGTGCTTTGGCCCCTCTGACTCAGCCACCCATACCGGATTACATAGAAAAAATAAATGCTGACGGCCACAGAGGTGGCGGGATGACATTTTCGTTTTTTTTTTCACGTCTCTGCTCGACGTATTATAAATTAAATTTGTGCTCGTGTCTTTTTTATTTGTTGAATGAAATTCATTTTTGCACACCAGCAATGCAAACACAACCAGAAAACCAATTTTTCTATAGAGTTTATAACTTGACATGGTTGAAGACAAGAACGTTAGAAGAGGTAGGGACGTCGGACCTTCCCCGCGCCAGCGTAGCACCATATTAGTAAAAACGTACAAATAACATTCGTCGGTCGCCCGCTGGCCACATAGCGTCAACCTTCCCCCACCCGATACCACCCAATCAGAGCGCGCGCCCCTACCCGCGGAGCTCGGCGACGCTGGTTCTCATACAAGCAATGAACAGTCCGACGTCCCTACCTCTTCTAACGTACTTGGTTGAAGACATCGCACATACTCCACCCGTGATGTCAGCCCATCACAGCTTGGCGAACTAGGTGCCATGTCAGCGCTTCCCTTTGTTCGTGCTGATTACACTGGAACGGACGGAGAACGTGAACTATTTTCATAGCCACTTCTACCGACGTTCATTCAGTGCGGTTGTACCAATACGGAAGGGTTAAACCCTTGTGAGATAGAGAGAGGAAAGGGTCCTACAGTTTTACATGGATTCTGCTCCACGGCCAGCGTCAATGCTCGGACGGTCGCCCATGTTCTACCTCCGTACAATGCAATAGTCCCATTGTACATACTGTAACGTACTGTACGTAGCATTGCAAATTACTATTGTTGAAACAAAAATTGTGACATTGCGCATCAGGCTACAATAATAAAATAATATGTACCGTGTGGGGTCGGTACTTAAAAAGAATAGCCCCACTGCATCTCTCCCCGTCGCATGTCGTAAAAGTCGACTAAGGGATCGTCAGGCCCACTTGCACCAACACGAGTTTAGAGTTAAGTAGCGAGTTATGGATTTAAACGCGGTTCCCACAGTCAACGGGTGCTAGCTTAACGAGTTAAACTGGTTTATATCGTTAAATTCGTGTTGGTGCAAGTGGGCCTCAGCCTCGGCAGCTCAGTGGTGCGATCAGTTATTGGATGGGTGACCGTCCGACCGTTGGAGGCTGACCGTGGTTCGGATTCCACGTAAACTGTAGGTCCCTTCCCTTCTTACCTCACTGGGTGGTAGGGTTTATCCCGGCCGGGTTTGTACCACCGCACTGAGCGAAACGTCGGTCGAAACGGCTATGTAAATAGTTCGTGTTTTCCGTCCAGTTCAGTGTAGCCGGCGCGAAATGAAGGGAAGCACTGACATAGCACCTAGTTCACCCGGTGTTATGGGCTGACATCACGGATGTTGTAGGTGATGTAGCCAACCGTGTCAGTTTCCATAAAAAAAAAAAAAAATATGTCATCACTTAATATGCAATCAGTATTTATTTGTAATCTTTTTTTTTTTTCTTATTTGCAGATACTAATCCGGAGGAAAATGTGGCCGAAGTATTGCTGAAAAAAATTGAAGAAATAGAGCCAAATTTTGAAGAATTACTCGAAGTAACGAACGATTGAAAGTGGCAACATTGCAGGGTTGTCAAGTAACATTGCCTGATAGTATGACTGATTTAGACCTATCAAGTGAAATGCAAAATTAGTTTTGTATGAAATTTTACAGTAACAAATAGGTCTAGATGCATTTCTGATCATTCAATGATCATCGTGAATGCAGAAACTTAACATTTTATATTTGAATTTAAGTATAAAAGCCTAAAATGTTATTTAAAATATAAAATCAAATGTTTTGAGATTAGGCACCTCTGCCTTTCGACCTTAGATTTTACGAATGACAATTATGACAATATTAAAGTAAAATGTAACATTACTGGTACATGCTTGTATAAACCGTACGTAAGTTAATTTTGGTAAATTAACAAGTTTCTTTTAAGTGAACTCCTGCTTCCCTATTCTCTATTAGCGATCATCGCAAAAATATAGTCGCAGCTCTATCTCACGACAAGATGCATTGAGAAGCCCGCTGGAGCGAGTGAGATGGATCATGAGAATTTGTAGCGATGAATTGCACTAGAGAATAGTCCCGCCGAACAGAATATGAGGAATGAAAATATATTTGTAGAACATCAACAAATTACCTTATAAAATATTTTCTAAATATAATGACTTACATACCTACATACGTATCGTCCCACCTGTTTCTCAGTGGGGTAGGCAGTGGCAACGGACCTCCATGTGACACACCTCGGCCGCCTCTTCCACTCTCATAATGTTCTTCATAAAAAAAATTTTTTTTTTACTTTTAACAATAATTTCTTAATATCGGCTCAGAGTTCCTAACTAAGGGATAGAGAACGCTCAACGAAATCCAACACAATTACTAAATCTTTCGCTTCAGCTCACCAACAGTTCTTCATACATGCTCGTCTGTTACGGGTATTACGCACTTGACCCTTTTTGAGAACATGCCCGATCTGGTCCACGTATGTGCGTCTTGGGAGACCCGTCCCGACTCTTCCACTCCACTCACATTCCTCCATTCATTTCGATCGTTAGTCTCCACCATGGCCGAACCACTGAAGCATGCCTTTCTCAATCATTGCCACTATCTTAACCAGACCAATAAAATAATCTACAATTCTATGCATCCATCATTATATCTGCATTCCTCATACTCATCAGAGTTTTATAAGGAGCTATTATATACTTCTAGTCATTATGCAAGTTACCAACTAGGATTACCATATCGAAATTTAAAAAGTTCTGGCGAAACGTCATGCTTATTTTTAAGTAATTTAATGCGAAAATTTATCCGTCTACAAATCAGGACAAATTAAAAAGCCAGACAAAGTCTGGACAAATCCCAATGTATGGTAATGCTATCATCAACTAACTTCACTGCCACACTGTTCATTGTCGCATGCCAAGTTAATATTAAGAGAATACATTTATATTTATGCTGCATTTTATTTATTTATTAAAATAATTGTATTCTTGATTTTGCTATAAGTCAGATATTGCTTTTTTTTTGTTTGCTATAAATTGTTCTTATGTTAAGAGCAGCTTGGTTAGTAGGTACTATAACTAACTAGAGATAAACCAGTGAAAGGTCCCTGAACCCCACTCCCCTCGGCCCTTGGACTGCACATGCACTCGAGTAGAGTGTTTTCATTTTACGAAGGCCCCTCGTGGTACGAGGTAGGAAGTGGTGCGAGAGGCGAACGCGCGGAGCTCAGTACAGAACGAACTCAGTGCCCGGTCGGTGCACACGTTCTGCACGTCTCCGCGACGCTCCGTCGAACCGAGTCGTTCCCTACTGAGCTCCGCGCGGTCTCACACCACTTCCTACCTCATACCCCCCGTGCCTTACTAAAATGAAAACACTCTACTGTCCACACGCGATCTCTGAGGAATTGGGTGCTGGAGAAGCGAGCGGGTGTGCGCCCCGCCCGGCTGTCTTCATACGCCGCGCTCTCCCAGTACGAGTGTTGGCCTTGATGCGAGAGCACGCTTATCGATGTCGTATTAGTCAATCGCGTGTTAATTCATTACTGTTAAGTTATTTTGTGTGTACAAATAGCTATTTAATATGGATGAAGAAGAAATTGCGAGCACGATCAATGACAATAAACAGAAAAAAAGTTGTTTATAATTCGTAGGCAAGCCCGCGAAATGGCAAAACGCGTTCTTTCAAAGTGTGGAGAAGAAAAAAAAATATAACAAATTCACGTTTACTGTTAACCAGGCACTTGATCGATTTCATAATGGAAAAATTTCATAATTAATTAATATTGATAAATGATAATGTAATGTCGACTAAATCACTACACTAGGTAATTACGTAAACATTCCTTAAGTTTCCTCGGAGCTCGCGTGCGGACTGTATGTACAGCTGCAATGTTATGTTGAACTGTAAAATTCAAAAGTTTTAAAATTAATTCTAGCGACCTCACTCTACCGTTGCATTGCGATCGCAATACACATAAGTCGCTAGAACGCAGTTTTACTAATAATAAATAATTAATAGTTTACTAATAAATAATAAAATGTAATATAATTTCATTAAAAAAAAATTCCATAAAAAAAATAAAAAATTATAACAATGGCAAAACTTTCATATAGTTTCGTCATTGACGCGGGTTCTGCCAAACATGTTACGTACCCTACTGGAGTATGTTATCAAAATCTTTACCAAAATGTTTATTTTTATTTTTTTAATGTAACATAGGTAGGTAGGTACTATTACTATATGATTTTACACAAGTTACAATCAGTCAGTGCTTTAGAAATTGTTGTTGTTCCTAATATTGATAAGATTTGAACCTGTATCTATTAAGTATATTATGTAAAACCTATTTTATTTTATTTTTAGAAAAAAGTTTTTCGTAATAAATTACAGTACCTAGTTATTGAATTTTATTTCTAGTTATAATATTCTAGAAAATGCACACAATGAAACAAAGGTCTTTATCAGTTTCACACAATGTACAGTCCAGCAAGAAAGTGTATTCCACTGTCTGTGGAATAAATTATCGGTAAGGATATTTTATTCTAAACCTAGTGGTTATATTCTCTTTGGTCCATCTATGGCAACACTAAACTCCGCTGTCATTCTTTGGCTACGATCAATCGCAGAGCATGGCGATGATCAACGAGCCCGTTATTTATGAATTAGGGCGGCATCAATCCGACCATGTCATGTGACGTCTGCATTTTACATTATTCCTGTCTGAACTGAATCTTCTATTGTTCATCCATATGCAATGCTGGTGCAGTGGTAGAGTGTAGAGTAGAGCACCGAACAAAATACTAAAAGCGGCATAGCGCGATGAAATGCTTTCACATACAATATTGTCTTCACGAATACTTTCAAACGATCGCATTACAAGCCATCTCATGTTATAGTGCTTCTCACTTGTTTATTTGTTGACTTATTACGATAAGGTGAGCCATAATATAACACAAGCATCAGTCATTGTGAAATCAGTTTATAAGCTCCTTTGGTCGATGACATCTTTTTCGGCAGTGATCTATGAGAAATATTGAGAAAAGCTCATCTAGTACTATATAGATCGGTGGGGTAGAGCGATAAATTTTTTGATCTAGTTTCGAGCACCATTAAAATATGGTGATAAAAATTTAAATTTTTTAGGTACGTTTAATATTTTTTTTGCATTGGTTATTGTAAATAGGTTACGGTAATTTTTTTTTATAAAGAAATAAAAAAGCTTTGATATCAAAAGTATTTTATTATAATACTATATTATACTACTGCAGAAATAACGTATAACCAAATTACGGTTCACTAATATCTATGTCTTGGTCAGATCGCTACCGCCCTGATTCATAAATGAAGGATTCTACATTGGTCCATCCATGGCTCGAAGGAAATAGGACACACATCCCATTTTCGGAAGAAATAGGAATAGGTCCTATTACCGCCGTCCGACCGAGCGAGACCCATGGCCATAGATCCACATATAAGGTGTAGGCCACAAAGCGATATGTGCGAAACGGGGATTTCTGTCTATAATAATTATGCAGGATGTTTTAGGATAGGCTTGAGAAACTTCAGGAATATAAGTACTCATTAAAGAAGAAAAAAATCCTTATTACTCAAATCGAAATTCCGTACCTATATTTTTTTTTTCATACAAAATTTTAAATTGTAATAAAAACTCGATGGACAGTAAGATTTGCCAACAGTGCTGTCTAGGTCTAGAGGGAGTGCAATGAAATGACCTATTCCATTCATTGATGTCTAATTTTGTCTAATTTAATAATGATGTCTAATTTAAATATACATCAATGATTCCATTCTCCTTTTTCTTTTGAGGTCAATCAAATTTATGTGTTTGGAATTTATCTACATGCAATTCAATTCTACTAGTTAATGTAAGTTTTTATGGTAAGCACGACATATGGCGCGCGCCAGACTAACACAGGCGTGTAGTCCAACGGCGGCGCCCACGGGCATTCGGTTATTTACGGGGGCTGCAAATAGCATGTCGGCCGGCTAGGTGCACCTTCACATTATGTTTGAAGGATCGCAGACTGTACATTAATTTACAGAGCAACATTTACAGCGCGAAAAAAATCTCATAGAAACCAGTGATATGTTTATTCCCTAGTCTGTCTGTGTGTTTATTGTTTAGTTACTCGAAACATGTGAACAGGGTATTTTTTTTTTTAGAGCTATGAGTCTAAGTGGATAGGTACCTGAAACCAAGACATTTTTTTTTGGCTGTCAGTAGTCGTGGGGAATATATTATACAGCAGGCAACATATTATATTATAAATTTACAGCATTTATAACGTTAGAAATATTCCACCACATCTGCTGTTTGCTGTAATGCTGTTTGCTATTTATCTCGTACGTACCGCCATCTAGTTGATATATTAAAAATTATTTGTTGTAGCCTGTAGGTATTTGAAGCTGTCGCTCGATAGAGGGCAGTGTTTATAGTATTTTGTAACTTAACCCTTAGTGCAATGACTTAAGGTTACATTTTAAATAATTAAATAAAACAGCAGATGATGATATGATATATTTCCAACGTGCGAGACGTTGGAAATATATCATAGACTAGACTGCTGTTTGGTAGAAACAGCAACCATAAACAGCAGACTGGCGAAATCGTAAATGGATGGAAAACAGTCTGTGTTGGCAAGTAAATCTTATAATAATCTCAAATCAACATTTTATAAATTTTAAAAAAGGGACAAATAAATATAATTTTTTTTATATTTATTTGTCCCTTTTCGGAACAGGCAAAACTAATTAAAGTATACAGCCTTTTCTGTTGTACTTCTAATGTCTGTTGTTTTCTTCTCGAATCGCGAGAATCTCAAAAATATATACTTTTTAATTATTTACGACGACGCGGCAAACCAACTTATTCATCCGCCATCTTCCTTCGCAACATTCTTTATACAATTATAAAGGAAAGTTAATTAACAACAAGGAAGGTTAAATAACAATATTCTCTGAAGATTACAATGACAAGTTGTGCAATCTTAAAATTACTGATTTATTAACTGAATAAAAATATTATAAAAGCCATTACAAATACATAATAAATACCGTCTAAAATATTATATAAATTTTAAAGAAATGGCAGAAGGACCCGGCATCCAAGCCAATAATTAAAAAAAAAATTGACCATAGACACATTTCTGATCTGTCTGCCTGCTGTATACCCGTGATATAATATTTATCTCTTATTTCAAATATGCTAGTTATTCCAACAGCGTTAGGTTCAAATTCCAACAACACCACCAAAAACAGCATTCTAACGATACAGCACTTTAAAACAGCTGCGATATAAAAACAGCAGATCATTATAACGTGCTGTTGAAAAACAGCCGTTGTCCCCCTCTCTAGCTGTCAATGTCATTGAACGTCAAATCCACGCCTTTAAATTTGTAGGTTATTTTTTTGAAAAAAATATTTTGAACTACTCGCTCCACCTCGAGGGGTTTTTTAGGCTATAAAATCTAACATTAGATGGACATAGCTTCTACAGTATGCTTGGATGTTTGCGCGCGTGAGTAAATGTAATTGTGCAAGATGGGCAAAAGAAAATATGAGCATAAATCCGAGGACGACGTTGGCTCGTCTTCTAAACAGGCTAAAGAGGAGACGCCCGTCGTTAATGGAGAAGAAGTTACAGAGGGAATGGAGGACGGTAGCGCAGAGTTTAACATCAAGCATTTTCGTAAAGAGTTGAACGCCAAACAAGGACAGACTATAGGTAATTTTCTGACCTCCATAAATTTATGTGTCAGGCAATATTCAGAGCAAGAAATATGTGTACGCTACAGGTAGGTATGTGTTTTTTTCCTTAGCCCTTTGGCTTCCCACAATTAAATTTGTCGTACCCCTAGGCTTGCCAGGTGCCCGGGATTTCCGGGATTGTCCCGGGCTAGGCACAAATGTCCCGGTGTCCCGGGCGATGGGTCATTTTGTCCCGGGAAGAAAAATATGTGTGTACGTACATTCGACTTGACGCCGGGCAAAGAAGTCAGTGCGGAGTGGAATCTATCGATGCAGATACAATATGCAATCGGATATGTATGAGTGCACCCCCCGGACTCGTAGTCCAGATGCTGTAAATTAGCAACTTTTTTCTTTCATTTTAGTGTAGTGTTGCTTACTAAAGTTGTTGTAAAGAAAAACCAAAAAGTTCGCCCGAAATATTATAGCAGAAAAATATTGGTTTTACCTTTACCTTATTTATGAAGGACCTCAGTAGTAGATATGTCCCGGAAAGGCTAACATCAGATCTGGCAAGCCTACTTACCTCCCTAGAGTTCCAGGTGTGACACAACGCGAACATGGCATGCGACACCAAGTCTCGATAACATCTGAAGAGACCGTAAGTTTTTACTCTAGGCGGGCTCCAAAGTAAATCAAATCACGTAGGGCATGTATTCACCTTTAGTGAGAAGTATAATGAGCCTTATCCCAATATTCATAGAGTGTGTATTTCAACGCCCAAAGTTGGTCTATCCACTGTTCCAAGATTGGAATGCAACGTTTCGGTGCCGTTCCAATTTTGAAACAGCGACACGTGAGCGGTTATGTGAAAATATAACGATTACAGTCGTTTTCAGGCTTGCGTAGAGTGATCATGAATGCTCCAATTAGTTTTTCACTCTAGACGGACTTAAAAATGCCTTTAATGGTTATATTTTCATGTAAATATGGGTTTCTGATGAATTGGAGAAGTGCCGATAAATTGGATTCATCACCCTAGTTACATAAAATAAAATAAAAATTCTTTTCTTCAGCTCTGACGCAGTTCCTGCAAGTGTGCACAAACCCAGACATGAAGTGCGACTATATGCTCCAGTACCTCAAGAGCGGAGGCAACTCCCACGAGATCCTCCGGCAGGTCGGCCAAGACAACAAAAAGAACCTGACCCTCGCCACCCCCGCCTTCCACCTCTTCCACCTCATCATCCTCAAGGTGCAGGCCTCCATGCCTCACATGATCGCAGTCACGGAAGAGGCCTGCCGATACTTCCTCAACACTTTCATGCCAACCGTCGAAATTATGATTAGCGAACACTCGGGTCCGCGGCACAGAAAAATCATATTGAAACTCTTCACTTCGATGGTCACGTTGAACCCCGACCTGGGCGTCGAGATACTGAACCAGGCGCCTTTGACCCCTAAACACTTGCAGTACATCGTCGAGAAGGCAAATTACAAGGAGAAAGACAACGTCCGGACGGCGTTCGTACACTTTATAACTTCGTTCCTTGTCGAAGGACATCTGCCGCTGATAAAAGCTTTGCTCGAGAAACAAGGACTACTGTCGCTGGTCATCCCGGGCCTAGTGCAGGATGAGGGCGAGGCCGTCCTCATGTTCCTCAATATTCTGAAGACAAACGTCATTGAAAATATGAACATATCGAAAAGCTTGAAGCTGCGAACGTTCAGCCATCTCGTGCTGAACAATATATTCAAGGTATATTACTGGAGGGGACCTCCAGACGTCGAGCACCAGTCGAAGGTCGAAATGCAGTCGGCAATCGCCTGTTTGCTCTCCGAAATAATAATAACTTTATTCACATCCCACAAGCACGGTCTTTACTTTTTGGACAAATCATTGGGAACGAGTGATGCTCACAAAAATCAAAATCTATACAAGGCTCTGCTGTCCCTAAAACGACCGTGGGAGAACAAGAACCAACGCGAAGTCATACTTCAGATTGTAGACAAGTGCCCCGACTTACACCGAGCATTAATAACTATTATTGAACAGTCATTTGAACCTCAAAATTCACCACTGTGGCAAAACAGTGCTGCGTTCGTTACAGAGCTTCTGGACAAAATACAACCGCAAGATATTATTGCACGGATGAACCATCTCAACCCCGTGCAAATTACCAACTTCATAAGGTTCACTACACTTCCCATACCGCTCTTGAAGTTCCTGAAGCAAGGAGTCACCAAACAAGATATGCCGATAAGAACGGAATGCGTCAAAGTAGTAGTCAAAATGCTGGCAACGCTGAAGAAATACTTGGATCTGCTGGAAGTCAGTAACAGTACTGTCGCTGACCTTATACAAAATCGCTTGGAAGGCTTTATTCCAAAACATCTACCTGCAACTGCTACAATCATATCAATCGTTAATGAAATAATGAGTCCTGAGAAATCACCAAAAGCATCACCTCTAGAAACAATTAGGATAGATGATGCCGTCAGCCTGATTGCTCTCTTTGATCTACTACTTCTGTACAACGAAATTCATCCTCCAAGTCTCGAAGGCATCGAAGGCCATCTTGATATGAAGAGTATACTCATTTACTCCAACACATTGAGTTCTGAGAATGTTTTGCTGTTAAAATTCAAGATAGTCTCGATGTGGCTCAGTTTAGACCCCAGTGCGATATCATTGAAGAAGCCGATGTTTTCAGATCTGTTCTTGATAATGCTGGAAGTGTACACTCACGATGATGACACCATATCCTTGGAATCTAAAAATACCCTACGTAACTTCCTGAAAAGTACTTCAATGTTTGAAGGCAGCGAAGGAGAGATAGATTTAGTTTTACACTCGCTGAGGAACGCTAAGGTAGATCCAGCGTCTCTTCTCGTCGAAGTGATGCGACACACACTGTCGAATGCAGAAGACTATAAACAATTAATGAGAACACATATCGCTAACTCGGGATTTACAGAACCGACCGAAAGCTCGACACTTGATAAACTGTTTGAAGATTTGTCATCGGAAAATGTTCAAAATATTGACTGCAACATATTCATTGATGAAAAAATTCCATCTCCGTTTATCGTCGGATGCTTGCAAGTAGCCAAAGAAAGCAAAATTAAAAGAGAAGCCTTGAAAAATTTCTTGTCAGTTTATGCTGTCAATTTGTTGCACTATTATACATCTCCAGAATTAATGTCAATTCTCCTCGAGCCTTACAAACTCGAAGCAAAGTCATACGTTTCCAGTTGGATCGAAGAACCAACTGCAATAAATGAAGGATTGATGCAAAATGATGAAATATTAAATAAAATCTCTCAGTTCATAATAAATGATGAAGAAATTAGCCTGGACGAAGTATTTCCTCATTTTGAAATAGTTTCACCGGAGCATAGTGATTTTAATGTCAGAGGTTTACATTTAAAATGGGAATCAAACATCACTGTGGACAATTCTGAGTTGTTGGTGTGGGCAAATGGGCTGACATTTTTCATCTTACAGTTAACAAAATTGGACAGGCTAACCAACATACAGTTGAAAAAAGTTACAAACTGTTTGGATGCTATAATGGCAATAGGGAAGAAATACAAGATGGCTGATGTGTGCAGGAAGTTAATTAACACTATTTTTACAAATCCACTTATGCTGCACTACTTCAGCCCCATTGAGAAACCTAAAAAACCGTCTCATAAACTTGCTACTCAGTTTCTTATTGGCATCATTGAAGAATATGAAGAAGACGTAGGCCATCTCCACTCGAGCCGAAAGCTATTGAGACCGTACCAACAGAAGAATTTTATTGAAGTCAAGAAAATCGTAAATAAAATTGCAAATAAAAAAACTAATGTTGGCGATGAGCACACAATGAAGATTTTAGAATGTTTCGGAATGAGCAAGGATGATACATTAAAAATTGTCAATCTTATTTTGGAAATGGATCCCAAGTCCACTGTCACAGAAAATAATGAGCCGTCACTAGTAATAAAAGTTGTGGGACTCGCGTTGAGAAATGCTACAAAAAATCCCAACGACTCCTTGCCATCAGAAGTCATTACAAACATATTCAATCTGTACACGAATATATTAAAACATCCACAAATTAACGTCAGCATGATCGATTTTGAATCCATTCTGAAAGATTACTTTGAGAAGCAACCGCACCATGTAAAATTAATCAGTAAAGACAGTTTTAAGAACTTCTTCTCGTCTAAAGTCATAAGAAAATCAACATCGCAACTAGCTGCTGCTTTACTACAGCGCAATTTCCACTTGTGTGATGTTTTCAAGGAAGAGATTCAAAATCCGGATACAATGGGACAAAGAGAGCTAGCTCTTCCCTTAGGTGAAGCTGTCGTCGATCATGTTCTGTTCATTGATGAGAATAAACCTCTTCTGGAGAGCATTTACAAGGAGTACAAGTCGAACATTGCAAAGGCCTTGGAGAAACCTCATAAAGTGGGGCAAATTTACAGCAGCAACTGGAGATTCATTAGGAAATTAATATATGAGTGTATGGCCGTTGAGGACTGCAAGAAATTTTTCGAAAAAGTTCACAAGTTTGAAACAGTAGAAATTTTTCACATACATTTGATGCAAGCTGCCTTTATGAAAATTTGCATAACACCAGACGCACAAAAGAAGGAACATTTAATAAATTATTTCACCATGACATTAAATCTGCTCTCATCGGGGCTCAAAGCTGGTTCAGAATATCACACCTTGAAGGAAATAGTCACCAAAATCAGTGATGTTGCACAAATTAGCAAAGGTATCAAGAGCTTTGACACGAAGATCAAAGAAAACTTCAAAAAACTAATTGAAAATGCCATATGGCAAAACTTCTGCAAGACGGCATTGAAGGACTCGTTGAAAATAAAAACATTCAATGAAAGTGGCGATATCATCGGGCCAAGATTGTTGAGCTTACTGTCTACGTTGGTGAAGCTGTTCTACCCCTTCAACCACGAGGATGTTGTGTCCCTGTTCGACATGGTGACGTCTCATTCGGAGTTTCTGAACGTCATGCTGAGCCACCACAGTACCAATATTAAATCTCGCCTCATCGAGTTCCTGTACATATTGATTTTGAGAAACAAGTCTGTGATGAAGGGCACACAGATCCCTGTGTACCTCAGTGCGTACCACGCCACGAGAAATCCCAGTGACCGATTACTCCTTACGATATTACACTTTTACGAGACAAACGGTCAGTCGGTTCACGAATACAGGCCTTACGTCTGGGGCGACTCGGCAGCCAATTATTATTCCGTCAGAAAAAACAGAACATCATCGCTCTGGGGACATCCGACACCAAATCAGATCTTGAACCTTCTGGAAAAGGACGTGATCGAAAACACTGTGAAACACTTTCCAGTGAACCAGCGGCTGGACTATCGGTATGAGCTGCCGCGAATCGATGACATCGGTGGTGGATCTGCCGCTGTGCTGGTCGAAAGACTGAAGTGCGATGAAGCGTTCTGTGATAAAAAGAAAGATGTCGCAGGTGCCGTTAATTCGCTCATTATGAGGAATAAGTATGACCGTTCATTGATGAAGATTAGGGAAGTAGAGTTTACATCGTCGTCGCACAGTGACGGTGAGGGGGAAGGAGAACGAACGTACGACCCGGCATTTATTCTGCCGATAATGAGTCAGCTGCTGGCGCCGGGGTCGGTGGTGTCGTGTTTTAAGCTGGTGCGTGCGGGCTTGCTGAGTGTCCCGGTGGCGGCCCTCGCGTCGCACTGCCCCGCGATGCGTGCTGCCGCCTACCACGTTCTGCATCGCTTCTGTCAGCAACTGGAGACTGAGACGTGAGTTGCACTTTCTGTTTGGAATCCACGCGGCATCTCTGTGAAACGAAATAAGTAAGGCTTCGGCCCACCGCATAGGTGCGGCAACCACACTTCGACGTTGATGCTTTATAGTTTAACAAAGCTGGTGTCCTAAAGTCTTACTTTAGCTGTTGTAGATAATAGTTTGTTGATTCAGATCAGTTTCATGCTGTTTAATTGTTCCTAAAATTTTATGGTGAGACATGTCTAAGTTTAAAAGTTTTAATTTAAACATTCTCTCTAAAATAAAAACTATGAGAAGACCTCCTCCGTGAAGAATTAACAAATTAGAAAAATCTTTTACCTCATAATATGTACATTTAAATGTGGAACAAATGCTAAATTCTCCCATTTCTGCATGTGAAACTAACTTGCTCTTTTGGGTAGCTCTTCTGAAGAAAAATACCTGGCACTTTTTTTTAGGATGGCGTATAATGCATTATCTCCTTCCACAGAAAGCACCGCAACGACAAGCTGCTACTCACCGACTTTGTCGACACCCTCCGCCAGAGTCTGTCCACCGCCATCGTGACCGCCCAGAAGGAGAAGGACGCCATTAAAGACCAGAAGAATCCGCGCCTACCCACCGTTGCAGCCTTGTACCTTGCACGATCGCTCAACGTCGCTACGGCCCCATTCGACCCTCTCTACAAGCCCGTCAACAACTTCCTGATCGCTAAACAACAGATCGACCTAACCGTCATCCCGGATTTCCTGAGTCTCTTCCACGACAGCGACGTTGAATCTGCCGATCGAAGGCTCTGGATGTTAGCCGTCATGAGAGACGGCACTAAAACCATGTCAGACGTCAACGTCATCTTCAAGACGATGGCCCTAAAGATGGTCATGGACTTCTACTCCAGCGTCCTAGCCGATAGGAAAACGAAGGGCGGTATCTTGGGATTCTTGAGTGCTATGGTGTCTGTTCCGAGAGCGGCGGAGATTTTGATCGAGGGTTACGGGATTATGTCGTGGTTGAGTGGCGCAGTTCGGCAGATTAAAAGGGAAGATAAAACACTGATTTTTGTTACGATAGAACTGATTAATAACCTCTGTAGGAGTCTTACAATAAATTCATTTGCGAAAATGTTGAGTGACTTAAAGAAAACTCCAGGGGACTCAAAGAAAAAAGAAAAAGATGCTTACGTGGATGTGAACAGTTTTGGCGAATTGAGAATTAACAAGGAAATTGAGCAGCAAGTTATTTATCTTTTGATAGATTTGCTTCCGTTCACATCAGACTTAAGTCTGATCGATCAAGCAACGTTCTTGAATGCTCTCGGAGTACCTTCAAAGAAGACCTTGAAACTGTTAAGCAGAAAACAGATGGTGATGTTGATAAGGAACTGTTCAGAAGGAATCGAGAGGAGTCAGTCACTGCACGTTCTATTGAAGGCCGTATCTACCGGCGATGGGAGCATCTTGAGTGCGGAGAATGTTTCTATAAATATAGACGATTCTGAGGAATATGCTGCAAAACTGAATGTTGTGAGACAGCTGAGTAATATAGTGCAGAAGTATCTTTAAGAGAATGTGTTGAATTATTATAAGTAGGCTAGGAGAATTATGTGTTCTTCATACATGCTCGACTTAATCCCTTTTTGAACGCATGCCTGATGCGCCCCTGCACCGGCGTTCCAAACACGCCAAAATGAGAAACGATTGATCTCAACCAATCAGGAAGCTTTCGGTAAAGCACCCGGAGTGGCCATTGGTTGAAATATGCGAGAATTTGTGTGAATTTGCAAGTGAGTTAACGCCGGTAGACCCAGTACTAGGTACGTGCGTCTAGGGCGACCCTTCCCGACTCTTCCACTCACATTTGCTCAATAAATATCCTAATACATTCTTCCAACATTACCGAACTACCGAAGCATTCCTTCCTAGGCTGTAGAGGTGTGTCATGTGGAGTTCTGTTGTCCCACCCCACTGGGAAAGAGGCGCGACGGTATATTGTCATTGCGAATAATCTGCAAATTTTTATTGAAAACATTTTTAATTATATTTAAAACAATAAAATCTTTCATATTCATCTTTATTGAGACCAAACTGAACTAATTTATACTCGCAAATTTACTCACACATTTCACCAATCAGAAAGTGTTTGGTAATCCACCCGACACTCTTGTCAGCATCGATAGCTCAGTGGTGCGGTCGGTCGATTATCGGTCGGGTCATAAGCACACCTGGGCGCGGTCAGTGGATGGGTTACCGCTCAACCGTTGGAGGCTGACCGTGGTTCGAATTCCACGTAAAATTGTAGGTCCCTTCCCTTCTTACCTTACTGGGTGGTAGGGTTTAACGCGCCTGGGTTGATGCCACCTGCACTGCACCGAATACAAGGTCGGTTGAAACGGCTATTTAAATAGTTTGTCTTTTCAGTCCAGTTCAGTGTAGCCGGCACGACCGAAGGGAAGCACTGTCAAGGCACCTAGTTCACCGAGGTGTTATTGGCTGACATCACGGATGTAGTAGGTGATGTAGCCAAACCGTGTCAGTTACCATAAAAAAAAACATCCATTGGTTGAAATCTGTGATTATTTGTAATTGCTTGCGTGTTGACGCCGGTAGCCCCTGTTTGGTGCATATTATTTCCTGAAGGTTGTAAACTTATAACAATAAATGTAATAAATGTAATAAATGTAATAAATGTAATAAATGTAATAAACCAGATTGTATTTTTTATTTTATTTTATTGAGAAGTTATGAAATTAAACAGAGAATTTTAAATTGATTGCGTAATTTAATTCATTAATTAATTAATTAGTTAATTTAATTCAAGCGGCGGGTGGCCGAGTGGTTTGGGCATCGGCTTCTCATGCGAGAGGTCCGCGGTTCGAATCCCGTCGGCGTGTACCAATGAGTTTTTTCTGACGAAAAAAATTACGTGCATACCTACACCTGCTGCTTCACCGTTCGGAACCGGTGTAAAACTGTAGGTCCCTTCCCTTGCCCCTTACTAGGTGGTAGGCTCAAATTGTAGCCGACTGGGTTGGTACCACCGTACTGGATGTAACATGGCCGCATAGCAGCCTCGGCTGTGTTATCCTCTAGTCCAGTATAGCCTGCAATCCAGGAAAGTCTCCGGTATGGCACCTACCTTCTCGGAGGTGATATTGGCTGGTCGGAGCATGCGCTTTGGCCCCTCCGACTCAGCCACCCATACCGGATTACATAAAAAAAAAATTAAAAATTACATTTAGTACCTTGTCAAATTAGACAGTAACATTCGTATTAGGGCTCGAGCAGACGATCGATTCTTTCTTATCCAACTGTTTAGTCGTAATAAATAGTAAATAATTTCCAAAATATATTTAAAAAAAAACCGCCAAGTGCGAGTCGAGCTCGCGCACTGAGGTTTCTGCACCACAAAAAAACATTGAAAAAAAAACTAGTTTCTTGTATGGGAACCCCCCATAATTTTTTACTTTTTCTATTTTTTATTATTTGTTATATCCGCCAAATAACACATATTCTGTGAAAATTTCAACTTGCTACCTATTACGGTTCAAGAGATACAGCCCTCGGGCAGACGGACGGACGGACAGACAGACAGACGGCGTAGGCTTAGTAATAGGCTTCCGTACGGGATACGGAAACCTAAAAAATGACGAAACTCTTTAGTTGGCACCAACGTTGGTAGAACTAAAAAAATTGTACAACGCCTACAGCGCCGCACTATCATGCAGAGCGAATGACTGAACAGACGTGCTAAACAACGACTAAACATTTGGGTTGAAGAGAAATAGCTCGCACTCCAATAAGCCGTGCGACTAGTGGGTGACCCCGAAGTGTCCCGCGATCTAGAACCACTGCAACACCGTAGGGATGTCGGCTCCCTAAGTGTGTTCTATCGCTTATTCCATGGGGAGTACTCGGAGGAGCTGTTTAACGCAATCCGGCCGTCCCCTTTCCACCTCCGCACCACACGCACTGGGCAGGGATTGCATCCCTATACGCTGGACTTACCGCGGATGCGTACTAATCGATTCTACAGATCTTTCCTCTACAGAACCGGTAAACTCTGGAACGCTCTCCCTGCTCATATATTTCCCCCCAAGTACAGTCTCGGGTCCTTCAAGAGGGGCGTTAATGGGCACCTGTCAGGCCGGCATGGCATTCGCAACCCCCGCATACGACCGAATGGGTCATGGGCGTCGTTAGACACCTTATGGGTGGCTCGGCGCCTTATGTCGCGCTTTCAATAAAAACAAAATGCCCAACTCAACTGTTAGTCGGTGATACAATCGCCCGTGTAATCGGGCCTTGTAATAGAGAGAGGGATATTACAACAATACCTATTTGCTGAAAATATTTTCAACAATTTACTAGATAGATAGATAGATAGATAGAAATACTTTATTGCTCCAAAAAACATTTAACATAAACACACAATAAGAAATTTACATGAGGGGCAAAGGCGGACTTATCCCTTACAGGGATTTCTCCCAGTCAACCTTTGGATGTTTGAGAGTCGTATGTAAAGACTTGAGTGTGGGAATGTAAAATATAATATAAGGAAAATAACTATAATATACACTACATATAAGTACATACTAGTTAATTAAACGTATAAATTACTATTTATAGATTAAATTAAATACATATGAATTACAATTTCATCATCATCTTCAGCCTGTATCGGTCCACTGCTGGACATAGGCCTCTCCCAAGGCACGCCACCACACGCGGTCTTCCGCTCTTCTCATCAAATTACAATTTATATAATACATAATACCTAAATATATACATACATACTTGTCCATTCAGAATTAAAGGATTTTTTAGCTTTTGACTTCACACTGACGGAGATAGTACAACTTTAAGTGTTTTTTGAATAACGGAAGCGACTTGCAGTGCCGTATACAGTGAGGCAGTAGATTCCTTTACTATAAGGTCAATTTACAGTTTCAGACACAAACTCCTTGAAAGATGTATTTATACATAACAATGTATGGTAAATTGCTATCGTAGGTAAAATGCAGTATTAAATTTATTGATCACAAACCTTTCAAAATATTCACCAGACCACAGTGTGTAGTTCTATTTTCTTTTCAGAACTAGTTCTAAATATTTACTGATGTTTTTTTAATGGTTAGTCCTATTTACTGAAACAGATTTATAAGTAACTAGCTTTTGCCCGCGGCTTCGCTCGCGTAAAATTCTCATTAAAAAAAAGAAAAAAGTAAGTAAGCCCGCTACTGTACCTTTATTTCGGCGCGTAGAATAATTTCGTTTGTATGAGAGCCACATATCAGCGTAACGGGAACTGAATTTGATTTTACCTATCCTGTGTCACGTGTAGTTTAATGTGCTTGCACTAAGCTCCATCAAATTAGGATGATCGGTTTAAGAGTTATGGTCTTCCATACCACGGATACAGAAAAGATTTAAAAAAAATGTCAATTTAGTTTTAGTATCATACATAGAGTCTACAAACGCAGTATCTCATAAAATAAAGTAACTTACTCCATGCCCATCCCTTACAGATTTATTATTAGTAGGTATTGATTGATGATAATAATGTGGTCATATTATGTAAGATAGGTGCCTAGGTATACGAGCAGTAGTCAGTCGTACAGGCAAAGAAAACACAACACAAAAAAAACAATGCCTACTTCAAGCTACTGCGTGCAACCATCCAACCACGATGAGGGCACACTACTCCCACCCACGCCAAACAAAGGCGCGCATGAGTGCGACAGACATACCAGAAGAGAGGAGGTCCGAGGTTCCTTGCCTGCCTGCACCCCGCGCCGTCGAGCTCGTGTGCCGCGACGCGACGAAGGCCGACCGAAACCAGTGTTGTCATATCTGGAGGTTTTCCTCCAAAACTGAAGGTATTTCGTTTTCGGGTTTCTGGAGGAAGATAAAATCAATGGAATGAAGGATTTTCGTAAAAATGTAGGTTTTCTGGAGGTTTTAATTTTAAAGCAAAAACATGTCGTGAACTACAACTTCACGAGTTGTATTTAGATGTTAATAAATAACAATAGTTTAGTTTCACTCGTTCATCCTTCCTTTCCCTATTATCCTTATTAGTAAGTAGGTACCTATCCTTTTTTGAGAATTAATGTAAGAGGTTTTTATTTTAGGAAATATGGGAAACTGGAGGTTTTTTTAATGGTTTGGAGGGATTTGGTATAACTGATCTGGGAACACTGACCGAAACAAACGCATTCGCCGCACGGACACGCGCGGGGAAGGTGCGTCATCACCACCTGCCGCTATGTTACGGTTTAACGCCATTTTAAACGCCTTTTTTTTAAACCTTCAAAATGTCACGTAACCAATTAATGTGGCGACCAACAAGAGGCGAAGTTCCGACGACGACGGTGCAGTGGAAAAACGGATAACGGTCGGAACGCGATGCGCGCGAGTTTTTTGTTTATAAAGTTCTAAATTTAAATGTGTCTGTGCCGTGTGTGGAGAGTAAACAGAAATATGTGCTAATGGATTGCCTGTGTGCGTAAATTGTAAGAGGGGGGGGGGGAAAAATATTTTTCGATGGTGTTCAGTACTCGACGATGGTGGTTCAAAGTGTGCTGTGTAGTGCAGTGCTTTCATCTAGGATGCATGTTGGATTCTAATTGGAGCTTATAAGGTGAGTTTCACGTTACAAATACAATATTAAATTATTTATCACTGAAACTCATACAAATACTTAATTAGACCCATACAGATATAATATTTATGTCACTAGTTAGGACCCTAATGCGCAATTGTCAGCCTCGGTAGCTCAGTGATGCCGTCGGTCTTGATCATAAACACACCTGGGAGTGGTCAGTACTCGGGTGGGTGACCGCTCGACCGTTGGAGTCTGACCGTGGTTCGAATGGCACATAAAACTGTAGGTCCCTGCCCTTCTTACCTTACTAGGTGGTAGGGTTTCACCCGCCCGGGTTGGTACCACCGCACTGAATGAAAGGTCAGTCGAAACGGGTATCGTGTTTCCCGTCCAGTTCAGTGTAGCCGGCACGACCGAAGGAAATCTCGCGACATGGCACCTAGTTCACCAAGGTGTTATGGGCTGACATCGCGGATGTTGTAGGTGATGTAGCCAACCGTGTCAAGGTTTTATAATTTTACACTATCGCTCGCCCCGTCTCGTTCGCATGCCATTCGGTGTGAACAAAATATAAGCCTACTAACTTATTCGGCAAACCGACACGACTGCTACAATAATTCCAAAATGTAGATGGATTGCGGATGACCCGTTTCTGACTTGTGAGTAACATACAGACGGAAATATTGAATATAAATCATTAACTATGGCGCGAGATGCGATCGTATTAAAATATAAAAGTGGTGAAAGACATGTTCATTATTCGATTATTGAAAATAAACCATTTAAAATTCGAACAATCTTTAACAGCAATACTCGCAAACATTTCATAACAAACAGAGTGGTGGACGACTGGAACCAACTTCCAGAGGAAGTAATAAGCGCACTTAGTAATACCAATTCAAAAATAGACTAGATAAATATCTAACAAATAAAACATGATTCTCAAAAAGAGTGCTCAAGATAATAATATCCAAGATAATGACAAAGAACAACAATTTTAACTGGATTTAGACGTATCAGCCAAGGCTGCCTTGGCTAAAATCAACTAATTACATTGCCATACATATACAACCTCAATATCTTTCTTTATTAAAACTTTCATCGAGCATTGCGCAACTCCATACAAAAGATTTCAACGCTCGCTCAGGTTTCCTGGCGACTCGCCAAATTCATTTTATTTTACAAGTCAATCGTAACGAAATAATAATTGGTTTGTTCTCTGTTTTCACCAATCTTATGTCATGATATTTATAGCTAGCTAGCTGAGTATAGTAATCAAATAAATGTTGTGGTTATGACATTACCATGGCAACCATATAGGTACGGAGTGGGGCCGGTACTTAAAAAGAATAGCCTCACTGCATCTCTCCCCGCGCATGTCGTATAAGGCGACTAAGGGATAAGGGCAAGATGCCGTGCTAAAGGGCGACAGGATGGCCACTTCTCACCTTGGCACGGTCCTTCTACCGAGTCATGCAGCAGGTGCCTTACTTACTGCTTGATAGTTATCTTTTACGCACTTTGCTAAGCGTGGTGGTTCGGTGTTGTGCAGTAATTTACAAGAGTTCTTGCAGCACAACACGATTACTCTGGTCACACCGATTGTCGGTATACAGCGTGTGCTATGAACTTTTTCTCACTTCCCGCAAATATGTCTTTAACTGCTCTGCCCTTTCGAGATATATCATGATTGTATAGCCTATTAGATTTTTCTAGTGTTCCTTTTACAGGTAAAAAACAAACAAAGTAGTGACAAATTTGCCATTTAAACCAACGTACCTTCTGCTTTCCTATCGAGCATTCAACCATAAAATAAAGTTTTCTAGCACAGAAGTGGTGATTTTGTGGTATTTAGGTAAAAACCATAATATCTAGCAGTTCTTACATTTTTACGCTCCACTAAACTGGTGGGTCACAGAAGCGGTTATTAAATACACAGTTAAAACATAATTCTAAGTGACTTGGATTTTCAGCTCGGTAATAGCTGTTGTCAATAAACTAAACCAAAAGGTCATTATTTTGAATTACATACATTCTTCACGCAGTCACAATCGGGGTAAGCAGAGTAGTCGGTGTTGCGCTGCAAGTACTCTTGTAAATTACAGCACAACACCGACCACCACATTTAGCAATGCATTAGGACAAGATAACTATCAAGCAGCAAGTAAGGCACGAAGGCCCACCTGCTGCATGACTTGGTGGAAGTACCGTGTCAAGGTGACAGTCGCCCTTTAGCACGGCATCTTGTCCTTATCCCTTAGTCTTAGTTTATTACGCCTAGGACTAGGTAGAACGCATTTCTGAATATAAAAGCATTTTTCTGAATATAAAAGCATTTTTCTGAATATAAAAGCATTTTGCGGTTAAGCGCGCGGAGCGCCCTTCTATTGACTGCTGACGGCGCATGTTCCATAAAACTCTGGGCTCACTATGTTAGTCTTGTTTTAGGTACTATGAACTACTTGCACAGTTTATTTTTAGATTTTATAAAACACTTTCACCAACCAAATTTTTTGACGGGTTTAGCGGGCTGCTGACGCGTACTGTTCCAATATTCTGCAGACTGACTATGTCCGCATAGTTTATATATATATATCCACAGACTAATTTTCAGATTTTATAAAAGAGTTGCGACATACGTGTTTTTTTGACAAGTTCGGAACCACCCCCGCGCCAGTTGTCCCAAAAACTGGCTGACTGACGGCAGGCTATTGATGACCTATTTATGACGTAATATTAAAATATAAGCCTTTATAAAACTGTTTCATTTTTGGTCCCTCAACTCTCGGACTAAAAGGCGTGTCAATAAATTAGACGACAGGTCGTCGTTTATCTCATATATTTTTGTCTCATAGCCGGCGCGGCGCCTCTCTGAGCATGGTTTCGCGAGGAATGGTGTTATTGGCTGTGGCTGATCTTCCGTTGAAGTATTAGGCGCAGACACCCGCGCCGGGTGTCTATAAAAAAATTACAGTGCGACAAATTTTCAGAGCAAACTTCCGGACGGTATGACGTCATTGGTACGCAATAAAAAGCGTATCGTTTATTTCCAAAAATACAGTAATAAGAAAATTATTCCAAGCAGATTTACTAATATCGTGTTTATGGACGCTAACAAACAAAGTCAAATATTATTTCGCCATTGCTCTTTCTTTCGTTAGTCTCCTATCATCTATTCTTCCAACGTGACTGAACTACAGAAGCATTCCAGCAATCCTTGTCGCTATATCTTCTTTCAGGTCACAACGCCCTGTGTTCTTGTGGTTTATAATCTGCCGCTCTGCTCCGTGCGTCCGCGCAGGTGTGGGCGCCATTGTTCAGCGAAGAGAAACTGGTTGCGCTGCGTTGCGAGAGAGGCACGACCAAAGTTTCGCCCAGGGGCAGATTGGGCTATAGATCGTTAAAGGGTCATAGGGGGGAGGGGCGATTAAATATAGATAATGCATTGGTTGTATTTTTATGATGACAACCAGCATATGCGGCTGTTTAGATTTTTTTTATGGAAACTGCCACGCTTGGCTACATCACCTACAACATCCGTGATGTCAGCCTATAACACCGGGTGAAATAGGTGCCATGTCAGTGCTTCCCTTCACTTCATGTCATCTACACTGAACTGGGCCGAAAACAAGGACTTATTTTTTACATAGCCGTTTCGAGCGACGTTTTTATTCAGTGCGGTGGTGGTAACAACCCGGGCGGGATAAACCCTACGACCTAGTAAGGTACGAAGGGAAGGGACCTAGAGTTTACCTTAGTTGTACACCTATAGTTACAGTCTATGGACCAACAGGACAGAGGATGGTCCATTCAACACAGGCAAATCCAACTACCCTCGCGAAACTACACTGCCCAGGCTCAATCTCAGTAAGATCCATTCCAGCAGAATAAATTTTTTTATGGACGACCGGTACGGGTGGCTGTGCCCAAAAGTTCAAAGGAAGATTAAGACACAGCCAATAAAACCACTCCTCGCGAAACCACGCTCAGAGAGGCGCCATGCCAGCTATAAGGCGGACAAAGAGGTAATTGTCTAATTTATTAACACGCCTTTGAAGATTCCCAGATGGTGGGGAACACACTCGCCGGAAGACCGTTCCATATTTTCGCCGTACGACATAGGAACGATTTCGAAAAGCAATGCGTTCTCAGAAGTTATGTGTCAACAACATAATAAGTATGTTCCGAGCGTGTCCGGTGGGTGTGACGGATACGGATCGGGGTAGTAGGGATGAGGGAAGCCAGTTCTTTGGAACATCGGCAGTTGTAACCGGATTGGATGGCTGGATTCTCAGGCACTGCTAATTTCATCCCTGTTAATGTGACGGTCCGGCTTCCAGATGGACTAAAGTGTCTGATGAAAGACTGTAGGAGATGGAGACACAAACATTGTTGTGCTGGAGACGAACGCGTAGGTACATAATTACTTGATTGTTCTTAGCACAGTCTCGAGCACTTCACAATCCAAATGAAACTTTAACGTTCGAAATTAAAATTGGGCGGTCGCGAAGCATCGATCATCCAATTGGGCCATTTTCTCTCTTCAATGCGTCGCATATTCGACCTTAGCGCGCCGCAATAAAGGCGAAGATTCGGTCACAATCTGGGTCACCTGTTGTCTGAATGCCATCGCGAGTCGGCGGCGGCCATTTCGCGGCAGAGAGATTCTTATCTCGCATCGATTCGATTGTTGCGAATGTCTCCATTGCGGTCGGAGGCTCCGCTTCGCCGGTGGAGCGAGGCGCGGAGACGATCTGCGGAAATACATACCTACTTAAATCCTCGTTCAAGTTTTTTTTTACCTAAGCCATCCTTGGGTTTTGGCTGGACAATCTTCATCATCCCCGCCCAAGATCGCCTTGGGAGAGAGGGTAGATGTGGTACGGGGTAGTTCTTCAACTATGTAGGGGGTAGATCTTCACCTACGTAGGGGGTAGTAGATCTTCAACTTTGAAGGGGGTAGATTTTGAACTTAGTCTTCAGTGGTGTGATTATTGTTTCCTTGTAATTCTTCCAAATAATCGGTCATAAATTTTGTCATTATATTGCATGTATGTATAGCAGCTCGTTGTTGTAGATGTATGTATAGCAACTTGTTGTTGTATAGTAACAGTATATAAACAGGGTGTTTCAGGATAGGGTTTCGTAACTTCAGGGTACGAAAGGGGTCCATATTTAAAGACGAAAAGCTCTGAAACTTTTTCCCAGATTCGGCCATTTTATAGCACTTTTTTGTGAAAATAGTTTCATCGAGATTTGGTGGACGTCCGCCTTTATTAAATAAAAATAATATGACTCACTTGAATGCTTAACTAGTAGAATTGAACCGCATATAGGTAAATTTCAAACATTTAAATTTGAATGACATCAAAAGAAAAAAAAACAGAGACTGAACTACGTCATTGCACTCCCTAGACCTAGATAGTACTGTTGCCAAATCTACCCACACTCACTGTCCATCGAGTTTTTATTACAATTTGAAATTTTTGTATGAAAAATTATTTATTGCCAGTTCTTCTTCTCTGTGATACAATCGAACTGGCGGAATGTTACAATGTAAATATGACAAATCTGAGCGCAGTGTACTGCCAAGAGATGATAAATAAACAATAAACAACAATACATTTAAAAGTGCATTAGGTACCTAAGCAAACATACTGTAGTTTTAGAGTTTAGTTTATTTTAGAGAGAGCTTAGGGTTTTAGAGAGAGTAACAAAAGTATTAGTCGTGCTTACATTACTTAACTAAAAAAAATATACATATATAACTTCATAGTGATATTACATCTTAAATTACAAAAGCTTACTAACTATGGTGTTATGGGCTGACATCACGGATGTTGTAGGTGATGTAGCGAACCGTGTCAGTTTCCACAAAAAAAAATTTTACTTATTATTCATAGTGAAAATATATCCTCCAAAAACAATATAATTGGCTGTCCGAACATTTAACTTGGCACCTAGCCATCCGTTACCGTGATAAATCCAGTCGTAATTCTTTCAAAAAATGTTAAAACCTGATATTTTGCATCTCCTACAAGTCGTGTATAGTGTAGGTGCGACGGAGATCAGGTCACAACACATACGTGCTTGCAAACCATGTTATGTGCATCTTAAAATCAGAATCAGTTATTATAAGTGAACACCCGCGGCGAACACGCACAGATGACTAAATAACGTGGTGTTGGTTTTCGCTCATTTATTTTTAGGGTTCCTTAGTCCACCATGCTGGCAGGGACCCCTTATAAAATAGGTCAGGTGTCTTTCTTCGTCTTCTTTTAGAAACAAAATAGGTCAGTAGGTCTACCGGCGTTCACTCACTCGCCCGTGTGAGTGCGAGAAATGTGGCGAGAACGCTATATTGGCACCGGTGAAACTGGCGAGTGACGTCATTCTCGCACTCCCACATTTTACTCGCTAGAGCTGTCGATCTAGTCGATTATAGCCTTCTCTATATGTCCTTTCAAGACGACAAGGACAGAATACAGAATGCTATGAGTCGACACGGAGTCGATCTATCAAACAATTGGCACCGGGGTTTTTGACGTTTCTTTGACAGATAAACTCCCCGATATTTGCCGCTAAACTCGCAAGCTAAGGATCAACTTTTTGGCGTTCACTTCATGAGAAAACTGACGAAAACATCGAAATAAATTTATTAACTGAACAAAAATATTATAAAAGTATTTACAAATACATAATAAATACTGTAGAAAATATAGAAATTATAGGAAATAAAATTAAAGAAATGGCAGAAGGACCCGGCATCCAAGCCAATAATTATAAAAAAAAAAAAAAAAATTACAGCGGTTCGTAAACAAACAAGCAAACACGACATTCGCTTCGAAATTTCTTTCTTTCTACAGTAGTATTAAATTCTTTGCTTTCTACGAAACATTTACGTAAGCGGCGGGCGGTCGGCGCGGTCTTGGCTTGGACTCTTTTGCTGGAATCCGGCCGACATGCGTCGATGAGCTTACAGCAAGAACATCGGCGCGAACAAGCGAGGTTATCACTCAGCAGAATCCACTCGAGGGAGCTCCGCTTCGCCACTTTACGAACGTCTAAAGAAAGCCGACGCTATATCACCCACTTCCAAGGTATGTCTGTGCGACAGAAGGTTGAAAAACTACAATAGCTTTGCATCAACCTCTACTTTCTATATGCTGAATCAAATGTTGCTCTTAATTATTAATAACCAATTCTAGTGTACAGTACGCGGCGGTAAATAATGCGCATCATGCTTTGATGACTTTCTGGTTGTAGAGCATTGTCTCGGTCATACCTGCGAGTTAGTGCGACAGAGACGACACTCTACAACCGCACTGTCTAGTATATATCCAAAGAACATCGCGCATTATTTTAAATTTTATTTGCTAGATAATGACTGCCCTTCCATTTTATGCAAGTGATACTTACCAACGCACAGAGGGTCATATATACGCTTCCCATAAACGCTTCTCTCAACAATGAAGGTATTCTTATCTCTGGTAAAAAAGTAAACAAAACAATAATAAGAATAAAATATTTTTATTTACACATACAATTTACACAAAAACCTAATTAGGTAAACTAAAGAACTAATTGAGCATCTTAATAATAAACGCTGAGCACATGCTGGCATTGATGTTGTGGAAGGACTTGGTGCTTGCAACCAGCAGATGGTAGTGTGCTGCACCAAACCCGAGGATGTGCTCCGTTTATGTAGGGAGGGTGTTCATTGTCCCAAGTGAGCCACTGCTGGGGTTTGTTGAAAACGCCCTCGGTTGTCCTGCAAGTTAAAACAAAAAATATCTTTAAATTATATTGTTTTGAGTAGCGTAGGTAGTTAGATGTATTTGGATCACATTAGACCAATACGGGGATATAAATATATAATATAAAGGGGATATAAAAGGGAGACTGAATTAATCTCCTGCTAATGCTGCACCATCGCACGATGGTGAAGTAGTAGCGGAGTGAAATTCTTTCTCCAATTTCCGACTCACACCTCCTCGCGGTGTATCCTGGAAACTTAGGTGCGTAATACCATAGGTATTACAATCCTAAGGCTGACGAGAGCGGAAGACTCGCCAAGACGTTTGGCCAACGTGGCGTTTTATGGCCAAAACCTCCAATGAAAAGTCCTACAGTACCTCGGCCCCTAGTTCCCAGCGGCCCCGCTATTCCGGATCATCGTGGTGGCGGTCCAGGCTCCGGCGGGGCGAGGGGTGCTAAGAATCCCTGGGTTAGATCTGGCTGCCACACCCAACTACACTTGGCTACCCATAACATACGGACTTTGAGAACGCAAGAGAAACTGGTCGAGCTGGAACAGGAGCTGGCTCATATAAAATGGGACATCCTGGGTCTTTGCGAGGTCAGAAGAAAGGGCGAAGAGACTGAAGTGCTACGTTCCGGCAACCTATTCTACTTCAGAGGAAATCCCCAAAAATCGGAAGGTGGAGTGGGATTTATGGTGAGGCGCAGCCTCGTGAACAGCATCATCGAAATCGACAGCGTGTCGGACAGAGTGGCCTACATCATCATCAAGCTGAACAAGCGGTATCAGCTGAAGGTGGTGCAGGTATACGCTCCCACAAGTTCACACGCTGACGACGAGGTGGAGCAGTTTTACGAGGATGTATCCAAAGCAGTGGCGGCTGGCCCTTAAGTGCGTTCGTGCGCCGCACTACCACAAAACATAACGCCTTCACCCGAAAGAAAGAAATAAATTAAAATATTAAACATTCTCCATGAAACCGATCGAAGTAAAAATATCAAACTGAATTCGATCCTATTTCCTAGACAACAAGGCACGATTTTGCTGTACGTAATACGTACTACATACTACGTATAGCCGTCGAGCTCGCCGCGCCGAGTGCAGCACAAAACACCGCGAACGTTTACTATGAGAAAATGTCAAACGCCGCTGCCCCGCCGCGTGAAACAAAACACTATTCATACGATTATGTGTGGCCTTCTGCGTGTGACACACGACGGAAAAAGAAGGACAGTATATTGTGGATAGACGCGCGTGCGACACGTCGCGACCGAGCCAGCCGACGATGAGCCGAAGTAAGCCGAGATCGTAAACCCGACCGAAGGCACGCGCGGGCGGGGGGCGCGGGCGCGCGGGCGCGGCGGGGGCGATCCAAACTCTGGGTCGAAGTCACACACACACAAGCGCTAAGTACCTACACATACGCTGTAGCACGAACCGACAGGCGAGTCCATTTTTGGAATATGGGTGTTTCTTATATTTATATAACAGATCGAGTTTGCAATTGAATAATTTGAATTATTCGAATATCGATTTGATACATATTCGAATGGTAATTTATAAAATATATGGAATCACCCAAAGACCTAGGCGTTGTTGGTCGCGCGATCATCCGATCGATCGCTCGCCGCGCCGCGCCGCGCGCGCCGCGCCATCTCAGTTCGGGGCGAGGAGACCCGTCGTCGTCGCGTCGACCGATGATGGCCGCTCCGCGCCGCCGCGCCGCCACCGCTTAGATGAAATATTGTACGTAATATATCTTTGCCGCGCCGGGATGTTTTGCAAATCAGTTTTTTAGCAGTTTGAACGAATTTTCGTCAGTTAACAGTACATTGTGAAGTTTTCTTCATTGCCCGGCGCGGCAAGGCTGGCCGACGGGCGCGGGCGCGCGCGCCCCGGCCACGCCTCGCGCGCGGAGGCGCCCCGGCGACCGCGGCTCGGTGCTCGGTGGCCACTGCGCAGTGAAGTGTCGCTTTGGTTCTTCGAGCAATTAGGACTCTGGTTGTGTTTCTAGTGCGTTATAAAAATGAGTGGATTCAGTGTTGACTATATTAAAAACGAAATAAATAGAACAATATTAGACCTACCCAATCAAACTGTAGTGTGTGTGTGTGACTGATTTCTTCATAATTTTCATAAATTCGCTGGCGTGTTCTTCAAAACACCATACCTAGATATTTCAATCTAAAAGTGAGTACATTTTTATTACTTACATTTTAATAATTTTATCACTTTTATCCTTACCTTATTTTGTCTTTCAACTATGTATCTGTTGAGTGAGAATACTTTTACATAATTTGGGCAATTAACTCAGACATGAAAATAAAATAAAAAATCACGTCTCGGTATCCATTAGATTCACGTTTGGGTTTAGTACTACGAGTAAGTTAGCGCACACTGTGCGCTAGGTACCTATGGGACTGGGTGTGCTGTGCGCACACCCAGTCCCATAGGTCACCAGCCGCCACTGATCCAAAGCCTTAGAAACCAACAAATCTCACTTCCAGTACGTGATGGGAGATTTTAATGCCAAACTGGGCAAGCCTCTGAAGGGAGACAGAGCAGTAGGTCCGTACGGTATCGGTGTCAGGAATCGACGCGGCCAGATGTTGGTCAACTATCTCGAAGCCAACCAGCTCCACGCCATGAATACCTTTTTCCTGAAGAAGGAAAAAAGGAAATGGACGTGGGCCAGCCCTGACGGTTGCACGAGGAACGAGATCGACTTCATACTGGCGGACAGTAAATCGTCGTGTATAGACGTTACTGTCCTAAACCGCTTCGATACTGGCAGCGATCACCGACTAGTGCGAGGTACGCTGAAGCTAAACCTCAAGATGGAACGGCGCAAACTCATCCACAAACCGTTGGCCAAGCTAAACATACCGGACGAGACGCTCGAAAATTTCGAAGCCAAACTCGCGGATGCTTTTAGCTTAGCGCCACGAGATGAGGATGCCGACATCGACAAGGTGTATACGAGCTTCGTATCCGCACTAACGGACACTGCAGAGCAGCACTTCAGCAAAAGTCGACAGGCACCCCGTAGCAAGCTATCCGCAGAGACGTTGAGGCTCCTGGAAACACGACGGAATATGAAACCGGAGACCCGGAGTAGTGTCGTGCACAGGAACCTCAACAAGACCATAAGCAAGTCCATTCGCCGTGATATTCGCCGAGAGAACATGAAGATGGTTGAGCGCGTTATAGAGGAAAATCGAGGCAGCAAAGTGTTTGCCCGTGCCTTCTCTACCGGCGCTAACCAAATCTCGAAACTCGAGCGGGCGAATGGGGTTGTCACTGCAAGAAAGCCGGATATTCTTGAGGCGGTAGAGGAATTTTATGGCCAATTGTACTCCGCAGCAATCCCTGCCCCAAGTCCAAGCAAACCAGTCGATTCTGATAGGCGTGCGCCGCTCACTAGACACTACACGGAGGATCTACCCGATATTAGTGTCTATGAGATAAAGGCTGCCTTGAAAGGACTCAAAAAACACAAGGCTCCAGGTGAAGACGGGATAACGACAGAGCTGCTGAACGCTGGCGGACGACCGATCCTGAAGGAACTGCAAAAACTGTTCAATGCAGTTCTTGAAGGCGGTGTAGTTCCGGCCGCATGGCGAAATAGTGTCGTTGTCTTGTTTCACAAGAAGGGGGATAGGGCGAAGTTGAAAAACTATCGACCTATCTCACTTCTTAGCCACGTGTACAAGGTCTTTTCAAGAGTCATCACGAGTCGGCTGACACAGAGGCTGGACCAGTACCAGCCTCGTGAGCAAGCTGGATTTAGGAAAGGGTACGGCACCATGGACCACATATTTACTGTGAGACAAGTGGTGCAAAAATGCGAGGAGTACAACAAGCCGCTCTTCCTAGCCTTCGTCGACTATGAGAAGGCGTTCGACTCAGTTGAAAAATGGGCTGTCGAAAACTCCCTCCTCAGGTGCAGAATCGACCACCGCTACATCGAGGTGCTCCGAAATCTGTATCGGTCCGCGACGATGACTGTGAGGCTTCACGAGAATACCCAACCTATCCTCCTTGGTAAAGGCGTAAGGCAGGGGGATGTGATCTCACCCAAGCTCTTCACAAACGCATTGGAAGATGTGTTCAAGATGCTTGAGTGGGACAACATGGGTATAAACGTGAATGGAGATCTTCTCAGTCATCTGCGTTTCGCCGATGACATTGTTCTTCTGTCCAATTCCCGAGATCAGCTTCAGATCATGCTGGAAGACCTTTATACAACGTCGATGAAGGTTGGTCTGAAGATGAACCGGGACAAAACCAAGGTCATGGCGACCGAGGTTATGACGGGAGGACAATTTGTTATTGGCGGAGAAGTGATCGAACAGGTTGAAGAGTACATATACCTCGGTCAAATTCTGCGGCTTGGTAGACAAGGTCTGCTTAAGGAGGTGGAGAGACGAATTCAACTGGGTTGGGCTGCCTTCGGAAAACTAAAATTCGTCCTGAAGTCTGACCTTCCGCAGAATTTAAAGACCCGTATATATGACCAGTGTGTCCTCCCGGTTATGACGTACGGATGTGAAACGTGGACTCTGACGGTCGCTGTTGTCCAAAGGTTGAAAGTTGCCCAGCGAGCAATGGAGCGAGCCATGCTGGGTATATCGCTACGTGATATGGTGCGTAACGAGGCAATCCGCCGACGCACCAAAGTAGTCGATATTGGACACCGGGTGGCTAAGCTCAAGTGGCAGTGGGCTGGGCACGTTAGCCGAAGAGACGATGACCGTTGGAGTAACCGTGTCCTACACTGGCGGCCGTGGACAGGAAAACGGAGTGTGGGAAGACCACCCGCCAGGTGGGACGACGACATCAAGTACGCCGGCGGAAATCAGTGGTTCCGTATCGCTGAAGGCCGGGAGGACTGGAGGAAAATTGGAGAGGCGTATGTCCAGCAGTGGACGCTTACACGCTGACTGACTAGACCAATACATTGCTTGGACATTTAAAAACAGGTACTAAGTGCGAGTTTAACTCGCGCACGCACTGAGGGTTCCGTACTACCACGCAACATATATTTTGTTATACACGGTGTTAACTTTTTTCGCAACATTTCAATTTTAATACCGAATATTAAACCATTTCGTATACTGATTATTTTGTGGTACTAAAAAATAAAATCTAAAATAGTTTAAAAAAATTTGCATATTTTCTTCAAAATTTTACCTCAGCGACAATTTCTCTTTGGAATGGCGGCGCCGCGCGCCGCGCGCCTGCGACCGTGCGTACCCAGCTGACTGACAACGTGTCGCGCGCTAGCTGTTGTATCGTGTCGATATGAATGTGATTTTTTTTATTTATTTGAAAAATTACTCAGCTTTCGATTTTTTTGGTAATGCAGTGTGATTCCTATTATGAAATACCATGTTTTTATACCAAATACAGATTGAAAATTTTAAAACCAAAGCTAAAAAATAAATTACCCCCTTTTTCGGCATCAGTATGTGACCCAAAACAACCCCCTTTCGGGAATGTTGCCTATTTAAGTTAACATCGTGTATATTTACCAAAATAATTGTGGTTTTGAAAATCAAGAAACGCGTAATTACAAAACTGATAAAATATATAAAAATAATTTTTTTACGTGATATGTCCTATAAGGGTTCCGTTTTTTCCTCCAAAAAACTTTGTTTAGTATTGAAATGGGAATTAGTTTATATGGTTACTGAATGTTTTTATTTAGTCTGAATTCATCGTACACCTTTATTATTTCTGTTAATCCCATGAATCTGCTCCCGGACTTAATGTAGTGACTGCTGCAACAGCCTGTATATATTATATAGCAATACTTACATTAAAACATTTTTTTTACCTGCAGAAACTGCCGCAGAAGCTCCAACTGTTGCCGCCGAAACTCCTCCTGAGACACCAGGCACCACTCTCTGAGGGCCATGTCCTGCCGCCTGTCTTCAGCGTGTACCCGCTCGTACTCCTCAATAACCTCGCGCATAGGCGGGTTGATTTGCACGAAGATCACGAGGGGGGCGGCCAGCAGGCGTACCTTAATGGAAAAAAATAATTTAATTAGGCATCTATCTTTTTTAACTTTAAGACATAATTTTGGATGATAAAGTATCAGGCAGATGATATATCTTTATGATTTATATTTATGATTTAACGTAAAACCATCTTAAGAAATGACAGATTGTAACAGTGAAAACAGTATGTAAATTAATAAAGTGGTTCTTGAGTTATAAGGATATTCATATATTATATAGACGTGCGTTGGCCAGTCGCAATTATAGCTCGGTACTTTATTGTGAAAAATTTTGCTTCTATGTTACCTACTTTACTTTTATTCAAGAGAGAGTAGTGTTGTTGAAAATAAAATCAATTAAAAAGAAATGTTTTCCTTGTTTTCTTCCCTAAAACTGCTGCTTGCATACTAGACGATAGCGTCGCGACAGCGGTGACATGACCGCGATGCGGCAGCAGGTTTCGAGCATACCTTCACGGTATTGCATACATTTTTCCTGCCCTGCTGCACGTCACCGTCTAGATAGTGCATAAACAGTCGTTGGCTACATACATACAATGAAGTATGTAAACAACACTACAGTAAATAAATACCAATGTGATTTAAAATATGCTTACCGGTAGAGTGTTCACTATGACCTCGGAGTCCCCGAGCCCGAAGCCCTGTCCCGACACCGCCAGCATCCGCTCGTCCCATTGCTCCAGCAGAGCTACCGGTGCCGCCGGCCCACACCCGTTCCGTGGGCCTGCCGCCTGGCTCTACCGGCCAAGTTTTTTAAGTGAACTACTGTCTATTGTCCGTCCAATACTGAAAAAAAAGATGAACATATTTGTAAAATATTATATTAGTACGACCATTGTAATACGACTTATTAAGTTTGATGTTTGAAAGGAATTTGTGAATACATAAATATAACACACCTTGTGCTACTGTTGCCATGTTATGGCGCAGCCCCCCGATGCTTTGAGGCGCTCCGTTAGGCCCATCCAGAGGCGCGAGCATCGCATTCTCTCCCGACAGCCGGCCCCGCGCCAACTGCGGATTTTGTTCCATGAACGCCGCCATCACATCATATCTCTTTGCACCGCAGTTGGCCGGGAGCGGAGTGTGGATGAGGTGCCTGCACTTGGCTCATGTTGCGTTACACTCAAGTACGGTATTGAAGAAAAATTGGTAAATTCTTCTTCTTTTTTTTTTTTTTATTAAACATGACAGTTGAATGACTGACCAGTGTTGCCAACTCAAATTTTGAAATTCTCCTAGATTGACTTCGAAAATCTCCTAAAAATCTCCTAGAAAATTTTCACCCTCCTAAACAATTCTCCTGTTATTCAAATTATAAAAATTTCACCACATTTTTAGTGTTCCTTATTCGTACGAGACCATATTACTAAGACTAGGCCATCTGTCCGTCCGTCTTTCTGTCTTACATATAAAGAGCTTATCTTTTTCAGCCTGAAAACCGGTCAAGTGCGAGTCGAACTCGCGCACCGAGGGTTCTCTGTCAGTCAGTCAGCGTGTAAGCGTCTACTGCTGGACATTCGCCTTCAATTTTCCACCAGTCTCTCGGCCTTCAGCGGTACGGACCACTGTTTTCCGCCGACATACTTCATGTCGGCGTCCCACCTGGCGGGTAGTCTTCCCACACTCCGTTTTCCTGTCCACGGCCGCCAATATAGTACATGGTTACTCCAACGGTCGTCGTCCCTTCGGCTAACGTGCCCAGCCCACTGCCATTTTAGCTTATCAACCTATTTTCCAATATCGATTACTTTGCTGCGTCGGCGGATTGCCTCATTTATTTATTACGCACCATTTCGCGTAGCTATACTCCCAGCCCAGCATGGCTAGTTCCATCGCTCGCTGGGCAACTTTGAAAACAACTATAGTCAGAGCTCACGTTTCACACCCGTACTAGGAGGACGCACTGGTCATAATATACGGGTCAGACCTTGGGGCGAATTTTAAATTTCCGAGGCAGCCCAACTCAATTTGAATTCGTCCCTCGACCTCCTTAAGGAGACCTTGTCTACCAAGCAGTATTTGACCGAGATATACGTACCTACTCTTCCTTCAACCTATTCGATCACTTCTCTGCCAATAACGATTTGTCCTCCCGTCATAGCCACGATTGCCATTCTAACCACCACGTAATTCGTCTGTTTTAATTATTATTATTTTTTTAACCACACCAAGTTTGCCACTTCTACGTATTACCGATTTTACGTTAGAGCAAAAACAAACAAGTATTTTTTCTTTTAAAACACGTTTCTTGTATGGGAAAGCCCTAATTTTTTTCTTATTATTTGATAGAATGTCCGCCAATATTAAATAACACATAATTTGTTAAAATCACAACCAGCTACCTATTACGGTACAAAAGATACAGCCCTTATAGTATTGCGGACTTACGGACAGACTATCGACGTAGGCTTAGTAATACTACTGATTATTACAAAGAATACATGCAAATAACATTGGTTGATAACAAAATGTTCGTTCGGTTTGGCCCGCCCGGTAGTCGGCTGGTTGGTCGATCGATGCACGCACCGCACACACTCACAGAGTATCACGTTATCCTATCCAAAGTGCAAGAAGGTGAACCTTGCTCTTGTCAAAAGACAAATCCTATCGTATATTGTGTGACTTGAGAAGTTGGTTGGTTGATTAACAGGCAGTTCATTCATTGTGTTGTCACCGTACATTCCGACATATTTGTTTAAAATATATATGTAAATATATCTTTTAATTTTAATCCCTAGTTTCTCACCCCTAAATTTTCTCCTGTCGTGATTTTCTTTCTCCTAAATTTTCTCCTACTCTCCTAACAGGCAAAAAGTTCTCCTAGCACCACTGAAATTCTCCTGAATCTAGGAGAAAATCTCCTAACATGGCAACACTGTGACTGACACTGGCACATGGTCTAGGTCGACATAGTCTATGCTAAGCACTCATTTGTTTAAGTAAAAATGGTTAAAAGGTAGTAATTAATAATTTTTTTGGCATAAATGTTCACGAATTTCCATAAATTATAAATGCAACATATAAATAATTACATAACATAAGTTTTAATAAGTAATCGCAAGTAATCTAGGCCGTCTTATCTATGGTAGGTCGACACTCACTTGAACGCCGGTACCGATACAAATGACGCTAAAAGTGAGAAGGAGTACGAGTAAACTCCCTCGCATATTTCAAGCGAGAAATGCCGGTAGGGCCCCAGGTGTCTTTCTTCTTCTTCTTTTATAAAATAGGTCAGGTGTCTTTCTTCTTCTTCTTATTTTATAAGGTGGCAACCAAACGAATAGTGACTTCGTTTATTACTGCCAATATCCAGTGACGGCGCTGAACGGTATAAATTTATAATTACTTATAATAAAACAAAATAATGTTGAAAAGAACGAAATATTTTAAGATACTAGTTTTGCATGCGCAAATTCTTGCATGTCTGTCTGCAAATAAAAAGATGAAACTAAATAAAATATACATATACATATCACACACGCTGAATCCCGACAATCGGGGTAAGCAGAGTAATCGGTGTTGTGCTGCAAGAACTCTGGTCAATTACAGCACAACATCGACCACCACGTTTCGCAAAGTATTCGAACAAGATTAAATCGATCAAGCAGCAAGTAAGGCACAAAGACCCACCTGCTGCATGACTCGGTGGAAGTACCGTGCTAAGGTGAGAGGTGGCGAGCCTGTCGCCCTTTAGCACGGCGTCTTGTCCTTATCCCTTAGTCGCCTTTTACGACAAGCATGGGGAGAGATGCAGTGGGGCTATTCTTTTTAAGTACCGGCCCCACACGGTACTAAATATATATATATAATATATATATATAACATAAATAAAATAAAATACATATATTAATATATAGTTTACATAGGTGCCTTTCCGTCCGTCCGCCCGTCCGTCGGTCTGTCACGCGCTGTCCGGAACGTAAAGATAAAATAAATCTAAAGAAATATAAATACTTATAAAATATTTTATTTTTATGTGTTAGTACTAAGCGAGTATCCGCTTTATATTTTTTTTTTTTTTTTTTTTTTTTTTTTTTTATGGAAACTGACACGGTTGGCTTTCATCACCTACAACATCCGTGATGTCAGCCCATAACACCGGGTGAACTTGGTGCCACGTCAGTGCTTCCCTTCGGTCGTGCCGGCTACACTGAACTGGACGGAAAACACAAACTATTTACATAGCCGTTTCGACCGACCTTTCATTCAGTGCGGTGGTACCAACCCGGGCGGGTTAAACCCTACCACCTAGTAATATAAGAAGGGAGTCATATCCCTTAGTCGCCTTTTACGACATACACGGGGAGAGATGCAGTGGGGCTATTCTTTTAAAGTACCGGCCCCACACGGTACAAAATATTTCTTCCTTACCTTTAATAAAATCCAACGTCTGCTTTCTGTCTGTCTGTCTGTCTGTCCGCTTATAACTCGAGAACCACTGAAGCGATTTCCGCGGGCACAGCTATCATTAGATAAAATGCAAAGCCGAAATCAAAGGTGGCGCGTTTCGCAGGAGAATTCGTCATACCTACTATAGAAGATGCAACTGTTACGTCATCGACCCGGTGGCGAAATGAAACACGCTGGCGGCTCAAGCCGGAGTTCCAGTTTCGAATCCTGGTCGGAACCGTGTTTTTTCTCTTAATTTTCGCCTTTGGATTTATCTAATGAAGAAAAATTATAACGTAGTACATTTAGTCCTTAGAAGAAAAATATTTTGAAGTTTATAACTGAGAAAATGCTCGAGGCACGGCGACCAAGACCGAGATGCAAGAAGTTAATTTGTTTTGTTTTTTTTTTTTTTTTATTTTATTTATTACGGGACCCTCAATGTGTGTACAACGTTCGCACTTAACAGGCTTTTCCATGTTGACTCTACATTCACTTGATAGAAATAACGTTTGCTGAGTGAAATTGTTGGTTTATGGAGATAGTTTTGTATGCACGTAGCTTTTACGTAGCTATCTTCCTTACTTTGACAACTTTTGAACAATAAACATTTTCAAATGTTTCAACCACATAATATCGTCTGTAGGTACTCGCTATTAGATACAAAACATCTACGCGAAACCTTGAGTCCTTTGAAGAAAGCAATGCCTGCACTAGCTGATAACAAGATATTTAGGGACTTTTTTAGGACTTTATTAGGCATTGGGCAGGGATTGCATCCCTATACGCTGGACTTACCACGAAAGCGTACCAATCGGTTCTGCAGATCTTTCCTCCACAGAACTGGTAAACTCTGGAACGCTCTCCCGGCTCACATATTTCCCCCCAAGTATAGTCTCGGCTCCTTCAAGAGAGGCGTGGATGGGCACCTGTCATGCAGGCCGGCATGGCATTCGCAGCCCCCGCATGCGACCGAATGTCCATGGGCGTCGCTAGACACCTTATGGGTGGATCGGTGCCACAAGTAGCGCTTACTATAAAAAAAGAACATTTACATAAGGTGCAAAGTGGACTTATCCCTGACAGAGATTTCTTACAGTCAAATTTTGCGTGTTTGTCAGTCATTCAGCGTGTAAGCGTCCACTGCTGGACATAGGCCTCTTCAATTTTCCCCCAGTCCTCCCGGCCTTCAGCGGTACGGAACCACTGCTTTCCGCCGACGTACTTGATGTCGTCGTCCCACCTGGCGGGTGGTCTTCCCACACTCCGTTTTCCTGTCCACGGCCGCCAGTGTAGGACACGGTTACCCCAGCGCTCGTCGTCTCTTCGGCTGACGTGCCCAGCCCACTGCCACTTGAGCTTAGCCACCCGGTATCCAATATCGACTACTTTGGTGCGTCGGCGGATTACCTCGTTACGTGTTTGAGATTCGATTAATATAGTGGAATGTAATTAAGTTAATACAATGAATTGCTGAAAAAGCTCCAAGGAAAGTTGTCGACTGTCTGAAGTTGACAAAACATTCGCGTCACTTGGAAGATGATTTCAACAGCATTGTCAACACGGAGCGCGCGCGTGTATGCAAATGACATGAGCTGCGCGCGCTGACTGCGCAGTCACATCGAACTCAACTGTTTACTCTACCCACACGGCGTTGTTGGATTTATCACGAATAGCTGCTGTTCCCGCGTATTCGCTTTGCAGCAAAACATCCCATTTATAGAACGATTTCATATAAATAATCCTTAGATATTGAAAAAATTTATTAATTAAAAAATTTCACATAACTACATAATCTAAAAGAATAGCCCCACTGCATCTCTCCCCGTGTATGTCGTAAAAGGCGACTAAGGGATATGACTCCCTTCTTATATTACTAGGTGGTAGGGTTTAACCCGCCCGGGTTGGTACCACCGCACTGAATGAAAGGTCGGTCGAAACGGCTATGTAAATGGTTTGTGTTTTCCGTCCAGTTCAGTGTAGCCGGCACGACCGAAGGGAAGGCTGACGTGGCACCAAGTTCACCCGGTGTTATGGGCTGACATCACGGATGTTGTGGGTGATGTAGCCAACCGTGCCAGTTTCCATAAAAAAAAAAAATCTATCTATTATTTATTAGTTATTACATACACAAGAAATTAGTAAACATTGTTATCTAAAACGTTGTACAGGCAATAAAAGTAACACATAAAGTAATAAATAAAATTACATTATTATGCATTCACATTCCTACACATACACATATCCATACACACATGCGCTACACACACATGCATACATACACACATTCACATACATATACACACACTTCAACCAACCCTCTCACATTTCCAGCAAACCACATCATACGTGATATGGTGCGCAACGAGGCAATCCGCCGACGCACCAAAGTAGTCGATATTGGATACCGGGTGGCTAAGCTCAAGTGGCAATGGGCTGGGCACGTCAGCCGAAGAGACGACGACCGCTGGAGTAACCGTGTCCTACACTGGCGGCCGTGGACAGGAAAAAGGAGTGTGGGAAGACCACCCGCCAGGTGGGACGACGACATCAAGTACGTCGGCGGAAAGCAGTGGTTCCGTACCGCTGAAGGCCGGGAGGACTGGAGGAAAATTGGAGAGGCGTATGTCCAGCAGTGGACGCTTACACGCTGACTGACTGACTGACTGACTGACTGACATCATAATCATAGAAATAAGATACGCCCTCTATATAGTTAATCGGTTTACTTATGTTGTGCTCATAACACTCAAACTATGTTTAGTTTAAGATTTTGCTGCAACATTTAATATGTAATGTGAATTCGAAATAAAAAATAAATGAAAAAATTGTAGTAAATATATAAAGTTAAACATTGTTTCTTAAAGCTAAAACTAACCTAATCTAACCTAACTGAACCTATCCTAACCTAACCTAATCTAACTTAACGTAACGTAAGATAACTTGGTGTTAAAATATATACACCGAAACAATTTACGATGTTGAGCAAAGAGATTTTATGTATAGAGTGAGCACTACGAAGAAAGAATACAGAGAAATGACGGCCAATAACTGAGGTATGAGGTAAGGTAGCGGGGTGGCGGAACGCTGAGCCGCGCGGGGCGGGAAGCGAGCGGGAGAGGGGCTAGCTAGCGAGCGACTAGCGGCTAGCGGCCCGGCTGGCCCGGCCGCGCCGGTCAGTCAACACGTGCATGGAATACGTAGGGTTGTCACTTAGTCTACCAAAAATATATTTTTCGATTTATTATTTTACGAGTAGGTATTATGGTTAATTGTGCCCGTAGTCTAGTGGTAACGCTTCTCAATGCAGAAGTTGCGGGTTCAAATCCCGGGCACTAACTAATGTACTTATTTATTTCCTTGATAAAGATTGATATACGTGCATTTCATAACGAATAGGTACGATCGCTCCGGTGAAGAAAAATAAAGTTAGGTAACTAGTGCACACTGGTCTATGAAGGTATTTTTGTGTAAACTGCTTCTGATTTCCACTGGTCACCATGTACGAGTAATCGAACCGGATATAACAAATTGTGACAAGTTCGAGTGCAATATGACTGCCATAAGAATACTCAATAAACAATAAAACAACAACAATAAAAACAATACCTCCTATGTCAGTGAGCAGAGTCCGTGCCTAGCAGTGGGACGTTTTAAAGGATTATAGAAGAAAACAGATAGTGAATTTCATCGAAAAAAACGTTTTTATGTATTTAAACTTAAAATACAGAACTATAATAACTTGAAATAAATACCTAAACTTATATGGGTTTTTAAATTACCGTGGTTATTTGACATTTTAAGAAGTAACAACGGCATTACTCACTATCGAAATACGAGCTGTGTGGCTCGACATTTCGGCCAGAGTGCTCATGATGATGGGCCATACGTTTGGCCCGAAACGTCGAGCCACACAGCTCATATTTCGACCGCGAGTAAAGCCGTTTTGTATTCTTATAGTACCTACACTTAATAACTAGAATAATATCTAAAAAACTAAACTTAATAATAAAGAATTCATAACTGCGGTCTTGGCCTTGGACTAAACTTAAAATCTTCAAACCAAACATACATAAAATAAAGAGTGCAGCATTTATAAAAAAAATATATATATATAACTAAAAAAACCATTAGGTATACTTTGGACTACACACACAAACACAACTAAAATAACTCTTCCTCCGTACTTAAACAAAATAATTTAAATTTCACTTTACACAAATTTAAATTTTCACTTTCCCTTAAACAATGTATCATCTTGGACTATTTTTATCCATCTTTCTCGTATTGATCCCTTAGAAGGATGTGGAAACCTTGTAAAAAAATTGTTTTCTTGAAAATGTCTCAATTACTTACTAATTAAAAAAAAAAAAAAAGAATAGCGACAATTCACTCTCATATTTTAACGTGGTTTAATACATATTTATTTACTTTCATACATGATATCCCAGAACTCTATTTCTAATCATTCATATGTGGCAGCCCTAATGAGCGCGTTCAATTTATTTGTTTAATTAAATAATTATTAAATAGTTATTGCAATGCGAGGTCAATACATAAAATGTACAAAATTTTCAAATTGAAGTAGCGTTGTGACAGCCCTAATTGGCCAGTTGAACCAAATATTTCTAAGCACATGGAAAACAAGATATTATATATAAGGTCTTTCAAAATTAGTTAATAGTACGCTAAGGGGGGGTTCTGTATCGTAAATAAATCGCTTTTGAGGAACAAAGATTTTTTTTTACAAAAAAAAAATTTATAATAATGTAAAATGTAAAAAAAAATTCTTTTCTTAATCGTTTCAGTTTCATGCCAGGAACAAAAAAGTCTTCCAACACATAGATCTCTTTCTTTCAGAAATTGTGAAAACCACAATTTTAGTTTTATTAGTATGGAATAGAAAGAATTTGATTTTTTTTACCAACTTACACGTCACATCAAAATGGTAATGAAGACTTTTTTGTTACTGTTATGAAAATGAATCGATTAGGCTATAAAAATCAACCACATATTTTTTTATTTAAATACATACAAAACATTTTACATAAAAAAAGGCGAAGGTCCAAAAAATTTTATATAGGTTTTACTCCCTATATGATGCAGAACCCCCCCTTAGCGTACTATTAACTAATTTTGAAAGACCTTATATATTAAGATCACAATGAAGTGATACTTACCTATGAAATGAGATGCTATCAGTTTTCCCAATATTTTTGGTATGATTTTTGCAATATCGCAATTCGCAACACACAACCGGGCATAATGACTGGCGCGATGCGAGCCGCAGACGGACGGCAGCGAGCGCGCGGACGGCGCGTCCGCCGCGTTCGGTCGCTCGCGAGCTACTAGTCACAAGAGGGTCCCTCCGCGTAATGGTTACTCCACCGCGGTGGAGCGAAGGCTGTTGCCCGGGTAAGAGGTCTAGTAGAATACATGATACGTCGTTGATGTTGAGCCGATTTTTCGAAATTTCGTGTTAATTTTGCGGATATTTTTGACATTTTACAACTTGACGATAAAATAATCGAGGGCGCAGAACACTCTCACATCCACGCAGATCTAAAAATACATATTTACGAGTGCTTCGGTCGGGGCTACGTGACTTTATGCCGATGAAGTTATTATAAAGAACATACTTCTCGTTAAATCCTAATTTACGATCGAACCCTTCCCATTTGTTTATTTGACTTCACGTTTTTATTGTACCGCTTTATGTCTCTGACGTAGGCTGGCCATACGGCTGGAAATTATCCGGACAGTTGGGAATCAGCGTTAGGGGGGGGGGGGGGGGGGGGGGGGTGGTTGGGGGGGTTAGTTTCTCTCGAAAAGGTTTTACTCAAAAGTATTAAAAGTTGTCACGTGTTTCGCTAAATTCCTACCTACATACCACACGGATACATACATACATACATATCGCACACGCTGAATCCCGACAATCAGTGTAAGCAGAATAATCACTCTTGTGCTGCAAGTAAGTAAGTAAGGCACGAAGACTCACCTGCTGCATGACTCGGTGGAAGGACCGCGCCCTGGTGAGAGGCGGCTCCCTGTCGCCCATTAGCACGGCATGTTGTCTTTATCCCTTAGTCGTCTTTTACGACATGCACGGCAACTGTTCTATTAATTTACATATAGGTTATGGTCAATGCAATCGTAAGTATACGCATTTTACGAAAATATTCCGTCCTTTTAGTTATTATCATACTCATATATAATTGTATTATCGTTTATCACATACTGATCACGTCATGTGATTTTTTTTTTTATTTATACATTTAATGAATTTTTGTATAATTAATTGTTTTGTCATAATATGTATGTATTGTATTTAACATGTAGCAGAGGGGGGTCTTCGTGCCGTACTTGCTGCTTGATAGTTATGTTGTTCTAATACTTTTCCAAATATGGTGGTCGGTGTTGTGCTGTAATTTACAACAGTACACTTTTGCAGCACTACATCGAGTACTCTCCTTACCTCGATGGTCGGAATACAGCGTGTGGTATGTATGAATGTATGTGTTGATGTTTAGCTGTGATTATTTTTTTGTTATATAAGGTCTTTCAATAGTAGGGAACGATACGCTAAGGGGTGTATGTGTATCAGATACTGATCACATTCCCATACCAATTTTTTTTACGATATAAAAAACGTACTTATTATGGTGAAATACGCGCACTTCACGTATTCAATTTGAGGAGTGAGTAGGTTTTTTATAGCGTAAAAAAAATTGGTATGGGAACGTGATCAGTATCTGATACACATACATCCCGCAGCGTATCGTTACCTACTAATGAAAGACCTTATATTGTCCGAGAAACATGGTCATCCTATTCGGATGAAGTTTTATCGCTTTTTGTATCGACCGATGCATGGCCCTCTCTATCTTACAGGCCGTGCTGTAGTGAGAGTTGGCAACATAGCGGTGAACCTAGCTAGCTCCAAAGAACAGGAATTGAGCCGTAGACCGTAAACGTCATTCGTTGCTCTTTGGTTTTCGATCTGCAGTTAGAAGTCAGTGTTTGAAGTGTTTTGTTTAATATTCTTGTGTATAATTGTGTGAACCATCGACGTTTCGATCAGCGGTAATACATCAAGGTAAATATTGCATATTTCTAAATAAATTTACGTCGAAATCAGCCACACCAATGTACATAACCTCAAATTACACCCACGCCTTGCCGCCTTAGCCTACTAGTAGTATTCTTTGTTGATGTTTTTCCTCACCGAAGCGATCCATATTCACATGTTGTGCATGCGCCGGGATTTGAACCCACTACCTCCCGCTCGGCAAGGCAATGCATCGCTTTCTAGGCTACGAAGGCTTTGAGATTAGACTGTTTTATTTGTAGTGTGCATAAATAGCAAGCCTCTATTCTAGTACCAAGCTATACCTACCACAATGTATTTGATCTAAGACAGGTGACCGATCTGCTGTTGCTTGTTGCTAGAGCATGTCAATCACAAAAATTTTGCCGCCCCATGTGCATCGCAGCAATATTAAGTGGAAGAGAGAGAATGAATATAATCACATAGTACAATCCACAGACAAGACAACCAGTTCGATCAGTACAGTCCGTCCAGTCAGTGAGTTGAGTCGGTCGGTTCTGTCTTCCGTCTCCGGCGGGTGCCGGCCGGGCCGGGCATCGATGCGACACTACGAACGAGCGCGTGTCTCTGTGTCCGTGTAGTACTGTGGGTCGGGTCTGTCAGTTCGGTCAATCAATCAATCAGTACCCGGTCGGCACCCGGCATCCCCTCGCGAACCGTGATCCGCGGCCCACGACCGTCCGTCAGCCGCGACCCGGACAGATGCGAGTGGACAGATGTGGTGAAAAAGTGTAGTACCACTTCATGTATTTATTTTAATAAACTATATTTGCAGATGCCGAGGCGATGCTGTGTTCCTGGATGCAAATCCAATTACGACTCCACATTGAAGAAGGGAGGGACTCCAGTGTCAACATTCTCATTCCCGAAGGAAGAAAGTCTGCGAGAACGATGGACAAAGGCGATCCCGCGCGCGAATTGGACACCGGGCTCCGGTTCGTTCGTCTGCAGCCAACACTTCAACGCAGAGGAGATAGTTCGAATGGAACAAATACACCGCTCCGATGGAAGCATCGAAGAAATGCCACTTCGGTGTCCGCGATTGATTCCTGGATCCGTGCCTCACGTATTTCCCGACTTACCAAAGTACCTGAGCACCGAGGCCAGTACTTCACGTACAAACCCAGAAGAGAGGCGGGAAAAACATGCAAAAAGATTAGAAGAAAAGACTGAAACTTTTTTAAAATGTGATATAATTCAAGACTATGATAATCTTAAAGACGGACTGTTACAATCTAAGTTGGATGTGTGCCGCGAGTGGAAGTGGTAAAATTTTACACAACTGTATATACCTGTACATAATAAATATTGACTTTATGGATGCTTCATCTTCTGTGCAAGACTATCTAATCGGTGCAGTGAAAGTAGTTAATAGCATTGTAATAACTAGTGATCTAAAGGTTAAGGTATTTTTAAGAAATAATGAACTCTCTCATCACGATCTAAAGTGGATATTGCCCTCAAATTTACAGTTGAATAGGTGGTCTCAGCTCGAAAATTTGTTAATTAGATATAAGACAAGCGAGTATTCTGAAGATTTTTCTTCATCAAATTTTAAATTTTATTTAAAAAAAGCACATGAAAACATTGTGAAAGCAATTGAGCATATCGACGAAAGTTATTGTGGACCACTCGAGAAACAGCTTGATATTATCAGGGATCAGTTAAAGTTGTTTCTGACAAATAAGCGTCAGTACTCAATATCAACAAAAATCTTTGCTTTTCTGATATATTTTCAATCGGCATCATGCTATGAGTTGATCCGCAAATTTCTGTTTCTGCCGCATAAGCGATATCTCCAATACATATCTTCCTCGCTGTGTGTTAGTCCTGACGGCGATAATAATACCTACCACTATCTAAGTCATCTATTCAAAACCCTTAATGATAGGGAAAAAATTGTAAATCTTGTAATAGACGAAATATATGTGAACAGGAAAATAGAATACAAATCGAAAAGTATTGCAGGTTATTCGAAAAACAATCCAACGGAGCCTGCAAAAACAGTACAGAGTTTCATGATTTCCTCTCCGTTCGGGCATTTTAAGGAAATTGTAAAACTATTCCCGTGCAATAACATGACGGGCCAACAGCTAAAACAGCTGACTTTAGAAGTCATACAATTTGTGCAATCAATTGGATTTAATATTCTTTCTATTATTACGGACAATAACAGAGTGAACCAGTTTATGTTCCGAACTTTGTTCAGTGATAATTTCTATATGGAAAATCCAAATCAAAGTGGCAACCTATTATTTGGCATGTACGATACAGTACATATTTTTAAAAATATACGAAATAACTGGATTAATTTAAAATCACCAGGGAAAACATTTATGTTTTCAAATTTTGAAACGGGGGAAATAAAAATTGGCGCTTTTGGGGATATCGAAAAAATTTTCAAAGAAGAAGAACACTTAGTAATTAAAAAGGCATACAAATTAAATTCAAAAACAATGTACCCCACAAACTTTGAACGACAAAGTGTAATTCTAGTTGATAACTTGTTTCATTATTCCACCATAGCTGCTCTAAAATCTCAAGACGATACAAAATCTACTGCTGAATTTATGGAAATAATTAAAAAATGGTGGAACATTGTCAATGTTCAAAACACTTTAAAAGCTATCCTCAAACGAGATGATCAATGTTCGGCTATAAAATCTATAAATGACCCCAATATTTTATTTTTGAAAAAATTTGCTCTTTGGCTTCAAAACTGGAATGCCCTACCGGGAGGATCGTTTTTATCGGCTGATACGTTTGCTGCAATTTTTCAAACTACCAAGGTACTAATTGACATTGTTGAAACATCATTTAAAAAATATCCAATAAAATATATATTGCTTGGGAAGTTTCAATCCGATTGCATAGAAAAAAGATTCGGCCAGTACCGGCAACTCTCGGGGTGCAATTATCATGTTTCATGTACTCAAATAATGGAATCGGAAAAAAAAATTCGCGTTAAACATTTAATGAAGTTGGAGGACTTAAAAGATATAAAAAATGTAATTCCTTCTGAAGATAATGAAAATACATGCAATATAGATGAATTAAAATATATATTGTCGACGGATTATCTCCAAAAGTGTGACATCGATGAAGCGTCACAAACGTACGTATGTGGTTATGCTGTGCATTCTGCAGTTAAACGGTTAGGGTGTGATTTGTGTTCTGTTCTCATCCGAGATAATAAAGGTGAGAATATCAATATGGAGTACTTCGATTATTTGCAAAGAGGCGGCCTGAGCGTACCAGCAGAATCAGTAAAATATCTGTGCTTTCATTTGTACGCTATTTTTGAGTACATAATCAATGATAATGTTATGAAAGGACTGTTATTCCAAAATAGTGATGTAAGAAGTACACTGTGCACTTTAACATTTTGTAGTTTAGAATCTGACATGTTTTATAGAGATTTAGATGGCTCGTGTGAGCTCGGACACCCGACAAAACATGCCTACTATTTAGTTTGTAAGGTAATTGTAAATATAATTTTAAATAATTATACGAAAAATATAAATAGTACATTAAACTGCACAAAAAATAATAAGAGGAAATTGGGCGTTTATTCGAGCGCACAATAAAAACTATTTGTAAGATCCCAGTTTGTAGTGTTATAGTTAGTTACCCACTGTTTTTTGTAATGTAAATATTGTCAATAAAAATATACAAATGGAAATATTGGTTTAATTATTTCTACAAACCTTGTGATATCTAAAATACCCCAATAAGTTAATTGATATGTCTATGAATAAATTAGTATTTTATTTACCGGTGCTCTCATTTGTGCATCTCATCCTTCGGGCAAAAATCCAAACCAGTGAAACTATTAAATTAATGAAATGATTCTAAAATGGTCTTAAATTATTTTATCTTATCTTTCGAGTATCTAGAGAAGGTATACTTACTTAGTAATTACTAATTTGTAAATCAAGTTGTCATGGCTCACTTCCTAGTCAAATTAATGGCATAATTCAAAATGGCAAATTAATTATTGTTATAAATATGACAATAATAGAATATTAATAAATTTATCAATAGAATATTATGCGAGGATAAAACGCTTACATATCATTAAACTTGTACTTATTGTGCCGCATTTTGTGTTGAATAATATATTCATTGCATATCTAGTACAAATGTAGGTAGGTTCTCCATAGGTTCACCGGTTTCGTAAAATGCGACGTTGTGACATTTATGTTCAGGGCTTGTACGCCAGTACAATATAGAAGGCTATGACCGATGCCTCTGTAACGTCTTATTTCGGATTGCGCGTGTCATTTTCCTTGTTTCGATGACAATAAGATGTTTTTATCGTCGTCGCTAAACTTCGAACAATACACATTAATTTTATGACGTTTCGTTGATCGAATACTGTAAAAAAGTTGTAAAACTAATTTGATTTATTGAATGAATTTGGACATGGGATCCTAAGATCAAACAGCATATCGAATTCTAAAGACAAAATGTTGAGAACTTCAAGAGTTGTGTATAAAAGATATCGATATAAATAATTACTAATAATAAATCTGTAAGGGATGATCGTGGAGTAAGTTAGGTACTTTGTGTTATTATGAGATATTTCGTTTGTAGGCCCTATATGACTCTATGTATGAAACTAAAAGTAAATTGACGATTTTTAGAAATATTTTATGTTTGTATGTTTGTTCCTCCATAACTCTCAAACCGATCATCCAAATTCGATGAATCTTAGTACAAGCACATTTAAGTATACGTGAAACAGGATAGACTAAATCAAATTCAGTTCCAGTTACCCTACGATGTGACTCTCATACAAACCTAATTGTTCCGCGCGCGGAAGTAAAGGTACGGTAGCGGGCTTACTTACTTTGTCAGCCTCGATAGCTCAGTGGTGCAGACAGTCAACTGTCGCTATTGAATGTTAAGCAACGCTGGGTGCGGTCAGTACTTGGATGGGTGACCGCTGACCGTTGGAGGCTGACCGAGGTTCGGATTCCTCGTAAAACTGTAGGTCCCTTCCCTCCTAATCTTACTTGGTGGTAGGGTTTAACCCGCCCGGGTTGGTACCACCGCACTGAATGAAACGTCGGTCAAAACGGCTATGTAAATAGTTTGTGTTTTCCGACCAGTTCAGTGTAGCCGGCACGATCAAAGGGGGAAGCACTGACATGGCACCTAGTTCACCCGGTGTTATGGGCTGACATCACGGACGTTGTAGGTGATGTAGCCAACCGTGTCAGTTTCCATAAAAAAAAAAACTTACTTTCTTATTTATAAATACGAATTTCACGCGAGCGAAGCCGCGGGCAACAGCTAGTAAGTAATAAATAAGTTCGACAAAGAACGATGGAAGAATAAAATTTGTTCTTGTTGGGTTTCTTTCAGCCACTCATTGAAGTCTTTAGTATGATGATAATCGTGTGAATTACTTTTGCTGTGCGTATGTGAACTAAACGGTATCCCCGATACACAATAAGTATGCACAGTAATATTTTTTATTTTTTTTTATGGAAACTGACTCACATCACCTACAACATCCGTGATGTCGGCCCATAACACCAGGTGAACTTGGTGCCACGTCTCAGTGCTTCCCTTCGGTCGTGCCGGCTACACTGAATTGGACGGAAAACACAAACTATTTACATAGCCGCTTCGACCGACCTTTCAGTCAGTGCGGTGGTACCAACCCGGGCGGGTTAAACCCTACCACCTAGTAAGGTAAGAAGGGAAGGGATCTACAGTTTTACGTGGAATCCGAACCACGGTCACCCATCCAAGAACTGACCGGCCCAGCGTTGCTTAACCATCATTAGCGACAGTCGACTGTCTGCACCACTGAGCTATCGAGGCTGACAAAATGAGGTTTTAGTGGTAATAAGGTAAGAAGGGAAGGGACCTACAGTTTAACGTGGAATCCGAACCACGGTCAGCCTCCAACGGTCGAGCGGTTACCCATCCAAGTACTGACCGCGCTCAGGGTTGTTTAAAAACAGTCGACCGACCGCCCCACTGAGCTACCGAGGCTGACGAAATTTGTGCTTAGGTTTCACTCGAAATATTTTCCAATACCTATGTATTGAATACTTTGAGATAAGTCGAGATTTGATGGATAGCTTCCGTTTCATCCACTATCTACATGAATATCTGTGCGTGTACCTACTTGATGGGTGTTACCTAACTGCATAGCTAATCACTTCCAATTAATACTTGACAGCTCGAAATTAAATGCCTTAGTACATTGTTATGTTAATTTCGGAATTAATTGAACCGAGCACTTTGCGAAGGAATTCTTATGTATATCGACTATACATATAATTACTGCGTACGTATAGTAATGTAAGTATTTAATATTAATTTATGGAGATATTTATTGGACATTGGGTGGTTAATCTCAAGTGGCAGTGGGCTGGGCACGTTAGCCGAAGAGGCGGCGACCGTTGGAGTAACCGCGTGTCCTACATTGGCGGCCGTGGACGTGAAAATGTAGTGTGGGAAGACCACCCGCCAGGTGGGACGACGACATCAAGCACGTCGGCGGAAAGCTGTGGTTCCGTACCGCTGAGGGCCGGGAGGACTGGAGGAACATTGGAGAGGTGTATGTCCAGCAGTGGACGCATATACGCGGACTGACTGATTGAATGACTGACTGACTATGGAGATATATGTAAGTAACATACTAGTGTAGTAAATGAGTGCTCAAATAAGGGGTGTAGCCGGAAAGCTCGAAAGCAGAAAGTTTGACTTCGGAACTTTGTTCTGACTAGTTAGGAGGTAAACATACTAAAAGTCCCCACCACTGGGGGGGTGCGCCCTAGGGGGTGGCCACAAAGAAGGTGTTTGCGGTGTGCGATTTTCAAAAATGAGTTTTTTACCACACGTTTTTTGTCATACATTGCTTTTATTGCAAATAAAATCGGCTTTTTTTCGGACCTTATATCTCGACAACGATTGAGTATTGGTAAAAAGTGTAAAATATCTAAGTTGTAGAGAATTTTATCACCTCTTATTACATAATTGAACAGTTTTTCCTATGATGCACTGTTTTCGAGGTATAAGCGAAAAACCGAAAAATGGGACCTTCTTTGTGCCCCCATATCCCCCCCCCCCCCCCCCCCTTGGGCGCACCCCCCAGTGGTGGGGACTTTTAGTATGTTTACCTCCTAACTAGTCAGAACAAGGTTCTGAAGTCAAACTTTCTGCTTTCGAGCTTTCCGGCTACAATTAAAATTAAATAAAATTGAATTGAACTATATATTTACAAATTAAAATTGAACAAGAAAAATGATGGTGCTAAAGGCGAGCTTAATACCATAAGGCATTTTGTTCTAGCTGACCTTCGGGATGCGGGAGTGGTGCGTGTAGGCGTCAGGCGAACACGAAATACTTTAGAAAATTAATCAAAAACAAACAATAGAGACCTAGGAATCACAGTTGTTCATGCATCCAATAAGAAAACAAGTACGGAGCTTCGGAAATAAATTAAGAATAACTTCTAGCATACTTTTAACTTAACCACTTAAAGTGAACTACAACGCTATAGGAAATATTTTCCTGCACTTTGTAAAGAGCATCAAAGCCAAGGTCGAATTCCTGCTGTACTATCTGCATGCGCTTTGTGCTATCCGTGCCAACCAAGATCGCGACAGTGCGGTCAGGCAATAGTTGAATATAATGATCCGGCTCGAAGGACCGATCTGTTATTTCGTTGCCATTTTTGTTATCTACCGCCAAATAGGTTGATATGTCGAGAATATCGTTTTGAATCGTTAAAACCGGAAAACGAAGTGGTAACTTACTAACGTAGTTTGCGAATTGTTTTGAACATGAGGCACGAAAGTACAAACTTTACTGCAAGGCAAGGTCAGCTTTGACGTCCGAAGTGTATTGTGATTGGCTCTTTGGCCCCGCGCGCTCTCCCCTCCCCTCCGCCCTCCCCCCCCCCCCCCCCCCCCGCAGAAACCCCCGCCGTCTGTAATTGGTTCACGCTGCAATCCTATGCACCCCACCCGCTCCTGCTTCCCTTACCTCAGTCTCCCCGCTCCTGTTATTTTCTTGCGGATATTATTGGTACTTATTAAAAAAAAAATCACGCACAATAATTATTTATGGAAAAGAAGAAGAACGGAGCTCTATCACACAAGGTGTCCTAAAACTGTGGAATATCCCTCAGGCGCTGAATACATATTCGCAAAACACCACATTCGCATAATACCACATTCGCATACTTAATACCACATCCTCTAAATATTATCCATAGAACATTGTGTTCACGTTTAGGTAAAGTAAATCTTCATTGGTACGGTGAGTAAGCTCGCATAGAATTATCGATAAATGGCCCTAGCTAGCCCGAGGTGAATTTCCCTGGAGATAATTTTCGACTCGCTTCCTTTCTCGTACGCAGGCGGACACGAACAATGGTCGGCAAACTCGTTTCTCTCGAGCGTATATAAAAACTTGTTTGAAGCACAAGTGACCGTCTGTGATCGGAGATTTTGATAAATTATGCAGTCCGGGGAACATTTATTGCTTGCAGAATAAATTTGGCTGTCGTCGATGATATATTCACGCATTCGTTAAACATTCTCATTAGTAATTAGTTAGCTTACCGCGCTGTTCGAATGATCATAAAACAACAGTAAGAATACAGTTTGTTTGGTTGGGACCTAATCTTTTTAAGTTTACCCTGCTATGCGCTCACCACTCACCAGTAATAACTTTAAAATATTTTTTTACATATTTTAATGTAATTGATAACTTAATACATGTAAATGAGTTATAATAATAAATAAGTAAGTACCTTAATCACTAGTCAATAATATATTTTAGAACTGAATGAAGTATGAACAGTTAAACAAAACATAATAATACAGGGTGTTCGGCACATCGACCGACAAATTTTTTTTGTAGGTAAGTGGGGTCATTTGCAACCTTTTCACCCATGATACCTTTTGTCAGATGTCACGTGGTATCGAGATTCGAGATAGATTTCTTTTCTTTATTTTTGAAAATTACCAAAATCCCAGCTATTAAAATTGGATATAAACGGGGGACTGAATTAATCTCCTGCTAATGCTGCCCCATCGCACGATGGCGAAGTAGTAGCGGAGTGAAATTCTTTCTCCAATTTCCGACTCACACCTCCTCGCGGTATATCCTGGAAACTTAGGTGCGTAATACCGTAGGTATTACAATCCTAAGGCTGACGAGAGCGGAAGACTCGCCAAGACGTTTGGCCAACGTGGCGATTTATGGCCAAAACCCTCCAACATGAAAAGCAACACAGTACCTCGGCCCCTAGTTCCCAGCGGCCCCGCTATTCCGGATCATCGTGGTGGCGGTCCTGGTTCCGGCGGGGTGAGGGGTGCTAAGAATCCCTGGGTTAGATCTGGCTGCCACACCCAACTACACTTGGCTACTCACAATATACGGACCTTGAGAACGCACGAGAAACTGGTCGAGCTAGAACATGAGCTGGCTCATATAAAATGGGACATCCTAGGTCTTTGTGAGGTCGGAAGAAAGGGCGAAGAGACTGAAGTGCTACGTTCCGGCAATCTGTTTTACTTCAGAGGAAATCCCCAAAAATCGGAAGGTGGAGTGGGATTTATGGTGAGGCGCAGCCTCGTGAACAGCATCATCGAAATCGACAGTGTGTCGGACAGAGTGGCCTACATCATCATCAAGCTGAACAAGCGGTATCAGCTGAAGGTGGTGCAGGTATACGCTCCCACGAGTTCGCACGCTGACGACGAGGTGGAGCAGTTCTACGAGGATGTATCCAAAGCCTTGGAAACCAACAAATCTCACTTCCAGTACGTGATGGGAGACTTTAATGCCAAACTGGGCAAGCCTCTGAAGGGAGAGAGAGCAGTAGGTCCGTACGGTATCGGTGCCAGAAATCGACGCTGCCAGATGTTGGTCAACTATCTCGAAGCCAACCAGCTCCACGCCATGAATACATTTTTCCTAAAAAAGGAGAAAAGGAAATGGACGTGGGCCAGCCCTGACGGTTGTACGAGAAACGAGATAGACTTCATACTGGCGGACAGTAAATCGTCATGTATAGACGTTACTGTCCTTAACCGCTTCGATACTGGCAGCGATCACCGACTAGTGCGAGGTACGCTGAAGTTAAACCTCAAGATGGAACGGCGCAAACTCATTCACAAACCCCTGGCCAAGCTGAACATACCGGACGAGACGCTCGAAAATTTCGAAGCGAAACTCGAGGATGCTTTTAGCTTGGTGCCACGAGATGAGGATGCCGACATCGACAAGTTGTATACGGACTTCGTATCCGCACTAACGGACACTGCAGAGCAGCACTTCAGCAAAAGTCGACAGGCACCCCGCAGCAAGTTATCCGCAGAGACGTTGAGGCTCCTGGAAACACGACGGAATATGAAACCGGAGACCCGGAGCAGTATCGTGCACAGGAACCTCAACAAGACCATAGACAAGTCCATTCGCCGTGATATTCGCCGAGAGAACACGAAATTGGTTGAGCGCATTATAGAGGAAAATCGAGGCAGCAAAGTGTTTGCCCGTGCCTTCTCTACCGGCGCTAACCAAATTTCCAAACTCGAGCGAGCGAATGGGGTTGTCACCGCAAGAAAGCCGGATATACTTAAGGCGGTGGAGGAATTTTATGGTGAATTGTATTCCGCAGCAATTCCTGCCCCGAGTCCAAGCAAACCAGTCGACTCTGATAGGCGTGCGCCGCTCACTAGACACTACACGGAGGATCTGCCCGAGATTAGTGTCTATGAGATAAAGGCTGCCTTGAAAGGACTCAAAAAACACAAGGCTCCAGGTGAAGACGGGATAACGACGGAGCTTCTAAATGCTGGCGGACGACCGATCTTGAAAGAACTGCAGAAACTGTTCAATGCAGTTCTTGAAAGTGGTGTAGTTCCCGCCGCATGGCGAAATAGTGTCGTTGTCTTGTTTCACAAGAAGGGGGATAGGGCGAAGTTGAAAAACTATCGACCTATCTCACTTCTCAGCCACGTGTACAAGGTCTTTTCGAGAGTCATCACGAGTCGGCTGACACAGAGGCTGGATCAGTACCAGCCTCGTGAGCAAGCTGGATTTAGGAAAGGATACGGCACCATGGACCACATATTTACTGTGCGACAAGTGGTGCAAAAGTGCGAGGAATACAACAAGCCGCTCTTCCTAGCCTTCGTCGACTATGAGAAGGCGTTCGACTCAGTTGAAAAATGGGCTGTCGAAAACTCCCTCCTGAGGTGCAGAATCGACCACCGCTACATCGAGGTACTCCGAAATCTGTATCGGTCCGCGACGATGACTGTGAGGCTCCACGAAAATACCCAACCCATCCCCCTTAGTAAGGGCGTAAGGCAAGGGGATGTGATCTCACCCAAGCTCTTCACGAACGCATTAGAAGATGTGTTCAAGACGCTTGAGTGGGACAACATGGGTATCAACGTGAATGGAGATCTTCTCAGTCATCTGCGCTTCGCCGATGATATTGTCCTTCTGTCAAATTCCCGAGATCAGCTTCAGACCATGCTGGAAGACCTCTATACAGCGTCGATGAAGGTGGGTCTGAAGATGAACCGGGACAAAACCAAGGTCATGGCGACCGAGGTTATGACGGGAGGACAAATCGTTATCGACGGAGAAGTGATCGAACAGGTTGAAGAGTACGTATATCTCGGTCAAATTCTGCGGCTTGGTAGACAAGGTCTGCTAAAGGAGGTCGAGAGACGAATTCAACTGGGTTGGGCTGCCTTCGGAAAGTTAAAATTCGCCCTGAGGTCTGATCTTCCGCAAAATTTAAAAACCCGTATATATGACCAGTGTGTCCTCCCGGTTATGACGTACGGGTGTGAAACGTGGACGCTGACGGTCGGTGTTGTCCAAAGGTTGAAAGTTGCCCAGCGAGCAATGGAGCGAGCCATGCTGGGAATAACGCTACGTGATATGGTGCGTAACGAGGCAATCCGCCGACGCACCAAAGTAGTCGATATTGGATACCGGGTGGCTAAGCTCAAGTGGCAATGGGCTGGGCACGTCAGCCGAAGAGACGACGACCGCTGGAGTAACCGTGTCCTACACTGGCGGCCGTGGACAGGAAAACGGAGTGTGGGAAGACCACCCGCCAGGTGGGACGACGACATCAAGTACGTCGGCGGAAAGCAGTGGTTCCGTACCGCTGAAGGCCGGGAGGACTGGAGGAAAATTGGAGAGGCGTATGTCCAGCAGTGGACGCTTACACGCTGACTGACTGACTGACTGACTGACAGCTATTAACCCTTGTAACTTTTTTGTTTATGATTGTATCAGCACGAAATAACATTTATTGAATTTTACGATGTACCTTTGTTCTAGAGAAAACATTATTTGATGAAGTTAATACCATGAAAAGGTTTTATGACCTCCCAAAGTCCCGAGAACGAGTAAAAATGTGACAGAATCTTAATTTCTTAATTAATTTATGAAAAAACTAACAGCAATTGCGTGCTTCATTTTCTTTTATAAACTTTGCTACTTTACGCCCTTTCCAACGGTATACCACATGTCATACAAATAATTCACTATGTGGTCAAAATTAGAACAGAGACAGAACAGAACGACAACACGGGCACAAATCGGTGGTCGCTTCTCGTATTGAGAGCGTTTTCAAATTTAGAACATGTACCGGTCGCGCTGGCACTCTTGCAAATTATCCCTAATTTTGTCGTTCTGTTCTGCCTCTGTGCCTAATTTTGGCTACATAGTGAATTATTTGTATGACATGTGGCATACCGTTGGAAAGGGCGTAAACTAGCGAACTTTTTAAAAGAAAATGAAGCTATCAATTGGTGTCAGTTTTTTTTAAATGAATTAAGAAATTAAGATTCTGTCATATTTTCACTCGTTCTCGGGACTTTGGGAAGTCATTATAAGACCTTTTCATGGTATTAATTTCAATAAGACCTTTTCATGGTATTAATTTCATCAAAATAATATTTTTTCTAAAACAAGGATACATCGTAAAATTCAATCAATTTTATTTCGTGCTGATAAAATCATAAAGAAAAAAGTTACAAGGGTTTAAAGCAGGGATTTTGGTAATTTTCAAAATTAAGAAAAAAAATCGTATCTCGATACCACGTCACATCTGACAAAAGGTATCATAGGTCGAAACGTTGCAAATGACCCCACTTACCTACAAAAAAAATTTGTCGGTCGATGTGCCGAAAACCCTGTATAAGTAAATTAACCAATAAAATATAAACAAAAATATTCATCCAACATGGTGTTCAACGGCATGGTCCCCATGACGGGTTTAGTTTTTACTCTATCTTAAAAACGGTAACCTACTAATTACGTTATGGTACGATATCTTCGGGTGCGCGAGTCCAACTCGTACTTGTCTAGTTTTTAGTCCATATTTTGCTCACTTTACACGTCGCCACTTTCTGTGCATACTGTCAAATCATTTCCACTGACAGTTTGCAAAGACAGCGGTACGGTTTTCTTTTCTCACACGTACGTGCATGCTGAGGAGTTCTAAATTCGAATTTGGAATGTACACTGATGGACAGTTTGCAAAGACAGCGCGGTTTTCTTTTCTCACAAGTTGTAAATTCGAATGTGGAATTCAAAAATGTTTTCGCATGTAAATGTAATGCGGTTTATAGTTGTTTAATTGCCGCATACCTATATTCGTGGTTGGAAGAATGCTGATAGGTACAGTTAGACAGATTTGTAGATTCGATTTATAAATACTTTCCGGTTCGATCTCAAATGTTTGTGCTGTAAGGAAAGTGTTGACAATTTTACATAGAGTTGGCGATAAATAAAGTCATCCTCGCGCACCGAGGGTTCCGTACTACCACGTAATTGGCACGGTTTTATTAATTGTTGTTGTTTTTTTTTTATGGAAACTGACACGGTTGGCTACATCACCTACAACGTCCGTGATGTCAGCCCATAACACCGGGTGAACTAGGTGCCATGTCAGTGCTTCCCCCTTGGAACGTGCCGTGTTTTACTTTAGAGTTTACAATTTTCACTATAATCGCACTATGTTTGACGCTTGTATGTACTGTTTTTCCGATAAATTAAAACCAAAAAAAAATTGAAAAACAATCTTGTTTGGGTACCCCCTTAATTTTTTTCTTTTTTTTATTATTGTTATTTGTTAGGACATCCGCCTTATTAAAATATTCTGCGAAAATTTCTACCGGCTACTTATTACCGTTCAAAAGATTCAGCCATTTAACGATAGGACGAACAGACAAACGACGTAGCTTAATAATAGACTTTCGTGCCCGTAGTCCAGTAGTCCAGTAGTCTCCTCCAGTAGTCCAGTATACCCAATTATACGTCATACCCCAAACAACACATAATTTGCTTATGGTAGAGTTCCGATGGCAGATAGCTAAAAAAAAAGTAGTCCAGTATAGCCAGAAATCCAGGGAAGTCTCCGGTGTGGCACCTAACTTCTCCCCGGTTATATTGGCTGGTCGGAGAATGTGCTTTGGCCCCTCCGACTCAGCCACCCATACCGGATTACATAAAAAAATGCGGAACCCTAAAAATAAAATAAATTAATAATCACGGGGACCTCCACCATTGTCTATATGACGGATGCTGTGTGGGGAGGAATGCAAAATAAAAAATAATAATTATAGAATTCGTTCGAAAGTTATCATTTTATTTACTCGAATTCATTCCTGGAACAAAAACACGACGTCCGCAGTTTTAGCATCTGCGCGCTTTGGCTTCTGGATTTCGGGGCAGACGAATGTGCGCCCGGGGTCATTGGCCCCCGCCTCTCCCCCCCCTCTCCCCCCTCCCCTCGCCGACGCGCGACGCCGCCGCCGCGGAGCAGAGGCGGGCGGTGGCAGTCTGCTCCCGCGCACCTCGTGGCCTATATCTGGTTGTTTGTTACCAATACTAATAATAAATCTGTAAGGGATGGTCATGGAGTAAGTTACTTTATTTTATGAGATATTGCGTTTGTAGAACCTATATATGTTATTAAAACTAAATTGACGATTTTTATGTTCCTCCATAACTCTTAAACTGATCACCCGAATTCTATGAAACTTAGTACAAGCACATTTAACTATACGCGACACAGGATAGGCTAAATAAAATTCAGTTCCGGTTACGCTAAGATGTGGCTCTTAAACCGAATTGTTTCGCGCGCCGAAATAAAGGTATCTACGGTAGTAGATACTTTCTTCTTTTAAAATATGAATTTCATGCGAGTGAAGCCACGGGTAAAAGCTTTTGCAATAAATCGAGAAGCATTTGTGGTAATTATGTTCTAAATCTAACAGATGATTAAAATCTTTATATTATCTCAGTAGTTGTAGTAACATGCTTTATCTTTTTGAACGATTCCTAGAAGTAAAAACGTTTTCTTAAATTTTTTTTAGAACACTAATTCAGTTATATAACAAACTTATTCAATTAAATACAAAATGTATATTCTCAAATCAAAACAAACGTGCAGCTCGCGCAACATAATTTTATGGCTTAGTGAAGGGAGATTCCCTTCACTGAGCCATAAAACTTTATTATGCGAACTGCACATTTGTTTTGATTTGAGTATAGTTACCTATTATGTGAATTGTACTTACATATTTCTCTTGTCATTCATATGATGGCGTTGAACAACAGTACCAATGATTAATGTACATAATATGTAAGTCTATTATATAGGTACATATATATTATGCGTATTAAAGTATTTATGTAGCATTCGTTTGTAGTTTATCATATTGGTTTACTGCTTAATACATTGCCACAAACTGTTCTTGTTCACCTACATATACTTCTTCCACATTTCAAAGTTTAGTTACAATAGAATGCCTCACGTCATTAAGCTCGCCTATTGTGCCTAATTTGCATAAATTGGTATTCAATAAAGCATATATAAATACATACATACATATTTTATTATTAGGTTATAATATTTTTTTAAGACGCTAACTAAAAGTGTGTCTCCAATTCTGCAGAATATGGTCGCAGCATGTTAGGATACCTATAAACAATTTATTGCACACGAAAAATTGTAAAGACATGAAAGAAATAAAGAAAAAACAGGAACGTGCAAATGCGGACTCATCACTACAAAGTGATCTCTTCCAGTCTACTCTTGATAATGAGCGAAATATTTTACATCTCAAGCAAAGGCCGTACAAAGTTATAACTAGCAATTTACGGAATATTAGCGAAACATCAACATTTCTTCGTTTATGGATTGGACCAAACTGGGCAAATGACAGGTCAGAGCTATCACCTAATTATCTTCGAACCGGGACCGCAGAGAAAATCGGATTGAATTTATGTTCCGTGCGTGCAGCTCTCAACCGACACCATACCCTCAGGTCGTACGACTATCTACTCAGTCTGTGAAGTGATAGATGATGGAATAGACAAAGAAAATATACGATTCCTTCATCGCAGGAGAGCTTTGACGCAGCTGCTGTGGTAACAGCCAAACTGCACATGGATGGGAGTTTAACAAAAACGACATGCACCGCCTCAACATTAGGTTACGGTTAAATTAAAGAAGATGCGAATTTAACCCTGGTTATTTTTTTTAAACCACCAAAACAGGTTAATAATCTCTGGGGAGAAAACTCGCATAGTGCCGTCCATCACAGCTGCAGCAAAACTTTCTTGTGATGAAGGACTCGTAGAAAATATGCGTCTGCCGAATGCAGGAGAACGACGGGAATTACTTGAGAGAGTGTACAAAAAGGAGAATGATGAAAAAAAAAACAATCAAAAGGAAGAGGATAAAAAGTAAAAGTGACAGAAAAGGAAAGATAAATATACATACTAAAGAATAGAAGATAGGCATAGGAGAGAGCAGAAGAGACAAAGGATCAAAATGAAGAAAAATAGAAGGTGAGACAAAAATCAGAAACAGAAAGATCATTTCATAAGAGAGAAACAGTGAAGGTGAGCAAAAGAGAGGTAGGTACAGGACAGAGCTGAAATAGTGAAGTATAGCAGGAAAGTAGCAAAAGAGAGAATGTACAGTCTCGGGTACTTCAAGAGGGACTTAAATAGTCACCTGTCAGGCCGGCTCGGCAATCCACCGCAATCCGAAAACCGCTAACGGTACCCCATCTCGCTTTCGCATACAAAAAAATGGTCATTCTAAACAAATCTTCAGCTCACGTTCTCTTCCATGGTCCTGTCTCTCTGTGAGGTATAAACTACCTCCAGGCCCCCTCTGCTCGCCTGGTACTTGCACAACGCAGGCTGTAGCCCCGAGCGTTCGGTTACATTGCGTAAGGACAAGCCGATGTGTAAGTCTGCACGAGATAGTGTAAAATTACATACGTTTTGCGGTCGCTGCACCGCTCTTGGGTAATAACGAGAAGTCGATTTATGACGAATGATATGGCTCGGTTGTAACTAGCCATGCTCCCATTTTTAAGCCCCGACTCAAAGCCTTCGCGAAGCCTTATTCGGGGGGTCGCCGGCAAAAGGAAAAAGGAATTTACACAGAAGGATGGGCCTGAAAATTTGTCAAATCGTGGTGCTATTCTTGAAATGTTAACAATCAAATCATTTTCTAATAGAATTATATTTCTCTTTTCTCAGTTCACATAGTAATAATGAATATAGGTACGAAATAAATCATAAACATAGTGTTTTAAATTACTAACTTTTTTCTGTCTATGGCCCAAGGGGGCGACCCCCTTGGGCCATAGACAGAAAAAAGTTTTTTTCAACCTGTAAAGGGGTCGCGTATTCAAAAAGATTGAAAAACACTGCTGTAAATAAACCCCCACTCTAAAGAAGCCTCTGACTAAGGAGAGCGAAACTGGCGAAAGCAAGAATCTCATCGCCCGCGGGCCCGACCGCCATCTTACTAAACCCCTCCCGCCCCTCCCTCCTCCGCCGTGACCGTCCTCCGCCGCTCCGCGCATTCCTTCCTTCAATCATCTTCGCTCAAGTGTGCCTTTCATACTTTGTATTTTGATGAGGGAGGTGTCATCTTTAATATTATAACATTAATGTATCTGTCAGTGTGTTCATTACTTTTAAAATCACATCGGGATAATGACGAGCGAAGTAGCTGGTAAACCTAGCCGATTTCGAAACTCACCTCCATGATTATGTCTCGTCTAACAGTTATCTGTCGGTTAAAGTGGCAGTTTTCTTTTTTCATGGAAACTGACACGCTTGGCTACATCAGCTACAACATCCGTTGAAATCAGCCCATAACACCGAGTTAACTAGGTGACATGTCATTGCTTCCCCTTCATTTCATGTCGGCTACACTGAACTGGACGGAAAACACGAACTATTTACATAGCCGTTTCGACCGACGTTTCGCTCAGTGCGGTGGTAGTACCAACCCGGGCGGGATAAACCCTACCATCAAGTAAGGTAAGAAGGGAAGGGACCTACAGTTTAACGTGGAATCCGAACCACGGTCAGCCTCCAACGGTCGAGCGATCACCCATCCAAGTACTGACCGCGCTCAGGGTTGATTAACAACAGGCGCCCAACCACACCACTCAGCTACCGAGGCTGACAAACCCTATTCCTCCCGAATGCTATAATTTCCATCCCATCTACCTCACAAGTTAAATACCGTGTCGTCCAGGAAGAAAGCAGTTACTGGACGAGTCTGGCCTCGCTCTGCTACCGTGAATCTATAAAATGTCGTTTATCAAGCGGTATTATTAGCAAGAGTACAAGCAACGACTGCTCTAGCTAAATAATATAGGCAGTTAGTAGAATTAAGCGACATGGTTTCTCAAAATAAGGGCAGACATTTCATCTCTCACTTAGGGGTAAGAATGAGGTTAAGGTGACGTGAGGCTGCGTCTGACTCGAATTTCAAGAAGTTTATCACCAATATTACTGACCTGACAGATTCAGTTTTAATATATGTAATACTTCATCTATCAGCGCAGATCGATAGCTTTTTGGAAACACGATTTGATTAACTTCGCTCTATAGAAAAAAATCATGAATATGCCTCTGAATTTAGTTATAAAAACAACAGATATGTCATGTGTCTAGCGCAACATGTGGCGCCGAGCCACCCATAAGGTGTCTAGCGACGCCCATGGACATTCAGTCGCATGCGGGTGCCGCGAATGCCATGCCGGCCTGACAGGTGCCCATTCACGACTCTCTTGAAGGACCCGAGACTACACTTGTGGGGAAATATGTGGGCAGGTAGAGCGTTCCAGAGTTTACCGGTTCTGTGGAGGAAGGATCTGCAGAACAGATTGGTACGCATGCGTGGTAAGTCCAGCGTATAGGGATGCAATCCTGGCCCACGGCGGAATCGCGTTAAACAGCTCCTACGAGCACTCCCCGTGGAATAAGCGATAGAACACACTTAGGGCGCCGACATCACTATTCGCACGGCTCGACGCTGGATCGAGTCCAAAAGCGCAAGCTGGTATTTGGCTGAGCCATCCCACAAGTGCGAGCAGTACTCCAAGCAGGACCTGATGTGCCATACAAAAGCGCAGCCTTTGGCCCAGCGTGAAGTACCGTCGCACCTTATTGAGTACGCCTAGCTTTTTAGAAGCCACCTTGGCCTTGCAATAGCATCTACTCGTATAATCCTCTATACATTCTCGTATTTTCCTAATACATACCTTTTGAATAGAATATGTCTTTCCTTTACATAAGTACTCTTTCAGTTAATATATATCAACCCAACCAACAAAGTACATGTTTTATTCCCATCACATACCATGCGTGGTGAAGCATTTTCAATTGTCCACGGCGGGCATGCGCAATAATCACTGCCATCAAAGTGATTTCAATTAAATGGATCTCCGGGCGTGTGTCAAGTTGCACTATCATTATTTTAAAGTGAATTAAATTCAACGCCAGAAATGCTAATCATTGCCGACTACGTAGTCGAGTGGAGGGCTCTCACCACGGTATGGGGGTACTGCGCGCTATTTGCATTTTGTATTTTTTTGGATGATCTTTTATTATTATCTGCCGGTATTTGGCAATAAATAATATTTGCTGTGGAATTTTTTAAATAATTAGTTATGACTATAAATATTATATAATTTATTTAATACATTAAAAAATTATTTTTCCTTTTACCCTTTGATGAAGTGTTGGGTTTCAAATTTGAATTTGAATTTGCTAGGTATTTAAAATGCTATTTCACAAATATTCACTACATAAAAAACTATTTTTTTTTTTATGGAAACTGACACGGTTGGCTACATCACATCCGTGATGTCAGCCCATAACACCGGGTGAACTAGGTGCCATGTCATTGCTACCCTTCATTTCATGTCGGCTACACTGAACTGGACGGAACATCGCATGGTATAGATCTTAATTACGTAGGTACTAGCTTTTCACACGCCATCACCAGCGTGAAACTCTGAAACATTTTGAGGTTATTAATTAAACTTTTGCCCTTTGCGTGAAATTCAAAAAATTCCAGAAAGTTATGTCAATTACTTTCATTGACATTATTTTCAGGTTCAAAATTGTAATAAATAATAATTTAAGTAACTTATTTAAAAATAAACTACAGACAGACAGAGTAAACGTCTTGTTTTAACATCTTGTCTGTGATCTTGTCTTGATTATTTTAAAAATTACTTCAAGAAAGTTGGTTTTCTAAAGGCAACGACATGAGACATCGACGGAGCTACAAGCTTGTGCTGAGTCTTGTCGGACTAATGCAATATAGAGTAATTAAGTCGTAACTCTAATTACATAGAGATAGCCCGGCTGACCGGATATACCGGCGGGGTAGGCATGATAGAGCGAAAATACTGCAGCTGCGCAACTATATGTAATTAATTTGTCACTTTACCTTGAATGTGCCACAGGGCTAGAACATAGAAGCGTTTTAAGCTTATATTTCTGAAATTTAATTCGTATACTGAAGAATTTTAGAACAAAGTTTTAGACTTTTAAAAGGCGCATTTTATATAATTCGACGTTAAAAAATTATTGAAAAATGTGAAAATTTAGCTGATTTGACTATTTTGTCGCACAAGAACTTCACAGTTTTATATTATTACAGATCCAGTATGCAACGACCACTATAAACTGCCACAATCATAACATAACAAGTTTCGTCTCCCATGACCTGTGTCCGTGACTATGGTAAAGGAAATCGGAGATTAAATTGATGGGATATTTAATTTTTTTTTGGTATAAAACTGTTAATGTCAATACAAACTTCCTATAGTTTTCAGTGATAGATATCTCGTACGTTAAATGTAATAAGAAACATTTCAAAATAACTTTAAAAAATATAAAATCGACCTTTTGCATCTCATCCCACTTCTGATGCCGGTTGCGAGTCTACATTGATATCATAATCTTAGAAGTGGTTCGAAATAAAACGTCCTACGATATCCTTAACAAGGACGCATAGTCGCGTAAGGTGGACATTCATCTGTGGAACCTTACCAAACTCAGCTTGTTCACTACTTGCAGTGTTAAAGTATGCGTTTTAGCAAGCTAGTAAATTTGACATGGTTCTAGATATGTACGAATTCAGTTCGCATTCTTCGTCTTTCGCAAGTTACTTGGTACAGTTCTTGCATCTCACGAAGGCAACCTGAGCTTTCCAGAAGTCCAGAAGGCAGCCCTGCTCGACACTGCGCGCCAGCCTCGATAGCTCAGTGGTGCAGACAGTGGACTGTTGCTATTGATTGTTAAGCAACGCTGGGCGCGGTCAGTACTTGGATGGGTGACCGCTCGACCGTTGGAGGCTGACCGTGGTTCGGATTCCACGTAAAACTGTAGGTCCCTTCCCTTCTTACCTTACTAGGTGGTAGGGTTCAACCCACCCGGGTTGTTACCACCGCACTGAATGAAACGTCGGTCCAAACGGCTATGTAAATAGTTTGTGTTTTCCGTCCAGTTCAGTGTAGCCGGCACGACCGAAGGGAAGCACTGACACGGCACCTAGTTCACCCGGTGTTATGGGCTAACATCACGGATGTTGTAGGTGATGTAGCTAACCGTGTCAGTTTCCATAAAAAAAAATCGACCGGAGGTTTCTCTCCCTGTGGCCCGACGATAGCTAGAGGACTATCGCGTCACGTGATTCACGTAGGATTTTCAAAGACGTGTTCAGGTACATCTAAGGATGGTCAAAGGATATTTTGTCGCGAACACCACGGATGAACATCCGGTTCTGTTGGTATTTTATTCACAGAATCGGGAAAATGTGGAACGCACTCCCTGCCCATCCATTTCCTCCCAAGTACAGCCTGGATTTTTTCAAAAGGGGCGTGAGAAGTCTCCTGTTAGGCCGGCATGGCATTCGCAATCCCCGTGCATCACAGAATGTGCATCGTTAGACACCTACTCGTAGGTGAAACGATGCCACATGTCGCGCTATCCATAATTTTTCTTTTTTAAGTTCGACCGCGAGCACAGCTAATTTAGGATAAGATGCAACATCTATACCTGTGTTTGCTTTTATTGCCCAGTTAAGACTTTACCACGCATTTTCCTAGCTCTAACAAGACTCTTAGTTAGAATGGCAATTAAAATATATATGAAATTCTATTTTCATAAAATTTTTTAAGCCTTATTTAATAAATGATAGGGTAACTAGTAACAACTGTTTTAGTCGTTTTTACGGTTCCGTATCCGTCGTACGGAACCCTATTACTAAGCCTACGTGTCCGAGGGCCGTATCTCTTGAACCGTAATAGGTAGGCCGTTGAAATTTTCACAGAATATGTGTTATTAGTTATTTTGGCCAATATAACACCAAATAAAAAAAATAAGAAAAAGTAAAAAATTCACGGGCATCCCCATACAAGATACTGAAAAGTGTATGCGCGCCATCTACCGAAAACAGTATGAAGCATTTTAACTAATCATGAATTTTAAATGATATGAAGTATTTCATAAAACGCGCCATAGATGGCGATGACCATTACCAAATATGTGGTATATATGAAAAATATAAAATAAATATATAGTACATTATATAAAAAATACAATACAAAAAAAAGTTACAATTACCTAACCGATACAAGAAAAGTTTTATTTTAAAAAAAAAAATTATTGGGCTCTATCGTAAAAACGGTTCGTGAGATTATAGTGCAAACTCTAAAGTAAAATAAAAAATAATAAAAAAACCAGCCCAATGTGAGTCGGACTCACACTAAGGAGCCAGAACTGAACGAAAGAAAACATTTTTTTTTATATGGGCTTTTTTCACATAGCTCGTGAAGAACCGTGAGTAAAGCTGTTTTGTTTAAAAATAACATTTTTTTTTATAAATCATAAATCATAACACAAATTTATTGTGTGGTTGTACGGAACCCTCGATGCGGGAATCCGACTCGCACTTTTTATTTTGTTTACTGCTCTGTTTAAATTGGTTCTTACAAATAGATCAATTGAGTAAGTAATTACAGGACATTACATTGCTTATTTAAGGCTGCGTTCTCGCGTAGTAGAGACATTGAAGCTATATTGCCACTTTGGAGTGTTCTGAGAAAATCGAGTTGGTTAAACTGGGTTTTTCTTAAACTGAGTCTTAACAAGCTCCTGTAGCTAGCTGTAGCTAGTTGAACCGTCATGGCACTTCTAGCGGCGGCTGGCCGAGTGGTTTGGACATCGGCTTCTCATGCGAGAGGTCCGCGGTTCGAATCCAGTCGGCGTGTACCAATGAGTTTTTTCTGACGAAAACATTCACGTGCACACCTGCTGCTTCACCGTTCGGAACCGGTGTAAAACTGTAGGTCCCTTCCCTTGCCCCTTACTAGGTGGTAGGCTCAAATTGTAGCCGACTGGGTTGGTACCACCGTACTGGATGTAAGATGGCCGCATAGCAGCCTCGGTTGTGTTCTCCTCTAGTACAGTATAGCCAGCAATCCAGGGAAGTCTCCGGTAAGGCACCTACCTTCTCGGAGGTGATATTGGCTAGTCAGAGCATGTACTTTGGCCCCTCTGACTCAGCCACCCATACCGGATTTACATAAAAAAAAAAAAAATGGCGCTTAGCTATATTACTTTATTTTTATAGTGCAGCGATACTAAGTAGGATCGAATGTCGACTTTTGTTGTCGATTGTATACTAAAAACCTCATTAGCGTTTCTATTGTGAAATCTAAGCCTTTCATAATTTATACTTTTCGATGCGCGCTAATGAGCCATGGTTTAGTTTTACATCGATATATCAGCGTGACCACCGTATCGCATCCGTAACATTCATTAAATATCTCGAAACTGTAACAGGAAACGATACAATTTGAATGAATATCACGATGGTCACGTCCCTTTTCGTAATCGGCGAGTAAATCACTACACTTGCGGCTTGCGGTCTCAAAACCAACACACGCCCGCCGGAACCCTGATGCCATTTAAGACATTTGCTACGCAACGCAAGTATCCGAAGGTCGAGGCAACTGGAGTTATCGGAACGATCTCTTGTAAAAATTGGTGCATTTAGGTGTGTTTTTTATTGGTATATAATTTCTCTCCGTTCATCATAAGGACAAGATGCTGCGCTAAAGGGCGACAGGAGAGCCATCTCTAACTTCGGCACGTTCCTTCCACCGAGCCATGCAGTAGGTTGATAAGTCTTCGTTACGTAGTTAATACTCGCTGCATAATAGTTATCATATTTTTTTAATGTAATCCGGTATGGTTGGCTGAGTCAGAGGGGCTAAAGCATATGCCACCAGCCAATATCACCTCCGAGAAGGTAGAAGAGAACACAACCGAGGCTGCTATGCGGCCATCTTACATCCAGTACGGTGGTATCAACCCAGTCGGCTAGAATTTGATCCGTTTTATTAGTAAGGGGCAAGGTAATATCCATGTTGAATCTTAAATTTTTATTTTGTGTAGGTAGGTAAATGTTGTTTTAGCTTAAGTTTTCAAAATTAAATTAAATGACCAAATATTTTGTTTGCACAAAAAGTGACACAACGCCGATTACTCTGCTTACCGCGATTGTCGGGATAGAGCGTGTGTGGTATGTATGTATGCATGCACGTTTAGATTCCGTAATAAAAATTTTTCTTTGTCTCATTTAACTGAACTATCTGTATGATTTTGATTAGTGTCGTTTCTTACCTTAGTCACAGATTACTTAATAGTTCCTAACGGAACAGATGTCTAATTCCAAAGAAAATACGTAAAAAAAGTTCGACAAAGTTCCAAACGCGCGCTTTAGAAAGCAGCGCAAGTAACATTAAACCTTATGTGAATCCTCGAGCGCTGAATTTCGTTTACTACATCTATCCACGAGAGAGAGATAGTGGCGGGGGGACGGCATGTAGGGTTGCCTTGCCTGCCGAGTGCCGTGCAGTCGCGTCCAAGGTCGAGTGTTCCTTAGTACCTATTTTCTCTGGGCGGCACGTTGGTCTATATTCCGTAAAATACACTTGTTACGAGTACAAAAGTTGTTTGTCTTAAATTTCAGTGTTTCTTTCAGTGAAATTAAACCACAGTCACCCACAGTTCATATTTAATTTCACCACAAACACCCTTACACATGACAAGATTTCCAAATCTATGGTTTCATATGGTCTACTGTGCCCGATGCGGTGGTAATGTTTCGTCCCGAGTGCGTTCGAAAACACATCGTGTTTCCAAAATATTTATAATTCTTAATACGCTTGAGTGGTCATGAACATTTGGATTAGATTACGGGCGGCGTTAGACGGAAAAAATGTTTTTATGATTAAAGGTTACTGGAGTCAATAAGTTCATTTGAATATTTTATGTCTATTCAGTTATCCTGTCATGAGGTTGGGCCATTGACTTAAGAGACGGAAGTTAACTTTCTCCATATAAAATCGTCTTTCGGCATTTATGTTTTCTAGCCCCCTAAACCTTATCCGATTTTAATTTTTTTTTTCATCTTAATGACAGTCCAATCCACGTTCCTGACTTTGTTTAGATGAATACAACACCGGAGCTAAAAAAAATTATTTCGACCGAAAAATTTGGATTTATTTTTTATTTTTTGATGTCATGGAGTTCATTAAGCTTTATTGATTCATCACTTTAGATATTAAAAAAGAGGGGAACGTAGATTCGACTGTCCTTATTATAACAAAAAAAAAAAGAATTGTAAAAATCGGATAAGGTTTAGGGGGGGTAAAAAACATAAATGCCGAAAGATGATTTTGAATGGAGAAAGTTAACATCCGTCTCGTCTTACTTAACTACGTTATCTAAGTGATCTGGGCACTATATTTTTTTTTTATTTAAACTTTTTTTTTTTTGCTTTTATAAGCTGAAGCAACTGTCTCCTGATAGTGAAACAAACTATTCTTATGTAATTACTCCTTTACCTTAACGCACAGTTGCCGGTCGCACGCAAAACGAACGTGCACCCGTATATGTAGTAGTTTCGGAGATAGGCTCCGAAAATACTACATACATACCACACACGCTATATCTCGACAATCAGGGTAAGCAGAGTAATCGGTGTTGTGCTGCAAGAACTCTGGAAAATTGCAACACAACATCAACCACCACGCTTAGCAAAGTATTCGGACAAGATAACTATCAAGCTGCAAGTGAGGCACAAAGACCCACCTGCTGCACGACTCGGTGGAAGGACCGTGCCAAGGTGAGAGGTGGCAAGCCTGTCGCCCTTTAGCACGGCATCTCGTCCTTATCCTTTAGTCGCCTTTTACGACATGCACGGGGCGAGACGCAGTGGGGCTATTCTTTTTAAGTACCGGCCTCACACAGTACTGAAATTTGGCCGAAAATACTGAGTCTAATATTTAGCAAAACATAAGGAATATAGGGCTTCTCTTATAGTTTATAGGAAAACCTAAACGAAAATCCCTTAAAGTTCTCACGGAAATCGGAATGGTACGGAACCCTCTCAACGCGAGTTCGACTCGCACTTGGCCGTTTTTTTTTTGACGGACTCGGTTACCATTTTCCTAAAAACAACAACTGAAACTATTTATTAATATTTATCTGTACTGTGCCTCGGTGCTGTGTGAACTGACATAATGAATCTATGCGACGGCGGTGCGGTGTAGCCACTCATGTCGAGTTTAAAAAATACGCTTTACAATTTGAATAGCCTCTAGATTTATTAGCTACCTTGTCCTCTAATGAATCGGCTACTTGAGAGTATGCTTCGCTTGAGCGCTGCGGTTCCCAACCTGGTGGTAAATCTGAAGAACCTGTAAATACTATTTGGTAATGTAAAAACTCATAATCACCTTTATACTTGTGACAATGTTTTACAACAAAAACACCGTGCATTTTATTCTTTAGGTAATATATTTTTTTTTATTTCTTTCTATTTGTATATCTGTCGCAGTATTATTATAAGATTAGTAAAATTATAATTTTACTAGTAAAATCATAATCCTTCGTATTATTGTGAGTCAAAGCAAAAATCCACAATCTTACTGGTTAAAGTTAGCATTATTATAATTTTACTAGACTACCTTAGAAAGATTGTAAAAAACGATATTTTCTCACAATATTACTGATTGATTGGGCAGATTTTTAGTAAAATTATAATTTTACTAAACATAGCTAGTAAAATTGTATGAAGACGTATAGCGTGCGCTGATTGGTTTAAATATTGTGCATATCTAGAGCTTGGTAGGACAGGACCACAGAGTTAATAAATAAAAAATAACTAAGTTATAATGTGTCAAAAAATTTATTAATACTGAGGTACATTACTGTGTGTTTGGTATGCTATCAGTATCACCAAACGTAAAACAATACTGTTTATTTCCGCAAAACGAAGAGACTGACGGCGAGCGCACGTGTGCGTGTGCGCGGGAGAATGGGAGGGAAGGGGGGACGACATGGCTCCACGCGATATCGGCCAATCACTGCAAGCGTCATCTCCCGCCCGCCCCGCGCGCTCCTCAGAAATACAATTTTACTAACCACAATTAGTAAAATTATAATTTTAGTAGATATCTAAGAGATGAAGCGGTCAAATTTTAAGAAATCATAGCATTTTACAATATTTCTAAGGTAGTCAAGTAAAATTATAATAACGCTAACTTTAACCAGTAAGATTGTGAATTTATGCTTTGACTCACAATAATACGAAGGATTATGATTTTACTAGTAAAATTATAATTTTACTAATCTTATGATAATACTGCGACATATCCACTAGTGTCAGAACTAAATCGAAGCAATGGTAAAACCAAACAAACGATCATAAATTCATAATGGTAAAAAAATGGACGCGCGTTAGAAGTAATAATTCTTCCCCTCCCCGCTCCCCTCTCCCCCTCCCCTCTCACCTCCCTCTCCCGCCTCGACTTCCTCAAAGGCAGCATTGCAAAATACTTAAATATTTTTTTTTATGCGGTGACGATGAGCGTGACGATGACGGTGACGTGGCGTTTTTTCTGAGTATACTCCCCATTTTCATCCGAACGCGTCTAAAGACGTTCAATTTATTTCATAACGTGCGTAAAGAAGTATAACTTCAACAATATTACAATAACCGTCCAGCTCAGTGTAGCCGGCACGACCGAAGGGAAGCACTGACATGGCACCCGGTGTTATGGGCTGACATCACGGATGTTTTAGGTGATGTAGCCAACCGTGTCAGTTTCCATAAAAAAATAATAATAATATATAGCGAAGAACCTCGACGACCACCTTGAGAGGCTCTCGCTGAGTGGTTGGGTCAAGGGCCAGATCCAGAAGGCAGACCTGCTCGACACTGCACGCATCGTCCGGAGGTTTCTCTCTTTGGGACCCGACCATAAGTAGCCTGGGTTCGCGCCACCGCGCCGCGCCGGTGGTGAAAGCTCCGTTTATATTTTTTATATACATTTTAGGTAGGTATATATTTGTATTTTTATACTTTGTATATGTAAAATTAATGTAAATATTGTAAATGTGTAAATAAAGAGATAATAATAATAATCCGAATACCCAAAGGTTGGGAAGCGCTGCTCTACCGCATGCATCGACGGAGTGAGTGTACACCCACCGCATGGCATGTAGTAACGTGACACCGCTACCCATGGACGTAAGCCGCTACCGGAGACGGGGTCTCCTCCGTCTGCGCCTGCGCACACAATCTGATCCTAAATTGGAAATGCATCATGTCATACTAGATTATTTCACTACATAGAATAAAGTATTCCACACTGGGATCTACCGGCGACGTACATAGCTTCACGCTCATTTCCCAATGAGGTAGGCAGAATCAACGGATCTGCATATTATGCCACATTGCCATTGTTTTAATTTGATTTAGTCATGACTAGCTTTTGGCCGCGGCTTCGCTCGCGGTAAACTCGGTTTCAATAGCAAATTACATTTAAACGCAAATACGATAATAAACGATCGCTTCTCTTATATTCTCTATCTCGCTCGCTCTCCCGCCCTCCTCCTCCCTTCCCCTCCCTCCCCTCTTTCTCTCTCTCTCTCGCCTCTTTCTCTCTCTCTCTCGCCTCCTCCCCTCTTACCCCTTACCTCCGGGCTCCGTCCTTCTTCCACCCTCTCCATCGGGCGCTAATAACCGATCACTTCCTTTATATTTTATTTCCCTCCCTCCGCGCCCCTCCCTCCCTCCCCCCTCGCACCCCCTCCCTCCCGCGCCCCTCCTCCCTGCCTTCCTCGCGCCCCCTCACCTCCGTCCTTCTCTCCCCTCTCCATCGGGCACTACCATTCGAAACAAAATTCCGTTCAAACTATACTTTCTTTGATACTGCTCGGCATTATTGCTATTTAGCGTGATGGTAAATAGTCTATAGTGAGCCTCAACAACTACTCTTTACACTGGTGCAAACCATATCAAAATCGGTTCAGTCGTTCCGAATTTTACCTCAAACATACATACATACATACAGACAGACAGACATTCCCCTTTATAAGAAGTATAGTGAGTAGAGAGAGTAGAGATTTAGTGCGTCAACTTGTCGGGACGTCTACGTCCACGTCCACTCTGTTAAGGATGCAATTTTTAGGGTTCCGTAGGAAGCGACGCTGGCAGGGACCCTTAAAATATCAGTCAGGTGTATGTCCGTCCTTCCGTCGGTCCGTTAGTTTCGTCCGTCCGTCCAACCGTCCGACCCAAACAAATCATAGCACCTTAATAATAAAAAATGGGCTGATAGCGAAGAGCCTCGACGACCACCGTTTACCGGCACCGACGTAGCCGTTTCGACGCTCTCGCTGAGTAGTTGGGTCAAGGGCCAGATCCAGAAGGCAGCCCTGCTCGACACTGCACGCATCGTCCGGAAGTTTCTCACTTTGGGACCCGACCATCATCAGGTAGCCTGGGTTCGCGCCACCGCCGCGTCGCCGCCGGTGGTGGAAACTCCGTTTGTTTTTATATTAATTTTACATTTGAAGCGTTTGTAAATATGTAAAATTAATATAAAAAAATGTGCAAATAAATGGAAAAATTAATAAATAATAAAAATTTTGTAAACCACACAACTTGATTGTTCTTATTGTCAGTCATTCATTATTAATGTTAAAATATTTTTTCCAAACTAAATAATGTCTAAAATATGAAATGACAAATAAATCATATGTTTATCTAACATTTACTTTTAAACTGCCTAACTGAGATAAAAACAGTCGTCAACTAGTACTCAAATATTACAAATTCCTTTTAGCTATGCAAATGTCATCCATATTGTTATAATATACGATCATGGTAATCGTTTCATAAAATTAATTTTTAGGTGCTTGTTGATGATTCCATTAGAACTGTCTGCATATTATTACGGATTTTATGGAGACAAAAAAAAGAAACTAAAACTTCTGATACACGAGTACCTGATACTTTTGTACCGTGTGGGGCCGGTACTTTAAAAGAATAGCCCCACTGCATCTTTCCCCGTGTATGTCGTAAAAGGCGACTAAGGGATATGACTCCCTTCTTATATTACTAGGTGGTAGGGTTTAACCCGCCCGGGCTGGTACCACCGCACTGAATGAAAGGTCGGTCGAAACGGCTATGTAAATAGTTTGTGTTTTCCGTCCAGTTCAGTGTAGCCGGCACGACCGAAGGGAAGCACTGACGTGGCACCAAGTTCACCCGGTGTTATGAGCTGACATCACGGACGTTGTAGGTGATGTAGCCAACCGTGTCAATTTCCATAAAAAAAAAAACGAGATGTCTCGCAAGGAAGGTGTAAAAGTGTTCTAAGTAAACCTTAGAGTCTTTTTTTTATGGAAACGGACACGGTTGGCTACATCACCTACAACATCCGTGATGTCAGCCCATAACACCGGGTGGACTAGGTGCCGTGTCAGTGCTTCCCATCATTTCATGTCGGCTACACTGAACTTGACGGTAAACACGAACTATTTACATAGCCGTTTCGACCGACGTTTCATTCTGTGCTGTGGTACCAATCCGGGCGGGATAAACCTTACCACCTAGTATGATAAGAAGGTCGCTGTATATTATTGTGTATTTTTCGTTTTCAGATAATAGGGCTATTGGCATATTATAGGCTTCCTTTAAAATAACCCTCTTTTATGTGGTCGCCTGTTACCGGATCCATGTGCCACCCTTATCTAACGTAAGGAGGGTTAAAGAAACGTAATATGTCCGCGCTACCCTGGAAGCCTTATTGTGCACACGCTTTTCACTCCAGTGGATCGCTCAGTGGACCAATTTGTATTGGATTGTATATTTGACTGCGCTCGAACTTGTCACAATTTGTTCTATCCGGTTCGATTACACCCACGAAGAAGAACCGACAAGAAACTTCGCAGGGTATTTTTTTTTATACATATTTTTACAAGTTTTTCGTGACTAGCGACATAATAACACCGCCCATAGTTTTGGGTTTGTGTCTGGAACGCCAAAGCTCTTCCGCTTTTGTTAGCTAGAATAATATGTTATTTATAAGTATATATATTCTCTCCCCGTGCATGTCTTAAAAGGCGACTAATGGATAAGTATAAGGTGCCGTGCTAAAGGGCGACAGGCTAACAACCTCTCAGCTTGGCACGGCCCTTCCACCGAGTCCTGCAGCAGGTGGGTCTTCGTGCCTTACTCCCCTTATATTTTGCTTGTTGTTATCTTGTCCTAATATGTACATTCCTAAGCGTCGTGGTCGGTGTTGTCCTGTAATTTACAAGAGTACTTTCAGCACAACACCGATTACTTTGCTAACCTCGAATGTCGGGATACGAGCGTGTGGTAGTATGTATGTATATAAAAAAATCGGTTAAAAAACAGACATTTATAGCTAGAATATTTATCAATACAGATACAGAAACAAAAAAATACATTGAACACGCATTTTAACTTTCAGGGAGGTTTTTGGAACATTATCTTCAGACAGGGCCAGAAAATTAAAAAAAAAAATGATATTTAAAAAAACCGTGATATTCGGTACTGAAACCACGGTAGTCAGCCTCGGTAGCTCAGTGGTGCGCTCGGTCGACGGTCGCTCGTGATCATAAGCACACCTGGGCGCGTTCATTACTTGGATGGGTGACCGCTCGACCGTTGGAAGCGGACCGTGTTTTGGATTCCACGTAAAACTTTAGGCCTCTTCCCTTCTTACCTTACTAGGTCCCGCCCGGGTTGTTAGCACCGCACAGAATGAAAGATCGGCTGAAACGGCTATGTAAATAGTTCGTGTTTTCCGTCCAGTTCATTGTAGCCGGCAGTACCGAAGGGATGCACTGACATGGCACCTAGTTCACAAAGGTGTTATGGGCTGACATCACGGATGTAGTAAATGATGTAGGTAACCAACTGTGTCCGTTTAAATATGTCACAAATGATATTTTCTATCACCCCTTAAAACAGTTTCCAACAACTCACCCAACACACTGTGGGAAGGGAGACAGTAAAGTTGGTCTCAGGCACAAAACACAGAAACACAGTCGCACAAGTCCATTGTTCTGCCACTATTTACTTGAGTACATATTTTGTTGGAATTTACTCGGGCTAGTAACGGTGAGATCTATGTGATAGATAAGACATAAATTATATACCAACTTACTTACGTGAAGGTATTTCTAATGGCAAGTTTTTATTTATTTCGCAAGAATAGAAATAACGAAACAAATGCAATTAATGCACCCTAAAGCATTCCTTACTATATTAATTACGAGAATAAAACGAAGAGGCAACCTTGTAACGTTCCACTGGGAGTGCTCGGAGGACCTTTTTGACGCGATTCCGCCGTCCCCTTTCCACCTCCGTACAACGCACACTGGGCTGGGATTGCATCCCTACACGCTGGACTTACCGCGGATGCGTACCAATCGGTTCTGCAGATCCTTCCTCCACAGAACCGGTGAACTCTGGAACGCTCTCCCTGCCCACATATTTCCCCCCAAGTACAGTCTCGGGTCCTTCAAGAGAGGCGTGAATGGGCACAAGTGTAATAAAGTGCAATTAATTTTTCTACGGAGCGTAAAGCAAACTTACTACAGAAAAACTTTTCCAGACAACTTTGTGTATACTATACCTAAACTTACAGATTAGTACGCGATAGTATTGTATTGTATGAATAAAGGCTTCGGAATTCTAAAAGCTATTAGTTTCCCACTTAAGAGCGTCTGCCTTCATTCAATCTCGCCGCGGAGCGAGCGCCGCGCGTCTAATTCCACAATACCGTAAATCATCTTCGTTTCGCGCTTGATTAGTGAGCCGTCTACACAGAAGAGGGCATCTAAAGCCTCGGTCACACAGAGCGAAATTGTCCATAGCGACCTAAACGCAGCGCGTAAACCGCTTAAGACGAGACGTACGTTAACTTTCTCCATACAAAATCGTCTTTCGGCATTTATGTTTTCGAGCCCCCTAAACCGTACTATGTACCGTGTGGGGCCGGTACTTTAAAATAGCCCCACTGCATCTCTCCCCGTGTATGTCGTAAAAGGCGACTAAGGGATATGACTCCCTTCTTATATTACTCGGTGGTAGGGTTTAACCCGCCCGGGTTGGTACCACCGCACTGAATGAAAGGTCGGTCGAAACGGCTATGTAAATAGTTTGTGTTTTCCGTCCAGTTCAGTGTAGCCGGCACGACCGAAGGGAAGCACTGACGTGGCACCAAGTTCACCCGGTGTTGTGGGCTGACATCACGGATGTTGTAGGTGATGCAGCCAACCGTGTCAGTTTCCATAAAAAAAAAAAAAAAATTTAAAAATAAACCTTATCCGATTTTTACAATTGTTTTTTCTTGTTTTAAGGAAAGTCTAATGTACTTTGCTCTAATTTTTTTGTTTAGATGAAATATACCTACAACACCGGAGTTAAAAATTTGTATTTCGACTAAAAAAAATTTATTTTTTTATTTTTTGATGTCATGAAGTTCATTACTCTTTATTGAGTCATCAATTTAGATATTCAAAAAATAAGGACAGGAACGTCGATCTGACTGCATTATTACAACAAATAAAAGAATTGTATAAATCGAATAAGGTTTAGAGGGGTAAAAAATATAAACGCCAAAAGACGATTTTGTATGGAGAAAGTTAACTTCCGTCTCGTCTTATGAGCAGACAGTGGTTAGTCACGTGACAACATATTAAGTATTTGGCTCTCTCTGTTCGCCGCGCACACTCCCCACCAACGCAAGAGGGACAGCTACACGCTCTCAGCTAATATCCCTACAAATTATGTCAAAATTGTCGTTCGTGATTTATGTTTTCCCTTCGTGTTTTCCCGACCCCTAAACCTTATCAGATAAGGTTTAGGGGTCGGGAGGGATTGTAATAAGGGCAGTTCAATCTACCTGCCAATCTTTTTTTTTTATATCCAAAGTAATGATTCAATAAAGCTTAATGAACTTCGTGACATCAGACATCAACAAATATTTTTTTTTTTTTTTCGTTGAAAATATCAATTTTTAATTCTTGCGTCGTATATTTAATCTAAAGAAAAAAATACGTAGACCGGTACGTAGATTCGACTGTCCTTATTAAAACAAAAAAGAATTGTACAAATCGGTCAAGGTTTAGGGATTGGGAAAACATTAAAGCCGATTACTACCGCAGATTGGCAGACCGAAAATCTACTACATTATTGACAGACCGAAAATCTACCCAGGACATGGAGAGACTAACTATTCTTCTCCCACATCTCAAAGGTTAGTTAGAATGGAATGCCTCGTAGCATTAAGCTCGCCTACTGTGCCTAATTTGTATAAATTGGTGTTCAATAAAGAATATATACATACATACATGTTTCTGTATATAACTAACATAAAGTGCATTTATGTTCATAAAATACAAAAAAGTAATACTAATAACTAAAGAATTAAAAACATTACATAACAAACATTAAAATAACTATCAAAAGGGGCGTTTTCAAATGTTCCTAGAACACTTGAGGCATTACCCCGCAGGATGGCAAGGTTTACCCTTTGAATGAAGTAGGCCCTTGATTGCGGGACGCCAGTTGCGTCCACCAGCAGAGGTCCAAGCCTCTTCAAGAAGCTTTTGGCTTCACTGCTTCAAGGACCGAGGGTTTCAACCGCAAACTAACTAACTAAATAACTGAGGGCAAGAGGACAGCGGGACGGAAGATTACAGGTCAGTCTGCAATTAACCCAAAGCCGATGCCGTCGTCTCGATTTTAGATTGCTTTCAAAGCTAAATACTTACGACGCAATCACGATGAGCTTTAGTAATTTATAACAAACATTATCGTTTAAACAATGTTACTAATAACTATTGTTTTGGATGTTAAGGCGAAATGCAGGCCTCAAGATAATTTGTAAGAAGTATTTAACAATTTAGATATGTTACCGTTGCATTCTAACATGTGAAGTTGAACAAAATGGAGGTTTGGGTTCCCTGTGTCCTCCTATCTGGATCAATTTTGAAGATGTTTTCATTGAGAAAAAATTATATGTTAGTTTAGTAAAATTATTAAACTTTAGGAAGAAATAATCAAACTGTTTGGTTCTTTCGTTATTAGGTTTCCGAACTCCGTACGGGAGCCTATTACTAAGCCTACAACGTCTGTCTGCCCGTCTTTCTGTCTGTCAACTATGACTACAGAATACAAACAGAATATGTTTTATTTTGACGGATATAACAACTAATAAATACAACGGTGTTATGGGCTTACATCACGGATGTTGTAGGTGATGTAGCCAACCGTGTCAGTTTCCATAAAAAAAAACAATGAAAAAGTGAAAAATGCAGTGAGATCAATGACCCTTATTGGCACTTGAAACCAATAAAATTCTCCACATAACGGTATGCAACAAGTAAGGATTCACTTATTTAGAAGCACAGACGGATTTATTGAACTCCAGGAAAAACAAAACACGGCGACATTTTTTCCGAATTTTTTATCCTAAAATTGCCGAATTACCCTAGTATTCGAATCATATAGCGACGTGCAGATCATGAATTTAATAAATTTTTATGTATTCATTAGAGAAAATTCGATTTTTATTATCTCGTACCCAGTTGAGCTTGGCCACCGATAAAATTACATACATACACAAATAAGCCCCGATTTCCAACGGACTAGACAGAGGCAACGGTAATAGTAAGACAGATAATGGAGTGTATAGTGTCGACTTTAATACCCCATCAGTCTATAACTCTATCCCACCCACAGAATAAAGAAAGAATTTTATACTCCAACATAGATTTCAAACCATAAAATCGAATTTACGATATTCGAACGTGTAGTGTAGGTCGTCGAGCACTGTGGGTAGGAAAATACCAAAGAATTAAATGTAATAGAAGAAGCATTCGAATTTAGAACGCGAAAAGTCAATGTATTAATCTCTCGCTCTAACTAAACTGAGCTATCAAAATGCTGAAAGAGCAATACAGGTTGTTTCAGGATGGGCTTGAGAAACTTCAGGAATAGAAAGTACTCATTATTATAAGAAAAAATCCTTATCACTCAAATCGAAATTCGGTTTTTTTTTCATACAAAAATTGAAAATTCTAATAAAAACTCGATGGACAGTGAGATTTGGCAACAGTGATATCTAGGTCTAGGGAGTGCAATGACCTAGTCGAGTCCCCTTTTTCTTTTGATATCATTCTAATTTAAGTCTTTGGAATTTACCTACATGCAGTACAATTTTGTACTAATGCTTAATTAGTACAAACTAAGTATACCTACATGCTTAATTAGAAGTTAATCATTTTTGTTTAATAAAGACTGACGTTAACCGTCCAAAAAATCTCGATGAAACGATTTTCACCAAAAATTTACCGAATCTGGGAAAAAGTTTCAGAGCTTTTCGTCTTCAAATATGAACCCCTTTCGAACCCTGAAGTTACGAAACCCTATCCTGAAACAGCCTGTATAAGGCGTTGGATCTTATGTTCTTTCTAATAATATAAAAGAGAGTGCACATCATAACAAATAATTTAAAAAAAGTATAAAATGTAACCCCATACAAGAAAAGTGTTTTTTCTTTTCAAAGTGTTTTTATCTCTATCATAAGTATACCGACGCTGACACATACAAAAAAAAAAGTAAAAAAGTAAAAAAGTTTTTTATTTGTGTCTAAAACATTACATTACAGCTTCACATTGTACAAAATAACGTTTGATTACATGTTCTAGATTTAATACATTCATTAATCACTCCCACCTAAACTGGCCATTAATGGCTGTACTATAGGTGGGTTGATTATTATCCATTTCACTTCGATCTACCTAGTTAGCGAGAAACAACTCACAGCACAAGCGTCAAACTTGGGGTTTAGATGTTTAGTTAGCAAGGGGACGAGTTGTGATTCAAGTAAATAAAATTGTATGCACATGACAATAACAGTCCCATTCTTTTGAAGGTCCTGTGTAACTCAATGCGGTCGTGTAAATGCCCTATGTGGGTTGTCCTTTTACTGCAGCCGTTGAAGTTTGTAGTTTTGTAACTTCTACGTAAGTTACTTTATCAAAGCTTACAGGATTGAGTTTCCGGCTAGCTGAGGCAGTGTCTATTTCAAATACAGAATGATTCAGTATTTTACTATCTGAATTCAGAATAGATTTGTTGTCCGTATTCCTTATGTTTATACTATTTTGCTCTGTGGTTGAATTAACATTACTGAGATATTAAACGTAATTTGTTTTATGTTATAGCAATTTTGATTCATACAGAATGATTCCTAAAGGATGATTTTAAGGTTTCCGTACCCCGTACGGAAGCTTATTACTAAGCCTAAAACGTCTATCTGTCAGTCTGTCTGTCTGTCTGTCTGTATCTTTGGAACCGTAATAGCTAGCCGGTTAAAATGTTCACAGAGTATGTGTTATTTTGGCGGATATACCTAACATATAAAACAAAAATTATAAAGTTAAAAATTAAGTAGGGTCCCCATACAAGAAACATGTTTTTTCAACGTGCAGAAACCTCGATGCGTGAGTCGTACTCGCACTTTGCCGGTTATTTTTAACCATGCCGGCTCTTTCAGTTTAATCTTTATTAAAAACTAGCAGATTAAAAAAATTTTTTTTTTCTTTTCGTGAAAATTTCAACCCGCTAACTATTCGGCTCCATAGATATAACAGTAGGACAGACAGACGGTCAGACAGCCGGGCAGACCGACGTCTAAACCTAAAAAGACAGGTGGGCAAATTCGAAAAAAATAATAATTGCGCTCTGCGTACATTTTAGGTTAGCTATTTCGAAAATGTCCGGAGAACAAAAAAAACTTTTTTTTTTAATTTCATCTTTCTTTTTTTTTAATCTACTTAGTTTTTGATACAAATTAACCTCCTCAACGACCCGACATAGTCAAACAATCGCCTGTATAGTAAATTGGCTTAATTGTGGAATTGAAGAACAATTAATAAAACCTCGAATATTTGAATTGTTATAAGTAATTAATATTATTACAGTTTATACTTACTCAGGCGTTACCTCTAATCTGTGTAGAAAAAAAAACAATAGTGAGAATTCTATACAAAACGCGTTGAATAGAGACCCAAAAGCATGACAAAACTGAAATTAACATACGAAAAAAATTTGTAATTAACATAGTTTGACTGCTATGTTCGCACCTCCCTATATCTAATCAAATGTACGTGTATCGAGTAATGGAAACATAGAATTAAAAATGAAAAGAGCTGTTATTCAAAGACCGTAACAAACTAGATACATAGACTCGGCTCTGAGGCTCTGCGCTTGCTCCGCCAAAAGGAATATGACCTTATAATGGAATATGATTTTTTTTTCTTTGTAATCCGGTATGGGTCGCTGAGTTGGAGGGGCTAAAGCGCATGCTCCGACCAGCCAATATTACCTCCGAGAAGTTAGGTGCCATACCGGAGACTTCCCTGAATTGCTGGCTATACTGGACTAGAGGAGAACACAACCGAGGCAGCTATGCGGCCATCTTACATCCAGTACGGTGGTACCAACCCAGTCGGCTACAATTTGAGCCTACCACCTCGTAAGGGGCAAGGGAAGGGACCTACAGTTTTACACCGCTTCCGAACGGTGAAGCAGCAGGTGTAGGTATGCACGTAAATTCTTCGTAATTCCTTCCTTTTCGTCAGAAAAAACTCATTGGTACACGCCGACGGGATTCGAACCGCGGACCTCTCCCATGAGAAGCCGATGCCCAAACCACTCGGCCACTGCAGCGCACTAGCGCGCACAAGCGGGCGGTAAGAGGAAGCGATGCATAAGGCCCTATCGTGTTAAAAAGAGACAAATAGTTTTCTCGCCGTCTTTCTCCGCTCTACGAGGATTGTATTGCAACCAACCAAGGGAGAGGGGATGCCGGAGTTTTGGAGCATGATTGTCGAGAAAATACTTATAGAGCACCGCGTCTCTCCAGTTTGATACTGTATTTGCTGTAATTGTCAATATTGCTTACAATTTACTTCATCCCAACGTAATCAATGCACATAAATTGTATCAGAAGGCTCAGAACACGCATCAGTCAGGGGGTATTCGATATTGGACAATAGGCGGCTTAAAGGGCAGATAGTGGGCTGGGCACGGCTGCCGAAGAGACGACAACCGTTGGAGTAACCGTGTCCTGTACTAGCGGCGGTGGAAAGAGAAACGGAGTGCGGGAAGACCACCCGCCAGGTGGGATGACGACATCAAGTACGTTGACAAAACAGAGGTTCCGTATCGCTGAAGGTCGGAAGGTCAATCCTTCCGACCTTCAGCGGAGAGATTAGAAACCCACAGTTGACGCATAAATGCTGACATGTCATAAAAATAAAACATGTTTTCCTCCTCCCTCTCGCTTGCACTACCAATACTTCCTTACATATCTGTATTTTATTTCTCATCACCCAAAGGTTGACTGGAGAAATCACTTGCAATGAAAAGTGCGTCTTTGTGCTCTCCTGTATTTCTTGTTTCTTGTCGTGTATTGTTCTTCTTTCAGTTGTGTGCATTGCAATAAATAGTTTCTATTCTATTCTGTTCTGTTCTGTTCTGTCCTGTCCTGTCCCGTCCTGTCCTGTCCTGTCCCGTCCCGTCCCGTCCTGTCCTGTCCTGTCCTGTCCTGTCCTGTCCTGTCCTGTCCTGTCCTGTCCTGTCCTGTCCTATCCTGTCCTGCTCTGCTCTGCTCTGCTCTGCTCTGCTCTGCTCTGCTCTGCTCTGCTCTGCTCTGCTCTGCTCTGCTCTGCTCTGCTCTGATCTGCTTTGTTCAGTTCTGTTCTGTTCTATTCTAGTTTATTCTATTCTGTTTTATTCTATCTATTAACGAGTTAAAGCCCGTTCTCTCCTTTCAGATTCTTCTCAGGTAGCATAGATGATAATAAATCGACTCACTTTATCTCTGTCTTGCGAGTAATAAAAGTAAATCAAGCCGAATTCAAGAAACCAGACCATCGATTAGAGTACGAAGATACTTCACAATTAAATAAAGACAATTTTATAGAACCTTGTGTAACCAACGCATGTTATCGTTGCTTCTATAGCTTGCAAGCGCGCGAAGCAAATGTTTGAATATGACAGAGTTCTAAATACATCTTCAATTGAAATATTGACGGAAGAGTTTTAGATTCTGTACCATGAGGCGCAGTTAATTAAGGAACATGACCATTAATTTGTTGAGAGTATGCTCGGTGAGATTTCGAAGCTATTTAGGATGATTTGGTATTTGTAGAGGCGCTGGGTTCAGAAACATATTGGTGTTGTTTGAGCAGGCAAAATAATTAAGACAACAACAAAAAATAATAGGCGTTGAAAAATAATCCATGAAAAAAAAATTGATGAAAAAAAAAACTTTAACATAAAAAAAAATATTTGAAGCGAATTTATTAGCAATGGTTACACAATATGTAGGTAGTACATACATACATACATAGCGTCACGCCTGTTTCCCGGTGGGGTAGGCAGAGACAACGGATCTCCACGTGCCACGATCCTGACACACCTCTGCCGCCTCTTCCACTCCCATAATGTTCTTCATGCATGCTCGTCGGTTACGGGTACTAAGCACTTGCCCCTTTTTGAGCACATGCCCGATCTGGTCCAGGTACGTGCGTCTAGGGCGACCCTTCCCGACTCTTCCACTCACATTTGCTTCATAAATTTCTTTCGTTAGTCTCCTATCATCCATTCTTCCAACATGACCGAACCACCGAAGCATCCCTTTCTCAATCCTTGTCACTATATCTTCTTTCAACCCACAGCGCTCTCGCACTACACTATTTCTCAATCTATCTTTCATTGTAACTCCGCACATACTCCTCAACGCGCGCATTTCCACAGCATTAATCCTGCTTTCATGCTTCGTCTGCCATGCCCAACTTTCACTCCCGTACATAAGTGTAGGGGCCAGCACTCCACCATGGACAGCCAAACGTGCCCTAGTTGACATGCTTTGGCTGCTCATAATAGCGTGCAACGCCCCATTCACTTGGTTGCCAGCTTTCACTCTCTTTTCTACATCTCCTTCACATTTTCCATCACGCGTGAACATATTCCCCAGATATACGAATTCGTTCACTTGCTCCAGTTTCTCATTCCCAATCCTGACATCGCATTCGGACACTATTTCATTCCTCTCCAGTACCATAACTTTCGTCTTGTTTACATTCACTTTCATACCCTTCCTTTTAAATGCTTCAACCATAACAGTTACCATGTCCTGCAACTCGCCCACCGACGATGCAAGTATCACTTGATCGTCGGCGTACAAGAGGCATTTCACAACTAACTCATCCATTCTTAATCCACAATCATATTCTTTCAGATCAGCCAAGCAGCTGTCCATGAATAGATTGAACAGCCAGGGTGACGCCACACACCCCTGTCTGACCCCTCTAGAGATGTCAAACCAGTCGGTGTATGCCCCGTTTATCCTGACGCAAGCCCTAGAACCCTCATAGAGAGATTTCAGCGCTTGCACCAAGTGACTGTCCACTCCATACTCGGACAACACTGCCCACAACTCATTCCTCATCACTTTGTCATAGGCCTTCTCCAAATCTACGAACGCGCAAAAGACCTTCTGGTTTTTCGCCAGATATTTTTCGGCTATGCACCGTAGGGAAAAGACCTGATCCGTGCATCCCATACCCTTCCTAAATCCCGCTTGTACATCCCAGATCTTTTCTTCCGTAATTTTCAATTTTGTAGGTAGTTGCAAAGATAAACAAGTTTATATTCTAATTTAAACATTTAACAGAAAAATGCTAATTTTTAAAATTAACTAACTATTCAGGCATTCTCAAAATCATTAGTATTACATTAATTTATTCATACTCTCTGATTAATACTAAACTTTTGCAGACTTAATTCCAATTAATTTCAAGTATCTTAAAACAAAAATATCACAATAAAACTGTGAATCAAAAAATTATCTATCAAAAGACATCTGCGGCAACAAAAATCCGCGAGTGGCGGGATTCACAGTATCACAGTAATCACAGTATTGCAGTATCGCAGTATCGCAGTATCGCAGTATCGCAGTATCGCAGTATCGCAGTATCGCAGTATCGCAGTATCGCAGTACGCTCGCAGTATCGCAGTATCGCAGTATCGCAGTAGCGCAGTATCGCAGTATCGCAGTATCGCAGTATCGCAGTATCGCAGTATCGCAGTATCGCAGTATCGCAGTATCGCAGTATCGCAGTATCGCAGTATCGCAGTCTCGCAGCATCGCAGCATCGCAGCATCGCAGCATCACAGTATCACAGTATCACATTAATCACAGTATGTGACATACGCGTAACGCCAACGATGGATGAAGGTGTTACGTGAAATCGCAATACACTCCAGCCCGATGCCGATTTACACTCTATTTAACTTCCATTCTGTTCAACTTTTTTTTTATAGCGCGACATTTGGCATCTTTACACCTACAAGTAGGTGTCTAACGATGCCCATGGACATTGTGTAATGCACGGAGATTGCGAACTGTATTTAAAACTTTTATGTCACCTGCAAAACGATGGTTTAATGGAAAAAATACCTCCTGGAAAAAATAAATAATATTACGGTCGAAGGAAAAGACGGTTTTCTACCTAGTAAACTGATTACTTACAAGCTTGAAGCGCACTCTAACGTCTGCAGACCGGATTAATTAGATCTAATTTATCTGAGCAACATCTGAGCTAATCATTTGAAAGCTCCTCGCGATGAAGTTACCCGTCTCATCGCCCCTGATCTATAGATAGAGCATTTTTTCCTCGAAGGATGGCGCTACCCAAGGAATTAGGAAAATGTACATTTTTGGAAGTGAGATATATATTTTTAAGTAGCACTTCACATAATCCGAGATCACACGCATTCTCACGTCAAAAGTGTAATTAATAATGTAGTAATGGCAGTAAATATGGCAGAGTGATCTTTTTCCTAAAAAAATACAATCAAAATCTTCTTGAAGAAAGCTGCTCTATTGTGGAATAAGGCATTATGTATGTATTTTATGTTATTTTTATTATTATATACTCGTATCTATGTACTGGCCTGGTCCACAAATTTAAAGTCGCTCAGCGAGCTATGGAAAGAGCAATGCTCGGCATTTCTTTGACCGATAAAATCCGTAACGACGTGATACGTCAAAGAACTAAGGTAGTCGACATTGCTAAGAAAATAAGCAAGCTGAAGTGGCAGTGGGCTGGGCACATCTGTCGTAGACCCGACAACCGATGGGGTAGACGGGTGCTCGAATGGAGGCCACGTACAAGCAAACGTAGCGTGGGACGCCCCCCGGCTAGGTGGACAGATGACCTAAAAAGGTAGCCGGGAGTGGATGGATGAGAAGAGCGGAAGACCGCGTGTGGTGGCGTGCCTTGGGAGAGGCCTATGTCCAGCAGTGGACCGATACAGGCTGATGATGATCTATGTACTGATAACATGTATATTTGTATAAATATGTATATAAATACAGCATATATTACTTTCCTGTCCAAATGCCTACTACCCTTGCCATATTTCTTCCTCACTTACTTACATCACCCAAAGGTTGACTGGACGAAATCACTTAAAGTGATAAGTCCGCCTTTGCACGCTACTGTTCTCTTGTTTCTGTGTGAAGGATTGTAAATGTCTATTGCTCATCTGTATGTTATCTTCTGTCTTCAGTATCTTTGTTAGTGTTTTTGTGTGCAATAAAGTATTTCCATTCTCTATTCTATACAATAGTCGATCATAATAAGCGGGTTGTAACTTCTGTCTGTTGATATTTCTTTAATGACACGGTTGGCTACATCACCTACAACATCCGTAATGTCAGCCCATAACGCCTTGGTGAACTATGTGCCATGTCAGTGCTTACCGTTGCCGTGCCGACTACACTGAACTGGACAGTTTATATTTATAGACTTATTGCACTCAAATAAAAATATGGGCCAAAGTTTAATACTTAATGCTATTGTAATGTACTGGCTGAAAAAAAAATTATTTCGCTATTTTTCTGCTTTGATCTCCGATGCTTAAATTTTCTAATCTCCGATGCTTCAATGCGTACACGTTTCTTCATAAACAACAAGATATAAAAAAAATTGTTGTCTGTAAAGTCGGTTTACGGACGATAGTTTTACGTGATGACGTGGAATAATCGTAGTACATACATAGAGCAAAGATCAGTAATTCTATTTCCAGTAGAAAGATTAATCATCTTGTGACCAACAATAAACTTCTGTTGTCTGATCTTGACAGTTTTACTTCTTAAGACGTTTCCATGGTAACTTTGACTATACTGATTGTGCCTCTCTATCGCTTGTTACGCGCTCTCGCTTGCACACATAGGCTCAGATGGAACGTGACACTTTTTCGTGTGTGCAGCCGGTGTTCATAAAAAAACCGGCCAACTGCGAGTCGAACTCGCGCACCGAGGGTTCCGTATCGCCATGTCACGGTCAGCGCCACTCACGCCATCTATGTATTAGTTAAAATGCTTCATACACTTTTCGGTAGATGCCGCGCTCACACTTTTTAGTTTCTTGTATGGAGACCCCCGTGAATGTTTTACTTTTTCTTATGTTTATTATTTGTCATTATATCGGCCATAATAACACATATTCTGTGAAAATTTCAACGGGCTACCTATTACGGTTCAAGAGGTACAGCCCCCGGACCGACGGACGACAGACGGCGTAGGCTTAGTAATAAGTAATTTTAGTAATATATAATTTATAAGTTATTTTTTAGTTTTTAGTGGTTTTAGCAGTGGCGGCTGGTGACCTATGGGACTGGGTGTTCGGCGCACAGCACAGCCAGTCCCATAGGTACCTAGCGCACAATGTGCGCTAACTTACTCGTAGTACTAAACCCAAACGTGAATCTAATGGATACCGAGACGTGATTTTTTATTTTATTTTCATGTCTGAGTTAATGCCCAAATTATGTAATAGTATTCTCACTCAACAGATACATAGTTGAAAGACAAAATAAGGTAAGGATAAAAGTGATAAAATTATTAAAATATATGTAGTAAAAATGTACTCACTTTTTGATTGAAATATGTAGGTATGGTGTTTTGAAGAACACGCCAGCGAATTTATGAAAATTATGAAGAAATCAGTCACACACACACACACACTACAGTTTGATTGGGTAGGTCTAATATTGTTCTATTTATAATGTAAGTCTATACGTCGGGTTTTATCTTGCGCAAATATTTCTATCACTTTTTTGTCACGCACTAGAAACACAACCAGAGTCCTAATTGCTCGAAGAACCAAAGCGACACTTCACTGCACAGTGGCCACTGGCCACCGAGCCGCGGCCGCCGGAGCGCCGCCGCGCGCGAGGCGTGGCCGGAGCGCGTGCCCGCGCCCGCCGGCCAGCCTTGCCGCGCCGGGCATTGAAGAAAACTTCACGATGTACTGTTAACTGGCGAAAAGTCGTTCAAACTGTAAAAAAAACTGATTTGCAAAACATCCCGGCGCGGCAAAGATATATTACGTACAATATTTCATCTATATTACGTACAATATTTCATCTAAACGGCGCGGCGGCGCCGAGCGGCCATTATCGGTCGACGCGACGACGACGGGTCTCGCCCCGAACTGAGAGAGATGGCGCGGCGCGGCGAGCGATCTATCGGATGATCGCGCGACCAAACAACGCCTAGGTCTTTGGGTGATTCCATTTTTGACTTTAAAATAGCGAAATATGCAGTATCATTAATGTTTGTCGTAACATTCGAATATTTTATAAATTACCATTCGAATATGTATCAAATCGATATTCGAATAATTCAAATATTCAATTGCAAACTCGATCTGTTATATATATATAAGAAACACCCATATTCCAAAAATGGACTCGCCTGTCGGTTCGTGCAACAGCGTATATGTAGGTACTTAGCGCTTGTGTGTGTGTGACTTCGACGCAGAGTTTAGATCGCCCCCGCCGCGCCCGCGCGCCCGCGCCCCCCGCCCGCGCGTGACTGCGGTCGGGTTTACGATCTCGGCTTACATCGGCTCGTGCGTCGGCTGGCTCGGTCGCGACGTGTCGCACGCGCGTCTATCCACAATATACTGTCCTTCTTTTTCCGTAGTGTGTCACACGCAGAATGCAACCTTGTTCCACACATAATCGTATGAAGAGTGTTTTGTTTCACACGGCGGGGCAGCGGAGTTTAACATTTTCTCATAGTAACACGTTCGCGGTGTTTTGTGATGCACGCGGCGGCGAGCTCGGCGGCGATACGTAGTAAGTAGTACGTATTACGTACAGCAAAATCGTGCCTTGTTGTCTAGGAAATAGGAACGAATTCAGTTTGATATTTTTACTTCGATCGGCGAGATTCATGGAGAATGTTTAATATTTTAATTTATTTATTTCTTTCGGGTGAAGGCGCTGTTTTGTATTAGTGCGGCGCAGGAACGCACTTAAGCGCCAGCCGCCACTGGGTTTTAGTATTAGTTATACTTGTCTTTGATAGGTATTTTATTTGATAGGTAGTTACAGTTTATTTAATAATTTTAATTTATAAATTGTGAAATGCCTAAATAATTAATTAAATTAAAATCTAATGTAATAAACAATATAAACAATATGTAGATAGTAGCAAAATATTTGAATATGAAATTGTTTTGTTCTTAGGTTAAGTAAGACAATTAATATGTATTTTCAATATGGCCCTAGTTGGCTGAAATAAGGAGATAAATAAAATAAAAAATAAATAAAAAATAGGGTCCCGTCCCGTACGACGGACACGGAACCCTAAAAATACTCATTTGACACTTCTACTGTCTAGAGCGTATCCATGCGCAATGCACATTTAAATGTTCTGTGGAACCTGTCTGCGCTCTAAGGATGTCTTCTGTTGGCGCTAGGGGGCGTGGCTATGCTGACAGCCTTGTGGGCTAGTCTCTCATTTAATATGCTAATTTTAATTGCTAATCATTCGTTTAATCATGTAGGCAAGTTTTATTGAATCGTCTCTTTTATGATTAGAAGGTAGAGTTTTTTTTTATTTATTTTTTTATGGACGGTTGGTCTGTATCCTCCTTGGTTGGCTAAATCACCCTATAACATCCGCGATGTCTAGTCCGTGAACTAGGTGCCGTGTCAGTGCTTCCCTTCATGTCGGCTACACTGAACTGGGCGGAAAACACGAACATAGCCGTTTCGACAGTCGTCATTTCGTTCAGTGCGGTGGTATCAACCCGGCCGGGATAAACCCTACCGCCTAGTAAGGTAAGAAAGGAAGGGACCTACAATTTAACGTGGAATCCGAACCACGGTCAGCCTCCAACGGTCGAGCGGTCGCCCATCCAAGTACTGACCGCGCCCAGGGTTTCTTAATAACAGTCGACCGACCGCACCCCTGAGCTACCAAGGCTGACAAAAGAATTGGCCAGAGAATAATAGTTTCCCCCTAGGATGATCTGAAAAACTTCAGGAATTGACCAGGGGGAGGGAATTTTTCACTTTCTTCACAATTTTTTTTTAATTGAAAGCGCGACATATTGCGCCGAACCACCCATAAGATGTCTAACGACCATGAACGTTCAGTCGTATGCGGGGGTTGCGAATGCCGTGCCCGCCTAACAGGTGCCCTTTCACGTCCCTCTTGAAGCACCCGAGACTGTACTTGAGGGGAAATAACTATATGGGCAGGGAGAGCGTTCCAGAGTTCACAGGTTCTGTAAAGGAAAGGTCTACATAATTGTATGCATCTGCGGTAAGTCCAGCGTTTAGGGATGCAATCCTGGCCAGGGCGCGTGGTGCGGACGTGGAAAGGGGACGGCGGAATCGCGTTAAACAGTTCCTCCGAGTACTCCCCGTGGAATAAGCGATAGAGCACACTTTATGGTTAATAAAAATCTATGAATAAAGTGAAACTTGTTTTTCTCACAACAAATACTTTGGAACGATCGTTGTTCATTATCAATATACTGAGAAATACATTATGCAAGTTTGGAAAGAGGCTATAAATTCAGCCTGTGGAATATAGTAGACATCTACTGTTAAGAAAACGACACGTATAAATTAATGAGGGTTAACTTTTCCTTTATGTACTCCACTTAAATGTGTTTGTACAATTTATATATGGAAGAAATTATTAGTTTTTTTTTTTCACTTCTTTAGCTATACATAAATCTATCATACTAACGTAGTAGCAATAGTACATCTTACTTACAGATAAATTACAAATTTAAAAAACCCTCGACCCTTAAAAATTAAAGAATAATTTCCGATTACTTACTGAAAGGAGTCGGAGGACCGCTAAGTAAATACCCGCGTATCTCTGAGTTTTTATATTTTATTTACTTAGCGGTCCCCCGACTCCTTTAGTTAGTAATCGGAAATTATTTTTTAACTTATAACACCTCTCTTTTTATGTCGGGGGTTATAAAGATAAACTACAGCGTTCAGTTCTAGCAAAAATGAATTTAACCCTACAGAGAAAAGGATTTGATTACTCATAAGTGATCCTAACTCATTCCTGATCCATCGCGCGCCGTAGGGTCTATATCGGCCCAAAATAGCGTGTATAAACAAAGTGAAGTTTCTACGGGCGACCTTGTAACGTACGTCAATATTTGAATGTCCTCATACCTCGATTGCCACTTTATCGATTAACTAACGGTTTTCACTGTTACATTCTGTCACTTCTCAAGATGGTTTTAGGCTATAACTCATAACGCTACGTCATCGGCGGCCTGAGCTGTGAGTAGAAAATCACGCGACGCGAAGCTGCGGGCAAAAGCTAGTCTCTACCTTCTTATAAAAGGGAAGGTCTGTCTGTATGTATCTTTGAGGTAAACGCCGGAACCACATAAAATATTTTGATGCGGTTCGCACCAATGTAAAGAGTAGTTCTTGGAGACTCACCAGTGGCGGCTGGTGACTTCAGTGACCGGTAGTGCGCTAAGTACCTACCTCTTTAAATACCAAATTTCCCAACACATTCCCAATGTTAATATTAAGATCGCGACTTCCGAATTTTTTAAACGCCTGCGTTTTATTATGTAAGTACCTAGTATGAATATTCTCAAGACACTCAATGAGTTGCAAAAAACAAGAAAATAAATACAAACAAGTTTTTTAACTCATTTAATACCACAACACTGCTGCAGCTTTCAAAAAGAAAACAATAGCAATGTCCAAAAATACTAAAAAAATGTATAAAAAAACACATTTGAAAAGTAGGAATTGAACCCGGGATCACCTGATTGTAAAGCCTTACCTTTAACCAACTCTTAGCCAAATATCGGCACCACTTAATTCACAGTATCACGTGACAGAAAGCACAAAACCTTACCATATCCCATTTTAAATATTCGCGCGCTAACGGGTATGTGACATGACATGACAGCGCGCTGACTCTAGGTAGACGGACTCGTGCAAAAGGAATCGCTCGCGACGTGTCGCACGCGCGGCTATTCACGATATAGCGTCCTTGTTTGGCGCTCGTGCGCCGCACGCAGAACTCCATTTCGGCCCATACTGTTTCTATGAAGTATCTTTTGTCTTACGCGCCAGCGGTGTTTTGCCCATACGTTCAGATGGGAGAGCCGCGTGCGTTTTTCGATTCCACACGGGGCGCGGGTTTAGTCGCAAAAACGTGCCTTGTGATCTATAAAATAAGGTCGAATTCACATTCGTATTTATTTGGAGTACGATCTTTATGGTTTTAATGTAGGTATGTTGTATTGTAAGTAAGATATTATTTATTTTGAGTGAAGTGAAGACTTCTCGTGGTATGGTAGTGCGGCGCACGGGCGCACTTTAGGGCTGGTTGTCCTCTCACGCTGAGCGTGAGCGCTGACGGCCGAATATGTAGGTATCACATAGTATCGTTTTCTTATAACGCTGAGAGCTCGGCGCCGACGGTGCTCGGCGCTGAGGCGTACGCGGCTCTCAGCGCCGCGCGTCGGCGCTCGGCGCTCAGCGGCGCTCACGCGCCTCCACTGCCAGTGAGCGTTGCCGTGTCACGCCGATCACACGTGCTGACGATTACAGTCGCAATGAGTCGTGATATTGATACGGGGCGAGTAATTGACGAAGTCGTCTGCGATGGAGTTACAATGAAAGATAGATTGAGAAATAGTGTAGTGCGAGAGCGCTGTGGGCTGAAAGAAGATATAGTGACAAGGATCGAGAAAGGGATGCTTCGGTGGTTCGGTCATGTTGGAAGAATGGATGATAGGAGACTAACGAAAGAAATTTATGAAGCAAATGTGAGTGGAAGAGTCGGGAAGGGTCGCCCTAGACGCACTTACCTGGACCAGATCGGGCATGTGCTCAAAAAGGGGCAAGTGCGTAGTACCCGTAACCGACGAGCATGCATGAAGAACATTATGGGAGTGGAAGAGGCGGCAGAGGTGTGTCAGGATCGTGGCACGTGGAGATCCGTTGTCTCTGCCTACCCCACCGGGAAACAGGCGTTACGCTATGTATGTATGTATTATCGTCTGCGAAAATGTTTATGGGACGCCTCCGACCAATTATACAAGAACAAAGACGCGCGAATGAAGGCTTGGGAAGACATCGCGTTTTCTCGTCTTAAGTTGTTGTTTTTTCTTCCATAAATAATACGCGGCAACAATTTTAACAGCATACATGTTGACGACTGTACCTTGCGGCTGTCAGCGCGAGACTAAAACGACTCAAGCTGACTGCTCAGCGCTGATTATCTACGCGCCGACACTCAGCGCTCACGCTCAGCGTGAGAGGAAAACCAGCCTAGGACCGGCCGCCAGTGAGACTCACTATATACCATCACGCTGAATAGACTTAGGGCTGAGCAGTATCAAAGAAAGTACAGTATTTTTTTATGTAATCCGGTATGCGTGGCTGAGTCGGAGGGGCCAAAGCGCATGCTCCGACCAGCCAATATCACCTCCGAGAAGGTAGGTGCCATACCGGAGACTTGCCTGGATTACTGGCTATATTGGACTAGAGGAGAACAAAACCGAGGCTGCTATGCGGCCATCTTACATCCATTACGGTGGTACCAACCGAGTCGGCTACAATTTGAGCCTACCACCTAGTAAGGGAGAATATAAGAGAAGCGATCATATTTACGTTTAAATCAGATTTGCTATTAAACCGGGTCTACCGCGAGCGAAGCCGCGGGCAAAAGCTAGTATAGAATAAGAATATAATATGTGATACAGAATAGCACAGTACAGTATTCCATCATCGGCTGTCTAAGGCTGGCTGCGTCACATATACCGGTGACACTTTTGCTGCTCGTCTATAAGTAATGACTTCCTCATAAGTTACACCTCTTGCATCTCACGATGTCATAACATTATGATGTTCCAAAGCCGATGATGTTCGACGGTCAGCCTCGGTAGCTCAGTGGTTCGGCCGGTCGACTGTTATTAAGGAACCCTGCGCGCGGTCAGTACTTGGATGGATGACCGCTCGACCGTTGGAGGTTGATCGTGGTTCGGATTCCACGTAAAACTACCCTTCTTACCTTACTAGGTGGTAGGGTTTATCCCGCCCGGGTTGGTACCACCGCACTGAGCGAAACGTCGGTCGAAACGGCTATGTAAATAGTTCGTTGGTTTGGTACACAGAAATCTGAAGTAGGTACCACCGCACTGAATGAAACATCGCGTCGTTGGTCGAAACGGCTATGTAAATAGTTCGTGTTTTCAGTCCAGTTCAGTGTAGCCGACATTAAATGAAGGGAAGCACTGACATGGCACCTAGTTCACCCGGTGTTATGGGTTGACATCACGGATGTTGTTGGTGATGTAGCCAACAGTGTCAGGATTTTTAATAAAATATGGAATACATTTTTCGTAAAAAAAATTTAACGCATTGCATTTTTTCTAAGCATTTTGAACACTGCACAACTCTAAAGAAATAGGAACTGTACCGGTGTGTGTCTGAATCTCTCGGGTAGCACTTAAGTGAACACTTTAAAGTTTAAAGTACCAGTTTAGTGGTTAACTGTATGTGAGAAGTTTACGCGCGGTTAAACACCATTGATAGTTGGTACTTACCAGTGTTCCTACAGTTTCCAGTTTTCATTTTACGTGTACAAAACGGTATTCCGACTGATGGTATAGTGTTCGTCCTCTAAATCCAGCCAATAGGTCGTATAAGATTAAGAACACACTCTATGGTTTTCTTCTATGGTATTCTTGATTTGCAGTGGGTAATTTTCAATTGAACTAAACTGAACTTACTGTAATACTAATAATACAAGGACAAATATTACATGGCTAATATTTCATGTTTATATCTTAGTACTAAGCACGTACTCGCTTTATATATATTTTTAATTAGATTTTATATATATTTTATTTATATATTTTGAATCCTGATCGGGATGCATTTTTAAACGGTTTTATTTAGCTTGACTCCGTACATTTGTTTGTTACTATCTTTGTTTCAAATCTTGCGACAACTTTTTCAACTACTTCTACTGAACCGATTTTTATGAAACTTTGTTTCCAGTGATTTTCGATTTGCATTTTTATAATTAAAAATATTACATGGCTACCCTTGCCGGTAACAAGAGGCTAATGATTTTATGGCCTTTTGCTGAATTTCGAAGGCGAACACTATATTTAGAAGCCTAAGCCGCCGTCTGTCAGTCTGTCTGTCTGCCTGTCCGTCCGAGGGCTGTATCAATCGAACCGTAATAGGTAGCCGATTGAAATATGTATTCACAAAATATGCGTATTGCGTTATTATGATAGCGGATATGCCAACAAATAAAAAAAACCCGCCCAAGTGCGAGTCGAACTCGCGCACTGAGGGTTCCGTATCGCCATGTCATGGTCAGCGCCACTCACGCCATCTATGGCGCGTATTATGAAAAGCTTCATATTAGTTAAAATTCATGATTAGTTAAAATGCTTCATACTGTTCAGTTGGTAGATGGCGCGCATACACTTTTTAGTTTATTCTATGGGGACCCCTGTAATTTTTTTACTTTTTCATATTTTTATTATTGTTTGTTATATCGGCTATAATAACACATATTCTGTGAAAATTTCAACGGGCTACCTATTACGGTTCCAGAGATACAGCCCTAGTAGTAGTAGGCTTAGTAATAGGATCCCGTACGACGGATACGGAATCCTAGGAATGCAAAAAGTAAAAACTTAAGGGTGTCCCCGCACACACAGTATCCATGCCGACGCCATGCGTGCGCAACACTCACGTGCGTGGTCGACTTCCCGTTCAGTATGTAGGACAGGCGTGCAGTTTCCACCACTCTCACTAAAGCCTTTTCCGGTCGGCACCTTACGTGAGTAGGCCGTGTTGTGTTCGATTTCAATATGATGTTTTATAGCAGGGGTTTTCAAACTTTTCTCTTTCAGGTTCCACTAAACCCAATATGTTTGGTGGCATACCACCTTTAGCTACAAGAAGCTAATAATAATACTTATCTTAAATTCTTAAATTCACAGCGTCATTTCTTTGACATAAATGGGCAGTTTTATTATTAAATTTAAATTCGATCTTCACATAGAATATAAAAATATAATATTATATTTTCTTTATTAAGGCACAAGCGCCACTAATTAAAACTAGCACACGTTCAATATACTATTATATACTATATATACTATTATAGCTTCTAGTCGATGTAACTGGTGTCTCACAATCGAAGGCTTACTTCATCCAACGAGTTAGCCTTGCCATTCAGCGGGGAAATGCCGCAAGTGTGCTAGGTACTTTTACCTTAGATTAATTTGATAACTATTTTAATATTGTTTAGTTTGAGTTTTCATTATGTTTTTATAGTTTCTTGTTCACTGTATGGCCCTAGTTGGCTGAAATAAAGTACTATTATAAACATATCAATACAATTATTCAATGAAAGGTCGGTTTAAACGGCTATTTTAATAGTTCGTGTTTTCAGTCCAGTTCAGTGTAGCCGGCACGACCGAAGGGAAGCACTGAAATGGCACCTAGTTCACCAAGGTGTTATGGGCTGAGATCACGGATGTAGTAGCTGATGTAGCCAATCATATCAGTTTCCATAAAAAAATATAATTTAAATAATATACAGGTTGTATTTTAATTAACTGAAAAAAATCACTTTCTCCATACATTTACGGGCAGACCTAACCTCCAAATGTATGGAGAACGTGATTTTTTTTTTTGGAAATTCTAAAAGTTCTTTAACAAAAGTTGCTCAGTTTAAGATACAGAACAAACCCCTAAAAGGAACGCAGTTAACTCGATATAACTCGACTGGATGGTATCAGCATTTTCTTGTGCTCTCGCTAATCTAATTACTATCTGCATATCCCGTTTTCTGCAAGCATCATTATTAGTAAAAGTCATTAAAACACGAAGTCACTCAGTTTACCGTATGCGTGCAAACAAATTAATTATTTCTATATTCACTGAACACGCAGTAAAGTTGTCGCCTAATTGACGATGGGTGCAGTGCACTATACACCAGACGTAGGTAATGTAAATAGGCAGAGTGGTCGTCAGATTCTTGAGTATTCACCTGCATGCTGTAAATAATAATATTCTTATGAGCGGCAGCATCAAATCAAATCAAATCAAAAAACGTTTATTGCACATAAAGTCGTACAGAAGGTAGTACTTAATCCTATGGGATTTTCCGCCAGCCTACCCTTTTTACATATAAAAACCAGGGTAGGTGCAACAAAACATTGTCTTAGATAATAGAAGACAAAATAGTAGTAGATAATAGAAGACAGCATGAGCACAGTATGGGCACAGATTACTTAATAGTTACTTCGTAACAGATAAATCACTCCATAGAAAAAGTTCCATACCTTAAGAAAATGTACCTAAACGATCGAGTGTAAAGTGATTATTGCTTTGCATCTGCGCACAGTTGCGTGGGCGAGCGTGTAGGTATGCTTCGCGCGGCTGACGAATTCCACTGAATTAGATCGCCGGCGGCGGTCCACCGGGCGGTAGGTAGTTAGCGCGCGCAAGTACATAGAGTGCGTGAGGCCTGGTAAGGGTTAATTATTTGTAACGCACAATCGACCTACCCACGATGCGCATCGACCAGTTCTGTAGGTCTTTTATTCACAGAACCGGAAAAATGTGGAACGCACTCCCTGCTCATCTATTTCCTCCCAAGTACAGCCTGGGGTCTTTCAAAAGGGGCGTGAAAATGCTCCTGTCAGGCCGGCATGGCATTCGCAATCCCCGTGCATCACAGAATGTCCATCGGCATCGTAAGTCACCTACTCGTAAGTGAAACGGTGCCACATGTCGCGCTTTCTATAAAACAAACTGACCATCCTTCCTTCCTTCCTTATCCTTTTTTTTTACCTTTAATAAAATCCAACGTCTGCTTTCTGTCTGTCTGTCTGTCCGCTTATAACTCGAGAACCACTGAACCGATTTTAATAAAAAAACATTCTACGGATAGCTTGATTCTTCCCATCAACTATAGGCTATTTACTATCACGCCTATGAGGTTAGCAGAGAAGTCAAATATGAGAACGGGCGGAGCCGCGGGCACAGCTTGTACCACAGAGCGTCAAATACCTACCGCCCGCGCCCCCTACTAGAGGCGCCCTAAGCGATGATATTTGAAACCCAATAACCGTACGCTGAGCTGCTAGCGCTTCGTATGTGTGTGTGTGTGCTAGTATCGACATTACACACAAAGAGGAGCAAGTTAGGCACACGCACAAAACAAATGTACACGCACAACACACATATGTAAGTCATAGGCCACGCCCACAGGCTTCAACGGCGTTGTAGAGAAATCGCGCTCACGGCGCCTCTAGTAGGGGCGGGCGCGCGCATTTCATGCTCTGTGGCTTGTACTCATCATAAAGTTCTAACAAAACACTGAGTATTGTCAGTTCTCCTTCGCATTGAAATAGAACTGGCGGATTTTTAGGGCTCCGTATCCGTCGTACGGGACCCTATTACTAAGCCTACACTGTCTGTCTGTCTGTCTGTCCGTCTATCCGAGGGCTGTATCTCTTGAACCGTAATAGGTAGCCTGTTGAAATTTTCACAGAATATGTGTTATGGCCGATATAACAACAAATAATAAAATAAGAAAAAGTAAAAAAATTCACGGGTGTCCCCATACAAGCAACTAAAAAGTGTATGCGCGCCATCTACCGAAAAGAGTATGAAGCATTTTAACTAATACATAGATGGCGCGAGTGGCGCTGACCATGACATGGTGATACGGAACCCTCGGTGCGCGAGTTCGACTCGCACTTGGCCGGTTTTTTACGTATCCAATTGTATGTTACTTGTGGAAGAACCGTGCCAAGGTGAGAGGTGTCTAACCTGTCGCCCTTTAGCACGGCACCTTGTCCTTATCCCTTAGTCGCCTTTTACGACATTCACCGGTAGAGATGCAGTGGGACTTCCTTTTTAAGTACCGGCCCCACACGGTACCTATATTTAAATAATATTTTATTTTAAATTAGTTTTTATCCCTTCTGCATATGGTTTAGTTTTAAAAGTGTATTTCAGTAGGGCAGTAGGAAGTAAGGACAGTATAAGTAATCTTAAACTAGTCACAATTTTTATGTGTGCTTATCCATTATTTCGATCTCTAAGCAAGTTTATGTTATAGTAGGTGTAGGTGTATAATAGGTGTTCTTAAAATGTAGGTACTCGCTCGCACGATTTTTTATCAAAATCCTGATTATTACTTAATCAATGTCCCAATATTTATTATTCACGTAAAGATAATAAAAAACTATACCGAACAAAATTATAATACATATTTCTACGCATTAATAAATATAATTGGTCCAGAGAGCTTAAAAAAAACAGAAATAGAACGCGAGGCAGGTAGAGATGAAACTACCCAAATTTAATAGTAAACGCACATCATTACAACCTTATCATTCTCTCTAGTTTTATAGCCGCCCTTTATAACAATACCGAACGCGAGTGAGAAGGTTCTAAATCCGATTCTTCTAGTAGCAGGTGTTTGGGTGGGCGCGGGATACGACGAGGGTCAAAATGATGGATTATTAGTACAGACAGGGAATTATTCCAATCTAGTTTGAGGTGGGGATTAACGTTTTTTTCCACCGTAACCTGTGGTAAACCAGTTGCGTGCGGCTCCGTTCGCGTTAAAATATAACTTCTCCTAATTTTAGGCCGAATTGTAAATAGTTTTTTTTATATACACATTTAATCCTTTAAATACATTTAGGCTTAACTCACGCGTACTATGCACGTACCAAGTTCCAACCGAAATACAACTAAAAAAACAGTATGTGAAAGTCGCAGGCTGCAATTTAAAAAAATGATTTATCAATATTCCTTAGTAGATATAGCTACGAGTACGTACGTTGTGTAGTTCTGTACAAAAAATCGATGATTTTGTTCACACTTTCGAATGCCAGTTTTGTTATAAGAATCAAAAATCATAGCATTAAATAGAGAACCCAATCTTGGACGTCATGATTTTATTTTTCGAATAAGTATCCGAAAAAAAAAAATCGTAAAGTGGCACCTAGTTTTGACGCTTTACTACTTACACAAGCACTATTTTAATTTACGAAGAAAGAATATGCCTTGTATTTTTTAGAATGACGGTATTGTTATAAATATTTCAAAATTTTTATTTTGCTTGAACAATACACCGAAATATTGCATAGAATTCTACAAAATTCGCGTGAATTTGCCTATTATTATCATAGTAAATTTTTTTTTTGTATAAATTATTATTATTATCTAGGCATTAAACTCACCTTTTGTAACCTTTTATACGGTGTACAATAAAGTATATTTTCATTTCATTTCATTTCAATTATTTGCTGTTTCACTTACGCTCTTCCAGATGTGAGACCATCTAGCCATGTATCCGACTCTTGATTTTAATTTTCTCTTAAAGTTATTCACATTTCGGGTTTACAATATAAAAAAAAAACAGTCCCAAAAAAGAGTTATTTTATTATTTTTAATTATTTATAATTACATTATTCATCAGACGTCAACACATTGGTAGAATAAATAATTTCACAGATGCGGATTAACTCCGACCGACCGATGCATATTAATGATAAGCCTTTGAATGAACTCATAAGATGTGTGGGAAAATTCCATATAAGATATTTTAAAATACTTTTTATGAAATAAATAACTAGATCGCTTGAAAAGATTTAATTAATTTGCTGGTGCATAATATAGAGTTAGTTGAAACAGTACATTAAATTTATGCCTTACGGTGCATTTTGACTCCCTTCTTATATTACTAGGTGGTAGGGTTTAACCCGCAAGGGTTGGTACCGCCGCCGCGCTGAATGAAAGGTCGGTCGAAACGGCTATGTAAATAGTTTGTGTTTTCCGTCCAGTTCAGTGTAGCCGGCACGACCTAAGGGAGGCACTGACGTGGCACCAAGTTCACCCGGTGTTATAGGCTGACATCAAGGATGTTGTAGGTGATGTAGCCAACAACCGTGTCAGTTTACATAAAAAAAAATTGGTTGTCTGTAAAGTCGGTTTACGGACGATAGTTTTACGTGATGACGTCATAAAGTGGTAAGACTACTGAGAACGGTTCTAAAGTACCAGGGCTGAAGAAATTGAAAGGAGGATAATTTTTTAGGATAGTTTTTTTATTTATTTTCAATTTGTAACTTAAGTTTTAGTCATAAAGCACCGTGCCATAGAACTGTGGAACGCTGGTATTTACTATACCACAGATATAGATACATATTACAGCAGATATAAGCGTGATCGCACGAACGGGTGTCCATCTGCTGGTGTTTGCTTCATGAATATGGATGCCAGGCCAATTCTCAAGTATCGTCGCGTCGTGCGCCTCGCTCGCGCCGAACAATTCGTGACTTGCTTCTCTGCTGAGTACTATAATGTATGTTTCAAGGGTATACCTTTGAGCGGAAATATTCAAAGGACTTCGCCTTGGTCCCATGTTTTTTTATTTATTATGAAGTTATACTTCTTAAGGCGCGTTATGAAAATGGGGAGCAAACTGAAAAAAAACGTCACGTCATCGTCACCGCGTATAAATTATTTGTATGTGTAGAGGGAGGAAGGGTAGTTTTTCTTAGTTTTTCAAAGTTTCACAATATGGCGCGTAGAATCCACCATTTTGTCTTATAGCCTAGGTCACTCGCGGTACATTCTTTCATTCTTATCAATCGTTCATTCTTATCAAAATTCATTCAGTCATTTTGGTATTACGAGGGAATAAATAAATTCAACCGCTCACTCAGGAACTCACCCACGTACGTACCTACATGCATTAATGTGAAACACATGAACCATCAATCTCCTTTGCGTTCGCAGTCGGGTAAAAACACACCTAATGATGAGATACGTTTGCAACAAAAATTACGACTTCGCCTATAACTTCCGGCACACTGATACGCCAATTCTGTCATTACCCCGGCAAGGAGCATTATCTAAGTTATATATAAAGCAAGTCACGCTGTCTGTCCGTCTGTAAGTATGCAATGACTCGCCTCTCCGAGAGTGGTAATCATTTCTGCAATTACCTATGGCTTTATTTCCTAATAGAATGGAAGTCAAAATTGGTCTATGTATTTCACACGAGAGTTAAGTGTAACAATTGAGTCTAAAAGTCGACATTAGCCTTTGGAACTTTGTCCAGTGTGACACGTTGTGATTCGTTGTACGCGGCTGCCCTATTAGTAAATAAATTTAATTAATTAATTAAATTAATTTCATTTAATTATTCTCAAACGTTAATTTATTTCATTGTGCCTGTTATTTAATATTTTTTTACATTAGATTTTTTTACATGAGATATTACATGTTTTAGTTACATGATCACTCCCACCTAAACTGGCCATTGATGGCTACTCGTTCTAGGATGGCTAGGTATTTGATCAATAAATTATATATTTCTACCTATTAACAAGAAACATCTCAGCACACATCTACCCTAAATAGGCTTGGCATGGCATTATACATGTCTGTATGTAATTCTAACACAGGCACTCGACCATAAGAACAAAACTCGGTTCATAGCGAAAATCATACTTTCATTACGCGGGTTTGACAGCCGTGTAACAGTCTGAAAATCTAATTTCAAACATTGGTTGGGCGTGGTTTCGCGAGGAAAGATGAATTTTTGTTGCGAACTGAATCATTAGTTCCTCGGCACTGTCACATACGCTGGTTTTTATTACAAAAACAATTCCTAAATTATTATATTTAATAAGAAGCATCCCGGTTAAGCCAGCTTTCTAAAAAAAAAGACCGCATCCAAATCGGTCCATCCGTTTGGGAGCTACGATGCCACAGACATACAGACGGTCAAACTTGTAACACCCCTCCTTTTGCGTCGGGGGTTAAAAACACAGTTTTAATATCACCTGCTACTCCCACGATGTCAGCCCATTCCGGTCTGATCTAGTTGCCATGTCAATTCGCCTTTTTGTCCGCCTCATAGCCGGCATGGCACCTCTCTGAGCGTGGTTTCGCGAGGAATGGTATTATTGGCTGTGTCTGATCTTCCGTTGAAGTATTGGGCACAGACACCCGCGCCGGCTGTCTATAAAAAAAAACAAAATTCAATACTTTCCATTTGGACATGTCGACATATTTCCAGTTTTAGAACATACTGTACTATACCATTAATTCATTTGAGTAATTTCGGATGTTTATAATTAACCGCAAGCGTGCATTACTCTGGTCATTAGTTGCCATTACATTTGCATATATTATTGTGTTAAATTCTGGCATTTGGTAATCTTTGTTTATCTATCTAATAGAACAAGTAATTTGCCACTTCACAAAACTCTGCGGATAACTTTTAATATACAGTATGCACGTCCGTAGGTATTTTTTTTAATGGGAACTGACACCTACAACGTCTTACAGCACGGCATGTTGACCTTATCCCTTAGTCGACTTTTACGACATGCACGCGGAAAGATGCAGTGGAGCTATACATTTTTAAGTAGGTACCGGCCTCACGCGGTATATCATGCACGATATTCAAATACGTGCTCAAAAAACCTCGCTAGTCAACAATAATTTACACGATTCATTCGTTGGACTATCCAATGTGTAAACCAGACTTCCGGTACAACAGGCTCAGCGTCCTAGCCGCATCCGCCGCGCCCCGGTGCGGAGGTGGAACGAACCGCTTGTTTTCACGCCACTTAGGGCACGCTTTATTGGGCAGTGACAAATGCAATGATTTGATTTGGTGTTGTGTGTTGGTTTTACTTCAGGTTTTTTATGATTTAAGTTTCATATTGTTATAACTTAACTTAACGTAATTTAACTTAACTTAACTTAACTTAACTAAGTGAAACTTAACTTAACTTAACTTAACTGGCGGAATTTTCGACATGTCCAAACGTAGGTTACCTACCTATGGATGAAATTATACAATAAACAATAACCTAATTTAACTTTTACTTTTTACTAGTTAACCAGTTAGAAATATTATCAGCTGATAATTTCAATAAATCATTTATTTTATTTATTTATTTATAATTTGATTGCCACGTGTTTGTGACTATAAGTCACAAACACGTAACAAAATTGTATTACGCAATTAATTTGAATTAATTAATATGTTCTAAGTTTGTTCTCATTTTTGTTACAGGTCCGTTAACCGTTTAGTTCTATCACGAACAAGATTTTGGTAAGGCGTAATAAATTTGGTTTTGTTTATATTTATAATTTTTTTATTATTACATATTAAGATGGTTCTACTTGGTTCTACTAGTCAACTCGCGTGATCAGCCCCTGTACTGGCGTAACAAACTCGCCGATGTGAGTATGAGAAACGATCTCACTCAACCAATCAGAAGGCGTTCGCTGAGGCATCCGGCCCGGCTATTGGTTGAAATTGAGTTAGCGAGTGAGTTTACGCCGGTAGACCCCCTGTTCTGTTCTGCGTGGCTTTCAAACCTAAAATGAAGTAGATGATAAAAATTGTATGTGAATATTACGTGTTTCGTGTTTCGAAAATTTCCAGTATCTATTTCGCTTGTAATTACTAATCAGTTACAACGAGCGCACAGGGCGCATACGCAGTACTCACAGAGCATGAAATGCGCGCGCCCGCCCCTACTAGAGGCGCCGTGAGCGCGATTTCTCTACAACGGCGTTGAAGCCTGTGGGCGTGGCATATGACTTACATGTGTGTGGTGCGTGTGCATTCGTTTTGTGCGTGTGCCTAACTTGCTCCTCTTTGTGTGTAGTGTCGATACTAGCACACACACACACATACGAAGCGCTAGCAGCTCAGCGTACGGTTATTGGGTTTCAAATATCATCGCTTAGGGCGCCTCTTGTAGGGGGCGCGGGCGGTAGGTATTTGATGCTCTGTGCGCAGTACTAAATAATCTCCTGCATGAAGCCGGCTCGTGTGTTACATGACGTTTTTTTATAAACTTAATTAATTTATAGAATCTGTCTTCAGAATCAATTGAGATTCGAAAATGTCGCTATGTCTATAGTTTCTGAATTGAAGCTATTTCTAAGGATACTGCAAGAATGTTACTCAGTGTTTAAAAAAAAAACTAAAACCCGACTACGAAAGAGCTAATTATGAAAAACGTTTAACAAAAAAACAAATTATGAAAATCGTTTAACTAAAAATAACAAAATAATGTTTTCCATATAATTTATCAGATACAGCAATTCTCTTTTGTTTTGCCATACCGAAATTAACATACCTTCTGCGGACAACCCCATTATGGGACTGCCATATACTCACACGTTTGGACCATCTTTTTCGAATGTCTTTAGAAAGCATAATTAATATCACCCTAGACGAAACCCAATGGACGCAAGCTTCCCTTCCTGTCATTTTCGGTGGTTTAGGGATAAGAAAACCCTCTGATTTATCTATCCCCGCATACCTATCATCTGTGCACAGCGTTTCGAATCTTGTCAACAAAATGGTTGGAAACATTGTTATAGATAACGATTTGAATTCAAAAGTTACAGGAACACAGCTCTGGCAGACAAAATGTCTCGACTCTCCAGTCCCCGAGATGCCAGCGATCCAAAAGGAATGGGACACTCCTCTAGTCAAAATAATTTTTAACAGTTTAATGAATCCATCAGCCACTACAAAAGCCCGTCTGAGTGCCTCCACTCGAAGGGAGTCTGGGGCCTGGTTGCATGCTATCCCATCCCGATCAATCGGCACGCTGCTAGACCCAGATTCACTTCGCATTGGAATGGCACTCAGGCTTGGGTGCAAAATTTATGAACAACATTCATGCGTGTGTGGAGTTACTGTCGACCCGTTAGGCTACCACGGTCTGAGCTGTGCCAAAAACGCGGGCCGGTACGCTCGACATCACGCTTTAAATGATATCCTCAAAAGAGGTCTGGTGTCAATTGATTTTCCGAGTATTCTAGAACCACCAGGCCTATGCCGTGATGATGGAAAGCGCCCCGACGGCATGACGATTGTCCCATGGAAGAACGGAAGGGCGCTAGTCTGGGACGCAACATGCGTCGATACCATCTGTGCCAGCAACCTCGCCCTATCGGCCATGAAGCCGGGTTCGGCTGCGGAGGCTGCAGCCAAAAGAAAACACAAAAAAAAAATTAGTTATAAAAAACTAAAACCCGACTACGAAAAAGCAAATTATGAAAATTGTTTAACTAAAAATTACAAAATAATATTTTCCATATAATTTATCAGATACAGCAATTCTCTTTTTATATTGATTTTACCTTAGCTTATAAATAATACATTTTGATAATTTATTATTTTTAACGTTCTAAATATAGAGCCGTGGTCGGGCGTTCTTCGTTCAACAAGACAAGTGAGACCGTCGTTGTGCATTATAGCCGTTGACGTTCGGTATGTACCTATGTATCTACTTATAATAATTTTAGATTGGCTCTGACTGATCTTACAAAAATTATAGCGTCCGTAAAGGGGTTACGACTTCCGTCCGATGCCAGTATGACACAATTACGATGGCCGTCCTAAGTTCCTCGCTCTAATAATGCACGAAGACAGCCTCACTTGTCTTGTTGAACGAAGAACGCCCGACCACGGCTCTATATTTAGAACGTTAAAAATAATAAATTATCAAAATGTATTATTTATAAGCTAAGGTAAAATCAATATAAAAAGAGAATTGCTGTATCTGATAAATTATATGGAAAATATTATTTTGTAATTTTTAGTTAAACAATTTTCATAATTTGCTTTTTCGTAGTCGGGTTTTAGTTTTTTATAACTAATTTTTTTTATTTAAACGATTTTCATAGTTAGCTTTTTCGTAGTCGGGTTTTAGTTTTTTATAACTTATTTTTTTTTATTTTAGGCTTTTTTTAAAACTGTTTGCATACTTTAAATGTTATATGTAACTCGTATATTATTGATTTTTTATGGAATCTGACACATCACCTACAACATCCGTGACGTCAGCCCATAACACCGGATTAACTTGGTGCCACGTCAGTGCTTCCCTTCGGTCGTGCCGGCTACACTGAACTGGACGGGAAACACAAACTATTTACATAGCCGTTTCGACCGACCTTTCATTCAGTGCGGTGGTACCAACACGGGCGGGTTAAACCCTACCACCTAGTAATATAAGAAGGTAGTCATATCCCTTAGTCTCCTTTTACGACATACACGGGGAGAGATGCAGTGGGGCTATTATTTTAAAGTACCGGCCCCACACGGTACAAAATTGATACTATCCGTCCGTTTATTTGTCGTCATATGTACTATTTGAAACTAAAGTTTTCTGCAAATAGCGCATGAGTGAGTACCTACATCTATAAACAAATTATGTATAGTTGAAAGATGTATAGGCTTCAAGTAAAATGAAAAGTCAGTCAGGGCAAGACCGAAGACTGAACTGTGTAAGTACACGATTTTATTTCTCTATGTAAGTAAACATATCTGGCTGGGGTGAAGCGGATTCGGGAAGTAAGTAAACCAATCAGTTCAAGGCCGAAGACCGAGGGAGGTTTCAGGTTCGTGTACATAGTTGAATAATGTACTCACTCGAAGCAGGTAAGCCACTAAGGCGAGGCCAAAGCTACTGATATTATTTTTATAGTAAGCGCGACATGTGGCGCCGAGCCACCTATAAGGTGTCTAGCGACGCCCATGGACATTCATTAGCATGCGGAGGCTGCGACTGCCATGCCGGCCTGACAGGTGCCCAGGTTGAAGGACCCGAGACTGTACTTGGGGGAAAATATTTCTCTCTGTTTGTATTTCAACAGGCTCTGATTTAGCTATGTATCCCTACGGAGTTGCAGTGGTTTTAGATAGCGGGACATTTGGGCGTCACCTACTATTCGCACGGCTCGACGCTGGATCGAGTACAGAGGCGCTAGCTGGTATTTGACTGAGCCATCCCATAGGTGCGAGCCGTACCCCAAGCAGGACCGAATCTGCGATTTATACGGCCTTGCCCTCGATGTCACGCCGGAAGTTTAGATCGTGCGAAAATTCGACTCGGAGGACCCCGAGGTGATCGCAAAATTTAAGTGACGTGCCTTGGTAGGAAGGAGCTGGTGTGAACGCCGCTCTCTTCGCACTGAACGCGCAAACTTGTATCTTGGAGATATTGAACTTGACTAACTTGCTACGGTCCATTCGGAAATAGAGCCAAGTGTTTGCTCAAGTTCAGACATAAGTCTTCGCCTCTTCTCATCCACATCCCGCCTAGTTGAAGGGTAACTGGTGTAGAACCCGTGTTCCGTACTCTCGTATACATCACAATGATATGTTGCCCCCTGAATGCTACGCCCACGCCTTCAACGTTAGCAAGGTTCAGTGCTGCGCATTATCTGCGAAGGTCGATGTGAAGGTCCTTTTGCTTTCCAAGTCAGTTTCTAAGTCAGCGTCATACCTGTCTGGAAGCACCTGGACCTCCTGGGCACCACCATTTCCAAAGACGTAGGTTTCCGGCAACTAATCGAGTCTAGGGCTAAAACTGCACCCAGAAAATTGGGAATACTTTTCCGCAAACGGCGCCGGCGGTTCTTCTCTTCCACAATATCTCGCTTAGCTGAAGGGTAACTTGCATCCGACAATATTGTAGGTATTAGTTATATTTAATGTACCTTCACTACATATGCTTACACTAGGTACATGGACATTAAATTTTAATACCAATTTATTTTAGCATAGTACTGTATCTAATAATAATATTATATATCTATATAAAATTTGCGGTAGATCAGTGAGTAAGTATGTAGGTATATTACCAACAACAATACCATGTCGCTTCTTATCGTCGCGGCGTCGTCGTCGCGCGTCTTCGGTGTATGTAACGTACCGAAACCGTGGGGGCGCGCGGAGGCGCGGTGCGCGGGCGACCACGCTTCATCGCGATCGCGATTCATACATGCGCCACACATTTTGCTCTATTTCTCTGTCCACATAAGTTTAATAGATAGCAAAGTATATATTTTCGGAATCGTAATTTAATTATCTTTAATTTGATACCCCACTCAATATATTTTGAATAACTAATTTGACATTTCGAAGCCGTGCGTCCGCCATTTTGAATTTTGAAAATTTTTATATAGCCTATAACACTCCCGTGAATAAGACGAATCCAATGGCACAATAATTTTTCAAATCGGCCCAGTACTTTAGGCTGTAGAGTGGAATATAGATAGTCACATACATACATACATACATACATACATACATACATACACGCCAAACTCATAACCCTTCCTTTTTTGGCTTCGCCGTAGTCGGGTAAAAAAATATGAAAACATCAGCCTAAATTATTGGTTTGTGGCTTTCGCGGTCGAAACCTTCGGCTCCTGGTCTGAGGAGGCGATAGCTTTTGTCCACGAGATAGGGTCGAGGATGTCTGCTGCCATAGGTCACCCCTCTTGCCTCACCTTCTTTCGCCAAAGAATAAGCCTGGCAATTCAGAGGGGTAACGCGGCTGGCATCCTCGGCACAATCCCGGGGACAAAAGCACTAAATGAAATTTATTTTTTAAGTTAGTTTATTTCCTAAGTTAGTTTATATAATTTTTAGATTAGTTAATTATTTTATAATTATATTATTCTATGTTATATTGTATATTATATTATATATTATATTTTTTTCTTGTTATAATTCTCTTTTTATATTGATTTTACCTTAGCACTAACTTTATAAATTTTGATAAATTTATTATTTTTAACGTTCTAAATATAGAGCCGTGGTCGGGCGTTCTTCGTTCAACAAGACAAGTGCGACCGTCGTTGTGCATTATAGCCGTTGACGTTCGGTATGTACCTATGTATCTACTTATAATAATTTTAGATTGGCTCTGACTGATCTTACAAAAATTATAGCGTCCGTAAAGGGGTTCCCACTTCCGTCCGATGCCAGTATGACACAATGGCGATGGCCGTCCTAAGTTCCTCGCTAATGCACGACGACGGCCTCACTTGTCTTGTTGAACGAAGAACGCCCGACCACGGCTCTATATTTAGAACGTTAAAAATAATAAATTTATCAAAATTTATAAAGTTAGTGCTAAGGTAAAATCAATATAAAAAGAGAATTGCTGTATCTGATAAATTATATGGAAAACATTATTTTGTTATTTTTAGTTAAACGATTTTCATAATTTGTTTTTTTGTTAAACGTTTTTCATAATTAGCTTTTTCGTAGTCGGGTTTTAGTTTTTTATAACTTATTTTTTTTATTTTAGGCTTTTTTAAAAACTGTTTGCATACTTTAAATGTTATTTAGTAACTCGTATATTGATTTTATTTTTTATGGAATCTGACACAGTTGGCTACATCACCTACAACATCCGTGATGTCAGCCCATAACACCGGGTGAACTTCGTGCCACGTCAGTGCTTCCCTTCGGTCGTGCCGGCTACACTGAACTGGACGGGAAACACAAACTATTTACATAGCCGTTTCGACCGACCTTTCATTCAGTGCGATGCGGTGGTATCAATCCGGGCGGGTTAAACCCTACCACCTAGTAATATAAGAAGGGAGTCATATACCTTAGTCGCCTTTTACGACATACACGGGGAGAGATGCAGTGGCGCTATTCTTTTAAGGTACCGGCCCCACACGGTACAAAATTGATACTATCCATCCGTTTATTTGTCGTCATATGTATTTGAAACTAAAGTCACAGATCTCTAAACAAATGATGTATAGTTGAACGATATATAGTCTTGAAGTAAAATGAAAAGTCAGTCAGAGCAAGACCGAAGACTGAGCTGTGTAAGTACACGATTTTCTTTCTCTATGTAAGTAAACATATCGGGCTGGGGTGAAGCGGATTCGGGAAGTGAGTAAACCAATCAATTCAAGGCCGAAGACCGAGGTTTCAGGTTCGTGTACATAGTTGAATAATGTACTCACTCGAAGCAGGTAAGCCACTAAGGCGAGGCCAAAGCTACTGATATTATTTTTATATCGTAGTAAGCGCGATATGTGGCGCCGAGCCACCCATAAGGTGTCTAGCGACGGCCATGGACGTTCGGTAGCATGCGGAGGCTGCGAATGCCATGCCGGCCTGACAGGTGGCCAGGTTGAAGGACCCAAGACTGTACTTTGGGGAAAATATTTCTCTCTGTTTGTATTTCAACAGGCTCTGATTTAGCTATGTATCCCTACGGAGTTGCAGTGGTTTTAGATCGCGGGACATTTGGGAGTCACCTACTATTCGCACGGCTCGACGCTGGATCGAGTCCAGAGGCGCTAGCTCGTATTTGACTGAGCCATTCCATAGGCATGCCCATAGGTGCGAGCAGTACCCCAAGCAGGACCGAATCTGCGATTTATACGGCCCTGCCCTCGATGTCACGCCGGAAGTTTAGATAGTGCGAAAATTCGACTCGGAGGATACCGAGGTGGTCGCAAAATTTAAGTGACATACCTTGTTAGGAAGGAGCTGGTGTGAACGCCGCTCTCTTCGCACTGAACGCGCAAACTTGTATCTCGGAGGTGTTGAACTTGACCAACTTGCTACGGCCCATTCTATATATTCTATATATAGTTTTGTTTTGTACAATAAATTACACTTCTTATATTTATCATAATATATATATATATACATATATATATACTTTCTATTCTATATATATATATTCGGAAATAGAGCCGAGTGTTTGCTCAAGTTCAGACACAAGTCTTCGGCTCTTCTCATCCACATCCCGCCTAGTTGAAGGGTAACTGGTGTAGAACCCGTGTTCCGTACTCTCGTATGCATAACAATGATATGTACCCCCTGGATGCTACGCCCACGCCTTCAACGTTAGCAAGGCTCAGTGCTGCGCATTATCTGCGAAGGTCGATTTGAAGGTCCTTTTGCTTTCCAAGCCAGTTTCTAAGTCAGCGTCATACCTGTCTGGAAGCACCTGGACCTCCTGGGCACCACCATTTCCAAAGACGTAGGTTTCCGGCAACTAATCGAGTCTAGGCCTAAAACTGCACCCAAAAAATTGGGAATACTTTTCCGCAATCGGCGGTTCGGTTGCATCCGAAAATATTGTAGGTATTAGGAATATTTAATGTACCTACACTACATATGCTTACACTAGGTACATGGACATTTAATACCAATTTATTTTAGCATTATATAGGTACCTATCTATATAAAATTTGCGGTAGATCAGTGAGTAAGTATGTAGGTATATTACCAACAATGCCATGTCGCTTCTTCGCGTCGTCGTCGCGCGTTATCGTACCGAAACCGTGGGTGGGGGCGCGCGGCGCGGTGCGCGGGCGACCACGCTTCATCGCGAATAATCGCGATTCATACATACATTAGCTACACATTTTGCTCTATTTCTCTGGACACATAAGTTTAATAGATAGCAAAGTATATATTTTCGGAATCTTAATTTAATTATCTTCAATTTGATACCCCACTCAATATATTTTGAAAAACTAATTTGACATTTTGACGCCGTGCGTCCGCCATTTTGAATTTTGAAAATTGTTATATAGCCTATGACACTCCCGTAAATAAGACGAATCCAATAGCACAAGAATTATTCAAATCGGTCCAGTACTTTAGGCTGTAGAGTGGAATATAGATAGTCACATACATACATACATACATACATACATACATACATACATACACGCCAAACTCATAACCCTTCCTTTTTTGGCTTCGCCGTAGTCGGGTAAAAAACATGGAAACGCATTAAATTCAAAGCAAAATTAAATTAAAAGAAAAGCAATCTTATCTATGTTATGTACGTGTGTGTTATTATATTATGTGAAATTGAATGTATTTAAATCAGAGCTCAGAATTAAAATCGGAAGTGAAAATAAAGAAATATTTACAATAAAAATAAATAAAAATGAAAAATTACTTCAAATTAAAAAATACTAACATTCACAAAAACAATTATTATTCTATATATGATAGTCAGACGCTCTCTATTTTAAAGGACACCCTATTTTTAGCTCCCGAAATAGATGTTCTCCTATATTTTTAATTTTAAAAATAGATTTCATCATCCTTTATATGTTTAATTAACTAACGTACTTATATGTAGTGTATATTATAGTATATCATAGTTATTTTCCTTATATTATATTTTACATTCCCACACTCAAGTCTTTTGCTACTACCTACTTATATCTCAAAACATACGACTCTCAAACATTCAAAGGTTGACTGGGAGAAACCCCTGTTGAGGGATAAGTCCGCCTTTGCCCCTCATGTAAATTACTTATTGTCTGTGTAAAATGTTTTTTGGAGCAATAAAGTATTTCTATCTATCTATCCTTTTACATGAAATGAAAGTTACATTTTAATTAATAACAAATTATAAGATAGATTAAAAAGAAATTATAATAGATACAAATAAATTATAAGATATTTTTGCATTACTTATAATAAAAGCTACTAATTGCTTGAGACAGAGTTTTATAACGAAATAATGTCTTCTTTGGTCCTTTATTAATTTACTACAGCAGCGGTTCTCAATCTATGGTGGAATGCTTCGAGGTGGTACGCAAAAAAATGAAACATTATGCTCTTCAACATTAATAAGCATCAATAAAAAGTGCCACAATCCTAATTTAGAAAGTTTTGTTGATGAACATAAATATAATTTGAATTCTGATGTTCTTATCGATATAAAAACTTACTGTCAAATGCTCATAGTGAGATCCGAGGAATATTTGAAACAAGATTTTTCAGAACTCACGAGTTCACTTACATTCGAGGAAAGAAAATCATTAATTGAACTTTGGTGTGATGCTAACCTCCAAGATAATTTAAGAATGTAGATATAGAAGATAAATATTATTATTAGCTTCTTGTAGGTAAAGGTGGTACGCCCGGCAATCATATTGGTTTTAGTGGTACCTGAAAAAAAAAAGTTTGAGAACCCCTGGACTACAGTATTAAGTTCATATATTCTGTGACAAAGTTCTCTAAGCACCAAATGAAAGCTGGCAAATGAAAGACTAGTATAAAAGGCGTAATAGGACCATTTCCTAAAGTAATATCGAAATACTCGCACGCAATGTCTTAAACGGTTTATAGGCTAACTAAACAATTAACTGTTTTTAATGTCATCACATCAAACAATAAATTGTATCCTCGACGCGACCATTAAAGTTTATGCATGGAAATTGCATAGTAGGTACAACGTGATGTCTACCATCAGTCGCACGGGGGGTTTTTTTAATTTTTTTTTTATGGAAACTGACACGGTTGGCTACATCACCTACAACATCCGTGATGTCAGCCCATAACACCGGGTGAACTTGGTGCCACGTCAGTGCTTCCCTTCGGTCGTGCCGGCTACACTGAACTGGACGGAAAACACAAACTATTTACATAGCCGTTTCGACCGACCTTTCATTCAGTGCGGTGGTACCAACCCGGGCGGGATAAACCCTACCACCTAGTAATATAAGAAGGGAGTTATATCCCTTAGTCGCCTTTTACGACATACACGGGGAGAGATGCAGTGGGGCTATTCTTTTAAAGTACCGGCCCCACACGGTACAAAAATTTTTCTATGAAACCTGACGTGACTGGTTATGTCACCTGCTTCTCCCGTGATGTTAGGCATTTACACCTTGTTCCTGTTGAAATTACGTAACATGTCAGGGCGTACCTTTGAAAGTGCTGGCTACACTGACTGAGGTGGAGGACTGAAAACGTGCTACAATACTACAATAGCAGTTTCGACGCTGTCACGGCCGTCTTGATAATCATGTTTTTTATGTAATCCGGTATGGGTGGCTGAATCAGAGGGGCCAAAGCACATGCTCTGACCAGCCAATATCACCTCCGAGAAGGTAGGTGCCATACCGGATACTTCCCTGGATTGCTGGTTATACTGGACTAGAGGAGAACACAACCGAGGCTGCTATGCGGCCATCTTACATCCAGTAGAGTTGTACTAACCCAGTCGGCTAGAATTTGAGCCTACCAGCTAGTAAGGGGCAAGGGAGGGGACCTACAGGTTTACGCCGGTTCCGAACGGTGAAGCAGCAGGTGTAGGTATGCACGTAAATTTTTTCGTCACAAAAAAACTCAATGGTCCACGCCGACCGGATTCGAACCTCGGATCTCTCGCATGAGAAGCCGATGTCCTAACTACTCGGCCACCCGCCGCTTATGTTAAATTTATGAAGGACAATAAAAATGTTTTATTTTTTATTATTTTTTTTTTAAATCCAAACTTATTAAAAATTATAGAAACGCTTGAGAAACGCCCGATAAGTGCGAGCGATGTTCACACACGGAGGGTTCCGTAAGCATTATCTTCTTGCACTGAGCAAACGATTTCTTCTCCTCGCTATAAATTAGCATAAGACATGTATAATTAGCACTGAATGTAGGAAACGACAATTAAAATTGAACTTTAAATAATTGTGATAGCGTTTAATGTAAAACAAGGAACACGCAGCGTTAATATTTAAATTATACACCATATGGCGTCGAGCTAAGGCTGAATTTGCTTTATTCTAATATTTATTCCCTTTTAATTATTCCTGTGGTTAATTATATAGTATGATCTTGAGAAAGGCCCGTGCTACAGTGAATCGGCAAAGAACAAGATCCCTAGAGCAGTGGTACCCAAATGGTGGCACGCGTACCCCCAGGGGTACGCAAGCTCAAAATAAGGGGTACACGTTTACCTCTAATACCTCTAAGAATTGTAAAAAAAAATCTGACAGATTCAAGCTTAGCGTACTATCATAGGAATGATCTGTTGAATGGTTTAATGGGACCTATTTCGTATTAAATTGTGATTAATAAATATTAGAACCTAAAAATTGACTGATATGTTGGATAAACAACATTAATTACCTACGTAAAAATAGAAAAAACCGGCCAAGTGCGAGTCGAACTCGCGCACCGAGGGTTCCGTATCGCCATGTCATGGTTAGCGACACTCACCATACTGTTTTCGGTACACTTTTTAGTTTCTTCTATGGGAACCCCCGTGAATTTTTTACTTTTTCTTATTTTTATTATTTGTTGTTATATCGGCCATAATAACACATATTATTCTGTAAAAATTTCAATGTAAAAATAGAACCGTTGAAAAAACCGGCCAAGTGCGAGTCGAACTCGCGCACCAAAGGGTTCCGTATCGCCATGTCATGGTTAGCGCCACTCACCATACTGTTTTCGGTACACTTTTTAGTTTCTTCTATGGGAACCCCCGTGATTTTTTTACTTTTTCTTATTTTTATTATTTGTTGTTATATCGATGGCCGATTAAGAAGATTATATTAATAACACTTAATATTCTGTAAAAATGTCAACGCGCTACCTATTACGCGCGGTTCAAGAGATACAGCCCTTGGGCAGACGGACGGACGGACGTACAGACAGACAGACATACAGCGTAGGCTTAGTAAAAGGGTCCCGTACCGGATACGGAACCCTAAAAACCATATTAAAATTTGTTTTATTTAAACATTTTACTCAGGGGTACTTGGGTTTCAGAAAATTCTCTAAAGGGTACCCATTAAAATAGAATTGGCGACCGCTGCCCTAGAGCAACACCACCTCAATAGGCTAAGTGTATCCGGCACGACCAGCGGGAAGTTGTATTGGCATTGCATCTAGTTCCAACAGGACAACGGGCTGGCACGAGTGAGGAGGTGTAGATAACCAACTTGTAGGGCACAATACGAAACTTTTTATTGGCTAACATGCACAAGCCATTATTTAGTTTTTTTTGTCGAATAAAAAATACTTTTAACAATAACTCTACTTTGGCTGTAGTTGTATATATTTTTTTTTATTGAAAGCGCGACTTGTGACGCCGAGGCACTCATAAGTTGTCTAACGACGCCCATGGACATTCGGACGTATGCGGGAGTTGCGAATGTCATGCCTGCCTGACAGATGCCTATTCAAGCCTCTCTTGAAGGATCCGAGACTGTACTTGTGGGAAAATCTATGGGCACAGTTACAGAATTTACCGGGTCTGTAGAGAGGAAAGATCTGCAGAACAGATTGGTACGCATCCGCGGTAAGTCCAGCGCGTAGGGATGCAATCCCTGCCTAGTGCGCGTGGTGCGACACAGGGTATGGTCAAATTGTGATAGGTATTCTTTGTGTAGGTAGTGTTATTCTTTGTGTGTTTTTATTTGTTTATTGAATTTGTGTTCTGAAATAAAGATATTATTATTACCTAGGTACGTAAATATCCTTCTAACTAAAACATAACTTTCAACCTTTAAACTTATATAGCCAATGATATTTTAAAAAGATACGTTGTCTATACGACATTCGGTGCTCACACACGGCACGAACTGAAACGTTGACAGAAAGAACTACAAAGTAATGCGCCGACTCGAATAGTCTTATTCCAATTATTAAGGGAGGCAATTCAAGTGTTGTGGCGGTTGGTATAACTGATAACTACTTAGGAAGGGCGACGCACGTCTGAACGCGTGCGTAGTTGGTGCGCGACTAACTTCAAACAGGACTGTGGTCTTGTATTTAATGTGCCGCTTTGGGAGCTCGTATAACCTATCTACCTCATTTTTAACATATAATATCATTGTATATAGCACGTTGAATAAGTAAACAGCGCAATAAACAAAAATCATAAACCCAAATAAACGCACCATATTAGAGCTGTGTTCGTAATTGAAAACCTACACAACCCAGCCACAGTACACAGATATTGACAGTAAGTAACTCCATGCAAGCGTTCGAAATGCGGTTCACACCATTTGTTCACTGTTAGGGACACGAGTCACCATTTCTAAAAGAGTTGTATTGAATATTGTATTACACGTATTTGATTTGAGTGGCGGGTGGCCGAGTGGTCTGGGCTTATCGGTTTCTCTTGTGAGAGGTCCGACGTTCAAATCCGCTCAGCCTGTACCAATTAGATTTTTCGGAGGGAAAATGTACGTGCATCCATACCTACACGTGCTGCTTCACCGTTCGGAATCTTCGGAACCGGTGTAAAACTGTAGATCCCTTCCCTTGCCCGTTACTAGGTGGTTCAAATTGTAGCCGACTGGGTTGGTACCACCGTACTGCATGTAAAACGGCCGCATAGTATCCTCGGCTGTGTTCCCCTCTAGTCCAGTATAGCCAGCAATTCAAAGGGAAGTCCCCGGTATGGCACCTACCTTCTCGGAGGTGATATTGACTGATCGGAGCATGCGCTTTGGTCCCACTGACTCAGACACCTATACCGGATTACATAAAAAAAATTGAAAAGAGACTCAGTAATAATTTTTTTTTGCAGTCTATCTTATACACAAGAATGCATGTGTGGTGAAGAAAACAGCTAATGAATCTGTAATGTCCGAGGTCAGGGCGCCTCCTAACTGGACACCTCCCCTGGCAACGACGACGGCCCACTGGGGCAATGGTACTGGATTGTAACATGTTTTGATCGGCGGTAAGGCGACAAGGTGGCTCTGAACCTGCAAATTAAATTGATGAGTTAATACGATACAAACTTACATTTATGACTTAAGTAGTACAAACTTAAATTGATGAATTAGTACAAACTTAAATTGATGAATTAATACGAACTTAAATTGATGAGTTAGTACAAACTTAAATTGATGCGTTAGTACAAACTTAAATGGATGAGTTAGTACACACTTAAATTGATGAATTAGTACAAACTTAAATTGACGAGCTAGTATCGATCGACAAGGGGCACCTCCACCGCTGTGTGAGGCGCATATCTAGCAGTGTTAACGCACTGTTAAATCTACGTACTGTGTTGCTGCGTAGGATGTTCTGTTAACGTTGGAAAGTTAAAGAAAGTGATAAACGTTATAAATGCACATACTCCGAGCGCCCACAATACCGGAAACGGTCGGCGTGGGGTCAAATCGGCGGGAGATTCACAATAAAACTTCGTATTAAATGGACTTCGGATTTGATAATACGACATTGTGAGAAATCTGACTCATTGAAAATATATGTTATGGTCTTTTCAATGAATAGGAGGCGCGGTGGAAATATTATTTAATTATTTTGGTTGAATAAATCGTTTTGTATGGTGTTCGTAGCAGTCTTCTTTTTTTTAACGGAAACTGACACAGTTGCCTATATCACCTACAACATCCGCGATGTCAGCCAATAACACCGGGTGAACTAGATGCCATGTCAGTGTGGAAGGATCGTGCCAAGGTCGTCTTTTACGACATGCACGAGCAGAGATTCAGTGGAACTATTCTTTTTAAAAGTATTGGCCCCACATGGTATTTGTAGGAATAGGTACATATAAATTACTAAATATAAAAAAAATATTACATATTTTCAAATAATTTATTGAGCGATGCCCGTTGAATTAAACATTGATCTATGTTCTCGAATGATACAAGTTTTTTATTTATGTCTGTCTACTCCAAAGGTTCCTTAAAATTTTATTACCATCTGTCTAGCGAGCCCACAACGGTCATCTAGTTACTTTACTCTGAGGTTACGTCAAACACACAGACAATTTCGTTTATTATAGATTTCGTTTCGAAGAGGGTGGGGGAAAATTCCACATTCCATTGGGTCCTATTAAAAGCTCATTTTCTGGTGCGTAGGTGTGTGTAAGTACAGGCGTTGCGTCTCACTAAGTCACATGAGCTTTGGATTTTTAGGTTTCCGCATGCCACACGGAAGCTTATTACTAAGCCTACGCCGTCTGTCTGTCTGTCTGTCTATCTGTCCTACTGCTGTATCTTTGGGACCGTAATAGTTGGCCGATTGAAATTTTCACAGAATATGTTATTATGGCGGGTATAACAACAAATAGTAAAAAAAATTAAACAGTAAAAAATTAAGGGGGGTTCCCATACAAGAAACGTGTTTTTTTTTGTGGTGCGGAAACCTCAGTGCGCGAGTCCGACTCGCACTTGGCCGGTTTTTGTTTACTTCAAGAATGGCACTATGAGAATAGGACTATGAAGTCTGAAATAACGAAATTGTATGTTATTTCATTGTATGTTACAGTTCCCGGCAGCAAATATTGCGTGACGAGCTTTAGAAAGAGACCATCCGCTTTTAGAGCGTCGTCCCTGTCGCACGAACTCGCACATCTCTGTGCTACAGGGACGGCGCTCTCTATATTTTTACAAGCGAACAATAGACACTCTCGGATAGTACGTATAGTATTCGACCCCTAAACCCAACGAAAAGCCATAAAAGGATTAACTTATTGTTACCTGTGAGATTAGCCACGTGATATTTGTACGTATGTCTACTTCTTTAAATCAATCATACCAGAGAACAAAACAATACATTCAAACATTTTAAAGCTTTTCGCTGGGTTTAGATGGCGAAGACTATACACGCCCCTGCCACAAATTTCACGTGCCATCGTGAGACGCAACAACTACACCGCTCAAAAAGAACAGAACACTACACGCATTTAAGTAATCTGTGGCATTAGTTAGGTACTAGCTATTTGATAATAATTGTTTTTTCATCGCTCTAATTTGTCTAATGTTTCTTTTTGCCATTGTTTTTTGTTGATTTTGTGATTTAAAATGCCATAAAATCATTTCTCCGCGGGAACCATTGTCATTGTGTGGATATAACAGAAAAAGTGTTCATTGCTAATCTTAGAACGTTCTATTAATAATTGAAACTAAATTACACACTTAATACTCGTGTAGTACCTATTAGTAAGTAATTCAGTGGAGTAATTATAAATATTTCCCCCCAAATACAGTCACGGGTACTTCAAGATGGGCGTGAATAGGCACCTGTCAGGACGGTATGGCATTCACAACCGCCGCATGCGACCGAATGTCCATGGGCATCGTTATCACATTATGGGTGGCCCAGGGTCATATGACGGGCTTTCAATAAAAAAAAATGTGTGCTTCATTAAAAATATATATATATTTATTTCAACGCATTGAAATAGAACTGGCGGAGTTTTCGACACATCTAAAAAACCGGCCAAGTGCGAGTCGAACTCGCGCACCGAGTGTTCAGCATTACAAATAAAAAACATTGAAAAAAAAACACTTCTCTTGTATGGGAACCCCCCTTAATTTTTTACTTTTTCTATTTTTTATTATTTTTTGTTATATTCGCCATAATAAAATAACACATATTCTGTGAAAATTTCAACGGTCTGCCTATTACGGTTCAAGAGATACAGCCCTCGGACAGACGGAAGGACGGACAGACAGACAGACAGACTGCGGCGTAGGCTTAGTAATAGGCTTCGGTACGGGATACGGAAACCTAAAAATGACCTATAAGTAGGTATATGTAATTATACAATATACAATAATGAATCAATGTTTTTTTTTTCAGTCACAAATTTTGATTTATTATATTTATTTACATTAATTTATCTATGACAGAAGCTTCACTCTCTGAAGATCAAATAACAGCTGTTTAAAATAAAGGAAACAATTATCGTGACATTTCCCCGCGGTCTTCGTATAAACGTTCGTCGCGCGCCGACTCGCCTCGTTATATACTTTATTAAGATTCATTCTGTCGGAATAAATGAGTATAGACGCTATTTGTGTCAAATAAATTACATCAAATTATCCACTATCTACCGTTTTGACTTAATTTTAATAAGTATTTGTAATATCTGCCTACCTACGAGACTATAATATCTTTTTCTCTGGTTTTTTTCCCTTGTCGCCTGTTAGAATTTATTCTTTGGTATTAATTTGCGGAAAGTGGTCTTATTTGTAAAGAAATTAAATTTAAATATACCTACAACTATTCGACTTCGGTATTCGATTCGGAACCGGTGTAAAACTGTGTAGGTCCCTACCCTTGCCCCTTACTAGGTGGTAGGCTCAAATTGTAGCCGACTGGGTTGTGTACCACCGTACTGGATGTAAGATGGCCGCATATCAGCCTCGGTTGTGTTCTCCTTTAGTGCATTATTGCCAGCAATCCGACGGGAAGTCTCCGTTATGGCACCTACCTTCTCGGTGGTGATATTGGCTCATGTGCAGGAACATGTGCTCTGGCCTCTCTGACTCTCATACCGGATTACATAAAAAAACCAAATTTTGTCGAGTCGTTGTCGAGCCAAAATGATGTAAAAATTGATGACCGAGAAATTATGTATTATGCCTATTATAGACCTGTGAGATCCGTTGTCTCTGCCTGATCTATTTGGAACAGATGTGCATTCACGAGTATATAAAGAAATCAAAATTATGAATAAAAATCTAAAAGTTGAATAAGCTTATTAAGTTTAAAACTGAGAACGCACTCAAATGGAATGTAGTAAAATATTATCACTTACTTTTCAATTATTCGGCACGTGCGGCAGTGCATGCTTCCCTTCGGCTCACCCGGTGTTATGGGCTGACATCACGGATGTTGTAGAAGATGTAGCCAACCGTGTCAGTTTCCATAAATATATATTATTAAAAACAATCTATTGTAACAACAGTTGTTGGGCTATGAATACGATTGTTTTTTTTTATCCTCCTAATACAATTTAAATTATAGACTATTTTAATTTACAAAAAAAATATCCTTCTCGTCTTTTCTAAATATTTTAGCTTTTTAACTAAAAAAATAATATCAATTTATTTAAAATATTTCTCGATTAAAATTATGATTTTTAACCGACTTCAAAAAAAGGAGGAGGTTCTCAATTCGAATGTATTTTTTTTTATGTCTGTTACCTCAGAACTTTTGACTGGGTGAACTGATTTTGATGATTCTTTTTTATTTGAAAGCTGGTGCTTCTCGTGTGGTCCCATTTCAATTTGGTCAAGATCGGGTTGGAAAGCGAGGCGGAATCCCGAGGCCGAAGGCCGAGCGATTCCGCCGAGCACATTAATAGCAAAAAATTACTAAAAAAACTGTGAAATAAAAAACTATTTAAAAAAATATAAAAACCGCCTTCAAAAATGGTCTTCGGGAGCATGCACTCTCTCAAGCGTTTGCAAAACTTCATTCCCATTGACACAAAAATTACGCTCGCTCAATGCCTCTTATTGCCAATTCTAGATTATGCCGATGTGTGTTATCTTGACCTAAATGAGGATCTCCTCAACAAACTCGACCGTATCCTCAACTTGTGCATTCGCTATATTTTCGGATTGCGCAAGTATAACCATATATCTGAATATCGAGCTCGCCTTCAGTGGCTCGATGTTCGTGGTCGCAGGAACTCTCACGCCCTCTCTCTTCTCTTCCGCACACTTAATGATCCTGCTGCTCCCAAATATTTGAGTGAACGGTTTGAATTTCTTTCTTCTCACGGTCTGGCTTTAAGATCTGCTGACAACTTACTCTTGGCAATACCGGCTCACTCAAGCTCTTTCTACACGGACTCTTTCACAGTACAAACAGCTCGCCTCTGGAATAATCTGCCCGTGCATTTACGCTCCTCTACATCTATGAATGTATTTAAGATTAATTTAAATAAACTTCTCCTCTCGTTACCGAAGTAAATGCAATGTATAATATTAGATACATATCTTTACTCCCCTTCTCTTACTCTCTTGTCATTCAGTTGGTTGTGTCGCACAACGGTATCACCGATCGATGTACATAATATGTAAGTTTATTATATACATATATATGTTTATTAAAGTATTTATGTAGTATTCGTATGTAGTTTGTAATACATATTTCTTTACAGTCTTAACATATTGCCACAAACTATTCTTGTTCGCCTGCATGTACTTCTCCCACATCCCAAAGGTTAGTTAGAATAGAATGCCTCGCGGCATTAAGCTCGCCTGTTGTAACTAATTTTTATAAATTGGTGTTCAATAAAGAATATATACATAAAAAAAAAATGCATGAAATAAAAAAAATCGAACCCTAGAGTTGAAGGTGGTGCTAAAGCAAGCAAAAATGATGCATGAAAGAAAACATGAGTGGATGATAATATCCTTTGTGATTTGTGTAGCCTTCTTTAGCACCGCCTTCAACTCTAGGGTTCGATTTTCTTTTATTTCATACATTTTTGAAGGCGGTTTTTATATTTTTTTAAAAAGTTTTTTTAACTAAAATATAGTAGGTTAATGTAACCATTAAACTAATAGCACCACATGTGCCAAGACCGGTGTCACGGTGCAGCCGGGCTGCGCGCGAGTTGCCTGCTGCGTCGCGCGCGACGGAGGCGTGTCGCGTGCGCGCGCCTGCAGTCCGCAGTCCGCAGCCAGCCCGCAGTGTAACCGCACACACGCTGTAATTTCGAAACATACTCTGTCATTATTCTTCAGTCGGCTAAGAAGTTTTAACACGCCTGCTTGCTTGCCATGTGTACTCGACATGTGCATTTGTTAACTGCATCAAAATTGCATCAAATTCGTGTGATATGATAACGATCTTCAAACGTAGGTAGGTAGGTAGGTATCCTGAATTTTTAGTGCGATAGTATAAACACATAAATCGAGTGTGAAAAGAGGAAGAACTTAGTTTCAAAATAATTATATTTACCACACGCTGTATCCCGACAATGCTTAAGCAGAGTAATCGCCGCTATGCTTCAAGACTACTATAGACAAGATAACTATAGGACCTGCTGCATGACTTGGTGGAAGGACCGTGCCAAGACGAGAGGTGGTTAACCTGTCGCCCTTTAGCGCGGTATGACGTTATGTTATCCCTTAGTCGCATTTTACGACATGCACGGGGAGAAATGCAGTTGGGATGTTCTTTTTAAATACGGGCCCCACACGGTATTGACATATAGCACAAACACATACTTGATTATAAGATTAAAACTCTACGTTTATAAGTTTAAAATCGAATATTATCAGCCTCGGTAGCTCAGTCGGGTCGGACGACTGTCGGTCGTGATTTATTAAGCTCACCGCTCGACCGTTGAAGGCTGACCGTGGTTCGGATTCCGCGTAAAACTGTATAGGTCCCTTCCCTTCTTACCTTACTAGGTGGTAGGGTTTAACCTTGCTGGGTTGACACCACCGCACTGAAGGAAAGCTCGGTTGAAACGGCTATGTAAATAGTTCGTGTTTTCCGTCCCGTTCAGTGTAGCCGGCACGACCGAAGTGAAGCAATGCAATGGCACCTAGTTCACCAAGGTGTTATGGGCTGACGGATGTAGTAGGTGCTATAGCCAAACGTGTCAGTTTCCATAAAAAAAATTGCTTCGAAGCTGAAGTCCTTCCTTCTACCCTTCCATTTTCTCTGTACTCACAAAGGACCTTCAACCTCTAAAGCGCAGACGTATCGTTAGGTCGTTGAGCCTGTTTTATCGGTACTACTATGGTCGCTGCTCTGACGAACTTGCTTCCCTTATCCCTCCTCCTCCTGTTCGTCTTCGGCAAACCCGCCATACTCTCGCGGAACACCCCTTTGTAGTCGACAGAAGAGTTTTTCGAACTGTACAATACTTTAAATCGTTCTTGTGCCACACTGCAAAGGTGTGGAACGGGCTTCCGGGGAATACCTTTCCCCACTCCTACAATCCACGGATCTTCAAATCGCGGGTTAATAGCCTTCCCCCTTCGACATTAGTCCACCCACCTCCAAGCTGGACTGGCACCTACTCGAGGGTTAAATTGACTGCGCCTTAGGCTTCGACCTCGGGCATAGCCACCCAGTTCATAAGCAATAAAAAAAACTATTTAACAAAATATAAAAACCGCCTTCAAAAATGTATGAAATAAAAAAACATCGAACCCTAGAGTTGAAGGCGGTCGGTGATTTTTGCTTGCTTTAGCACCGCCTTCAACTCTAGGGTTCGATTTATTTTTATTTCATACATTTTTGAAGGCGGTTTTTATATTTTGTTAAATAGTTTTTTATTTCACAGTTTTTTTTAGTAATTTTTTGCCATTAATGTACTCGGTGGAATCGCTCGGCCTTCGGCCTCGCGATTCCGCCTCGCTTTCCAATCCGACCTTGACCAAATTAAAATTGGACCACAGGGGAAGCACCAGCTTTCAAATAAAAAAATAATTTTCAAAATCGGTTCACCCAGTCGAAAGTTATGGGAGGACAAACATAAAAAAAAATACCGTCGAATTGAGAACCTCCTCCTTTTTTTGAAGTCGGTTAAAAAAGGAAATTCCATTATCAACTACTGTTTAACATTTTATATAAGTAGCCCACAAGTGCAACATATTCCACGAGGCAACTTAATGACAGTTCTTAATGCGTGATTATAGCTCCAGTTTATGTATTTACGCGTTCTTAACCTGACGCCTGCGGGTTTCGCAGATGTGTTACATTTATAGACACAAAAAAAGAAATATTGACATTTACAGTCGCGTCTTAATTTTTAATCAAATTGTAATTTTTATGGTTCTGTACCGTACGATATTCTATTACTGAGCAAGCCTACGCCGCCGTCTGTCCGTCCGTCCGTCCATCTGTCCTTGACCTCGTTTATGTTTCCTTACAGCATGTCTACTAGGTCAAATTTGTCTGAATTTTTAGTTAGTCTAGCTAAATTTAATTTTGTTTGTTTTGTTTTGTATTTTTTTCTCTCTCTCTTTATTTTTAGTGTTTATTGGTAGTAGGGTTGGTTTTATTTTATACTTAGAATATTTATTGTCCATATTATTGTTTTTTTGTTAGCCATTAAGTTTATTGTGTACTTTAAATTTTGGAGAGTTGACTGATATTGAAATGTGGTAGAAAAGTCGTGTGTTGTGTCAACTACTCTCTTGAAGTACCTATGATCAATATCAATACTATATACTATACTACACTACTAATAATAAATCTGTAATGGATGGTCATGGAGTAAGTTACTTTGTTTTATGAGATACTGCGTTTGTAGACTCTATGTATGATACTAAAACTAAATTGACGATTTTTAGAAATCTTTTCTGTATGTATGTATGTATGTTGCTCCATAACTCTTAAACCGATCATCCAAATTGGATGAAACTTAGTACAAGCACATTTAATTATACGTGACACAGGATAGGCTAAATAAAATTCTGTTCCGGATACGCTAAGATCTGGCTCTCATACAAACCGAATTGTTCTCCGCACCGAAATAAAGGTACCGTGGCGGGCTAACTTAATTTCTTCATTTTAAATACGGATTTCACGCGAGCGAAGCCGCGGGCTAAAGCTAGTAAATAAATAAATATACACTTTTCACACAACTACGTTGCGTCTGAGTATCCCGCGTCGCGATAAGATCGCGCCGCCATTATGTTGAGCTCAGTTTATGGCAACACCGAGCGCCTGCGCGAACCTCTTCTCGTACGCCAACCGTGCGCAAGTGCGTATTAGGGGCCAGACAGTTAGTTTCAACGGAGAATCGTAAACTTGAACAAACCTTTATGGTGTAAGTTGCAATTTATACTTTCTAGAACTTTAAAACGCTATTTACTGTTATGTTGTTATGCGAAAAGTACATAAAAGTAGGTACCAAATTACCAATTTCTTTGGACAGTGATTGGTTGATAAGCAAGTAATTGCCGAAGTAAACATATTCTTTACTATACGCACGAAAAGGTTTTTGAAATAAAATCGAAAACGTTAACTTATTTTATTATTTTTAGCACACAGCAAAAGCTTGTACTAAATACATGGCTTAAATAAAAGCTTGTTCATTATTTTTTCTTGCGTTAGCGGTAGAAACGCTCGGCCCGTGGAGCAGTGAAGCCAAAAGCTTCAGAGGCTTGGCCCTCTCCTGGTGGACCCAACTGGCGTACCGCAATCAAGGGCCTACTTTATTCAAAGGGTAAACCTAGTTGCCATCCAGCGGAGTAATGCCGCAAGTGTTCTGGGCACTTTTAAAAACGCCACTTTTGATAGTTATTTTAATGTTTGTTGGATAGGTTTTAATTCTTTAGTTATTTGTATTACTTTTTAGGGTTCCGTATCCGGTACGGGACCTTATTACTAAGCCTACGCCGTCTGTCTGTCTGTCTGTCTGTCTGTCTGTCCATCCGTCCGTACGTCCGTCTGTCCGAGAGCTGTATCTCTTGAGTAGCCCGTTGAAATTTTCACAGAATATCTGTTATTATGGCCGATATAACAAAAAATAATAAAAATAAGAAAAAGTAAAAAATTCACGAGGGTTCCCATAGAAGAAACCAAAAAGTGTATGCGCGCGCGCCATCTACCGAATAGAGTATGAGCCCTTTTAACTAATCATGGCATTTAACTAATATGAAGCATTTCATAACACGCTATACGTGAGTGGCGCTAACCATGACATGGCGATAAGGAACCCTCGGTGCGCGAGTTCGACTCGCACTTGGCCGGTTTTTTTATTTTTATATTTTCTTTGATAAAGAATTAAAAAAAAAAATTTTTTTGCATTGAAAAGCTATGTATTTATTAACAGTTAAAGTTTAAATGTATGTCAAAAGCTCAAATCTGATATTTCTCTATTAAACTCACTTGAGTTCAATAGAGAAATTCAACATAGAAATTGAAGGATCGCTTTAACTCATTGAGTTAAAGCGATCCTTCACTTTTGTGATCACATTTAAAAAAAAAATTGTACGGACATATTTGTAATTTATGTTGTATTGTAATTAAAATTATTAATATACAAAAGATAAAAGCTCTTCTTTAATAATTTATGTCCTGATGCGAACCTTATATTTATCGCAATAAATATTCATGCCTTCGACAAGCGCGCGCGTTGAGAAAATTATTGCCTGGGCAGGACGACGCATGGGACATCCCTCGATCAAACTTATACAGGATGTCCGCAGTTACGTATTGAATACTAAGAAAGGGATGTTTGTGTACACGAAACAAAATAACTCTTTATATATTATAATAGAGAAATGCTAATCGAAAATCATTCGAAAAAACTATTATTAAAAACAAAAAACCCGACTATGAAAAACAAAAAAGGAAAAAATAAGATAATTTTGTATTATATTGGGGCAAAGTGAAGTTTAGAATACATATAGCAAAACTTAGGATGTCGGATTCATGATTCTGAAAATATAGCATTAGGTATCGATCATAATTAATTATGTACTTGAACATAGTCAATCTGCTTTGATAATATGAACGAAAGGTCATTCGAACACAATTAATAATAATACCGCCGAAGTCGGAGTTCCTCTCAGTATAGCCAGCAATCCAGGGAAGTCTCCGGTATGGCACCTACCTTCTCGGAGGTCATATTGGCTGGTCGGAACATGCGCTTTGGCCCCTCCGACTCAGCCACCCATACCGGATTATATAAAAATAAAAAATAAAACATTCCCCATACATCTGGAGGCCAGCTATTATGAGAATAGAGCTATAAGATTAAAATTAAGTAGTACCACGCCACGTACGTACTGAATTAAGGACATCGCTACTAAAGAAATAATGTTGATATAAGTTAAAGAGTATTGCACAACCATGAATGCTAAATATAGAATAAAGAATCTAAGCACTGGTCTAGTAGTTCAGGTTGCAGTACCGCGGCCCGCGATACATCCAATTACAAGTTGAAATATCCGCAAAACCAACCCAGTCGGCTACAATTTGAGCCTACCACCTAGTAAGTGGCAAGGATGTTACACACGATCGGAAAGTTGTTCCAGCAGAGGACTTCGACGGTCGGAAGCTACGTCCACGCGAACTAACTGTCACCTGCGGATTATTCTACGCAGAGTAGCTCGCCGTGTGGGGCCGGTACTTAATAAGAATATACCCACTGCATCTCTCCCCATGCATGTCGTAAAAGGCGACTAAGGGATAAGGACAAGATGCCGTGCTAAAGGGCGACAGGCTCGCCACCTCTCACCTTGGCACGGTACTTCCACCGAGTCATGCAGCAGGTGGGTTTTCGTGCCTTACTTGCTGCTTGATCGATTTAATCTTGTTCGAATACTTTGCGAAACGTGGTGGTCGGTGTTGTGCTGTAATTGACCAGAGTACTTGCAGCACAACACCGATTACTCTGCTTACCCCGATTAGCAGGATTCAGCGTGTGTGATATGTATGTATGTATGAGTAGCTCGCCGCAATATGTATGTGACGGTGCTTCGGATTCCACGTAAAACTGTAGGGTTTAATTTATTTTATTGAAAGCGCGACATATGGCGCGAACATGATATTTTGTCAGCCTCGATAGCTCAGTGGTGCAGACAGTCAACTGTCGCTATTGAATGTTAAGCAACGCTGGGCGCGGTCAGTACTTGGATGGGTGACCGCTGACCGGTGGAGGCTGACCGAGGTTCGGATTCCTCGTAAAACTGTAGGTCCGTTCCCTCCTAATCTTACTTGGTGGTAGGGTTTAACCCGCCCGGGTTGGTACCACCGCACTGAATGAAACTTCGGTCTAAACGGCTATGTAAATAGTTTGTGTTTTCCGACCAGTTCAGTGTAGCCGGCACGATCAAAGGGGGAAGCACTGACATGGCACCTAGTTCACCCGGTGTTATGGGCTGACATCACGGACGTTGTAGGTGATGTAGCCAACCGTGTCAGTTTCCATAAAAAAAATAATAATAAATAAAATAAATGGCGCCGAGCTACCCGACGATGCCCATGGACATTCGGTCGTATGGGGAGTTGCGAATGCCATGCCGGCCTGACAGGTACCCATTCACGCCCCTCTTGAAGGATCCGAGACTGTACTTGTCCCTGCCCTTCTTAACTTACTAGGTGGTAGGGTTTATCCCGACCGGGTTGTTACCACAGCACTGAATGAAACGGCTATGTATATAGTTTCTGTTTTCCGTCCAGTTCAGTGTAGTCGACATGAAATGAAGGAAAGCACTGACATGGTACCTAATTCACCCGGTGTTATGGGCCGATATCACGGATGTTGTAGTTGATGTAACCAACTGTGTCAGGTTACATAAAAAAACTGCACTGCTTGGAATAGAGCTTCCGGACGACTCGGAAGTTTCAGTTGTCAATCTAGAATCAAATGGAAACATAGACCTGGCACTTAGTTCACCAATGAGTGATGGACTGACATTACCGCTGGCGTAGTGAGTAAGTAACGTCAAAAACGAAAATAAAAGTGAGTGCTGATCGCCAGCGTCGCTAGTGTTACTATTACCAAATCGCAATTCACTCCAACCCCGAAAAATCCTATTTAGCATCCGGTAGCATAGTTTCAAAGTTTTCTAGGAGTTCACGAAAGCCTTTTTTATTGATTTTTTAAATTTTCTTTGGAGATTGTCTTGTTTAATTAAATGTATGACTTACATACCTAAATCATTATGTTTCAAACCCAATACATACTTTATGAAATTTAAATTTCCAGTTACCTACATTTTTCGTAATGGGTTGGTAAATAAAGATATTAAAACCATCTTTTAAAACAAAATACATATATATATATACAGGTGTCCCAAACTCAACGTCAAGCGGGAACCAGGGAGTAGGCCAGTTTATGAGTACCCAGGGAAAAATAAGAAAAAAAATCGGAGTCATTTGTTTTTTATGATATGAGCATTTTTTGAGAAACGTTGAAAATTTACATTTTTAGTTACTACGACTACAAATTTGCAAATATAATTGTTAAAAAAAAATTATTGGTAGCCTAAATAACTCTGCTATTGATCAGTATCCCAAACAAAACCAGAATGCCTGTAGTTTTACCAAAAAAAATATTCAGTTCAATTTTTTTCTAAAAAAATTTATGACTCAGATTTTTTTTTCTTATTTTTCCCTGGGTAGTCATAAACTGGCCTACTCCCTGGTTGCCGCCTGACGTTGAGTTTTGGGACACGGTGTATATATTATAAACAACAACAAAAAATTATGTATACGCGAGATACTTGCCGTCGTCAGAGTGGATTGATGTACCGACGACGCCCAAGAGAATTCGCTTTCGAACGGGGGCTGCGAATACCGTACCGCCGCGCCGCCCCGCCCCGATACGTACAGCTATTGAATGTCTGACTTATCCAGATGAAATGTTCGCAGAAATCTAGAGGCGCTGTCCTACCTGTCCTAGCCGCTGGGCGCAGCACTATGGTTTTTGTGAGCTTAGATCAAACGATTGAAAGGAATGTTATTGCTGTCATTCTTATTAGACTAATCGTTATTACGTTCTGGAATACTGATTGCCTTATATGAAATAAGGAAGTTGCGTTGTGTCACGTTCGACTTTACAACTTTAGTTAGACTCGCATTTACGCTACTACTTCAGAAGCGCATATCTCACCAACTATTGACTTAAAGAAAAAGGTAATTTTAAAACTTATCATTTTTAAGACTTACCTAGCGATATCATTTTTAAGAGCTATCTATATACCACCGCTTATGTGTACTGCTTTTTTTTTCATCCCTCAGTTACGTGCATGGTGTCCTACCCCTAATTTTTATTTTATTTCACCACACCATTGTATATCAGAACATAGAACACACCTTTCTTCGTTTCACTTATACAACGTGTCCCAAAACTCAACGTCAAGCGGGAACCAGGGAGTAGGCCAGTTTATGACTAACCAGAGAAAAATAAGAAAAAAAAAAGTCATTTGTTTTTATGATATGAGCATTTTTTGAAAAACGTTGAAAATTTCTCGTACAACATTTTTAGGTACTACGACTACAAATTTGCAAATATGATTATATAAATAACTCTACTATTGATCAGTATCCCAAATAAAACCAAAATGCCTGTAGTTTTACCAAAAACAAATATTCAGTAAATTTTTTTTCTAAAAAAATAAATTACTCAGATTTTTTTTTCTTATTTTTCCCTAGCTAGTCATAAACTGGCCTACTCCCTGGTTCCCGCTTGACGTTGAGTTTTGGGACACCCTGTAATGTATGTATGTTCCTCCATAACTCTTAAACCGATCATCTGAATTAGATGAAACTTAGTACAGCACATCTAACTATACGTGACACGGGATAGGCTAAATAAAATTCAGTTCCGGTTACGCTAAAATGAGGCTCTCATACAAACCGAATTGTACCGCGGCGCGCCGAAATAAAGGTACGGTAGCGGGCATACTTACTATCTTCTTTTTAAACACGAATTTCAGGCTAGCGAAGCCGCGGGCAAAAGGTATTAAATAAATAAATAAATAAATATGCATTACCTTACGTTACATTTACATGTACGTACGTACATAGATATGTTTATGGTGATGGTAAATGTACGGGACAAGGCGAGGTATGGTTGATTGGCAGTGTACTACGAGACAGCCAATCAATTTGATGGCTTGTGAAAATATTGCGGTATTTTCAGGCTTTATAGCAGCGTTGACAAGCAAAGATGTGGCTTTATACGATCACGTTTACGGCTTTTAAGCGCAACTTTGTTTGTGAATCCATTAGGAGACAAAGGAATGAAGGTGGGAAACCAGAATACAAAAAAAAAACAATTATGAGTGCCGGCACAGAATACTTATTAGTACTAGTAGTAGTAGTACCCCGTGTAGGGCCGGTACTGTTCCGTGTGGGGCTGTTATTGTACCGTGTGGGGCCGGTACTTTAAAAGAATAGCCCCACTGCATCTCTCCCCGTGTATGTCGTAAAAGGCGACTAAGGGATATGACTCCCTTATATTACTAAGTGGTAGGGTTTAACCCGCCCGGGTTGGTACCACCGCACTGAATGAAAGGTCGATCGAAACGGCTATGTAAATAGTTTGTTTTCCGTCCAGTTCAGTGTAGCCGGCACGACCGAAGGGAAACACTGACGTGGCACCAAGTTCACCTGGTGTTATGAGCCGACATCACGGATGTTGTAGGTAGGTGATGTAGCCAACCGTGTCAGTTTACATAAAAAAAAAAATTTGGACCTACCTCAATAGGTAGGTGGTAAACACAGCGATTTTATTTAAATAACAAAAAGCTTTGTCACACCGGTTAAATCTACGACATAGAATATCTCCAACATATTGGTGATCACAGCAACTACTGGCCAATTCACAGGAAGTATCATATTCCAAATATGAAATCAAACCAACCAATAGATGGCGGTTATTAGTGAATTTGACAGCGCCCATAAATCCGGTAGCTGCCATAGACTTAACAATATAAAGAATGTGTTGCGGCCATCGTGCGTGGGTTCGGATTCCACGTAAAACTGTAGGTCCCTTCCCTTCTTACCTTACTAGGTGGTAGGGTGTAACCCGCCCTGGTTGATACCACCGCACTACTTAAATGAAAGGTCGGTCGAAACGGCTACGTAAATAGTTCGGTTTTTTTCGTCCAGTTGAGTGTAGGTAACCAGCACGACGTGTGTGGGCTAACATCGCGGATCTTGTAGATGATGTAGCCAACCGTGTCAATCTCCTTAAAAAAATTATTATGACCTGTTACAGTATTATTTTGATTCAAATACGCAAGTGTATGAAATTTACGTTTTTAATTTTTTCCTTTATGGAAATTGATATTGTTGGCAACATCAACTACTACACACCCGTGATGTTAGCCCATCACACCTTGGTGAACTAGGTGCCTTGGCCGTTGGTTATTTATTTCTTTGTTCACTTTCATATTTTTTTATTTAAACGAATATTATATTAAAATGCCGCATCTAGCATTTTTCCTTAGAGCATCATTGGTGTCCGCCCACAATTGCGCGATCAACAATGAAACCACACGTGCAGGACCATGCCGCACTCATATCAGTTTTCTAAGCCCCTCCCTAACAAAACAATGCACAGTGGGCGAAGCTGCATGCGATATGGTTCTATCTGCGTATGTCCAGTTTGCAACGCGACTGCGCGCATGTATGTAGGCCGATTTCATACGCACTGGAGAAAGCTGATCGTCATCGAGACGCGTGTACCCACATGTATGTGACTTGTTTCTACCTACGACACCGTACGGCAAATACACATATACGTACATGGTATCTAGGTACTTAGTTGTATAATTGGTATTTCACGAAGATAAAAAGTTAGGTATTTTGAGAAGAATTATACTCGCGTGACAGGCTGATAAATTTATAACATAATTTACTCAGCACTCATGGCGAAGCTTTATTAAATAAAATAAAAATTATTTTATTTTTAGCTATCATTTATAATGTATTCAAATTTTTTATGATATTGAAAGAAGAAGAAAAGAAGAAAAATATTATTTATTGGCATACCTATATAAGGTGTTTCGTTATTCATGTCGTTTCTTTCAGGGGGTTGTTCTGTATCCTAAACTGAGTAACTTTTGTTCTATAGCTTTTGGAACTTGGAAAAAAAAATTCACTTTCCCCATACATTTGGAGGTTAGGTCTGTCTGCCCTTAAATGTATGGAGAAAGTGAATTGTTAATTTTTTCAATTTCCAAAAGCTGTAGAACAAAAGTTACTCAGTTCAGGATACAGAACAACCCCCTGAAAGAAACGACATGAATAACGGAACACCTTATAATACAAAAAAAAAAAAAACATTACAAATTTTAATAACATGAAATTATAAAAGTAAAAGTAAAATCTATTTTCATATACAAGTAATGACAATCATCTCAGCATGTGCTATAGGTTCGCAAGGCGACCTATAGCGCTTTTTTCAGATGGGCCTTGTATTTCTATAGTCTAAAAAAAATATTGAAATTATTAAAACCTACCTTTTTTAATAATATCCTTTTTTTTATTGTAATTTTTAAATATTTCACGAATCTGTTTCTTTATCCAAATGATTTTATTCACTGTTATGAAGATAATTTAAATTGTATGAATTTTTGTTTCGGCTATATTGTTTTTTAATTCGTCTTATTTTTTGTTGAACTATTTTTTGTATCAAGGTGTTGAATTTGCATGTAAAATAAATAAATGCCACACGATCAAAGTGACACAACAAAATCCAGATCTTTGCAATGAAAGCTATATTTCAAGGGCAACGCAATTCTGAGATGCAACGCAGACCCTTGTTCTAGCCAGCGCAGTCCAAGCGAAATGGCCGTTCGAAATTCGAAATCGACCCGCTGAATCTTTACGAGAGTCGCGCGCATAAATCTATCCAATCTCAGTAGGGACTGGGGCGCAATAAAATACAATCTGTGTTGCCATAGAAATAAATAACTAGAAACGGTTGTGCTGATATTTACCCGACTACGGCGAAGCAAAAAGGAGGGTTATGATTTTGACCGGTATGTATGTATGTATGTTCATCTGTCCCCTCATAACTTCTAAACTACTTATCATAATTTGACAAAATATGAGGTATCGTTCGTATCTTGTTCCTCTACAGAACCGGTAAACTCTGGACGCTCTCCCTGCCCATATACATATTATTTCACCCCAAGTACATTTTCAAGTCCTTCAAGATGGGCGTGAATAGACCCCTATCAGGCCTATATCCTACACTACATCCCCCAAAAAAACTTTTTTTGCCAATGTTTTTAATGGGTCTGACCATTTTTGACGCTGAAATTTTTATTAAATGTGTTGATCTTAAACGATGTATGAATTTTGTTTTCGTGCACTTTCTTTCACGTACTAGAAGATGCCTCGTCTAGCATATATAATATGTTCATGCTCTCTGTGCAACAACTTGCTGCAAATAACACGAGCGGAGTATAGAACTAGACAATACAACCTTGTTTTAACGTTGCTGGATCGCGTGGTCTCATCGCGTTGTCGTCGGGATGTGAAGTAAAGGTGTTTTTGAAGATGTTGGTACCATTGACTAGAATTCCAGTCACGTATGCAACATGCAAAATACATGACCAAGTCTTCAATCAGAGAAACTGCCTGTAGGCTAACTAACCCCAAAGAAAGTGTATTACCTATTGTGGATACCCTCAAAATACGTATTATGAGTGGTTATATGTCGAATTTATGTTGAAAATTCACTCTTATCTATCTACCGACGCTATAGCGTCTTTGCAATATTGAAACCGAGTGCTTAAAAGGTGTGCATAACGAAGCGGGAAGAGCCGGGAAGGGAGCGACTCTAGCAACGGCAAATCGAACGCGGCGGTCAGCGACGGGGCGCCTGCCGCATTTTGGTGACCATGGTTACGTTACACACGACATTGGTTGAGTTTTAAACGAATCTTCAACCCATGTACAATCAATCAAATTCGAATTTCCAGCGTTCGAATTTCGAATCGAGCCGTGAAGCTTCATTCCATTTTCGATTTAACCTCAATGCAATTGGACAGGTTGGTAACAATGTCGGCAGTCTAGTCCGCGCAAGATGTCGCTAAAGTACACATAGGTATGCCATTTCCATTTAAATGTATGTATTTTTATATTCCATGCTACAATCCTTGGTATGAGTCGCGAGCGCGGTTTTTGCGTCCGGACCAAACCAGTTTTGGTGGCAGCAGGCAAGCTATGGGTTTATGCAGGGCACATGATAATATCTTTTCCGTTTGGAGTATTGACGAGACGTTTGATATTCTTGATTATTTCCTGAAAAGACAGGTGGATATAAATTGATAAAATACGGACCTAGTCGATAAGTAAATATGTAGTTAATTAAATTAAATTAAGTTTTGTACACAATAAATAATTTTAATTAAGCCAGACCCGCCCTGCCAGGAAACTGCGAAAATCTAAAATACAGTTTAACACGACGCCCAGGGTTGTCAAATAAATGTATATTTAAACATATACTAAACTTTGTTTTCTTTTTCAAACCTAGGGTTTATATTGCATTGAATTATATATACTAGCTTAAGGTCATGCTTATACGATATTAATACGAACTCAATAAAATAGTGGTAAAAAATAATGCTTATAAAATTATTCATTCAAACTTGTCTGAAATTAACTAATTTACCAAATAAAAATTATCGAAATGCAACATAATGCAATTATAGTACGCGATATTCAGTTTCCAAATAGTTTTTTTGGTCAATGCTCCCATTATGCGACAGAAATCCAAGTTTACTTCCTTGTCTTATTTAAAAATTTTATTTTTTGTTACAGGTTGGTACAGAAACGACACAAACTCTTCCAACAAGAAGTGCTGTGTAAGTGTTTAAGACAAACAATACAAAGAAACAACTATATTTATTGGCTTTCACATATTGTTATTGTACATAATAGTCACAGTTATTAGGTTACTTTCAAATGATCCCTGTTTCTCAAAATAGAATTCCCTGGGCTATGGGAAACAGGGTCTCTCATCCAGTGGTTCACATTGTTCCAATATTAATTTTGTCAGGTAAAAAGTCATACCGAGTTCCTGAGTTGGGAGAGACACGGGTATCAGGAGTGCACAAGTTGAACCCGATGCTAAAGAATATCCTGTGATTAATTTGGTAGACAGTACTTAGAAGGTGGTTGAAGAATGAAAATTGTGGTACCTGCACTCACCCAGGTAACACTTGTTTTACTTTTAGAGTTGAGTTTCACAAATATTTTCATAAATAAGCATAAATAGGTAATGAAGTGTAGTGTATATACCGCTGAAGGCCGGGAGGACTGGAGGAAGAGGCTCCATTCACTGCGTGTATTCTATCAAACTATTTCAAATAAAACATATTAAATGACCAAGGAATATCCTCTGCATGTCTCTATCGCAATTTTCTTAAAGAAGACATACGTTATAATAACAGACATAAAGAAAGGCCCTTAACCGCGCTCAGTGAATTCTTTTTATTTACTAGTCTCAGCTCTATTCAGAAATGTAATAGCGATGTAAAATTCGATAAAACATCACGAGTATCTCACCTTTACTCACCCCGAGCTCGCCATAAATTCACAAAGACGATTAAATTCGCAAACAAAGCATTCCGTACACGTAGCCAATCTCTCTGTGAGCCCCGGGCCATGCCATATTCTACTTGCGCGTCTCGCCGCGCCTGCGTCGCGTCGCACGCTGCCTTCCCGCAGCGATGGCTGAATTGTCTGCGCGGACGCACCTTCGTCGCCCATCGTAATTGCATAGTATACTTCACGTCGAACCATACTTAATTTCAAATCATAACTAACCTTAATGTTAATATTACTTTACTTCAAATCATAATTAACTTTAAATCAATCAATTTCCGTCAAATTTAGTATTTTCATTCAAGGAATTGTAGCGCGCTGGGTATGATTTGCTTTATCTCTGACTTGATCTGTAAATTTTATCTAAAATAGAGCGAATTATTACATCAATGCATCCTCGAAATTTCGCCGAATTTTTTACCTTTTTTTTTATGGAAACTGACACGGTTGGCTACAACACCTACAACATCCGTGATGTCAGCCCATAACGTCGGGTGAACTTGGTGCCACGTCAGTGCTTCCCTACGGTCGTGCCGGCTACACTGAACTGGACGGAAAACACAAACTATTTACATAGCCGTTTCTACCGACCTTTCATTCAGTGCGGTGGTACCAACCCGGGCGTCGCTGGCACTAACGCCTGTCTTTCGAACTGCTAGATAGGAACAAATAATAGAGAAAAGATAGGAACGTTCGTGGATGGGCAAAAAACGGCGATCAATTAGTACGTTCAATTGTTGCACTTTGGTTTCAAAATAAAAACTTTAAGCCCCACATCAGTCCAGCGCAGCGCTCCCAAATAAACAACACTTTGCAAACACGCGATAGACGAGCCAATCGCGACACGGGGTCGAAGCGGCCATTGTTCCCGCCAATTTCAACGTCTATTGAGCGAGTGCGGCCATTTCCGCTAGTCGAACTTCCGCCTGCGACGCCACCATAATGGCCGACGATGCAACTCTTCTGTTGGCAACACTGCGCCCGAATATAATCTGTGGGAACTTTAAAGTTTCCCATGATTGTCGATGTGGTTCGATTGAAATGAATAGGTATTGACTCAATAGCTAAGCTCAATAGGTAAGTTTTTATTTTATTTTTTATTGTAGGCGCGACATGTAGCGCCGAGCCACCCATAAGGAATCTAGCGACGTCCATGGACATTCGGTCGCATGCGGGGGTTCGGGTCAGTCATGCTGGCCTTCGACAAGTGCCTATTCACACCTCTCTTGAAGGACCCGAGACTGTACTTGCGGGAAATGTGTGGTCAGGGAGAGCGTTCCAGAGTTTACTGGTTCTGTGGAGGAAGTATCTGCAGAACCGATTGGTACGCATCCGCGGTAAGTCCAGCGTGTAGGGATACAATCCCTAGTGCACGTTGTACGGTTTTGCTAATTCGCTATGATGACTAGCTTCTATGGGATTAAATTTGGACGGAATTATGTTCTTTTGGACATAATATGCATATTTTAGTACGAAATGGTGGTATTTTTATTTTGTATTTTATTTTTACGACTTACAACAAAGTATAAGCCGTTATTGCGTGCGGAATTTTGTGTCGAATGGTAGTGCCGGATGGAGTGGGAGTGGGAGAGGGGAGAGGGCGGGAGGGGAGGGGCGAGGGAGGAAAGGAGGGGAGGGAGAGGGGATCGAGGGAGTGAGGGAGAGAGAGAATATAAGAGAAGCGATCGTTTATTATCATACTAGCTGAGCCCGCGGCTCCGCTCGCGTGAAATTCGTATTTCAAAGAAGACAGTAAGTAACTATGGGCGAGGCCGAAGGCCGAGCTGCGTTCAGGAAGTCGATAAACCATATCTAAGAAAGTAAGTACGAGTAAGGGCGAGGTCGAAAGCAAGCTGCGTTAAGGTAAACCATAAACCTTGTCAAATAAAGTAAGTAACTAACGGCGAGGCTTCAGGCTCAACTGTATTCTAGAAAGAAAATAAACCTTCTCGAAGAAAGTAAGTAACTGAGGGCGAGGCCGAAGGCCGAGCTGCGTTCAGGAAGACGATAAACCTTCTCGAAAAAGTAAGTAACCGAGGGCGAGGCCGAAGGCCGAGCTGCGTTCAGGAAGACTATAAACCTTATCGAAGAAAGTAAGTAACTAAGGGCGAGGCCGAAGGCCGAGCTGCGTTCAGAAAGGCCATGAACCTTCACGAAGACAGTAAGTAACTGAGGGCGAGGCCGAAGGCCGAGCTGCGTTCAGGAAGACTATAAACCTTATCGAAGAAAGTAAGTAACTAAGGGCGAGGCCGAAGGCCGAGCTACGGTCAGAAAGACCATGAACCTACACGAAGACAGTAAGTAACTGAGGGCGAGGCCGAAGGCCGAGCTGCGTTCAGGAAGGCGATAAACCTTATCTAAGAAAGTATGTAACTAAGGGCGAGGCCGAAGGCCGAGCTGCGTTCAGAAAAACTATACACCTTCTCGAAGAAAGTAAGTAACTGAAAGCGAGGCCGAAGGCCGAGCTACGTTCAGGAATACCATAAACCTTCTCAAAGAAAGTAAGTAACTAAGGGCAAGGCCGAAGGCCGAGCTGCGTTCAGAAAGACTATAAACTTTCTCAAAGAAAGTAAGTAATTAAGGGCGAGGCCGAAGGCCGAGCTGCGTTCAGGAAGACTATAAACCTTATCGAAGAAAGTAAGTAACTAAGGGCGAGGCCAAAGACCGAGCTACGGTCAGAAAGACCATGACCTTCACGAAGACAGTAAGTAACTGAGGGCGAGGCCGAAGGCCGAGCTGCGTTCAGGAAGGCGATAAACCTTATCTAAGAAAGTATGTAACTAAGGGCGAGGCCGAAGGCCGAGCTGCGTTCAGAAAAACTATAAACCTTCTCGAAGAAAGTAAGTAACTGAAAGCGAGGCCGAAGGCCGAGCTACGTTCAGGAATACCATAAACCTTCTCAAAGAAAGTAAGTAACTAAGGGCAAGGCCGAAGGCCGAGCTGCGTTCAGAAAGACGATAAACTTTCTGAAAGAAAGTAAGTAATTAAGGGCGAGGCCGAAGGCCGAGCTGCGTTCAGGAAGACTATAAACCTTATCGAAGAAAGTATGTAACTACGGGCGAGGCCGAAGGCCGAGCTACGTTCAGGAAGACCATAAACCTTCTCAAAGAAAGTAAGTAACAAAGGGCGAGGCCGAAGGCCGAGCTGCGTTCAGGAAAACGATAAACCTTATCTAAGAAAGTAAGTAATTAAGGGCGAGGCCGAAGGCCGAGCTACGTTCAGGAAGACCATAAACCTTCTCGAAGAAAGTAAGTAACTGAGGGCGAGGCCGAAGGCCGAGCTGCGTTCAGGAAGACTATAAACCTTCTCGAAGAAAGTAAGTAACTGAGGGCGAGGCCGAAGGCCGAGCAGCGTTCAGGAAGACTATAAACGTTCTCGAAGAAAGTAAGTAATTAAGGGCGAGGCCGAAGGCCGAGCTGCATTCAGAAAGACCAAGAACCTTCTCGAAGACAGTAAGTAACTGAGGGCGAGGCCGAAGGCCGAGCTGCGTTCAGGAAGGCGATAAACCTTATCTAGGAATGTAAGTAATTAAGGGCGAGGCCAAAGGCCGAGCTACGTTCAGGAAGACCATAAGACCATAATATTACATAAAAAAAAACAAAAACTTTCATACAAAGTCGTCGTCCCCATTTCCCCCCTTAAAGTTGTAATTTCCAAAAAATCCTTACCGGATTCTTACGTTATGAAATAAACCTATGTTCCAAATTTCAGCTTTCTAGACTTAGTAGTTTCGGCTGTGCGTTAATAGATCAGTCAGTCAGGACAAACAATTTTATAAGTAGGTATAGATATCTACTCTTTATTCTACTCGTATCTTCTACCAAAAGCATCTATCTACACTACACCAACGCAACGCAACAGAACTGCTAACGCCATATATTACGACCATTCGACACTAAATTCCGTTTTCTTTGATACTGCTCAACCCTAAGGCTATTTATCTTTATGGTATATAGCCTACTATAGTGAGCCTGAAGAACTACTCTTTACATTGGTGTAAACCGCATAAAAATCTGTTAAGTGGTTCCGAGTTTACCTCAAACATACATACATACATGCAAACAGACGTTTCCTTTTATAAGAAGTAGAGATAGAGAAAATAAGATAGAGATAAATTATCCTCCCTTCCCCTCTCCCCGCGGACTCCTCCCCCGTACCTCAACCCCACTCTTCAAAACCACCCCCAGTATGGATAAAATTATTTAAAATCATTTAAAATCCTAAAACCTAATTTTGAAATCATCCCCTATTTTAATTTAAGGGTTGATTTAGCAAAAACGCTGAAATACGTAATTCTTTATTTTATACCAAAAGCCTAAATATGAATTTTCATATCCCTAACTTGAGAAATGATGGGTTCCCCATACATTCTTTCATCCCCTATTTCACCCCGTTAAGGGTTGTTTTTTGAGACAAAGGGTAGCCTATGTTCTTCCTCAGGATGCAATTCAGCTCCGTACAAAATTTCATAAAATCCTAAAATCTAATTTTGAAATCAACCCCTATTTTAATTTAAGGGTTGATTTAGCAAAAACGCTGAAACACGTATTTCTTTATTTCACACCAAAAGCCCAAATATAAATTGTCATATCCCTAACTTAAGAAATGCTGAGTTCCCCAAACAAACTTTCATCCCCTATTTCACCCCCTTAAGGGTTGTTTTTTGAGACAAAAAGTAGCCTATGTCCGTCCTCGGGATGCAATTCATCTCCGTGGAATATTTTATCGAAATCTGTTCAGCGGTTTAGGCGTGAAAAGGTAACAGACAGACAGACAGACAGACAGACAGACAGACAACAGAGTTACTTTCGAATTTATAATATTAGTATGGATTTGCGTTTGAATCGGATTTCCTATTAAACGGAGTCCACCGCGAGCGAAGCCGCGGGAAAAAGCTAGTTATTCATATTTACCAACATGTGCAATCGTTTGTGAGTATAACTCAGCCCGCTGCTACCTCGGCACTTTAGTATTACCGCTCCACCGAGCACCGGTAATCAGTGTCTCCATCTGCTGTCTTCGCCATTCATCTATCTTGGCATTAATATCGTTCCAGACCATCTACGGGTACCGTTTGACGCAGTGGGCGGCGCTTTTCAACGCGCGTTTGTTATACACGGCAATTTAATTAAACGCACGACGCAGCGACTGCAATGTAATATTTAAAAGGATAAATTAAAAATTAATATTGATTAATGGTTATACTTGTAGTTAATTTATAAGAATTGCGCTGTTTTTATGACAGTACTCTTGGTACCTATGTGTGTTAGCGTAAATGCATTTCTTTGCTACTTCGCAGGTTCTGGACCTTCAGCTGTACTCAGGGTAGTACTTGGGGACACAAGCGGGATTTTTTATGTAATCCGTTATGGGTGACAGAGTCAGAGGGGCCAGAACACATGCTTCGACCAGCCAATATCACCTCCGAGAAGGTAGGTGCCATACCGGAGACTTACCTCTGGATTGCTGGCTATACTGAACTAGACGAGAACACAACCGAGGCTGCTATGCGGTCATCTTACATCCAGTACGAATAACTCAACTTTACAACGGGGTCTCTCGGTATGACTTTAAATTGTGGAGCCTTCTCGATGAAATATGCTTGAAATATTGTACTGACAACAGTCACGTTTTTTTTTTTTATGTAATCCGCTATGGGTGGCTGAGTTGGAGGGGCTAAAGCGCATGCTCCGACCAGCCAATATCACCTCCGAGAAGGTAGGTACCATACCGGAGACTTCCCTGGTTTGCTGGCTATACTGGACTAGATGAGAACACAACCGAGGCTGCTATGCGGTCATCTTACATCCAGTACGAATAACTCAACTTTACAACGGGGTCTCTCGGTATGACTTTAAATTGTGGAGCCTTCTCGATGAAATAGGCTTGAAATATTGTACTGACAACAGTCATGTTTACGGTCAGGATGGTAAAGATATATTAATAATAAAACTAATTTCGAATGTAGCATAAAACGCGCGTTTCAAATCGTCCACCGAAATTCGCCATATTGCGCGGTCCATTTGCGCTCAACTCCGTCCCTAATGCTCGACGACAGCCGTATTTAGAACTGCGTGGGTGGTTATTTGTCTTTATTTATGCTTTCCTAGTACTAATCAAATATTTCATGCGCATCTGGATCGCTCAAATACGATTGGTTGTGGCGTTGATCGCGGCACGCTTGTCAATGAACACTTCAAAGAATTTCGAAAGTTCGACGCACGACTGGCTGCCCGGCCCAATTTTAGTTACTGAATCGCATATAACCCTTTTGTAGGATATGGGGCAGAGCGTAAGTACCTAGTTTTAGACCGGCGCGGCGCGGTGGCGGTGGTGGTGCATTCAAAGCCTTACCCATCCAGCTGTGTAATGCCGTAATTGTTCTGAACACTTTTGAAATCGCACCTTTTTATAGATATTTTAATTTTCGTCAGCCTCGATAGCTCAGTGGTGCAGACAGTCGACTGTCGCTATTGGTGGTTAAGCAACGCTGGACCGGTCAGTACTTGGATGGGTGACCGCTCGACCGTTGGAGGCTGACCGTGGTTCGGATTCCACGTAAAACTGTAGGTCCCTTCCCTTCTTACCTTACTAAGTTGGTAGGGTTCAACTCGCCCGGGTTGATACCACTGCACTGAATGAAACGTCGGTCGAAACGGCTATGTAACTAGTTTGTGTTTTCCGTCCAGTCCAGTGTAGCCGGCACGACCGAAGGGAAGCACTGGCATGGCATCTAGTTCACCCGGTATTATGGGCTGACATCACGGATGTTGTAGGTGATGTAGCCAAGCGAGTCAGTTTCCATAAAAAAAAGGTAGTTTTTATTTATTGCTATTTTGTATTACTTTTTCATATTTTCTCGAATAAATAATTTCTATTTAAGACTTCCGCAAGCAAATTACAATATGATATTTTGATTCAAATATAATAACATAATCCTCCTTGTTTTTACAATATTTCTGAATATAATTACAATAATTCCCAAAAAAATACGGTGGAAAATAAAAAAAATTGTTCAGATTTACGAAATGTTGGTATAGGAAACTCGATTAGTTTTTCTTTTTCAATTTCGCCATGTTTTTTTTTTTTAAATCTTCTTATGTATTTTCGATACAGGTTTACCCTACCACCTACAATATCCCGCATGCTAACAAAATCACGCTGTATAATTTAATACGCCGTCATGGTGTCCCTATCCCGATTTCAACAGCTCAGCCAGTTGTGCTGAATAGGTTTTATACGATCTGCAAGTACGAGTGTGCATGCCTGGTCACGCTCGCCAGCCTCCTCACTGACATCGTATTTCCTGCGACCGCGCGTTGTTGTTCGTCACTCACCAGTCCCGGATTATCGATATAAGCAATGTAGGCAACTGGCTATAGACCCAGCGCCACCTAGGGGCCCCGCAGCCCGTGAGAAAAATAATTAGTCAAAGTAATTTTAAATTTATGCTTTCGTTTTCATTTTACAAAGGTTTTAGGTTTATTTTTAGGGCTCCGTACGACCCTATTATTAAGCCTACGCCGTCTGTCTGTCTGCCTGTCTGTCTATCTGTCCGTCTGTCTGTCCGAGGGCTGTATATCTTGAACCGTAATAGGTAACCCGTGAAAATTTTCACAGAATACGTGTTATTATGGCCGATATAACAACAAATGAGAAAAATAAGGAAAAGTAAAAAAATCCCGGGATCCCCATACAAGAAACTAAAAAGTGTATGCGCGCCATCTACTGAAAAGAGTATGAAGCATTTTAACTAAATATAGATGGCGTGAGTGGCGCTGACCATGACATGGCGATACGCAACCCTCGGTGCGCGAGTTCAACTCGCACTTGGCTGGTTTTTATAGGACAAACCATTTCACAAAAACAATTTTACATTAATCACTTGTTATAAGCATATGAATGATTGATGATGATGATGATTAAAAGTAATTCAAGAAATAAATCATTGTTATAATTTTACTATAATCACAATTTGCAAGTATTGCATACAATTACATTACGCATTACCTATATAAATCGCTTTGTTTTTACATTACCATACTTGGAGATATTACGTCCAAGAAGAACGTTAAATTACGTTAAAAGTGAAAGGTGAAAATTCCCTGAGGAGGTGTTTTGTGATTTATAACTTACCAAGTTATGAATCAACTTCATAGTCAGGTAAGTGCTAACAGAGTCGCTCCATTAAATGACATACATTCATTAAAATTTGGTCTTGGTATACGGTTTAAATACTAACTACCTGCCTAGAGTAGAGACCTACTTGCCTAAGGGGAGAGGGGCCCCGAGACTTGCATTGCCTAGCTGGGCTATGGCTTAATCCGGCCCTGGTCACTCACACGACACGTGGCCGAACCCGGGTCGCACCTTCTATTGTTTTAACTCGATTTGTGTAATCCGGGCGGTTATTGCCGGTTCGCGCTATGAGCTCCACTGAACATTAACCCAGATTTGAAGAGTAAGTGTTCATTGCGAGCCCAACTGTTTAGTAATTCGGTACGGTATTAACAAGGTGATTACAGTATTTAGTAAGTTTTATTTTAGAACGTCTCGTTGGGTAATAATGTTTTTTTTTTTTTTTGTAGTTGATTCAATGGAACGCATCCGTTTAATTAAACCATGGAATAAGGAGAAGCTGGAAGAGTTATTCTTTAGTTTATTTATTTATTTATTTTATTAAACAGAGATTAATACAGAGACAGGAAAAAGTTAATATAAAAAATAGTACACAATGAGATTTATGACCTGCCTCCGCTACACAATCCTCCAAAACACAGTTTGTGAATAAAATGACTAATCAACTAATACAATAACAAAAAAAAAAGAAACAAAAGGATACCATTTTAAATTTTGATAAACAAACAAACATGTACAATACTGCAATACTGTAGCGAGAGAGCGTGTTTCGCGGTATGTAATGTAACTATATACTTACATCTAGTTTTCACTGTTTTCCAGCATCTTACGGACATTTAGTACAGCATTGTCCGCCCCTAAGCGTTTTTCACATCCCAAAGGTAATTTCGTAAAGAATGCCGCAAGGCATTAAGCTCGACTTTTGTGGCCCTTTTATTTTATTTTATAAAAAGCGCGAAATGAGGCGCCGAGCCACCCATAAGGTGTCTAACGACGCCCATGGGCATTCGACATAAAAAACAAAATGCAATTTTTGATCGGACTGTACATGGAAATGTTCGTATGTGGTCAAATCACTGGAACGTAATATCTGCGGTCGGTTTCCGTAGAGAGCGTTTAGATAGATTCCCGCCTAAGGCCAGTTATTCTACAGGCTCAGAATGACTTGGCCCTGGGGCGAGTAACATTACACTCCAAGATGGTGGTAGATTGGCTTATTAGAAGGCAGTTTGGTCTAATGGAGGGCAGATTGGCCAAGGAAATAGGAAAACGGCTTTGAATGGGAAAATATCCTTGTAGTTATTTAAAACGAACTATTTAACGGAGTTGTATGCTCGTTTGTTCAGGTACTCGGGGGTCGCAAGTTCAACTCTCAACCACGTTGTGTATCTATGAATTCTATAGTTTGAACCATCCGTAATACTAACTTGAGACAATATAATATCTCTTTCTTATCGTGAAGTATCCGGTTCGACCTTTCACATTTTTTTTTTCGAATGAGCTATACTAGCCGCCAAGACTCCTGGCACGCGCAGTCATAAAACGGGGGAGCGGCAATGCCAATGTCGTGCGCTCGCTTACACTTACGGGCCTTATGGGGGACGTAGTGGCGCGCCGTGTCGATAAAACTTCTGTTAATTTTTATTATATATTATTTTTTTTTGCTTAGTGATTAATATTTCAATTAATATTTAACATTTTATTTTTTCTATAAACTTAATCTACACATAGCGCATACAGAAAATTAATTATTAACTTAACAACAAAATAAGACAAAGAGAAAAGAAAGACATCATATACAAAATATATTTATAAAACCTTAAGTCAAATGCAGTCGGGGATTACTCACATTTTGTTTTGCATATTATGCAGTGTAAAACACGTGTGTGTTATACCCGATTTTTCGAACTATTTACATTAATCTCTCTTTGCAAACTCTCTCTCAAAGTAACGATAATGCGTGCGGAACATGCACAACCCTAGGGCTTTTTGTTTTATAGCCCCGTGTGCCATGAGCGTTTGCGGTCAGTATAGTAAACATTTTAATGAATACTCTTACCCCAAATAATACGAAGAAATTCGTTCCCGTGTCGTACTCGCACGGCGAAAATATGGAATGGTCTTCCGGTGAGTGTGTCCCTACTACCTATAACCCGGGGATCGTCAAAAGGCGTATTTTAATATATTAGACGGCCTTCGAACAACCGACCGAAGAACCTTTTTGTCCGCCTTATAGCTGGCATGGCGGCGGCGGGCGGGGCGGCGCCTCTCTGAGGGTGGTTTCGCGAGGAGTGGTGTCATTGGCTGTGTCTGATCTTCCATTGTACTTTTGGGCACAGCCATCCGTGCCTGCTGTTTATAAAAAACATATATTATGTAACTTACAAAAAGTGATATATTGATTTTCAATGTTTCACTATATGATAATAAATGGAAAGTGAAAATATAAATATTTGTATGCATAAGTCATTATATGTATAACAGTAATTCTCGAAGGTGTAACTACAAATAATGACAGATCTCCATATCCAGGCTAAGCGACGGCACGTGGTATTCTGAACCAGCTGTCGTTTTTCCTTCACCGCAATGATAATAATCAACAGTTTCACATCAACCGTGCAATCATGCTGCGGTCTGGCGAAAGAGGCTACCTTTAAGTTAGATCGTTCGATGGCAGGTCTTAAGAGCCTGTTTTTTTATTATTTAGTTCCGCAGCCAGCGACACGCAGACAACCTAGATTTTGCCCTCGGCTTCGCTCTCGGTAAACTCGGCAAATATGATAATAAACGATCGCTTCTCTTATATTATCTCACTCCCCTCCCTCCCTCCTCTCTCCCTCCCTCTCTCCCGCCATCCCTTCCGGGAGGGATCTCTCCCTCCCTCTTAAGGGATGAATTTCCCCTCCCAAGTATAGAAGTATAGATAAAAATTCAATTGTATTATTTGAGAAACCTTCGCGTGCGTATAACGTACAACTCACCAAAGTTTCATCGCAATCAAATGTTTATTCTTTTAAACTCAATAAATCTAAAAAAATATTGAAGTAGGTAGTCCATTTAGTCACTAAATGGATTATACACTTTATTAAATAATGAACTCGGCTTACCGGTGCGATGATTGGCATGATGGCGACTGTCAGTGACGTGCTGGCTGCCGGAGGAGCTAGCACGTCCTCTTGAGAACGGGTCCCATAGAGGACTCGAAACGTCGAGCTGCAGCGATGCGCTCGCCATCATCGCACCGGTAAGCCGAGTTCATTATTTAATGCTAAGTACACACGTACGTGCTTGCTCGACGTTTTTACGTTCATTCGAGCAAGTACGACTCATGCTCGAACGTGTAGACCATATTTGATACATGCTCGAACGTCCAACATCGAGCAAATGCTCGCTTCGAACAAGATTGAAGACTGCATAATTTTTGCTCGATGTTGGATGCGAGCCTGCGAGCATGCTTGTGCGTGTGGCCGCTACTTCGAGCAAGTCAGTCGGTCCCATGAGCGGTGGAGGATGGATACCCGCAAGACACAGCAACAAGTCGTCCATGGCTCGATACAATACGACGCACAGTGAGCATGTCAGTCGCGCATGTCGAACAAAAACCAATGTGTGGATGCAACGTCGAACATGGCTCGCAGCAAGCTTGCTCTATCAATTTTGCTCGTCGAGCATCTACGTACGTGTGGAGCTACCTATGAGTGACGGTGCGGGACTAAAAATTAATATACACTTTCTACTTACTATATACACAACATTCTAGTGCATTCGCATTCTTCTGCAGGTCTATTCTTGTAAATTCTGACAGCGGACTCAGCGCTGATGTGGCGCTGAGAGCCACTTTAGTAAGTGGCTCTCAGCGCCACAACAGCGCTGATTCCGCTGTCAGAATTTACAAGAATAGACCTGCTGAGCGTAGAAGCATTTCAAGGATGCGGCGAGGGGGGCGCGGTGCGACGCTGGCGGGACGGGCACCTTCTTACTATCATTTTATAATTTTACGTTTTGTTTATAGACGTCCAGAGATACCAGCCTATACGCTGGCGGGACGGGCAGTGGTGATGCACTAGTATGAAATAGCTACGGAACCCTTAGTGTAGAACTGGCCCGGGCGACCTTGCTTAATAAAGATCCAACGGCCAATTACACCACTTCTCGCTCAGTGAGGTTATGAGGCGAACAAAAAAATCGTCCAATAATTTATTGACACACCTTTTGGAGATTCTCACATTTGTAATACCCGCCCGTTTTGACATTGAGCATTTTCACTTTTAATCTACCGCTTTAAAAAAGTAGAGCCAATTTTAAAAACAAGTTTTGGTTTAATTTTAAATTGTTAGCAATTCTCCATGGTCATTATAACAGTTAAAATTGAAAAGTTCTTAAATTCCGTCTATAGCGTGCTTTGTCATTATTTTATAACAATTTACGGATGTAGCGGCTAAAGCGATTCGATATCGATAACATAGTTCCATATATCAATCTGTCTGTCTGTCTGTTTGTTTGTAACTCTCAATTTATTTACAAACCGTTTGGACACTCATCTGAATAAAGATAAAAAAACCGGCTAAGTGCGAGTCGAACTCGCGCACCGAGGGTTCCGTATCGCCATGTCATGGTCAGCGCCACTCACGCCATCTATGTATTAGTTAAAAAGTTTAATACTTTTTTTGGTAGATGGCGCGGATACACTTTTTAGTTTGTTCTATGGGTGATTTTTTTCCTTTTCCTTATTTTTATCATTTGTTGTTATTTTGGCCATAATAACACATATTATGTGAAAATTTCAATCGGCTACCTATTACGGTTCAAGAGATACAGCCCTCGGACATACGGGCAGACAGACAGACGGCAGAGGCTTCCGTACGGGATACGGAAACCTAAAGAGTAACTAAGTGAACCAAAGTCGAATAAGTGAAAACAAAAAATTATAACTACACCAATGAACTATGAACTTGATTTAGATACATGAGCCCAGGATGCCTGTCTAAAATAAAATAAATAAATGAATAAATAAATAATCTCTCTTAGAGCATGTGATTTTTCATGGAAGCCGAAAATGCTTTTTTTTTCAATCGGAAATTTACGCGAGCGGCGCATGGGCCAAAAGCTGCAATAATAAAAATAACGAAATAATAAATAATAACAATAATGTGAAGGAATGTAGAGCAAGTAGGTCAGTAATTTATACCGGGCTGATCTCCGTTCATTTTGTAATTTTACTAAATTTAAAAAACCTATTGAAAGATGTTTGAAAAATGATACCAAGACGCTATTCGCCGTTTTCAGAATGTTTTTTAATCTGTTTGCATCTCAAAATATTTTTGACGACAGCACAGATGATATTTTATATATTATGTAATTGGGTCTTCACAACTAAAAACATTACGTACGCATTATCTGTCAGCCTCGGTAGCTCAGTGGTGCGGTTGGTCGACTGTTGTTAAGCAACCCTAAGCGCGGTCAGTACTCGGATGGGTGACCGCTCGACCGTTGGAGGCTGACCGTGGTTCGGATTGCACGTAAAACTTTAGGTCCCTTCCCTTGTTACCTTACTAGGTGGTAGGGTTTATCCTGCCCGGATTGGTATCACCACGCTGAATGAAATGTCGTCGGTCGAAACGTTTGTACGAAAGTAGTTTGTGTTTTCCGTCCCGTTCAGTGTAGCCGACATGAAATGAAGGGAAGCACTGACATGGCACCTAGTTCACCCGGTCTCATGGGCTGACATCACGTATGTTGTAAGTGATGTAGCCAACTAGCCAAACGTGTCAGTTTTCATAAAAAAAAAATTCAAAAAAAAAAACTAAATCTGGCTCCGCTCACGTTAAAGTGTATTTTATGGAACCTGGTTGGCTACATCACATACATATCATAACACCTTCGTCAGCACGCAAATGTGAGTATTTTCATACAAAATACTCCAACGAATCAGTCAGATTTTACCGCGGGCGGGTTCACACACGCTTCAGCGTTATAGAGACAAACAGTTTGACCTGTACGTGGGCGACTCCGAGAAATTGCAGAAAAGTTACATTTATATACGGTTGTAAATATCGCCCACGCAGTTGTTTAACGAACGCTGTAAAATATAAGCGTAGGCGACATTATTATCAATTATTAATATATTTTCAATTATTATACATCGTATAATTTTTATACGTTATTGTATATTTGACAACACATAAAATAGTATCAAGTTTTAAATTTATATAGCCCAACCATATAAATTTAAATTTAAGGCGATAAATGTGATTGATTCTCATTTTGGTTTTTTGTTTAAAAAAGTCAAAATCGAAGATTTATGTTATTGATGTGTGATTTATTGTTGATTATAACCTTTTCAATTTTGTTTGGTTTTAATTTATTTCTTAGATTGTTTGTTCACGAGTTTTTTAAATGAGTTCTTTTTCAAAAAGTAATTCTCATAAATGTAAGACGTATATCTCTTTGCAAAAAAAAAAATCTACTGAGAAATATTTTCAATCTGTATGCATAAAATATTGCTATGTAATATGATAATTTTGATGAGACAATAAAAATATTTGCTCTCATTTTTATTCCATATTGAATATGATTGTTATATGAGCATATTACTTACCTAGAACGATAAAAAAGGTATGAACTCCGAACCCTATCCTCGCCTGCGTAATACGATATAAGTAAAAGCATACTTGTTTCATTGAACGGTCGCGCGCTGGCCCGTCAGTCCGTCATCGGCTGTTTTTTACTTGTAAAAACACTACAGCCAAGCTTAGTGTGCACAATAGTGGAATATCTTATCATCGGTAAGTACACTCCGCTCCCCGCAACTCGGCGACGCTAGTTCTCATACAAGCATTTGCCAGTCCGGCGTCCATACCTTTTTTATCGTTCTAGTTACTTACATTCTTCCACCACTTTGTGCTTCCTGCATTCCACATATATCATGCTCATATATCATGCAAGCGAAACGGCGAGTATGATCTTCATCAACAATCATACTTATAGCTTCTAGCAACTTAATTCACCTTCTTGTCTAAAGGCCGTTTGCATGTCTGAGCGACATTACCCTATCAACAAATAATTCAAAAACATAGAATTACTATTGTCGGACTTTGAACAACATTTACTTCGTCCACGATATAATCTACTATATAAATATATGCAAGCAGATAAATAGCGCTAGTGTGTTGGGGACTTTTAATGGCCTAGGAATTGCAAGTCCACGTTCACGGTACGTTTTTATACACTCGGTAGGTATGTTTTGTGAGCTTGTTTTATTAAAATTTCACTCCCAAAAATTTACATATGCACGCAATTTACATAAGACAGCTAGTAATACGCGTATTTATAAAGGTACTTGAGTTCATCTTTTGTAACATGCTTATTGATAAATGTACTTAAGCTCACCCTTTGTAACACGCGTATTGATGAAGGTACGTGAGTTCACCTTTTGTAACACGCGTATTAATAAAGGTACGTGAGTGTACCTTTTGTAACACGCGTATTGTTAAATGTACGTAAGTTCACCCTTTATAACACGCGTATTGTTAAATGTACGTAAGTTCACCCTTTATAACACGCGTATTGATAAAAGAACGTGAGTTTACCTTTTGTAACACGCGTATTGTTAAATGTACGTAAGTTCACCCTTTATAACACGCGTATTGTTAAATGTACGTAAGTTCACCCTTTATAACACGCGTATTGATAAAAGTACGTGAGTTCGCCTTTTGTAACACGCGTATTGTTAAATGTACGTAAGTTCACCCTTTATAACACGCGTATTGATAAAAGTACGTGAGTTTACCTTTTGTAACTGAGATGGATATACAATTGTATTACCGTCTTTGTGCACACAATTCGCAATAACTTCAACAGCTCGTCGAATGGATGATCCGTCTATCTTTTTGATATCTTTGCCTACGATATATACATTTCTAGAGTTGTGATATTATTAACCTTATGAAGAATGCCGACAATGCCTAATGATTGGCTATTTCGTTTAAGTTTTTTTGTTTACTTTATTATTTTTACAATCAAGCATTTTATTCGTGTTTCTTGTCTTATCTTGTGTATGTATGAGTGAAGATCCTAATCCAAGATACAGTATGTATTAATATCATACGTTTTTGAAATAAATAAATGTTTTGATAAATACTATTATTCCTGGCTGATTCTGCCCCTTTTTGAGTCACCTTGACCCATTAGGTATTTTATTCAACTGAATCTAAACATTAATACGTACGTTCTAATTAAAACTATTTTGAAAATTCTAAAACGAGTATTTTAGTTTATAAAATTTTTCCTCCAATCGGCAATAATCAAGTTTGAACTGCTAATTAATAATTGCTTCGGAGATTTAATCAGTGTTACAAGATAATATTTTGTGATATTCTTTTAGAATTTTTTGTTTTTTGTAAAATCACTCATCGAAACTAACTTATACGATCGTATTTATCACTCTGTATTTTCTATAGGTTTGAATATTATTGACATATGAAATTATTATTCAAGTTTATAATTATGTGTATGCGAATTTTAGAACGATGTAGATAGTCATGCTGATTCGCCGACATACTTTGATTATTAATTATATTAAAATGTCACCGCTTGGTGACGCCCTCTCCCCCCTCATCCTTCCACTCTCCTTCCTAAAAGGAATGGAGGAGGTCGAAGTCAATTTGAAACCCGTTTATGGCCATTGTATGCCGACGACATAACTAAGATTTATTTCAAAAGGAATCTCCTGTGAAAACCGCCTTTAACCCTCTGTCGTGTGTTGAAATAACTACTTAAAGTTAAGTACAATTAGTTTTTGCTGTATTATGGCTTATGGATTTTAATGTGACACGACCTGCACTTAGCTCGCTACTTTCGCATAGGCTATACATACACCTTATATACACCCATATATACACCGAACATATAACAAATAAACGGTTTTCTTACCTATGTTAAAAACTTGGTAGTAGGTTATGAAATGGGTGTCTATAAAACAATGGCTAAACTAATTCCGTGAAAATCGGAACGCACTGTACAACTTATAAAAACTCTAATAATAATACAACTCAAAATAACCTCAATATTTCACTTATGAGGGTTGCTGGAAAAAGCTAGTAGGTACCTAAGCCAAATTGCGCATAGCATAGCCGATTATGCTTTGATTTTTTTTATGGTAACTGACACGGTTGGCTACATCACCACAGATGTTGTAGGTACATCCGTGATGTCAGCCCATAACACCGTATCAACTAGGTGTCATGTCAGTGCTTCCCTTCATTTCATGTCGGCTACACTGAACTGGACGGAAAACACGAACTATTTACATAGCCGTTTCAACCTTTCGTTCAGTGCGGTCAACCTTTCGTACAACCCGGGCGGGATAAACCCTACCACCTAGTAATGTAAGAAGGGAAGGGACTTACAGTTTTACATGGAATCCGAACAAAGAGATTAAGAGGGTGGGTTTAATGTCTTTGAATCCGAACCACAATCAGCCTCCAACGGTCGAGTCGAGCGGTCACCCATCCAAGTATTGACCGCGCTCAGGATTGCTTAACAACAGTCGACCGACGACGACGGCACCACTGAGCTACCGAGACTAACAAATGATTTGATTCTGCGAATCTTAAGATTATCTCGCGGAAATATATATGATGTCTTCTTCTGTACACGTAAGTTTAATCTTAAGATTAGTGGAACCATAGATAATCAGAGAGAATAATAAAATTATTTCACAGCGACAATGTGATTTAATACACATCCGTCAGATTTCGCTTTCGTCAGAATGATTTTTTTCTATAATTTCAGTTCACATTCTTCAGAACTGACGAATCTTGCGATATTACCAGCATGGATGTGCCCCCTTGGTACAGACATGCTGGTTTAATTTAAAAATAAAATAAAAACAGTCAGCTAAAAACAAAATTACATTATGCAATGTTGCCCAATTACAGCAATCTCCTGTCAATCTGTCGAAACGCCTCGACATCCGCTCCACTCCACCACCGTGTCGCCGTAGTCGTCGTCGTCGGAAGGAAACTCATCGAACTCAATGAGTCGTGGAGAATCGCTCGAGATGTCGTCAGTCAGTCAGCACCGCTCCCTTCCGTACCACGCTCGCAGAGGGGGCGGTAGATCGAAACAGTAGTTGGTCGACGTCGACCTTTGTGTCACTTGATACTTTAACGAAGAGAAATATTTAAGCTACAAAGTATTATTTTGTATTTTGTAGCTAATGCTAGGATGCCTTTAAGGTTTCATACAAAACAATGTACAAATATATCCTTGTGGTAAGACTCCGTAGTATTTTTAACCCCCGACGATAAAAGGTGTATGTCTGTGGCATCGTAGCTCCCAAATGAATGGACCGATTTGAATGCATTTTGACATTGAAATTAATGTCTTTTCGTTCGTTCCAGCATAGGCCCCGATTTCACGAAAAAGTGCGATCCCCTTATATCTCGGAGAGTTGTGAAGATATGATATTCAAAAAAGGCTCAAAAGGCGCGTATGAGAGCTGTAAGGGGCAAAAAGAATTATTCGAGAAAGTAAAAAACGAAAAAAAAGTTTTGGCCGAAATAGTGAAAAATATTTATTTTTTCCGAATTTTTTATTTTGGCGCTCGATATTTTGGAAACGAAGAATGATATTATCAAAAATTTGAGAAAAATTCCTCTGGACAATTTAGTCAGCTATAATTTGAGCCTAAAACAAAGACGATCGGGTTAAGGGTTTGCCCTGTAGCTCAACCTTTTTGAAAAAATAAATTCACAGATTTCGTGCCTCACACGACTATCGAGCACATTGGAAATGAATCTACGGAATTCGAAAAAATATTGCCTCTGAGCGACACGAGAAAGTCGGGATAAGGAAAAGGTTAGTTGGGGTCTGATGATGGAGCCAGAAGGAAGCCATAGGAACTCCTAAACTACACATGATAAATCCACCATATTTGGGCTCGTTGGATATAGGAATATAGGAATATAGGTTAGGTTAAAAGATGCGTCGCTACGCGACGCCTCTTCTAACCTAACTTATATTCTTATCTTCTATTTCCTTATATTATATTTTTATATTTGATATTTATTAATTTGTTACTTTAGTTAGACATAATGTCAAGCTTATCTCTTTTTTTGTCTAAATTTTAGTTTACATTTTTTAAGCTGCTTGTTTTTTAAAAATAATATAAAATATATAAATGTAATTTTTTTTTTTATTCATTTTCAATGCGATACATCTTCTAACCTAACCTATATTCCTATATCCAACGACCCCAAATATGGTGGATTTATCATGTGTAGTTTAGGAGTTCCTATGGCTTCCTTCCGGCTCCATCATCAGGACCCTGGAAATAACATATGACTAGAGTACTTGCGAAGACAAATCCAACGAGCTCAAAGACGATAGGCTTATCATGTGTAGTTTAGGAGTTCCTATGGCTTCCTGCAGGCTCCATCATCAGAACCCAACTGGTTTAATCGGGATGGTTGTTGGCTTTGTTTATAATCAAGTAATCAAGTAATTAAGTAATTAAAAAACAATTATCTCAAAAAATAAAATAAAATATAAAAAATCAGAGCTGCGTGGGAATTTACTTAGCGGCCCACCGACTCCTTTAAGTAAGTAAACGGAAATTATTGTTTACTTTTGAAGGGTCGTTTTTTTTTTAATTTGTAATCGTCTGTGCGACTGTATGCATGTCCCAGGGACTTAGCTTCTAAACGGATAAGCGTAGATTTCTTTATTATTAGACGAACAGACGGACTAACTCAATTTGAGATTGAAATACTATATTAAAATTCATGATATCTTATCGAATACACGCGCAATTTACTGCAGACACAGGGGTTAAATTGTCATCAAACATGTTTGTATATGGCCTAATATTACTTTTATAAATATTCTTATTATGCGAAAGGAATATGATATTACATTCTACATAGAAATTACTCCTATTGCACTCATTTTTAAAAAACCCGCAATTTTTTGTTTGAGGGTTAGACAGAACAGAATAAATCTTTGAAACGCAACACATTTCAAATGAGGAGAGCAAATTACTAAGTTCAAATAAAGTATGCACACAACTAGCAAATAATAACATTAAATTAAAAACTATACTAAATATAAAATGTAACTAACTAAAACTAAATAAAATTAAATTGAAATTATGTATGCACTTTGATGTGTCAAACTTCCAAACCGTCGACCTAAGACGCATCCGTGTCGACCTAGCCCACTAGCCCTTCCCATATCGCCCTACACAGTCCTCGGAATAAGTGCTCTACTTCAGTATACCTGACGTGGGCACGTCCGCTGAACGTGCCGATAGGTGTTCCACTTCGAAGGTGTTTTGTTCCAGTTGACAATGGAACACGTGCATGGAGAAGTGCGGTTTTAACGGTATCTATGTGGACAACGGACAAAGTGCTGATCATGTTTCATTATAAATTATTATTTTTAGGTTGCGTCTTCTTAAAACGTAAGTACTATTATAGCAAATAATATCTTACTTTAGTATGGCAATAAATCCATGTCACAATACAGATAATTTTTTTAGGGTTCCGAACGGGACCCTAAAAGCCTACGCCGTGTATCCGTCCGTCTGCCCTACCTTTAAAGGGCTGTATCTTTTGTAAAGTAATAGGTAGCAGACTCAGAGTAGCAGGTAATATGTGTTATTATTACGAATATCCTAAGAAATAAAAAAACTAAAAGTGAAAAATTTGGGGGGTTAGGTTAGGTTTTTACAGCGTTTTTTTTTTTCTTTTAGCTCTATCGTAAAAACGGTAATAAATACAAGTGTCAAACTTTAAGTGCAAACTGTAAAGTAAACCAACAAATAATAAAAACTGAACGCACGAAAACAATTTATTTTAATTTTTTTTTTTTGCTAAATACATAAAACGAAACACATATTGTGTGGTGATACGGAATCCTCGTTGCACGAGTCCGATTCTCGACTCGCATTTGGCTGCTTTTTTAACCGACTTAAAAAAAAGGAGGAGGTTCTCAATTTCGACTGTATTTTTTTTAATGTTGTAAATTAGTCTGGGTTGGTACCACCGTACTGGATGTAAGATATAGCAGACATAGCAACCTCGGTTGTGTTCTCCTCTAGTCCAGTATAGCCAACAATCCAGGGAAGTCTCCGGTATGGCACCTACCTTCTCGGAGGTGATATTGGCTAGTCAGAGCATGTGCTTTGGCCCCTCTGACTCAGCCAACCATACCGGATTACATAAAAAAAAAAAAGTCAAGCAATAATTCCAATATACCTAACTAACGCAATGTTCGTTTTACCTAAATGATCAATACAATTATTCATCACATTCTATTATTTCCAAGATGAGCAATATTAAAATTTACCGTCGAGTAAATTATTTATGGAAAAATTAACCACTATCTATGACATTGTTGAATTTCTATGACATGCACAATTGCACACCTTGATTGACATAATGTAGGTACCACCGCACTGAATGAAAGGTCGGTTGATACAGCTATGTAAACCGTTCGTGTTTTCTGTCCAGTTCAGTGTAGCCGGCACGACCGAAGGGAATCACTGGCATGGCTTGTATTGTAGTTCACCAGGGAGTTATGGGCTTACATACATACATCACGGATGTAGTAGTTGATGTAGCCAAAAGTGTCGGTTTCCATAAAAAAAAAACATTTATAATGTTTATAATGTATAATTAAAATGAATAATGAAATTATTTTATAGCCTTTTGCATAGTGCAGCCATTAAAAGTACTAATGAAATCTTATTATTTTTATATCATTCAGATAAAAAATAGATACGGGATCGTAAACGTATGAAACTGGTTTATTCTTAACCGGCTTTCTTATCATCATACCTTCTTATCCGTTCCATCCTTACTTGCATAAACAGAGTATTTTTACACCACTATGATGGCCACTCAAGTATCTTAGTAGATGATACCGCACAAGGTATATTCTTAGTATTATTGCTTCCAGACGAAATGGCACCGACTAAAATGTCACCTGTGAACCAAGGTGACACTGTAAAAAAAATAAAATTTACAAAACCCGACTATGAAAAACGGATAGCTCAGTGGTGCAGACAGTCGACTGTCGCTATTGATGGTTAAGCAACGCTGGGCGCGGTCAGTACTTGGATGGGTGACCGCTCGACCGTTGGAGGCTGACCGTGGTTCGGATTCCACGTAAAACTGTAGGTCCCTTCCCTTCTTACCTTACTTGGTGGTAGGGTTCAATTCAACCTGCCCGGGTTGATACCACCGCACTGTGAATGAAACGTCGGTCGAAACGGCTATGTAAATAGTTCGTATTTTCCGTCCAGTTCAGTGTAGCCGACATGAAACGACGGGAAGCACTGACATGGCACCTAGTTCACCCGGTGTTATGGGCTGACATCACGGATGTAGCCAAAGGTGTCAGATTCCATAAAAAAAAACCTATATCTCACTCTTCCGCTCCGTTGAAAGAGAAAGGACTACGTTGTGAAACACACCTGTTGACGTTAACTTTACAGTTGACAAGCAGTTTGACAAGTGAGTGTGACAAGGTTCTAATGCCACTTCGTCTGGCAATAATAATACAGAAAAGCGATATCCTCCGTTCGACAAACTCTTGCGCAACGCATCTCTCTGTAATTATGCGTCGTCTGTTAAACGAGCACTCGCACGCAATATGTGCACCATTGCACATGCATAGAATAGAACGATAGATTCTCATGCGGTGGTGTCAATGACTTTTGGTTACTTCTATAGGTGGTGCGCTGGAAAAATGAATATAAATAAATATCAATTATTCAAGGGTTCTACTCGCGCGCACTTACTAATACGCCGAGTGAGTGAGAAATTGTAGCGATTAACTTTAATTGTTAATTTATTTGATCGCTTATTAATATTACAAATTTAGAATATTCACACATTTGACTATTTGTCCAAAGTTACATTTTATTGCTGTGTGTTTGAAGAAATTGCGGGGAAAAATAGACAAGGATTTTTTTTTCATCTCTACTTCTTATAAAAGGGAACGTCTGTCTGTCTGTATGTACGTATGTTTAAGCTAAACTCCGGAACCAATGGACAGATTTTGATGCGGTTTGCACTAATGTAAAGAGAAGAGGCTCACTATAGGCCATATACCATCACGCTAAATAGCAATAGGACTGAGCAGTATCAAAGAAAGTATAGTATGAACGGAATTTAGTGTCGAAAGGTAGTGGCGGATGGAGAGGGGACAAAAAGACGAAGGGGAAGGGGTGCGAGGGGAGGAGGCCATGGAAGGAAGGAGGAGGAGGAAGGGAGTGAGAGGGAAAATATTAGAGAAGGGATAGTTTATTATCATATTTGCGTTTAAATCGGATTTGCTATTAAACCGAGTCTACCGCGAGCGAAGCCGCGGGCAAAAGCTAGTACAAAATAAAAAAAACATATCTCCATATGTATTGAGTTTATAAAAAAAATCATTTATGTGTTCGTCTTGAACGTTAAGGTCCACGTTACGTCTGTATATAAGTATTTGAATTTGGAATTTCATTTGGTGCTAACTTATGTTGACACTGAACATGACAAATGACAGTTATTTTGCGGATAAACACGTCGCAACAAGAGATTATCTAATCTGAGAAAATAATCACACTTAGAACTAAAATCTTTGAATATTAATTCGCTCAGTTTCTAGGAAATAACAGTAGGCGTAATTTGTATTTTTCACACCGCTGCTACTGGCAGCCTATTAGCATAATATGTTGTTGTATGTATGTGTAAACTATTAGCACGCACGTTATCAGTAACTATCCTAACTATATCTACTTAGAATAGAGATAAATACAAATTTCTTAAGTTAAAATTATAAATAAGCAACGTTCTTTGGGGAGGTAAGAAATAAAAAATTTAAAAGCGCTCTTTCCAAATCGCCAGAAATGTTTTTGAGCATTATACTTTGTGATCTCTAAAAAAATACTATAACTTCTACATACACAAATACATACCACACGCTGTATCCCGACAATCGGGGCAAGCAGAGTAATAGGGGTTGTGCTGCAAGCAATCTTGCAAATTCTAGCACAACACCGACCACCACGTTTAGCAAAGTATTAAAAAGATTAAGCAGTAGGTGGAAGGTTTAAATATTCTGTAGTAATAAAATTACGCTGGATCCCGACAATCGGGTTAACCAGAGTAATCGGTGTTATGCTGCAAGAACTATGATAAATTACGGCACAACACCGACCACCACTTTTAGCAAAATAATAAGATTATCAAGATTACAATAATTATTAAGAAACCTCTACCACACGGGTCATCTGTATAGTAAGATCGAAGCAGACATATGCAAAGTTAAAGATAAGTATAGGGAATGCTATAGGTTTTCAATCTACAGGATTATCTTTAGTGAACCTCAACGTTGAAACAGCAAGTTTTTAACTTCGCTCGATAGAAACAAAATCCAAAAATTCCTCTATTTTTGCGGCAATTTCTATTGTAAAAATATAAAGAATTAATGTATATTTTTTATAATTTTTCTCCAAATACAATTTTATATTGTTTGGTAAAGCACGAGTCGAAAAATTCACAAAGCTCATATTTTTCATACTTATTAAAATAACAGCCACTTGCGCGCTATTCGCATTCTTTGTTTTATCGTAAGCGCCTTGTGGCGATTGCATCCCTCTCTAAAGAGGAAACTGCTTAAAGAGGAAACGGGGAGGGGGGGGGCGGCTTCCCTGTCCCCGCTCCCCACTCCGCTGAGCGCATGACGTCACAGTAACAGCTTTCGCACAAGTTTCCTAGCAACACTAAATATAATTTTTTTAATGAGATTTTTAAATTATTATCACTAAGATATTGCATCTGTTGCAAATATTTTAAAAAGTTCTACGTTAATACGTAATTTTAACATTCCACCATACCTACATACTTATACTAATATCTTCATTCCGCACGCACCTCATTAGCATACTTTAATCGGCGTGTGCTGTCGATATATTACCATTAGGTTCGAATGCACGAAATTACTATTCGTTAATATTGACTTAAACATATGCATCAAACTTCTGTCGAACGTGTTTAAGTATTTAATCTTATCGACATGGCGCGCGGTGGACCACTACCTTCAAATTCAAATTCAGAACGTATCGGTAGAAAGTTGTGAGATATTGTTGAAATATTGGAGCACCTATTCCACTTTCGTCTAGGTTTAGATTAGGTTTGGTTTAGATTGTTCGTCTTTATGACTAAAAGAATGCTACAAGTCCATTTTCTTTCTGTTATCACCGTTTTATTACCACCGCACTGAACGAAAGGGCGTTCGAAGCAGCTATGTATGTATTTAGGTTTGTGTTTTCCGTCCAGTTTGGTGTAGCCGGCACGGCCAACGGGAAAACATGGACATGGCACCTAGCTCACCAAGGAGTTATGGGCTTACATCACGGGTATAGTAGTTGATGTAGGGTGAAAAAAAAGCAAAACTAATTTAACTTTCATTAATTAATTAATTAATTTTGCACTTCTGAAGCTAACAAAGCGAAAAAGTAGATTGTTTAGTTTTCATTTAGCACGGGGCGTGTCTTTGTAAAGGGTTACATACAGGGGCATTAATATATTGATATTTTTTTATTCTTTATAAGATTATCTTTTGATAGATTTTTTGGCTTCAGTTTGCATATTCATTCATTACCACAAAGTTCATTGTACTTTAAGTTAATAATTAAATTATGCAGTTTACTCAAAGTGCAAAATATTCTTGCTCGTGATATTTTTTATATGTGTTTTGTAATCTTTATACAGGAAGTATTGAGCTGGATATCGTGCAGTTTACTCTTAAGTACTGGTATTTGTGTTCTCTCATCCACTTATTGAATTAAATGAAGCGTGAAACGAGCTTAGAAAAAATCAACCAATCAACATACTCCACGGTTAGAGGGTTTCGTTTTTGCTGAGAATCGGAAAAACTAGAATTAACTCGTTTTTAACTTTAACGTTTAGAATTACCTAACTTGACTAAGTTTCCCATGCCTCTAAATTCCTAACACTCTTTAAATGTTCAAGACCTACCAATTTCAAACTAAGTCACAACACAACTATTGGTAGGTAGGTAAATTTTGGCTAAAGCCCTAACAAAAAAACTTTTTTTTTAACTGTCGACTAAGGGCCTATTCAACCACCTTCACTTTAAGCTCCCGTTAAGCGCCCCTTAAGCGCCCGTTAAGCGTACGTTAAGCGCCGCGTAACTCCTGTAAACTGTAAATAACTTCAAGCGACAGAGGCTTAATCGTAGGTAGTGAAATGTTACTTAAAGGCCGAGTTGCTACAGATGACAGGAGATAAACAGAAAGTGCAGAAGTTTTCTACAGAACCTTTAAAACGTGAGTCTTGTGAAAAACTTCTGCAAAGACGCGCAGTAAACAGTTTTGCGTTCACATTCACACGCCTAAAGAAATGGAATGGTCCAACATAATAAGCGTACTTGCAACAACAATGTATTATGTAATACAGTTGTGGTTATTGCGGTTATATTAACACAACTTAGGCAGCCACCAATTTGCGATAGGTACGTGTTAACAGATTTTTTTTTCACTACACTATGAGATATATCAGCCCATAGAAGATAAGCTATTTATTAAAACTTATAATTAAATAATATTATTAAATGCATAAAGAAAAAAAAACAGAGTATGATCAAACTAATAACTAAATTAAAATGAAAAGCTCTTCCATGGGGACTGTGACAGAAGTCCCAAGGACCGAAGCAGCGTTCCCCCGCTGAATGGCTATGCTTATGTTTTGGGTGAAGAACGCTCTGGCACCACCTCTGTGGCCACGACGATCCCCGGACGCCTCCATAAGCACTTTGCCAAACTGCTTCACCAGTTATTTGGTGTCCGGGCTCCGGGTTCCTTAAAATTATCGCCATGTCATGGTCAGCGCCACTCACGCCATCCATGGCGTGCTTATGAAATGCTTCATGTTAGTTAAAATTCATGATTAGTTAAAATGCTTCATACTCTTTTCGGTAGATGGCGCGCATACACTTTTTAGTTTCTTCTATTGGAACCCCCGTGAATTTTTTACTTTTTCTTATTTTTATTATTTGTTGTTATATCGGCCATAATAACACATATTCTGTGAAAATTTCAACGGGCTACCTATTACGGTTCAGAACATACAGCCCTCGGACAGACAGACAGACAGACGGCGTAGGTTTAGTAATAGGGTCCCGTGCCGGATACGGAACCCTAAAATATCTTTTTTATTTATGATTGAGATGAAGGACTGTTTTAATTTTACATCAAATTAAACCTCTTTGGAAAAACAATTACAGTGGCAATCAAACCTTTGGTTTCCAAATTCTTATTGTCTGAAATAGAGAAATGAAGGCTACAATTTAAATAATTTTAGCTTAATACTAATTAAATAAATACAATTTTTATTTAAAGCCACACTGTTTTAAAACTCAACTTTATTACAGTCGTCCAGTCAGACAGTCAGCGTGTTTGCGTCCACTGCTGGACATACGCCTCTCCAATTTTCCTCCTGTCCTCCCGGTCTTCGTCGGTACGCGGAACCACTGCTTTCTATGATTTCTGCTTATTATGATATTTATATTTTAACGGCAAAAACTAATACGTCAAGACACCTCATAATATTTACATTAACTGACGATTAAGCCAAAATACATTCATTAATTTGGCGAGCGATGTAAAATATAAAATTCTAATTAAATATTTGCTAATACTTCACACGGAGCGAATTGTTATCACGTCCAAAATCTCAAAAGGCAGAGTCTCAAAAATTTTAACTGTCTACATAAATTATATTTTTAGATTAAAAAAAACTATTACCATATTATACTCTATATAAATACACGTTTTAAACATTGACTGGAAGAAATCTCTTTAAGGGATAAAATAAATTATTTAACCCATTAAAAAATTCAATATTTTTTTTCAAAATAAAAAAATATATTTATTTATTCATGTATAAAGTTCTATACCGGCACGCCGGGGCTGGAGTGAATGAAAATTTGGTAATGCACAGGCGTCGCGCTCTTGCGAATCATGTTGACACGTCAACCGTGAGAGACCGTCTGACATTGATCTGACACAAAATTGTTATAAAATAATTTTGTTTTGAAAAACTATCCACTATAATCTTCTCTAAATTTAAACATCCCTATGGTGTGGTTACTTTGAAATGCACATACTGGGCTATCCACATTACAAAGATTCAGCACGCTTTACATAAATATAATCAACATTATACCCCGCCCGGGTTGCTACCACCGCACTGAATGAAGTGCGGTCGAAGCGGCTATGTCAATAGTTCATGTTTTCTGTCCAGTTCAGTGTAGCCGGCACTACCAAATGGAAGCATTGACATGCCACCTAATTCATAATAGGTGTTATGGGCTGACATCACGGATGTTGTAAGTGATGTAGCCAACCGTGTCGGTGAAAAAAAACACATTTTAATAATTTATCAAAATTTAAGATCTCATTATAATTTTCCCCCACATATCGCCAAGACATCTCGCAAAAGATCGCCTGGTAGATATTCAACAACCAATATACGAGTAACACCCTGTATCATCATGCCACATTCAGTAACGTGACACCGACACGCAGCAGCCATTTTTAGGGTTCCGTACCTCAAAACAGGAAAAGACGGAACCGTTAATAGGATCACTCTTGCGTCTGTCTGTCTGTCTGTCCGTCTGTCACAGCTTATTTTCTCCGAATCGACTGCAACGCAAAAGTTGAAATTTGGTACGTATATAGGTATATAGAATTTGATGACCCAATCACCTGATGTAGAGCGTTAATGAATGAATTTCCATTTGGGGGGTCAGTTTTGGAAGACAAGTTAGAAAGTAAGAATAAAGGGCATCATGTATGACATCCTTACCTATAATAAAATCCAACGTCTGCTTTCTGTCTGAGTGAGTGTCTGAGTGTCTGAGTGTATGTCTGTCTGTCCGCTTATAACTCGAGAACCACTGAACCGATTTTAATAAAACAAAATTCTACGGATAGCTTGATTCTTCCCATCAACTATAGGCTACTTACTATCACGCTAAATAGCTTATGAGGTTAGCAGTGAAGTGAAATATGAGAGCGGGCGGAGCCGCGGGCACAGCTTGTGTAACATATCAATGAAAAGGGCTCGCTATAAGGAATAGAAATATATTTTTTATACTTTTATAAATGCATAGTATAAATTATATTAAAAAGAAAATATCAAAAAATTGAGCAATCCTCCTTATTTCCGAGGACTCCAGCCTTATCTCCTACTTAACTAAGGGAGGCACTGACGTGGCACCAAGTTCACCCGGTGTTACGGGCTGACATCACGGATGTTGTAGGAGATGTAGCCAACCATGTCAGTTTAGATAAAAAAAAACTACTAAATGTAAAATAAAAAATAAAAATTCTCCTCTAGTCCAGTACAGCCAGCAATCCAGGGAAGTCTCCGGTATGGCACCTACCTTCTCGGAGGTGATATTGGCTAGTCAAAGCATGCGCTTTGGCCCCTCTGACGCAACCACCCATACCGGATTACATAAAAAAAAATTAGAATATAAGAAATATAGGAATATAGAAACCTAAACGAAAACCGTAAGTCTTTAATGTTCTTATGGAAAACGCGATGGTACGGAATCATCTCCACTTGACCGCTTTTTATTTTTTTTTACACACGAGATCGCGCCCGGACCACAGTCCGGACTGTGAATACTACTCGCGCGTCCGCTAATTCCGAATTGCCTACAAATGTCATACAACTGGTTCCTCGCGCGAGTGTTGAATAAAGCCCATTTGCATTTTATGAATCGAACCGAATTTGCATAGCGCTTAGTTAGTTCGATTTTATTACAATTAATTGGTGCTTATCGCTGGAAAAAACTAGCGTTACGTGTGTCATAGAGAGAAAAGCACTGCTTACGTTTTTACGTTTCAGCTTATTTTTAACCCCCCGACGCAAACGGAGAGGTGTTATAAGTTTAACGTGTGTGTGTATGTATGTAAGGGTGTGTCTGTCTGTGGCATCGTAGCTCTCAGACGGATGGACCGATTTGGATGGTTTTTTTTAATACTTCATTCTAAAATTGCGTATTCTGAGATGAACATAATGATTTCCTCGCCATATCGTCCTACAAAACTAACTAAAAATACTGCAAGCAATATTGTCAGCCTCGGTAGCTCAGTGGTGCGGTCGGTCGACTGTCGCGTCGTGATCATAAATACATCTGGGCGCGGTCAATACTCGGATGGGTGACGGCTCGACCGCGGTTGAAGGCTGACCGTAGTTCGGATTCCACGTAAAACTGTAGGTCCCTTCCCTTCTTGCCTTGTGTACCAATGATAGGTAGAGTTTAACACGCCCGAATTGGCACCACCGCACTAAATGAAAAGTCGTTTGAAAACGACTATGTCAGTAGTTCGTGTTTTCCGTCCAGTTCAGTTTAGCCGGCACAACCGAAGGGAAGCTTCGACAATGTCGCGCTATCTATAAAAAAAAATCTGTGAAACCGAATATTGTTTTCCCACTTAAGGATGAATTTAAATTGAATGAAACAAAAATAAACAATTAATTTTAATCACAAGGAGGTCACATTAAGGCCATAACACAGATCACAATACAAAAAATGTTAGTTTGCAAAAATCAGCCCGAGATCTGTGACCGCTGGAATCTGGAATCTGGAATCTGCATCTGTAAAAAAGGTATTAGTCGTAAGACTATCACACCGCTACCGGTCTTTTTTGCGCGGTAGACCGCGCGAGGCCTGCCGTCACTTTGTCCGCCCTATATAAAATAGAACAGTCGCCGTGGCCGGCCGGCTGGCGATTTAGTAGCGGTCACTTCGTCCGCCCTAAGTTAGGGCGGTCGCAGTGACCGACTGCTGGCTAGGGGTGAGCGGCATCGAAGCCGCTACTGCTGCTGGCACGTTCTGCAGTCTCTCGACTGCTGCAGCTGCCTGTGGTGTGGAGAAAAGCGAATGAGTCGCGAATGTAGGTCGAACCGCCTGCTTGCTCGACGCTTGCTGGAAGAAAAGCATGTCCGCCAGTTCGATTATCACAGTGAAGAAGAACTGGCAAGAAACTTCACTGGGTTGCTTCCTGGACGTCGGCGGCTGCGCGGCGTGGAGGCTCTGGACCTGCGAAGTTAAACGGATGTGTCTGTGACCGCGCAAATGCCAAACTGTTATGACTGAATCCGCCAGTCCTCGAGACATGCGCGTTGCGCGCGCAATCGAGCTCACTACCCACGGAGGAGAGAGATGAGAGGAGTTGTGTTGCTAAATAAAATTCCTACTAAGGCGTAAGTCCCACAGAAAGGACGGCTGAAGCGGGCGTCTTTGACGTGCGTTCCATTTTGTGGTGACTAGCGACACCTATCCCACAACTGAATAATAAAGATCGATATTACCTGAAGAACCTACAACTCTTCGCGATTTCATCAACAGAAATATTCACTAGCACACCAACAGTTGACGAAACACATTCGCATAAATACAGATCGCTTGACAGAACAACAGCTGGGCACTCGTCCTTACAACATCAGTTGCAGCTACACGTGGAGCCCAAGGATACGAAACCGCTTCACCTTTTACTTCATAACTCTACACATTCAAATTTCATACAAAACTCATGGAAATAGGGCGCAATTAAAAACACAACGTTAAGCGTCAGACCTCTCGATGACGTCATTCGGTGTATTTGTGTGTGTGTTTTTAATTGCGCCTTATTTCCAAATGTTTTGTATGAAAATTTAATGGAACCGCAAGACGCCCGCGCCACGTCCGCACACGACGTCCTTTCTGTGTAGACGTAGACCGCCAAGCAGAGACGTATGCTAGAGTGGCGGCCGGTTTTATCTCCACCACCGATGTCCCGATATTGCCCCTGATTTAGGGACGGGAGTAGGTAATGTGTCGTAGTAAAGGAGTTAAATGGTGACTGACGTAGCGCCATGCCCATTTCGATGACGTGTGCCCCCAGTTGGTGGCGACGTAACCAGTTTGTTTAGGAAAACTCCTCTCAAGTCTCTCCTCCGTGTAACCGCCGCTCGGCTCTTTCGCCCTTCACGCGGCCGCAAATACTCTACACCAGTGGTTCACAAAGTTATCTGGATCGCGACCCATCTAAAAAAAACTTCTGAATTCAGGCTCCAACCCTCCTAACATGAAGAAAAAGCAAGGTTATATTGCTGCTGCAGCATTTTTCATTAATACATATTATATAAATACAAAAAAAAAAACATCCAGTTGTACATAATTAAAATATTTAATTACTAAATATAAGATGTGCCCAAACTGTTCGGCTGCCGGGCGGCGACACGTGTTGCTTTGCGACTGTCGTCCTATCAGTTTCAGGGCCCACCCGGGCGGCGGGTGGCCGAGTGGTTTGGGAATCGGCTTCTCATGCGGGAGGGCCGAGGTTCCAATCCGATCACCGTGTACCAATGAGTTTTTTCTGACGAAAAAATATACGTGCATACCTACACCTGCTGCTTCACCGTTCGGAACCGGTGTAAAACTGTAGGTCCCTTCCCTTGCCCCTTACTAGGTGGTAGGCTCAAATTGTAGCCGACTGGGTTGGTACCACCGTACCGGATGTAATGTACTCGGTTGTGTTCTCCTCTAGTCCAGTATAGCCAGCAATCCAGGGAAGTCTCCGGTATGGCACCTACCTTCTCGGAGGTGATATTGGCTAGTCAGAGCATGTGCTTTGGCCCCTCTGACTCAGCCACCCATACCGGATTACATAAAAAAAAAAAAAAAGTATTCGCTCGCGACCCACCAATGGGTCGCGAGCCATGCTTTGGGAAAGTCTGCTCTGCACGTCAAGCTTGAGAACTAGTACCGAGTTCACCTTTGTGTCGGCATTTTTATGGCATGTGGAGCTTCTTGAGGTTAACCTTGTAGTTTTTACAGTGGTTTGGATTTTGTAATGCCTGCCACATAATGGAATAAATACCGTGGCATGAATCCAAAACCTTTGAGTGGCTATAATATTATGTGTGACCATCATGCTGAAAAGTGAGTGCCGGCACTCACGATGTGACGCGATGACAAATCGCAATTCACTTCAGTCCCGTTTTTTTTTTTATATAACACGTAGACACGGTTGGCTACATCAGCTACAAGATCCGTGATGTCAGCCCATAACACAGCGGGTGAACTAGGTGCCTTGTCAGTGCTTCCCTTCGGCCGTGCCGGCTACACTGAGCTGGACGGAAAACACAAACTATTTACATAGCCGTTTCGACCGACGTTTCATTCAGTGCGAATAGTGCATACCTAGTAAAGTAAGAAGGGAAGGGGCCTATAGTTTTACGTGGAATCCGAACCACGGTCAGCCTTCAACGGTCGAGCGGTCACCCATTCTAGTACTGACCGGCCCAGCGTTGCTTAACCATCAATAGCGACAGTCGACTGTCTCTGACAAAATTCTCGGGTCCCCGTGTAGAGGTTGACACATAAAAGGACGGGGTTGTGTCGGTAGCACGACCGTAAATTTAACGTAGACTAGACGCTTTTATGCTATACACCGCGGGATGACATTTTTATATTTTATTTCACACGTCATTTCCGCTTCTCAAATTCTCCGGTACACCACCCTACAGGCACTTCATACAACCCGAGATCTAAAATCTATTTATTACGTCAGAAATAACTCAACATTGTTTCGTTGGTTTCAGGATTAACTGGAGAGTTGCAGTGTTTACATCATGCGTGTATACCGAAATAGTACCGCTACAAATACTAGTGCAGTGAGCTTACTAATCTAGATATTAGAGTGAAAAATATTTGTGCTATTACGTCAAAAGGGTAATAAGTGCTATTTCCCCAAGCGCCCAGTGGGTCAACTCCAAGGTGTTATGTGATTGACATTCTAAACGTAAAGTTAGCTGGTGCAAAAGACTCTGTGCGCTTTACGCCATGCACTTTGGTGCGCCAGACGTCAAGCGCTCGGTGCTCTAGATCCTAAGAGCTGTGTGTCAAACCGACAAGCGCTAGAGACGCCAGACGCCAAGCTCTCTGACGCCAGACGCCAAGCGCTCGGTGCGCTAAATCCTAAGAGCTGTGTGTCAGACCGACAAGCGCTAGAGACGCCAGACGCCAAACGCTAGAGACGCCAGACGCCAAGCGCTCTGTGCGCTAGAGGCAAAGGGCGCGGTGCGCTAGGCACAGCGCGATGCGATGGCGCTATGCGCGGCGCTGCTGGAGGCGGCGTCCAGAGGTGACTCCGCGCAGATCTCCAGGCTGCTGCGCGCCAAGTCCTGCGAGGTTAACGTCGTCGATGAGGTCAGTACTCAGTACCATCACGTTTATTATTATTTTTGTTTTAGTTTTAATTAACAAATTTTAATCCGCTATATATAGGGTGTCCCAGTTCGACCGGATTTGTAAGCTTCAAAAAAGCTTAGTACTATTTGAGATAATCAAAACCATGTCTAAAGATATGGTTTTGGCGGAACGATTATGTCAAAAATTTCAGTCCTAGTAAAATTATTTTTCTGAGCTTTTTGAGGCTTATTGATCCAGGAATTCCCTGATGGTGTGCAAATTCAGTCGAACTGCGACATCCTAATATAATGTAGAGAGAGTCAGAAGGCTAGATCACGTGCTTCGATAAGCCAATATAAAAATCCCTTATTCGCTAAATTTTAAATTTGACATTATTTTCTGAGAGGTTATGCCTGATGGTGTCGGGTCCCTATACTTTATTAGTTGTCTCCCCTTCTCTCATTCATTATTCCTTCGGTGAAAGGCAAGTTCCTTTGAAGGCTATTGCGGTCATCCACGCCGATCTCGAGTAGGTACCTATAAGTACAAACACACCCAGTACATCCCGCTGCTCGGGCTGCGTATTTCCAAAGTCTACTATGGAAGTTTGCAAAAGCATTTTTTTTTTTGCTATAGTATTTTTGAGACATTTTGGCCAGTGTCATATATAGTGAGGATTTATTTTTAGGTGCTTCAAAATTGTGACTGGACGCAGTGTCCGCGAAATACTAGTGTTTTGAGTAATTCTGCATTCAGTCACAATTTTTAAAATTACCGCACCTGACCATGACCGTGTGGGGCCGGTACTTAAAAAGAATATCCCCACTGCACCTCTCCCCATGCATGTCGTAAAAGGTAACTAAGGGATAAGGACAAGAAGCTAATAGGCAACAGGTTCGCCACCTCTCACCTTGGCACGATACTTCCACCGAGTCATGCAGCAGGTGAGCCTTCGTGCCTTACTTGCTGCTTGATCGATTTAATCTTGTTCGAATACTTTACGAAACGTGGTGGTCGGTGTTGTGCTGTAATTTACCAGAGTTCTTGCAGCATAACACCGATTACTCTGCTTACCCCGATTGCCGGGATTCAGCTTGTGTGATATGTATGTATGTATGTATGTGCTTCAAAAATTGTAACTGAACGCTGTGTCCGCGAAATACTAGTGTTTGGAGTAATTCTGCATTCAGTCAGTTTTCAATATTACCACACCTGCCTGACCATGACATGAATCCTCAATATACATGAGCTGAGGGTTAAATTATTTGTAAGTGACTATAATACTTATAAGTATAAGGTACTAACAAAACATTGTGACTTGCGAAGTTTGTTTTGTCGGTTATTCTACGCATTGAATATAGAACTGGCGGAATTTTCGACATATCCAAGCGTAGACTTTGGAGATATGCGCTCGTCCTCGCTCAATCGAAAGTAATCATTACCAATTCAGGTGGTGGCTAAAGTTTGCTCCCACGATCGACAATAGAGTTTAATAAATAATCAATAATTTAATAAATAAATTAATATTCATCGTCGCCGCTCCGCTGCTCACGCGCACGTATAAATCATTAAAAGTTCAATTGCGCCTGCGCGCAGCGAGTTGACGGGCGAGAGCTCCGCTGTATGAGAAAACTCGTGTACGATGCTATCTTAACTGCCGATATGTTTGTAGGACCATGTCACAATTACTAACCTCACTATACGCCCTATAAACACGTCAAGTGATTAGGGAACTCAAGTGAGACAAGGTTCCAAATACGTATTTCCATTTTTATAGAAGACTCTTAAGATCGATAATTCAGTACCCGGCAGCTGTGCGCCTTGGCTTCCATATTAACGTAGACTTCCCGACGGCAAATAGTGCCGAACTTTAGAAAGAGAAAACCCAGTCGTAGAGCGCCGTCCCTGTTGCACGAACTCCATATTGATTGAAAATTCAAAGCCTTTACAAATATTGTTTTATTATTATATTATATTTTTATAATATATATATTTATATAATTTATTATTAATTAAATTAAAATTATTAAATAAACTATAACTAAAAACTAACTAAACTAAACTAAATTCAAAGTCGAATGACTATTATGTCAATAAGCAAGATCAGTGTTTGGGGATGACTCTGTTTTTATGGAAACTAACATGGTTGGCTACATCACCTACAACATCCGTGATGTCAGTCCATAACATCGGGTGAACTAGGTGTCATGTCAGTGCTTCCCTTCATTTCATGTCGGCTACACTGAACTGGACGGAAAACACCAACTATTTACATAGCCGTTTCGACCGACGACGACGCGACGTTCCGTTCAGTGCGGTGGTACCAAACGATAATTTTCTTCGCAGAATAACTCATTATTTCTTTCAATTGGTGGGTTGCATTGCATTACATACGTGAAGCTTGCTTACCTTACATATACAGGCTGTCCCAAAACTCAACGTCAAGCGGGAACCAGGGAGTAGGCCAGTTTATGAGTACACAGGAAAAAATAAGAAAAAAAATCGGAGTCATTTGTTTCTTATGATATGAGCATTTTTTGAGAAACGTTGAAAATTTGCATTTTTAGGTACTACGACTACACATTAGCAAATATAATTGTTAAAAATTGTTTATTGGTAGCCTAAATAACTCTGCTATTGATCAGTATCCCAAACAAAACCAGAATGCCTGTAGTTTTACCATAACAAATATTCAGTTAAATTTTTTTCTAAAAAAATAAATGACTCCGATTTTTATTTTCTTATTTTTCCTTGGGTAGTCATAAACTGGCCTACTCCCTGGTTCCCGCTTGACGTTGAGTTTTGGGACACGTTGTGTATACAGGCTGTCTCTAATAACTCATTTAATTTATAGTAATTTCATCAAAACAGCTTTTATTTACATGAACTCGTACATTAATTGATCATTCATTAAAACAAATTTTGGCGGCAGTCGTACTCGTAACTCAAACCAACATGGAATTTAATATAATTGCTTTGAATAAGCCGCTAATGAATGGTCTAAGAAGATTCCTATGTACATAAAAAGAAATAATAATCAAGTTTGGACATTAGATAGAAAAAAATTGGAGTGATTTTAAAACTTCACCATGGTATTGAGTTTTTAACGAGAGTTGTTATAAGAGCTTATTTCACCGTTAACTCCCTGTCAGCTGTATGAGAAATGTAACTTTAACCGGCAGATAAATGTTAACCGAGACCTAACCGGGGGCAGTGAAGTTCGGGCTAGGTGGACATAATATAGAGACTATGTCGGCGGGCACCGTCGGGGCTGTAGTAGTGGACTGTAGGTGTGATGAGAACTTAGTAAAACGCGAGGTTGTTCGGAGAGCGTGTATTCGGGACGGCGGGCAACAGGTGAACAGACAGATAAAAATGGTTCCGGCGGTGACATAGCACTTCGCTCGGACCAATCACACAAGAGCGGTGTCGCCAGGAGGCAGGAAAATGCCGCTTACAGACGGGCATAGTGCCACGTCTAGACTCTTCGAGTTTGGTGGACCTGGGTGTCTTCAAACGCCGCGCCGTATTAACAGGCTAGACAGCCTAGCAACAGTCCACAAATATGCTGGCATGATGGCGTTTAACTGAGCGTGGTTTAAGGAGGAGAGGTGATTTTGGCTTTGTCGATTGCACCAGTGGTCTCTTGGCACAGCCCATCTTTGCAAAAATATATATGTATAATCTGTTTATAATTTCAAGTGCAGTCTCATAATATTTTCATATGTCAATATATTTTTTATTAATAATAGAGAAAGCGCGACATGTGGCGCCGAACCACCCATAAGGTGTTTAACGACGCCCATGGACAAAATTTACCACAAAATAAACACAAAGTATAACTATGAATGTTCTATCAATTTACACACTTCAAAATGAGTCTGAATACTCATTTTCTTTTTATTCGTTGCACTAATTTCTAGAATCAATAATATAAAAATTATTTCTCCAAATTAAGGTCAAAACTGGCAGCATGAGTGACAAGGTTGCTACATAAGCTGCAATAAATCACCTTCAGAGATAAGCCCGCCGCGGAGGCTAGAATTAGCGTGCAGCGTGATTTGTGGGCGTCCGTTTTATGCCCTCGTAAAGTTTACGAGTCGCAACTTTCTGAGAAAACTCTGAATGCACGTCTCGGCTCGAACCAGCGAGCTCTACTTGTACGGAAACATTGAATTTTGTATACAACCTTGTCACACCAACACTAGCTCAATGCATCTAAAGTTTAAAAAGGCAGACTTCTAGTTGAGTATTACGACAAAGGTGCATAGACAGATTAATATAAGCACACACAACGAACCGACGAGTATTTACCTATTGTGTTTATCTTACCTCTGTGAATGGCTCAAGTTTACATTTTAAACTACATATGCAAATCTTAACATCTTAAGAAGCAAATAACAATGTGGGCGTACTGCTAACATTTTACACCGAAAACCTTTTCCGGGGCATACTTCTTCCATACTCGAATGCCAGCCAGGTTCATTTTTATTTTATTTATTTCATATAAGCAAATTCAATTCAATTCGAGTCACGAATTTAGTCTGTTATCTTGACTTTCATAAGTTACGATCTAGCATGTATTGGTCAGATAATACTGATTTGTACCTTAATCACTATAACAGTGACGAAGTGAATTGTAAAGGTATAAAATTACACGCTTGCATACAACAAGTCAAAATACAATTAAATGTTTACCGCCTCCAATCAGCGCCATCTAGCGCCAAACAGCGCCATTAGCACTATCAATGGCGCCACCTATCCCCAAACATCAACCATTAGCACTAGCAATCGCGCCATCTATCGCAAAATTGCAACCAATAACACGATCAATAGTGCCATCTATCACCAAAGATCAACCATTAACACTAGCAAAGGCGCCATCTATCGCCAAACATCAACCATTATCACTAGCATTAACGCCATCTATCGCCAACAGCAACCCGTAGCACTAGCAATATCGCCATCTATCGCCAAACATCTACCATTATCACTAGCAATCGCGCCATATATCGCCAAACAGAAACCCGTAGCACTAGCAATGGCGCCATTTATCGCCAAACAGCAACCCTTAGCACTAACAATAGCGCCATCTATCGCTAAGCAGCAACCATTAGCACTAGGAATGGTGCCATCTACCGCCAAACTTCAACCATTAGCACTAGCAATACAGCCATATATCGCAAAACTGTAACCATTATCACGATCGATAGCGCTATCTATCGGCAAACAGCAACCCTTAGCACATCAATGGCGCCATCTGTCGCCAAACATAAACCATTATCACTAGCAATAGCGTCATCTATCGCCAAAGAGCAACCATTAGCACTAGGGATGGCGCCATCCATTAGCACTATCAATAGCGCCACACGCAGCGACACCACTCAGCCCACAGATAACATAACTAATGCAATCAAAATTAATCGGCCATTAATATTAAAACCCAGTAGCGGATTAATTCCTCCGCTCTATTGATTTTAATATTTGTTTATTAACATTCGTACCTAAGCGTTACGTAACGTATACTCGTTAGGAAACCGTACACCTGCTTGTTTTGATTTGATGTCTTAATCGGAGGAAAATATTAATAAACGGCCTGGTACTTTATTGGTACCTATCTACACTGGTTAGAATATTTAATTATGTTTAAAGTTCAAGCCGAGAAGTCACTACATACATACATACATAGCGTCACGCCTGTTTTACGGTGGGTTAGGCAGAGACAACGAATCTCCATGTGCCACGATCCTGAAACACCTCTGCCGCCTCTTCCACTCTCATAATGTTCTTCGTGAATGCTCGTCGGTTACGGGTACTACGCACTTGCCCCTATTCGAGCACACGCCCGATCTGGTCCAGGTACGTGCGTCTAGGGCGACCCTTCCCTTCCTGAATTCACACGGGGTTTTACTAGTATTTTTGGGCGCATCTAAGGATGATTATAGGATATGTGCTGAAAACCGCAGAAACAGCTAATGTTATATGAACTTAAGCAGACTGGTAGAAAATGCAAAATATTTTTAATTGCAATAAAAATTTTTGATTGGAAATAAAACAAAACAAACTTCGTAAGCTGCATTTCATCGTGTTTAATCAAACCAAAGGTATGTAGCTTTAGTTGGCTAGGCGTTTTCAAGACGTTGTACAAAAGACTTCAATGCAAACGAAACTGGGTTTTCTTTAAACGTTCCGACTAAACCGAATTTAAATTGTTTAAATTTATTACAGTTTAAATAAATTTAAACTTAGGTAAGTATAAATTGGTTGCATCATGTTACATATCAACATCATTGAAACACCATTATCATTATTACCATTTTGGTCGGAAAGACTTCAACGCAAAAAAGCTGGGCTTTCTTGTGTTTTGGTCGACAAAGCTAGGTCGAATTTCTTTACTTTGGTGTACTTAACGATGTTAAAAAATTGCAATACAAAGAAGGCTGGCTTTTCTTCTAATAAAAAATAAATAAATATACGGTGCCTAATACAAATGTCGCCAAAAAGACCAAAACGCCAACCAAACCAAATTTTGTTTTTTTAGGATATACACTGTTCTGTTATATAAAAGGCGAACTTATTGCGAAGTGCAATTTCTTTTCTTCAACCTTGTAAGTACACAGCAATACATTGTAGTCTACGTACAGACTTCCAGGCCGTGTTTTCGTTCACCGGAGCGATGGATAAACATCTTAGAATTTTGTACGAAGGTAGAAAATTTACTTACTTGCTTTTGCTTCGTCTAATTAAGGGTTTTCTCGAAAGTAATTTCCTTCCAAGAGACATCTATTATTTAACGTGGTCTCCAACTGCAGCGGATTAATAAAAATTGTTTCACTATGCAGATAAAAACTTCAGTAGTTAAAGGCAGGCATACAGAATAAACTTACAGACATCGGTCTCAACTAGTTAGGGTCCCGTAGTAGATAATTTCTGCTTTATTGCAAATAGTTTATCAGAGACTTGGTTCCCAAGGATGTGTGTGATCAGGAACTTGGTTCCCGAGTTGTTAAAAATGTTGTGTCTATATTTTGTTCGCTTTTATTTCATTATGTGTGTGCACTGTGCGTGTGTATACAAATAAGTATAGAATAGTTTTATAAATAAATATATAAAAATCAGTATATAATATTTTTATGCACTGTAATTAACGAACAACGTAATTTAAGTATCAAGACGGTTCCTATTGTATAAATATTATGTATGAATTCTTTATTTAACACCAAATCTTACAAATTAGGTACAATAGGCGAGCTTAATTCCGTGAGGCATTCTATCTAACTAACCTTTGGGGTGTGGGAGAGATAATTTTTTTTTTTTTTATGTAATCCGGTATGGGTGGCTGAGTTGGAGGGGCCAAAGCGCATGCTCCGACCAGCCAATATCACCTCCGAGAAGGTAGGTGTCATACCGGAGACTTCCCTGGATTGCTGGCTATACTGGACTAGAGGAGAACACAACCGAGGTTGCTATGCGGCCATCTTACATCCAGTACGGTGGTAACAACCCAGTCGGCTACAAATTGAGCCTACCACCTAGCAAGAGGCAAGGGAAGGGACCTACAGTTTTACACCGGTTCCGAACGGTGAAGCAGCAGGTGTAGGTATGCACGTAAATTTTTTCGTCAGAAAAAAACTCATTGGTACACGCCGTCGGGATTCGAACCGCGGACCTCTCGCATGAGAAGCCGATGCCCAAACCACTCGGCCACCCGCCGCTTAAAATGCTGGAATGCATAAACGCTAAAATGCATGCAGGCGAACAAGAATAGTTTTGGCAATGTATTAAACTGTAAATAAATACGATAAACTACATGAGAATACTACATAAATAGTTTCATACGTATTTATATATTTCATATAAAATGTAATAAACTTATATTATTGTGTTGCAGAAGTTCCATATTTTCGTACTTAATCAGTAGGACTGCTGGACAAAATAATCAACTGAATAACAAGATAAATAAAAGGAGAGATATGCATACAATATGAATAATGTATTTTTAATTTAGTAAGGATAGGAAAATATAATTAGTGGAGGTGGTTCTAAATGCGTGTGTTTTTTTTTTGTTGTTGTATTTTTTCGGAATCCTAAAACATAAATATATAGGCACTTCAAATACACCAATTCGCAATAAAATTACCTGTTTAATCAATAACGGACAAGATTAATATTCGGTCCCCACCGAAGATGACTGCCCACGCGATATCAGGCATGTTAAAGGACAATTCTTTTGATTATATTGTACCATGTGTTTAATATTTCATTGACATGTTTATTGACGCTACATTAAATAATTAACGCTAAATTAAGTAGATAATAGTAGTAATATGTAAGTAGTAGGATCTATATAGCATAAGACAGCTTAATTATCTTTGTCTTTACTCTTGGTTCTGTACAGCCCTTGTCATTGTTTTTCATTGTTTGTAATGTTTGTCATTGTTGTTACTATACTATAGTTGCCATTCGGAAGATAACGAATTCAAGTGCAAAATGTATTTACCTACGAATGATCAAACCAACAAACAAGTTATGGCGTTTTTATGCACAAAAACTAATTCCGTATATAACCAGTGTCAACTTGTATGCTTGAAATGTGTGTGTGCCTCTTCAAGCTATTTTATAATGTTTTATTATTTTTTTTTATTTTGTAAAATCGTATTGAAATGTCTTTCTACTCCATAATACTGCACAATATTTATTTAAAAATTGAGGGATGCTACCTGATTAAATTGATAATAAAAAATCAGTCCACCAGAATTTGCGTCGACCGTATTATAGGCGACCGTACTTCAGCTAGCACCGTATTTGTTTAGCTGAAAGTACGTAATAATATTAATACAGAAACAGATCCGTAGATCCTGTGCGACAAAACATCCAGGTTTTGTAACTGAACACGGTGTTACAACATATTTTCATATGTCATACTGGTATGTACCGTTTTAACGTTACTTTAAGATCGATACATTCCAACGCTGTATAAAGCCCTTAAAAATCTTGCCCTTTTGCTCAAAAAGAACTATTTCTCATTTCCTACTAAATAATTCTACAGATCACTTCTGAGAGATCGAATTAAATGAGATGAAATTGCTTTGACAAGAATAATAAAACACATACAAGCATAGCAAAACGTTTAGACAACTAACTAAAAACGAAGGTTCCACGGAAGCCTAAAACGCAAGACACCCGATACTATAGACTCGAACAGTCGAGTGAAGCCAAAGCTAAGTTTATATGGATCTCGTCCATCGCAGGAATCTGTTAGAAAACAAACAGGCCAGCTATTACGGTCATTTCGACCAGTTTCAATAACGAGCCAATCCGAACTAGTTTTTAATGATCGCGGTTGACTTGGAGGAGAAAAAAAATAAAAGATACAGGTAGCCGCGCGTGAGCCAAGCGTGAGCCCGATATATCAACGACGGACGATGTCGAAAATAATGATAAATTTATATAATCCGAGGGGATTTGAGCAGTTTGTTTGATCAAATGGTACTTGGAATTAAATGTCAAAAATATTCTAAACTCCAGACGCGTTAGCAATAATTCAAAACCAGTTTTTTTTTTACATAAAAAAGTTTATTGTAATGCATTCTAAAAGATGATGTGTTGACTTTGAATGAATTGAAAATTGATAATTTTAATATTTTAATTTAATGTAAGTATTTATTTCATAATTCGGTTCCTTCTGTCAGCATATTTTAAATCATTTCTTGCGGAAAAGCTCACCCTGAGAATTCTTGCGACTACGTAAGTATTTATCAAGCCTAAATAAGGGATGGTCATGGAGTAAGTTACTTTGTTTTATGAGATACTGTATTTGTAGACTCTGTGTCAGTCAGTCAGTCAGTCAGCGTGTAAGCGTCCACTGCTGGACATACGCCTCTCCAATTTTCCTCCAGTGCTCCCGGCCTTCAGCGGTACGAAACCACTGCTTTCCGCCGACGTGCTTGATGTCGTCGTCCCACCTGGCGGGTGGTCTTCCCACACTCCGTTTTCCTGTCCACGGCCGCCAGTTTAGGACACGGTTACTCCAACGGTCGTCGTCTCTTCGGCTGACGTGCCCAGCCCATTGCCACTTGAGCTTAGCCACTCTGTGTATGATACTAAAACTAAATTGACGATTTTAAAAATATATTATGTATGTATGTATGCTCCTCCCTAATTCTTAAACCGAACGTCCAAATTCGTTGAAACTTAGCACACGCACATATACGTGACACGTGGCAGGCTAAATAAAGTTCAGTTCCCGCTACGCTAAGATATGGCTCTCATACAAACCGAAATGTTCCGCGCGCCAGAGTAGATATCTACGGTACGAGGCCTCGCCCTTAATGACTTACTTTCTTCTTTTTTTGAAATACGAATTACGCGTGCGAAGTCGCGGGCAAAATCTAGCATGAAATAATGTTAACGAAACAAAAAATATTTTTGTCTGTCCAAAATATTACTCGCTCCACTTCCCTCTACCTTACACAGTCGCCACAATATCTCATAAAATATTATCAGCTCTCTGACAGTTGCGCGAATGTAAAGTCCTTTGTTATTGATGATCTTTTGTTAGGATTGCGAGTGATGGATCGGGCGCGGGGGGCGGACCATTTATCCAGCTCGGCTCCGAGCGGCCAAGCCATCGTTCATACTGCTTCTTATCTGCCTGCGTAAACTTGTGATTATGTTTATTTTCATTCAGGATTCTTGGCAAGTTCGCCCAGATCGGATATATGTTACAAAAGGGTCAAGAGTTACAGTAGGTATCAAACGAAGCCTGTATTAAATACATAAGGTGTCTCGAAAGCAAAGTGATTTAAATATTTAATAGGATGTAGAGCTGGCATTGGGAATATTTTCATTCAAAAACTTTGATCTCGAACGTCAATGCGTCGTGCATTGAACGTCAGGCGGGCGTGTCACACTAGTATGAGCAACTTGTTACAAGTAACAAGTAGTTAGATTACGATTTTGTACGTTTTTAGGGTTCCGTACCTCAAAAGAGGAAAAAACGGAACCCTTATAGGATCACTTTGTTGTCCGTCTGGCTGGCTGGCTGGGTGTCTGTCTGTCAAGACCTTTTTTCTCAGGAACGGGTAGAGGTATCAAGTTGAAATTAATATCAAATACTAAGGTCTACGTTTCCTCGGAGGTGTAAAAAAATTAAGCTTATAGGTTTACGCAATCACTAGATACGCCCATTTAAGTCACATATTTTACTACCGGCAAACCAAATCAAAACCTATAGAGTACTTCCCGTTAACCTAGAATAATGAAATTTGGTAAGAAGCAAGGTCTTATAGCACAAGTAAAGGAAAAAATCGAAAATTGTAAATTTATAGTTATGTGACATTAAAAAAAAATTTAGTTTGTTTTGTATGTCAAGGTCCCTTTTTCTCAGGAACGAATCAAGATAACAAATTGAAATTAATATGAAATACTAAGATCCACGATCTCTTTAAGGTGTAGAATATTCAAGCTTCTAAATCAACGTAATCAAAAGATACGGCCATCTATGTCATATTTCATACTCGCAAACTCACTCAAAATAAATCAAAACCTATAGGGTATTTCCTGTTAACATAGAATCATAAAATTTGGTAAGAAGCAAGGTCTTACAGCACAAGTAAAGGAAAAAATCCGAAAATTGTAAAATTGTAGTTATTGACATAAAAAAAAAATTTTTGTTTTGTATGTCAAGGTCCCTTTTTCTCAGAAACGGATAAAGATAACAAATTGAAATTAATATGAAATACTAAGATCTACGATCTCTTTAAGGGCGTAGAATATTAAAGCTTCTAAATCAACGTAATCAAAAGATACGGCCATCTATGTCATATTTCATACTCGCAAACTCACTCCAATCAAATCAAAACCTATAGGGTATTTCCCGTCAACCTAGAATCATAAAATTTGGTAAGAAGCAAGGTCTCATAGCACACGTAAAGGAAAAAATCCTAAAATTTTAAACTTGTAGTTATAAGATATTAAAAAAAAATCTTGTTTTGTGTGTCAAGACCCTTTTTCTCAGTAACGAGTCAAGATATCAAATTGAAATTAATATGAAATACTAACGTCTGCGATCCCTTCGAGCTATAGAAAATGAAAGCTTCTAAATCAATATAATCAAAAGATACGGCTATTTATGGGAAATTTTAATAATTGCAAACTCACTCAAATGAAATCAAAACCTATAGGGTACTTACCGTTGACCTGGCTAGAGTAATGAAATTTGGCAAGAAGCAACGTCTCACAAGTAAAGATAAAATCCGAAAAGGATATGTCGTTATGTCATATAAGAAATATATTTTTGTATATTTCAACTTCACGAATGCCGCACAGTCAAAAACCATTGCTGTAGTGTTTATTTAGGCGGTTCGGGATTTTCCAAAACAATTGTTTTTGTACATACATAATACCTACAAAAATATATTGAGTGATGCTGATGATACGGAACCCTCGGTGCGCGAGTCCAACTCGCACTTGCCGACTTTTTTTCGGTCTAACCACTTAGTAGGTAGTTCGAATGTCTTTGCTCAAAACCGCCTTTAATTTTGAATTTGGTATAATTTTCTTTGTGTAAAATATGGAACGCTGACATTTCACAGAAATTACAAATAATGGAGCATTTCACATTCGAGGAACACATGGAAATTCATAATCGAAAGATTTGTTAGAATTTAGCGGAGACGGTAAGAAAATGTAATTTTTTTTCGTTATAATTTTTTCACGTAAATTGTGAAAATTAATAATGGAAATATTTGTGAAAATTTAGCGGAGACGGTACAAAAATGTGAAAAAATTTCATTATAATTTTTTTATTCATCATCGACTTGTTAATGCTTCAATATCCAATTACTGAATGCAGTGCTGTCCATGGTTTGCTGGCTGCAGATGTTGTGTCAATTGAATCTTGTAAGCACCACCTCACCACCATTTCGATGGGGAATTTTCACAATTTCCATGCATTGCTCGATTGTGAAATTTTCCATGATGCAACCTCAAAGCTTGGTAAAGAGAACTGTAAAATGTTCGATGTGTCAAATATGGAACGCTGACGTTCCATATTTGACCCATGGAAAATGATTAAGAATTCAAAATGAAAGCCGGTTTTGAGACACCCTGTCCTATATTATGAGTATGGATGTCGTATGATGTCCTATATTATGAATTTGTACCGTGTGGGGCCGGTACTTTAAAAGAATAGCCCCACTGCATCTCTCCCCGTGTATGTCGTAAAAGGCGACTAAGGGATATTACTCCCTTCTTATTTCGACGGTATTTTCCAAAGTCTTCGAAAGGCTTCTTCAGCCGCACCTATGTGAACACCTCAACCTACACCCGGCTCAGTTTGGCTTTCGGCCCGGTCTATCGACAGACATGGCAATACTTGCTCTTAAGCAAACAGTGAAATATTACACAAACAGAAATACTACCGTTTACGCATGTTTCCTTGACCTAAGTAAAGCATTTGACACAATACTGTATGATGTTCTTTGGAATAAACTAAGGGAAACTGGTGTACCGGAAGAGATTATAAGTCTGCTGGCGTACTGGTATGGCAATCAAATAAACACAGTGCGATGGGGTGAAGACTTCTCTGATGAATACCAGTTGAGTTGTGGAGTAAGACAGGGTGGAGTTACATCTCCGGTCCTGTTCAACATCTATGTAAATGGGCTCATAGAGGAGTTGAGCAGCACGGGTATAGGATGTCACCTCGGTGACACATGCGTTAACAACATAAGTTACGCGGATGACATGGTCCTGCTGAGTCCCTCTGTGAAGGGACTCCGACGGTTGCTGGCAAACTGCGAGCAGTATGCGGCCCTGCATGGTCTAACCTATAATGTTAAAAAAACGGAACTCGTTGTGTTCAAATCTGGTGCAGGACCAGATAATGTTCCACCTGTAACTTTACGTGGTTTTCCAGTGAACATTGCCACAAAGTTTAAGTACTTAGGGCACGTACTCACTGAAAATCTGCGTGATGATGAAGATATCGAGAGACAACGACGGTCTATTGCAATGCGGAGCAACATGCTGGGAAAGAGATTCAGGCGGTGCTCTCGTCTGGTTCAAATAACTCTGTTCAAGGCATACTGCCAGGCGCTCTACACCAGTCAACTATGGAGTAATTACACGCAGCGAGCAATAAATTCGTTGCGTGTACAATACAATAATGGCTTCCGGTGTATGCTGGGTTTGAAATGGCGATGTAGTGCGTCTGGTATGTTTGCTGAGAACAGGGTTGATGATTTCTTTGCCGTAATACGGAAAACAAGAGCAGCCTTCATGGAGCGACTGGCAAAATGCAACAATGCCATAATTGAAAATGTATATAGGCGAATATATTATACCGATTTTATAATATTTTAGTTGATTTTAGTTTATTTAATTTAGTTTCAACTATGTTTAATTTTAATTTAATTACAATTTTAATCATATTTAATTATAATTTAATTAACTATAGGTAAAATGTATTACCTGAAATAAAGTTTTATTATTATTATTATCTCCTTTATTTCACATTTTTAAATACATTTACATTAATTTTACATATATTATAAAAGTAATAAAAATACACAAAATTAATACAAACAAATAAAAATGGTAATACCGCCGGCGGCGGGAGGCAAGCCTCCAAGCACACCGGCGGGTGCAGGCCGTGGCTACGGAGCTCTCCGAGACGACGCGAGGCAAGCTACGAGCGATAGGTGGTGGTACTAGACACGTAGGCCACCACCACCCCCATCTCGGAGAGCTCCGTATCCGCCGGACTGCACGGCGACGTCGTCGCGCAGCTCTCTTAAACGTCTCCTTCTTCGCGCGCGCGTCGCCTTTTGGGTGCACTACACCACCGGTAGCGCGGGCACTAGACGGGACGCGAGGTCCCGATGACCCCAAGCTGACCGATGGTGGACGTCGCCCTCGCCGTAGTTGTTGTGGCTCGGGCGACGTCAACGCTCCATTTCATCGTCGATGGAATACACCGGCGGCGTGGAGCTGGGTGGTGGGGTGTGCATGTGGTACGAAGAACGGCGGCCCTTGTGTTGGACGACCCAGGTGCTGGGAGGCCGGGCGACACGGTGGGCGGAGGCAGTGCTGCTGCGGGCGAGCGGATGCGTTGGCGGCGGCGGCGGCGTCGAAATCGAGCGCGGCGGCGGCGGCCGATCTTCGCCGCAGAGCCCTCTCCATCACGCGTGTCGCGTCCCGAGTGGTCTGCAACCGCTTCTGTCACCAGACATGTCTGTTCCGTCCGAGGACGCCGAGCGCCGGCGCGGGGGTGGTGATGCCGGCACGGTGTCTCCAACCGTGCGAGCCGCTGCGCCGCTGGAGATGGGTCCACACGTGGCGGAAGCTCGATTTGGTTGTCTCAGACAAGAACTTTTAAAAAATTTGTACAAGAGAAAATTTTTCAAACATGTCAGTTTGACAGCTCTTTTTCTTTATTATTATTATTATATCACTAGGTGGTAAGGTTTAACCCGCCCGGGTTGGTACCACCGCACTGAATGAAAGGTCGGTCGAAACGGCTATGTAAATAGTTTGTGTTTTCCGTCCAGTTCAGTGTAGCCGGCACGACCGAAGGGAAGCACTGACGTGGCACCAAGTTCACCCGGTGTTATGGGCTGACATCACGGATGTTGTAGGTGATGTAGCCAACCGTGTCAGTTTCCATAAAAAAAAATAAAAAAATGGAGAAACTACTCTATTCCAGCTTCATTTCCTTCATCCTGAATTAAATGAATGAAACGAAAAAATACTTTATTGTACATCATTGTATAAAATGGTTACAAAAGGCAAGTTTAATGTCTTGCGGCATTCTTTACGATATAACCTTTGGGATGTGGAAAACACGTAGGGGCGGACAATGCAGTACGAAAGAGGGAACTAGTATGAAATATAAATACACACATATACAAATTGTACATAGGTACATACAATCATTATAAATCCTTACATAGAAGGCATCAGAGGTGCTTCAAGCGGTTCTATGAAGCACCTCTGTTGCCAAAGATCAGGTTTTCTGCATGCAAGCGAGGCCACAGACAAAAGATGATTTCGGTATATTGTGTTAAAACTGCATGTCATTGTATTATTTACCAATGATAAATTGAATTGAAAATCAATAGATACATACAATTACTTACCTAAAATAAACCCAAAAGTATACTTAGACAACATAATCATTAATCAAACCGATTAAAATACAGTTTAAAAAAGAAGTGTAAATCTAATTGAAATATGAACTAGTAAATTAATGAGAAATATTTATTAGAAACGATTTTAATCTTTTAAGTATGTAAGTTTATTCATTCTACTGAGTGTATCTATAGGCAATTAAATACCTACGTAATAAGAAACTGTTTATTCCCATCAATAAGTTTAATGAATTGCAGGTCTTCAACGCGCTTAGGGTCTACTAAGGGTCCAATAAACCTCCTCCTGCCGAGCGGTAGCCCATCGCATTAGATATTTACGAAGGATTTCCGCTTTCATGCACATATTGAATTAATTACTAATAAATTGTTGAATTGTAAAACCAGTCAGCCCGAGCTCTGTAGCTCAATGGTGCGATGCGCCGGCGTTCGATGTCGAAGTTGAGCACAGCGGGCGCGGTCGAACTTTGGATGGATGACCGTCGACTGCTGAGGTGGCCGCGGTTCGGATTCCACGTAAAACTCTAGATACCCTTTCTTTCCTTACTAATAGGTGGTAGGGCACTACGGGTAGGGTACACTGAATTAGGGTCGGTCCAAGGTGCTATGAAAACATTCGTGTATTGCGTAACATTTCTCGTCCCTCCTCGTTAAAAAAATTTAGGTGCATATGGTACCTTAGTCAAGCAAGCGTTAGCTATTTATGCAATCGGAACCTCAAGATAATTTCATCTTCTTCTTCTCCATCTCTACTTCTTATAAAAAGGAACGTCTGTCTGTATGTATATATGTTTGAAGTAATTTTGATGCGGTTTACACCAATGTAAAGAGTAGTTCTTGAGGCTCACTATAGGCTAAATACATAACGCTGAATAGCCTTAGGGATGAGCAGTATCAAAGAAAGTATAGCATGGACGGAAGAGAGAGAGGGAATATAAGAGAAGCGATCGTTTATCATACTTTTTGCGTTTAAATCGGATTTGCTATTAAACGGCGGGTGACCGAGTGCTTTGGGCATCGGCCTCTCATGCGAGAGGTCCGAGGTTCGAATCCGGTCGGCGTGTACCAATGAGTTTTTTCTGACGAAAAAATTTACGCGCATACCTACACCTGCTGCTTCACCGTTCGGAACCGGTATAAACTGTAGGTCCCTTCCCTTGCCCCTTACTAAGTGGTAGGCTCAAATTGTAGCCGACTGGGTTGATACCACCGTACTGGATGTAATATGGCCGCATAGCAACCTCGGTTGTGTTCTCCTCTAGTCCAGTATAGCCAGAAATCCAGGAAAGTCTCCGGTATGGCACCTACCTTCTCGGAGGTGATATTGGCTGGTCGGAGCATGTGCTTTGGCCCCTCCGACTCAGCCACCCATACCGGATTACATAAGAAAACCGAGTCTACCGCGAGCGAAGCCGCGGTCAAAAGCTAGTAACTTTATAAATCTTCACTCTGTTAGAGAGAAGAAGTCAAGCATATTTTGTCCAAAATACCACCGCATAAGATACCATTATCCTCTTTATAAGCTAGTCCGGATAATTCCTAGTTTTTCTCGCTATAAATCCCGCAAATAAGTGTGATTACTCTGCCAAGCTAACAATTTACTTTTATCGTCGGCGACCCAAGTTTGTATCACAGAATGTCCCCTTGCATTGCGCAGTCGCAGCAAAACCACAGACATTGGGTCTATAAATAACAGGATGAGACGCACTGTCGGCGGGCGACAAAGTTGCAAGGTCTACGGTGGCGATGCGACGGATATCCGGTATCCGGCATATCCGACCAGCTTATTACTATCCGGTCGGGTGCCGAATAGTGAGATACACGTGTCCCAAAACTCAACGTCAAGCAGGAACCAGGGAGTAGGCCAGTTTATGACTACCCAGGGAAAAATATGAAAAAAAATCTGAGACATTTATTTTTTTTAGAAAAAAATTGAACTAAATATATTTTTTCGTAAAACTACAGGCATTCTGGTTTTATTTGGGATATTTATCAATAGCAGAGTTATTTAGGCTTCCAATATAAAAATTTGACCAATTATATTTGCAAATTTTTATCTAGTCGTAGTACCTAAAATGTTGTACGATATGACAATTTTCAACGTTTTTTTTTTTTCAAAAAATTTTCGTATCATGGAAAACAAATAACTCAGATTTTTTTCCATATTTTTCCCTGGGTAGTCATAAATTGGCCTACTCCCTGGTTCCCGCTTGACGTTGAGTTTTGGGACACGTTGTATATTCGATTGTCGCTGCCATGAAACATACAAAGACATGCCTAGGCAAAATAAATAATATTTTAGTTTTGATTTAGGTAGGTACTAGCTGTTCACACGGCATCGCCTCGCGGTGGTGCATATCCTACAACCATCCTCAGATGTGTGAGGGATACGTCAGGGAAAACCCGGTCGATCGTTACAGATTTTGCGGTAGATTTTCCAGATATCCGGCACAATAGATACGCGAGCCGGATATCCGATCGGACCCGGATAACCTATCAGTTGCAACACTACTTCACGGATACACAAGGTGGATAATAATATACAGTCGCTAATATAGCAATGTATCACCCGAAGAACTTTTTCGAACGCGAGCTTTCTCGTCGATTGAACGGTTCCGTAATGAGCTCAGCGATAATATTGAGTGAGACAAAGTCCCAGAGGTGTTCGTCTAGTTTAATTGCATCTTGTGCATGTGTAGAGCAGGGGTTTTCAACCGGTGAGCCGCGAATTCTAAGTAACTCATTCAAAATTTGCATGAACAGCGGAAGAAAAGAGAAAGCATAATTGTTCGTCTATCAGATATAGATTAGTTTATCCAGACAGAATGACATTTTCTGACTGATTGATTTGAGCACCTCAACAAATTAAATGCGAGTTCGCAGGGAAGTAATGAGAACATTTTGGCATCCTCTTATAAAATGAGAGTTTTCACTGATAAATTACATATAGGGCGTACATTACGTAGGTACGAAGTCGCCAATAGTTTTTAGTTTTCTAAATTTCAAGTGCTTTCTGTATGAACATAAATGTGGTGGGCCGTGAAATTTTCGTAGATGAAAAAGTGTGCCAGTTAATAAAATAGGTTGAAAACCCCTGGTGTAGAGTGAGGTGAGATGTAATTTTACGAGCTGAATTTAGCGCTAAATAAGGAAAAATAAAGAAGTCTAGTTTAAGTAATCGAGTACTTAGTTAAAGCAAAAAATCTAAAATAATTTCCGTTTAATTACTTAAAGGAGCCGGGGAACCGCTAAGTAAATAAAATATAAAAACTCAGAGCTGGACGGGAATTTACTTAGCGGTCCCCCGACTCCTTTAAGTAAGTAAACGAAAATTATTTTTGACATTGTAAGCGAATTAAATTTCGTCCGTTGTTTTAAATAATATTCTAAAAACCTATGTTGCTTGTCCTCTATGTATGGCAGCGTAGTCACCAAGCCTAGTACATACAGATCACTGAACATAATGCGCGCACGTATGTATCCTTACCTATAATAAAATCCAACGTCTGCTTTCTGTCTGAGTGTCTGAGTGTGTGAGTGTCTGAGTGTATGTCTGTCTGTCCGCTTATAACTCGAGAACCACTGAACCGATTTTAATAAAACAAAATTCTACGGATAGCTTGATTCTTCCCATCAACTATAGGCTACTTAATATCACGCTAAATAGCTTACGAGGTTAGCAGTGAAGTGAAATATGAGAGCGGGCGGAGCCGCGGGCACAGCTTGTGTTTTATAAAATTAAAACTATTTAAATTTTTATTTTTCATGAAACCTATATTAGATGGTTGCAAAATTTTCGTAAAATTTGTTTGCACTACAAAATTTACACATAATTTAACCACACGCTTTTTAAGTACCTACCGGCCTCACACAGTAATTTTACCATAATTAGTGGTTATGTGTAACGAGTAAGTATACCACATCGTGTCGTACCGTTGTGGTACATTCAGTACCTGCAGGTAGGTAGGTAGAGAGAGGCATCGTAAGGCGACACTCGATATGAAGACATTACCATCCGAGTACACAAGCTCGGACACTCTGCACTAATATTTTTGTATTTTTATTTTTACCCGACCATGGCGAGTCCAAAAAAGGAAGGGTTATGATTATGAGTTTAGCGTGTATGTATAAATGGATGTATGTATGTATTTGACAATCTGTGCTCCACTCTTAATTCTAAAGTATTTTACAGATTGTATTGTACATTATTGTACATTACGTAAGTAATGTATCATTTTGATTCGTCTCGTTCACGCGAGTGTCATCATAGGGTACGAATTTTTTTAAGATATGAAAGTGGCGGGTGTAAAAATACTTTTTCTTCAAACCCCATCGAGTGGGGTATCATGTCTTGAAATTTCGATCAAAAATATAGCACACTTACTGGTTTAGAATTCAATTAAAAAATACAATTAAATAATAAACCAGCGTTCTAATAAAAAACCCGCATCCAAATCGTCCATCCGTTTGGGAGCTACGATGCCACAGACAGACACATCCATACACACATACACACATACGTTAAACTTATACAGCCCTCCGTTTGCGTCGGAGGTTACAAAAACACCGAATAAGAAAAAGCAATGAAATAATAAGGAAACTTGATCAAGGATTCGAATAGACAGGTAGCCCGACTGCAGCATTTTCGGTCAACTTTCTTTGTTATTCCCTTAGTTTTTCGTAGTCGCGTTTTTTTTTTTTATTAATCCTTATTGTTTATATTATTGAATTATTTATAATATCAGAAAGGTAAAGAGCATGAACGTAAAGTAGGAAAAAATACGACTCGTGAAACAAAACAGTTCGCCATTACATGTAGACCCAAAAAAACAGAATTATTGTTTACTTTTTCGTTTGTTTACTAAATCATTTTCTCATCTGACTCAGCCATTTCAGTTAGAACGTAGTTAGCTGATTCAATAATTAACATTGGACATATTCTGAAAACTGTATGCCGCTGAAATTCAAAAATTGCAATCTGATATTGTGCCACTTTTGAATTATATTTAATTACAATTGAAAATATTATGATACAATTTTCGTGATCAGAACTTTTAGGTTTCCGTGTCCGTCATACGGGACCCTATTACTAAGCCTACGCCGTCTGTCGGTCTGTCTGTCTCTCCGTCTGTCCGAGGGATGTATCTGTTGAACCGTAATAGGTAGCCCGGTAAATTTTCACAGAATATGTGCCATTATGGCCGATATAACAACAAATAAGAAAAAGTAAAAAATTCACGGGGTCCATATATATTCCCATGCAAGAAAGTATGTATGCGCGCCATCTACCGAAAAGAGTATGAAACATTTTTACTAATACATAGATGGTGTGAGTGGCGCTGACCATGGCATGGCGATACGGAACCCTCGGGGCGCGAGTTCGACTCGCACTTGGCCGGTTTTTTAAGACACCTTGTCTAAATCCTTTGTAAAATTTTTGGTGATGCCTTATGGTGGGATGGTGACGGCGCAGCCCGTCGGAGAATTGTTAGAGATTTTCAACTTTTTATAGTTAAGATGTCGCTCACCTCTACAAAGTGTCCCGTCTATGTCCGGGCTATATTATAATCCAGAGCGCGGTCACGAAGTCACGACAGTTGGAAGCAGATTAGCTTGTCGCCACATCCCACCGTCTTCACATTTCATTATTGTAATACCATTCTTTATTCGTCTTATTCTCACTTCTATGTGGCGTTATCTTAATCAAATCTGCATATTTTACTTAAATAGCTTGAAATTTAAATCTTCGTTATATCTGCATACTAGGGGGGGGGGGATTATATAAGAGATTGATTTTTTAATTTGTACGAACGAGGCAGTCGCTTAATAAATTTAATAACAATTCACACAATATTCACGTTTTTTTTTATTGAAAGCGCGACATATCGCTAAGGTCATCGCGGCTATCGCTAAGGTCAAATGATAACTTGGTGCTGACTATTCCTTCCCATTCTACTACATCATATTCGGACTCATTCACGATACATGCAGCTCGTCTGTGGAATCAGCTCCCTGTCAATCTCCGTCTGTCTTCTTCCATTTCTTCCATTCTTTTAAAGAAGCACTTTTTGTCAACTTAATTTCTCTGATCCAAAAGTATGTCTCTCATGTTCAGAGTTAGTAAATATATATGATATGTAAAAACTAAGTATATTTAGTCTATCTTATGTATATATCTGGTATATAGGTATAGTATTTAATTATTCATATTTAAGTTTATCTATCTTTTGTATTCCCGTACATCTGTCATACCATAATATTTAAATTTCTCTTTCCGCCACTCACCTAGCAGTTATCATACCCCAAAGGTACCCTGTTAGAAAATGCCTAGAGGCATTAAGTGTTACCTTTTGCCCATATTCTATTTGAGTGCAATAAATATATACAATACAATACAATACATATGGCGCCGACCCACCCATAAGATGTCTAATGACACCCATGGACATTCGGTCGTATGTGGGGGTTGCGAATGCCATGCCGACCCGACAGGTGCCCATTTACGCCCCTCTGGAAGGACCCGACTCAAACTGAAGTCTATTTGCTACTATACCTATACTTACATTTCACAAATCGTCTCTGAAACATACAAAGGTTGACTGGAAGAAATCTCTGTAAGAGATCTTTGTATTGTGACTAAACTTCTGCAATAGAAACACAAATCGGAAATAGATTTTTGAATTTTGTAACATCTTGCTCCACTCACTTTAGAGGAAAGCTCTAAAACAAATGTGGCTGTAGCACTATCGGGCAAGTCTGATTTTCACACGAGCAGAGCCGCGAGTAAAATGCATGTTTCAAAGTATCCATAGCATGAGAGGGAGTTTCATCATATTTCCAGAATTATTTCTCGCGACAGTCGTGTCCGGCGAATTCTCGAGTCGACATTTGTATAGTCACGAAGAGGTTGTATGGAGCAGGTCATTGTCTCTACGCCCGGGGACCTTTAGGCCCGCTGCGCGGCTGCGCGTACGTCGATAGATACACGCTGCGCAGAGATCGTGCCAATATACCTACTTTGATGGGATAAATATTGTTACGGGAGAACCAATCTTACTTTTTAACCGACTTCAAAAAAAAGAAGGATGTTCTCAATTCGACTGTATATTTTTTGTTTGTCCCCTCATAACTTTCGACTGGGTGAACCGATTTTGAAAATTCTTTTTTTATTTGAAAGCTGGTGCTTCCCGTGTGGTCCCATTTCAATTTGGTCAAGATCGGATTGGAAAGCGCGGCGGAAACGCGAAGCCGAAGGCCGAGCGATTCCGCCGAGTACATTATAATAGCAAAAAATTACAAAAAAAACTGTGAAATAGAAAACTATTTAAAAAAATATAAAAACCGCCTTCAAAAATGTATGAAATAAAAAAAATCTAACCCTAGAGTTGAAGGCGGTGCTAAAGCAAGCAAAAATGATGCATGAACACCGCCTTCAACTCTAGGATTCGATTTTTTTTTTATTTCATACATTTTTGTCAGCCTCGGTAGCTCAGTGGTGCGGTCGGCGCGGTCAGTACTTGAATGGGTGACCGCTCGACCGTTATAGGCTGACTGTGGTTCGGGTTCCACGTAAAACTGTAGGTCCCTTCCCTTCTTACCTACTAGGTGGTAGGTTTTATCCCGCCCGGGTTCGTACCACCGCACCGGGTTAAAACCTAGTAATATAAGAAGGGAGTCATATCCCTTTAGCCGCCTTTTACGACATACACGGGGAGAGATGCAGTGGGGCTATTTGTTTTAGGAGTAAATCGTACGTCACGTGTGTTTGGATACGTACTCATGTCCAATTTGTAGAGGCGTTACGTTCGAGATAACGCCGAGCGCTCTGATCACAAGGTAATTTATAACAACTCGTATTTTTTTATGAGCTCTCTCATTCCGCTTGAATTTAAATTACAACATTATCAGCAGCAGTTTGCAGTAAGTGCTAGCAGAGCAAACAGTTGTGGCTACGTACACTCTCACAGTGTTGCAATCAAGATGGGAGAACGGCAAGAGTATCGAAGGCATATGATTGGCTTGTTGTAGGCAACATGTAATCATGCGTTTTAATATTTTCGACTACGGGTTTTTTTCGATGTAGGCAAGGAGAGTAATCATTTTTATCCGTCTATGGAGAAATCAAATGGATCGTTTGTTCGTTGTACATTGTATAATTTCATCCATAGGTAGGTAGGTAACATATACTCTTGGATACGTCGAAAATAAAGAAAGTTCTATTTCGATGCGAAGAAAAATTGACAAACTTCGGAAGTCACAATGTTTTCTTAGTGCCTTACACAGAACACCTTTATCTGTGGTGCCTTATAATAAGTATCATACTTAGTTACTTACAGATTCAAAATTAATCCAAAGAACGTCTAAGAATCTAAGAAGAAAGAAAGAAGAATCTAAAAAGTCGTCAAAAATACACATCAAAGAATTTATCACAGTTATTAAATCTAAACTATCTTAAAAAATAATTATAATAAAATAAACTTTAAATGAAATATAACTATTACAATGAAATAAACGAAGAAAAAGGAGGGTTGAGCGTCGGGGGTGCGGTGATGGGAGCGCTATGGCAGAAGGTAAATCTCCTCCAGTTCTGCCAACTGCACAATTGCCTCTCTGAATCTACAGCACTACACGTTGTGTGAAGAAAGCATCGGCGCGATGGTCACCCGACTTATCGACAAGGAGTTTAGCCAATACCTTGCCGAAAAAAAAAATATTAAAATCGATGTCAGAAATACAAATAGACAGTGTGACAGACAGACAGACGGACGGACTGCGGTGGCTCGGTACCTGACCGATTTTATAAGGGTGACCCTACAAATGAGAATACATACACATCACATCGAGGACAAAGCTAAGCTCGCCTCTAAAAAGCTGGGCGTCCTGAATAAGGCGAGGAGATACTTTACGCCTAACCAAATCCTGCTGCTGTTCAAGTCGCAGATGGGGTCGCGTGGAGTATTTGCTCGCATCTTTGGGTTGTGGCGGCTCAGTATACACTTGGCTTGTTAGACTCGATCCAAAGACATGCAGTTCGGCAAGTTAACGACTTTGAAGTGTCCTGCTGCAAACTTGAACCATTGCAGCTCCGTAGAGACATAGGTTCACTAAGTGTGTTCTATCGACTGTTCAACGGCGAATGCTCTGAGGAGCTGTTCGAAACGATTTCGACCTCACCATTTCACCATAGGTCCACGTAGCAGACAGAATGCATCCCTTTACTTTAGAGCTGCCTAAGTGCGGACTAAGCGCTCCAGTATTTCTTTTATCTTCCGCATTGCGAAACTCTGGAATATGTCCTTCCTCCCGATGTGTTTCCTTCAGTGTATGACTTAGGATCTTTCAAGAGAAGCTTAAAAAGGCATCTGTCACGCCGGCACGGCATTCGCAGTCCCGGTTCTAAACCGAATGTTTTTGGGCGTCTCGTCGGCTCAACAATCCACGCTGACGGCGCCAAGTGTTTCGCGTATCCATAAAAAAATACTTAAAAAATACAGTTTTGAGCTATTTGCCGCTTTATGGTGGTCATACGAACAGTACCCTTATCACGAGATTTAACCTACACCGCGTACTACGCTACGCCGTGTTCTCCGCATCATTTTGTATGGAGAAACGAAGTTCGCAAATCTATCACTGGCGACGCTGCTCCGTTTCTCCATACAAAATGATGCGAAGAACACGGCGTAGCGTAGTACGCGGTGTAGGTTAAATCTCGTCGTGATAAGGGTACAGAACGCGATGAAATTTAAGGTCTGCACGTACGGAGCTGTAAAGTGAGATATTTACGGTCAGATAGAGCGATTAGTTAGAAATAATTTATTATATTTGGTCGCAGATAATTAATACAACAAGTTTTATTGCTGCACTTCGAATATATTGCTAAAGTTGAACATGGAAGCCACCAGAGTCTGATAATAAACTCCAATGAATGACAGCGTCGGATTTTATTATTTATTTTATTTTATAGCTCTATTTTAGACTCGGCGACCTCGGAATTTATGTTTGTGGTATGTCAATAACGGTGTTATTTATTTAAGTTGAAAACATTAGCTAGTGCTGTGTGGAGCAGGTACTTAAAAATAATAGCCCCACTGCGTCTCTCCCCGTGCATGTCGTAAAAGACGGCTAGGGGATAAGGACAAGATGCCGTGCTAAAGGGGGACCGGCTAGCCAGATCTCACCTTGGCGCGGTGCTTCGACCGAGTAATGCAGCAGGTGGGCCTTCGTGCCCAAAGAGTTTGTATTGCGTCGCTGCGCCGACGTAATACAAACTCTTTGTTCGTGCCTTACCTGGCTGCTTGATAGTTATCTTGTCCGAATACTTTGCTAAACGTGGTGGTCGGTGTTGTGCTGTAATTTACAAGAGTCATTGCAGCACAACACCGATTACTCTGCTCACCCCGATTTTCGGGATACAGCGTGTGTTAAGTATGAAAATTTGCTTAAGAAAATTAAAGAAAAATATATTGTTAAGTCAGTTTCTGGCACCCAGAAGTTGTTTCGTAGTGACATAACTATTCCACATCAATGTGTGGAATAGTTACGTCAACACAGTTCGTTCAACAATAATTGTTGAAACGAATTAACAAATTTTAGGAAAAAAATTACTGAAGTATCATGTTTATTTATTCCATCTATGTTCGGTGTGACCAGTTTTTACTTCACTTCACTTCACATTCGCGTAAATGTTAAGCGCCTCTAGCGTACGATATGTGATAAACAAAATTCGTCCGAGTGCTGTATCGAGCTGTATCTATTGAACCGTAATAATTAGCCGGTTGAAATTTTCACAGAACATATGTTGTTATGGCAGATGTGCCAAAAAATTATAAAAAAGCTAAGTAAGAAAATTAAGGGGGGTCCCCATACAAGAAACGTAATAAAAATATATTAGTCACGCTACTAAATAATAGATGACGCCACAGGTTGTTATATTTTGGCATAGTAGAAAGACAAAAGAATAGACGGATATTGTTTTTGACGGGTGGAATTGCGGATGGTATTGCGGATCTACGGAACCCTCCGTGCGCGAGTAAAACTCACACTTGACCGTTTTTATTAATGGAAACTGACACGGTTGGCTATATCACCTACAACATCCGTGATGTCAGCCCATAACACCACGTGAACTAAGTGCCATGTCAGTGCTTCCCTTCATTTATATACATTTATTATTACAAAAACATTTAAATAGTTTAACTAACAACGCACACTTGCTCGCTCGTATGTTATGTATGTATATGGAGCGTTGCAGTCGAGTTAAAATCTCGCGGCCGTCGTGAGTCGGCGTGAAAACATTCTATAATGGGCCATAAAAATCACTTTACGGCAGAACTCAACACGTTGCGACTTCACATGCATCGGACAGAAGCGCTTTTGTACTGGCCATCAGAGAGCAGGGATTATTCGCTATTTGAAGCAGTCACACAGTCTGATCCTTTGAAAGACTAGATAAGAAAAATATGGTTTGTAACAAAGAGGAATTATGTACGCTAGTACATAATTCCTGTTTGGTTTGTAAGTACTTTTTAAATAGATTGTGAGCAGCTGCGGCGAACAAAACTACATAATTGCAAGGCATACACTTTTTTTCGGTCGGTGCACCTTTCAATTATCTATCGAATGGGTGAAATAGTTTCAATGAAAAAAAGGCTTAAAAGCGGTTTAAAATAGCGATGAAATCACCGATTTCGTTCAAAACTATGTAATTTCAATAAATAAATCATTTATTTCAATTCTAGTGTAAAATTTAGTTAAGCGCAATTACGTCGTTTTGTTCGCCAGCTCCTATATTAAACCAAATCTTGGGATCGAATAAACGACGGACGAATTTCGCACGTTTCGAAAATATTGTACGGTGAAAGAAAAAGAAAAAACCACTTATGATCGTAAACGGAAAATATAGATACATAGATAGAAAATGCTTTATTGCTCCCATAAACATTAAACAGTAATAAGTACATTAGAACATTTTAGAAAAGTCCCCCTTTGCACTTAAAAGGGTGTATGTGTATCAGATACTGATCACGTTCCCATACCAATTTTTTTTTTTATTATATAAAAAACCTACTCACTCCTCAAATTTAATACGTGAAGTGCGCGTATTTCACTTTAATAAGTATGTTTTTTATATCGTAAAAAAAAATTGGTATGGGAACGTGATCAGTATCTGATACACACACATACACCCCTTAGCGTATCGTTACCTACTATTGAAAGGCCTTATATAAAAATCTTAAAAACATTAATGAAAATTATATCTCCATTCCAACTTAATTTTACCATATGAGTAAGACGTGATTCCACGTCGAAAAAGTTACTATTTTTTCATAAAAGTATAATTTTACTGAAAATTTATATGCAAAGCTCAAAAATCAAGCCACTAACTTCGTAGTACTAATACTGCTATTTGCTCTCGTAGATAACTACTTCTCTGACTACGAACGAGCCACAGTTTGACATGTCCGACATAACGACAGGCACAGTTTAGTGCGACAACTTTTTGTCCGCCATTTTAATTAACCGTCAAAGTGTCGCTTACACCGCGCTGCTGCGGCCTCCGAACAGAGGCCGCGTTTTTGCGGCTACTCGCCTCTAGAGCGTAGTAGGTATTTCATAGATATATTCTCGATTTAAATTGATTCGAACGAACCGATCTTCTGAGATTAAAAGGTCTGACGTATAATTTGTAACGGATTTGTGACAGAATATTAGTCACGGATAGCTCGGGTGGTTGTCGAAGTAACACAAGAAAGCATAAACTTTCATTTGAAAACATCATACTTAAATTGGATTGTTAAATGTTTTTATTAAGAAGATTAAGTATTAAGAAGGCTATATAATTTATATAAGTTTTAATTAGTTTTTTTTTTTCAAATTATGCAATGAAGCTATTTTGCTGTTAATTAGTGAGAAATAAATGTTTACAATTCAAAATTGTATAGGTCTATATTTTTTACGTAAGTAAAGTTTAACAATAATAAAAACGTACGAACTTTTTGTAGATCTAAGCAGATTCATTTAAGAACATCGTGTACTGCGAACCGTTTTCAAATTTGGAATTTCCTTCGTCGTGTTGCTGTGAAAAGGACAACTGCAGCTCAGGAACAAACTGCCTACCAAATATTTGTGAATCATCACATCATTCAGGCGAAGTCTTTTTTCATGTCTTTATTCTTCCTCAATTTAAGTGATATTTTTTTTTGCTTTTAACAAAAGCCCTGGAGGATATCCGAAGGTGTCCCTTTTTTATGTATGATTTTAATGTTAATTTAAATGTCAATTAAATTTTTTTTTATAGTTTCCATATAAAAAAATATGAAAGTTAGTCCTAAAATTGCTATATTTTCACATTTTTATAATAAAATAGGTATATTTCATTTAAAATGAATAACAAGAAAACCGTTTAAAAAGGACAACATTGGGACATAGTTATTGATAATATCTTTTATACACAAAACATTTAAAATGGTAGTGCAAGACTTACCGATTGGAAAGCTACTTCCCCTGGTGTATGAGATTTTTTTTTTTATGGAAACTTGACACGGTTGGCTACATCACTTACAACATCCGTGATGTCAGCCCATAACACCGGGTGAACTAGGTGCCATGTCAGTGCTTCCCTTCATTTCGCGCCGGCTACACTGAACTGGACGGAAAACACGAACTATTTACATAGCCGTTTCGACCGACGTTTCGCTCAGTGCGGTGGTACCAACCCGGCCGGGATAAACCCTTCCACCTAGTAAGGTAAGAAGGGAAGGCACTGTCAGCCTCCAACAGTCGGGCGGTCATCCATCCAATAACTGACCGCACCACTGAGCTGCCGAGGCTGACGATCCCTTAGTCGACTTTTACGACATGGGACGGGGAGAGATGCAGTGGGGCTATTCTTTTTAAGTACCGACCCCACACGGTACTCTTAATACGAAAAATGTCACAAAAATATTCCTTAAATAGTCTGAGAAAACAGACACGCACCATTGTACGGGAATTAGTCACTTCATTATCCTCTTAAAGCGTGTTACCCCAGGTACCTAGATGCTCAGTGAGTGATCGTCTTTTAAAGTATCGATATGTCTTAAATTTGCACATTCGATGAAGGCCATAATGGCAAGAACGACGTCTTAATTTAATGCGTCGGGCATCGCGAACGCCCTAATGACTGGCAGTGAGAATTACGATCGCAGTAATGTCAGAAGACGACGCTTCATATAGGGGCAAAGTTAATCGAAAGATTTTGTTATGATGACTTTGTTTCGCGGGCGCTTTATTGTCGATTAAAATCGATGGACTTATTGAAGAATGGAATACTGACTTATAGGTGCGCTTCTGTCTGCGTTGTAAGCATTGAAGAAGATGGCCAGTGGTTTTTTTTTTTTTTTTTTTTTTTTTTTATTTATTGTCCCCTTTAATTACTGCTGAAATCATGACCAGAATACTGTTTAAATCTGATTACTGTGTATACTGTACCTATTTATTTGGTGTTTTGCATTCTAGTAAGCCAAAAATTTGGACTAAAATAAATCGAACTAATTAAATTAAGCGGACGAAATAGATATTAATTTTTTTTTTGCGCGCTTAGCGCTTTCCCAGCTGCCATTCTTGTCAATCTACATTTAACATACTCATTAACATTACTATAGTTTAGAACTTGTGTTTATTAAGTATAAAGTTAAGACCAGGCAGTATGGTTCAGAACCGTAGCCTTCGCTACAATAGGGAGAATAAAGAAAATAAAAAATTACCAAAAAAATAAATAACTAGCCGTCAGTGGAAACTTTGAGTGTGACGTGAAAAAGATGGCGGACGGCGGAAGTTTGTCGCGTCGTCGTTGTAATTAAAAAGAGAACTTATACTACAGACGTTAAAAGCTACAACAGAATTGGCTGTATACTCTAATGAGTTTTGCCTGTTTCGGGAGGAGACGAATAAATCTAAAAAAAAAAAAAAGAAAAAAAAAAGGTAAAAAATTTATGATTTTTTTATAATTTACTACAAAACTGTCCGTCCATGGTCGAATTCAACTTGTCCAATGTAATGTAAAAAGATGAAAGACCTAAATTTTTACGTGGAGTCTAAAACACGGCCAGCCTCAACGGTCGAACGATCGAGGTGTCGAACGCATGGCCTATACCTAACTATAGCAAACAGAGACAAGGTTTTCACCGCGCGCGCTACGAGTCGCACAGTTTCGCCTCGAAATCCACCTGTTAAAAGCTCCCGTCCCGTTAAGCCGGAGCCGGCTGTCACAGAAGATCAAAGTCACCGATCTATAGTAGGTAACAGATGATCCTTTCTCAAACATCACTCCCGAAAAGCATGTCACCGACTAAATCAGCAGCTTATAAGCTAAGTTCACAATGACTGATGCTTCTGTTTTATTTTATTTTATTTTTTATTTTATTTATTATGGGAAAACAAACAGACATGTACGTGAGGTAACATACAACATAATATAAAAACAAGTATGGACACATTAGCAACGTTCTCCACGAAAACAATAATGAAACAATGAAAGGACGTAATAATTTAAGTGACACATAAACAAAAAACATAAACCTACCTAAAAAGACTGAATACAAAAAAGAAACAGGATAGGTACACAACAGTAACAAAATCAAGATCAAAAACACAAATAATCAATAATCAAGAGCAGCAAAGACACACCACACCGTACAGATACGTTACTCAGTAAAGGAGTAGTCAGTACCTAATAAAAATAATGTTGTATTGTATGGTGAGCCATTGTCGTATTATGTCCGCATAATATATGCGAGTGAGGAGCGTTAGCGCATCTTCATTACATGAGATGGTTTTTAATGCGATCCATTGAATGATATTCGTGATGACAAGAAGGGTTGAAATTCTATAGGGTCTATTTGCCTAAAAGTTAAAGTCGAGATATAACAAAAAAACTGAAAAATACACGCATAGTGGCTCATAGACCGGTCCTTGCTTTAACAGCGTCTGTCTACACAGACTACTACTAGTAGGGCGGAGCTAGGCACTTAGACTCTGTTGTATGTTATTAGCAGTGATCGGTTTTTGGGCGTCATTGCAGGGCCGCACTAAGGAACCATTTAAAAAGCCGCACCGAATTTTAAATTAGCCTTTCGGAAAAAAACTATAAATTTGGTAAAATTTTAATGGAATCGTGTAGATGTCAAAAAAATAAGGCACTTTTGTTATTATATGTTTTTACCAAATGTCAATGGTTCCGAAGTTATGAAATAATTAAATCTTTTTTCCGGGTTTGCTCGGAAACTGTTTATGCTAGAAAAAAAAATTAAGAACCAAATACGTCGAGGCTTTGATCCTCTACACAGAAAAGGTAACATATACACAAAAATTAAAAAAAATATAATTGGTAAATTTTACCAAACTCCGTATTTTTCAAATTTGGTTGAAATTTTAAGGAATTAGTATAGAAGGCCAAAATATAAGACTATTTGGTTCTTACATGTTTTTTCCTAATATAAGTGGTTCCCCTGAAACGAAAAAATGAAATATTTATTGAGGGTTTTCGCGAAAAATACCGATCCTAGAATGCTATTACCAGAACAATGTACATTTATACTTTGATCCACTATACAGAACAAGTAAAAAATATACGCAATTTTTTTTTTAATTTGGTTAAAGTTTCAATGAAAGCTTATAGAGGGCCGAAATACAAGGAACTTTTGTTCTTACGTTTTTTTGCCTAATGTAAATGGTTCCCAAGGAATAGAACAATTTACCAATGGACCCTAGTAACACTCGCTTTGGAGCACCGACTGTGCACGACGCACGTACAAAGTGCTATTTGCTAAATTTTAATGTTAATACGTACACCACCCGGCACGTAACTTGGTCTGTACGCGAGAGAGACATTGCTATACTCGGAGCCCTCAATTTTATTACGCTGGGCCTTTCGCACACCGACCAAGTTACGTGCCGGCGGTGTACGTTTAAAGGTCTTTCTTTTTATCTTAGGTTTATTTTTCTGTGTAGAGCATTGAAAGTGTAAAATTACTTTGTTCTCGTAATTATAGGACCAGTATTTTTCGAGAAACCTGGGAACAAATATTTAATTGTTCCGTTCCTCGGGAACTATTTATATTAGACAAAAACATGTAAGTACAAAAGTACCGAAATTTTGGAGTATTTTTACTTTTCAAAGCAAAAAAAAAAAAACTTTGTTCGCATAACTGCGTTTTAGGAGCAGTATTTTTCGAGAAAATCTGGAAAAAATATTTAATTGTTCTATTACTTGGGAACCATTTACATTAGGCAAAAAAACGTAAGAACAAAAGTTCCTTGTATTTCGGCCCTCTATAAGCTTTCATTGAAACTTTAACAAAATAAAAAAAAAATTGCGTATATTTTTTTACTTGTTCTGTATAGTGGATCAAAGTATAAATGTACATTGTTCTGGTAATAGCATTCTAGGATCAGTATTTTTCGCGAAAACCCTCAATAAATATTTCATTGTTCCGTTTCAGGGGAACCACTTATATTAGGAAAAAACATGTAAGAACCAAATAGTCTTATATTTTGGCCTTCTATACTAATTCTTTAAAATTTCAACCAAATTCGAAAAATACGGAGTTTGGTAAAATTTACCAATTATAATTTGTTTAATGTTTGTGGATATGTTACCTTTTCTGTGTAGAGGATCAAAGCCTCGACGTATTTGGTTCTTAATTTTTTTTTCTAGCATAAACAGTTTTCGAGCAAACCCGGAAAAAAGATTTCATTATTTCATAACTTCGGAACCATTGACATTTGGTAAAAACATATAATAACAAAAGTGCCTTATTTTTTTGCCATCTACACGATTCCATTAAAATTTTACCAAATTTATAGTTTTTTTCCGAAAGGCTAATTTTTTCGAGAAAATCTGGAAAAAATATTTAATTGTTGTATTCCTTGGGAACCATTTACATTAGGCAAAAGAACGTAAGAACAAAAGTTCCTTGTATTTCGGCCCTCTATAAGCTTTCATTGAAACTTTAACCAAATTAAAAAAAAAAATTGCGTATATTTTTTACTTGTTCTGTATAGTGGATCAAAGTATAAATGTACATTGTTATGGTAATAGCATTCTAGGATCAGTATTTTTCGCGAAAACCCTCAATAAATATTTCATTTTTCCGTTTCAGGGGAACCACTTATATTAGGAAAAAACATGTAAGAACCAAATTAGTCTTATATTTTGGCCTTCTATTCTAATTCTTTAAAATTTCAACCAAATTTGAAAAATTCGGAGTTTGGTAAAATTTACCAATTATAATTTTTTTTAATTTTTGTGTATATGTTACCTTTTCTGTGTAGAGGATCAAAGCCTCGACGTATTTGGTTCTTAATTTTTTTTTCTAGCATAAACAGTTTTCGAGCAAACCCGGAAAAAAGATTTCATTATTTCATAACTTCGGAACCATTGACATTTGGTAAAAACATATAATAACAAAAGTGCCTTATTTTTTTGCCATCTACACGATTCCATTAAAATTTTACCAAATTTATAGATTTTTTTCCGTACGGGTAATTTTTTCGAAAATCTGGAAAACATATTTAAAACAACGTTTACTCGTGTAAGTGTAACGATAAACAATTTAAAATACATTTGAGGCAGTTTGTAACATTATGTACCATAAAATGGTAAAATAAAAAAAATATTTTTTTTCTCACAATTCGGCCCTGCAATGACGCCCGAAATACCGATCACTGGTTATTAGCCTTGGCACATTGATTGTATTTCCGTAAAAATATCGCTTTGCGATTTTTTGGCACTTAGACCCTATAGAATTTCAACCCTTCAATTTGCGTGTGAAGGCACACTCACTTGTTTACCGAAAGGTAACACGTTTCATTTTTTTTTTTATAGAAACTGACACTAATGGCTATTTGACCTACTACATCCGTGATGTCAGCCCATAACACCTTTGTAAACTAGGTGCCATGTTAGTGCTTCCTTGATGCTTCCCTTCGATCGTGCCGACTGAACTGGGTGGAAAACACTAACTATTTAAATAGCCGTTTCAACCGACCCTTCATTCAGTGCGGTGGTATCAACCCGAACTGGTTAAACCCTACCACCTAGTAAAGTAAACAGTTTTACGTGGAATCCGAACCACGGTCAGCCTTTAACGGTCGAACTGTCATCCACTGACCGCGTCCAGGTGTGCTTGTGATCCGACCGACAGTCGACCGACCGCACCACTGATCTATCGAGGCTGACAATTCGTCAGCCTAAAAATTTACCCCTATAATTTTATTGTCTGATATCATCCATTTATTTCCACATTTCTTTTTATATAAATTTTACATTTTTTTTTAATTAAAACATAAAATTAATATAAAAACAAACGGAGTTTCCACCACCGGCGGCGGGGCGAACCCAGGCTACCGATGGTCGGGTCCCAAAGAGAGGAACCTCCGGACGATACGTGCAGTGTCGAGCAGGGCTGCCTTCTGGATCTATATATTGTCTTATTATTATAATTTTTAATTTTTAATATTAGGAGCTATTGGAGGATTTAATCAAACTTCTTTACGAAAATTATTTTCTTTCTCGGTAGACATTTTATCGCGGTTTGCCTCTTCTAGTATATTTAGTGCGGTGATCAAAGTGAGATGCTTTTAATCTGCTCAGTTTGACACGAATCCAGCATTAACGAACTCCGGACCTGTTCCGCTGTCGACTAATGTGTTTGTGTGCTCTGACATTTGTTTGATCAACAGTTCGACGGTTAATCCGTTGATTTGAATTTTATTTCAGTGAAGATAGTTTGGCCCAAACTATCTTCACTGAAATAACTGCTGCGACCGCGCTCCAAACTGTTTGGGGCGCGGCTGGCGCAGCATATAAATATAAATGTTTGAAAATGTCGTTAGCCTCCTATCTTTATGGGGTGACCGGGTGTTTTTTGTTTTATAGAAACTGACACGGTTGGCTACATCACCTACAACATCCGTGATGTCAGCCCATAACACCGGGTGAACTTGGTGCCACGTCAATGCTTCCCTTCGGTCGTGCCGGCTACACTGAACTGCAGGTCTATTCTTGTAAACTCTGACAGCGGAATCAGCGCTGATGTGGCGCTGAGAGCCGCTTTGGTAAGTGGCTCTCAGCGCCACAACAGCGCTGATTCCGCTGTCAGAATTTACAAGAATAGACCTGCTGGACGGAAAACACAAACTATTTACATAGCCGTTTCGACGGACCTTTCATTCAGTGCGGTGGTACCAACCCTGGTGGGTTAAACCCTACCACCTAGTAATATAAGAAGGGAGTCATATCCCTTAGTCGCCTTTTACGACATACACGGGGAGAGATGCAGTGGGGCTATTCTTTTAAAATACCGGCCCCACGCGGTACGGTGTAAATTATATAGTCCTTTCTTACAGTTCTCTCAAAACGTTAACGCCGCTCGACCTAGTTATAATACGTAGAACATAGGGTAGATTTTAATGTCGCTCGCATCTTGGGTTCGCACATGTGCAGTGAAGCAATATTATCTACCCTATAAACTACGAGTGACATGGATACGAGTGATGACCTAAAATTCGTTGACTACGAAGATAGGTCAAGCGGCAAGCACACGCTCCGACCAGCCAATATCCGCCTCCGAGAAGGCAGGTGCGATACAGGAGACTTTTGATTTCTGGCTATTCTGAACTAGAGGACAACACAACCGAGGCTGCTATGCGGCCATCTTAAATCAAGTGAAGTTGTACCAACCCAGTCGGCTGCAATTTGAGCCTACCATCTATCTAGTAAGCGGCATGGGAAGGGACCTACAGTTTTACACCGGTTCCGAACGGTGGAGCAGCAGGTGTAGGTATGCACGTAAATTGTTTTCGTCAGAAAAAACTAATTGGTACACGCCGACCGGATCCAAACCTCGGACCTCTCGCACGAGAAGCCGACGACACCCAAACCACTCGGCCACCCCCCGCTTGGAACGCAAGCACGTCCTTTTTAACCCCCGAGGCAAATGGAGGGTTGTTATAAGTTTTTACGTGTAAGTTGTTCCATTTCTTTTCTTGTTTGAAATGGTTTTAACCACAGTTCTGTGGTTTTAACCCAAGTTTTTCCTAGAAGGTATGTACCAGTTTGCACTCACCTCACTCTCTAATTAATGTTGTTGCGTACAATTTATTATTTAGTCATTACATAAAAAAATGCAGCTTCCATCAGATATGTTAATTAATAAATCAGCCTACATAACTAACACTAGTAGCATAGAATTCAAAAATATGGAAGCGGCAGCAACACATCGCAGGACAGAACAAAATATTAAGACGAACCATATCTACTCAATATGCATTTGATAGAAATTACAAATTAAAAAAACGCCCGACCCTTAAAAAGTCAAAAATAATTTCCGTTTACTTACGTAAAGGAGTCGGTGGACCGCTAAATAAATTCCCGCGCCGCTTTGAGTTTTATATTTTATTTATAGGTAAGTAATGTATTTCAAAAATCAATGTATTTCAAAAATATATGTATTTCGCACATAGGGATTCGTATACCTTTGTTAACACGCCTGTACGAGTCATTTAAATATCTGAATAGTGAATAGCGAAATAATTATCTGAATCTGATTCAGTCTGCAGGTGAACGTTATACTGTATCTTTCACACTTTTCGACTATTGCCGCAAATTCACATCCCTAAATTTATGTATGTCAATAACAATTATATTCTTTTGACTTCTATGGCCAGCGGTCTGCCTCCGACTCCTCGAAGCGATAAATAACACGGGGGCCACATTTTTGTGTAGCATTCCGTGTTTTTGTATTATTTTTGTGTCGGAATAGCTATAGGCGCCAATTACTGACTCCTACCAACGACCTGTCTCGCTCCTGATACAAATCTAAAGTTACATTTTAAATCTTGTTCCTTGAAATAATAATAATTCAAGGTCGAATAAAGTAGTTATGTTATGCATTTGTTTATATTTTGACTCTAAAGGCCGCCTAATGAATCCTTAACTTAATAAGTAAAACCACGCACGACTTGCACCAACACAAATGACTCTACTTTAGCTAAATGGTCCTTAGAGTGAAAGTGTGTTTTTTTTTTTCATCAAATCATAAATGTTGACACTCTGGCAGCATTCCATAACAAGCAATGATCAATTGTTTACTGTCATATCTATCTTTCAACCAAAGAAGATAGAGATGGCACTACATTTTGTGCAATAAAGAAATAATAAATATTATCTAAAACAAATTGCCAGATAGGTGACATAGCTCTGCGTGGCAGATGCCAATTTGTCTTTTCATAAATTCCTTTAGGAAATTTCCAATGGACCAACATCCAGACTGAATTTAAGTTAGCTTAGTGTGCTTCAGCTTAGGAATCTAATGAATGAGAGCAGTTTGCCGTTGGTGCAACTGACTTTTATCGTGTGTTTAAGAATAGCCTAAGTGGACTTAATTGTTAAGTCTATGTTGGGGCATTCGGACCTTACAGAGACTTCGTAAACTGGTATAGAAAAATTGTCGGCTTTGCATTCTATCTAACTAATGAAGAAATATAAAGCGGGTACAGTACCCGGCAGTAAGTAAAGGACATCGAGCGTTAGAAAGAGACGCCCATCCTACCTACTGCGGTACTTCAGTCGAGTTCGAGGTTTTCTGCAAGTATGTGTGCTATGAAAACGCACCTCCTCCGCCGCGACAGTAATAAAAACGGAAGACATTTGAATAGCCAGGAAATCTTGCAAGAAACCATTACAGTGCAATTAGAAATACGTGCTGCAGATTTAAAGCTGTCTCGAAAGCCGCGGGAAAGTCCTGCGCGGATTTTCAAAATTACAAAAAGACTACGTTTCGATTTTAACCTGCTTTACACCTTGGTTTATGAACTAGGTGCCATGGCAGCGCTTTCCTTTGGTAGTGCCGGCAACACGCTGAACTGGACGGATAATGAAAAAGATTTTATGGCCGTTTCGACCGACCTTCATCCAGTGCGGTGGTATCAATCCGGACGTGTTAAACCCTACGACCTTATATATAATGTAAGGGACGAACAGTTTCCCGGCAGAAAATAATGCGTGTCGGGCCGTGAGGGGCCAGTAATTTAAAAGAATAGCCCCACTGCATCTCTCCCCGTGCATGTCGTAAAAGACGACTAAGGGATATGACTCCCTTCTTATATTACTAGGTGGTAAGGTTTAACCCGCCCGGGTTGGTACCACCGCACTGAATGAAAGGTCGGTCGAAACGGCTATGTAAATAGTTTGTGTTTTCCGTCCAGTTCAGTGTAGCCGGCACGACCTAAAGGAGGCACTGACGTGGCGCCTAGTTCAGCCGGTGTTATGGGCTGACATCACGGATGTTGTAGGTGAAGTAGCCAACCGCTTCAGTTTCCATAAAAAAAAGCTTTAGAAAGAGACAATGCAGTTGATTGTTTGTCTCACGTAATCTGGTAGCTACCTTGTCTGCGTGTACCTATATATTGTGTTGTGCAAAAATTTACAGTATCTAGCAGCAAATAGTGCGTTTCGAGCTTTAGATAGAGACTGTCCGGCTGTAGAGCGCCGTCCCCACAGAGCATCAAATACCTACCGCCCGCGCCCCCTACTAGAGGCGCCCTAAGCGATGATATTTGAAACCCAATAACCGTACGCTGAGCTGCTAGCGCTACGTATGTGTGTGTGTGTGTGCTAGTATCGACACTACACACAAAGAGGAGCAAGTTAGGCACACGCACAAAACAAATGCACACGCACAACACACATATGTAAGTCATAGGCCACGCCCACAGGCTTCAACGGCGTTGTAGAGAAATCGCGCTCACGGCGCCTCTAGTAGGGGCGGGCGCGCGCATTTCATGCTCTGTGCTCGTCCCTGTTGCAAGGACTCGCGCGTCTCTGTGCGACAGGGACGACGCTCTACAGCCGGACAGTCTCTATCTAAAGCTCGACACGCACTATTTGCTGCTAGGTACTGTACATTTTTGCACAACACAATATATAGGTACACGCAGACAAGGTAGTTAAATCTCGGTCAAATTCTGCGGCTTGGTAGACAAGGTCTGCTAATAGAGGTCGAAAGACGGATTCAACTGGGTTGGGCTGCCTTCGGAAAGTTAAAATTCGCCCTGAGGTCTGACCTTCCGCAAAATTACCAAAGACCCGTATATATGACCAGTGTGCCCTCCCGGTTATGACGTACGGGTGTGAAACGTGGACTCTGACGGTCGGTGTAAGTAATCCAAAGGTTGAAAGTTGCCTAGAGAGCAATGGAGCGAGCCATGCTGGGAATATCGCTACGTGATATGGTGCGTAACGAGGAAATCCGCCGACGCACCAAAGTAGTCGATATTGGATACCTGGTGGCTAAGCTCAAGTGGCAGTGGGCTGGACACGTCAGCCGAAGAGACGACGACCGTTGGAGTAACCGTGTTCTACACTGGCGGCCGTGGACAGGAAAACGGAGTGTGGGCAGACCACCAGGTGGGACGACGACATCAAGTGCGTCGGCGGAAAGCAGTGGTTCCGTACCGCTGAAGGCCGGGAGAACTGGAGGAAAATTGGAGAGGCGTATGTCCGGCAGTGGACGCTTACACGCTGACTGACTGACTGACAGACAAGGTAGGTACCAGATTCACGTAATCTGGTATCTATACCTTGTCGACGTTGTACCTTGTCATACGTTGTGTTGTGACGACCAACAATCAACTACTGTTATTTATAAAAAACTAATTTATGATTATTCAATCAACTTACCTACGTAATGTGCGTCCGCTTAATCCATGAATTAAACTCTGTATGAATCATTGGTTTTTTTTTAATTCTTGGTATAGTCAATACAAGCGATTATCCAGTAAATATAAGGCATAATTAATCAACCTAATAAAGTTCTTATTCAGTTTAATGATAAATTAAAGATATTTGTTGAAGGGTCAAAAATAGAAAATAAGTTAGTTATCATTTCCAATTTAAATTTTTAAACTTTACAGCATTTCGACGCAAAGTACCAGATTCGCAATTGACCAGTCACGCAAATGACCATGAAATCTGAAACTAAATATTACGCATTGTACCCGATACGCAAATTACCCGAGTTTTTCAGATACGCACTTTACCCTCAACGCGAATGACCATGATATCTGAAACTTTATATTCGCATTGTACCAGATACGTAAATTACCTGGATTTTTCATTTAGATGCATTTTAATTATTTTTTATTTTTTTAGATATTGTTAAATGAAACTCAGTAAGTATATATAACAAATTATATTTAATAAAATTAATAATTTAAATTATCTTTTACTACTTTAACTTAAACATAAAACTTAAACCTTATTTTTATGTAACTAAAAATAAAACTTTAATCATTAAGAAATAATAATAAAAAATAAGACCCCCTTTAAAATGTAATTTTAATTAAGCTTACATTTTAAAAATATTAATTTTCTTAAAAAATTTAAAAGACTTATTTTTTTTCTTTGTAATTTTTTCAACATTTTTCTATATACTACTGCTAGAATATAGGCTATGATCAATGATTTATTCCGAAAATCAAAGCAGTACCCGTGGGAATTACGTTTTCGATTTTTTCATTGTCATTTGCGAATTCTGAATATTGCGGTCCTTTGTGTATATGGTCGTTTACGAATTGAGAATATGGTCATTTGCGTATCAGGTCATTTGCGAATTCTGAATATTACGGTCCTTTGCTTACATGGTCGTTTACGAATTAAGAGTATGGTCATTTGCGTCACTGGTCAATTGCGAATCTGGTACTTTGCGTCGAAATGCTTTACAGACTACCAAAATTTTTAGGGGTTCTTTATTCTTTATTCATTCATTCTTATTATCATTCGTATGGTAGTACACTACGTTTGAATTTGTCCTGTTTTTATTTTTTACAATCCGGGTGATTCTGGAACACCAATTTTACAAAATTTACTATCATACTTAAGTCTTATTCTTCGGTAGAAAATATTTATGAACGAATTTGTTATAATGAAATATTTCTATATTATGACGAACCATACTGAATATATGCATAATATGTCTCAATGAAATATTGTTAATGTTGTGTGTTCTTTATGGCGAAATAAATATCTGAATCTGAATCCGAATCTGAATCCCCTTGGGGGTTATAATAGTATTAGCTAAATCATTGTATTACATAAATGATCGGAATTTCCCCGCGCAAGCTCTTGTAAAGCATAGAGTGGCGCGGACAGCGCGAATAAGTAATTTAGCTTGGGAATGGATATGTGTTTCCGTGCAGGCGACAAATCGCACTGGGAATATTTCTACGGCATAAGTACCACTAGCTGATAATCAACTGCTGCATATATTAATTACTAAATATCCGTGTACTGTAGGACTTTTATATATATTATGACTTTTATATACAACTTGTCCCAAAACTCAAATTATATGTTTTTAGCATTACTTTTCGAGAAATTTAACAAAACATGTTTGCTTCCTAAACATTAACCTGTGTGTAACAGTAGGTAACTTGCATTGTACGGGGTCATTGACCGTACTATGTTCAAATGCAAAACAGCTGTTTGTTGTAACTAAGTCACAAGGTCACTATGATTTTGAGTGCGTATGTAACCCTCCCGAAATTTTTGACATAAATAACGTATAGATTTTGCCCGCGGCTTCGCTTCGAGTGACTTTGTGCTCACAGCACAGGCCGCCGATGACGTAGGGTTATCAAGCCTAAAACCATCCTAAGAAGTGACAGAATGTAACAGTGAAAACCGTATGTAAATCCATAAAGTGGTTTTCGAGTTATAAGGATATTGATATATTGACGTACTTTACACACGAGTCAGTAAGCCTGGATACGCTATACATAGGAGGACAGGGGTAGCCGCGCGCCAGCGCAAACGCGCCAGCGCGTCAGTCTAGCGCCGGCGACCGATTTTAGTCTCCGTCCGCCGCTCAGGCGGAGCGAACGTGCGCGTTTGTCACAAAATGCCTCATTGTGCAGTGCTTTGGTGCAAAAAGTCGTCGAAAAATTCAAACTTGAACACAGATGGAGTCACCTTTCACGAGTAAGTACTTTCATTCAATTTGATAGCATTTTTCGCTTGAATTTCAGTAACAAACATCGGCGTAAATATGTATGGAGAGCTCTATTCTGCTTACCCACCATAGGTCGACTATCGTGTTGGATGCAGTTAGATCTTGTAATTTTTTTTGTTTATTGATAATAAATATGTATGTTAAATGTATACAGATATTTCATGCATTCTGCCTTATTGCCAAAGGACATTTCTTCTAGTCAACCTCAGCAGGTTTCCTCGTTCAATATTCGTTTATCGCGCTTTTTTCATTCAACCAGTACCTACCGGTTTTTACTTTTGAGTGACTCTAAGGAGAAAGGAATTAATTTCTTTAGGTCATGCGTCTACCGGGAATATCAGATTTTTTTTTTTTTTTTTTTTTATGGAAACTGACACGTTTGGCTACATCACCTACAACATCCGTGATGTCAGCCCATAACACCGGGTGAACTAGGTGCTATGTCAGTGCTTCCCTTCATTTCGCGTCGGCTACACTGAACTGGACGGAAAACACGAACTATTTACATAGCCGTTTCGACCGACGTTTCGCTCAGTGCGGTGGTACCAACCCGGCCGGGATAAACCCTACCACCCAGTAAGGTAAGAAGGGAAGGGACCTACAGTTTAACGTGGAATCCGAACCACGGTCAGCCTCCAACGGTCGGGCGGTCACCCATCCAATAACTGACCGCACCACTGAGCTGCCGAGGCTGACGATCCCTTAGTCGACTTTTACGACATGCGACGGGGAGAGATGCAGTGGGGCTATTCTTTTTAAGTACCGACCCCACACGGTACAAAGATCGCGGATATTTAGGAGAATTAAAAATAATTGACGTAATAGTTTAAACGTTTGCCTTTAATGTCAGAGATTCAGAATGTATAGAACGTATATAAATGTACAGGATGTATATGTAGATGGTAGGGTTCAACCCGCCCGTGTTAGTACCACTGCACTAAATAAACGTCGGTCGAAGTCACTATGAAAAGTAGTAACTACGTGTTTTCCATCCAATTCAGTATAGCCGGATCGATTAGGGGGAATCGGTGACAAGGCACGTACCTAATTCACCTAGGTATATTTATTTATTTTAGACAGGCAGCCTTGGCTGATGTGTCTAAATCCGGTTTTTCTTCATATTTTTTATTTTATTTGGTTTGTTTGTTTATTTTTTTTTTATGTATTTATCGATCTTGATTATTTTTATTATTTTAGTTTATTGCAGTTTTATTTTATTATTTATATATTGGGCTCCCATCATCGCTGGTACCAAACTGAAGCATTATTACGATGATGGAGCCATCCGTATCAGTTTCCTAAAAAAAGTTAATCTTTATGCTTAACTATTTTCGCATACATTTTGATAATTTTTATTATGGAATACACAATTGTAGATTTATAATAAAGTATCCGAGGTATCTCAGAACTTAGAACTATGATCGTGTTTATGCGAAAATCTGCAAATTCGCAAAATTGTGAAAGGGGCGTTGCCTTTGTTCATTTAAGAGAAAGTTATATTATTCCCTTGATGTAAAGAAAGGTTAAATATTGTTAAATCCGTTTCATCTTTTCATCGCGAATCGACACAATGAGCGACTTATTGTATGAATCCCGTTCAAATGTATGGAAGACTGGCGTCACTTGGCTACCTACTCGCTCGGCCAATCACGGCGTTCCATGCGCCGCTCCCGCCTCAGACTTCACACCCCTTTGGCGGCTACCTCGGTTCTCATACAAACGATGCCGTATTTCGTATCCAGGCTTACTGACTCGTGACTTTACACGACCGCACCGCCGCGCAGTAGAAACTTCGCTTTATTATTAGGAAGGTTGCATCGCTCGGAATTAAAGCGAAAATTTTGTTTTTATATTTTTTTATTCTGACAACTATGAATTGAAACAAAACAGTAGAAATCTAGCGACATACATAGATATAGTTACAATAATAAACGAATATAACATCTTTTTTGTTTTTTCAAAGCCTTGCTTTGGTCTCTTTACGTCCAATACGTTTTCTTATGCAAATTCAGAGCATTTCTCATTATTTTTTTTTTTCATTCGTACGAAATTCATCCATCATTCTACGTCAGTTTGTAGGTACCTACCCATTATTTTGCTGTCTCGTATATGGAATCAACTTCCAGCCACTATTACCACCATCCTAAAGCCAATGGCTACAATTCCGTAGAAGCTGCCATAATCTGGATGGCGACCATTAAATTATTAACGACTATTTAACATTCAGGCGGTGTTCATTACTAATCTTAAAACGCCCAAACACGAGAAGGCGTTTAGTCGCGCCGATAATGTCGAATGAGTCCGTCTATGAATGTGGTCACGCCAAAGGAAGGTCACTTCATTGAATGACCAACGAAAACGAGAATGGAAAAAGTATGTAAGGGCATATCCGCCCATACGTTACAGTTGTTTTATCTCACGAAGGCGGGTTGGTTTTAGTTTGTGTGCGTAAGCTCTAGCTCTAGAGCGTACCTACTACGCTACGCCGTGTTCTCCGCATCATTTTGTATGGAGAAACGGAGCAGCGCCTCTAGTGATGGATTTGCAAACTTCGTTTCTTCATACAAAATGATGCGGAGAACACGGCGTAGCGTAATACGCGGTGTAGGTTAAATCTCGTGATACTGTACCCTGTACCCTTATTACGAGATTTAACCTACACCGCGTACTACGCTACGCCGCGCCGTGTTCTCCACATCATTTTTAAATATATATTTAATATATATATTATTATTATAAAATCTGCCCTATCGGAGATTTCTGGATTTCGAAGATATACAAACAAGAAATCATTAAACAACACAACAGTCGCATTGATGTGTATCTCTCGGTGACAAGAGCACGACAGGCGACTTTCACACGCGGTACCTGGAGTGAGACGGATGTGAAGCGATACCTAACTTTTCCCGGCGGACATTATGTTCGCCTTAATCTGTAATATCGGTGTGTGTGGAAAACTGTGGAGGTTGAAAGAGTTTAATTAAATTATTTAATTGGTATATACCTCAATCAACTTGCAAAACTAAACTACCAACCGCGAAAGTGTTTCCCCATATTTGGACTTTTAAGATGTTTTTTTTTTTTGCTATCGTCTTTTTAAGACATTTTGGCCAGTGTCATGTAAGTGAATTACAAATTTAAAAAAAACCCCGACCCTTAAAAAGTCAAAAATAATGTCCGTTCACTTACATATAGGAGTCTGGGGACCACCGCAGGTATAGGTAAATTTCCGCGCAGCTCATGAGTTTTTCTGTTTTATTTACTCCACTTCTTAACATAATAATAATAACATGGCCAAGAACCAATCCCAATTAAAACATCTTTCTAATAAAAAAAACCGAATCCAAATCGGTCCATCCGTTTGGGAGCTACGATGCCACAGCAGACACACGTTCCATACACACACACAGACACACGTTGAATTTATAACACCCCTCTTTTTGCGTCGGGGTTTAAAATGATGATGTAAATACGTTTCTAATGCGACGCTTTTTAATCAAATTTAACGCAAAGCAAAGTTGACAAGTTGATAGAAAAAAATCTGATGAATGGATAGATAAGGTTAATTTTATCTATGTGTACGATATGTGTAGCGAGTCTTAGGATGGGACTAAATGTGGCCGGTCTCATCACATTTGGCTCTGTCGGCTGCACCCGTTGGTCTCTCGGCACAGTCACCCATGCTGATTTGCATAAAAAACATTTAAATAAAAATACATTTAAACCATTGTTGCAGAACGGATGCACGGCGCTGCAGCGCGCGGCGGCGGACGGCCACGTGGACACTGTGGACGTTCTGCTGAAACATGGCGCCGATCCCAACAGGCAGGACATCGTGGTCTGTATAATCCTTTTTTTATAGAAAGCGCGACATGTGACGCGACGCCCGTGGACATTCGGTCGCATGCAGGGGTTGCGAATGCCATGCCGGCCTGACAGGTACCTATTCACGCCTCTCTTGAAGGACTCGAGACTGTATTTGGGGGGAAATATGTGGGCAGGGAGAGCATTCCGGAGTTGAACAGTTCTGTAGAGGAAAGATCTGCAGAACTGATTGGTCCACATCCGCGGTAAGTTCTGTGTGTAGGGAGGCAATCCCTCCCCGGTGGGTGATTGGCTTGCCCACTTCTCTCTCCTCTGTTTTCCTAATACTTTTGTCATTCTGGTCTTTTAGTCAGCTCATGCATGACGAAGCAGTGAAAGCCTAGTCTCTGATAGGAGAGGAAATGGTTTGATATCCGTCAAAAGGAGTTCCTCCATGATTGTACATGTAACACTGTAGGTTCCTTTCCTTATCTCAGAAAGTGGTCTGAGTATGGCCACACGGAAACATGGCACAAATTAATGATGCAGCCGATTTTTTTCATAACCCGGTATGGGTCTAGAGTCAACGACTGAGAAAGGAATGCTTCGGTGCGGTTCGGTCATGTTGGAAGAATGGATGATAGGAGACTAACGAAATAAATTTATCGAGAAAATGTGAGTGGAATAGAGGCGGCGGCAGAGGTATTAGGATCGTGGCACGTGGAGATCCGTTGTCTCTGCCTACCTCACCGGGAAACAGGCGTGACGCTGACGCTATGCATGGATTTAGTCAGAGGGGCCTAACATGCTCGGGCCAGCTAAAATCACCTCTGAGAAGATTTCATACTGGAGAGGTCCCTTTTGGTTGTTGTTGTTTTCGCCATAAATAGGCAGGCAAAGATCATTTGACCATACAGCCAATTCACAATTTTCTTCTTATATCGGTATTTTTGTAATTATATGTTTCCAATTGTATTTCTTATATATGTATAAATGGCTTGGTAGTTGTATGTATGTGAAAGAATTCTTTCGAAAGATGTAGGGATCGTTTCGGATATTTGTAATTTTCCATAACTTGTCTATCATGCATGAGTAATCTCTGGATTGTGAAAGCGGGACAGTTCAAGAAGATGTGGTCCAGAGTTTGCTCTTCATCTATATTGCAGTGTTGAAATAGGGAGGAATTCACTAAATTCATTCGATGAAGGTGTACATTGAATTGACAGTGACCCATACGAAGGTCCCTTTTGGGTTATACTGGCTAATAGTGGACTAGAGGTGAAGGAAGACAACCGAAGAGGCTGAGTTGGTTTTTTTTTTATGGAAACTGACGCGGTTGGCTACATCACCTACAACATCCGTGATGTCAGCCCATAACACCGGGTGAACTTGGTGCCACGTCAGTGCTTCCCTTCGGTCGTGCCGGCTTTCGCTCAGTGCGGTGGTACCAACCCGGCCGGGATAAACCCTACCACCTAGTAAAGTCCTAGTAAACCGTCCAGTAGGATGGATGGCTCTCAGCCGCCACTGAGTGGTAAATATATTCTGTATAAATTAACTATGAGGTAATGTTATTCGCCCCCCAGCACGGCAACACGGCGGCGCACGAGGCGGCGTGGAAGGGCTACAGCCGGTGCGTGGCGCTGCTGGCGGCGGCGCGCGCCAACTTGCTCGTGCGCAACTTCGCCGGCTTCGCGCCGCTCCACCTCGCCTGCCAGAACGGCCACAACCAGTCCTGCAGGGAGATACTGCTCGCCGGCGCACATCCAGACGTTCAGAACAATGTCAGTCTCTTGCTTTCCTTACGTACGATTACAAGATTCCATGCAGACTTAACAAGTACTGCAACTTAGTAGACCGGATTGTGAGAAACTGATTCAAGACTGATCTCTTCGCTGTGGAAGACGGAGCAAGAGGACTACCAGCGAAGTCGCTCTACAGTCTCTTCAAGAATCTAGGGCTGCCAAGATCGACGCTAAGCTCATACATGGAGAGAGCTTCGAAAACGTCACTGGAAGCATCATACCGAATATGGATAGGTAGAGAGAGGGAGGTCGAGAGCGGGATTGGAGTTTCCCCGCGTCCTACCTAGTCAACGCAGACTAGCTGACGAGGGCTTGATGCGAGCCGAAACGTGAAGCATGCGCGGGAAATTTAGAGGGGCCACTCGCTCGATTAACACCCTCCCACAGTATGAAATTTGACCTGATTTTCGGACATGGTATTTTTATTCCCAAACTAGTTAGTCTTTACTATTTTAAAAGCTAGAGTAGAACTCCCGTGTTTCAGTTACGTATAGTTGCAAAGTTATGAATTTTTGAAAAAGGTAAGTTTTTTTTGGCCGAAAAATAAAAAAAAAATATTACTCCGAGATTATGGAAAATATTAATAATTATATTTTTTTATATACAAGAATGACTATAGCCCCATTTTTTGAAGCAATTTCGAACCTTCTACAGTTAGTACAAAACGAGCAATAATTTTTTTATTTTTTTTCATTTTTATTTTTTTTCTCCTTAACCAAGTCGCATTAGCACAAAATTCTTACATTACAAATAACCCCAGACCTTGTTTAATAAGTGCTAAAAAAACTAAAAGATAATCCCGCTTGGTATAGGAGTTTTAACTAAATAATGTTTAGGCCGACAATTTTACAGTCAGGGTTGGCACTTTTCGAATCGTAGTTTAATTTTATTTTTTGGCCGAAAGTGATTTTTTTATTAAATTATGATTAATTATCATGATCGGATACGGTAAAGCGATTTTTTATAATTGCGTTATGCAGTCATTATATTGATATGGTCCCTTTTGAAAATAATGAAAAATTCCCGGGATTAAAGATGCACGTAGGTATACGTTAGCTATTGTAAACATTCCAAATTATATCAATAAAAACATTGGTAAGAAATTAGCTGTCATACCCCAAAGCTTTTCTGTTAGAAAATGCCTAGAGATCCTCTCATCTCCAACATTAGGTTGCGCCACAGACAGAAAAAGTTGCGAAAGTTACCACTTCCATCTCAGGCATTAGCATTGCTAAAACCGGCAGATGCCAACACTTTCGCCGAAGAATCTGCACCGAAGGATGCTGAGGAAATCAAAATCGATGCGGAAAATCAGGCGCTTGATGAGTGTCTAGGTCTGGGAGAAGGTGGCCTATTTCTCAGTGCTGAGGATTAACATCATCATCATCATCATCATCATCATCATCAGCCCGTATCGGTCCACTGCTGGACATAGGCCTCTCCCAAGGCACGCTACCACACGCGGTCTTCCGCTCTTCTCATCCATCCACTTCAATTGGATTAAGAGGATTAACAATTGTTTTCATTTCGGAAATATTCGTAGCCTATACTCCGTTCATCTTAGCAACTAATGCCGAGCGGTTTCTCGCTCTCGCAACGGTTATTACCCTTCTTTACACAGGACACAACGTTGTATGTGTGGGTCATAGGTGTATGCGTAAGCCATCTCAAAACCATAACGGCGCGTGCGCCGCTGCGCCTGGGAGTTAGTATTGCGTTTTTATTCTGAGTCGACGCATTACAATCAGTAGCCTTTCATAGGCGTCATAGTCATAATAATAAAATTGTTTTGCATATTTTTCACATGGTGTTTTTCACAAAAACTGAATTGCACTATGCAATGCATGCATGCAACACTCATAAGAAAATTACGTTACTCACTTTATAATAAATGCGAAAGTAAATTGTTTGTTTGGTCATACATAACTCGAGAACCACTGGTGCTAGACCCATCGTGTTGGTACTCAAACTTCAGGTCTCGGTGAAATCTATCCAACTGTCACGTAAACTTTTGTTTTGGTCATAACTCGAAAACCACTGGTGCTAGACCCATCGTGTTGGTACACAAACTTCAGGTCCCGGTGAGATCTATCCATCTGTCACATGAACGTTGGTTTTGGTCATAACTTGAGAACCACTGGTGCTAGACCCAACGTGTTGGTACTCAAACTTCAGGTCTCGGTGAGATCTATCCATCTGTCACATGACCTTTTGTTTTGGTCATAACTCGAGAAACACTGGAGCTAGACCCATCGTGTTGGTACTCAAACTTCAGGACCAAAACAAAATTGTATGTGACAGATGGATAGATCTCACCGAGACCTGAAGTTTGAGTACCAACACGATGGGTCTAGCACGAGTGGTTCTCGAGTTATGACCAAAACAAAAGTTCACGTGACAGATGGATAGATCTCACCGAGACCTGAAGTTTGAGTACCAACACGATGGGTCTAGCACGAGTGGTTCTCGAGTTATGACCAAAACAAAAGTTCACGTGACAGATGGATAGATCTCACCGAGACCTGAAGTTTGAGTACCAACACGATGAGTCTAGCACCAGTGGTTCTTGAGTTATGACCAAAACAAAAGTTCACGTGACAGATGGATGGATATCATAAATCTACGTGAGGATAGCAGCGGCAGTGACGAGGACCTCTGTGACGTGGGGGAATCATCAGACAGTGATGAATATGGAATTACCCGGTATTACGGCACTGGGTTAACTTATCCACCTACAATAGAACGAACAGCTGAAACGGTGGCTGAAGTAAGTACATTAGGCACAAAATTTAAATAATATATAATTTTAATATTTAATAATTTACCGTGAAAATATAAATATTCAACATGATTCCAAGCAAAAAATAAACAGGTTTATTGCAAAATTTCATTCATCAAATAAATAAACAATAATAAAATACATTTTTTAAATTAAACTATATTCATAACCTCAGTTCACAGTCACTTCAATCACTCTTTGCGAGAGCGAGAAGTATAGAGAAAGAGAAACCGCTCGGCATTAGTTGCTAGGTTGAATGGAGTGTAAGTATTCTTCAATACTGTTATTATTGAAATTATTATTAATAAATTGGCATCATTATTTTTGTTCATCCCCTGCCTAACCCTAAAATAATAAATGCCAATAAATGTAAAGAAATATGCAAATAAATATTATATTCCATAAAACGTATCTTGTTTTTTATTTATTATTTTAATTACTCTGTACTTATCTGTAGGTATATTTTAAGAAAATTTTTTACTACATACATACATACATAACGTCACGCCTGTTTCCCAGTGGGGTAGGCAGAGACAACGGATTTCCACGTTAAAATTTAAAATTTCTCACAATTTTTTTTACTGTTGGTCTATTTCAAGTCTTGTTTAATTTATTCATAGATATATTTGGACAAACTATTATTTAGTTGTTTAAAATTTTCGGCCAAACTTGGGCCGAAATTTTATGGCAGCCCTAACGAAAAAACTTGAGTAGCTATAACTCCTATACCAAGCGGGATTATCTTTTGTTTTTTCTGGTACTTATTAAACATGGTCTAGGGTTAATTGTAATGTAAGAATTTTGTGCTAATGCGACTTGGTTTAGGAGAAAAAAAATAAAAACGAAAAATTAAAAATTAATTTTTACTCGTTTTGTACTAACTGTAGGAGGTTCGAAATAGCTTCAAATAAGGGGGGTAAAGTCATTCTTGTATATTGAAAAATATAATTATTAATATATTCCATAATCTCGGAGCAATAATTTTTTTTAATTTTTCGGCCAAAAAAAAGTTTGTTTTTCAAAAATTTATAACTTTGGAAGTATACATAACTGACCCACGGGAGTTCTACTCTACCTTTTAAAATACTAAAGACTGACTAGTTCTGGAGTAAAAAAACCATGTCCGAAAATCAGGTCAAATTTCATACTGTGCCTCCTCTACTGCCGATGGGCCCGGATATGTTCGGTGAAGCCATCGCAAGCTTAGTTCCACACCTTCCTTTTGTATTCCATGCTGAAGTGCGATAGGCTAGCCAAGTCTCCTACCTAGAACTTGGCACGGTCCTTTCACCAGTAGTCATGCAGTAGTTAATTGTCTTCGTGCCTTACTCGCTGCTTGATAAGTTACCCTGTCCTAAAAAAAATCTACACTGTAGTTGGGGTTGTGCAGCAATCCAACTGAGTTCTTGCAGCACACCGATTACTCTGCTTACCCCGATTGTCAATACACAGCGTGTGTGGTATCTACATAATGTGTATCACCATTTAAAATTATAAACTAGGTGCGACTCTCTTTTCATCTCCCCCGTTTGCCTTCAGTCACCCAGGGTAGGTTAGGTACATCCTTCATAAAACTTAAATGAGTTGAGTAAATTACTTTCCCAATTGAGTAGGTACAGTACGCGGCAGTAAATAATGTACATCGGGCTTTAGAAAGAGACAATCCGGTTGTAGAGCGTCGTCTCTTGTCGCACAGAGACGTGCGAGTCAGTGAAACTGTACATCAATAGTTAGGAACATACGTTTCAGTGGCTAAAATATCCCTATGTTTCATGTTTCCAGTATGGCGACACGTCACTGCACACGTCGGCGCGCTACGGCCACGCTGGCGTCACGCGCATCCTTATCTCCGCCGAATGCGGCGTCTCCGAGCAGAACAAGAACGGCGACACCGCGCTCCACATCGCCGCCGCCATGGGCCGCCGCAAGCTCACCAGAATACTGCTCGAGGCAGGCTGCGACAAGACAATCCGCAACAAGCAAGACGAGACTGCCAGGGACATCGCCGTTAGGAAGGACCTCAACGAAATCCTACAAATCCTCAACATGCCCGCCGCCAAACCGAAGAAAGACAAGAAAAAGGACAAGAGAGACAAGAGCAAGGAACGAGCCGTTGACGTTCCCGACTCCAAGCTAAAGAAGAAGGAGGATAAGATGCCCGAGAAGGCAAAGGATCCAAAGAAAAAGAAGACCGTCACATTCGAGCCGGCGCAAAAGTGGTCACCGTACGGCTGCCACTACTACCCGGACCCCAAGAGCTTTCCGAAGCCGCGACTCGACTCGCTGCCCAACGAGCCGCTCAGAAAGGGCGAGCAATACTACCTCGACCTCTCCGGAAACATCTGCAAGGGCCCCATCGGCGTCGGGTACACCTGCTACTGCGCGCCCTTCTTCAAGCACATGGAGGAGAAGATGGACAAGGACAAGCGCGAGCTGAAGCAGCACATCGACCGCGCGCACGACAAGCTCGACCAGAAGGTCACCAACCTCGAGATGAAGACGCAGGGTCAGATCTCCGAACTGACGCGGTGCGTCGCCGCCGAGAGAACGCTGTGCAGGGAACGCCACCTTCACCTGGAGCAGTGGTTGTCACGAGGGATTGTGTTCCGAGCCTCCGAAAGAGTCAAGAAGCTCGACTACAGCCCGAAAGGCTCGCTCGACATTCCGCCGCTGAAGCGGACGAGAAGTCTGGAACTACTCGACTCGAACACTAAAGAATGGAACCGAGTCAACCGCATTATCAAAAGCTTCAATCGAAACTCTGAAAGCTACGAGACCGAAACCAAAGAAACCGATCATAAGCAGACGTCGAGGAGCAACGACGCGCTCGACGCGCCAGGTTCCTCGTCGCCGGGCGTCAGAAGAAGACATTTGCTGAAGGGGTCGAGGAGCACGGAGACGCTCGACCGCTCCCCGGCGCACAGCGACAGGACGAGCTGTAGATCCCCCGGAGTGAACATAGCAAATTACACATCCAATTCTATGCACGAAAGCTACGAAAATAATGGAAATTTTCATAATGTCACCGCCGAAATTCATGTAAAATCGCCTAACATATCTGTTTCACAATCTCCTAACTCGGGAACTTCTCTCCGAGGGGAACCGGAGAGATATCGCTCTCCCAGTCGGCAGTCGCAAACTAAGTCACCGCTAAACAGCGTCGGTCACTCCGACCAACGAATGAGCGATTCGGATGGTGACATGGCGATGAGAGGTCATCATATATTAAACGGGACAAGCTCACATAGCGCTCCCGCGTGGAAGAGCCAAGTTCTGCAGAGAACCGCCAACGATATTAGAAAAAGAGTCATGTTAGAAAAAGAAATCTCTCAAGTGTCTTCCGCTAGAGATCCCAGAAGGAACTGCTTCGAAAATATTTCCCACGATGGCTACATCAAGATCCCAAAACACGGCGTCATGTATGAAGCAGAAAATTCGCAGTATACGAACAATCCTGGAACTGCAAACAGAAAGTCAGTTCAGGAAATGATAGCACGGGTAGAGGGACAGCAGTCCAAAATTCATAGAGAGGGGTGTTCCTCGCCCGAGCCGCAGCCCTTTCCGAAGGCAGGTTTAACTCCGGCCGCTCCTCCCGTGCCGACCAGCACTGTGGACCATAAGCCGTCCTTACCTCACTTCAAAGTAACCGAACAGCCTTTGAGGCCAGCACCGATCCTCAAAGACACCTCTCACAAAGACAAAAGTAAAAGGTTCAGCCTACACAATCTAATTCCCTTTCCCACCAGAAAAACCTTTCAACCACCCTCCAAGAGCAACGGCAACAACTCCGAAAGCAGCGACGAGGATGACGATCCGATCAGATCATCAAATGAACCGGGGCCAATGAGAGATACAAACTTGCTGAAAACATTGCCTCTTCCCAACTACGAGAACATGTCGAGTCAATCTCAATCGCGAATAGTGGGTCCCCACCCTGCTGCGACTGCTATCAGTTCGCACAACCATCAAGATCTCCACAGATCGATCCCGAAGGATGCTTACTTCCATGAAATCCCCAATCAACAGAGGTTAAACCCCCAGCCGTTTTACCCGGGTCCTGTTGAAAACGGTCTACCGAATGGGCCACAATACACAATACCTCCTTCAGCGAATATCCCACCAAACGCCAACGGGCCAACGCCACCGCTGCAGAACGCCCAAAATATCAACGTTGGGAGAAACAGAAACCCACTCTACCATCCGACGGGACTGTTCGACGCGATGATGCAGGATCACATGGTGAGAGAGTTGGAGCGTATCCCTCACTGCTACAGCGGTCATCTCGACCCCAATACGGAGATTGAGATCGCCAACGAACGCGACAGCACCTACTACGACGGTTCCAACACCGGGCTACCGGTTTACCCTCCTCATGGGGTTATGCGGAACCACATGAACGAGCACCTGGAGATTCGAAGCAAGCCCCAGTTCCAGCCCGACCACAATCTACTGCACAGCCGCTTGCAGTCGCTCGCGATCAACACTCAGCTATCGGAGATGCAAAGTCAACTAGATCGTGAGTCCCACAACGACTCTGGATATAGTACGAAAGTGTATGGGAGCTCGCAGGGACCCTCTCCTAGTCTATCCGGCAACGTGGAGTGTCTGGATGCCATGTCCGGACACAGAGTTCACGTCGGCAACGGAAAACCCCCGTCGGGCGCCAGTCAAGGGCCTCAGATACAAATCGGTGCCTCGAGTCTAGTGTAAGTTCAAAACTCGCAAGGGTAACACTTGAAAGCACGTGCGCTTACAAACTGTTGTATTAATAGAGTAAACCTAGTATTAAAATTTGGAGACCCCACCATTTTTGTGCGTACTTGTACAAATTTACAATTATACACTGTAAACGTAAGGATAATATAAGCACTTTACAAATGTTAAAATTTTACTAAAGTACAAATCACGTAAGGTTTTCATCGCTTGCCATGCGTAACTCTTGAGAAATGATTGCGTAACTCTTGATTAATTGCATTGGAACATTATTTTCACTGTGACAATAATGTGTAACGAACGCGTAACCTAGAATATAAGAATTATCTTAGAATAATATTTATTTTATGTATGGAATTTTTAAGTAATATTTTACAGTGAAATAAAAGTACTTATCCAAGTGCACCGTCTACTTCTTGTGTTTTATTGATATTTCTCTAGGCGCATACTGCACCAAGGAGAGAAATTAAATAAAATGTTACCAACCAGTAATACAATATGTGTATAGGGACATAGTAGGCCGACGAAAAAGGCCGTCTGGTGCCATAAATACGAAGCGGCCTAGGGCCTAGAGAGCGTTTCAACTAAATCCCCTATAACAATATTACTCTATGACTAAATCTTCCCTTCGCCGTTATGTTGTCTCCACTGTCAGTGTTACTGTCAGTGCTTAAATTCGTGTTGCCAGATTGTGAGGATTATATTACCTAATAATGTAATCGGTATTTACCGTATAATAAATACGGTAAATACCGATAATTACGGGTAAATCTGTACACATAGCAACCCTCAACGCTGTTTTGACAGATAGACAGTGGAGCCAACATAACGGCGAAGGGAAGATTTAGTTGAAACGCTCTCTAGGCAGTAAGGGGGGGATCAACTGTCAAGTTGGCGGTGACAACGTTTGACAGTACTCAGTAGCACAAAATGCCATTCCTAGCCTAGTTTAGTTACTTTTTATGCCACCGACTGTGCTGCCAAATACAGCCCTCTATAGTTTCAGCTAAAGTCCAGCCGCTGAGAGAATGCGTTCCTGACATCTGTCAGTTGGTCACGGTAATGCTAGTAGTCTGGATTGCCTAAAAAGTACGAAGAGCTGTATGTAGCTGTGCCCGCGACTTCGTCCGCGTGGACTTATCACGACACCATCTACCGGGTTCAATTGTATTTTCAAACCATCCAGGGACCCACTCAAATATACACACCAAATTTCATCCAAATCGGTCCAGCCGTTTAGGCGGATTTTAGGTGACAAGCACACGTACAGAAGAATTATGTATATGTATAAACAATAGAAAATGTTCATAATCACCTTAGTTCGAACGTGCAGGTTGCAGGAGCGCGTAATAAAAACTTGTAAAATGAGTGATGAAATGACCAACTGACAGACATCAGGAACGCATTCTTTCTACCTCAATTAAACAGATACAAAAACAAAGATGTGTTAAATTAAAACTGTTTATTAGCCTTATCTACATACCAACACTCACAGATTCCCTCCTACCGCACGATCTGTAAAAGTGACTGATGCTCGTGTGGAACAACGGTGTACCCTTCAACACCTGCGAATTGGCGTCCGTTATTTTAACCGCTACAAAATCGCCCGCTTTCATTTCCCGCGTCCCCTCTCCCCGGACATCCTCTATATGCATTTGCGGAACAATCACAAGTATGTTGTGTTCGTTTCTTCCCGCAACGAAGTTTTCAGACCTCTTGCTCCTGCCAAGGACGAGAATGAGATGCGTGTTGCCGATCTCAGATCTGTTCAGAGCGTCGGCAGTTCGTCTGAATAGTTCGGTCATGCGTGCGTGTCTTTCTTTCTTCACGTGCTCTGGAACGTCGTCTGCGAAGCGGCGGTGTGCAGTTGTTTTCTGGAAAAACAATAAGTAGGTACATTAGATAATACAAATTCTTCCTGGAGTTATTTCCTTTACAGGAGCAATGGATGCAGAAGGACCACGTAAAGGAAGATGTGGCAAAACTTCCCCACCTACCAATAACGGTCGGACATATGTCATTGGAAAGCTCTTTAATTCATGACTGTCATTTGTTGCTAGAGGCCTTGTGTAGTACAATTTTTTTATTTTTTATCATGTCTTGGCAGTTCAGGTTCACTGCTCTCAGATTTGTCATATTTACATTGTAAAATCCCGCCAGTTCGATTATCACAGCGAAGAAGAACTGACAAGAAACTTCATTGGAATTTTTTTCAATGTGAACTTAGTCTACTTTACAAAAATGTTTGCCACTGCCTAGACACGCATGTGCTGATTTATGATATGACAGATGTAGAAATTCATGACAAAGTGAATTTAACCGTGTGGCCCACACGGTGTGGGGCCGGTACTTAAAAAGAATAGCCCCACTGCATCTCTCCCCGTGCATGACGTAAGAGGCGACTAAAGTACAGTGTGGCGCCGGTACTTAAAAAGGATAGCCCCACTGCATCTCTCCCCGTGCATGTCGTAAGAGGCGACTAAGGGATAAGGACAAGATACTGCGCTAAAGGGCGACAGGCTAGCCACTTCTCACCTTGCAGTCCTTCCACCTAGTCATGCAGCAGGTGGCCCAGGTGGGTTCTTCGTGCCTTACTTGCTGCTTGATAGTTGTCTTGTCCATATACTGTGCTAAACGTGGTGGTCGGTGTTGTGCTGTAATTTACCAGGTCCTTACAGCCCGACACCGATTACTCTGCTTACCCTGATTGTCGGGATACAGCGTGTGTTATGTATGTATGTATGTGAATTTAATATGGAATTGTTTAAAGTTATATACCCATCACACTGCCACATGTACATTATATTAATTATTGCTTATCTTTGTCGATCAGAAGCCGAAGCATAGCGCAGCAGACAGCCAGGCCAGTCGCTACTGGCAACACTGCCGAACAAATAGAGTAAAAGAATTGGTCAAGCAAAGAGTGCACACCTCCCTCATGCTGTAGGGGTAGAGGTACACGATGTGGTAGCGCACTCGCCGCATCAGGCTCAGCGTCTCCTCGAACTCCTGGTCCGTCTCGCCGCAGAATCCGCAGATAAAGTCACTTGTGAGCCCCACTGCAACCAAATCGATAGTTTAATTAAATATTGCGTTGAGAACGAACTTGCACTGGCGTTGAGCGGAGAGGCCTTCAACATGTGCGACTGAAACGGAACGATATCTCGAGATTGAACGAAAGATATTTCACAAGTTAATGCAAGTATTCCGTTTGAAACTTTAAGGAACTCTCAAAAAAAAAAGACAACATTTACAGATTTACTTAAATCAAACAAAGAATTCGCTCATTGTTTTTTTGAAACAGATTGCCATGTAGATGAACTGAACAGAAAAAAAATATGATTTCAGATTCAGATATTTATTTCTCCAAGAACACACGACATTAACAATATTTCATTGAGACATTATGCATATTCAGTATGGTTCGTCATAATTTTTTTTTTGTCATGTGCAATCTGATTTATGTAATCCGGTATGGGTGGAGTCAAAGGGACCAGAGCACATGCTCCGACCTGTCAATATCACCTCCGAGGAAGGTAGGTGCCATATCGGAGACTTTCTTTCGGATTTATGGCTATACTGAACTAAAGGAGAACACGGCCGAGGCTGCTATCAGTAATATATAAGTCAATGGCTGCTATACGGTCATCTTTAAATTAATGTCTGCTATTATTAAATGTGAATACTTGTGTATGTATGTAATATGTGATACGGGATGGGTGACGGTTCGACCTTTAGAGGCTGACCGTGGTTCGGAGTCCACGTAAAACTCAAATCAAATCAAAATTATTTATTTTTCAATTCTCTTAACATATTATACAATCTTTATACACGGTGTTGCAACCCCAACCGTAAAACCCGAAAGGGGGTGATTCTGTACGTGAAATAGAACAACTTTTGTTCTACGACTCTTTAATTTGAAGAAAAAAAATATTGTTTTTCTCCATACATTTTGAGAATAGGCATTTAAAATTTGTATGGAAAAATAAATTTTTTTTTGTTTCAAAAAAATTTTTTTCGGCACAGAAGTTGTTTAGTTTCACATATAGAATAACCCCCTTATGTCAGTTAAAAATATTACGGGGGCAACTGCAACACCGTGTATAATATACAGAATGAGTCGTGAATTGAAAAAAAGGTGTAACTATTTTAGGCGCAACATGTGGCACAGTGGTGCGCTTTGTGCCGGTTTGTGTCACGATTTCGTACAGCGCACATCTCTGTAATGCTGTGCTGTACTGTACACCGGGCTCGTTCGCACGATGGACAGTCTCGTGCAGTTCGTGTCACGATTGTCCAACGCGCACGAAGTAGCACAAACTTGCACGTTTTGACTGCATTATGCAAACTGTCTTTGTTTTAATTCAGCCTCATTGTATATTTCACTTTATTATTTTATAAGATCTTCAACTAAAGTATGTATGTATCCCTCAATGTCTAAGATTAAATCATCTTTGCCAGACATTTTAAATGAATAAGTACCTAGGTAAATAAATATTATAGACTTTACTGCGATGCAGAAGGCGGACTTTGCCGACACGCGCCAAGGACGAGTGAAGCATGCAGCACTCACAATGCACAGCACAGCACAGTAGAGATTGTAAGGTTCAAATTTTAACCTGTTCAAATTGTAAAATTAAAAATTGCCTGGCAAAATATTCATATAAGCAAGCAGCGCACTCTTCGGTAGCGGGCGGCGCGGCTTGGCGGTATGAACAAAGAGACATGAAAGCCATGCCGACAGGCCAGCCGACACGCGGCGAGTGCTCCGCGCGCGCCAAGGACAAACGAATGCAGCGCACAGTGGACCTAGTCGTTAAAGTTGAAACATTTGGAAATTCAGTAAAAACTACTACACAACACAACAGAAACTAACTAGTAACTGTTAACAAACAACTTTTAAATAACGAACGAAAATTAACGATTATTTGGCGATTAACGCTTAGCGCATTATACTGTCTAAACATCGTCATTTCGCCGCGCCGGCACACCATTCGAACACCCTATTCACCGAAACTCTGATCCACGACAGTATTGGCGCGAAAACACAAGTACACGAAACTTAAGCTATTGGCACAAAAGTATCTATTATGTCCTGTATACTAAACTAAGCTCGGTAGCGTCCGAAATATTGTTTTCAACGGCTGGACCGACACAAACTGACTTAAGAAATAGGCTAACACCGAAGCATTTGCAAAATGTTTGCAAAGGCTTTGTTTCTTAAACAAGAATATCCCTGTTGTTAACTTTAACTATTAACTATTAAGTAAGATGTAATGTTTAAGGTTAAGAACTTTGGTTTGATTACATTTATAATTTAATAAAAAATAAAAACACGATACCATTATTTTACTTGAATATTTAAAATTGGGAGTAAGTAAATACTTTATTCACCTATGCCTGTACAATATAGCTACAAAACAATGTCATACAATATAAATATAAGCTGTTACATAAATGCATACAATTTTCGGAGATAATCGTAATCGCAATTGTAATCGCGATTATCAGTTCGAATAATCTTAATCGCATCGTAATCGCGAAGTCAGCCTCGATAGCTCAGTGGTGCAGACAGTCAACTGTCGCTATTGAATGTTAAGCAGCGCTGGGTGCGGTCAGTACTTGGATGGGTGACCGCTGACCGTTGGAGGCTGACCGAGGTTCGGATTCCTCGTAAAATTGTAGGTCCCTTCCCTCCTAATCTTACTTGGTGGTATAGGGTTTAACCCGCCCGGGTTGGTACCACCGCACTGAATGAAACGTCGGTCTAAACGGCTATGTAAATAGTTTGTGTTTTCCGACCAGTTCAGTGTAGCCGGCACGATCAAAGGGGGAAGCACTGACATGGCACCTAGTTCACCCGGTGTTATGGGCTGACGTCACGGACGTTGTAGGTGATGTAGCCAACCCTGTCAGATTCCATAAAAAAAAAAAAAAAGGTTCCACTCGGCAGTTCTTCAACAGTGAAATGATGTCTGTCGTCCGTACATTTTATAAGTTGGTCGACTATTACTCGTCAACCTGTGCAGCCTACTTAGCTGTGATAGTTTTCCTTTTAATTTGGATATATATACTATTGCTGTGAATTTTTTCACATATCTAATAACAACCGTTTAGCTGACAGGGGGGGGACACTTGACTAACAAAAATTAGCACTTAAAAGCTTAATAATTCGCAAACGGATCCCTAAATCGAAAAATGATTTTCACAAACCCGCAATATTTTCAAAAGACCTATCCAACCACACCCCACATGATGGGGTAGACGTGAAAAAGAAAATTCATCCCCACTTTACGTGTAGGGCCCTCCCCTACACACCCTAAAAAAAAAATATTTCAAAATTTTTATTTTACCACTTTGTCGGCGTTTTAATATCTATGCCCATACCAACTTACAACTTTCTAGTACTAAGGGTCTCTGAGCTAAGCCGCGGACAGACAGACGGACGGACAGACGGACAGACAGACGGACAGACGGACGGACATGGCGAAACTATAAGGGTTCCTTGTTGACTACGGAAGCCTAAAAATGGGCGCGGGGGAGGCGGCGCGGCCGAGGGCGCGGCAGATTAGCGCGTGGCTCGCTACCTAGTACCTACCCACCTACGCACCGCTCTACCTCCCAATGTTTTTTCCGAAACATTACACAGAAACATCGAAACATTGGGGCGTGGCGTGGCCATAGACATTTGTATGAAAACATGTGCTTGTGTAATGTTTCGAAAAAAACATGCGCACGAGCATCGACACATATACATCGATGCGCACGAGACGCGGCTTACGCGTAGAGATGTTCTAACTCAAAGTGGCTCGCCCCCTCCACAACGATTTGGCCTTAATAATGTTAGTGCAGTTGTGTAGTTACACAAATTAAACGGATACGGAAACCTAAAAAATCCATGTACAGACAAAACATTTCTATTGGGTGTGTGTACCGAAAAAAACCTTAATATTATATAATAGATGAGGTGGAGGGGCGCGCCACTTTGAGTTAGACCATCTCTACGCGGCAAACGGCTAAAAGTCTGAGCCGAGTGTGAGCGATGACGTCACGCACGCCACGCACGCACGACGCACGACACGACTCACGTCGACGCGAAACGGCAACGTCGCGTGCCCAAGAAATTTCGGTTTACTTACACATGCATGCCACTGGCATGTTCTGCTGGCATTATACCTACCAGTGGACAGATAATCAAAATATTGTTTATTGCTTGGTCGTCGGTCTTATTTCTTACGCTTACAATATTAAAAACATTTAGTAGTTTGTACCTACGTACATTCGTTACTCACCAATACTTATCTTTTTTTTTATGTAATCCGGTATGGGTGGCTGAGTCGGAGGGGCCAAAGCACATGCTCTGACCAGCAAATATCACCTCCGAGAAGGTAGGTGCCATACCGGAGACTTGCCTGGATTGCTGGCTATACTGGACTGGAGGAGGACACAACCGAGGCTGCTATGCGGCCATCTTACATCCAGTACGGTGGTACCAACCCAGTCGGCTACAATTTGAGCCTTCCACCTAGTAAGGGGCAAGGGAAGGGACCTAGTTTTACACCAGTTCCGAACGGTAAAGCAGGTGTACGTATGCACGTAATTTTTTCAGTCAGAAGAAACTCATTGGTACACGCCGACCGGATTCGAACCTCGGACCTCTCGCATGAGAAGCCGATGCCCAAACCACTCGGCCACCCGCCGTTTAATAAATATCTGCTTAAAAAATATCCACGTTGCGGATATTGCGGTGGTGCCATGAAGAAAAATTCACGTTCAAATGTGATATATATAAATAAATGAAAACTATTTGAAATCAGAAAATCGAAACTACATTGGAGTAAAATTTTTATTTTAAATTGTACCTATCTACCAACTCCATGGATGTCCAACTCTCATTGCGTTTTCGTGTTCGTTTGAGCGAGCGAGAGAGAAGCGTCCATGACGCGAACCGTTCAGACGGACAAGTTGACATGCAAGCAAGTGTGCAAGTCAAGTCAATATTATTTCGTTTGATAGGTACTTGCATACAATGCGGCCAGCAACATTTTTAATTTTTCCTATCATATAATTTTGTTTTTTTTTTTATGTAATCCGGTATGGCTGGCTGAGTCAGAGGGGTCAGAGCGCATGATCCAACCAGACTTCATTGATCAGCCAGCAATCCAGAGAGACTTCCCTGGATTGCTGGCTATACTGAACTAGAGGAGAACACAACCGAGGCTACTATGCGGCCATCTTACATCCAGTACAGTGGTATCAACCCAGTCGGCTACAATTTGAGCCTACCACCTAGTAAGGGGCAAGGGAATCTTTGTTTTAATTTGTGTTTTATAGGGTTCCGTATCCGTCGTACGGGACGGGATTACTAAGCCTACGCCGTCTGTCTGTCTGTCTGTCTGTCCGTCTGTCCGAGGGCTGTATCTCTTGAACCGTAATAGGAAGGTACCCCGTGGAAATTTTCACATAATATGTGTTATTATGAGGGATCGGAATTAGGTAGTGTGATTTGGTACCAAAGTAGGTAAAGTTCGCGAGAGGATACCTATAATATGGAGTTGTTAAAACCACCACTTTGTTTGGGAATTCTGAAAATTTCCTGGGAAATTTCTGGGACTGGATTTTTCTTCGGGATCGTATTTATTGACTAAATACAAGCTTCTTTTGTTCTTAGATGATTTTCTCTAGCTAGAGTGGCCGGTTATGGAGATATAATTTTTTTCAGAAATTTTTATTTCTTCTCAATTTACAGGAAAACCGGGGAAGATGTGATAAAATAATCTAAGAGTGTATCGAACTGCTTACAAAACAAGACCTAATTTGTTGTCGTACCATCATTGGTTCTTGATTTATAGTTCGCCGCGATTCTGAATTATGCAGGACGGCATTTGTATGGAAAGCTCCGCCCCCTTTCCTGATTTAATTTCTCGAATGTTGAAATTTTTTCGCCTGAATCTTATTTCTAGACGAAATATAAGACACTTTTATTCTTACACATTTTTGAAAAAAATCGATATTTCCGGAGAAAAAAAAAAATCTAAAATATTTTTTTTCCAAAATGTTCTCGATTGTTGATGTTTTTTTGGCGGATTCTTATTTCTAAACGAAATATAAGACACTTTTATTCTTACACGTTTTTCACTTAAGTCGATATTTCCGGAGAGAAAAATAAAACAACCTATTTTTTCATATTTTCTCGAATGTTCATATTTATTCGCCTGAATCTTATTTCTAGACGAAATACGAATCTGTAGTAAACATTAAAAAAAAGTGGCCGCCATTTTGAACTTTTAGTTACTACCAATTACTTTCAAAATCGCTATCTGGGTGTTTCTGTGGGCTCTGAATACGAATCCGTTGTCAAAATTTAAAAAAGAGGCCGCCATTTTGATCCCTTTAGTTTTGACTACAAATTTATATTCAGAGCCCACACAAACACCCAGATATAGATTTTGAAAGCAATAGGTCCAGTAACTAAAAAGTTCAAAATGGCGGCTTCTTCTTTTAAATTTTGACTACAGATTCGTATTCAAAACCCACACAGACACCCAGATATCAATTTTGAAAGCAATCGGTCCAGTAACTAAAAACCGGGGACGGTTTTCCTGTAAATTGAGTAGAAATGAAAATTTCTGAAAAAAAATATATCTCGATAACCGGCCACTCTAGAGAAAATCACCTAAGAACAAAAGAAGTTTATATTTAGTCAATAAATACGATCCCGTAGAAAAATCCAGTCCGGGAAATTTCCCGAGAGAGAGAAAAAAATGTAATTGCAAAATTGCTATTAAAACGTAATTGAACATTGATTCCATGATTTTTTTTACAAAATTGACCAAAAATACGATTATTTCGAAAATTTCATCCAGTCAAATCATCGCTTGCTGTCTGCCTCCATCTAACACAGCAGCGCTAAAAGAAATATTCAATTTGTTACAGGTGCAGGCAGATGCTATCGAAACGTTACCTAACAAACAAATCATAATGCCGAGAACTAAAAAAAGTTATGTATGGAAACTCTTCGAACAAGGTGCTAACAATTCAATGTCATGTAGATTTTGTGCCAAAGAATATAAAAACAGTAATGCGACTAAAATGGCAAAACACATATCTAACTGATCATCATGCCCGGTCAACATGGAGTTGAAGGTGAATAAAACTAAATTCCAGGAATCAACTGCGGATAGTCCAAGAGATCCCTTACAATGCATCACAAATACTACTCGTGAAAACTCGTTACAACCTAGTGTGGGTCATAACGATATGCCACTCATGGCATCTCAGATCTCTATGACAGATGATCTAAAAAAAGATATAGATATGGATCTAGCCAAAGCCATATTTGTTACTGCTGCACCTGTCTGGATGGTAGAACATCCACTATGGAAAGGTGTATTCAACAAGCTACAACCAAGTTATAAACTGCCATCCAGAAAAACGGTCACGACCACCTATTTGGACAAAATATATACAGAAATGAAAAATGAAATCGACGGGCAACTAAAGATGTCAAGTTTTCTGCACCTTCAGTGTGATGGCTGGTCCAACATCCGGAATGAAGCGATAATAAACTTTCTTGTTTCCAAACCTGAACCGCTCTTCGTGGATTTTGTTAAGACGGGCGAAAATCGGCACACTGCAAAATATATCGCCAACGAAATTATTCGTGTGATGTCAGTTTACGGAGTAAACAAGTTTTTCTGCGTAGTCGGCGACAACGCAGGTAACATACAAAAAGCCTTCCAAAATGTAAAAGCAATGCACTCCCACATCGTGCCATTACGTTGCATAGCACACACGCTAAACCTTTTGTGTCAAGATGCTTTGAAGTATCAATCCATGAAAAATATCTCCTCAATGGTCACAGAAATAATATTAACTATTAAAAACAATCAGGTTTTAACGTCGTTGCTAGTAAAAATATGTAAAGAGAAAGAATGTAGACGAACTCTAAAACTGCCCTGCAAAACTAGGTGGGGAAGTTACCTAGACTGTTTGGAGAGAATGGAGCACACAAAACCTGCGCTTCAAGCATTAGCAGTGCATGAAAGGGCCAGCCTTCGCCAAGATATCAAACTAATGCTTCTTGACGAAAGCTTTTGGGCCATGGTGTCCGAAAGTGTAGCTGTATTGAAACCCATAACTAAGTGGATAACAAAAATCGAAGGCAACGACGTGAATATTCACAAAGTTTATCCAGCTTTTCAGGAAATTGAAAGAGCCGTCCGTGATGTACTTCTGGTATCTAACTATTCATTCAGCGAGAGTGACAAAATCAACTTCCTGGATAAAATAAAAACCAGAAAGGATCTCTGCATTCAGCCTATACACTTGGCAGCCCATCTTCTAGACCCATCCGCCCAAGGCATAGACCTTGATTCTGAGCAAGACGTCGAAGCAATGGGCTTCATTTACGAAGTGGGTATAAACTTAAATATTGAGGTCATGAACGATCTGTCTAATTTCAAATCCAAGCAAGCTTTCTGGGCGAAGAGGTTCATATGGCATTCTGCATCCGAGGTCAGCCCACTCTCATGGTGGACAGGTATTTGCAGATCTACAAACCTTAGTAAAATTGCAGCACGAATATTCAGTGCGCCAGTGACCTCAGCTGCGACAGAGAGATCGTTCAGTGCATTTGGATCTACACATAACAAAAAGAGAAATCGCCTAACAGCAGAAAATGCAGGGAAAATGACTTTCGTTGCGTACAACTGGAACCTTCTACACAAGAAAGACTTCGATTTTCAAATCTACAACGAAGAAAATGACGACAGTGAAGCGGATATCAATGAAATCCAAGAAAATATAAGAGTAGAAGATCTACCAGTCGTATCCGAAACCGAACCAGTTTTGTCTCCGGTTGCCCAACCTTCTACCTCGGGTACAGCATCTGATCATACATACACCAAACCATTTGTACGAGTTATTGGTCGAGGGAGCGAAGAATCTAGTTCTAGTGACAGTGATTAAGGACATTGTTTATCTTTAGATGTATTGTGATTGGAACCTATAATATTGACCATAATTTTGCTGAAAAATGAACCTTTTTCAAGTGAGTGTACTAGTATAAAATTGTACCTGTAAATATTATTTTAGATTTTTTCTTGTGTATTGCCAATATTTGTATTGTTTTTATTAACATTATGTTTAACTTTTTCAAGTGCACTGAATACTGTATGTGTAGAAATTTTGTTATAGATTTTTCCTGTGCCTTTTCAATTTTAAGTAAAAATAAAAATTTCAGAAATAAAAGTTCTTCAGTTACGTGTGTTCTGGATAGTTTCCTTCGAGTCTGACTTGTAATTGAGGAGTGAGGGAACAAAAAGGCATACGTCCAAAAATACAGCTGTCGGTTTTTTTTTAAATCGTATGCAAAATACTGCATTCCATCGATTTCCGCTTTTATTTCGTTCAAAAAGACACAAGAATGCATCTATTTTTGACGTTGAAAATGACATTTTTGATCAGAAAGGCACATGTCCACAAAAAATATCAACTTTGAGATGAACATTTTGATTTTTCGATCAAAAGGACACTTTTTCTACACAATTTTTTTTTGTTTACCTAATATTTTGCAAAATTTCGAAAATAAATTATGTTGTGAATTTGTATGTGTTCAATGCCCTTATTTTTCCCCTTCAACATACCGTTAAAAAATCAAATTTTGCCATCATAAGGGAACATGTCCTAGCAAAGTCAAATCAAAAGGGCACCAGCCCAGATAATTCCATCAAAAAGGCACATGTCATGTCCATATATTTTTTTTTCTTTCGAATTAAAAGCAAAATTTAAAAAAAAAACAGCAATTGACCAAGTTTTTGAAATAGAAGAGTAAAAAAAATCATTACTAAATAACTAAGGGCCATTGAGATAAACAGTTTCTTACAGTTTCTGAAAAAAATTAAAGTCAGGACATGTGACCTTTTGTTCCCTCACTCCTCAATTACGGGACACGCTGTGTATTAAAATGTCCATAAATTACAGAACATCTTCACATACCTGACCAAATTAAAACATAAAATCCTTATTCAATCCTAGAATAGGATTAAATCCGGGGCTTTATGATAAAATTCCGCTCATAAATTACAGAACAACTTCACATACTTAACCTTAAAACATAAAATCTTTATTCGATCCTAGAATATGATTAAATCCGGGACTTTATGATAAAATTCCGCTCATATTACAGAACAACTTCACATACATAACCTTAAAAAATGAAATCCTCATTCGATCCCAGAATAGGATTAAATCCGGGATTTTATGATAAAATCTCGCCCATAAGGATTAAATCCCGGGATCTACCCATCAGTAAATCCTACCTATCCTTTCCTCTTTATTTATTTATAGGAACTAACATGCGTGACTGTATCCATTTTTTTTTATTTTAAAATGATAGAGCATGGTAGGGTAGGTATATGTACACGGTGTTGCAACCCCAACCATAAAACCCGAAAGGGGGTGATCTGTACATTAAATGGAACAACTTTTGTTCTACGACTTTTTAATTGAAGAAAAAAATATATTTTTCTCCATACATTTTGAGAATAGGTACATGATAGGTATAGGTATGGAAAAAAAAAATTTCAAAAAATTTTAATTTTTTTCTACTCTATAATATATAGTAGCCATCAACGTAAATATTTGTATCGAGAAGTATAGTTACAAATTTTAAACTTCTTTGCATTACATTACAACATACATTCACCGATTTCGTGCACTCGTGCACAGTGTTGCCATGTTAGGAGATTTTCTCCTAGATTCAGGAGAATTTCAGCGCTGTTAGGAGAAGTTTTTGCCTGTCAGGAGAGTAGGAGAAAATCTAGGAGAAAGAAAATCATTACAGGAGAAGATTTAGGAGTGAGAAACATATATTTACTAGTAAAAAACAAATATGTCGGTTTAAACGGTGACAACACAATGAATGAACTGTATGTGAATCAACCAACCATCTTCTCAAGTCACACAATATACCATAGGATTTGTCTTTTGATAAGAGCAAGGTTCCCCCTTCTTGCTCTTTAGATAGGATAATGTGACACTCTGTGATTATGCTTGCATTGATCGACCAACAAGCCGGCTACCGGGCGGGCCTAACCGAACGAACACTTTGTTATCAATCAATGTTATTTACATGTATTCTTTGTAATAATCAGTAGTTAATTAAGTTAAAGTTAGTTGTAAGCCTACGTCGACAGTCTGTCCGTCAGTCCGCATACTTTAAGGGCTGTATCTTTTGTACCGTAATAGGTAGCTGGTTGTGATTTTCACAGATCATGTGTTATTTATTATTGGCGGACATCCTATCAAATAATAAGAAAAAAATAATTTAATTAAGGGCTTTCCCATACAAGAAACTTGTTTTTTTCTAAAAAAAATTGTTTGTTTGGTTTTGCTCTAACGTAAATACGGTAATACGTACAAGTGTCAAACTTAGTGTGGTTAAAAACTAAAAAAAATCATTAAAACAGACTAATTACGTGGTGGTTAGAATGGCAATCGTGGTTATGACGGGAGAACAAATCATTATTGGCGGAGAAGTGATGGAATAGATTGAAGGAAGAAAGAAGTACGTATATCTCGGTTAAATACTGCTTGGTAGACAAGGTCTCCTTAAGGATGTCGAGGGAGGAATTCAACTTAGTAGGGCTGCCTCGGAAATTTAAAATTCGCCCCGAGGTCTAACCTGTATATATTATGACCAGTGCGTCCTACCGTTTATGACGTACGGGTGTGAGCTCTGACTTTAGTTGTTTTCCAAAGTTGCCCAGCGAGCGATGGAACTAGCATGCTGGGCTGGCCGGGGAGTATAGCTAAACGAAATGGTGCGTAGTGAATGACTAATGAATGAGGCAATCCGCCGACGCACCAAAGTAATTGATATTGGAAACCAGGTGGATAAGCTAAAATGGCAGTGGGCTGGGCACGTTAGCCGAAGGGATGACGACCGTTGGAGTAACCATGTACTACATTGGCGGCCGTGGACAGGAAAACGGAGTGTGGAAGACCACCCGCCAGGGGGACGCCGACATGAAGTATGTCGGCGGAAAGCAGTGGTCCGTACCGCTGAAGGCCGAGAGACTGGAGGAAAATTGAAGGCGTATGTCCAGCAGTAGACGCTTACACGCTGACTGACTGACTGACTGAGAACCCTCGGTGCGCGAGTTCGACTCGCACTTGACCGGTTTTCAGGGTGCAAAAGATACAGCTCTTTAAAGGTAAGACAGACAGACGGACGGACAGACGGCCTAGGCTTAGTAATATAGTCCCGTACGTATAAGGAGCACTAAAAATGTGGTGAAATTTTTATAATTTGAATAACAGGAGAATTTTTTAGGAGGACGAAAATTTTCTAGGAGATTTTTAGGAGATTTTCGAAGTCAATCTAGGAGAATTTCAAAATTTGAGTTGGCAACACTGCTCGTGCAAGTGCGCGCCGACTTGTACGAAATGTCCATGCCGCACGACTCTGCACATGTGTGTGTCCACGCCGCCGGTTCATCGCACCCGCACGGCGCGGCGTGCTCGGCCGGCCGAGACGACCGCGTTCATTCGCTTCGTGTGCACGAAGCGCAGCAAGACCTACTCTATCACCTGACCATACGGACATCTTCCCGCAACTTCCCATTTTCTTTCATTCCATTTGATGCACTCTTCCGTTACGCACGCAAGAAGTGCTAATGCTATCGGTTAAATTAATACGTAGCTATTCGTTTTGATTCGTTTCGACTTTTGTGTTTTTCGGTTTGTATTTGTGTGTGAGGAGGTTAGAGGTGGGTGAGGGAGGGTGTGGTTGTGTGAAAAGTTGTGTGTCTGTGTATGTAAACAATGTCAGTGAATATTGTTGATAGAGAAACTCTCACAAACCTGAACTCTGGAGAATGGACTCTCCTAGCAGAAAGCGGAAAAAGTGAGGTGTGGAAGAAGTTTCAAAAAGTGTGTAATTCTGTCTCTAAGCAGTATGTAGGACTCGTGAAGTGTAGACAATGTGACAAAATTAAGAAGTATAATCCGAAAACCGGAACCGGAACGTTGAAGCGCCACATATGCCCTTCTTCACAAGATAATCCGAAAACCGGAACCGGAACGTTGAAGCGCCACATATGCTCTTCTTCACAAGATTCAAATCTTGACACAGCGAGCACCTCGGCGAGCACAGGACTCAGTCTAGTCGACGCAAAAAAAGGATTTAAAAATTCATGCGTCAACTTTTGCGCCGGCGACATAAAGCCCTACCACACCGTGTCTGGCGCTAATTACAAAAAAATGATCCAGTCGGCAATGGACATAGCAAGAGCACTGCCAGAAGTTGATGCTGAGGACATCGTTCCGGATCGGCTTTCCGTCTCAAAGGCAACTCGCGAGCGTGCGGAGGAGGCACGCCAGAAGATGCTGCGTGGTTTTCTGGAAGCAGTCAGCACTGGCAACTGTTCAGCCAGTACTGATATGTGGACGGATGATGTTCACAAATTTCATTACCTGGCAGTGACGATTCACACAGTAAAAGATTATGAGCTAATGAACCAGCTGCTGTTCATCAGTAAATTCCCGAACGACCTCCCTGAAACAGGCGAAAATATCCGACAGGAGCTCGTGAAAAGATTCAATGAAGTCGGAGTTTCAACGGATGACATAAAAAAAATAACTTTCGTTACCGACGATGGAAGCAATGTCATTAAGGCGCTAGAGGGCCACGAGAGGCTTTATTGCAGTGCTCACTGCATTAATATAGTAGCAAAAGATTCTGTTACTATAAAACTAAAAGACGCCGAGTTAATAGACAGCGCTACTTTACAAAAGATAGATGAAACGGCCAAAGCGCTGACAGAAACAGGTAGGCCTGATCTAGGTGCCAAAATCACACTTGGAAGTCACCCGAAAAAGTTCGTGTCAAAAAGTAAAACCCTAGCAAACTTTCTAGAAGCCTATGACATGGTAAGTGGCTACAATACAATATTATTTGTATTTCTAATTATCAATTTTTTTATTATTTTTTTTTTATGGAAACTGGCACGGTTGGCTACATCACCTACAACATCCGTGATGTAAGCCCATAACACCGGGTGAACTTGGTGCCACGTCAGTGCTTCCCTTCGTTCGTGCCGGCTACACTGAACTGGACGGAAAACACGAACTATTTACATAGCCGTTTCGACCGACCTTTCATCCAGTGCGGTGGTACCAACCCGGGCGGGCTAAACCCTACCACCTAGTGATATAAGAAGGGAGCCATATCCCTTAGTCGCCTTTTACGACATACACGGGGAGAGATGCAGTGGGGCTATTCTTTTAAAGTACCGGCCCCACACGGTACAAAATTATCTAATCTATTTTTGTATATAGATTTTTAGGACACCTGCATTAGAATAAGTATAAGTTGACTGTATTGCATTCCTCCTTCCCATTCGTTGAACCGCGTTCAAGGAATTTTTACACTGTACGAAGGCAAATAGATATTTTAAGTTTAGTTACATTTCTCAGAAATATGGATTCAATCAATAGTTTACATACTTAATTGCAGAAACATTCTGTAATTTATGTACGACAGAGACGGATGATATTCAAAAAAATTTTGTAGGTACACAACACAATTAACACATATCACATTGCCTAACTGTTGATTGTATTCCAGATATACTCACACTTATCTGAAACTGCTGACAGAGACACAACTAATACCATGCTCCAAAAAGAAGAAATACAGGACTTAATAAATGCAATAAGACCAATTGAAGATCGCGCATCACGTCACGCCAGTCATTGTCTCTTAGGCAGTGATTACGACTGGCTTATCGATCACTGCAGTACAAAATTGGAAGACTCCGACTTCCTACAAAATCAGAAGGCACGCTTGTTCCAAGAGTTCTCTGTGCTTAAAGTAAATAAGTTAATCGACGATTGTAAGTCCTTAGTAACCTACTTTAAAAAATCCGGTCTTGTGTCTAGACTCAAAACAACCTTGATAACGTGTCCAGAAACAAGGTGGAATGCCGTTGTTTATATGTTGCAATCGATCTCCAGGAACTTTGACGAGGTATGAATATATAAATAATTATAATTCACGTCAGTATTCAGCATTTATGAAAATAACAGGTCCCTTGTGCATGCACAAGGGACCTGTTATCCCAACTTGTGCATGCACAATGCACAAGTTGGAAGTCGGCCAACTTCGATCATTCTAGCTATGATGGCCAATGAATCGCTCACTGGCAACAATACGGGTATGATAAAAAACAGTGGTTCCGTGCGGCTGAAGGCCGGGAGGACTGGAGGAAAATTGGAGAGGAGTATGTCCAGCAGTGGACGCAGACACGCTGACTGACTGACTGACTGTTGATGTATGTAATAAATAAATTATTAAAATATTATTTTACAGGTAACAACAATATTAGAAGAACAAGAACAGTTACACAGGCTAGGTCGAATCAATCTGCACGATATAAATACACTGATAGATTTCCTAACACCATTCCAAGTTGAAACCGACAGACTCCAAGGAGAGACCGCACCCACATTACAGTATGTGGTTCTATCTTTAATGAGACTTAAAAAACATTGCAAGGCAAACGTCAACGATCCTCTCTACAGAATTCGCAAAAAAGCTCTGGACTTGCTGAACCAAAAATTTATAATTCACAACAGACAAAAGGTAGCTGTATTCTTGTGGCCGGAGTTTAGACATCTGAGAATGTTCTCCCAGGACGAGCGCGATCAGGTATTCATTGCTATTTAGTATATATACGCTTCACTCACATGATTATCGATGAATTTGGATAATACCCAGTTAGGAACAGTGAACACTTTGTCACAGGGTAGGATTGTCAAGAATTTGACTCTCGAAGTAGTGCAGAATAACCGCACTGATTGAATGATAATTGAACCAGTTATGTACATAGTACGTGATTTCCTTATAGTTCAGTGTAGCTGGACAGAATCATGGGAAGTACCCTAATATCTGTGTGACCGAGCTTTGATCGGTTGAACTCGGAAAATGCGTTGATGTCGTACTTGATTCGTACTTCTTCCGGTCCGTGGTCCCCACACCACTCCAGAACCTTTTTCCCCCATCGGTCACCGGTTCTACGACCAATGTGATCAATCTTTCAATGCAACCTTTTGATAGACGTTTTCGTCGAGAACTTCTAGGCTAGTGTTCCCAACAGTGGAAACTAGTTGGGAACAAAACATAAACTATATATAGCTACTCGTAGATACAAAATATTGCTCGTTTAATATTATAGCATATATATGTCGTTACAGGTACATGCAATAATCCTTAACTGGCTAGACAATAAGAGCTTTATGGGAACATCTCCGAAACCACCTAAACGAGCCAGGAAAGATGATGGTTTTGATCATTGGCGTGACGTGGACCTAGAACTGGATACAAGGGACGAACTACAAATATATTTGCGTGACAACATTGGGGTCACTGCCTTAGATGCAAATAACATACTTCAGTGGTGGAAAGAACAGGTAAGCAATATTTAGATATTACAGCGATTATTATCCGTAAACATATTACCAATTATAATTAATACCTATTTTATTATTTTACAACATACATAATATATATTAAGTCTTTTTTTTTTCAGTCATCTCGTCTGCCTCTCCTAAGCAAACTTGCTTCTTGCGTTCTTGCAACGCCAGCTACAAGCGCGCCATTAGAACGCATATTCAGCACTGCAGGGGCTACTCTATCCGAAAGAATGGCCTGTTTAAAGCCGTCGACTGTAGAGGATCTGCTCTTCCTCCATAACTATTTGAAAAATCAGAACCGTCGAGTGTGTGGCAAATAATTCTAATTAAGTAAATGACAGCTATACTTGTGTCATTAATTCAAATTAATTGACAATTGGGTATCGATTAAAATTGCAAAAGTGTGAAACAATCTTTTATTTAAAATTATTATTATTCCAGATAACCAAACAAAACACGTAAACAAACACACACACACATACCCTTACATGTTAAAAACCAAATATCCTGCGCCTGCCATGTGTTAGGAGGAAAATGGGTGAATTTGTATAATATCAAACTCGAAAGGGGGTGATTCTGTAAATGAAATGGAACTTTTTTTCTACGACTTTTTAATTTGAAGAAAAAAAAAATATTTTTCTCCATACATTTTGAGAATAGGTACATGATAGGTACTTAAAAATTTTATGGAAAAAAAATTTTTTTTTTTCAAAAATATTTTAATTTTTTTCTACTCTATAATATAACAGTACCCATCAACGTAAATATTTGTATAGAGAAGTATAGTTACAAATTTTAAACTTCTCTGCATTACATTACAACATCCATTCACAGATTTCGTGCACTCCGACAAGTCGGCGCCGACTTGTATGAAATGTCCATGCCGCACGACTCTGCACATGTGTCCACGCCGGTCCATCGCACTGCGCGGCGTGCTAGGCCGGCCGGGACGACCGCGTTCATTCGCTTCGTTGCGAAGCGCAGCTCTGACTGGCATGTCAGTGCAGCTGATTTTAAGCCTAACCTAAACTGTACGTCCCTTCCCTTTTTTACCTTACTAAGTGGTAGGGGTTAATTCACCCGGGTCGGTACACCGTACTAAATGAAAGGTCTCTCGAAACAGCTATGTAAATAGTTCGCGTCTTCCGTTCAGTTCAGTGTAGCCGGCACACCAAAGGGAAGCACTGACACGGCACCTAGTTCACCAAGGTGTTATGGGCTGACATCAAGGATGTTGCGGGTAATGCCGCCAAAAGTGTCAGATTATAAAAAAATACAAAATTTAAAAAAACTTTGACAGCAATAACTCACCACCCGGTACCAACTGGCGCACATGTTGAATGAGGTCGAGGTAGGCTTCGCGCGTGTATCCGCGTCGCATGCGCTCCAGCACTGCGCTACTGCCGGACTGCGCAGGCATGTGCAGCGACTTGCAGATGTTGTCTCGCGACGATATCATCTCCAGCACCTGCGCGCGAGAAGTACAGATTCTGATTTAGATATTTATTTCGCCATAAAGAACACACAACATTAACAATATTTCATTGAGACATTATCCATATTCAGTATGGTTAGTCATAATTTTTTTTTTTGTCATGTCATTGTCAGCTATACTATCTATAAGGCAGAACCGGGTAGGAAACCTTATAAAGCTTTTTTTTAAATAACTTACATACACATTTTTAATTAGGAAGGAAGGTGTGGATCTAAGCTTACGATGGCTTCACCGAACATATCCGGGCCCATCGGCAGTAGAGGAGGGTATTAATCGAGGCCGGGACTAGCGAGTGGCCACTCTAAATTTCCCGCGCATGCTTCACGTTTCGGCTCGCTTCAAGCCCTCGTCAGCTAGTCTGCGTTGACTAGGACGCGGGGAAACACCAGTCCCGCTCTCGACCTCCCTCTCTCTACCTATCCATATTCTGTAGGATGCTTCCAGTGACGTTTTCGAAGCTCTCTCCATGTATGAGCTTAGTGTCGATCTTGGCAGCCCTAGATTCTTGGAGAGACTGTGGACGAATTCGCTGGTAGTCCTCTTCCTCCGACTTCCACAGCGAAGAGATCAGTCTTGAATCTGTTTCTCACAATCCGTTTCTCACAATCCGGTCTACTAGGTTGCAGTACTTGTTAGGTTTGATGTTGTGGTCCTTCGGTATGTTGCTTTCCCATGGAACTGTAAGTTCAACAAGTACTACATATGCTTTGTCGCTTTTGTGAATATGAGTATATCCGGTCTTAATATTGTGGTACAGATTTCAGAAGGCATCTGGTCATGCTTCTCATGTGCCCATCGGCAGTAGAGGAGGGTGTTAATCGAGGCGGGGACTAGCGAGTGGCCACTCTAAATTTCCCGCGCATGCTTCACGTTTCGGCTCGCGTCAAGCCCTCGTCAGCTAGTCTGCGTTGACTAGGACGCGGGGAAACCACCAGTCCCGCTCTCGACCTCCCTCTCTCTACCTATCCATATTCTGTAGGATGCTTCCAGTGACGTTTTCGAAGCTCTCTCCATATATGAGCTTAGCGTCGATCTTGGGAGCCTTAGATTCTTGAAGAGACTGTAGAGCGACTTCGCTGGTAGTCCCCTTGCTCCGACTTCCACAGCGAAGAGATCAGTCTTGAATCTGTTTCTCACAATCCGGTCTACTAAGTTGCAGTACTTGTTAAGTTTGATGTTGTGGTCCTTCGGTATGTTACTTTCCCATGGAACTGTAAGTTCAACAAGTACTACATGCTTTGTCGCTTTTGAGTTAAATTTAACATATATTTAACGTAATTAAACGTTAAATATAACATATATACGGCACAGCCGCTTGTGCCAGCTGTCGATAAAAATATAACCGGCCAAGTGCGAGTCGGACTCAAGGTTTCCGCACTACAAAAAAAACTAACATATTTCTTGTATGGAGATCCCCCTTAATTGTTCACTTTTTCCATTTTTTATGTGTTATATCCGCCAAAATAACACATATTAAAACTGTGAAAATTTCAGCCGGTTAGTTATTATGGTTCCAAAGATACAGCCATCGGACGGACGGACAGACAGACAGATGGACAAACAGACATTGTAGGGTTAGCAATAGGACCAATACACAATGCAGCTGCAAAATAAAATTATCTCATAGGCGATAAAAAAAAAATTACCTCATCTGGAAAATCTTTTGGATGCGGCGAGGTGAATCTTATCCTCACCTCCGGATCAATGCTCGATACCTTCTCCAGCAGGTCGGCGAACCTCAAACCGCCCTTCTTCTTCTTGTACACGGTTCGGAAGCCGTCCGACATCTTTGTTTCGATCGGCTCTGTCGTCTCGGAGAGGTCGCGATAGCTGTTAACGTTCTGGCCTAGGAGGGTGATCTCCTTGACACCTTGCCGGCACAGCGTGCGAACTTCCTCGACTATGGAGGCGACGGGACGGGAGCGTTCGCGTCCCCGTGTGAACGGAACGATGCAGTAAGTGCACATGTTGTCACAGCCGCGCATTATTGATCTGAATGGAGGGAAAGTGGAATAATGATAAGTGGCATATTAAATATAGAATATATAAACTAAATTTGTTCATACAAATTTACATGAACGATTATAATCAAAGTGAAAGTGTAACTTGTAAAGACATTCAATACGCCTCCACATGCATGGAAAAGGCACTGAGGGATGTTACTAACTTACTGGGTGAAATTGGTCTGGATATAGCTCCAGAAAAGTCCAAAATATGTATATATGCACGAGGTAGAAATAGAGCCAATATAAATGTCAAGGTGAACAGTATTCCCATTGTTAGAGCTCAAACTGTTAAATTTCTGGGTGTCTGGCTAGATCAATCACTCAAATGGCGTGAACACATAAATGAAAGCTGCAATAAAATAATGAAATACATGAATGTTCTTAAAGTTCTGGCAGGGTCGTCGTGGGGTGTTCATCCTATCCAATTAAGACGATTATACATAACATTAATAAGAAGCAGAATGGATTATGGCAGTTTTTTGTATGGTCACTGTGCGCAAAGTCACTTGAATAAGATGAACACTCTACAAAATAGAGCGATGAGAATTTGTGGAGGATACATCAAAAGTACACCAATACATGTGATGCAGAGTGACTTATGTATACAACCATTGCACGTGCGAAGACAATACCTAGGCAGTAAATACTATTTGAAGATGAAGTCACGCACAGAAAACCCACTGATAAAGCTGTTACAAGAGCTTTTAGATAAATGTACCTATGCCTACTGGCGACGGAGGAATACTCCTATTCTACTCAAGTGTCATAGCTGCATGAGTGATTGGGAAATTGAAAATTGTTCTATTCAAAAGATGTTTACATTAGAGGTTTGGCCCTCTAAAATCCAACTAGACGTTCATGTTCATGTACCAGGTATAGATAAACCGAAAAAAGATGAGTCAAAAATAGAAATAAAACAAAAAGCCGACTTTATGATTAGGGAAATGTACAGTGAACACTACAAAATCTATACAGATGGCTCAAAAAATGATAATGGGACAGGGGCAGCCTTTTGGGACCCGCAAACCAACGATGGGATGGAGATCAACATACCCGCAAAAGTTCCTATCATGACTGCTGAACTAATTGCGATTTCAGAGGCCCTTTCGTACAGCACATCGACCGGTTCTAATAAGACAGTCATACTCACAGATTCAAAAAGTGCACTTCAACACCTCGTGTCCTGTACGAAGGGCAACCTTGGAAGATCGGTTTCATACGAAATACTAAAAGATATATATAAAATGAGCACCGAAGGTAAGAGCATAACTCTACAATGGATTCCATCGCACGTTGGTATTGCGGGCAACGAGGAGGCCGACTGCCTGGCTAGTAAGGCTTGTACATCTGATGCAATAATTAGTCAATGTAAAACTTTCTGCACTGACCACCTACCCGAAATAAAAAAGAACTGTTATAATATGTGGAAGCAATATTTCGATGAGAGATCAGTGCAGAAAGGTATATGGTACAGAACAATGCAGTGTGAACCGTTAAAAATTCCCTGGTTTGCCAAGAGCGACAGACCGAGAACAGAAATTGTAATGGGCCTGAGACTACGATCTGGACACATTCCAACAAATAAGACAATGTACCTTATGAAGATAGCACAATCACCCAACTGTAGCATGTGTGGGATAGAAGAGGACCTACTCCATATACTGTTGGAATGTGCCCGGAACCAAGAACTGAGGCAGAAGCTATTGAGAAACTTAAGAACTGACAGACTCAACCTGTTTTTTAAAGTACATGAAGCCTTGGGGCGAGCTCAGGGGGAGGAGTTTGAATTCATACTAAGTTTTTTTGTAAAGTCACAGGCGTTGAATCGTGCTGAAGTACAATAAAAAATCAATATAGTTACTATGGGGCTGGCATAGCCAGGAATGGCTAAAGCCCTAAACAAAATAAAGATTAAAAAAAAAAAAAAAAAAAAAAAAGTGAAAGTGGCTAAAACAACTTATAAAGCTTAATATTTTTATTATGTTAGTATGTACTATGCAAAAAATGAAGCTTGCCTTTTATATTTCTTGATTAGATAAATGGAAAGCCGAAAAATACATCGCCACCAAAGAGGTATTATGTACTAGCGTACTAAGTAGAGAACTCACTCGGTCAACTAACATGTTCCAACGAGTTGCGGTTCACGGTCCTCAAGTCTCTTAGTCGAGCGCGAGAGGCCGCAGCGCGCCGTCGTCGCCTGCCTGCTGCGATCGCGCCTCGCGTCGCGCGCAAGCTAGATATGTAGCTACTAGCTAGTCGAAGGTGCAATGGCGAATCTGGAGATGAAGTGTTACAATTAAAAGACAATATGCACACCGACGCACGAATGCGATCGTTCTCCCTGCCCCTCTGGCTTACTTCTTACCCCTTGCCTCTTTCCCGCACGCTTCCCGCCCCGCGCGAGCCCCCCACACCGGCCGCCAGCCCGTCTCCCACACGCTTCCCGCCCCGCGCGCGCTCCCCTCTTCCGCTCGGCTCTGCGCTCCGCCTCCCTGCTACCTTAACCCATACCTCAGCCGCTGGGACACCGCTTCTCTGTATATTTCTTCGGAGCGATAACTCTAGTACGCTAGTATATAATACCTCTTTGGTCGCCACCACAATTTTTAATGAAGAATGAAGAATGCATGAAGAAGTATAACATATGAAACATTATTGTTTTACTCAAAGAGTGATGAGCATTTAGACGAGCTAAACTCACACGAAAGCCGTGACGGCGTCCCGGTTGAGCCGCACCGGCATCACGTCCGCGTAGGTCTCGTCCAGAGAGAGCAGGACGTTCACGCCGGTCTGACCGCTCTCCGTGACCGCCAGCAGCCGCGGCAGGTCCCGATAGCTGTCCGGACCGCAAACTGCGCAACATCTATATATTTTATTTATTTATTTATTTATTTATTTGATGAACGAACAGCCTAAGCTGATGTGTTCATGTCTAAGTTCACTGGTGCTTTGTTATTTTGATGTTGGTTTAGTTTGGTGTTTTTTTACTTGACTTTCGTGATGTCGGCTCCCTAATTGTGTTCTATCGTCTATTTCACGGGGAGTGTTCGGAGGAGCTGTTTAACGCGATTCCGTCGTCCCCATTCCACCTCCGCACTACGCGTACTGGGCAGGGGTTGCACCCCTATACAATCGACCTACCGAGGATGCACCAAACCGGTTCTGTAAGTGTTTTATTCACAGGAAATTGTGGAACGCACTCCCTGCTCATATATTTCCTCCCAAGTACAGCCTGGGGTTTTTCAAAAGGGGCGTGAAAAGGCTCCTGTCAGGCCGGCATGGCATTCGCAATCCCCGTGCATCACAGAATGTCCATGGGCATCGTAAGTCACCTACTCGTAAGTGAAACGATGCCACATGTAGCGCTTACCATAAAAAAAAATTTCAGCCCATAACACCAGGCGAACTAGGTACCATGTCAGTGCTTCCCTTCATTTCATGTCGGCTACACTGAACTGGACGGAAAACAACATGAAAACATGAACTATTTACATAGCCGTTTCGAGCGATGTTTCGCTCAGTGCGGTGGTATCAACCCGGCCGAGACAAATCCTACTACCTCGTAAGGTAAGGGAAGGGATCTACAGTTTAACATGGAATCCGAACCGCGGTCAGCCTCTAACGGTCGAGCGGTCACCCATCATGTACTGATCGGGCTCAGCTTTGCTTAACAACAGTCCACCGACCGCACCACTGAGCTACTGAGGCTGACAAAGACTGTGGTGCAAAATATTTTTTTGCACAATGCAATTTTCTGAGGATTCTGCAGGTGGAGTGGAAGTCATGTGCAAGCTGCAGAAATACATATATATTTGTTTTTATGTAATCCGGCATGAGTGGCTGAGTCGGAGGGGCCAAAGCACATGCTCCGACCAGCCAATATCACCTCCGAGAAGGTAGGTGCCATACCGAAGACTTCCCTAGACTGCTGGGTATACTGGACTAGAGAAGAACACAACTGAGGCTGCTACCTACCTACCTAGAATACCTAAAATTACCAGTACATCTATTTGGAAATTGAATATTGCATACTATAGTCTGTTTTTTTGGAAGACGGAGGAAAGTGACGTTTGGTGTGTTGCCAGTTTCTGGCAAATTTTAAATAGGCATGTAGTTGCTATCGATACTTTTGTCGATTGATTAATTAATGAAATGCTGTAAACTCTAATATTTACCTAATTGTGGATTTAATTCACAACATATTAAGCTAAATCTAGCTAGACAAATGTTAAGTTTAAGGCAGCACCACAGGTAGCGCATAATATGTGTGAAGGTGTGTCGTGTCGTGTAAAAGTCGATACTATTATCATCGACTACAATCACTAGTGGTGCAAAGCGTGCAACACTCTAATGTCACTGAAACGTCAATTTACTCCGTCTTCCAAAAAAACAGACTATACACAGTGTTGCAGTTGCCCCCGTAATATTTTTAACTGACATAAGGGGGTTATTCTATATGTGAAACTAAACAACTTCGGTGAAGAAAAAAAATTTTTTGAAACAAAAAAAAAATATTTTTTCCGTACAAATTTTAATTACCTATTCTCAAAATGTACGGAGAAAAAAAAATTTTTTTTCTTCAAATAAAAAGTCGTAGAACAAAAGTTGTTCTATTTCACGTACAGAATCACCCCCTTTCGGGTTTAACGGTTGGGGTTGCAACACCGTGTATAATAATTACATTATTAGTATTTTTAACCCTTTACTGGGAACATAATTTTAAACTACGTAATAGGGAACATCGGTCTGTGAGACCGCTATTAGAAATTATTGATAATAAAACACTGTACTCACTCACAATATTTTATTTTAAGCCTTACATTGTTATTGTGTAATGTGACTTACACTTACATATGTCGCGGTCTGTGAGACCGATGTTCCCAGTAAAGGGTTATTATTTTTATTTGGCAAATTAGTTAATTTGAGATTATTTTGAATTGAATTTTATAAACATTATTTTTGACCAGCACTTGTGACCAATGAGGACCATATCGAGGTTCAATTACTAACATAGGTGTATTCCCTTGCGTTAGTAATACATAAGTCAATGATTCTTTATGAAACTTCCAATTATTATACCTTAGAAACTCTTTTCTTTGCTATTGTGCAACTATAATTAGAAAACGGTCAAAATTACCTATATCCACACTCTTCTCCTTCTCTATCAACTTTTCCTTTAGTCTTTCTGCCATACAGCCGAGAATGCCAATTTTCACAGGTTGCCGGTCGCCCAAATCACTCGACCGTCGCCTCTTGTAACCGCGCAGGTGGTCCAACCGCCTCCAGATCTTGCCCTCGGCGCCTTCCCGTATCGAGCAGGTCATGACGAGAAAAACGTCCGCTTCATCCTGCACTTCGGTCTTCTCGAAACCTTCGTCTTTCAATATTGACCAGACTATCTCAGTGTCGTTCACATTCATTTGACAACCGTAGACGTCGAAAAACACCTTCTGCTTCTGAGCCGGAGGCCGATCGCTCAAGTAAGGCACTTGTACCGACGACGACGCCTGCAAAGGATTTACTACAGAAGGCATAATAAAGTCCTTGAGACCGGGACCCTTTTTGAGTTTTTCGCGGGCGATCTGCGCGTGCCCCGATTCACCGGTAGAATAGTTTTGCCGTAACTTGGTAAAGGAGATACCGCTCGTGCGCATTCTCCTGAGAAACAACATTATTTTTGTTTTTTGATAATTTTCAAAGAAAGCATAACCTCACAACAGGACCTTCATTACTCTTTGATTGACATCAGGGTGTTTGCAGTCAGTACAAAATTTATTTCTATGAAAATTGTATGTGCAAAAGTACTTTGAGACCATATATATAGATGGCGGGTCAATCAAGGACAAGGAACGCAGTGTTGTCAGATCTGGAGCTTTTCCTCAAAAAATGGAGGTATTTCGTTTTCGGGTTTCTGGAAGAAGATAAAATCAATGGAATGAAGGATTTTCGTAAAAATGTAGGTTTTCCGGAGGTTTTCATTATAAAGTAAAAACATGTCGTGAACTACAACTTCACGAGTTGTATTTAGATGTTAATAATTAACAATAGTTCAGTTTCACTCGTTCATCCTTCCTTTCCCTATTATCCTTATTAGCAATGATATTTTAGTAAAGATAGGTTATCTATATGATATTCAGTGCTCACACATGGCACGTCCTTGAAAAGTTGAGAGGAAGAACTATAAAGTGATGCGCCGACTCGAATAGTCTTATTCCAATTATTAGAATTTTTCTCCACTTCGAATGCATTCGAACAGTCGTCGCGGCGGCGCGGCGATTCCGATTCAGCGTTTGCATTCGTAAATTATTTATATTCAACCGGAGTGACATTCATCATTCCGACTGCCGGACGAATGAACTGTGATGAGACTGACTCTGATGACTGATGATGATGAGATTGCAATTTAATTTTTACGTTTTAAACCATCGAATTGACCCATCACTATTATCATAGCCAACAATATTGCGAGAAGAAGACGGACGGCACGTCTAAGGTTGAGAGAAAAAAAGAGACAAGTATATGTTGCTTTGCGTCGCCCTACATATCACAGTCCGCGTAGTGGGAATGAGATCGCGTATGGGGCACAGCGCGGGAGGGAGAGAGAGGGAGTATCTTTTCTGATGCGCAATATTTCATGGAAGTAGTGTTTGAATTTGTGAAAAATAATAAATATAATGGTGGAAATAATAATATTTACACATGATATGTGATTCCTTGATTTTTGGTAGCGATTCTCGAAGAATTAGTGCGGAATATCACTACACACGACGGAATCTTCGAAATATCATTGATTTTCGATGTGTAGCGCCTCGCGGTGAACGGCTCGTGGTTAGCGGTCCGAACTGTGATCTTACTTTTGTTGTGCCGCTTAGAAGCTCAGATAATCTATCTACTTCTTTTTAACTTATAATATCATTGCTTATTAGTAAGTAGGTACCTATCCTTTTTTGAGAATTAATGTAAGAGGTTTTCATTTTAGAAAATATGGGAAACATTTTTTCTAATGGTTTGGAGGGATTTGGTATAACTGATCTGGGAACACCGAAGGTACGGTGCGGTATAGATAGTTTATAATTTTTGTCAATCAAGTTAATGTGATAAGCGTAGTTTGTGGTTTTTATATGTTTTGTTTGCTCGTGGTGTTTTCTTCGATTATTTGTGATACGTACCTGTGACCCGGCTTTGTTTTTTTGGTGTTTTCTACTTTCTCTCCGACACCGACCTCGGTTACGTTTATTGGACTGATCAGCGGAAATAGCAGCAGGAAAAAAATTTATAAGGTGATATCATCCTAAGAGAAGTATTGTTATTAGGAAACAAAAAAATAAACATTAAATGATATATTTTATTCATTCAATTGTTTAATTTCTTTCCATTCCTAAAAAAATAAGAAAATATTGAGGTTATGAACCTACGTACCTATACCTACGTACCTACCTAAGCATACGTACTATCTAGTATAGAAAGTTATAGATAGATATGAGCTACTTGGAGATTATATCAATAGATGGCGTATAATGACGAGTGAAGCTGATGCCTCTAAACCCCACCATATAAGTTACTCTATGATTGACATTACATCCATCCATGGGCTGTCTGTCTGTCATTTGTCACTTTGTCACTGACATTTTGTCAGCCAGATAAGACGAACACAAGTGTCTCTTTGTAGTAACAGTAAACTTTTTTTATAAGCTGACAGCTAGTATTATATTCCGTGGCTCACGCTAGTATATATTCTTTGGCTGCCGTCAAATGAAAGTTATTAGAATATACATACATACATAAATAGCGTCACGCCTGTTTCCCGGTTGAGTAGGCAGAGACAACGGATTTCCACGTCCCACGATCCTGTGGTATAGTGCCCGGGACGGATCTCGGCGTGTCGTCGCCGCAGCGGGCGACCCGCCACGCGAATAAACTATACAAGTACGGTGCGGGTGCGAGGGAGAACACCGACGAACCGCTGCGGCGGCGACACGCCAAGATCCGCCCCGCGCATTATAACCCGCATTGCGACTGCAGCGACGCGACACTACGCGGCAAATTTTCCTGCAGTCGTTCTTCAACCTCTGAGCAGAACGTACGGAAGTGACGTAGCGTGATGATAATAGCGTCCAGTGCTGCCAGATCTGGAGGGCTCTCTCCAAAACCGGAGGGTTTTTCGATTATGTACGGATCTGGTGCATCGATGGTGGGAAGGATTCTGGATTTCTTTCGTAAAAATATAGTGGTTTTCTGGAGGTTTTAATGTTATAGAAACAATATTATGTCGTAAAGTGTCGTAAAATATTATGTCGTAATATGTGCATGTGCCTATATTTTGTGTCGGAGCGGAGATCGGAGCCTGATTCCCTCAACATATAAGGAGTCGTACCCACCGCCGCCGCCACTACGTTTGTTCGGTGCGCCACCTGAAAGCCATTGTCGTGCCTGCTGTTCCTGCGATCCTGCGGAACCACTCCTTGAAGTGATAAATAAATGATGTTTTGGTGGTTTAAAAAAAAATAACCAGGGTTAATATATAGAAGATGCGTCGCTACGCGACGCATCTTCTTTAAATTAACCCTAACCTAATTTTAAGGCGGTGCATGTCGTTTTTGTTACAAGTTTATATTTCCGAAAATAATTCTTAGGTGGTTATAAAAAAAACTAAACACCCTAAAATAATTTAAACACCGTAACATTGCTTAGAAAAGAAAAAAAAGTAAAAAAAAAACCAAAAAGATTCGGTGGGATTCGAACCCATGGTCCAAAAAATGCAAACCCTACATGCTTACCACTGAGCTAACAAGTTACTTATCCGACCAAACGAATATCGGCTTCTATTGGTTCGCTCCGGGCGAAGGAGTAGGATCGCAGGAACAGCAGGCACGCAATGGCTTTCAGGTGTCGTACGCACGCACGTTTGTTCGGGCGGGGGGCGTTCCGTGCTCTGTGGGTCACGCTCAAAGAATATAATACGTCACGCTAGTGATTATTTATTTACTCTGTGGTTCGGTCTGTAGAATTTCGCGGTTTGGGGTCACAGAGTAAATTTTGGGGGGATTGGCTATTCTCGTGTTGTGTGGATTACATTACTAGGTTTAGCCCCGGGAAATTTTAAATTTTATAAATTGGTGAACTCTGTTTTAATACTTTTTTCATACTTTGTTTGTTTCCCATTTACTTGGTGAGTGTTTTTCTTTGTTTCGTCTTCTCTGAACGCCGCCATGGATCCGACAAAACCGCCGGACCCCGACCCTCCTCCGGAAAATAATTTTTCGCCATTACTGTCAGAGATTAATAATTTCATAAATCACGATAATTTTGACGCAGCCATATCGCAGGACATGGACAGCCCTCTTACACCAAACAAATTTCCTGTTTCTCAACCATCGTCGATTGCTGCGTATGTCACAATCCAAAATGAAGAGTTTCTAACTCCTAAACCGCCGCGTGAGCGTAAACGTCGAGGTATAAAAAGAAATAGCTCCAAAAGGATTCGATCGCATTCAAGGAGTTCAGATTCAACATCGGGCAATGATAATACTACACACAGCAACACCAACACAACCTCTATTAAAAAAACAGGACCTGGTGATGTTCCATCACTTTATAGGTCTCATGACGTTGGACCATTCGTGGTCCACGTTCAACTTACGGAGACTCGTCCAGATTCCGTGCTCTGTGGGTCACGCTCAAAGAATATAATACGTCACGCTAGTGATTATTTATTTACTCTGTGGTTCGGTCTGTAGAATTTCGCGGTTTGGGGTCACAGAGTAAATTTTGGGGTTTGCGCCTAGCTTTTGTGCTGTGCTACATTTCGCACAACACGAAGGAAATTGACGTATCAACTCAACAAGCGAGATAGTGAAACAAACATGAGCACCCGAGACTCGCGCTCAAATTCAGGTATTTACCTGTCTTGTGTAGATGTCTGGAAAATAGGTTATCTATCACTTATCTTGGCTAGGGTAGTGTGTACTCGTAAGTGTACTAGTAAATTTTGGGACTTTGGAGCTACCTACCAGTGTATGTAATGTACGTACCGGTCCGTGCCATACCAGTGTATGTACGTACCATCTTTCCCTTTCTCTCCCTCCCTCACCTTTCTCTCACTTCGTGGTCCATTTATCAGCCCTTACCCACCTCTCAGTTTCCGAAATTCAAGCAGGAACGATGAATAAAAGCACGCACAGCAGATGCAGGAAAACGCAATAATATTATAAGTTAAAAGGAGGTAGATAGGCTATCTGAGCTCCCAAGCGGCACAATACAAGACCACAGTCCTGTCTGAAGTTAGTCGCCCACCAACTACGCACGCGTTTGGACCGCTAACCACGAGCCGCTAACACATCGAAAATGCCGTCGTGTGTAATAATGAACTAATGAGATTCTGCACTAATTCTAATAATTGGAATAAGACTATTCGAGTCGGCGCATCACTTTATAGTTCTTCCTCTCAACTTTTCAAGGACGTGCCATGTGTGAGCACTGAATGTCATATAGATAACCTATTATTCCTAAAATATCATTGGGAAAATGACAGAAATGGACTAATTCAGAGCAAGACCGACGTAATAAATAATAAAAAGAAAAACATTTACACACATTTTAAAGAATTTATCACACTGAGCTGAATGATAATTTTATTGCCTATGGTAGCGATAAATTCTCCAATGCATTAATATCATTTATTTATGCTCGCCAGTGTTTTTACGTTGGCAGGGTCTCGATCCAGAACGCGTGATCATGATTCTAGGCCACACCAGGACCACAAGGATAAGTATAAAAGTGAGAGCGGCCGGAATCGCAGCCGCTCTCGCGAGGACGAGGACCGCTACGACAGACAGGCGAGGAATCGGTCTCGCTCGCCGGAATCGGAGCCGCATCGTGGGAGAATAAATGGTGCTCATTTTACTGTTTTTCGTTTTTTTTTTTTTTATCGAAACTTAAAAACTTTTGGCTGCATCATCTACAACACCCATGATGTCAGCCCATAACATTCGGTGAACTAGGTGCCATGTCAGTGCTTCCCTTCGGTCGTGGCGGCTACACTGAACTGGACGGAAAACACAAACTATTTACATAGCCGTTTCGAACGACCTTTCATTCAGTGCGGTGGTATCAACCCAGGTGGGTTAAACCCTACCACCTAGTAATATAAGAAGGAAGTCATATCCCTTAGTCGCCTTTTACGACATACACGGGGAGAGATGCAGTAGGGCTATTCTTTTAAAGTACCGGCCCCACACGGTACAATCCAAGTACTGACTGCGCCCAAGTCTAACAACATTCGACCGACCGCACCACTGAGCTACCGAGGCTGACTTTTGTATCAATGTTCTTTTTTATTTTGGATGGTGCTTAATCAAGTTAAAAAAAATTATTATATAAAAATTAAACGTCAGAATAAAAATAATCAAAAACATTTTAACCATTGTCTTAAAAATTTGTATAATACATATTTGGTTATATAACCCAATTTTTATAACTGTGCGCTTCGAGCTTTCAAAGACGTTCAGTTGGCAGGACTGAATTCACCCCCCGCTTCCTCACCTCTCCGCCGACGCCTATCAGTACACACACACACAGCAAGGGCGTGTACTGATAGGCGTCGGCGGAGAGGTTAGGAAGTAAGCGGGGGGTGGATTCAGTCCTGCCAACCTAACGACTTTAACAGCTCAAAGTGCACAGTCATAAAAATTGGGTTATATAAATGTTTGGTGAGTAAATGTAAGATCGGACATGCTCAAAAAGGGTCAGGTAGCCGTAACTACGAGCATGTATGAAGAACATTATGAGAGCGGAAGAGGCGGCAGAGGTGTGTCAGGATCGTGGCGCGTGGAGATCCGTTGTCTCTGCCTACCCCACTGGGAAACAGGCGTGATGCTATGTATGTATGTATGTATGTTAATGTAACTTACCTACCCACCCGTGATGTTACTAGGTGCACTGTCTGTGCTTCCCCTTGAACAGAACTATTGTCATAGCCGTTTCCACCGACCTTTCATTCAGTGCGATGGTACCAATCTGGATGGGTTATACGCTACCACATATTATAGTTGTTATTCATGGGCACTGTCGCTATTTTTATTATGTACCTTCGTTTTATGTATTTATCTAATCTGTGTTTGTAAGTGTTTGTGTTAGGAGAGTAGCTTGTAAGTAAATACATACAAGCTTTGTCTTGCAGAGGACAAGTCTTGGGGCGACCGGAGCGACGGGGCTCCACCGCCGCCTCCGCCTGCTCCCAAGATCTCCAAAATATCCATCGGATTCTCCAAGCCAGCGGTAAATGTCATCCCACTTGAAATGAAGGAAAAAATATATTTTTATGAACTCCAAATAGTTCTAAAAAATAATCTAAAAAAATATACTAAACAAAATATTCAAATTAATAATACAGTAGAGCCGCGCTAGTCGGAACCCTGCATAATCCGTTGATCGCGGTAATCCGGACAATCGGAAATTCCCAAATTCCCTCGCACCCGCGACCTTGCCTCATTAGTTCGCCTGCAATCGCAATCGCGATAGAAACGGGCGAAGAAGAAATCAATCACGAAGAAGAAGCTGACCCAGGAATTAACGAAATAAGCCATGCTGAGGCTGTGGAGTCATTCAACAAATGCATTCAATGGGCTGACGAAAACGGCGTGTCAAGTCAGGACACATTGTTGCTGAGGCGATTGCGAAGTGATGTTTTTTCCCAAAAAATTGCCACATCAAAGCAAAAGTCAATGCTAGATTTTCTTGTTCCGAAGTAGTATGTAGAAGGAAATATGTAGGACAATATAAAGTGTTTGTTACTATTTTTTCATTTGAATTATGTAGTTACGATCGAAGATAGCTAAAATAAATAAAAAAAAAAATTTTTTTTTATTTTTCACCTCCATGGAATATGTCCCATACTATAATCCGAACACCCCGTTATTTCGAACCCATCTGTATTTTTAGGGGTTCGGATTAACGAGGCTCTACTGTAAAACCTTTTAACCATTTTTACACATTTCTTCATTATGTAGACAGATACAAAGTGGAAAATAAAGAAAAAAAATATGTCCCAACCAGGATTCGAACTGGCACAAGCTGCCAACGCGTTACCAATTTCGCCACCAGTTTGTGAAAATATATCCTATCTAAATTTCGAAATCTGTGTTCTGCCAACTTACACAATTCCATATTGAATCTTATGCTGTCCTCACCAAAGTCGTATTTGGCGACGACAGATACTAGAAGTTGACTTGATATTTTTAAAAGTGTATTTTTGTATGTTAGCACTTTATTTATTTATTTATTTATTAGGACTAAACACTTTGTTCATGTTCCTTGCATCATTATATAGATGTCAAACTGAACTGGAACATGTCAAACTGAGCTTGCGATGGCTTCACCGAACATATCCGACCCCATTGGCAGTAGAGGAGGGTGTCAATCGAGGTCGAGACTAGCGAGCGGCCACTCTGTGTAGTTCTCCAGCATGCGTGCAAACCCTTTTCAGCTAGTCTGCGATGACTAGGAAGCGGAGAACCACCAGTCCCGCTCTCAACCTCCCTCTCACTACCTATCCATATTCTGTAGGATGCCTCCAGTGACGCTTCCAACGTCACCGAACCACTGAATCATTATAATGTTATTTGAATCATCATTATAATTGTTATAATCTCTCCAGGCTGCTCCGATAAAGATGTCGCTCGGTGGGCCTGTGTCGTCGGCGGCCGTCGCCGCCAGTAGCGCAGGCGCCGCCAACTCAGGACGCAGCAAGCCCAATGTGGCCTCCGTCTTTAACACGAGCGATGATGATGATGAGCCTGAGGAGATGCCGGCCGAGGCCCGGATGCGGATGCGCAATATCGGCAGGTGAGTGAGACCATAGAATGTAGTGAAAGCAGTAGAATTAATGCGATGACTTGTAGTATGAAGAGCAATGTAACCAAATTCCCGTACAAAATATTTGTGAGTTTGATACCTCCAAGTATTAATTCACCAATCCGCAGCTATCATTGTTGCATTTCGACCATTTTTATCCTCGGTATGGTCACGTGTAGTCACGTGTGTGTGTGATCCACCCCCCCCCCCCCCCCCCCCCTCCATCCCTCCGCCATGGTCACTCATAGTCACGTGTCTGTCATCCCCCCTCCGCCATAGTCACACATAGTCAAGTGTGTGTGATCCCCCCTCCCCCATACCTGCATGACATTAAATGTATCAGCCCTAAGACATTGTGTATTTTTTAACTTGATGGTGGCCTTAGATCAAGTGCTTAATTATTGTGGTACGCAGTCATCGCTCCACTTCTACTTGTTTTTTGTGTTCTGTGGGTGAGAGGTGGAACATTCCTTTAGCAACTTTAAACTGATGATGTGATGACTTACGTAGTACTAAATATTTGTAATAAAAGAAGGTTAATGTGTGTGTTGTTTGTTGTTTGACAATGTTATAAATTTACTTTTCAGAGAAACTCCGACATCCGCTGGACCAAACTCGTTCGGAAAGACGAAGCACGGTTTTTGTGATGCCAAGAAGGTGTTCGAGAAGACAATGAAGGAAGCTATGGACGCCTCGGACCCCAAAGCTCCGAAACCGGCACCTAAATTCCCTCAAACTGTTTACAAAATTAATAATACTTTATAGTTTTTCTTTGTTTTAGTGTTAAGAGTATGATAGGATATAAATCAGAAGAATCATGTAATTCGACATGTCTCAGTGTTAGATTCTAGTGGGCATAAATGCTTTCTTTAATAAATGTGATTGAGTTAAGTATTTATTTTGTCTTTTTTATTTTTAACCGACTTCAAAAAAGGAGGAGGTTCTATGTTCGGCTGTATGTATTTATTTTTAATGTATTTTCAGCAATATCTTCCCCAATTGTGAACCGATTTCGATGATTCTTTTTGTGTTCGGTTCAGTCTAGCTCCAAGGTGGTCCCATTTTGGTCAAGATCGGATTGGAAAGCGAGGCGGAATCGCGAGGCCGAAGGCCGAGCGATTCCGCCGAGTACATTAATAGCAAATAAAAATTACTAAAAAAACTGTGAAATAAAAAACTATTTAAAAAAATATAAAAACCGCCTTCAAAAATGTATGAAATAAAAAAATTAAAATCGAACCCTAGAGTTGAAGGCGGTGGTGCTAAAGCAAGCAAAAATAACCGACCGCCTTCAACGCTAGGGTTCGATTTTTAACCGACTTCCAAAAAAGGAGGAGGTTCTCAATTCGTCTGTATGTTTTTTTTTTTTTTTATTTTTTTTTTTATTTTTTTTATTTTTTTGTATGTTTGTAACACGATTTCTCCGTCAATTGAGGGCCGATTTAGAAAATTCTTTTTTTGTTAGTTAGGTCATACTTCCGAGGTGGTCCCATTTCAATTTTATCGAAATTGGTTCAGTGGTTTTCGAAAAATCAGCATAATACTATGGTGTGTGGTTACCTTCAGCAAAACTTGTGATGTGGTCGTTTTCGGCAATTTTCAGTTTGATAAATTAGTATGGTGTGTGGTTACCTTCAGCAAAACATTTGTGATGTGGACTTATTCAGCAATTTGCAGTCTGACACATATGGCGAATAATTCTGTACCACTTCAATCGATTTCGATTATTCGATTTCGATTATTCTTTTTTATGTAATATTACTAAAAAGAATGAAATAAAAACTGTTTTAAAAAATATTAAACCGATTTCCAAAAAACAAAAAAAAAAAAACTAAAAAGTATTAAATACCTAATATTTTGAAATTTTCTCTGTCCTGTTGAAATACATGAATCGATATACTAGTGATACATATTCGGACCCTTGTTTCATGAATATTCTAAATTTGAAATTTTTTTATCTTTTCCGACCGGCGTTTAATTTATTATGGTACCTGGCCAGTACCTACTGTACCGAGTACCATCGAGCTGGTTTGATGATGGAGACAGAAGGTGGCCATAGGAACTCCTAAACTACACATGATAAACCCATCGTGTTTGGGCTCGTTGCATTTGTCTTCACGAGAAATTTACTTTAGACCTAAAAGATTCTCAATTCGACGGTATGTTTTCTTTTTTTGGATGTTTGTTACGCGATTACTCCGTCAATTGTGGGCCGATTTTGAAAATTCTTTTTTTTTTTATTTGAAAGGGGATAACCCTGAGGTTTTTGAAGTGAAAACTTCTTTAGCGGCTCTTGGCACTTTTTTAGGTGGGTAAAAATGTATAACTCGCGACATCGCGTCAGCGTCATTTTTAAAATGAAACCTTAAGTCATTGCGTTAAGGGTTAAGTTAGAGTGGCACGGGATCTGCCGGCACTCCCGGAGTGCAACTGTTAAGTAGGGTTCCGTAACACGTTTATGTCTGTCCATTCTACTAAGTTCTGCAAAATGAATGTAGGGTTCCGTAACATATGCATGTCTATCCGTTCTACTAAATTTTACAATTTTCAACCAAGGTCCTCCGACGGTTATTTTATAATAAAAGTAGGCTTCCGTAACACGTTTATGTCTGTCCATTCTACTAAGTTCTGCAACATCACCTACAACGTCCGTGATGTCAGCCCATAACACCAGTGCCATGTCAGTGCTTCCCCCTTTGATCGTGCTGACTACACTGAACTGGTCGGAAAACACAAACTATTTACATAGCCGTTTCGACCGACGTTTAATTCAGTGCGGTGGTACCAACCCGGGAAGGTTAAACCCTACCACCAAGTAAAATTACGAGGGAAGGGACTTACAGTTTTACGAGGAATCCGAACCTTGGTCAGCCTCCAACGGTCAGCGGTCACCCATCTAAGTACTGACCGCACCCAGCGTTGCTTAAAATTCAATAGCGACAGTTGACTGTCTGCACCACTGAGCTATCGAAGCTGACGTGGTCCTATTTTAATTGGGTCAAGATCGGATTGGAAAGCGAGGCGGAATCGCGAGGCCGAAGGCCGAGCGATTCCGCCGAGTACATTAATAGCAAAAAATTACTAAAAAAAACTGTGAAATAAAAAAAAAGTTTTAAAAAACATAAAACCGACTTCCTAAAAAAAGTAAAACTAAAAAACTATTTAAAATAAAAATATAAAAACCGCCTTCAAAAATATATGAAATAAAAACCTAAAAAAAAAAACGAACCCTAGAGTTGAAGGCGGTGCTAAAGCAAGCAAAAATGATGCATGAAAGAAAACATGAGCGGATGATAATATCCTTTGTGATTTGTGTAGCCTTTTTAGCACCGCCTTCAACTCTAGGGTTCGTTTTTTTTTTTAGGTTTTTATTTCATATATTTTTGAAGGCGGTTTTTATATTTTTATTTTAAATAGTTTTTTAGTTTTACTTTTTTTAGGAAGTCGGTTTTATGTTTTTTAAAACTTTTTTTTTTTATTTTTTTATTTCATACATTTTTGAAGGTGGTTTTTATATTTTTTTAAATATTTTTTTTTCAACATAGAAATTATGAACTGCAGTGATAAATGATAATGATAAGTGTAACTAACTAAATGCACCTTTGAAATATAAAACAAGGACAAGTTGAACGATATTTCAGTTTTAACCGACATCATGCATGACGTACATACCACAGTTACGGCCCTGCCCTGTTACACGTGTTTAGCTCTCGCGTGAGTACTTGTGTTTAGTACTAAACGCATAGTGACTGTTAACATGTATAATCGCATGTAAACTTGTCAGCCCCGATAGCTCAGTGGTGCAGACAGTCAACTGTCGCTATTGAATGTTAAGCAACGCTGGGTGCGGTCAGTACTTGGATGGGTGACCGCTGACCGTTGGAGGCTGACCAAGGTTCGGATTCCTCGTAAAACTGTAGTTCCCTTCCCTCCTAATCTTACTTGGCGGTAGGGTTCAACCCGCCCGGGTTGATACCACCGCACTGAATGAAACTTCGGTCCAAACGGCTATGTAAATAGTTTGTGTTTTCCGACCAGTTTAGTGTAGCCGGCACGATCAAAGGGGGAAGCACTGACATGGCACCTAGTTCACCCGGTGTTATTGGCTGACATCACGGAGGTTGTAGGTGATGTAGCCAACCGTGTCAGTTTCCATAAAAAAAAAACAGTTTAGTAGATACTCGCCGCTCCACTGATAAACTAAACAGAAACACTAAGCAGGTCGTTTACACGGGCCGAGTGATGCGGCGTGTGAGTAGCATGCATGAGTGGTGGGGGAACCCACTCGCGTTTAGTAAATAGAACGGCTTCCTATTCACTCTACTCGCAAATTTACTCGCTTTAGTACTAAAATGTCGATTTTAGTACTAAGCGCAAGTACTCGCGCGAGTGATAAACACGTGTAAAAGGGACATGCGATGCGAATTAGTGCGACAGAAACGACACTCTCCATCCAACAAAGAATTAATTTTTCCAACTGGATGGTCTTTTTTTTGTAAAGCCTGATGTACATTATTTACTGCCGCATACTGTACATAGGTACCATTGATTTTATAACCCTGTCGGGACAGATAGACCACTCCATATAAAAAATTTGGTAACGTTGTAAATCGTAAAACCAACAGGGGCCGTTAATAATTTTTCTTGATGTTGTCGTAAAACAAACAGGTGGCGTTAATGTTTGTTAATACTTCTATACTAAGGGCGCTATCTAGTTGAAATACAACATGTATGTAGGTACCTTTAATTGTCACTAGGCTGTAGAATTACTGCTACTAGACAAAAGATGGCGCTTTCATTTATATTTATAAAGAACATTATTTATGTGAATTCCAAAATTTTTATTAGGTAAATATATTTGAATAATAAAAATATGACAATTTACAATTAAACTAAAACTTCTTATCAAATTAAATAAAATAAAAAAATGTTTTGAAAATAATTTGGTATACGGAACAAAATATTATTATGATTGTAATTTCCTGTTTGTGCGCTTTTAATACATAGATCCACAGAGCACGGAATACCCCCGCGCGCGCGCGTGCGGTATTCCGTGCTCTGTGGATAGATCGTATTTATTTAGTTGAACAGTTAAACAAATACTCGTCACTCTTCATTCTAATAATGTCAGCATTGTATGTAAAAAAAAATATGAAAACTGCCTTAAAAAATTTATGAAATTAAAAAAAATCGAACCCTAGAGTTGAAGGCGGCGGCGCTAAAGAAGGCTACACAAATCACAAAGGATATCATCCACGCATGTTTTCTTTCATGTATCATTTTTGCTTGCTTTAGCACCGCCTTCAACTCTAGGGTTTGATTTTTTTTTATTTCATACATTTTTGAAGGCCTTTTTTGTATATTTTTTTAAATAGTTTTTTATTTCACAGTTTTTTTTTTGTAATTTTTTTGCTATTAATGTATTCGGCGGAATCGCTCGACCTTCGGCCTCGCGATTCCGCCTCGCTTTCCAATCTGATCTCGACCAAATTAAAATGGAACCACCTCATGGTTATCCCCTTTCAAACGAAAAAAAGAATTTTCAAAATCGGCCCACAATAATTGACGGAGTAATCGCGTAACAAACATCCAAAAAACCCCCGACTCTTAAAAAGTCAAAAATAATTTCCGTTTACTTACTTAAAGGAGTCGGTAGACCGCTAAGTAAATTCCCGCCAAGTTTTGAGTCTTTATATTTAATTTACTTAGCGGTCCCCCGACTCCTTTAAGTAAGTAAACGGAAATTATTTTTGACTTTTTAAGAGTCGGGGGTTTTTTAAATTTGTAATTTAACTTTTATTTGAAGCTTTTTAAAAAAACCGCATGCAAATCGGTCCACTTTTTAAGATAATAATTTTTTTTATTACTTAATTACTTTATTACTTGATTACAAACATAGCTAAGAACCATCCCGATTAAACAGGCTTCCTAATAAAAAAAACCGCATCCAAATCGGTCCATCCGTTTGGGAGCTACGATGCCACAGACAGACACACACACACACACACACACACACACACTCACACACACACACGTCAAACTTATAACACCCCTCCGTTTTTTTCGTCGGGGGTTAAAAAAAGAAAACATACCGTCGAATTGAGAATCTCCTAGGTCTAAAGTAAATTGCTCGTGAAGACAAATGCAACGAGCCCAAACACGATGGGTTTATCATGTGTAGTTTAGGAGTTCCTATGGCCACCTTCCGTCTCCATCATCAGACCAGCTCGATGGTACTCGTACTCGTATTATAATATATTAAGCGCATCTGGCCGGTCGGAAAAGATTTCAAATTTAGAATATTCATGAAACAAGGGTCCGAATATGAATGACAATATCGATTCATGTATTTCAATACAATGACAGAGAAAATTTCAAAATATTAGGTACCTATTTAATACTTTTTAGTTCTAGTTTATTTTTTTTTTAAGTCGGTTTTATATTTTTTAAAACAGTTTTTATTTCATTCTTTTTAGTAATACTCGTATTACATAAAAAACAATAATCGAAATCGAATAATCGAAATCGGTTGAAGTGGTACAGAATTATTCGCCATGTGTCAAACTGCAAATTGCTGAAAAAGTCCACATCACAAAAGTTTTGCTGAAGGTAACCACACACCAATAGTATTTTGTTGATTTTTCATAAACCGCTGAATCAATTTCGATAAAATTTAAATGGGAGCACCTCTGAAGTATGACCTACCAAACAAAAAAAGAATTTTCAAAATCAGCCCACAATTAAACGTTGAACGCCATACGACCCACCGGTGGGCCTAGCGTAATTTTCCGTTCGGGCCAAGCAAAACTCATTATATCCGTAATTTTCATCAACTTGAGATTTTCATCACAAAGTTTATAAAATGCGGTAATTTGTAAGGAAAATAAAAATTTGCGACTTTTACCGTCAAATTTTCGAGATATAGCAAAAGGCTCACGGGTGGATCGTGTGGCCTCCTATGAAGGATTTGTAATTTTCTGTTGGCTGGGGCCGCGGGGTCACGCCGCGGCCCACCCCTTGCGCGCGCGCCGCGGACGCAGCGATCAATCCCTGTCCGGCTGCGTCGACAATTGAGGATGTTTTAAATTTTATAAATATTTTCTTTTGTTCAATTTCATAAATTATTTTCGTAATAAATAATGTCATCTTATTTGGTAATGAAGAAAATTTTATGTTCATTTTTATTTTGACGAATATTTTCTTATTATTTTCTGGTTTTATTAATTCTATTAATAAAAATATTATTTTCTACCTTATCGTTAAGAGCAGCCCTAGCATCGTTACAATAAACTTAATAAAAAACTACAAGTTTCTATTGGATTTGAAAACCACGCCGTCCGCTTCGACTACAAGGCCACGCGGCTCACTTCCATATTGGCTTTGTAGCTGCGCTCTGTGGCTTGTAGGAAGCGTTTACGTAGGACCTCTCACGCGGCTCACCGGTGACCCCCATGACCTGAATGGTTCAGTAAGGAAAGGCTCACCGGTGAGCGGTGAGCCCCGTGGCCCAAACGGAAATACTGGATTTTTCATGTGGCGTTGAACGTGTAAGATTGTAATTTCCTGTTTGCGGTTTTACTCCGGTCCAAAGAGTTTACAAACTCTTTGGTTGTACCTAGCTCCGCTTATTTGTTGTTATATCCGCCATAGTAACAATATTCTGTGAAAATTTCAACGGGCTACCTATTACGGTTCAAGAGATACAGCCCTCGGACAGACAGACGGACGGACGGACAGACAGACTGCGGAGGCTTAGTAATAGGCTTCCGTACAGGGATACGGAAACCTAAAAATAAGGGGTGAAATAGGGGTGAACGTTTTTGTATGGGGAATCCATGATTTCTCAAGGTAAGGATATGAAAATTTAATATCTAGGCAAAGAGATTAAGTTAATGTCTTTGTATCTAGGCTTTTGGCACAGATTACTCAATAGTTACTGCTTTTGGTAAGAAATAATGAATAATGGTCAGGAAGAGGAAGGGGGAGAGAAAAGAAGGGGGAGTGGGTGGGAGGTACGTTTGTCAGCCTCGGTAGCTCAGTGGTGCAGGCAACCCTGGGCGCGGTCAACACTTGGATGGGTGACCGCTCGACCATTGGAGGCTGACCTTGGTTCGGATTCCACGTAAAACTGTAGCACTCTTCCCTTCTTACCTTACTAGGGTTGGTACCACCGCACTGAATAAAACGTATGTCGAAACGGCTATGTAAATAGTTATTTTTTTCGTTTTTTTCCGTCCAGTTCAGTATAGCCGGCACGACATGTCCGACATCACGGATGTTGTAGGTGATGTATCCAACCATGTCAGTTTCCATAAAAAAAAGAAGAAGAGGAGGAGAGGTATGGAGGGAGGAAGGGTTAGTGAATGAGGGTAGGTGTGGGGGAGGGAGGTAGTAGAGGGAACGAGGAGGAATGGAGATCGAGCGAGTGAGAGGTTGGAAGGGGGAAGGGGCGGGGTAAGAGGGGCTTGCGGACAGGATGAGGGGTAGTAGGGGAGGAATGGAATGGGAGGGTGATGGAAAGGAGGGGCGGCATGAGGGGAGGAAGGGAAGTAGGGAGAGGGAGGGAATGGGCGAAAGGGAAGGTGGCAAAGAGGGGGTCCGTGAAGGGTGAGGGGAAGGAGGGGAGGAAGGCGGGATCGAGGAGAGAAGACAGGGAGAGAGGTGAGTGAGAGATGGGCGAGGAAGGAAGGGAGAAAAAGATAGAGAATATAAGAGAAGCGATGGTTTATTATCAATTTTGCATTTAAATCAGATTTACAATTTTTTTTATTAATTTTTTTATTTTATTCGTCCTCGTCGGTAAAATCTACTATTTTATATAAATATAATACATAAAATATCATTGACTTATATATTCTGTAAAGTATAACACAAATACATTAAACCCCAAAGAGCTTGTCGTTGTTAAACCCACCCTCTTTTAATCTCTTTGGTATAACACCACCAGCAGCATCGTAGATGGAAAAAATAGCCCTGGACTATACATGATACGTCATTGCCTGGACTCAACTTTTTTTAATTCGGTGCCTGGACTCCGTACTTCATACTTCAATTATTACTAAAACGAGACACCGCGATTATGGTAGTGTGCGTATCGCGTGAATACAGAACCGACCGTCTCAAGAGATCGCAGCGATATTGTGTCATCCTTTTTCCACGCGCAGTAACCCGTATCGCTTGCCTGCACGCTCCACGCAAACATTTGCGTGTTCCAAAACAAGCGAACGTCGCGCGTCGATCAATAAATTGCCGCAACGGCTAAAAACTATGGAGGTGGCTTTTTTTGACGTGATGATGTCACGTCTTATAAATTGATGAACACCGGCTGCACGCACGAAGAAGTGTAACGTTCTATCTAAACCTGTGTGCGCAAGCGAGAGCGCTAGGTATCCCACTTCAAAGCCACACACACAATGTAAATTAAGTTCATCTCAAGATTAATTTTGTGATACATAAATATATTACAAACAAACTTAATTTTGCGGTCAACCAAAATAATAATTTCTCACTAACTATTTAAACGAGACCAGTTTTTCATATTTTCGTATTCCTCCCTTTAAAGTGAATTTTTTTGAACCACTTTGTCATAAAAGCAAGTAAATATTACATTCAAAATCTGTAAGAAGCAAACAAACAACAACCAAGAAAGAATCAAGTTTTCTTGTGCACGTTTTTTTTTTTTTATGGACGTAAAGTCCTTTTGCACAAATCGCAGATCAGGTCTTGCTTGGAGTACTGCTCGCACCTGTGGGATGGCTCTGCCAAATATCAGCTTTTAAAAGGGAAATGGTTTGAAAACAGCAATTTGTTAAAAAGGATTGCATCCCTACACGCAGGCTCTCCTGCCTATATATTTCCCCCCAAGTACAGTCTCGGGCCCTTAAAGAGGGGCGTGAAAAGGCACCTGTCGGGCCGGCATGGCATTCGCAACCCCCACATACGACCGAATGTCCATCGGCGTCGTTAGACACCTTATGGGTGGCTCGGGGTCACATGTCGCGCTTTCAATAAAAAAAAGCGAGTGGGCTGTGTCGGAGACACGGCCGCAGATTCGTGAATTTGATGAAGATCTCATCGATACCTATCCTTGCTTGTCCCACCACACGAGTAGTTTGGGAGCAGTAGTTTTCGAAAAAATAAATCCTATCGAGGCCTATCATTTCCTCCAGCGGATGAGTAGTCGTGGATCAGTAGTTTCCGAGATATGCCCTCTTTCAAACACTTTTTCCTTTTTTATTCTGAAACTGCTGAACCGATTTTGAAAAAAAAACAACTATTTCGAAAAGAGCAATTTTTTTCTACGAAAAGAAGCAAACTGCAAGTCGATCTGACCAGTAGTTCAGGAGTTATAAGCATTTATTGATTTTCGAAGCCTTTTTTCAAAGTGCCATATATAGAAGGGCTCGATATGCGACTCTCGGGTATGTCGTCTTAGCAAGTCGGAAGAACTACCTTTAAGACGATATGCCTCACCTTCCTGTAACTGTTATAGTTTTTGAGATCTAAGTCGCCAAAAGTACATAATTTTCGTGATTTGGTTTCATAAGGGACACTAAGCGGGGCCTATGGCAGTGCCTCAAGTGATAGTGCCCCTTATGAAACCAAATCATTTTCGTGACGCAACTTTTTGTAAAATACATTCCGCAGCAGGCTAAAGACGTTTCATCAAATTCACGTCAAAAACAAAGAAAACACAAAAAGAAATCTATAAATAAAAATAATGTTTAGGGGTTCTGGTATTTTGTTGAATTTATTCTAGCTTTTCAAATTTCCATCTAATATATTAAAACAATAAAAATATATTATTATAAAATAATTATTTTGGGAATCCATCGTGTTTGTTTCCGTTTTCAAAGGTGGTGACGTAAAAAAATATAATTTGAAAGAAGGTATCTCCACTTTATCCTAACCGCACGCACGTATTTGAATTGCACGCAGGTTTGGTTGGTGGGTATTTGGCAACTAAAAATATAATAAGAAATAGGCATGCCATCTATAGACAAATAGGACAACTTAACTTTGGTCTGACATCTATGATGCAGAAGCGACGAAATTATACATTTTATCCGCCAAGCTCACTGACTGACAAAACATGAAAATATTTATTGGAAAAATTATGAAAACCTTAAAATACACTATTTTGAAATTTCTACTTAATATAAAATAATCTTTAAATTTAACTATGCTGTTCCCACTTAGCATCGTTCTATAATTAGCAGATTTAAAAATATAATAATTATTTAATTCAAATTCGATACTCCTGGCGCCATCTTAGGACATAATTGAAGACTAATTTCATGTTACCTTTAAAACATCGCTGACGGTACATCTGACTCCCCCTATAAAATCAATGATAGGTACCTAACTAAATATATTATGTGGTATGTGTATGTATAGGTATTATACCTATCATGGACTAAAGTTATTTATAAAAAAAAAATTGTCTTTTGTAGTGGCCCCTCTCCACGCTGGCGCGGCGAGCGAATATACAAGAAGGCAAAACAAACATTTAAGGTCCGGCTACACGCTCAGTATTACTTCCACAAATTGGGGAGGAATTGCGCGGATTGCTCCCGCTAGGTGGCGCATCGTATTTGGTACTCAGCCATATAATATCACAGACAACAGAATAATAATGTTGTCTGTTGCTCAGTTCAGTTCAATTAGAAGTTGTTATCTATGCAAACGAAAAGGGTACCAACTACTGTGGCGCCATCTGCGATTAGCTTTGCCTACGCCTCCCCTACGAAGGCAAAACTGTGTACCGCGCAAATAACTTGCACAAAACAAGCCCTTTGCTCAGATTAAACTTACACGATGTTCTCTTTGTACACGATGGTTATATAAGGAACAGAGGTTCTATATCGAAAATAGATCATATTAAAATTATAAAAAAAGGAGGTAACATTATCTTATCTATCAGATATGTATAGAAAAAGACCATATTATATAACACGCAAATGGTTTATACACTTGTTATGACTGCGACGGGTTTGTACCGGTCATCTTGCGCATATGGACGGAGGCGAAGAGATTCTATGCGCAAACAGCGCATGTTTTTTCGAAACAATACACAAAAAACTAAAAACATGAAACAAAAACATTATTTCTCTATGGTTTTCATACAAATGTGGATGGCCACGCGCCATGCTCCAATGTTCGATGTTTTCTGTGTATTGTTTCGAAAAAAACATTCGCAAGAGACGCGGCTTTACACAGAAACATCGAAACATTGGGGCGTGGCCATCCATATTTTCGAAACAATACACAAAAACATGAAACAAAAACATTATTACTCTATGGTTTTCATAAAATTGTGGATGGCCACGCCCCAATGTTTCCATGTTTTCTGTGTAATGTTTCGAAAAAAACATTCGCAGGAGACGCGGCTTTATGTCATGGGCTAACCATAGGGCATAGACGAAATGACTAACGGGGAGGTGGATTCGCGCGCCGCCGGTCTTTGCTCTACGACTAGACTTCATTAGTACTTTGCATGTGCTTTCGACTGTATTTTCTATTTGAAAGAAAGAGATAAAACTACACAATCCCTATAGCTGCATAAGGAGAATGGCCTGCTATAAAACAGAGTGAAGTGGTGTGTGGTGTCGGTCGGTCGCGGTGGCACGTCTTCTTCCATGCGATCGATTTGATCGCGCGCTCTCGTCTAAACTCCCGCCAGGTGAGAGCAATCGGCGTGTCCGCCGAGCGCCGATCGCCGCGCGGTGAGACGGTGCTGCGCCCCCGGCCCGGCCCGCAGCTTTGACCCACTAACCGGTACTTGACGTTTCTCGTGCAAGTTGGCTTCTTCCGCGGCGAGTGTGCAGCCCCGTGAAGTGTCTCCCCTGGTTGGTATGAGTGTTCTGGAAGTGTGAACGCGCACGGATCTCCTGGTGGAGGGAACTAGCGGTCCGACCGCCCAGAACAGCGCTTTTCGTTTTATCACAGTGGCCGCGTGACGCTTCGTATTTATGCTGTCAATCGCCTCACTCGTCTGGCCACGAACAAACACAAAATAAAAAATTTCAACCATAGGTCCGTTACAATTGCCTTATACGTGAGAATGCGATCTATCTCGTCAATGGAAGTACACATCTATCAGTAGTGGGCTTTCTCGAACAGGTTAGGTGCCTTTCGGAAGTGTTTCGATAGAATGTTATAATTAGAGTAAATAATTATGGAAGCTTCCACATTTCAAGTAATATAACTTGGCATGTGTGAACATGAATATTTATCAATACATTGAATTTTTTATTATAAATTATAAAAATCTAATTTGACTACCTATTGCAAAAATTAATATTATTGTTAGGTATTTATTGCAGCACAATAAACATTTTGTGTATTTTGGCAGTGTTCCAACTTTGTGATTACAATTGCTAATAAAAAGTCACAAGTCACTGTGTCTTTTTAGCAATTTAATTTACAATTTGTTATTTTAAATATGTATTGACCTACTTCGGTACTGTCGGTAGGTTTCAAAAAAGTATAAAACATACCTATTTATAATTTAAACAGTCACTCACTCTATGTTGTACCTACTCAAATGTTGTAAATACACATTTTGATGGATACACAGGTTTTGTTTTAACATTACGTCCCACCTGTTTCCTAATAAGGTAGGCAGAGACAGCGGTTCTCCACATGCCACGATCCTGACACACCTCTGCATTCTCTTCCACTCTCATAATGTTCTTCATACATGCTCGTCGGTTACGGGTACTCAACACTCGACCCTGTTTGAGCACATGCCCGATCTGGTCCAGGTACGTGCATCTAGGGCGACCCTTCTCCACTCACATTTGGTTTATAAATTTCTTTCGTTAGTCTCCTATCGTCTATTCTTCCAACCTCGCCAAGGTTCGCCGCTCCATCGCTGACGTCTGCCGCTGACGACGGCGAACAATGTCGCGCTTCCGCCAGACCAACTACGACGGGACGACGATGTCCGCCACATACAATCGGTCTGGTTAGGACTATCGGGGCTCCGTGCTCCGTCTACAGCCCCCGCTACCGGTGCGGCGGTAAAGTGCGTAAAGGCGACGCACGCACAACCATCAAAGTCGATAAAAGAGCTGTGTGACGTCGCCCTGCGGTCCGACGGATACGAAGATCTCCGAGATGGGGGTGGTGGTGGCGTACGTATCTAGTACCACCACCCATCGCTCGAAGCTAGTCTCGTGTCGTCCTGGAGAGCTCCGTAGCCACGGCCTGCGCCCGCCGGCGCGCTTAGAGGCTTTTCTCCCGCCGCTGGCGGTAATGCGGTTTTTTTTTTACTGTTATAATAATTTTTTATATTTTTAATATTGTATTTTGTATAAAGAATTAATATAAATATTATGAGATGAAAAGATGAAAATAATAATAATACAGCTCTTTAAAGGTAGGACAGTTAGATCCTTTCCTTGCCCCTTACCAGGTGGTAGGCTCAAATTGTACCCGACTGGGTTGGCACCACCGTACTGGATATAAGATGGCCGCATGGCAGCCTCGGTTGTGTCCTCTAGTCCAGTATAGCCAGCAATCCAGGGAAGTCTTCGGTATGGCACCTACTTTCTCGGAGGTGATATTGGCTGGTCGGAGCATGTGCTTTGGCCCCTCCGACTCAGCCACCATACCGGATTAAATAAAAAAAAATATTAAGAAAAGGACAGTCAGACGGACGGACAGGCGGCGTAGGCTTAGTAATAGGGTCCCATGACCGATACAGAACCCTAAAAATGTATGGTTTAATTACTGAACTCTACACACTATGTTTGATATTATAAAATTTTCATCATAATGATAGTGATCTTGCTGACTTCGTAAAACGTTGGTTTATAGATAACCTCTAAACTGTTATTATCACTGCTTACTTTTTATTCCTTTATCTGAGCGAAGCAACCTTGACACATTGATAGCAATTTGTGCACAAGTGAGTTCTCTGGCTGTGAATTTTGCTATGAAAACAGTTTGTAAATTGTTTCATAGGCATATCAATTTATGATAAATATTTGTATGTTTAATCACGTAATCAGTCAACAAATATTGAGTTATTTAATTATTTATAAGCTTAATTTAGCTAAAAAAATATATTCTCCCATTGGTCAGTTTCGTTTGGCTAAGCAAATGCAGTATTCCATTGCTTAATTCCTGTAGTAAGTAAACATCTCGAAAATAAATTTTGTTTCAATTTGATTTCTCAAGTAGGTAAAAAAAAGTCTACGTAAGTATTTTTTTTTTCTTTATTTTTCAGGAAATCAACAGCACAAGTTATACAAATTATACACATAGAATGAACACTTACGATGGCCTATTAAAGATTTCCATAAGGGATTACATTAATTACGAGCTAGGAAACATGACATATGGAGATATAAGAAAAAATGAAAAAAAAAATAAGCTGTGGTTATTAATGCATGTGATACTTATTCGCTCATCAATGTCTTTATAATCTCATTTCTGAATTTTGATCTAGATAGGTGAAAAATGTCAGTATCAGCAAATAGATCATTGAAGTTACGTACAATTCTAGTGAAAACTGAAAAATATTCTCAAAAGCGACAAAGCATGTAGTACTTGTTGAACTTACAGTTCCATGGGAAAGTAACATACCGAAGGACCACAACATCAAACTTAACAAGTACTGCAACTTAGTAGACCGGATTGTGAGAAACGGATTCAAGACTGATCTCTTCGCTGTGGAAGTCGGAGCAAGGGGACTACCAGCGAAGTCGCTCTACAGTCTCTTCAAGAATCTAGGGCTCCCAAGATCGACGCTAAGCTCATATATGGAGAGAGCTTCGAAAACGTCACTGGAAGCATCCTACAGAATATGGATAGGTAGAGAGAGGGAGGTCGAGAGCGGGACTGGTGGTTTCCCCGCGTCCTAGTCAACGCAGACTAGCTGACGAGGGCTTGAAGCGAGCCGAAACGTGAAGCATGCGCGGGAAATTTAGAGTGGCCACTCGCTAGTCCCGGCCTCGATTAATACCCTCCTCTACTGCCGATGGGCCCGGATATGTTCGGTGAAGCCATCGTAAGCTTAGATCCACACCTTCCTTCCTGAGCATAGTTGATGTGGTGCGCGGGCTCGTGGAGGAGAGCTGTGTGACGTGTACGACGCTGTGAGACGTTTAGTCCCACAATCACTGAACTAGTGGGTTCAGTGCTATCCAAGCGTCCGCGCACCACATCAAATAGCAAGGTAGTATCTGCTAAGAGTCTCCTCTCTTCAAGGGTAAGTATTTTAAAATTCCGGCAACTCATAATTTAGTTAAAAAAGTTAGTTAACAGTTCTTATGTGGTCAATATAATCAATATCTAATAAATAAATTATAATCAAACTTTATGGTTGTAAAAAAAAAGTTTTAAAAAACATAAAACCGACTTCCTAAAAAAAGTAAAACTAAAAAACTATTTAAAATAAAAATATAAAAACCGCCTTCAAAAATATATGAAATAAAAACCTAAAAAAAAAAACGAACCCTAGAGTTGAAGGCGGTGCTAAAAAGGCTACACAAATCACAAAGGATATTATCATCCGCTCATGTTTTCTTTCATGCATCATTTTGCTTGCTTTAGCACCGCCTTCAACTCTAGGGTTCGTTTTTTTTTTTAGGTTTTTATTTCATATATTTTTGAAGGCGGTTTTTATATTTTTATTTTAAATAGTTTTTTAGTTTTACTTTTTTTAGGAAGTCGGTTTTATGTTTTTTAAAACTTTTTTTTTATTTCACAGTTTTTTTTAGTAATTTTTTGCTATTAATGTACTCGGCGGAATCGCTCGGCCTTCGGCCTCGCGATTCCGCCTCGCTTTCCAATCCGATCTTGACCCAATTAAAATAGGACCACGTCAGCTTCGATAGCTCAGTGGTGCAGACAGTCAACTGTCGCTATTGAATTTTAAGCAACGCTGGGTGCGGTCAGTGCTTAGATGGGTGACCGCTGACCGTTGGAGGCTGACCAAGGTTCGGATTCCTCGTAAAACTGTAAGTCCCTTCCCTCGTAATTTTACTTGGTGGTAGGGTTTAACCTTCCCGGGTTGGTACCACCGCACTGAATTAAACGTCGGTCGAAACGGCTATGTAAATAGTTTGTGTTTTCCGACCAGTTCAGTGTAGTCAGCACGATCAAAGGGGGAAGCACTGACATGGCACTGGTGTTATGGGCTGACATCACGGACGTTGTAGGTGATGTTGCAGAACTTAGTAGAATGGACAGACATAAACGTGTTACGGAAGCCTACTTTTATTATAAAATAACCGTCGGAGGACCTTGGTTGAAAATTGTAAAATTTAGTAGAACGGATAGACATGCATATGTTACGGAACCCTACATTCATTTTGCAGAACTTAGTAGAATGGACAGACATAAACGTGTTACGGAACCCTACTTAACAGTTGCACTCCGGGAGTGCCGGCAGATCCCGTGCCACTCTAACTTAACCCTTAACGCAATGACTTAAGGTTTCATTTTAAAAATGACGCTGACGCGATGTCGCGAGTTATACATTTTTACCCACCTAAAAAAGTGCCAAGAGCCGCTAAAGAAGTTTTCACTTCAAAAACCTCAGGGTTATCCCCTTTCAAATAAAAAAAAAAAGAATTTTCAAAATCGGCCCACAATTGACGGAGTAATTGCGTAACAAACATCCAAAAAAAGAAAACATACCGTCGAATTGAGAATCTTTTAGGTCTAAAGTAAATTTCTCGTGAAGACAAATGCAACGAGCCCAAACACGATGGGTTTATCATGTGTAGTTTAGGAGTTCCTATGGCCACCTTCTGTCTCCATCATCAAACCAGCTCGATGGTACTCGGTACAGTAGGTACTGGCCAGGTACCATAATAAATTAAACGCCGGTCGGAAAAGATAAAAAAATTTCAAATTTAGAATATTCATGAAACAAGGGTCCGAATATGTATCACTAGTATATCGATTCATGTATTTCAACAGGACAGAGAAAATTTCAAAATATTAGGTATTTAATACTTTTTAGTTTTTTTTTTTTTGTTTTTTGGAAATCGGTTTAATATTTTTTAAAACAGTTTTTATTTCATTCTTTTTAGTAATATTACATAAAAAAGAATAATCGAAATCGAATAATCGAAATCGATTGAAGTGGTACAGAATTATTCGCCATATGTGTCAGACTGCAAATTGCTGAATAAGTCCACATCACAAATGTTTTGCTGAAGGTAACCACACACCATACTAATTTATCAAACTGAAAATTGCCGAAAACGACCACATCACAAGTTTTGCTGAAGGTAACCACACACCATAGTATTATGCTGATTTTTCGAAAACCACTGAACCAATTTCGATAAAATTGAAATGGGACCACCTCGGAAGTATGACCTAACTAACAAAAAAAGAATTTTCTAAATCGGCCCTCAATTGACGGAGAAATCGTGTTACAAACATACAAAAAAATAAAAATAAAAAAAAAAAAAAAAAAAAAAAACATACAGACGAATTGAGAACCTCCTCCTTTTTTGGAAGTCGGTTAAAAAATGCAACTGTTGAAATGATTTTCAGTGAAGTACTTACTACCTTTAGAATGATGTCATAAAAATGATTGAAAACAGATCACTATATAGGTTTAGGTTCAGATAAAACCATTCACACCTTTGAAAGAGTGGGAGAGTAAAGACACTCACTATTCCTATACAGATTTTTCAGGATAGGCTTGAGAAAATTCAGGAATCGAAAGTGCTCATTATTAGAAAAAAAAATCCTTATCACTCAAATCGAAATTCCATATTTTTTCATACAAAAATTTAAAATTGTAATAAAAACTCGATGGACAGTGAGTATGGGAAGATTTGTCAACAATGATGTCTAGGTCTAGGGAGTGCAATGACCTAGTCCAGTCGCCTTTTCCTTTTGATGTCATTCAAATTTATGTGTTTAGTAATTTTATTTTTATTTAATAAAGGCAGACATTAACCGCTCGATGAAAAGATTTTCACCAAAAAGTACCATAAAATGAGGAATCTGGAAAAAAGTTTCAGAGCTTTTCGTCTTCAAATATGGTGAAAACCCTGAAGTTACGAAATTCTACCCAGAAACAGCCTGTATATTATAAGGTCCCACAATTGTCATCTGACATTGTTCGCTTATATGTATATAACTTAAGAACGCCTTAACATATTTCCATACAGTTTTTGTCTATGTAATGCAACATGTCTCTGCCAGGTTTATAGGCTATATAGCATCAGACCATTATTCAGATGAGCTGAGCGGTGATGATGAGGTGAGTGGGCTCGGAAGTGAACTAATTCGAAACAAAAAATCCTATTCGGTCAGCTTTCATGTGATTTACTCGAAAGCTACTCAACCGATTTACATAGGATTTCCAGCGATATGATCTGTGATGTTTTGGTATTATTGAAATGTGTGTAACATCAAGCCTTTATCTCATAGGGGTCGAGTCGTACAACCAGAAGTACTAAACATTTGAGAATCGCGATCGGTTCTTATCTTAATTCGGTTTAAATCCAATTTACTATTAAACCGACTTTACCGCGAGCGGAGCCGCGGGCACAGATAGGTTGTTATATTTTATATTTGTTTAAAATAAAAACTACCAATAGACTGCCTTCATAACTTGCTTTATCTATTTATTAAAATGTACACAAATGCTCTCATAAACTTTCGTCGTCAGTTCACACACATTGTTCCCTATAGCACTTGACTGAAGACGCCACCAACGACATCGGGGTGAAATATTTCAATAAATGTGCCTTTTTATTGTTATTTTATTACTAAAATATGTGTACTTACATAAAAAATAAAGCAACAAAAAGTTGTTAGTATTTAATTATAAAGAAATACATATTTATAAAGTGTAAATCCCTATAGCACGAGAACACATATTACTGGTATAATAAAAAAACATATATTAATGTTATTATAATTGCCAAAATTACTACGGTGGGGAAACCTTGACACGGCAGGTACATTTGCGTCGGCTACATACGACGCGTTCTATATTTAATTTGAATCACGCGGCGACGCTAAATTTGTCACACCGTATTTAGGTAAACAGACCTAATGCTGCAGCCATACGGTACACTTCATTGAGCTGCGCGCGCGCGTGTGGGTATGTTCGTAACTGTGTACTCGTGTGCGTGGAAAGATTCACCTCTGTTTGTGATCGTCTATAATTAGAGCCGCTTTGCTCTATGCCGCCCGTCACTCAGAGGAAAGTAAATTTCTTTCTAACATCACGACCTGAGTGTATTCGGCTGTGTTCGTAGTGTTCTGTGGCTGGCTATGGCTTGTTATGTTAAATTTGATTGGAAAACAGTCAGTGTCGGCTGTGGGAAGATACGTTTTGACTAATGAACGCGCGGACTAACCTCTTGCAATATTTTGAATAGTGACAGCTCGCGCCGATGACGCCTCACGCTTTGTCCTCTTCGTCTCTTGTTATTGTCATGTTTTTCAGAAGTTCAATCCTGAAGGTAATTTGGTATTTCACTGGTTCGGTTTGCTGTGTTTTTTCGTCAAAGTGAAAGTGCAAGACCGAACGCGGGAAATGTGTGTGCGATGATTTTTATATAGTTGCTTTTTACGCAGTCTTAACTCTTCGGAAGTGTGATGCGGTTAACGATTAGCATGTTTCGCAGGACAAAAGATTGGTTTTTGTTGTTTGTGTCGGCATGGAGTTACATTGAAATGTTTTCTGAACAGAAGTGTGACAATGATGTGACTATCGGTTGTGCATTGGAAAGAACAGGCTGCAATAAATGACATGCAACTTGTTTGTCTGCTGTGTATAATATAATGTATTGGGAATATCTCGGTGACCGTTGATGAAGTTTGTAAGTGTTGTGGATTTGTTTTTTATTAATTTTTTTTTATGGTATCTGACACGCTTGGCTACATCACCTACAACATCCGTGATGTCAGCCCATAAGACCGGGTGAACTACTATTATTTTATACATTTATTCATACATTTCTTTTTATATAAATTTTACAGTTTTACAAAATTAAAACTTAAAATTGATATAAAAACAAATGGAGTTTCATCGGCGGCGGGGCAAGCTCCGGCTACCAACGGTCGGGTCCCAAAAAGAGAAACCTCCGGACAATGCGTGCAGTGTCGAGCAGGGCTGCCTTCAGGATCTGGCCTTTGACCCAACCACTCAGCGAGAGCCTCTCAGGTGGTCGCCGATGCTATTCGCTATCAGCCGATGCGCCTTTTTGGGTTTTTCCCAGTGGTCAGATTGATGGTCAGACTAGTCTGACCAACGGGATTTTTTTTCCTATTGGTTGGATTAGCTCATGATTTAGTAAAGTACTGTTGAATACGAAAATACGAAGAGGTCATATAACTATTAAATATAATAAATAGGTTTTATTTGTGACATTATGGAGTTTGTCGACACTGGTTGGAAACTCTTTGCAAGTTGCTTAAAATACAAAGCGATCAAGTGATATAAAGACTTTATTTTTTCATAGTTGAAACATTTTTGTAAGTTTTAATCGAGGATAAAATCATCAAGTGATATGAACATTTTATTTTATCATTGACTGGACAGATTTTAAAAATGTGTTTGAGGATAAAGTTATTAAGTGATATAACAATTTAATATTTTTTTTATACTGACAGAAAAAAAAAAAATTTTTATTTATTTATTTATTTTAAACACTGACAGCTAACAGCTGGTGCGTGTATTCTGTTTTTTAATTTATGAGTGCACTTGTATTGTTTTTAAAATGCATTTCATTTAAATGGAAACTCCTCATGTGATTAGTGAATTAGATTTTTGTAAAAACATGAAATAAGGTGGAATTAAGGCACTTATTAATTTTATAGTATTCTAAATATTGTGTGACATACATTTAAAGAGTTTATATTCCAAGATTTTTAGGTGTTGCCAGCAAAAAAATCACAAAATGCCTACAAATTCGGGAAAAGAAAAAAAAACAAGTAGGGTGAGTTTATAAAAGCATTTTCGCAGAAAAGTGTAGTTAATGACTTTATAACGCAAACCCTCGAAATGAAAAACAGTTTTGACTTTGATTGTACTTTTTTCTATGTATTTTTTGTTTTTTATCCAGCTGTCAAATTAATCTGACCAATGGGAAAAAAATCCCGTTGGCCAGACTAGTCTGACCATCAATCTGACCACTGGAAAAAACTGAAATTTTTCATTCTGTCCACTGACTGTATGAGTGCAGTGGCGGTTCCCCAGGTGAAGCAAGTGAGGCGCCGCCTCACTTAAAATTATCTTAAAGGTAAAGAAAAAAAAATCAACATGGATGTTTATTTATTGCTAGACTTTGGGCATGTCCTGTCCTCGAAATGAAACTGCAATACAACATTAATAAAATGCTATTATGTAGGTGGTGCCTTTATAAAATTGTAAGGCACCACCTACATACACCTACACTGATGAGTAAGTAGTTCATCGTGCGTAATAGAACCTAAGACACGATACGCATGTAGTCCGACGGTGTTTGTATACGTGTGTATGTGTGTGTGCGCGCAGTGCTGCTGGAGGTCCACCGAGATGCACAGCGCGAGCCCGGAGGGGCAGTACCGCGGCGCCAACGGAGCGCCGCACGGACGCGACAAGGTCGCCATACTCGACGCCGGATCACAGTACGGCAAGGTATGTACATAAATACATGTCGCGCCTGTACACCAGCGGGGTAGGCAGACACAACGAATCTCGGGGAACGAAGAGAACGGGGAGATCTCATTGAAACATTTAAAATTCTGAATACCTATTACAACGTTCCCAGGCTACAAGATATGTTCACCCTTGCTAACACCACTAACCTTAGAGGGCATTCGAAAAAGCTCTTATCACAATCGGTTTAAGCAGACCTCTCGACGACACTTTCTCACCAACAGAGTAGTCGAATCACGGAACAGTCTACCCTGTGAAGTTGTAAATGCTGTCTCGGTGAATAATTTTAAAAACAAACTGGACAATCATAAAATAAAACAAATAAATAAATTAATATTTATTAATTAATTAAAAATAAGACCTTGGTATCACCATCTCCTCCGATCTCAAATGGGAACCCCACATCACAGATATAGTGAAAAGAGCCAACTCCTTGACATATCTCAAAAACCGACTTCCTAAAAAAAGTAAAACTAAAAAACTATTTAAAATAAAAATATAAAAACCGCCTTCAAAAATATATGAAATAAAAACCTAAAAAAAAAAACGAACCCTAGAGTTGAAGGCGGTGCTAAAAAGGCTACACAAATCACAAAGGATATTATCATCCGCTCATGTTTTCTTTCATGCATCATTTTGCTTGCTTTAGCACCGCCTTCAACTCTAGGGTTCGTTTTTTTTTTTAGGTTTTTATTTCATATATTTTTGAAGGCGGTTTTTATATTTTTATTTTAAATAGTTTTTTAGTTTTACTTTTTTTAGGAAGTCGGTTTTATGTTTTTTAAAACTTTTTTTTTATTTCACAGTTTTTTTTAGTAATTTTTTGCTATTAATGTACTCGGCGGAATCGCTCGGCCTTCGGCCTCGCGATTCCGCCTCGCTTTCCAATCCGATCTTGACCCAATTAAAATAGGACCACGTCAGCTTCGATAGCTCAGTGGTGCAGACAGTCAACTGTCGCTATTGAATTTTAAGCAACGCTGGGTGCGGTCAGTGCTTAGATGGGTGACCGTTGACCGTTGGAGGCTGACCAAGGTTCGGATTCCTCGTAAAACTGTAAGTCCCTTCCCTCGTAATTTTACTTGGTGGTAGGGTTTAACCTTCCCGGGTTGGTACCACCGCACTGAATTAAACGTCGGTCGAAACGGCTATGTAAATAGTTTGTGTTTTCCGACCAGTTCAGTGTAGTCAGCACGATCAAAGGGGGAAGCACTGACATGGCACTGGTGTTATGGGCTGACATCACGGACGTTGTAGGTGATGTTGCAGAACTTAGTAGAATGGACAGACATAAACGTGTTACGGAAGCCTACTTTTATTATAAAATAACCGTCGGAGGACCTTGGTTGAAAATTGTAAAATTTAGTAGAACGGATAGACATGCATATGTTACGGAACCCTACATTCATTTTGCAGAACTTAGTAGAATGGACAGACATAAACGTGTTACGGAACCCTACTTAACAGTTGCACTCCGGGAGTGCCGGCAGATCCCGTGCCACTCTAACTTAACCCTTAACGCAATGACTTAAGGTTTCATTTTAAAAATGACGCTGACGCGATGTCGCGAGTTATACATTTTTACCCACCTAAAAAAGTGCCAAGAGCCGCTAAAGAAGTTTTCACTTCAAAAACCTCAGGGTTATCCCCTTTCAAATAAAAAAAAAAAGAATTTTCAAAATCGGCCCACAATTGACGGAGTAATCGCGTAACAAACATCCAAAAAAAGAAAACATACCGTCGAATTGAGAATCTTTTAGGTCTAAAGTAAATTTCTCGTGAAGACAAATGCAACGAGCCCAAACACGATGGGTTTATCATGTGTAGTTTAGGAGTTCCTATGGCCACCTTCTGTCTCCATCATCAAACCAGCTCGATGGTACTCGGTACAGTAGGTACTGGCCAGGTACCATAATAAATTAAACGCCGGTCGGAAAAGATAAAAAAATTTCAAATTTAGAATATTCATGAAACAAGGGTCCGAATATGTATCACTAGTATATCGATTCATGTATTTCAACAGGACAGAGAAAATTTCAAAATATTAGGTATTTAATACTTTTTAGTTTTTTTTTTTTTGTTTTTTGGAAATCGGTTTAATATTTTTTAAAACAGTTTTTATTTCATTCTTTTTAGTAATATTACATAAAAAAGAATAATCGAAATCGAATAATCGAAATCGATTGAAGTGGTACAGAATTATTCGCCATATGTGTCAGACTGCAAATTGCTGAATAAGTCCACATCACAAATGTTTTGCTGAAGGTAACCACACACCATACTAATTTATCAAACTGAAAATTGCCGAAAACGACCACATCACAAGTTTTGCTGAAGGTAACCACACACCATAGTATTATGCTGATTTTTCGAAAACCACTGAACCAATTTCGATAAAATTGAAATGGGACCACCTCGGAAGTATGACCTAACTAACAAAAAAAGAATTTTCTAAATCGGCCCTCAATTGACGGAGAAATCGTGTTACAAACATACAAAAAAATAAAAAAAAAAAAAATAAAAAAAAAATAAAAAAAAAAAAAAACATACAGACGAATTGAGAACCTCCTCCTTTTTTGGAAGTCGGTTAATAAAAAAGAGCTTCCTCGTGTTGTCGCCACTTATAATGCTTAAAATTTACAAGACTTACGTTCGACCGCTTTTGGAATACGGATTCCAGATATGGCAACCATACTTTGTTAAAGACATCCACCAATTGGAACAAGTTCAAAGAAGATTCGCCAGAATTCCCTACGAGCTAAAAAGCTTGAGCTACGAAGAAAGATTAAAAATACTTGAACTGACCACATTGGAAGAACGCCGCGACAGAGGAGACCTCATTGAAGTCTACAAAATACTCACCTCAAAGTATGATTGCCCAGAATTAATTGAAATGTTTGACCTGAACCAGAACTATCACCTTCGTGGTCACAGCAAAAAACTTAACCAGACAGCTTCTAACACAAACATCCGAAAGCACTTCATAACAAATCGAGTGGTGAACGCCTGGAATAAACTCCCACAGGATGTGATTGACTCCCCAAACACAAACACCTTCAAAAACCGATTAGATAAATACATAAAAAGTACATCAACAAACAAATAGCTACAGTGCCCAAGTACGAAAACTAAAAAAAAAAAAATTAAAACAATCATTCATTATCAAAAAAAAAAAGACTGATAAGAACACATCAGCTAGAGCTGCTTGTTCATTAAAAAATAAATAAATAAATAAATAAATTAAAGAAACATACAATTTGAAGATACATAATAAAATTTAACATAAAAGAAAAAAAACTAAACCAGTGAATAACATCCACCAACATCATGGAAATCCGAATGCAATTGGCAGGCGAGTCGTCAATGCGATAGCTCAGCGGTTCCCAAAAGGGGTTCCGCGGGAGGGTCACAGGGGTTCCTTGGGTTACAGCCGGAAAAAGCACAAAACGCTCTCCCTAATCAAAAACGTGTAATATGTTTCTAATTCCAAACTATAGACTTGCTATTCAAATTAAAAAATATGCTAATCCGCCAACAATTTAGTATCAACAATTAGGTATAGGTCACATAAATTAAGTTTTTATGTTCACAATAGCTAATTAACTTTTTTAATTGACTTGGTGTTGCACCAACAGCATGACGATCATTTACGGTTCAGTAGATGAAAATAATTGGGAACCACTGCGATAGCAGCAGATGCAGTGGACGCAGTACTTCTAAAAATCTGTTTGATCCAATCCGGCCTATGTGGGTATGTGGACGGCTTATTCCAACATGACCTTCTTTGGTCCAACATGGTCTTTGCTCTGAGTAGTAACATTCTTTTTTTAGGTTTCCTTATCCCGTAGGGAAGCCTATTACTAAGCCTCCGCCGTCCGTCCGTCTGTCCGAGGGCTGTATCTCTTGAACCGTAATAGGTAGCCCGTTGAAATTTTCACAGAATATGTGTTACTATGGCGGATATAACAACAAAAGAAAATAAGAAAATGTTAAAAATTAAGGGGGCTCCCATACAACAAACGTCCGAAAAATCGATTAGTCACTCTATTGAATAATAGATGGCGCCACAGGCTTTTATAAATTGCAATGTTGAAAGACAAAATATAGGCGGGTCAGAGTGGATAGATACGGAAACCTCCGTGCGTGAGTAAAACTCATACTTAACAGATTTTTTTATATTGTTTGCGCAGGTGATAGACCGTCGCGTGCGCGAGCTGTGCGTGGAGTCGGAGATACTGCCGCTGGACACGCCCGCGTACCACCTCAAGGAGAGCGGCTACCACGCGCTCATCATCTCGGGCGGGCCCAACTCTGTGTACGCCGAGGACGCGCCCAGATACGATGCGGACATCTTCAAGATCGGCCTGCCCGTCCTGGGTTTGTACCATTATAGTGTTACTCGTGGCGGACGAGAAGGCTCCAGGAGGTCCTAGGTCAGTGAGTCACTGGCGAGAAAAAAACTTCACGCTAATGAAACTCTTTTTTTTTATTAATTTAAGCTTGGGGCTTTAGCCATATTCTGTTATGTCAGCCCCATGGTGACTTGAGATATTTCAAAAATTACTTAAACATCCCTCAATGTGAGATCATTTTTAAAGAATTTTATAACCTCGTGTTCATTGAGAGTGGATTACATAGTGAAGTAATGAGAACCAAATAAACAGGTTCATCCTATCCGTCTGTATACCTGCTGACCGTAACCTGTCAACTTAAGTGCCGAACACACTGCCATATGAACTTTGCCACGGTAGCGGTGAAATGAAGCTGTGCGTTATTTGTGCGTGTTCAGGTATCTGCTACGGTATGCAGATGCTGAACAAGGAGTTTGGCGGCTCGGTGCTGCGGAAGGACGCGCGTGAGGACGGACAGTACGAGATCGAACTGGAGACCACGTGCCCGCTATTCAGGTGATACTTATAAACACTGATCTACAATATAGTACTTGATAAGCAGCGGGTGGCCGAGTGGTTTGGGCGTCGGCTTCTCATGCAAAAGGTCCGAGGTTCGAATCCGGTCAGCGTGTACCAATGAGTTTTTTCTGACGAAAAAATTTACGTGCATACTTACACCTGCTGCTTCACTGTTCGGAACCGGTGTAAAACTGTAGGTCCCTTCCCTTACCCCTTACTAGGTGGTAGGCTCAAATTGTAGCCGACTGGGTTGATACCACCGTACTGGATGTAAGATGGCCGCATAGCAGCCTCGGCTGTGTTCTCCTCTAGTCCAGTATAGCCAGCAATCCAGGGAAGTCTCCGGTATGGCACCTACCTTCGCGGAGGTGATATTGGCTGGTCGGAGCATACGCTTTGGCCCCTCCGACTCAGCCACCCATACCGGATTACATAAAAAAAAAAAAAAACTCTGATCCACACCCTGATGTCAGGTCGTGCTCCGACCGTCGCTGTTGTCCAAAGGTTGAAAGTCGCCCAGCGAGCAATGGAGCGAGCCATGCTGGGAATATCGCTACGTGATATGGTGCGCAACGAGGCAATCCGCCGACGCACCAAAGTAGTCGATATTGGACACCGGGTGGCTAAGCTCAAGTGGCAGTGGGCTGGGCACGTCAGCCGAAGAGACGATGACCGTTGGAGTAACCGTGTCCTACACTGGCGGCCGTGGACAGGAAAACGGATTGTGGGAAGACCACCCGCCAGGTGGGACGACGACGTAAAGTAAGTCGGCGGAAAGCAGTGGTTCCGTATCGCTGAAGGCCGGGAGGACTGGAGGAAAATTAGAGAGGCGTATGTCCAGCAGTGTACGCTTACACGCTGACTGACAGACTGACTGACTGACTGACTACACCCTGATGAGCCCTTCTCATACATCACTCCAAAAAAAAAAACATGGCATCGACCAAAGGAGCTTATAAGCGTATTTCACAATAAGTGATGCTTGTGTTACATGACTCACCGCATCGTCTTATGTCTGCAAATATGCGAATGAGGAGCATACAACAGTCTTAACAAATAAAACATAATTCTCAAAAAGAGTGCTCAAGAACGATAAATAAAAGAAAAAAAAATAAAAATCGAAGATAATGACAGAAACAACAGTCTCCGGTATGGCACCTACCTTCTCGGAGGTGACATTGGCTAGTCAGAGCATGTGCTTTGGCCCCTCTGACTCAGCCACCCATACAGGATTCCATAAAAAAAAAAAAAAAATAAATAAAAAAATTTTACCGGATTTAGATGTATTAGCCTAGGCTGCTGGTCTAAAATAAATAAATAAATAAATAAATTCATAGCATGAGGTTTTTTTTTATGGAAACTGACACGGTTCGCTACATCACCCACAACATCCGTGACTTCAGCCCATAGCACCGGGTGAACTTGGTGCCATGTCAGTGCTTCCCTTCGATCGTGCCGGCTACACTGAACTGGACGGAAAACACAAACTATTTACATAGCCGTTTTGACCGATGTTTTATTCAGTGCGGTGGTACCAACCAACCTGGGCGGGTTGAACCCTACCACCGAGTAAGGTAGGAAGGGAAGGGACCTACAGTTTTACGTGGAATCCGAACCACGGTCAGCCTCCAACGGTCGAGCGGTCACACATCCAAGTACTGACTGCGCCCAGCGTTGCTTAACAATCAATAGCAACAGTCGACTGTCTGCACCACTGAGCTATCGAGGCTAACAATCGTTTCAAAGTATTCGAGAGAGATCATCCTTCCAATGTGACCAAACCACCGAATCGTTAATTTCTCAATCGTTGTCACTTTATCGCTGACTCTTCGTCTGGCCACAATAATAAATTGCTCGTGTGTCTCCACGGCAGCCGGCTAGAGAAGCTGCAGCCGGTGCTGCTGACGCACGGCGACAGTGTGCAGAAGGTGGGCGAGCGGTTCCGCGTGGGCGCGCAGAGCTCCAACCACGTCATCGCGGCCATCTACAACGAGCAGATGAAGCTCTACGGTGTGCAGTTTCACCCTGAGGTACTCTCTTCTGTAGTCACCCCCCGTGTAGGTATGACACTGTACCAGTGGCGGTTCCCCAGGTGAAGCAAGTGAGGCGCCGCCTCACGCCGCCTCACTTAATTATCTTGAAGGTAAAGAAAAAAAAAATCAACATGGGTGTTTATTTATTGCTAGACTTTGGGCACGTCCTGTCCTCGAAATGAAAACTGCAATACAACATTAATAAAATGCTATTATGTAGGTGGTGCCTCACTAAAATTCATTGGCCAGAGCCGCCACTGCACTGTACAGTTGACACTGCTCTCAGTACAGTTCCACTTTATTTATTAATGCAATATGTTACCAATGTTACACTTGGGTACATCAAACTGAATTATTTTACGGTGAGAAAGAATGGGCAAGAAGATTTGCCTGCAGTTGAGATATTTTTTTCTTTAATATTTTCTTAAATTGTTTTATTAAAACATTTTTTTTTCAATCTAGTAGGCTAAAATATCTAAGTTTAAAAGGGTAGACGGGCCAGAAAATGGCATAGGCATTAAGTGTTACCCTGTGAACGCGCAAAAGGCCTGCAATGGAGTGGGCTTAAGCGCGGAGAACGAGTCCGAACAACAAGTGTTACCCTGTGCATTGTTGACTTTGATTTGGAAACATTTTTGGATTGGATTTTCAGGAAGATGTGAAGTCAGAGTATTGACAATTTTGTAGTGTTTTGACATTTAATTATGCCCACGTGAGTTAATCCATCAAATTCTGCCTACCCATCAATGATACTTGTGCAATACCACTTCATAGCCAACACAAAAGCCCTCCGAATCCCACTTCATCTGCCGAATTCTTTGTTTGTGTGGCACTGCAAAGGTGGGAAACGAATTCGCAACAATCTTTTCCTACTCCTGTAATCCATGCGGATCCAAAATTGCAGATAATTTTTTTTTGCCTATGGGCATACATAAGTCCACCTACAAGTAATACTATCACCTCGTTGTTCAAATTGTCAGAATTCCTAACTAGTTCAAAGCCTCTTGATCTGCATATTTAAAAAAGAGTGGTGTTTTAGACCAATTTACGTAAATGTTTTTCTTTAGCACGTTGTAAATCTGCAGGTGGATCTAACGCCGAAGGGAAAGCAGATGCTGTCGAACTTCCTGTTCGAAATTGCAGGCCTGTCCAGGACGTTCACACTCAAGAGCCGGAGGGAGTCCTGCATCCAGTACATACGCGACACCGTCGGCGACAATAAAGTTCTGGTAAAGTTGTTACAATCATGAAGCAAGATAGCTGTGCCAAACAATAACTGAAGCTCTCTAGCACTGAACTTTGTAATAAGGTGTGGGATAGAATCTGAGTAGTCCAATGGAAATATGTTTTTCTCCTTTTTTTACCTAATTGCTGCAATATTCAGACTGATAAAGACAACTCCTTGCATCATTATCCTAACGGGGGATCTTACACCCTCGAGGGAAAAAAAATTCAAGGCATTAGAGCAGCAATGATTGGAAGAGATGGCACAGAGACCCCTGTTTGCAGACTAAAGGGGATTGCACCATTTTGTAGCCGTAGGAGCCACTGCAGCTATGCAAGACCATCATTATCATTAGAGTGTGGAAGACCAACAGACATACATTGACACAAAATTTACACATTTACGAACCTTTTTACCTTAGAACCTCTCTCTCCTACATAGTATCCATTGACACAATCATATACACATTTCTGATTGTCTTATCCCAGCTCTATTGTACATGGTTTGTCTCTGCCCAGGTGCTGGTGAGCGGTGGAGTGGACTCGACCGTGTGTGCAGCGCTGCTGCGGCATGCGTTGCACGAGGATCAGGTTATAGCCGTGCACATTGACAATGGTACGTGTCATATTTCAAATTACAAATAATTTTAAAAATTAAGAACTACTTCTACTAAATTAAGAGCGACTTAAAACTGCTGCAACTCCGTAGGGACATCGGCTCCCTAAGTGTGTTCTATCGTCTATTTCATGGGGAGTGTTCGGAGAAGCTGCTTAACGCGATTCCGTCGTCCCCATTCCACCTCCGCACTACGCGTACTGAGCAGGGGATGCACCCCTATAAAATCGACCTACCGAGGAGCTGTAGGTCTTTTATTCACAGAACTGGGAAAATGTGGAACGCACTCCCTGCTCATCTATTTCCTCCCAAGTACAGCCGGGGGTTTTTCAAAACCCGATGTACAAGTGAACCCAAGTACAGCCTGGGGTTTTGAAAAACCCCAGGCTGAGGCGTGAGAAGGCTCCTATCAGGCCGGCATGGCATTTGCAATCCCCGTGCATCACAGAATGTCCATGGGCATCGTAAGTCACCTACTCGTAAGTGAAACGATGCCACATGTCGCGCTTTCTAAAAAAAAAAAAACTAGCATCAGGGGTCAGACAGGGCTCTGCGAGGGGTCCAGTATTTTTTAAGCTATTTTAATTTGTACATGAAATGGGTTTTTGATCATGACTGAGTTGAGATTGCAGATTTTGAATTGAGGCTAAACTTTTGGCACATCATAAGATTAGAGCACTGGCGTTGACAGTGCTAAGAAAGGTCACCATGGTAACTGAGCACCGACACTAGTCTCTTTCATTGTTAGGTTTCATGCGTCAAAACGAATCGGCGAAAGTGGAGAAATCGCTGCGCGAGCTCGGCGTGCGTCTGCACGTAGTGAACGCGGGGCATCAGTTCCGGCAAGGCAGCACGACGGTGCGCGAGGCGGGCGGGCGCGTGCGGCACACCTCGATGCTGTGCCACACCGCCGTGCCCGAGGACAAGAGGAAGATCATCGGCGACGTGTTCATACGCACCGCGCAGCACACCGTCACACAACTCAACCTCAAGTAAGTCTAACTAGGCAGCATTACTTTTTTTTTATGGAAACTGAAACGGTTGGCTACATCACCTACAACATCCGTGATATCAGCCCATAACACCGGGTGAACTTGGTGCCACGTGCTTCCTTTCGGTCGTGCCGGCTACACTGAACTGGACGGAAAACACAAACTATTTACATAGCCGTTTCGACCGACCTTTCATTCAGTGCGGTGGTATCAACCCGGGCGGGCGAAACCCTACCACCTAGTAATATAAGAAGGGAGTCATATCCCTTAGTCGCCTTTTACGACATGCACGGGGAGAGATGCAGTGGGGCTATTCTTTTAAAGTACTGGCCCCACACGGTAGAAAACTATATGCACATACTCAGTGGCGGCTGGTGACTTCAGTGACCGGTAGTGCGCTAAGTACCTACCTAAGTACCTTCCCAATACATTCCCAATATTATTTTAAGATTGCGACTTCCCAATTTTTTAAACGCCTGCGTTTTATTATTGTACATGCCTAGTACTCAAAGAGTTGCAAAAAACAAGAAAAAAAAATTCAAACAAGTTTTTTAACTCATTTTTAGTTACTTTATGAACACACCCATAGACCACAACACTACTGCAGCTTTCAAAAAGAAAACAGTAGTAATGTCCCAAAAATACTTAAAAAAATATATAAAAATAAAAGCATTTGAAAAGTAGGAATTGAACCCGGGATCACCTGATTGTAAAGCCTTACCTTTAACCAACGCTTAGGCAAATATCGGCACTACTTAATTCACATTATCACGTGACAGAAAGCACAAAACCTAACCATATCCATTTTAAATATTCGCGCGCTAACGGATCAAACACCAGCGCGCTGTCATGTGACATCACATGACAGCGCGCTGACTCTAGGTGACGGACTCTTGCAAAACGAATCGCTCGCGACGTGTCGCACGCGCGGCTATTCACGATATAGCGCCCTTGTTTGGCGCTCGTGCGCCGCACGCAGAACTCCATTTCGGTCTATACTGTTTCTATGAAGTATCTTTTGTCTCACGCGCCAGCGGTGTTTTGCCGATCCCGATACATTCAGTATGGGAGGCCTGCGTGCGCTTTTCGATTCCGCACGGGCGCGCTAACGATGGCACAGGTTTACTCGCAATTTTAACGTAGGTATGTTTTAAGGTAAAATAATATTATTCATTTTGAGTGAAGTGAAGACTTCTCGTGGTATGGTAGTGCGGCGCACGAGCTCACTTTATGACCAGCCGCCAATGCACATACTAACAAAGTACTAAAAAAATAAAGCATAGTCTAAAAAAAAAGAAAAAAAATATATTTGTGTGGTCTCTTTTTGTAACATTGTCTGTTAATTGAACAATGTCTCTTTTTGTAACATATTTGGTTGTTGTGCGCGCAGCGAGGAGCAGGTGTTGCTGGGTCAGGGCACGCTGCGGCCGGACCTGATAGAGTCGGCGTCGTCGCTCTGCTCGGACAATGCGGCCACAATCAAGACGCACCACAACGACACGGACCTGGTGCGCTCGCTGCGGCAGCGCGGCCGCGTCGTCGAGCCGCTCAAGGACTTCCATAAGGACGAGGTATTATACTTTTTTTTTTTTTTTTTAAACTGACACGGTTGGCTACCTCACCTACAACATCCGTGATGTCAGCCCATAACACCGGGTGAACTTGGTTCCATATCAGTGCTTCCCTTCGGTCGTGCCGGCTACACTGAACTGGACGGAAAACACAAACTATTGCCGCCTTTGCACCTTATGTAAATTTTCCAATGTATTTATTACTGTTTAATGTTTACTGGAGCAATAAAGAATTTTCTATCTATCTAACTATTTACATAGCCGTTTCGACCGACCTTTCATTCAGTGCGGTGGTACCAACCCGGGCGGGTTAAACCCTACCACCTAGTAATATAAAAAGGGAGTCATATTCCTTAGTCGCCTTTTACGACATACACGGGGAGAGATGCAGTGGGGCTATTATTTTAAAGTACCGGCCCCACACGGTACGAAAGAATTTCTATCTAAATTTAGAGATAAAGATAGACAGAGTTAGATATTGAGAGTAAGACATATAGGTAGTAGGTAGACATTTCGAATTAGAGATGGGTAAAGAGAGACAGATATTGAGAGTTACAGATAAGCAGAAATTGAGATATGAATTATTATTTAAGGAATGGTATAATTTTATAAACTGATCTAATAATTGTCCTCGAGATTCACAAGTATATATTTTTTTATGTAATCCGGTATGGGTGGCTGAGTCGGAGGGGCCAAAGCGATGCTCCGACCGGCCAATATCACATCCGAGAAGGTAGGTGCCATACCGGGGACTTCCCTAGATTGCTGGCTATACTGGACTAGAAGAGAACACAGCCGAGGCTGCTATGCGGCCATCTTACATCCAGTACGGTGGTAGCAACCCAGTAGGCTACAATTTGAGCCTACCGCCTAGTAAGGGGCAAGGGAAGGGACCTACAGTTTTACACCGGTTCCGAACGGTGAAGCAGCAGGTGTAGATATGCACGTAAATTTTTTTGTCAGAAAAAACTCATTGGTACACGCCGACGGGATTCGAACCTCGGACCTCTCGCATGAGAAGCCGATGCCCAAACCACTCGGCCACCCGCCGCATAACTAGTTCCTCTTCGTCTGGGAGCTTCGTGCAAAACCAGCCAATGTCCTTCGCGAAGAACCGCAAGGCGGCCGGGGTAGTCGCGAACATCCGCAACGTAAGACGGAGAGGGGAGTGAACGTGTTTTGTGTTGTACCCGGTAAGGTGCGAGCGCTGGGCGTGGAGCTGGGCCTGCCGGCGCCGCTGGTGGAGCGGCACCCGTTCCCCGGCCCCGGGCTCGCCATCCGCGTGCTCTGCCAGGACGAGCCGTACGCCGAGAGGGACTTCTCCGAGACACAGGTGCGTTGATGCGGGGTTTATTTTTTTTTCTTTTTTTTTATGGCAACTGACACGGTTGGCTACATCACCTAGTCAGCCCATAACGCCGGATGAACTTGGTGCCACGTCAGTGCTTCCTTACGGTCGTGCCGGCTACACTAAACTGGACGGAAAACACAAACTATTTACATAGCCGTTTCGACCGACCTTTCATTCAGTGCGGTGGTACCGCTTGTGCAGTGGTCACTTTTACTGTCGAACACGAGACTATAGTTCGTAAAATATGGCTTGACACATTTGCTTAGCCACTATGACAGATGTGAAAGTGGCTAAGCAAATGTGGTAACTGAAATAAATCTTTCTTTTTTTCTTTCTTCTTTCAAAGTGACATTCTAGAATAGGGTTGGGACCTAGTTAGGACGACGTTGAAAATCGATCATAATTGATCAGCTGGCGAACTAAACTGGATGATTTTGAATTTGTTGGTTTTAATTTTTTTTTTATTTTGAACGTTTGAATTAAAAACAAAACTTTGAATTTAAAAAGATATTACTTACATAATATTTAGATTTATATATTTGCAACATCGATCATCATCATCATCAAGATCGATCGAACATGATTTGATTTTTTATATTGTCAAGATCAAACATCACTATGCGTGTGCTTACCACCAATAAAGTATGAAATTGTCGTGCATGCATTTTACTTTAAAGAAATACTGAACTTTGTGCGTGCTTTCAATGACATCTGTCACAGAGATCAAGCTATATTTTACGAACTCTCATCGTTCACTACAACTAATCGCAAGAATAAAACCCGAAATACAAAGAGGCAACCCTTTAACGTAGTTTTCAAAATGATTAGAACATTTTCATTTCACAGAAGAACAAACGAACATATCTTCCCCCACTCCTACAATCCACAGATCTTCAAATCGCGGGTTAATAGCCTTTCCCCAGCAACATTAGTCCACCTCCAAGCCGGACTGGCACCTCCTCGGGGGTGAAATTGGCTGCGCCTGAGGTTGCGACCTCGGACAGAGTCACCCAGTTCGGTAGCAATAAAAAAAAAAAAAAAAAAAACGCACAAAAACAGCCCCGATGTCGCCTCTGATTTTATTGACGTGAGACGGTTTAAGAGACCGAGATTGGTCGCTCGCTAGGTCACGTGCTGTATTGAAACATTCTATGGGCCCTGATGTGTTTGGTGAAGCCATTGAGTGTGCTGTACATCACGCACCCTATGTCAGTTTGGTGTGTAGAACCTTGTCATACTGGTCACATTATTCATTGAGTGACATGGTTCCCAAGTTTCAATTTTAGGGTAGACCTTAACGTCCGCTTCTATAGTCTAATGTAACCTGCTGATGTTTCAAAGTTGTCTGTAACCTCCCCTTACAGAGCTGTCCGAGACCTCCACATTCAGAGTTGTCTGTAACCTCTGCTTTTAGAGTTGTCCGTAACCTCCACTTTCAGAGTTGTCTGCAACCTCTGTTTTCAGAGTTGTCCATAACCTCCACTTTCAGAGTTGTATGTGACCTCTGCTTTCAGAGTTGTATGTGACCTCTGCTTTCAGAGTTGTCCGTAACGTTTACATACATTAAGAGTTGTTTTTTTTTATACTTTATGAAATAGGGCTTTAGCCGACTGTCGACTATGCCAGCCCCATCGTGTAACCTCCACTTTCAGAGTTGTCCATTAACCTCCACTTTCAGAGTTGACTGTAACCTCCGATTTCAGAATTATCCGTAATAACCTTTCCATACATTCAGGGTTATTCGTAACCTCAACTTTCAGAGTTGTCCGTTAACCTCCACTTTCAGAGTTGTCCAAAACCTTCACATTCAGAGTTATCCGCAACCTCAACGTTAAGAGTTGTCCTTAAACTCCAGTTTCTGAGTTGTCCGTGACCTCCACTTTTAGCGCGTAGAGTCAGCGTGTCAACTACAACTACAGCCTTGGATTCTATTCAGCGACGAGCCATTCGCCTCATTGGTGACTCTGTACTCACAAAGGACGTTCAACCTCTAAAGCACAGACGTATCGTGGGGTCATTGAACCTGTTTTATCGGACCTACTATGGCCGCTGCTCTGACGAACTTGCTTCCCTTATACCTCCTCCTTTTCGCCTTCGCCAAACCCGTCATACTCTCGCGGAACACCCCGAAAGAAGAGTTCTTCGAACTGCACGATTCTCTAAATCGTTCTTGTGACGCCTCCTCCTCGGCGGTGAAATTGGCTGCGCCTGAGGCTTCGACCTCGGGAAGAGCCACCCCGTTCGGAAGCAATAAAAAAAACTACGTACATCCAAATGCAGGTTATACTTGTTGAGCTTAGCATTTATTAGTGGCTTGTGTTACAACAGGTGATAGTGAAGATAATAGTGGAGTACGCGTCTATGTGCGTCAAGTGTCACGCGCTGCTGGGCCGGGTGTCCAACACGACCACGCCGACCGAGCAGGCCGAGCTGAAGCGGATATCGTCGCGCGCACCCATCGCGGCCACACTGTTGCCAATACGAAGCGTCGGAGTGCAAGGTACTATCGCATTAGTTCGTTAGTAGTTAGCAGATAAACTAAGGGACCCATACTACGTGACCGATTTGGGGGGGGGTTCGAAAAATACCACGGTCAGTCACAAGGGGAGGGGGGGGGGGGGGGGGGGGGGGGGGTAGTGCCAAGTCACGTAGTTACAGTTATATATTTAATTGTTTATAAAAAAGAAGTTCAATATGGGAATATCTTGTCCAAAGTTGTTGAAAAGTGTACTGTTATTTTAAATAAATACCTACCTGTACATCATTTCCTGCCGATTTACTACCTTGTACCGTTTACACCACACTTAGAACTCAAATATTGATTAAATAGGCTAAAAATAGCCATTTCTGTATCACATGCATTAATAACCACAGTTTATTTTTTTTTAATTTTTTCTTATATATCTCTATATATGTCATGTTTCCTACCTCGTAATTAATGTAATCCCTTATGGAAATCTTTAATAGGCCATCGTAAGTGTTCATTCTATGTGTATAACTTGTGCTGTTGATTTCCTGAAAAATAAAGAAAAAAAAAGAAATAGCTATTTTATAATATTTAAAATACTACGTGAAAATGGGGGAGGGGGGGGGGGGGTGGGGTCTGAGCACATACCACGGTAGGTCACAAGGGGGAGGGGGTCAAAAAGTGGGAAAAATCGGTCACCTAGTATGGGTACGAGCCCTAACCTACGTCTGCACTAATATTATAAAGACGTAAAGGTGAGGACGAGATGCCGTGCTAAAGGGCGACAGGCTTGCCACCGAGTCGTGCAGCTGGTGGGTCTTTGTGCCTTACTTGCTGCCTGATAGTTATCTTGTCCGAATACTTTGCTAAACGTGGCGGTAGATGTTGTGTTGCAATTTTCCATAGTTCTTGCAGCACAACACCGATTACTCTGCTTACCCTGATTGTCGGGATACAGCCTGTGTGGTATGTATGTATGTATAGGTAAAGTTTGTAAGTAACTAATAGCCTTTCCCCAGCGACATTAGTCCACCTCCAAGCCGGACTGGCACCTCCTCTGGGGTGATATTGGCTGCGCCTGAGGCTTCGACCTCGGGCACAGCCGGCTAGTTCGGAAACAATAAAAAAAAAAAAAAAAAGTTTGTATGTAGAAGGTAATCAGTGAAAACCCTCATTAAATTTTTTTAATTCTTTGAACAATATTTGGAATGGACCTTCATGATGGACATTGGCTATGCGAGCCGCGGGAAAAAGCTAGTATTATATACAATACATACATACATACATAGCGTCACGCCTGTTTCCCGGTGGGGCAGGCAGAGACTCCAGGTACGTGCGTCTAGGGCGACCCTTTCCGACTCTTCCACCCACATTTGCTTCATAAAATTTCTTTCGTTAGTCTCCTGTCATCAATCTTCCAAAATGACCGAACCACAGAAGCATTCCTTTCTCTTTCCTTGTCACTATATCTTCTTTCAGACCGCAGCGCTCTCGCACTCCACTATTTCTTAATCTATCTTTCCTTGTACTCCACACATACTCCTCAACGTGCGAATATTTTTCAATATACTCGTTTTTATATAGAAACATCGACAAATCCAGGAATTGGAGAAGAAAAAAATATTTTTAACCTGTACGCTCCCGCGTTATAATATGTCTACAGCCCCCAGACTCCCGCATGGGCGTGGCCCGCGGACGGCGCGCGCGCACATGAGCGCCGACCTCGACATAAACGCAGATATTTCGGAAACTAATAAAGTTAGATCTATAAACTCTTCTGTCCTAGAAAGCCTAGAAAATTTCCTAAAATCCATGTGAAACAGTGAGGCTTACCTTGTTTAGAAGTACCAGATATTTTAGGTAGAAAAAAAAATCCCAATTTTTTTTTGAAAAATTCATTATAAAATAAATTCAAAACATACCTTTACAATATTTATATCAGAATACTCGTAAAGAAACATACTTTTAGAAATAGTAAAGTATAATATACGTTTTCTTTACAGAAATCAGCGAAATCGGATGTTCAACATGAACATCCTGGGACATTCCGTAAACTCCGAGATGGCACGCGCGTGATATTTTTTCCCAATTTTATAAATATATTATTTGAACTAAACCTTCTTTTATTTTGCAACTGATCGTATGTTTGTATAATAATGCGAAGAAAATTGGAAAAATAAGCTATATTTCCATGAAAAATATGCCCCCAAAGTCATGTTTACACATTTCATACAAAAATAAACAAACATTTTTGAGCGACGAAAAATATGACTTTTGTCGCCACCCGAACTCGTAATGCATCTTCTATTGGTAGAATAACTAATAAATAACACTATTTACTAACCTTTAGCTCATAGATGCACTTGAATACACTTATAATAAATAATTTCGCAGAAGTGCGTCACCTCGAAACTCGTGAGAAATAGGAGAACAAAGAAACTGTCAGCTGACAGCTAGCGTTCGTTTTATTATTCATAATTGGTCTTTGGAGACAAGAAAAATGGTTAGTTCATAATTGCCGGTATCACTTATAGCCCCCATCAACGATTGAAAGAGCAATAGACCAATTCGTGCGACCGTAATTTGAGAATAAAGATGGGGTCCGTTTCGGGCCCAAGATAATTGGCGGAAAAAATATATGGGCTCCGTTTCGGTTCCATAGGAGCTGCCAGGTTAAGCCTGTAACATATTCAACTGAGGTGGGAAATTGTTGTTGTTTATTGTTGTTTATTTATCCTCTCTTGGCAGTACACTGCGCTCAGATTTGTCATATTTACATTGTAACATTCCGCCAGTTCGATTATCACAGAGAAGAAGAACTGACAAGAAACATCACTGGAAATTTAATTCAAAATAAAAATATATAATATAAAATAGTGCACTTATACAAAAATGTTTGCCACTAATAACCTTTCAGACATATGACGGAAAGCACTTATGAAAACGACACCATCAAATCAGTAGCTGTCGAGTTGACATAGATAATTTTATAATTTTGCAGGAGACGCACGGACGTACAGCTACGTGGTGGCGTTGTCGACTGAACGCTACCCGCCAGACTGGAAGGATATGCTGTACCTAGCGAGGATCATACCACGAATCTGTCACAATGTCAATAGGTGAGCATTAGAAAAGAATATTATTTATTGTATAATTTCATCCATAGGTAGGTAACCTACGCTTGGACATGTCGAAAATTCCGCCAGTTCTAAATTCAATGCAAAGAGGAACGTTGCATCATCGTAATAGTTACAAAATGTCCTACAAAATCTATACCTTACAATGCACTGACCTTTGGTTTGATTCAAAATATAGTGAGGTTAAGTTTTTTTTTCAATTCCACCCACTTAGCAATGAACACGGATGGCTCGGCGCTGTATGGAATCCAAGGACGCAAGCAGATATTCAGATATAGTATATTAAAGATACATTTTTGTACTTGTGTTCAGGGTGTGCTACGCATTCGGCGGTTTAATCAAGGAGCAGGTGACAGACATCACGCCCACCTTCCTCACGCAGCACGTCATCTCAACTGTGCGGCAAGTCGACGATCTCGCCACGCAGGTACGCACTCTACGTCTCTTGTGGTAACGTTCAACTTTCTGCTGCAAAAGCTTTGGTTATTAAACGCTACGCGGTGCGCAACTGGCGCCCAGCGTGGGGGCGTGAGCATATTTTATTTATTTTATATATATTTTTTTCATCTATTTAGTTTTGGTTCACTTAGTTACTTTTTTTAGCCTTATTCAGATGAGTGTCCAAACACAGATTTTGCTGATTTGCACTGATAATGTCCTCTGGAAGTTGGTTCCGATCTTCGACAACTCTGTTGGTTACGAAGTGCTTGCGAGTGTTGGTCTTGTGCTCTGTTATGTTTAGTTTCAGAGAGTGTCCAAGCAGGTGAGTGTTTTGATTAAGGGTTAACATTTCCTTCATTACACTTCACAGTCTCAGTAAGCATTTTATACGCATCAGTCAAGTCAAGTCGCCCTGGATCCGTCTTTTTTGCAAAGTTGGTAGATTGAGGATCCTTTTTTTATGGAAACTGACACGGTTGGCTCCATCACCTACAACATCCGTAATGTCAGCCCATAACACCGGTCGAACTAGGTGCCATGTCAGTGCTTCCCTTCATTTCATGTCAGTGCTTCCCTTCATTTCATGTCAGTGCTTCCCTTCATTTCATGTCAGCTACACTGAACTGAACGGAAAACACAAACTATTTGCATAGCCGTTTCGACCGACGTTTCATTTAGTGCGATGGTACCAACCCGGGCGGGATAAACCCTACCACCTAGTAAGGTAAGAAGGGAAGGGACCTACAGTTTTACGTGGAATCCGAACCGCGGTCAGCCTCCACGGACGACGGTCGAGCAGTCACCAATGCCAAACTTGTACTGTTCTTAAGTAAAGGCCACTTGACTTTCGCCCCCCGCGCAAAATATAAATAACATAGGATAAGAGTATTAGTAAGTCGCAATGAGGAATTAAATGATATTTAGCATTTAATAGATCGAAAACTCTATCCACAAGTGACTTGCTTGAGTATTGCGTCCATAATCGCGCACAAACTTGACGGCTTACACTATACCAAACCGCAAGTGCTACTTGTAATATTGTTTAGCGCCTTCGGAAATCTGCCGCCCCTAGGCCGCAGCCTATACAGCCTAATGGGAAATCCAAGACTGGCGGTCACCCATCCAAGTCCTGACCACGCTCAGGGTTACTTAACAACAGTCGACCAACCGCACCACTGAGCGACCGAGGCTGACAAAGGCTTTTCTTCGTAAGGCAATGTTTTTAGCTGCCAAGGGATTTTGCTCATGTAGTTGACGCTGCGTCTGATTATTGCAGGTGCTGATGTCGTCGGGATGCGGCTCGCGCATCGCCCAGATGCCGGTGGTGCTGATACCAATCCACTTCGACCGCGACGCGGCGGTGCGCGCGCCGTCGTGCCAGCGCTCGGTCGTGCTCCGGCCGTTCCTCACGTCGGACTTCATGACCGGCCTGCCGGCGCCGCCCGGCTCCGACCAGATGCCGCAGGATGTTAGTGCCCTTTTGTGTTTATAGACGCACTGTCGACCGTGATGAAAAGTAAAAAACCCCCTTGTTTTTACATACATACATACATACATAGCGTTACGCCTGTTTCCCGGTGGGGTAGGCAGAGACAACGGATCTCCACGTGCCACGATCCTGACACACCTCCGCCGCCTCTTCCACTCCCATAATGTTCTTCATGCATGCTCGTCGGTTATGCTTCGTCCCTTGTTTTTTTTTTCTTATAAAATCTGACACCGTTGGTTCTTATCACTTTCTGCACCTTTGATTTTGGCCCATAACACCTTGGTGAAGTAGATGCCGTGTCAATGCTTTCTACTGTTAATGCCGGCTACACTGAAATGGACATAAATTACGAACTATTGTCCCAGCTGTTTCAAAGGACGTTTATTTATGGTGGGTTAAAACCTAGCAATGTAAGTGAAGGGATTTAAAGTTTCTCGTGGAACCCGAACCATTGCTGGACTCAACGATCGAATGGTCACCCATCCTGTCGAACTGTCAACCGTCCAAATGCTTAACTTCGACAAATGAACGTTTATACATTGCACCATCGCGCTACCGATGATGTTACAAATTAAATGGGTGCTGTTTTTTTAATCTTAATTTAAGTTTAGGGCTTCAGCCGTATTCGGAAATGTCAGCCCCATGGTGACTTTCAAGTTGATAGAGTTCAGAAATTAATTAAACATCCCTCAAAGTGAGAGAACTTTTAAGGAATTTTATAACTTCTTGACAGTGCGCGGAGAGTGGATCACTCAGTGCACAATGTATAGCACATACCAAGTTCATCCCATCCGTCTGTAAACTGATGACTAAATCCTTTCTCAGGCCGACATTCCGCCCACACTCCATGAGAACATGAAATTGGTCCTCCTCTTTCATGCAAAAGCTACAATTTGGCGACTCTGTTTTACGCATTAAAAATGCACTTTTGTTTTGTGGAGTGTGACCTGACTGAAGCCTTAGAACTGTTAGCGATGTCCACTCTTGACATATGTAGGCCCACAAACCACGGTTGTTGTCTTGGTTCACTTTGCAGGCCTTTATACCAGATACCCTTTCTCGCTGATATTCCATCAAAATGCTCTTTCCATTGAGGGTAGCATATTTTCTTTATATGTGGCAGAACATCAGTGAAAAAGGGTTTACACTTCCATACATTGTCGCATCCAACAGCACGTATAGCCAGCCTGTCGACCTGCTCGTTTCCTGGTAAGGGAATGTGGGACGGTATCCATTGAAAAGCCACCTCTTTACCTTGCTGATTCAGTTGCATAAACAATTTAATTATCTCAATTGCTATTATTCTATCTACTACAAGACCCTCTCGCACAACCAATCAAATGCTGTAGGAACTCTCTTACAGCACAAGCATAGACACAGGCAAAATTGTTAATTTGACTGACTCAAAAAGAGTGCTGTGAAATTATGTGTTTGCTTGCAGCTGGTGGACCGGATGAGGAAGGAGGTTGGGGGAGTGCCGGGCGTGTCTCGAGTGCTGTACGACCTCACGGCCAAGCCGCCAGGCACCACCGAGTGGGAATGATACGTCGCCGCACTATTTATAAACAACATAACGCTATATATTTTGTACGGAACCAACACTATTATTATGCACGGGGCTGCCGCGGCTGGTTGATTTAGTTCAGAACGGTGGTGATATGTATCGAAAGTGATTATTTTAAATTTCTCTAACGTTCACAAAAATGTTATTATTATTTATTTATTGCGTAAACATCTATACCCTGGGAGCCTGAGGATTTTTCGGGGCTCGTGCGAATTGCGATTTTGGTAATGGAAAACGGTAACGACTCTCGCGAGTGATATTCACACATCTTAACGGGGGCACGTAAACCCGGGCACTTGTCCAGCCACTTGTTTTGATGTAGAAACCTGAACATAGGCCCGGGTGAGCCGGATAAATTTTTTCGCAATTTTTCATCTCGAATTTTCGTTCACATATTGTGCAGATGTTTCTACATAAAAAAAAGGCGATATGTATTATTATTGCAACACGGGTGGCCGAGTCAGAGGGGTCAAAGCGCACGCTCCGGTCGGCCGCTATCGCCTAAGAAGGCCCCATACTGGAGACTACCCTTTGCCGCCTATACTGAACTGGATGAGAACGCACCCGAACAGATGTGCGCATGGTTCGTGGCGAATGTGTGTACCTGAAGTTAGGCGCGAAAAATTTTGCACTTACATAGGAATTGACGACGAACTTCCAAGCGGGGAAAATCGCAGTAGCTCTGAAAGATCGCTATGACCGTGGAGTCCGATATAGCAAGTAATGCAATAATATGTGGTGTGCAGTTGCCCTAACGCACGACGTCGGAGGGAAGTGTGATGCGTCAACTTTAGGCAGGCGACACAGTTTGGCGCGATCAGTCGTACGTGGCTGAGTCAGAAGAGCCAAAAGCACACGCTCCGATCAGCCAATACCACTTCCGAGTAGGTAGGTGCCATACCGGAGACTTCTCTTTGGATCGCTGGCTGTACTGGACTAGAGGAGAACGCAACCGAGGCTGCGCTATGCGGCCATCTTACGTTCAATATGGTGGTATCAACCCAGTCGGCTACAATTGGAGCCTACGACCTAGCGACCTACCAGCGTGAATTGAAAAGTGGTTTTTTTTTAGGAGAAAAGCATTCGATCAAGCCCATTGTACGAATTTACATTGATTTAAAAAAAATATGGTACTATTGAATTGTAAATTAAGTGCATAATACCGTAGATTGAATAGTGCCGAATGGTGCGTAACAGACTGGTGCAATGTACCAATGCAAATGTATGTTGCAATGTAACAATGCAAATGTATGTTGCAATGTAACAATGCAAATGTATGTTGCAATTTAACAATGCAAATGCATGTTGCAATGTAACATGCAAGGTAACACACGTTCTAACACATTCCCATAGTCTGGACGTCTTGCGCGCCGTGCCTTTTGCCGCGCACGCTACGAGCATTACAAGTCGTGCGCGGAGTGATCCATCAATTGTCGGTTTTTCTGGATGAACACAAAGGGGAGTGCATAGTGCGCGGGGCAGCGCCCCGTGGACGGTTGTGTTCGGAGTGATGAGCATGAACAAGGAACAAGGCGACTTCATGCTTTGTGTGTTCACAATAGACTAGCGGAAACGGGAGGGGTAGGGTAGGAGGTTCACACGCTCGATGGTTCCAGGCTCGTGTAACGTGTGTAGAATTGTTTGTTTGCTGCCTAGGCTTGTGTTAGTGGGGGTAGACCATTCACCGCACTGAGACCTCCAAGACCGTTGTACTTTGGCGTCCAGGTGGTATCACTCCAGCCACCGGAGCTCTTCCATCAAGCGAAGCACCCTTCTCGATCGCTTCCACACTTCGCAGACAGTTCCCACATTTGCAAGTAACAGCTGATGTTACGTGCAGAAACTTGCATTGCGTGTTAAACTGCACCAGTCTGTACGCGGCATTAACTTATACAATCTACGATAATACTCGTCAACCCAGTGAAAAAAAAACCAAACGGCTATCACAGGATGCTTACGATCGGATGAATGACGAACGAAAATTCGTCCATTTCCAAAATATTGTATGGCTAGAGGCGCTCCATACAATATTTTCGAAATGGGCGAAATTAGTTTGTCGTTCGTTCAATTTACTTTAACGTAACATCCTATGATAGGTCCTCGGGATGTGTATGTAGAAATTTTATTCTGCAATATGTCCGACTTCTGCGCGGTAGAAAGTATAACAGCGCAACTGCGGCTAACTGTATTTCAACCGACTTACGATTGTCGAACCATTAGCGCTACGTTCTCTCGTATTATGATGCAATTATCGTGTGAGGACCGCATGTACTAACTGCCGTTTTAATATTACACTCATTCATCTTCTGTGAGTGTTGTATATAGGGTGTTACGCTGACCATGTCATTAACTTCGGGAGGGTTACATAGACACTCAAATAAACACGTTACGCAAAAAAAAAAATATGTTTATAGTATTACTTTTCGAGAAATTTAACAAAACATGTTAGCTACCTAAACATTAACCTGTGTGTAACAGTAGGTAACTTGCATTGTACGGGGTCAATGACCGTACTATGTTCAAACGCAGAACAGCTGTTTGTTGTAAGTAAGTCACAAGGTCACTATGATTGGTTTTTACAGCTACTTATTTGATTAAATTTTTTTGTTAGGAGAAAAAATGCTCCTATAAACATATGTTTTTTTCTTACGTAAAGTGTTTATTTCAGTGTGTATGTAACCCTCCCGAAGTTAATGACATGGTCAGCGAAACACCTTATATATTTTATCGAGCCCCCACCGGCCGGGGCGCGTAAGGCTGACGACGACTATTGGGATATATTTTGTACAGAGTTGGGTGTCGGTGTGTGTGAACATTGTGAGTTGTGCGGTCGCGCATCATTGCTCTGAGCTAAAGCAACTCTAAACAAAGGCATTGCGAGAAAAGCCAATTTAATTTCATTCGGGTTGTGTATGTATTTGGTTATCCGATTTTTTTTAAGAATGAAAATGCGTTAATTTATTGTCGAAGGCTGTGTAATTTTGTAATCGATCACATAGACCGTCGTATGCACGAATTGGGGCGTTTATAAACTGTGGACTTGGCGTCGGGAAATATTAAACGGATTGGAGTTTGTTTTTCTGTTCTATCTAGCGAGCTACGGCCTAGCGTGAGTGTAAGTTTTGTGTCTTGCTCAATGTCATCAATGAATGGGAGATGATCGACAAATCTGTCATTTATATCTGTCCCACGCGAGAAGGAGGATTATCCTCTGATTCAGCTAATCTCAAGATGATCTCGTGGTATTGTTTAATCTCTTATTCTGTATGAGTGAGATAATCTTACGATTAGTAGGAGAATATATAATCTTACGATTAGTAGGAGAATAGACAATCAGAGGATAATCCTCCGTCCCACTAATGTACCGAAGTACTGTTGCATACGTGCCAATGGAGCCGGTCCGTTACGAAACCGACGTGCAAATGAACAAGGAACCTCCTCTCACACGACCAGTTTCCCGATAAATGAACGGCCGACAGCCGGCCGGTGTGTTTGGGGGATGTATTCATCCGTACACAAAATAGTGTAGGCGGCCGGTTACCATGTGGTAGGTCTCATACTATCCCATTCAACGCACACGGGTAACCAGCGCCCGGACGACTCCAGCCGCCATGTGTGCGCCACCATTAAAGGCCTATTCAAACCTAAGAAAAATTTACTCACTCAGCGTAACTGGCGAAAGAAAACATGTGATGCTGCATAAGAGGGAGCGTGCGAGAGTACATTTTCTTAGGTTTGAATAGGTCTTAAATGGATTAATCTTTTTTCAGACTTACCTAAATGCAAAACGACTAAACCATAAGCAAATATCACTAGGCCGGCTACAAAGGCAGAGTTATTAGCCGCTGACGAAACACCAGCTGTAGTCTGCTACATTCCAATAAGAACAGACCATCAACTATGTATAACGCCCTTCTATTTTTTATTGAAATTGTTTTAGCGATGAGAACACCAATTCTAAAATATGTTACATCAGAATTTGATAATTGCCGGTGAAATGGAATCAAATCTCCAATTGAATGCAAGGGACGCTCGGAATCAAGTCTTATTGAAACAATTGAATTGTGTCGAGTTGTATATGTGCATAAGTAGACAAATAAATTTCTCGTTATTGCATTCTGTTTTTTATTTTTACATGTGGTAGCTCAAACATTTGAGAAAAGAGAACGACTTTTTTTTTTCTTCGACGACAAGAGGCCACTTGACATTTTTTTATGGATACGCGAAACACTTGCCGCCGTCAGCATGGTTTGTTGAGCCGACGACGCCCAAAAGCATTCGCTTTAGAACGGCGGCTGCAAATGCCGTGCTGGAGTGACAGATGCCTTTTTCGCTTCTCTTGAAAGATCCTAAGGTGATCCTAAGTCATCAGACGAGGTTCAATCAGCCAGTGTCAAGTTGAAGATCCAAACAAGCAAGTTCCAAATATTATAATGTCAAATGACAAGACACATGACAGGGTTGGACTCGACCACTCGAGACCACGCTCAAGACACTTTCTTTAGTTTTTTTTTTATTATGGGATGACAGACCACCTAACCTGAGATTAGGTATTTTACCTGGTCAGCTCCCGGGAACTCGCATTCGTGAAACATCCCTTGACTCCCGTTTGGACCACACTTACCCAAGCATTCAATACATTCTACTGCAGGGTTGCCAGGTGTCCGCTTTTACCGCGGACAGTCCTCTTTTTTGAAGTCTTGTCCGCGGAAAAGTTTTAGACTTTCGCGGACAAAACAACGGGGGGATAGATTTTTCGTTAAAAGTTTTACCCGAAAAATTACCCTTTGGTGAAAAATGTCCTCTTATTTTATCTGGACCATCCTATGTACTTCCTGTTCTACTGTTGCACATTTTGGTCTTGCTTTGAGTCAAGTTGCTATCATTCTAATAAGAATTAGAATGATATAGCACTTTAGATAGATGATTAAAAAACCTCTCCATTTACAAGAATCACGCATACAAAAAATACTGCAATAAAATAAAAAATATATACTTATTCTGATGTCTTGTAATTTTTGACTGAATTCCTGTTCTTTTTTTTATTAGTGGGATTGGATTCAATTGTCAGCCTTCAATACGTTGCGGCTTGTTAGAGGCAGCATTCTTTAACCTACACATTGATATATAATTGTATGGGGGAATTGTAAATTTTAGGTTATAAACAATTGGAAAAAAAGTCGAGAGTTTTGTTTTTCCTTTAGTTAAAAAAAGTCTGCTTCTAAATAAGTGATCCACACTTGCTTCACATCGTATTGTAGGTAATTCCATTGGCTTTATGTGAAAATTTTTTATTGATCTAACTTCATTCCTTTACGAAATAAATTTGAGTTTATGTCAAGGCCGGTGCTCGAGGCCATGTGGCATGTTTTTGTTGTGTAAGCCAAAAGGTAAAATTCAGTTTGGACAAAAAGTTCTGGAGAGCTGGGATTATACGCAGATTATAAAAAAGTATAAGTAAAGTATAAGTATAGAGATAAGCAATATTAGGGAGAGGAACTAAAATTTTGGGAAATCATTGTAAATTTAACTTTTTGGATAACAAGCAAATAAAGTTCAATTAGCAGACACAGATGGACCACACTTGAATAGTGCAGAATTATTAATACGAATTTTGAAAAGATTTTTGAAGAGAAGGGTGACAGGAGTTCCCGATTCGTACACGGCAAATAATGGAGGTGAAAATTCTTGGACAATATGTATTTGCACGACGCGGCACTATCCGAGAGGAATCAGAGTAAAATAATTTTTAAATTTTGCCGCCAGCTCTGGGAAGAATACAACACCGGTGGACAGGAAGTCGTATCGCGTTAGTTGTCACAGCGTTGCCAGATCAAGGTTTCCAAAAACCGTATAGGTAATTGGAAAATTCTTATAAATGTGTTTTCTTCTATGAAAAGCTTTATAGAAAATTCGTACTCCATACAAATCTTCTTGCGTGAAAATCCGTATAAATGATAAATTTGTATGAAAACTCAGGTATTTTACAGTGGAAACCAAACTTAAATGCGTATTGGCCTGAAGTTCGGCCGCTTGACTGCGCATGTATAGTCAAATAAAATATACAATCGAATATTTTGGCAGAAAATTTATAAAATTATTACATTATCATTTGTAGGTAAAAAGAGAGTCTTGCTGCATGCTTGCTGCATTATATTATGTTTGTGCACACCGATGTATCGATCATGGTTAAAACCGGTTTGAACTGACGGACGACGACGTGTTGGTGCCGTTCGGGTGACCCCGGTAAACGCACTTCGCCAATAAACATTTCTCATGCTAGCACCACACATGGCTGTATGTACACAATTATTTGGCAAACATTTCCGTTTCGTCTCCCTTTAATGGCTTGGATAGACCGAGATAAAACTAAAATGTTTGCAACAATCACGAATACCTACGAATAACCACCATTAGCAAAAAATCTATTGCGACAACTACGGAAGACACAAATAAATAGTGAGTGACTGTACAATGGCGCACGCACAGACGAGAGCGGGGCGTGCGCGGGCGACAGGACGCGGGCGGCGGCGGCGCGCGGTTGTATCCTAGCAACGCGGGGGAGCGCGGTAGGGTGCGCCGATACCCCCTTTGCACACCTCCCGCCCTCCCCCCCTCTGCCCTATTAATCGTCTTTTGCGCAGACACACGGGCGCATCTCACAGCCGCATTTAAGTTTGGTTTCTACTGTAATTGCGTACCTTACATTGAAAATCCGTATAAATACGAATAAATCCGTACATATGGCAACGCTGAGTTGTCATTCAAAGCAACGTTTCAGCGATCTATAAATACCTTGCTCCATCGAACAAAGCTGTACAAAGGTCTACCTACCCTTGTCTCTTTCATATTACTAGACAGAGACGGGTCGTCATCAGTGCATCGTTACATAGTTCTGTGGTGTGAGAGAGGGAGGATGAATGTCGGTGGAAAAGCGCTTCCGTCGTCGTGTCGCTCGAATCTACCGCTTCGTGGCCGCCATTGTGGCGTCACAGTCGCCCGCAACGAAACTTGCGCCCTCGCTCGGCGGACAGCATAATTTTTCAAAGATGGGTGAGTTATTTTGAAATTTAGCCATTTACAGCTGATATCCTTTGAACTTCTGTGAGATTGTAGCAATAGCTAGCTCATGGTAAGTGCATTACTTAGTTATAGTTTTTTAAGCTTGGATCTAAATTAGGTTATTCATGTTGATGGAACACAGAACACAGGTATTGTCGACTGATCGATCACAGAGAAAGTAATACCTAATAATCACGAATCACGAATGATGGATGGCTCATTCATCAATTATCATCACTGCTTAAAAATAAATACAATCTCAATAAACAATAAAATACATCTAACCCTTAGCGTAGATTGAACTATACATATAGATAGGTATATTCAAAATCAACACCTGTAGTAATAAATGTAACTTGATAATGACATAATTTGATTTCATATTACAACTTTGTATTACAAGCAAAGACATTAAACCCACCCTCTTCTGGTTTTTCTCACCTGGTTTTTTAATCTCTTTGATTACAAGATATATGCGTGAGGTAATAAGTTCGCCTTTTTGTACAATTTTGTATTGGCAAGCAATAAAGTAGGTATATTATATTCTATTCTATGCTGGGGTCTCACTTTCTTGTAAGCCTGATTGTCTTTCTAGCAACTGATTTGATTGACCTTTTGTCAAGTTGCTTCATCAAGCAATGGCGAGTCGAACAATCATAGTTGAAGTCGCTGAGGGCAAGCATTTGCTCAAAAGGGAAATCTGCAACAAGGAGATGAATTTTAAGTACGTGGGAACTAAAAGCATTTTCTTTGGTAAATACATTTGTTCAAAGATATTTTTTTTTTGCAACCCAGTTTGGGTGGTAGAGTCAGAGGGGCCAGAGCAGGACACAGGACATCTTTCATCCAGTACGGTGGTACCAACCCAGTCGGCTGCAATTTGAGCCTACCACCTAGTAAGGGGCAAGGGAAGGCACCTACAGTTTTACCAGTTTTACACCGGTTTCGAACGATGAGGCAGCAGGTGTAGGTATATGCATGTAAATTTTTCCATTAGAAAAAAACTCATTGGTGCGTGTCGGCCAGATTCGAACCTCTGAACCTGAGATCAAGAATCCGACACACGGACCATGCTGCTCAGTACTTCAAAATATTTTATTCTTGTAATACCTTCTGGTTCTATTAACTAGAATCTACCGTGTGGCTCGCTCACACAATCGATAAATGTAAAAACCCACTCCCTGTGTAAAATTTTAGCCGACTGGGTTGATACCACCGTACTGTACCACGGATGTCATATGGCCGTATAGAAACCTTGGCTATGTTCTCCTCTGTTCAGTCTATGGTATGGCACCTACCTTCTCGGAGGTGATATTGACCGATCGGAGCATGTGTCTTGGCCCCTCTGAGTCAGCCACCCGTACCAGAATAAATATTTTTTTTTTTCAAAAACCTGTTGGTTCCATCAGAATTAGCAGAAGAAGAAAACGAGGTGTCTGAAGAAGTCGGGAAATACTTCGTGGATGATCAGGGGAACTACTACTTCCAGCCAGCGGCCGGCACGCAAGCCGACCTTCAGGAAATCCTTAAAGATGCTGGCCAGGGTGGAGAGGTGAATTGCATTTTGTTCTGACCGCGCTGAGGTGTGCTTAAGATCACGAACAGCGATCGATCGATCGCACCACCGATCTAATGTGTACATACATAAATATGTACATACGTATACATCTTTACGTATACAACGTGTCCCAAAACTCAACGTCAAGCGGGAACCAGGTAGTAAGGCCAGTTTATGACTAATGACTACCCAGGGAAAAAATAAGAAAAAAAATCAAAGCCATCAGTTTTTTATAATATGAGAATTTTTTTTAAAACCTTGAAAATTTTACTTAATATTTTTTTGTAATAAAACTATGGGCATTTTGGTTTTATTTGGGAAACTTATCAATAGCAGAGTTATTTAGGCTACCAATAAAAAAAATTTTACAATTATATTTGCAAATTTGTAGTCATCGTACCTAAAAATGTTGTACGAGATGTCAATTTTCAACGTTTTCAAAAATGCTTATATAAAAAACAAATGACTCAGATTTTTTTTTTCTTATTTTTCCCTGGGTAGTCATAAACTGGCCTACTCCCTGGTTCCCGCTTGACGTTGAGTTTTGGGACACGTTGTATACGTAAATATGTACGTGTTTGAAGCTTGAATAAAATACTTTATTTGTGAGAAATATTATTTACTTATAGCCCGTGCCTTTGACAAGCTTCCATTTTTAATATGTTTGTGACAGGAATGTTTTTTTATTATTATCAGGCGGCCACACGTATATCTCTTTGCATAAATAATTATGTGTACATCTTTACATATATACAACGTGTCCCAAAACTCAACGTCAAGCGGGAGTAGGCCAGTGTATGACTACCCAGGGAAAAATAAGAAAAAAAAATCGGAATCATTTGTTTTTTATTATATGAGCATTTTTTGAAAAACGTTGAAAATTGACATCTCATACAACATTTTAGGTACTACAACCAAAAATTTGCAAATATATTGGTAATTATTTTATATTGGAAGCCTATATAACTCTGCTATTGATAACTATCCCAAATAAAACAAGAATGCCTGTAGCTTTACCAAAAAAAATATTCAGTTAAATTTTTTTCTAAAAAAAAAACAAATGACTCAGATTTTTTTTCTTATTTTTCCCTGGGTATTCATAAACTGGCCTACTCCCTGGTTCCCGCTTGACGTTGAGTTATGGGACACGTAGTATACGCATACATCCTTACATATCTGTGTTTGGCAGCCGGTTATGCTGGAAGAGAAGAAAGAGCTTGGTCTCGCGAGTGAGGGCGCTCTGCAGACGGTGACGGTGGTGCCTGCGGAGGCGGGCGGGGAGGTCACCTACTTCATCATAGTCCAACAGGCAGAACATGGCTCCGGCGACGAAAAACAGGAGGTGAGAGACAACTATCGCAGCCACAAAATATAAAAAAACTGTCCAAGTGCGAGTCGAACTCGCGCACCGAGGGCTCCGTACCACCGTGTAATTGGCCCATTTTTATTATTTTTTTTCCCTTCCCTTATTATTGTTTCCCTTCCCTTGCCCCTTACTAGGTGGCAGTGGCGGTTCCCCAGGTGAAGCAAGTGAAGCACCGCCTCACTTATCTCTCACCGACTTAATTATCTTGAAGGTAAAGAAAAAAAAAACATTTCAAAATATCATGAAAGAAAATTTTAAAAAGTCTATCCGATCCGAGTTGATCACAATATTAACGCGGCGGCGCGGCGCGGAGAGGCGGAGGCGGAGGCGAGCCGAGGAGGCGACGCGCGCGACGAAATACGCCAAATATGTGTTAGTGCATACAATATACATGACTTGTCCACGCGCGTGTGTTGGCGCAAATGCCGACATCACCAACACAGCACGGCGCACGCACACGCACACAGACGTGACGTGGTGTCACGTGCTGCATGGCATATGGTGACTCACCTCTCCGATGCGGCGCCGAATCGCGTATGTTGATAACGCTTCACCAAGCGTAAAGAAAACAGTTTGACCTTGAAAGCTTTGGGTGTAGGGAGCACTGAGGCTCTGTTATATGCCGATAGATGGCGAAATTCGCATTTCTTAACCTAAGTTTCATAGCTCAATGGTATATGCTTTGCTTTTCAATCTATTGACGTGGGTTCGAACCTCACTTTTGCGAATTATTTTTCTTTTCTTTTTAGGGTTCCGTATCCGGTACGGGACCCTATTAGTAAGCCTACGCGCCATCCGTCTGTCCGTCCGTCCGTCTGTCTGTCCATCCGTCCGTCTGTCCGAGGGCTGTATCTCTTGAACCGTAATTGGTAACCCGTTGAAATTTTCACAGAAAATGTGTTATTATGGCCGATATAACAACAACATTTGTTGTTATATCGGCCATAATAATAAAAATAAGAAAAAGTAAAAAATTCACGGGGGAACCAAAAAGTGTATGCGCGCGCGCCATCTACCGAATAGATTAGGAAGCATTTTCTAATCTTGCTTGACTAAACTAATATGAAGCATTTCAAAACACGCCATCTAGATGGCGTGAGTGGCATATTAAACTAGGCTTGGGTACTTTTATTTAGTGACTTGAATGAATATTTTGAAGTTTTTACAATCTTTCTTGCTTTCTTTCTTTTTTCTTTTTCTTTCTTTCTTTCTTTCTTTTTTCAGCATGAGTTCTTTTTATAGCCACATAAAAACTTGATTTTTTATAGTACTTTTTTGAAAAAAATTTGGTTTAGGTTTTTCAATTCATCATAAAGTAATAGCATTGTAGGTGGATTTTTAGTCGCCTCACTAAGATTTATTGGTCAAAGCCGCCACTGCTAGGTGGTAGGCTCAATTGTAGCCGACTGGGTTGGTACCACCGTACTGGATTTACTCGGTTGTGTTCTCCTCTACTCCAGCATAGCCAGCAATCCAGTGAAGTGTCCGATATGGCGCCTACCTTCTCGGAGGCGATATTGGCTGGTCGGAGCATGCGCTTTGGCCCCTCCAACTCAGCCACTCATACCGGATACATAAAAAAAGTATTATTCTATATATCTTATTATAGTCCTATTCTATTCTTACTTTGAAACTTTTTCAGACGCACGAACCGTTCCAGACAAAAAATGTGTACAGTTATGATGTGAAGAAGGAAATGAAATGCGTTGTCGACTCAGACGCAGAAGGCAAAACTTCTCGGACGCAAAGACCGTTCGCGACCAAAAATGTATACGAATTTAATGAGAGGGAGGAAACTCAATGTGTCGTCGACTCCGACGATGCGGAGGACGACAATTCCAATACGGAGGAGGTGCCGGTCAAGAAGGAACCGGTTTTGAAGCATAAGTGCACTTACTGTGACTATGTCACCCCAAGACGGTGAGAAACCAATTCTCAATATTGTTATTTAAGTTTTTCTGTTGGTTTCCAATGATTTTCGATTTACATTTTTCTAATTAAAAATATGTATAAAGCGAGTACGTGCTTAGTACTAACATAAACATAAAATATTATTAAAAACCTCACGTCAACTTCTAGTGTCCGATACCAAATACGACTTTGGTGACGACAGCATAAGGTTCAATGTTGAACCGTGCAAGTTGACTGATCGCAAAAATTATGCGACATCATTCATGAAGGTGCAATAGATCGAAAATTTGAAGATAATATGTAACGGCCCGGTGGTGTAGTTGGTTATTGCGTTAGCGGCTCAAGCCAGAGACCCAGGTTAAAATCCTGGTCGGGATGTATTTTTTCCAATGATTTTCGATTTGCATTTTTCTAATTAAAAATATGTGGAATGCACTTCCACCTGCATACTTTCCTCTAATGTACAGTCTGGGGTCCTTAAAACATAATGTGAAGCTGCACCGAGCCGGCCGACGTGGTATTCGCAGCCCCCGTAAATATCCGAATGCCCGTGGGCGCCGTCGGACTACACCTCTACGTTAGTCTGGGGCGGGCCTAAGGTTGCCAGGTGCCCGGGATTTCAGGGATCGTCCCGGGCTAGGCTCCAATGTCCCGTGTCCCGGATGAAGGATAATTTTGTCCCGGAGAGTGCAATTTTCCCCGGGAAGAAAAATATGTTTGTACATAGGACTTGACGTTGCGCAAAGAAGACGGCGAACGGAAGTCCAGATGCTGCAAATTACTCAAATTAGCAACTCACAAGAAATATGAACAATAATTTAATGTATAGGAAGATTCTATTTTCATTTTAGCTTAGTGTTGCTTACTAAAGTTGTTCACTATAAAAAAATGCTAAAAGATCGCCAAACAATTTATAACAGAAAAATATTGGTCTTTCATTTCTCCACCTTATTTATGAAGGACTGCAGGTAGTACTCGTAGATATGTCCCGGGAAGGCTAACATCAGATCTGGCAAGCCTATGCGGGCCATATGTCGTGTTCCCTGAGGTTACCTCATGGCTTGCATGTATAACGCGCGACTCCCTCCTACAGTTACCTCCTGAGTCGCCACATGAGGTCTCACTCGGACAGCCGCCCGCACACTTGCTCGGTGTGCGAGCGCGGCTTCAAGACCGTCGCATCCCTGCAGAACCACGTGAGAACGCACACCGGTGTCAAACCTTACCTGTGCAAGTACTGCCACTCCGCCTTTACCACTTCCGGTGAGGATCATTCCAGTAGAATGTAACGTAGAGGGTGCCATCTCTTACCGAGAGATACTGCGAGTAAACCTAGACCAGATGTCAGCCTCGATAGCTCAGTGGTGCAGACAGTCTACTGTCGCTATTGATTCTTGAGCAACGCTGGGCCGGTCAGTACTTGGATGGTTGACCGCTCGACCGTTGGAGGCTGACCGTGGTTTGGATTCCACGTAAAATACTGTAGGTCCCTTCCACTGGCGGCTGGTCCTAAAGTGCGCTCGTGCGCCGCACTACCATACCACGAGAAATCTTCACTTCACTCAAAATATACCTTACAACATACTTAATTAAAACCATAAAGATCGTACTCCAAATAAATACGAATGTGAATTCGACCTTATTTTATAGATAACAAGGCACGTTTTTGCGAGTAACCGCGCGCGCCGTGCGGAATATAAATCGCACGCGGGTCTCCCATACTGAATGTAAGGGGATCGGCAAAACACCGCTGGCGTGAGACAGAAGATACTTCATAGAAACAGTATGGGCCGAAAGGAGTTCTGCGTGCGGCGCACGATCGCCAAACAAGGACGCTATATCGTGAATACCCGCGCGTGCGACACGTCGCGTTGCGAGCGATTCGTTTTGCACAAGTCCGTCTTACAAACTCTTTGCCGTCTACCTAGAGTCAGCGCGCTGTCATGTGATGTCACATACCCGTTAGCGCGCGAATATTTAAAATGGGATATGGTTAGGTTTTGTGCTTTCTCTCACGTGATACTGTGAATTAAGTGGTGCCGATATTTGCCTAAGCGTTGGTTAAAGGCAAGGCTTTACAATCAGGTGATCCCGGGTTCAATTCCTACTTTTCAAATGCTTTTATTTTTATATATTTTTTTAAAGTATTTTTGGACTGTTTTCTTTTTTAAAGCTGCAGTAGTGTTCTGGTCTATGGGGTGTATTCATAAAGGTACTAAAAATAAGTTAAAAAACTTGCAGGTAGTACTCGTAGATATGTCCCGGGAAGGCTAACATCAGATCTGGCAAGCCTATGCTTGTTAAAGTTTGGATTATTTTTTCTTGTTTTTTGCAACTCATCGAGTGTCTTGAGAATATTCATACTAGGTACTTACATAATAAAACGCAGGCGTTTAAAAAATTCGGAAGTCCCGATCTTAAAATAACATGACGGGAATGTGTTGGGAAATTTGGTATTTAAGTAGGTAGGTACTTAGCGCACTACCGGTCACTGAAGTCACCAGCCGCCACTGGTCCCTTCCCTTCTTATCTTACTAGGTAGTAGGGTTCAACCCGCCCGGGTTGGTACCACCGCACTGAATGAAACGTCGGTCGAAACGGCTATGTAAATAGTTTGTGTTTTCCGTCCAGTTCAGTCTAGCCGGCACGACCGGAAGGGAAGGGAAGCACTGACATGGCACCTAGTTCACCCGGTGTTATGGGCTGACATCACAAATGTTGGAGGTGATGTAGCCAACCGTGTCAGTTTCAATTAAAAAAAAAGGTCAGGATATGTCCTCAAAAAAGGTCAAGGCCGTAGTACCAGATGAGCATTTATGAAAAACATTATAAGAGTGGGAAGAGGCGGTTGCGGCTAAAAACTATTGACCAATCAATAATTTTTTGCCATTTGGAATAGGTATTTCGAACAGCATTTTGCAATATTTTTACTCCTTTCAACAGGCGAGTTGGTACGGCACGTGCGCTACAAGCACACATTCGAGAAGCCCTACGCGTGCACCGAGTGCGACTACGCCTCCGTAGAGCTCTCCAAGCTGAAGCGGCACGTCCGCTGCCACACCGGCGAGAGGCCTTACCAGGTACACATTATCTCAACTCCCCATTATAACTTGATTGAACCCACAGAGCATCGAATACCGCGCGTCCTACCCCTCCTAGAGACGCCCTGAGCGCGATTTCCCTACAACGCCGTTGAAGCCGGTGGGCGTGGCCTATGACTTACATATGTGTGTTGTGCGTGTGCATTTGTTTTGTGCGTGTGCCTTACTTACTCCTCTTTGTGTGTAGTGTCGATACTAACACACACACACGCATACGAAGCGCTAGCAGCACTGCGTGCGGTTATTGGGTTTCAAATATTAGGCGCGCGGTATTCGATGCTCTGTGATTGAACCCTATGTTCTGTTTTGTATTTTTTTTAATGGGTATATCTTGACTTAATATTTTTAATTTTTTGCTTAGATATAGTATGTTATAATATTTAACATAATGAAACTTAGTATGTAAGTTATATTTAAACAAAGCTCTGTAAGGTTTCTTACCCAGTTCTTCCTTATAGATTGCACTGCTGGACGGGACATGACAAAAAAAAATTATGACGAACCGACGAACCATACTGAATATGCATTTTTTTTTTTTATGGAAACTGACACGGTTGGCTTACATCACCTACAACATCCGTGATGTCAGCCCATAACACCGGGTGAACTTGGTGCCACGTCAGTGCTTCCCTTCGGTCGTGCCGGCTACACTGAACTGGACGGAAAACACAAACTATTTACATAGCCGTTTCGACCGACCTTTCATTCAGTGCGGTGGTACTAACCCGGGCGGGTTAAACCCTACCACCTAGTAATATAAGAAGGGAGTCATATCCCTTAGTCGCCTTTTACGACATACACGGGGAGAGATGCAGTGGGGCTATTCTTTTAAAGTACCGGCCCCACACGGTACAATAATATGTCTCAAACAAATATTGTTATTGTTGTGTGTTCTTTATGGCGAAATAAATATCTGAATCTGAATCTAAGAACTTTAGATTTTCTAGCCTTCCAATTTTAAAATGTTCCGATTGTTCTAATGTCACTATTACAAAACTTTTCCATTGTTAAACCTCTCGATTATAAGACCTTTCGATTGTCCAATTTAAGATGTTTCGATTGTAAAACCTCCGGATTATAAAGCCTTCCGATTGTCCAACATCGCAAATTATAAGACATTCCGATTGCGAAAACTCTCAATTATAAAACCTTTCAATTGTCCAATATAAGACCTTCCGAATCTCCAAGATCCCGATTATAAGACTTTTTTTTTATGGAAACTGACACGGTTGGCTACATCATCTACAACATCCGTGATGTCAGCCCATATCACCGGGTGAACTAGGTGCCATGTCAGTGCTTCCCTTCGATTGTGCCGGCTACACAGAACTGGACGGAAAACACAAACTATTTACATAGCCGTTTCGACCGACGTTTCATTCAGTGCCGTGGTATCAACCCGGGCTGGTTGAACCCTACCACCGAGTAAGGTAGGAAGGGAAGGCACCTACGGGAAGACTTTCCGATTGCAAAACCTCTCAATTATAAGACCTTCCAATTGGTTAACCTTCTGATTATACATAAGACCGTCCAGTTATTCATCCTCATTTATCCAACTTTGTGATTGTCCAACCTCCCGATTACAGTTCGCTCAAAACTTAAATCGACCTACCTGCGTAGTCAACGAATTTTAGATCATCACTCTTAGATCATAGCGTAGATAATTGCTTCACTGCACATGCGCCAACTCAAGATGCGAGCGACATTAAAGTCTACCCTATGTTCTACGAATTATGACTTAAAATTCGTTGACTCGCTCGTTCCTCACTCTCTAATTAGATGCTTGCTCAAGTAATTTATTTACTCACCCCCTGTATTTTTATTGTATTTTTATGAAAAGTTGTAATAAACGATTTAAAGTAAATTTTCTGAGTCGTAATTTAATCTCCCCAAGTCCCATCGTCTCAGGTAGGATTTGAGAGAACTATAAACAACTTTTTTACGCGACCTGCGAGAAGCTAAGGTTAACTGTGTGTGTGTGAGCAGTGCCAGCACTGCACGTACGCGTCGCTGGACACGTTCAAGCTGAAGCGGCACCTGCGCACGCACACCGGCGAGAAGCCCTACGAGTGCCAGCTGTGCCACGCGCGCTTCACACAGTCCAACTCGCTCAAGGCGCACGCGCTCATACACAACAGTGAGTGCGTTACCCATTATACATTTTATATTCCTTTAAGTACTAGACTAGCTTCTATAGATTCTAATGCTAGTTTTTCCACTAAAAAAAAACTAGGCTTTCCATTCAACAATACCTATCAGATTCTGATTAAGATAGGGTGACGATTTATAGCCACCTAGCTGTTGCCGCGGCTTCGGTACGCGGCAATATATCCTATAGGTACCATCCTTAGATGCGCTTGAAAACGTGCGAACACATTTGAAAATACATACATAAATACATACCACACTCGCTGTATCCCGACAATCAGGGTAAGCAGAGTAATCGGTGTTGTGCTGCAAGAACTCTGGAAAATTGCAACACAACATAGACCACCACGTTTAGCAAAGTATTCGGACAAGATAACCTGCTGCACGACTTGGTGGAATGACCGTGCCAAGGTGAGAGGTGGCAAGCCTGTCGCCCTTTAGCACGGCATCTCGTCCTTATCCCTTAGTCGCCTTTTACGACATGCACGGGGAGAGACGTAGTGGGACTATTCTTTTTAAGTACCGAGCTCACACAGTACTTTGAAAACTCCATGTGAATTGAATGAGTAGGTGGTTTGTCAACTTATAAGCGAACATCCAACGAAGAATCCATGAGAACTGATATTGGTTGGCTCTAACCAAACAGCCAGTCGAACGAAGACAGTCACACAAACACTTCTCCTCGCGAAACCTAACGAAGGTGTGGAACTAAGCTTGCGATGGCTTCACCGAACATATCCGGGCCCATCGGCAGTAGAGGAGGGTGTTAATCGAGGTCAGGACTAGCGAGTGGCCACTCTAAATTTCCCACGCATGCTTCACGTTTCGGCTCGCATCGAGCCCTCGTCAGCTAGTCTGCGTTGACTAGGACGCGGGGAAACCACCAGTCCCGCTCTCTCCCTTTCTCTACCTATCCATATTCTGTAGGATGCTTCCAGTGACGTTTTCGGAGCTCTCTCCATGTATGAGCTTAGCGTCGATCTTGGCAGCCCTAGATTCTTGAAGAGACTGTAGAGCGACTTCGCTGGTAGTCCTCTTGCTCCGACTTCCACAGCGAAGAGATCAGTCTTGAATCCGTTTCTCACAATCCGGTCTACTAAGTTGCAGTACTTGTTAAGTTTGATGTTGTGGTCCTTCGGTATGTTACTTTCCCATGGAACTGTAAGTTCAACAAGTACTACATGCTTTGTCGCTTTTGAGAATATGAGTATATCTGGTATTAATGCTGTGGTACTGTGTACAGACAGCATTAGCGAAAACCCCACGTAAACCGGCCGTGAAATTTTTCCGGGCAGTTGCGGCCAAGCCGGTGCACCGGTGCGAGCTGTGCCCGACGACATGCGGCCGCAAGACGGACCTCCGCATCCACATGCAGAAGATTCACACGGCGACTCATCCGCTCCGCTGCAAGAAGTGCGGCGGCTACTTCCCGGACAGATACTCGTACAAGCTGCACTACCAGGTTCACTCTTGTTCACTGTTCTACTATAATTTTTTTAAATTCTTAAACATCCCTCACTATGTCAGCCTCGATAGCTCAGTGGTGCAGACCAGACGTGTCACTCGTGTCGGAAATGGACACGAAACTGAGCACGAACACGAGTCGTGACAGATCGTGTCGTCATATCGCTAGGCCAACCGGGCTAGCCCGCCAACCGGGCCAGCCCGGCCGTCACGAAATCACGAAATACGTCATAAATGGATGTTGTTATTCGACAGTGTCAAAAATTTAATAATCCTCTTTTCTTTTTCAACAGCCCTTTTCAATGTCTCACTGCTGGGCACGGACCTTTCCCAATGAAATGGGAATGAAACTTTCCCAATAATGAAACTTTATGCAACAATACGCACTACGAGTAAAGCTTATGTTAATGCCTACTGTGTCATTATTATCGTACTTTTATTTATTTAGAAGTAGATTTTTTTTTACAATACCTACCTACTTACTTACTACCTACTACTTTAATAAATATACAAAAATTACGTAAAATTACGTAATTCCTAATCAATACATAATTATACATATTCATAAATATAATATATTGAAACTGCATGTGCATATTAGATATTAGTACCTATTTCTGGTTGATTCCTCATTGTGAGTAGCGCGCTCTTCAGCTCTATTGCATGGACATAAAGTACAATTTCGAGAATATCGGAAGTATTAAAGCTTTGACATCTACCAAGTAAGCCGCTCGACGCAAAGCGTGCCGCCGCGCTTTGACGCTCGCCGCCGCGCTTTGACGCTCGCCGCCGGCGGCGGCGGCGCGGCTTGTCTAGGCTCTCAGTTCTTTGAGAGCGCCACCGCCCCGCTTGAGTGTTATTATTTTGAACATTAATCTTTACGAAATAAAGTTAGATGTACTACTGACAATAAATAATGTTATGAATGCATAACCTGTTTCATGAAAAATCCCTATATTCGTGATGCGTTCGTGTTGCTAGGCTGGTCGTGACAGGTCGTGATTTCGTGATGGGGACCGTGATTCGTGTTGCAACACGACACGAATTGCTTCGTGTCCAATCGTGACAAAATATCAACACGAATGCCAAGTCTGGTGCAGACAGTCGACTGTTGCTATTGATTGTTAAGCAACGCTGGGCGCGGTCAGTACATGGATGGGTGACCGCTCGACCGTTGGAGGCTGACCGTGGTTCGGATCCCCGTAAAACTGTAGGTCCCTTCCCTTCCCACCTTACTCGGTGGTAGGGTTCAACCCGCCCGGGTGGTACCACCACCGCACTGAATGAAACATCGGTCGAAACGGCTATGTATTTAGATAGTGCATTATAGCTGGGCGCGTTATCGTTAATCCGTTAATCCGTTATTAACGAAGTTAACAATGTGCCTAACTTTTTAACGATAGCGTTAATGTACAAAACTATTAACGGACTTAAGTTCCGTTAATAATTTTTATTTCGTTAACTTTAAGTCCGTTATCCGTTAATTCTATCTTGTATCTATCTCTACGTACGATAATTATCGTACGGAATTCCAACTCTGATCGTGTCCGTACATGTTCGTTCCTCGCCTCACTCAAACAATGTTGGCAACACTGGACGCCACTCCCACTCGACTCCCGCATTCTATTTATATATAATCTGTGACTCGCAGCCGACAAGAAAAACGCGGAGTGCAGTTGTTTTTATTTGTTAGGTTAGTTAGATAAATGCGTTCGATTCTGTGGGTGAGCGAGCAGTGAGCAGGCACTTCCTTCATTCAGGCAGGTATGTACAGTGTTTAATAATAAATATACGTCGTCTGTGCACTGTGCAGTTATTTGGACTTCTCTTTCATGCAGGTAGTTGACCACAGATGCAATGCAGAGAGAGAGGGAGCTGTTATGATATGATGTGATGCCAATGTAACCATCTTTGTTGTGTTGCGTGTTTAAATGATTAACTAAGTAAATGGCAATACAGTGCCTGATTAATAGAATTACTCTTAAAATAAAATAAAAACTCATGAATTATGAAAGTTTGATAATCAATTCGATATATACGATTAACGCTAACGAATTAACGAACTTTCATTAACTTCCGTTACATTAGCATTGAACTAACGCTCTGGTGATTAACGAAGTTAAGTTTTTGAGTAACGGAAGTAGGATTAACGAAGTTAAATTTCTAATTAACGGTGCCCACCTTTGTGCATTGTATGTATTTACAGTTTGTGTTTTCCGTCCAGTTCAGTGTAGCCGGCACGACCTAAGGGAGGCACTGACGTGGCACCAAGTTCACCCGGTGTTATAGGCTGACATCACGGATGTTGTAGGTGATGTAGGCAAACGTGTCAGTTTCCATAAAAACAAAAAATATTAGGGTTGCCATTCGTCCCAGTACACCGGGACTTGTCACCGGTTTAGAATCTCAGTCCCGGTCGTCCCGCCTGACCACGAAATGTCTCGGTCGGGAACCAAAAGCCAGTTAGTTTTATCCATACTAATATTATAAATTCGAAAGTAACTCTGTTGTCTGTCTGTTACCTTTTCACGCCTAAACCGCTGAACAGATTTCGATAAAATTTTGCACGGAGATCGATTGCATCCTGAGAAAGATACCTATCATGTAAATTTAATTTAATATTAAAGATACCTATCGTCTAAAATTTAATTTAATCCGGGCTGGATAAATCCTACCACCTAGTAAGGTAAGAAGGGAAGGGACCTACAGTTTTACGTGGAATCCGAACCACGGTCAGCCTCCAACGTTCAAGCAGCAGTCACTCATCCAAGTACTGACCGCGCTCAGGGTTGCTTAAAAATCAATAGCGACAGTCGACTGTCTGCACCACTGAACTATCGAGGCTTAACTCAACAAATCATTTAGTTCTTCTCTCGTTGAAAGTGTTGCAAAAGTGGTGTAAATGTTGATTGTTGCAACAGACGCACGCAGGAGAGAAGTGCTACAAGTGCCACCTGTGCTCGTACTCGTCAGTGGCGGAGCGACACCTCAGCACTCACATGCTGACTCACACTGACGAGAAACCCTTCACCTGCGGCTTGTGCTTTCAGTCCTTCAGGTACGTCATTCATTACCAGTGATCGGTTTTTGGGCGTCATTGCAGGGCCGCACTAAGGAAGCATTTAAAAAGCCGCACCGAATTTTAAATTAGCCTTTCGGAAAAAAACTATAAATTTGGTAAAATTTTAATGGAATCATGTAGATGTCAAAAAAATAAGGCACTTTTGTTATTATATGTTTTTACCAAATGTCAATGGTTCCGAAGTTATGAAATAATGAAATCTTTTTTTCGGGTTTGCTCGGAAACTGTTTATGCTAGAAAAAAAAATTAAGAACCAAATACGTCGAGGCTTTGATCCTCTACACAGAAAAGGTAACATATTCACAAAAATTAAAAAAATTATAATTGGTAAATTTTACCAAACTCCGTATTTTTCAAATTTGGTTGAAATTTTAAGGAATTAGTATAGAAGGCCAAAATATAAGACTATTTGGTTCTTACATGTTTTTTCCTAATATAAGTGGTTCCCCTGAAACGGAAAAATGAAATATTTATTGAGGGTTTTCGCGAAAAATACCGATCCTAGAATGCTATTACCAGAACATTGTACATTTATACTTTGATCCACTATACAGAACAAGTAAAAAATATACGCAATTTTTTTTTTATTTGGTTAAAGTTTCAATGAAAGCTTATTGGGGGGCCGAAATACAAGGAACTTTTGTTCTTACGTTTTTTTGTCTAATGTAAATGGTTCCCAAGGAATAGAACAATTTACCAATGGACCCAAGTAACACTCGCTTTGGAGCACCGACTGTGCACGACGCGCGTACAAAGTGCTATTCGTTAAATTTTAATGTTAATACGTACACCACCCGGCACGTAACTTGGCCTGTACGCGAGTTCTGTATTTGTTGTATACATTGTTCTGGTAATAGCATTCTAGGATCAGTGTTTTTCGCGAAAACCCTCAATAAATATTTCATTGTTCCGTTTCAGGGGAACCACTTATATTAGGAAAAAACATGTAAGAACCAAATAGTCTTATATTTTGGCCTTCTATACTAATTCTTTAAAATTTCAACCAAATTCGAAAAATAAGGAGTTTGGTAAAATTTACCAATTATAATTTGTTTAATGTTTGTGGATATGTTACGTTTTCTGTGTAGAGGATCAAAGCCTCGACGTATTTGGTTCTTAATTTTTTTTTCTAGCATAAACAGTTTTCGAGCAAACCCGGAAAAAAGATTTCATTATTTCATAACTTCGGAACCATTTACATTTGGTAAAAACATATAATAACAAAAGTGCCTTATTTTTTTGCCATGATTCCATTAAAATTTTACCAAATTTATAGTTTTTTTTTCCGAAAGGCTAATTTTTTCGAGAAAATCTGGAAAAAATATTTAATTGTTCTATTCCTTGGGAACCATTTACATTAGGCAAAAAAACTTAAGAACAAAAGTTCCTTGTATTTCGGCCCTCTATAAGCTTTCATTGAAACTTTAACCAAATTCCAAAAAAATTGCGTATATTTTTTACTTGTTCTGTATAGTGGATCAAAGTATAAATGTACATTGTTCTGGTAATAGCATTCTGGGATCAGTATTTTTCGCGAAAACCCTCAATAAATATTTCATTGTTCCGTTACAGGGGAACCACTTATATTAGGAAAAAACATGTAAGAACCAAATAGTCTTATATTTTGGCCTTCTATACTAATTCTTTAAAATTTCAACCAAATTCGAAAAATACGGAGTTTGGTAAAATTTACTAATTATAATTTGTTTAATGTTTGTGGATATGTTACGTTTTCTGTGTAGAGGATCAAAGCCTCGACGTATTTGGTTCTTAATTTTTTTTTCTAGCATAAACAGTTTTCGAGCAAACCCGGAAAAAAGATTTCATTATTTCATAACTTCGGAACCATTTACATTTGGTAAAAACATATAATAACAAAAGTGCCTTATTTTTTTGCAATCTACACGATTCCATTAAAATTTTACCAAATTTATAGTTTTTTTTTCCGAAAGGCTAATTTTTTCGAGAAAATCTGGAAAAAATATTTAATTGTTCTATTCCTTGGGAACCATTTACATTAGGCAAAAAAACTTAAGAACAAAAGTTCCTTGTATTTCGGCCCTCTATAAGCTTTCATTGAAACTTTAACCAAATTCCAAAAAAATTGCGTATATTTTTTACTTGTTCTGTATAGTGGATCAAAGTATAAATGTACATTGTTCTGGTAATAGCATTCTGGGATCAGTATTTTTCGCGAAAACCCTCAATAAATATTTCATTGTTCCGTTACAGGGGAACCACTTATATTAGGAAAAAACATGTAAGACCCAAATAGTCTTATATTTTGGCCTTCTATACTAATTCTTTAAAAATTTCAACCAAATTTGAAAAATACGGAGTTTGGTAAAATTTACCAATTATAATTTTTTTAATTTTTGTGTATATGTTACCTTTTCTGTGTAGAGGATCAAAGCCTCGACGTATTTGGTTCTTAATTTTTTTTTCTAGCATAAACGTTTGCTCGAAGCAAACCCGGAAAAAAGATTTAATTATTTCATAACTTCGGAACCATTGACATTTGGTAAAAACATATAATAACAAAAGTGCCTTATTTTTTTGCCATCTACACGATTCCATTAAAATTTTACCAAATTTATAGTTTTTTTCCGAAAGGCTAATTTTTTCGAGAAAATCTGGAAAAAATATTTAATTGTTCTATTCCTTGGGAACCATTTACATTAGGCAAAAAAACTTAAGAACAAAAGTTCCTTGTATTTCGGCCCTCTATAAGCTTTCATTGAAACTTTAACCAAATTCCAAAAAAATTGCGTATATTTTTTACTTGTTCTGTATAGTGGATCAAAGTATAAATGTACATTGTTCTGGTAATCGCATTCTGGGATCAGTATTTTTCGCGAAAACCCTCAATAAATATTTCATTGTTCCGTTACAGGGGAACCACTTATATTAGGAAAAAACATGTAAGACCCAAATAGTCTTATATTTTGGCCTTCTATACTAATTCTTTAAAAATTTCAACCAAATTTGAAAAATACGGAGTTTGGTAAAATTTACCAATTATAATTTTTTTAATTTTTGTGTATATGTTACCTTTTCTGTGTAGAGGATCAAAGCCTCGACGTATTTGGTTCTTAATTTTTTTTTCTAGCATAAACGTTTGCTCGAAGCAAACCCGGAAAAAAGATTTAATTATTTCATAACTTCGGAACCATTGACATTTGGTAAAAACATATAATAACAAAAGTGCCTTATTTTTTTGCCATCTACACGATTCCATTAAAATTTTACCAAATTTATAGTTTTTTTCCGAAAGGCTAATTTTTTCGAGAAAATCTGGAAAAAATATTTAATTGTTCTATTCCTTGGGAACCATTTACATTAGGCAAAAAAACGTAAGAACAAAAGTTCCTTGTATTTCGGCCCTCTATAAGCTTTCGTTGAAACTTTAACCAAATTCCAAAAAAATTGCGTATATTTTTTACTTGTTCTGTATAGTGGATCAAAGTATAAATGTACATTGTTCTGGTAATAGCATTCTGGGATCAGTATTTTTCGCGAAAACCCTCAATAAATATTTCATTGTTCCGTTACAGGGGAACCACTTATATTAGGAAAAAACATGTAAGACCCAAATAGTCTTATATTTTGGCCTTCTATACTAATTCTTTAAAAATTTCAACCAAATTTGAAAAATACGGAGTTTGGTAAAATTTACCAATTATAATTTTTTTAATTTTTGTGTATATGTTACCTTTTCTGTGTAGAGGATCAAAGCCTCGACGTATTTGGTTCTTAATTTTTTTTTCTAGCATAAACGTTTGCTCGAAGCAAACCCGGAAAAAAGATTTAATTATTTCATAACTTCGGAACCATTGACATTTGGTAAAAACATATAATAACAAAAGTGCCTTATTTTTTTGCCATCTACACGATTCCATTAAAATTTTACCAAATTTATAGTTTTTTTCCGAAAGGCTAATTTTTTCGAGAAAATCTGGAAAAAATATTTAATTGTTCTATTCCTTGGGAACCATTTACATTAGGCAAAAAAACTTAAGAACAAAAGTTCCTTGTATTTCGGCCCTCTATAAGCTTTCATTGAAACTTTAACCAAATTCCAAAAAAATTGCGTATATTTTTTACTTGTTCTGTATAGTGGATCAAAGTATAAATGTACATTGTTCTGGTAATAGCATTCTGGGATCAGTATTTTTCGCGAAAACCCTCAATAAATATTTCATTGTTCCGTTACAGGGGAACCACTTATATTAGGAAAAAACATGTAAGACCCAAATAGTCTTATATTTTGGCCTTCTATACTAATTCTTTAAAAATTTCAACCAAATTTGAAAAATACGGAGTTTGGTAAAATTTACCAATTATAATTTTTTTAATTTTTGTGTATATGTTACCTTTTCTGTGTAGAGGATCAAAGCCTCGACGTATTTGGTTCTTAATTTTTTTTTCTAGCATAAACGTTTGCTCGAAGCAAACCCGGAAAAAAGATTTAATTATTTCATAACTTCGGAACCATTGACATTTGGTAAAAACATATAATAACAAAAGTGCCTTATTTTTTTGCCATCTACACGATTCCATTAAAATTTTACCAAATTTATAGTTTTTTTCCGAAAGGCTAATTTTTTCGAGAAAATCTGGAAAAAATATTTAATTGTTCTATTCCTTGGGAACCATTTACATTAGGCAAAAAAACGTAAGAACAAAAGTTCCTTGTATTTCGGCCCTCTATAAGCTTTCGTTGAAACTTTAACCAAATTCCAAAAAAATTGCGTATATTTTTTACTTGTTCTGTATAGTGGATCAAAGTATAAATGTACATTGTTCTGGTAATAGCATTCTGGGATCAGTATTTTTCGCGAAAACCCTCAATATATATTTCATTGTTCCGTTACAGGGGAACCACTTATATTAGGAAAAAACATGTAAGACCCAAATAGTCTTATATTTTGGCCTTCTATACTAATTCTTTAAAAATTTCAACCAAATTTGAAAAATACGGAGTTTGGTAAAATTTACCAATTATAATTTTTTTAATTTTTGTGTATATGTTACCTTTTCTGTGTAGAGGATCAAAGCCTCGACGTATTTGGTTCTTAATTTTTTTTTCTAGCATAAACGTTTGCTCGAAGCAAACCCGGAAAAAAGATTTAATTATTTCATAACTTCGGAACCATTGACATTTGGTAAAAACATATAATAACAAAAGTGCCTTATTTTTTTGCCATCTACACGATTCCATTAAAATTTTACCAAATTTATAGTTTTTTTCCGAAAGGCTAATTTTTTCGAGAAAATCTGGAAAAAATATTTAATTGTTCTATTCCTTGGGAACCATTTACATTAGGCAAAAAAACGTAAGAACAAAAGTTCCTTGTATTTCGGCCCTCTATAAGCTTTCGTTGAAACTTTAACCAAATTCCCAAAAGAATTGCGTATATTTTTTACTTGTTCTGTATAGTGGATCAAAGTATAAATGTACATTGTTCTGGTAATAGCATTCTGAGATCAGCATTTTTCGCGAAAACCCTCAATAAATATTTCAATGTTCCGTTACAGGGGAACCACTTATATTAGGAAAAAACATGTAAGACCCAAATAGTCTTATATTTTGGCCTTCTATAATAATTCTTTAAAAATTTCAACCAAATTTGAAAAATACGGAGTTTGGTAAAATTTACCAATTATAATTTTTTTAATTTTTGTGTATATGTTACCTTTTCTGTGTAGAGGATCAAAGCCTCGACGTATTTGGTTCTTAATTTTTTTTTCTAGCATAAACATTTTTCGAGCAAACCCGGAAAAAAGATTTAATTATTTCATAACTTCGGAACCATTGACATTTGGTAAAAACATATAATAACAAAAGTGCCTTATTTTTTTGCCATCTACACGATTCCATTAAAATTTTACCAAATTTATAGTTTTTTTCCGAAAGGCTAATTTTTTCGAGAAAATCTGGAAAAAATATTTAATTGTTGTATTCCTTAGGAACCATTTACATTAGGCCAAAAAACTTAAGAACAAAAGTTCCTTGTATTTCGGCCCTCTATAAGTTTTCATTGAAACTTTAACCAAATTCCAAAAAAAATTGCGTATATTTTTTACTTGTTCTGTATAGTGGATCAAAGTATAAATGTACATTGTTATGGTAATAGCATTCTAGGATCGGTATTTTTCGCGAAAACCTTCAATAAACATTTCATTGTTCCGTTTCAGGGGAACCACTTATATTAGGAAAAAACATGTAAGAACCAAATTAGTCTTATATTTTGGCCTTCTATACTAATTCTTTAAAATTTCAACCAAATTTGAAAAATACGGAGTTTGGTAAAATTTACCAATTATATATTTTTTTATTCTTGTGTATATGTTACCTTTTCTGTTTAGAGGATCAAAGCCTCGACGTATTTGGTTCTTAATTTTTTTTTCTAGCATAAACAGTTTTCGAGCAAACCCGGAAAAAAGATTTCATTATTTCATAACTTCGGAACCATTGACATTTGGTAAAAACATATAATAACAAAAGTGCCTTATTTTTTTGCCATCTACATGATTCCATTAAAATTTTACCAAATTTATAGATTTTTTCCGAAAGGCTAATTTTTTCGAGAAAATCTGGAAAACATATTTAAAACAACGTTTACTCGTGTAAGTGTAACGATAAACAATTTAAAATACATTTGAGGCAGTTTGTAACATTATGTACCATCAAATGGTAAAATAAAAAAAAATATTTTTTTCTCACAATTCGGCCCTGCAATGACGCCCGAAATACCGATCACTGTTCATTACTCATTCTCCGCCTTAAGACGAGACGGAAGTTAACTTTCTCCATTCAAAATCGTCTTTCGGCAATTATGTTTTCTAGCCCCCTAACTAAACCTTATCACATTTTTACAATTTCTCCCGCAAACCCCGATCGGGGTTCGGCGCGGCGCGGCGGCGCGCGGCTCACTATTAAATTCATCACTAATTCTACCAATTTTCGACCAAAGAACTGATTACCGGTATCACTTCTTGGTTAAAAGTACTAGAACTAGTACAAACAGACTGGGGGCAACACTTCACCTTCACACAGAAAATATTTTTTTTAAATGTCAAAAAAAAAGGGCTCCCAAGCAAGACAACTGACATTTCCACAGACACTGGAATACACAGATCTTGTACCGTATTTTGTGTACCCGTATTCGAGAGTACGTCTTATTAGCTTTATTTAGAGGTATGACTCGTCTATGGAAATTATACAGTTTTGGTCAGAAAAAATCGGAAAAAAATGTCGAGTGTGTTTTGTTTTGCCTGGAGTTCAAAAATCGGTCTGTGCTTCTAAATAAGTGAATCCTGAAGTGTTTGGTATGACTGAACGCGCAATTTCAGTACAAAGAAGACTGAATACATATCAGTGATGAATCGATCGATTGAGGCGGGATATTCGAATTTGTGCGGGAGCGTGCGCGCCAAAATTTTGCGTTTTTGCGCGCGGCGAAAAGGGCTGGGAGTTAACTGCAGGTAAGCATATTAATACGGCGGGAGGCGAAGGGTTCGTCCAATTTACGTTCCTGTTTTTTTTCTGTTTAGATGAAATATACCTACAACACCGGAGCTAAAATTTTTTATTTCGAATGAAATAATTTGAATTTTGCATTTTTTGATGTGATGAAGTTCATTAAGCTTTATTGAGTCATCCATCATCACTTTAGATATTAAAAAAATAAAAAGAGAGGACTGTAGATTCGACTGTCAGGGGGGGGTAAAAATCATAAATGCCGAAAGACGATTTTGTATGGAGAAAGTTAACTTCCGTCTCGTCTTGTCGAAGATGGAGCAAGAGGACGGCTGCCTGTGAAATTAGGTTCGAGTTTAGCTTCGCGAGTGTCACATATCCAAATTTCATATGACAAACAACCACACACACACACAGATATATGACAGACCCTTCAGTTTGTTCCCTTAACTCAGTTGTTTGGTATCTTGTCAGTTGGCGACAAGGATGCAAAGCACATTGGATAATCATTGGAATTAGGAGTTGTTGTTCGGACAGGTTCTCCGCGCTTAAGCTAAGGCCATTGTAGGCCTTTTGCGCATCGGAATTTGGAGATACAAAAATAATTGAACTAATAAGAATGTAAATAGCTAGGTACAAAAAATTCTACAAAGTGCACTCCGGAGAAAACTATACTCCACGTCCTAGTCAATGCAGACTAGCGACGAAGGCTTGAAGCGAGCCGAAACGTCCAATGTGGCTGTACAGGGTGCGTCATGTGGCTGTACGTACAGGGTGCGTCTTGATGGGAAAGCAAGAATGAAGAAGAAGAAACATTCTTCTTGTGTAGTTAATTAGAAAGGTACGAAAATTCGTCAGCCTCGGTAGCTCAGTGGCGCGGTTGGTTAGTCAACTGTTATTAAGCAACGCTGAGCGCGGTCAGAGATTGGATGGGTGACCGCTCGACCGTTGGAGGCTGACCGTGGTTCGGATTCCACGTTAAACTGTAGGTCCCTTGCCTTCTTACCTTACTAGGTGGTAGGGTTTATCCCGGCCGGGTTGGTACCACCGCACTCAACGAAACGTCGGTCGAAACGGCTATGTAAATAGTTCGTGTTTTCCGTCCAGTTTAGTGTAGCCGACATGAAATGAAGGGAAGCACTGACATGGCACCTAGTTCACCCTGTGTTATGGGCTGACATCACGGATGTTGTAGGTGATGTAGCCAACCGTGTCAGGTTCCATAAAAAAAAAAAAAAATTTTTGATTTCTTTGTCTATTGCACAGACTGAGCTGTTATAAATAAGTAAATAAATAAATAAATTATATGTTTTTCTCCACTCGCTATCTATCGCGGCGCACATGTATGAAGCTCGATCTCTGTACGTAAACCTTCACGCTTGACCGAGTAAAGATTCTATCGGTGTACGCAGGCAGAAGCAGCTGTTGCGCCGGCACATAAACCTGTACCACGACAACGACTACAAGCGTCCCGAGCCGCGGCAGAAGAATCACGAGTGTCGCGAGTGCGGCCGGCGGTACGCGCACAGGGGGAACCTCCTGCGCCATCTCGCCGTCCACGGTCTCGTGGCCTCGGGCGTGGACGATAAGCAGCTTCTGGGCGGGGAGTGGGAGTTTGTCGAATGCTGATTTGTTCGGGTTCGTTGTTAGGGTTCCGTACGAGGGACTGTATTACTAAGCCTACGCCGTCTGTACGTCTGTTCTACCTTTAAAAGGCTGTGTGTTTGAACTGTAATAGGGGTTGGAATTGTTAAGGGACAATATGCACTTACTTACAAGAAACGTGTAAATTTTTAAATAATTAATTTTTTTGCTCTATTGTTAAAACGGTCATACATAAAAGCGTCAAATTTAATGCGATTGTGAGGCAAACTCTAAAGTAAAAAAAATGGGCGCCATCGGACTACACTTCTGTCATCTGTCACATATTTCATGCTTACCAAAAAGATTAAAAAAAAAACTGACCAAATGTGAGTTAGGCCGCACGAAGGATCCAAACTGAATGAGAGAAAACACAATTCTTCAATGGTAAATATACATATAAGTAGTGTTGATTCAATCAAAAAATATTATGATCTTAAATAAGAAGCGATTATTTGCATATAATTTCGATGAACGATCGAACTGGAAGTGCACACCAGTTCCCCATAAATTGGTCAAAAATTTTAACCAATTTGTGGGGAATTTTTACTCAAAATATATGTGAGCACTAAACTGTGACACTCATCTCTTGTGTTCTAATTAGTTCAACAGGTAAACAGATAAGATAAACAGGATAGTAAAATCTATCTATAGCTAAGATCTTTATTTGTAAACAAATGAGATACTTGGATCATCTAATGTACTGGTTATCGTCACATTGCAACAAATTTGATTCTTGTTATTCAATCTGGTATGAATCGCTGCGTCAGAGTGGCTAGAGCATATGCTCAGACGAAGGTGCCATACCGGAGACTTCCCTTTGGATCGATTGAAATAAGATAGTGAGCAGTTTGTGTGTGTGTGCAGGTTTGCTATTCGACATCTCGATCAAGACGACAACCTCCCAACCTCCTGCACAGCACCGGCACAAATGAATAAATTTATCAACCAAGTTCACCGGACATCCAGATGGATTGTTTCTTTGTTTCAAATTTAGTTTATTGTTCTTTTTAGTTATACGTTTAATTTTTGAATATTTGTTTTGGGACACCCCTTTGGGTTTCTGGATCAACTGTTAACCGAACATGGTGTAAGTCCCGCAAATTGCTAATACGCTGGAACTTTGTCAAATTAACGCCGATGTGGCTTCAGCTGACACTAAAATATACAGTCAGCAAACAAAATAGGTAACAACAAATTTCTGATAGGGAATTTTCATTATGAACTTACATTTATCAATTATGAACTTAGAAATAATCGGAACTATGGGGCTGACGTAGCCACATGTAAAACCGTTTAGCAGCAGCCATAATTTTACGCAAAGTTTAATTGTCCACTTTAATAATAATTTCACAGGCGCGGCTATTGATTATTTTTCTACTCATTACTACACAAAACACATAACGTCAATAACAACCAAAAGAAGTTAACGAGAAAACATAACAATAACAAACAAAATGCGTGAATGCGTGTCGAGTGTTGAGTTTTGATTGTGAAATCAAAACTCAACACGGCGTACGCCCGACAGAGTTGCTAACGGTACAGACGCTAGACGTCGGTCTAGGGCGATGACCTCACTAAAATGGCGGCCACACGCATTAGCAATTTTCGGGGATAATATGTAGGTGTATATCGGCTAGTCACGAGTAGCATCTGAGAATTATTGTTTTCTTCCAGTCCTTTACTGTTTGTTGATGAATTTATTCTTTTGTGGTGGATTCTCTTTTGCAATTTTGTCATTCTTACATGATTTTGTAAAACTCTTGCTTTGAGAAATCTTATGGTTATATTGCTAGGTATCAAAATATGAGTATTATGTAAGTGGAGACAATTTTTATTTAGTTTTTAGCCGTTTATAGTTGGCAAGTTTTTGTTTAACATTGTGATCTCATGAGCATATAGTTAGTGTTCATTTGTGCATAAGTTGAAATAAATTTCTCATTCTTAAATTTTATTGTTTTATTTTCTTATACACATTAATGTAAGTAATACATTGCTCATTATTACAATTGTACTACTCGCCTGTTTCCAGAATGCCACTGCTGACGGTTATGACGTAACAGCTATCGGTACCGTCGACAAAAAAGTCGGATAGACGAATGCTTCCGCCACCAGATGTTAAACTGAACTGTCGTTACTTCGTATTTCAGGCATAGAAGTAATATGTACTAAAATGTAATAATCATTCTACGTAATTAAGTGACATGACTAGTGAAGCTAGCGCACACGTCACAGTCATATTACTTTTTCTTTTTTTTTACTCAAACTGGCATTTAAAGACAACAAATGTTAGTAATAAAACCAAATAACACAAAAAAAAATTTTTACACGCGCAAGGGGTAGGTAGGTCAATTACACTACACAATACGGACACGGCTACGCGGGCGGTATTATATTCTTTGGCTATGTGACAACGATACTGATCTGGGCGGCAGCGAGTGTAGCGTGAGGCGCGATGTGCGGAAGAGCGGGCAGAGGTAATGCCGTTACCGTAACGGCATTCTAGTAATAGACAGTTAATATTGTTTTGACGTGAATTTGATGAAACGTCTTTGTGCTCGGGTAAGGGGTGCGACTAAAAAAAATTAAGACTTTTTTTGTACTTTGCGCCGCTTAGTACTCGGCAACCAGACTATGTCGGATGAAAGATCCATCGTAGATAGATAGATAGAAAATTCTTTATTGCTCCAGTAAACATTAAACAGTAACAAATACATTGGAAAATTTACATAAGGTGCAAAGGCGGACTTATCCCTTACAGAGATTTCTTACAGTCAACCTTTGGATGTTTGAGATTCGATAATATAGTGGAATGTAAGTAGGTAGTAGCAAAAGAGTTGCGTGACAATTGGAGATAGATTTAATCGTATCCATTTTTATTTTGTCATTCCATCCCTTCTGGCCCAAATCAGCCCTTCCAGTTGGCATGTTTTGAAAAATGCGAAAACACGCAAGCTTCAATCACCTCTACAAACACCTCTCGCGCTTTAATCGTTAACGCTGCTTAATCGAGACAAACTCTAACGAACAGACAAAGGTTTTAACTTTATTCGATACTTCAAAACCAAACCTTGTATGAAGCCTAGGCGGGGCAATATGGGATGGGCTACCAAATTAGAAAATTTTTCTTACGAAAAAGTTGTTTCAAACGGCGACGCCTAGTAGATATCCTCTTTGCCTAGTAGTATTATATTCTTTGGGCGACGCTAACATCAAATATTTTTTTTGAGTGTCTCATAAAAATATTGGTACAGACCGACCAAGTTATCTGTGAACTGAGTGGTGCGCTGCCATCGTTTCATTGTTGCCAGTGTTGTGGATGTCCCCGTTTTATTTGATGTTTCATTATCGAACAGTTCAGTTCGTATGTTGCTTTGTGCAAACAATATTGATACTGATTTATTGATATTCATAATAGAGGAACGGTTCGAGAGTGTAATATCAAATAAAACGGCGGCATTCACGATTGCACCGGAACTTTACTACTACTGCGGTGTTGTCACGGCGCGCGGCGCGGCGCCAGGGCGATGACGGTGCCGCGCCGCCGCGCCGTGGTGATGTGGCCGGGCCCTAAGTCAAGATATTTTACATAATATGTGGTTGACTATTTAGAATAGCTATTTTGCTACAATTATCAGCCAGAAGACGTCTACTGCTGAACCTCCTCCATAGATTTTATTACTTGTTATCAAAACTATGCATGCGAGTATATTATGCTAAAAATAACTAAAAACCAAATATTGGTATAAACAAATATCTTATTCGTAAATAGTGAAATAAATAGAGGATACAATTTCAATGTGAAAAATGTGTATGTACTCAAAAATAATTGTGTTTATTCAAATCCTGGTTTACAATAAGTATGATCACTTGATTTCGCTGTGATTTCAGTTGTACACATATTATATAATCGTGATCAATAGGCCACACCCCAGGCATATTGTTTTAGATGGTTTTTTTTTTCTTTTTTTCTTGTGAATATCTGGCTCTCCAAGCAGTTATTTCGTGTTTTTCCTTGTTTTTCTAGTACATCCAGAAACCATTCGTAGGTCGGTATTTCTTTTCTCACCGAGTACAATTTATGAACTTTTCTTCAGATGACCCCACGGTCAAATGAATCAACATGAATAAAACCATTTTTATTTGTCTGCCATATTATACCAGCTGTTGTAACTTTTGTACGTGTTTCTTCTGCAGCGTTCTTTTCCTTAAAAATTTTGGAAATGAGCCCTTTGCTTACACCTGAAAATTCAATGAATCACAAAACATCAAATTAAAATGTATCTGTTATGTTATGTGGGAAAAATTTGGTTTACAAGTGACAACACTAAACTGTAGCAGTTTATATTCTTTTGTAAATCTGATGAAATGGAATTATCGGCGCTTGTTGTCGAGGATCCTCTTCAAAAACTATTTTACTTTTAGGATTATATTCCGAGCATCACTGTGAATAGCTTTCGGCATGATAAAATGCTATAAAGAGACAGAAAACTCGAACTGAACACGCTTTGACACATATGACAGCCGAATGACACTTCTGTTCCTGATCTGCCACTTCACAGATAACTTGGTAGGTCTGTAATCTATGGTCTCTTGTTGTTCTTGTTGTTGTTTTCGCCATAAATAGGCAGGCAAAGATCATTTCACCATACAGCCAAGCTCTGTGGTCTCTTTGTAGTAAACTTTTTTTTTACACAGATTATTAATTTGTTTGAGCAAACCTGACAGCTAGTATTATGTTCTTTGGCTGACACTGCTGGAACAAAAAATACGCACGCGCTTGCCTTGCCACGTAGAATGCGCGGGGCGGATCTCGGCGTGTCGCCGCGCACAGTGTCAAATATGACCCTAAAATCGGACACGTTCTTTTTATTCCAGAAATTAATAGATTTAGTTATTTAAAATGCTATAGTAAAACTCCCCCGCCTCTGCGACTTTTAGTTTAGGAGAAAGAATTTTTTGAAAATTAAACTTTTTTAGTTTCGGACAAACGAAAAATAATTCTACAATTAAAACTAAGCTACTTATTTAAATTTCACTCAGCCTTATCAAAGACCCTTTCGAATATCCACATTTGAAAAGTTATTCGAGGCTGTGAAAGTTTACAGAAATCGAATTATATTTATTTTTTTTATTTTATTTTTTTTCTCCTAGATCCCATAGTAGTAGGCGGAGATATTTATACCGAAAATAGTTCACTGTTTCCTCTGTCCGTTAAAAAAAAATCGACGCCTAATTCCATGGGATTAAGAAGTTACAGGAGTTATTCGCTATTGGCTAGGGTTGTTACTAGAATGAATAAAAACTTTCCCATTTTTTATTTATTTATTTTTTACATTTGATTAATTTTATTGTATTCTTTCGTGATTTCTTTTAATAATAATTAGCTTGTTTTGGTTTTTGTTTTTGTTTTTTTTTTTTGTTTTTTTTTTATGGAAACTGACACGGCTCGCTAAATCACCTACACTACAGCATCCGTGATGTCAGCCCATAACACCGGGAGAACTAGGTATGGATGCCATGTCAGTGTTTCCCTTCATTTCATGTCGGCTACTATGTTTAAAATTGGGGAGGCGTATGTCCAGCAGTGAACACATACACACTGACTGACTAACTGACCAGTCCATATACATCCACTGCTGGGACCATATCATCATTTTGCGGAAAAATAAAAAATTTTGTAAAGTGCCAACCCTATTGCCCGAAACTTGATAATTGCACTAAAATGAGCATAACTTCTTAAACCCATGAAATTGGGCGTCGGTTTTTTTTTAACGGACAGAGGAAATAGTGAACTATTTTCGGTATAAATATCTCCGCCTACTACTACGGGATCTAGGAGAAAAAAAATAAAATAAAAAAAATTAAAAAAATATATAATTCGATTTCTGTAAACTTTCACAGCCTCGAATAACTTTTAAAATGTGGATATTCGAAAGGGTCTTTGATAAGGCTGAGTGAAATTTAAATAAGTAGCTTAGTTTTAATTGTAGAATTTTTTTTCGTTTTTTCGAAACTAAAAAAGTGTAATTTTCAAAAATTTATTTCTCCTAAACTAAAAGTCGCAGAGGCGGGGGAGTTTTACTCTAGCATTTTAAATAACTAAATCTATAAATTTCTGGAATAAAAAGGGCGTGTCCGATTTTATGGTCATATTTGACACTGTGCCGCGCCGCCGCAGCGGTTCGTCAGTGTTCTCCCTCGCACCCGCACCGTACTTGTATAGTGTATTCGCAAGGCGGGTCGCCCGCTGCAGCGACGGACGACACGCCGAGATCCGTCCCGCGCATTATACAACGCTTATATTATATATAACCGAAGTCGAGAAGCGAAGCAAGTTCGTCGTTCATCGTACAGAATGGTGTATAGATAAGGTGTGTGTTGACAACATTTGAAAGGACAATGGAGGTAAACTAAATTCACCGCCCCGACATTTAACCTGTTAGTGTGGCTGTTCCCTAGAGTGTTTTTATAAGCCGGAGGCGCGGAGGGAATGCAGCCCCCGTCTGCCGTAACACAGCGCACGCACCCGTGTGAGCCGGAGCGGCTGAGGCTGATCGCCGCAGGCGACCAAAAAGCCGAAGCTGCGGAGGCGAGCATGGGTGCCTGCGCGGTGTTACGCAAGGACGGCGGGGCTGCACTTCCCGCAGCGCCGGAGAAGAGGCATCAGGCAATCCTAAGTCGCTATTGAAAATAAATTCTTTTCGTGAAGTTTTATTTTTGGCCCGGAAATCAACCGCAGGCTAAGTCCCCTTTCTAATAGCAGTGTTTTGTGGTTGTTGTGGCTATACGGTCACACTATCTTTGCCTTTCCGTAGAAAGAAAAACAAAATAAAGCTGTTCGACAAAGAGACCATAGAGTAACTATATTTTTGTGGTTCTCGCGGTGCGAGAATTTATACAACAGACGTGGCTGTATACTCTAATGAGTTTTGCCTGTTTCGGGAGGAGACGAATAAATCCAAAAAAGAGACCATAGAGTAACTATATTTTTGTGGTTCTCGCGGTGCGAGAATATAAACAACAGACGTGACGTGGCTGTATACTCTAATAATGAGTTTTGCCTGTTTCGGGAGGAGACGAATTAAATAAAAAAAAAAATGTGATATTGGTAATCTGTGGTGACTTGTGTTTGGAATTTGGAATTTTGGAATTTGGACGCACGCTGCCAACAATATTAGTCTATGCCAGTGTTGCCGTTTTAGTGACTTTGTCACTAGATCTAGTGAGTTTTTGACGTCTTTGGTGACATTTTTTAAAGACTTAGTCACTAGAAAACATCTAGTGGCTTTTAGTAACTTTTAATGATGATAAAATTTGAAGCACGGATATTGACTTGGCTGTATACCCTCATAGATTTTACCTGTTCTTCATCACATCATCACATCATAGATCATCGACGATCTATGAACTTGAACGAATTAATCAAAATAATCGCTTTGGCTGTATATACCTTTGTCTTTTCAAGCAAATTTTCAGTGCAATGCACATTGAAAAAACTAAACAACGAAATAGACTAGCCACCAAAACTCTATTCAATACTTTTGATAAGGAACCAACTAAAAATTTTGAAAGAAAGCTGCCACACTTACATTATACCTCCAGAAGTCCTGTCAAAAATTACGAAAACTACGAGAACCGTAATAATTATAGAAACAGAATCAACAGCTACAACTTCTACAGAACCATCCACCTTCCCTGTGCCGGAAGAAGATGATACAGACATAATTCAATTCATTGAATTTTAAATTATGTAAGTATAAATATTGAATGAATAAATCATTGATTATTTCAAATTTTATTTTAATATAACTTATTTTAAAAATGGAGCTCTGATAAAAATATTTAGTGACTTCTAGTGACTCTTTGAAGTAATTTTTTCCCCAATTCTAGTGACTTTATGGCAATAGTTTGGTGACTTTCTTTTTTCCTAAGCGGCAGCACTGGTCTATGCACGCTGCACGCACGGCGGCGGCGCGACTCTTTGGCAGCAAACTCGTGTTTTTGTAAGTATAATTGTAATTTTTCATGAATTGTTTGGTATTGATGTAATCGCAGTGAAATTTACTATAAATGGACTTGTTTGTGTGCAAAGGTAAGTTGTTTTAGGTGAAAATTTTCTGTCAAAAGTTGAGCGAGTCATTTCATTTGTGTTCCAATTGTATCGTGTCGGTGTGGCTATGGGCCGAGACACATAACCGCGTTGCGACGCCGCAACGCTAAAATCGGCAGTCGGCAACAATCGGCCGGCAGTCGGCTACAATCGGCAGTGACGCCACTGCCGATTTTAGCGGCGCGGGCCGCAACGCGGTTATGTGTTCCGGCCCTAAAGGCGTGGTTATCGTTTCAACGTCAACGTTTCGGTATGTAATATGACTAGATAAACTAGGTATATCAAATATGAAGTGGTACAATATGTCACATGATGATCAGACGAGTGTTCATGCCGAAATATAAAATAACCTCAAAAGCCGGCCGACATTTGATAGGGGCGTAAAAAACGTTATGAACGGTCACTATGGTTATGGTCTGTATGTTTAAAGCCGGGTCTCCTGCGTATGTTTTTTCGAAACATTACACAAGAAACATACCAAAACATTATTTCTCTATGGTTTTCATACAAATGTGGATGGCCAGGCCCCAATGTTTCGATGTTTCTGTGTAATGTTTAAAAAAAAACATTCACAGGAGACGCGGCTTAGAGGCGGGTCTCCTGCGAACGTTTCTTTCGACATCAATGTCTATTTTATAGATTGGCCCATCCCATACATCACTCCCTAAAAAATATGTTCTCGACGAGACCTGCATATAATGCATATTTCACGGACAGCCGCTTCATACGGAGTGTGCGGCGCGTGTTGAACGCACGCAAGTCTGTATTGAGTCGGTGACGCACAAAGTGCGTGTGTGCAGCATGCCCGGTTGCTGTTATAAAGAGTTTTTTTTTTTAAAGAGTGACAGTGACAAACGGCATGTTATGGCGTGTTAAGAAGTCATGCTGTCACGGATAGGATTGTGTGACGGTGGTATCGCGTTCTCGGTCTCGCTTGCCTGCTGATGATGAGAGTGGGCGGAAAGATGGCAATCGCGCCGGTGGGCGAGCGATGACATCTTTCTTGCTCGCTCTTGTTATCTGTGGGCGGGTGGGAGCGAGAGCGCGATAGCACCGTCATAGGGATAGTGTCACATATCACAATACTGTGTGTGAATGCACGCACACTTGTACCGACGTCTAGCCCAAGTTGCATCGTACGATGTGAGATCTATAAAATAGATATCGATGTTTCTCGATACATTACACAAAAAACATTACTCAAAAACATTATTTATCTATGGTTTTCATACAAATGTGTATGACCACGCCCCAATATTTCAATGTTTGTGTAATGTTTCGAAAAAAACATTCGCAGGAGACCCGGCTTTATAGACGCATAATCAGGCAGGCCAAAACTCCTCAAATGTGCGAGCCTCCTGCTGCTAGGGTTGCTACCATGCGATTTGAATTTTCCATCATTCGAGTATTTGTTTAGTATTTTATAACCGTAAAAATTATTTTTTATGTATAACTATAATAAACACATCACTGTAAATCATTCTCAAATCAAAGCAATATAGAAAGTGCCTTCAATATAAAATTACAAATTATTTTCCAATCACAACTCACGAAAAAAGTAATTCCTTCATGCAGATTGTTTTTTTCCACCCTTGCAACACCAACTATCGGCATCTCGTTCTCGGTCACGGGTGACACTCTTGCGATTTTACTGTCCCCGTCTTGCTCGCCAATATACACGTCGCTGGCTGTCATTTACTGAGAGCTGGGGATCTACCGGCGTTAACTCACTCGCTAACTCACACAAATACTCGCATATTTCAACCAATAGCCGGGCCGGATGCCTCGGCGAACGCCTTCTGATTGGTTGAGTGAGATCGTTTCTCATACTCACATCGGCGAGTGAGTAACGCCGGTACAGGGGCTGAGCTGTCAGTCTACACCACAACCACATTAACTGGGCGGAAGACATGTATGGACACATTTGAAACACTAGCTACAATATTGTATGTAGATGATTGGCAGGGTTAGCTTGGAAGACGAGAGAACCTACACCGGTGAACACGACACACACACACTCACACCAGAAATGCATGACTGACAGAGACCGATACTTCAATAGGATATACGTACCTATGCTAGAAAGAGATACCGGCTTTTCCGTTAGTTGTGTCGTTCAATGTCAGACCGGCCACGGCCATATTTGTTTCGAGGTAAGCACAATAAAACAAAATGCCATTTCATAAAATCTTGATAGATTATTATATGTGATTCCATTTTCCTTCTTGGCTTTCCCGTAATAGTTTTTACATTTTTTTAACTACACACGACGGCATATTTCCTCGACCATAGAGCAGTTTGTAGGTACGCTCTAAGTTGTTCGATTTAGAATACATGACTTGACACGCAGGGGAAAGCTAATGGTGCTTCTAGTTGTTTTAATAGTTCAATGCTTTCATTGATAACAAGCTGAGTTTTATTACCTAGTGAAAGTTTAATTGTTGTTTGTATCTTTTTAGTTCCTACGATAAGCAGCAAGATGCCTCGCACTCCGCGGCCGCATAAACCCTCCCTCTCGACTCCTGGAGACACGACGTGAGTAGCATTGATTTTACTATTTTTACCTGAATGCGAACGTGAAGGAGTTTACTTACGGCTACTGCATTTTCTTCTGTTCTCTTATTCGTAGTCAGGTTTTTCACAATCATAATTTTTTTTAGGTTTCATTCTTAGGTGTTGATTGATGTACCGTATGAGGCCGGTGCTTAAAAATAATAACCCCACTGCATTTCTCTTCGTGCATGTCGTAAAAGGCCACTAAGGAATAAGGACGAGATGCCTTGCTAAAGGGCGACAGACTCCACACCTCGCACCGTGGCACGGTACTTCGACCAAGCCACGCAGACAGATATGTTGTCCGAATACTTTGCGAAACGTGGTGGTCGGTGTTGTGCTGTAATTTACCAGAGTTCTTGCAGCACAACACCGATTACTCTGCTTACCCCGATTGTCCGGATTCAGAGCGTGATTTGTATGTTTGTATGTATGTGTATGATTGATATATTTAACGGTTTCTCTCCAGACCGCCGCCCGTGCAGCGAGGGATACCCAGCTCCGTCAGCTCGGTCGATTCGGATACGACTGGCTACGTATCGCTGTCGCCGACGACCGGTCTTCTTACCTCTCGCAAGAGACGCGGGCGGCCGCCGACGCAGGGTCCACCGCGCTCAAGGCGGTGTCTCGACACGGGGTAAGTTGTGGAGAAGCAGGGGTAGTTGTATGTATGATTGCCCAGACTTAATTGAAATGTTTGACCTGAACCAGAATTATCACCTTCGTGGTCACAGCAAAAAACTTAACCAGACAGCTTCTAACACAAACATCCGAAAGCACTTCATAACAAATCGAGTGGTGAACGCCTGGAATAAACTCCCACAGGATGTGATTGACTCCCCAAACACAAAAACACCTTCAAAAACCGATTAGATAAATACATAAAAAGTACATCAACAAACAAATAGCAACAGTGCCCAAGTACGAAAACTTAAAACAAAAACGAAAAAAAAACAATCATTCATTATCTGAAAAAAAAAACTGATATGAACACAACAGCTAGAGCTGCTTGTTCATTAAAAAATAAATAAATAAATAGTTTGCTTTCGCCTGCAAGTCCGTTCGAAGGATGCACTGTCATGAACACAACAGCTAGAGCTGCTTGTTCATTAAAAAATAAATAAATAAATAGTTTGCTTTCGCCTGCAAGTCCGTTCGAAGGATGCACTGTCATGAACACAACAGCTAGAGCTGCTTGTTCATTAAAAAATAAATAAATAAATAGTTTGCTTTCGCCTGCAAGTCCGTTCGAAGGATGCACTGTCATGAACACAACAGCTAGAGCTGCTTGTTCATTAAAAAATAAATAAATAAATAGTTTGCTTTCGCCTGCAAGTCCGTTCGAAGGATGCACTGTCATGAACACAACAGCTAGAGCTGCTTGTTCATTAAAAAATAAATAAATAAATAGTTTGCTTTCGCCTGCAAGTCCGTTCGAAGGATGCACTGTCATGAACACAACAGCTAGAGCTGCTTGTTCATTAAAAAATAAATAAATAAATAGTTTGCTTTCGCCTGCAAGTCCGTTCGAAGGATGCACTGTCATTAACACTTTCTGTTGCTCTTTTATAAAGCACTCAATTGATTATCTCGCTCCTTAGCCGTTGTGGCTACGGCTTCCAATCCCACATGCCCTTGCGGGATTTCGGTATAGTCGGGATCACATTTTTTCAATGGTGCGGAATCTCGGTATAACGGGATCCCACCTTTTTTTTATTTCTTTTTTTTTTCCTGCAAAACTTTCATCTTTTCACCTCATCTAGATGAAATTATCTTTCATATGATATAGGTTTGAGCTAGTTGGACAAAATAAATGCAGATTATTAGCAAACAAACAATCACCATTCACCACGCACGTGTGATCAAACCAATCCCGCAAATCCCGCGGATCCTCACTTCTAATCCCACAGTGCGCGGGACTGGAAAATCATGCGGGATCTCGGTATTTCGGGATTGGAAGCCCTAGTTGTGTCCATGAGCCGAATGTTAATATGATAATAATTGGGTTATTTCTTTGTCCACAGGGTACGGCCGAGGCTGGCGGAGGAAGAGGTGGCCTCCTCGCGAGAGTCGTCTGACGACGACTGGGAAGAGTCATCTGACGACGAACGCTGTACCTTCCTCCAGTCCCGGCGCCGTTCGAGAAAGATACCGTCAGTAACACTTTTTTGCTCTTTTTATTAAGCACACTATTGATAGTATCGCCAGGCCTCACGCACTCTATGTACTTGAACGCGCTAACGACCTACCGCCCGGTGGACCGCCGGCGGTCTAATTCAGCAGAAGTTCGTCTGCCGTGCGAAACATACCTACACGCTCGCCCACGCAACTGCGCGCAGCTGTACAGCAATAATGCACTTTACACTCGATTGTTTAGGTACATTTTCGCACGCATCGATTGGCAACGTGAAGCAGTAGGCTATTAAAGCCGAAGGTATGGAACTTTTTCTATAGAGTGATTTATCTGTTACGAAGTAACTATTAAGTAATCTATGGTGTCGCTCCCTAACCTGGCTCCGGCTGGCCTATTGTGAGTGGACTGTATAAATTACATGAAACAACTCAAACCAATTTTTTTTTTCATTTTGCACTCGCTATAAAAAGTTTGCTACAAGAACTTTTCACAGGACAACAACCACTCGTTACCATAACATGGATCAAAGACAATAAAGCATTCGTTCTTCACCGACACTAACCGTTGTGGCAAGTTCTCGAATTGAACCGGAACACCGTTCCGGTTCGTGAAATCACCGTTCGTTTCGTAAATGTCTTTCCGGCTCGCAAAGATTATTTTTATTAACACTGCTCTCGCTTTTCGTTACATAAAAGCTACAATTTGACCAATCTCGGCGTCTGCGGACCACAGCGTGGTGTATGTGTGCTTGGTAACCCCTCCCTTCGATCAGCCGCCTCGTGCGGGGCATAATATAAAATATTGTAATACATAATTTTCTATT